>OW569332.1:16915905-18219473 GCA_937595015.1 Polyommatus icarus
GAATACGCGAAATTTTAAATTTTCTTATGAAGGTGTTTTTTATTTTCATACATATAAGAAGGCGTATTATTTGAAATTAGCTAGGTATAGGAAATCTAAAATATCATAAACAAACCAATTCTTCTACACAAGCAAAGTTGGTGAGCATTTATTATAAGCAAAAGAAATACAAGCTTTATACATACGTGATATAAAGCCTATATTGCTTGAAGAATTAATAAGTTTATTCGCATCAATACAGACCTCACATCCCAAAGATCAAAACAATGAGCTGTTGCTCGCAGTCGGAAGTGGTTCTCCACCGGAAATGAATAAAATGAGCGTCTCACACCATTATACGGCAAAATTTTAAGCTCTATATAGGAAAGTGAACTTTATATCGTTGGTACTAAGAGCCTCTAAGAGGTAGAATGACTGCGAATGTCCCTCCGGCCAAGTCCGGCTGTCGTCGGCAGATTATGGTGATATGCTTTTAAGTCCTGCGAGTTTCTTTATTTACGACCTTTGGGGAAAGAGAACTAGATTTTTTGTATTTTATTCGATTTCTTGAGTGTAGAGAGTTATAAAATCAATGTTTACTTGTAATTTTTCGTAAGTAAAAAAATATGAAATAAGACGGATAACTACACACATACTTAAAATATAAAGCTACAAGAATTAATAGAAAACGCCTTTACCAGGCTTTTTCTTCTTTACCAGGTAAAGAAAAGAGCCAAATAATTTTAATATAATATGTACTTTAACGGGTGAAGCCTTTTCAAAACTTTTCACGATATTAAGATAGAGTGTTTGAGTACAACACACAGTTAAAAACGGTTTTAAAATAGAATTGTTAAAATGACCTTATGGTAAGGATTATTTTGGATTTCATTAAAGTGAAACATCTTATTCTATTCTTACACCAAATACTATACATAATATAATCGTTCCTTTTATGAATCTTCGACCCAACTTCACCAGTCTTCAACATAAGCTAATTGCATCCTCCGCGTCCGGCCGTAATTGACTATCAAAGCGCGCGCAACTTCGTTACCGTAACACAGTAACGGTAATTACGTAATGGACCCCTCGACCCCTGCTCCCCCAGACCCCCGTTACCCCTGGCACCCCCGCCTAGGGGTCTAAGGTCGCGATCGCCGATACCAATTCAATTTCTGCCGACACTAATTTTATGTAGTTACATAGACGCTTTGTGTAAGTGTACTATAAGTTTGTTATATTTTTGTTATAAGAAATCTTGTACAAGTATGAAAGGTAGCTGCCAAATATATTATGTTGCCAATCGTTACTAATATTATGTTGCTAGAAGAGGTGTTTTTCATTTTTTGGTTAGAAACTGCTAAACCTATTATTGTGTGTCCTAAACCTATTATCTCCAGTTGTTTTTCTATTCTTCGGCGGCTCTAAACTGCTACAACCTTTTAGATAGAATATAGCATGGAGATATTTTAAGTCCCGAAGAGGTCATGCAGCAACAGTTTATATCACAGTTCCAGTTCGATACACTTTATAATTAATTTCTGCGTTCGCAGCTTTCGAGCGTCAGAACATCTAGTAAAATACAGCAAAATAAGCATAGTAAAATACTGTAAAATATTTACTTGCTAGGTTTTTAAAGTTCGTCGCGAAGCGGTGCGAAACAGCGTGGACGTGATTTTTATCATGATCGCAGACTATTGCTACGCACGATAATATTAGCAATCGTGTTTTTTAGCAGGTACGATTAATTAAATTATTGCTAATGGGCATTTAACAATTAATTATTATTGCTAATGCTATTTTTACCAATACTACGCTGGACGTATGATACCCTTTGAAATGTCAGCTGTACGTCAGATTTAGTTCTCTTCCCCCGCATTGCGGGCGCTGATTCCGCTTAAAATAGCAATGATTAATTTGGTCATTGTCAAATAGGCACAAAAAACAGCTGGGTATCTTATGTCCAGCGTACTTGTATAAAGGAGGTCAGTGACTTTTACTACTGTAAGTACTTTTGACGTTTAGGCTGAGACTAGCGTTTCCACTGGATTGCGTTGCAAATGTGTTTTTGAGAACCAATAGGATCGCAGCGTATATCAACGCCAGGCAAATAATTCTATTGGTTCTTAAAAACATATTTCTCGTAATGCGGCTTCGGCAATAACGCATCCTTTCCTTCCAACGAACGCTAAAGCGAGTTTGCAACGGAAGTAAAATACGTTTAAAGACCCATCGGTAAATTGCTGTTTTTGACTTACTACCTACTAGTAAACTAATGCATGACGAAAATTGTGCCAAATTACGAGTTTGGAGAATACGAAAGAGTGACGTTGTTTTGTATTATTTTCATAAAATTGTGTTATTTCGGTTTTTAATGTGTAATGTTGGTAGAATATTAACCATCAATAATTATCCTTGTCGTGCACAAGTGTGGCCAAGTGCCAACTTCAAGAAACGTGCCATTTTGTGTTCCCTCCAAAACTCCAAAGAAAGTTTTAGTAAAGGGTCTACCACTTTACTAAAACAACTGACTTGACTCGTTGACTTTACCGACTATTTTTTAGACTTTGACTAGACTTTCGACTTGACGATAATCTGGAAAAACGACTTGATAATTTTGTAATTTTTTTTAAATTTTTTTTCCCCATCAATAATTTACTAGACACTGGCCATGGTTTAAAAGCCGAGCGCCATAACAAGAAAAAATAATCGGCCAAGTGCGAGTCGGACTCGCGCACTAAGGGTTCCGTACCATAATAGTTAGAGCAAAATTAGCCCAAAAATTGTGTTTTTTGTATGGGAGCGCCCCTTAATTTTTTATTTTATTTTAATGTTATTAATAAATATTAAAGTGCACATAAAACTAAGGATCTTGAGTAAAATTCAAGTACCTACCTGTTGCCATTATTGATATAGAGCCAAAAAGGCTAAAAAATCACGTTTGCTGTATGGGAGCCCCCCTTAAATATTAATTTTATTTTGTTTTTAGTATTTGTTGTTATAGCGGCAACAGATATACATAATCTGTGAAAATTTAAACTTTCTAGCTATTACCGTTCGTGAGTTACAGCCTGGAGACAGACAGACGGACAGATAGACGGACAGAGATCGAAGTCTCAGTAATAGGGTCCCGTTTTTACCCTTTGGGTACGGAACCCTTAAAAAAAAAAAAAAGACGTAGGGCGCCACCAGCTGTCATCGGGCGTCCATCTCATTTTTCTCTTCTACCCTCTTTTGAGTAATTAACTATTTTGTTGATTCACTAATATAACATTCCAAACTTTTAGTTAAAACGTAGTGATTATAATATGTGTGTGCCTCCGCACGGCAGTGCCCCAGCCAAGCTTTTTAGCAAAGGCACGGCCGTACCATACTTTTCTCGAAGCGGTTCGCGGCTATTTCACACCCCCTTTATCTTCGATATTAACAAAGCTAGGGATTTAGAATTTCGGTCACTAGGAGCAAGTATTAAAACTAGCTTAACCTCCAAATTACATGAAATTTCGATAAATAGTTTAATAGTTACGGATGGTCAAAGTTACTACATTTTGTCACTCACTGACTGACAGATCATCAAAATTCTAAAGTACTTCTAGCAGACTTAGAACCTTGAATTTTGGTACCCGGATAGGTCTTTATTCACAATGAAAGGGAAAATTATGAAACCGGCCAAGTGCGAGTCGGACTGGCGTACATGAGGTTCTGTACCATAAATTTGTATGGGAGCCCCCCTTGAATAATAAGTTTATTTAATTTTTATTATTAATTATTAAAGTTAAAGTACAATTCAGTATTTTTTGAAATTTTCTAAAACCTTACTGTTACCATTATGGATGTAGAGCAAAAAAGGGAAAAAATCGTGTTTGTTGTATGAGGCCCCCCATTAATAATTTATTTTATTATAATTGGACTTTGAGCTTTTATAATGACACCAGAAATACATAATTTGTGAAAATTGCAACTATCTAGCTATTGCGGTTCTCGAGATCCAGCCTGGTGACATACGGGTGGTCGACGGACAGACAGCGCAGACTTATTAGGTAATAATAGGCTTCCGTTTTCATCCGTTGGGAAGGGAAACCTAAAAACTGAAAAATAATATAAGTAATAATAAATACTTTAATACAATAAAAGATTTTTATGTTTGTAACTTTGCAAGAACAGTACCTATGAGTTTCGACTACATAGTTTCTTTAGGTACGTACAAAAGGCTTTAAGTTAGTTATGTACTTAATGAAATGGTATTAATTAAATAAAAAATAGTATTAATAACGTTGACAATGAAACAATAATTAAATTTAAAATAATATAAATATAATCAGCACTGCGATATACACTCCTTAGTCTTTACTCGCTCAATATAATAAGGGAGTTTTAAGTTAAATCACATGAAATAAGGTGTAGTGCTCCTTTCCTGCGAGGAACGTCGAGACGCTTATATCAGTGCTGCTATGTATTATTCGGTAATGCTAAAATGACTACCTTTAAGTATTGAAGCTTAAGAGTCAATTATATTATACATTTAAATATAATAATCGACTCAGAACTCAGAAGTATTTACGTTACTTTGTCCACCTATACAACTGACGAACCCTCAAAGAAAATATATAAAGGAGATGAAGAATGGGTGCTAAACTAAGTACAGAAAAGTTATATATAACGTGACCTAAAAGAACCTAAAAAAATCTTCAAAAAAGGAATGAAATCCCACCAAAACATGAAATGTAAAAGGCCGAGCCAAGCAAAATTTTGTAGGATATTCTTGAATACTTCTGTCGTAAAAAGTTTTCAGATCACATTCAAGCCAAGCCTTCAACTTATTTTGTAATTTAAATCAACATTCAGTAAAAGTGTCAATAAATTTCTTATTTATAATTATGAAAGTAGCTTGGCAATGAGCACCAGAATAATCAGCGACTATATTATTGGGTACCATCGGCCACATGCGTCGTTACATACTTAAACACTTTACGCTTGCTGGCTATGTAAGTATGAACTCCTGAACTCCTCCAAATATGCAGTTTTATACATTTTGTTTCTCTTGTGCTCATTGCCAAGCCACTTTAATAATTATAAAATAAGAAATTTATTGATACTTTTACTGAATGTTGATTTAAATTACAAAATAAGTTGAAGGCTTGGCTTGAATGTGATCTGAAAACTGTTTACGACAGAAGTATTCAAGAATATCCTGCAATATTTCGCTTGGCTCGGCCTTTTACATTTCATGTTTTGGTGGGATTATAATATTCTATTTGCTTTTAGTTTATACCGAATACGAGGGATCTCACAGTGTACACGTCTTCTCACGGTAAGTTCATGGTCATATTTACGTACGTCTAATCTGGACGTACATTTCGCCAAATTCAACAAAAGGAGCAACAAGTAAGTACGCAATTACTGCAGTAGCCAGAGGTTTTAACCTCCAAAAATTGTAATAGTGAATGGATTTTTGTTTTTGAGGTGTCATTTTCTTTTTTACACTATAACTTGCAAAGTTTACCAAAAATTTTTTTGTGCTTTTAATTTTTTAGTTACTTAATTAAAAATTAATATTTCACCATATAAAACCGGTCCAGAAAAAAATTTTTTTTCTTGTTCCTGTTATTTAATGACTCTTATCCGATTGTTTACGTTTAAAATTAACCAAATACACAATTTAAAAAAAAGAAAGTTTGCTTTGCTAAGCTAAATACAACTATAAGGTTTTTGCAAAGTTTTTAGAGATTAACGCTCGTCGTAACCGAGATAAAAGGGTTTGGGTGGATTTAAGGGTTGTAACGAAAAGTGTGTTAAGGCCGCATACAACGAGGATTAGTGAAATTTCGTGTTTTTATTTTCACTAGAACTTTGACCACAAGTAATTATAAGCATTCAAACATTTTTTGTAAGTTAGTTACGTTCCTTACCAAGGTTAGGGTCAGCTTAAAATTTTGATTTGAATCCATTTACCATTAAAAAATGTGTATTAAAAATAATCCTTTCAAAATTTTATTTCTTCTAGAATTCAGCGAAAACAAATACAGGAATAAATATTTTTACGCCAAAATGTTTCAATCATAATTCCAGAGGCACCCATCAGCTTCGTTTTTTATAAAATATAAAAATTATAAAGATAAATCGCTCTGTTTACAAATTTGAACAATCTGTTGATATGTGAGAGCAAATAAAATCGCTCTGTTTACAAATTTGAACAATCTGTTGATATGAGAGAGCAACGCCTGATCATGAATATTTGGTACAAAAAATCCACAGGCACTTGATGTAAAATAAATAAAGGACATCAGTCAAATCTGTGTGTCAGAGGCTGATTGTCTATCATAGAAAACCTAGAGTATGTTCACAAATATATCCCAGTATACTGGCAGCTCTTTACGTCTAGAATCGCCGTGGTCCCATACCTACCGTTGATTCGTTTCGAAATATTTGCCAGTGAATTGTCGAAGTTTCTTGTATAAATGTAATTATAATACGTCATACTTATCTAATACTAGTGGAATACCAGTACAAAATAGCGCCGTAATTTGACGTCTTGGGCAGTGGTCAGTAGACTGGGTTTTATTCCGGAACCTAGTCAACATTTTTGGTTTACAAATACTACAATATTGCTTTGTAACCTAAATTATTTGGCGAGAGACTACCTAATAAGATGCTATTCGATAATTTATATTCACCAAACGATCATTTTTACGGTTTTGGTAGGTTTGAAAGTCAATAAATGTAAACATTACAGCTAGTTAGAAAACAATGTACAGATTACCGCAACACAGAGACAGATTTTTACGTATACATGTCAAAACATTGTAAAATGATATATGATATGTCCAATCCATAGCAATAGAAAGAATTATTACATCTTAGCACTGGAGTAATAAAATCTGCACAAGAAATCGTAAAAATAATATTATCATGCGGATAGATCTAGATATTTTGTAGATACCCACACCATGATTTTGGTGCACCTCGGGAGGAAATAACTAAGGATTCTAAGTTATTTAAGAAAAAATAATGTGATCGAAATGAAATGCCCTAAAACCTTATTTGATTTTATCAAAAAATATATATTTTATAAACAAAAATCGCGACGGCATTTAAAAGTACTACACCATGATTTTGGTGCACCGCGGGAGGAAATAACTAAGGATTCTAATTAATTATTTAAGAAAAAATAATGTGATCGAAATGAAATGCCCTAAAACCTTATTTGATTTTATTAAAAAAATATATTTAATCATTTATGAATAAAAATCGCGACGGCATTTAAAAGTAAAAACTAAAGAGATTGCATTTATGCAATTATTTATTCTTTACTCACGACAATTTGATGCAATGTACAGGAACCGTAATTTTTTTCCGGACCAAAAAGTATCCTTCGTCCGTTCTTCACCAAATTTCATAAAAAATGGTTCGGCATGAAAAGGTAACAGACAGACTATTCTAATATTAGTATAGAACGTCACGTGGTGTGAAGCGTCCATAGATAGATAGATAGAATATTATTAAAGTTTAAATTTAATAAGATACACATTTCGTAAATATGTATTTCAAACACCTACCCGCTACCGGTTGTCATTATTAATGTCGAGCAGAAAAGGCCTAAAAATTGTATTTTTGTTTTGAATATATTTCAGACCTCTTAATTATTCATTTAAATATCTTGTTTCTATATTTTGTTGTTATGGTGATTGGTGACAGCAAAAATAATAAAATATTCTTGATAATTTAAGTTCTCTAGCTACCGAGTTCACTTGATATACACCCTGGAGACAGACAGACGGATATCTCTTTTGGGAACAGATTCCTAAAAATTTAAAATGACAAAGAAAATATGAATATGATCTGCATATAAGCATAATGAATGAATGAATGAAAACAAAAACGTTACCTTTACTATAAGTAAAGTTATCGTTTTTGAACTTGTGGAGGGTGTTAGGTATATTGATTCCAGGTTATATAAGTGATCATCATGGGGCTACACTCTACATCTTATTTATTAAAGCTATTGCAATAAACCCAAGCACAGGAATCTCATTGAGGTCATAAAATAAGCTCCCTATTTCCCAGCAGTAAGCGATCTGTTTTATTCTAGTTAAGAACTTTTGAATCTACTTTACCGAATTTTAAATCTACTTCGGTATTAATACTTTGGGATGTGTATGTGTCCCTTATATAAAGTTCACTGTGAAAGTAGCAGCGCTAAAAGATTTGCTTTTGAATTCCAATGTTTCTATGGAAAATACGCCAATATCATGAACATTTGCGATGGACTATGTATGGGTAATACTTTATTTTGTTATACATTGTAATTTGTATATGTGTTATTATGAGGAAATACTTTTTTATATTCGTGAGTACAGAACAAACATCATATTTAAATATCTATAAATACATCATTTTATTATAATACAAAATTCATTAAAGATTTCGTTTATCAAGTTATGCATAAGTTATGAACATGGCCTCTCTGTTAATCATTACTCTGTATGTCGAGTTTACCACGTGATCACATTATTTCTGAAAATACTAAAATCAATGAGTTTCTAAAATACTAGAGTGGCAATGTCTTACAAACTGATGCAAAAAATGCGTAACCACTTGATAGCCCAAAAGACAATGTCACTTCATAATGTTATTATGTCATTATGTATGGCAGATATGCCTGCAGGCATCTTCAAAGTGGTGACGCGTTTCTGTCGTAGACTGCCAATCTAGTTACGTTAGTAACATACAATATCATTGACTAAAATCGACTACGGCTTGATATGTAAATATGTACCTTTCAAGCGCCATCTATTGAGCTAGTTTGTCTCAAATTCTAAAATGTCAGTCGCCTATAATCCCGCCTTAACTGACTGTTTCATGACATGTAGAAAGTTTAGGCTGGCCGCATACACACGTATTCTGTATTTTTTTCCTAATGTAGAATTTCAATTTGGAATTCCAAGGAACTAGCGCAAACGTTTGTTTTTCCTCACTCGCGAAGGCTGGCTTGCACTCGAAACGCACGTGTGGAATTCGTCTCGATCGAAAAAAAAAAAAACTAAAGTGTGCGTCAGTTAATGAGCTAGCTAGTGTATACATGCATTCGGATTTCCAGATACGGAAAACTAATTTGGAAATCAAATACGAAAAATGTGTGTATGCGGCCAGTATTAAAATCAAACTTTTGTTATTATGAAAATATAAATTATCTTGATTTCTAAATCAGAAAAGTTCTTCAACTTATTCTCGTACGTTGACATATTACACAGAATTAGAATCTACTCCCAAACGTTTTTCACCTAAAGAGTTGTACCTCGGTTAGCTGACGTGACGCAGCGTGACGCGTTGTGATGTGACGTGACAGATGGCGAGGGCGGTATGATGAAGTGCACGATCAATTACGACATACACTAATGACTGATAGCCCCGTTATGACGGATTTACTACAGGTATATTCGCAGATGAAATTTGGCGTTGGCCTGCCCTTTACTCAGAGGTTATGGATTATTACCCTTAAAGAATATTAGCCGATTTTATTTAATAAGGAGGGCAAACGGTTCACCTGATGAAAAGTTACTACCGTCGCCCACAAACACTCTCAATATTAGAAGAGCTGCAGGTGCGTTGCCGGCCTTTTTTTGTTCTTGAAGGTTTGCAGGTCGTATTGGTCCAGATACAACTAAGAAGAGAAACTACTTGAAGCGCGTTGAAAGTGAAATTTTAAGTTGGTTAGAACGTTGCCTTTTGGAATTCAAAACGATAGTGTGAAAGATAGACGTCCTTAAGCACACATCGTGGTATTTAAATACATTCATAAAATATGTGGGTATCTCAAGTAGGTAGTACTTTCATTAAAATTAATGTATAACTGAGAAACTTGCAGGGATACTCTATTTTCATTTAATCATACAGACTCTTCACACATACCATCACATACTTTGTATAGTTCTTGCAATCTAGGAGTGCGCGTCGCCTTTAGTTGTGTGAGTGACCATATCTATACACGCGTACATGGCTCGCTCGCTACGGACTGCTCCGTCGGGTACGCACACTAACGACAATGTCTATTCACATTTCCAACTACAAATAAAGGCGACGCGCACTCGTAGATTGCAAGAACTATAAACGAAGATGGCTAGTCGCAGCTATTTTAATTATTTATGTTCTTCGGTAACTTAATATGAAGTATTAACTACACGTGTAGCAATGTAAAAAAATTGTAATTTTGAAAAATAATTTATAAACAAACCATCGTTGAACATTTCCTGGAAATAAATATACAATTCTATACTATTCTATTCTATTCAAAAAATTACAGTACTCAGCTACGCCGTAGCACCACGTAGCACGGCGTAGGCGTCGGTAAAAATTAAAAATTGACGTAACTTAAGGCTGCTCTCTCGAAAAAAGCGTGCAGATGAAACAAGTTTTTATCGGCATTAACAGAGAAATTACATCTGAAAAAAAAATAATTAGTAATCTACATGACATGATACGTAATTTGGTTTTGCCATATTTTTTCTATCGGTATCACATAATAAAGAAATAAAAAACCAAATCACCTCCAAATCGTTGAATGAAACCACTTTACTCCTTCATTATTTATCAAAAGAATATATAAAAAATATCTACTGCTTTGCAATACATCTTCTTTATATATAAAAATGGATTTTCAAATGTGTTAGTCGCGCTAAAACTCAAAAACGGCTGAACGGATTGGGCTAATTTTAGTCTTAAAATATTCGTAGAAGTCCTGGGAAGGTTTTAGAGTGATACGAAGTTCACCGGGACAGCTAGTAAGTTAATAATTTGGTTTGGTTACTTTTTCGAAATATGTATTATATTAAGCCTTAAAAAGGTTTTTTCTCCTATTTCGCCCTATCATGGACGCGGCGAGCGTCGTAACCGCCACCGTACAAGGCGCGCTGTTATGAATGTTATTTTAATGTCATTTACGTCGATATTCGCACTGACAGATAATCGACCTGCTAATTTAGGTAAAGAGGGTCCTTAATTTCAATTCACATTTTATAATATTCCATCTCTTAACTTATTACTTTTATTAAAATTATATATACTAGTAGTTTAAACTACTAGTATTTGTTATTATAACAACTCTTAAACTTATGATTTTATAGGGTTAGTGATTATTATGTGCTAGTATTATTATATCGTTCTACTCAATAATTCCTATTAATTATTTCTCCTATCTCTATGATATCTATTCAGTATTTATTACCCACTGATCCACTAATACAATTTAAACCACAATCAAAATTGAAATCTCAATATCGGAATGAAGTGAACCGAGAATTATTAAGTCAATAAGCACATTTCCGATACGAAACAATATCCTCCCGGGGGATGATCTAATACCGGGACGGGATTCCAATCATCCCCATCTCAATCCCGCCGGAATGGCCCGGGATAATGAAATATATCCCAGGACATTTTTGTCGCACCTAGAAACAATTAAGTTTAAAGATTCGTTGCTAAGTCTTATCGATATATCGCTGTTTATTATGGCTAGATTTATATTCTCCTCGAACGCGCCTTTTGGCCACTACACCGTGACATCACAAGGAATAGTGTGTAACGATTTATTTAAATAGCAGCGCGGCTGCGCTGTCGCTACTGTGCATTTTTCCATCACCTGCTTATGAATCTCTGATGGTTTATTTTGTATTAGATGACGCTTGAAACTCCGTTGCGCGAAAATTCGTTTATCACGCGGGAACCGTACATTTTTCCGAGATAAAAACTATCCTATGTCCTTTCTCGGGACTCAAAAAATGTCCATGAAAAATTTCAGCAAAATCGGTTCAGCTGTTCGTGCGTGAAGAGGTAATAGACATACATACAGACAGACAGACAGACGTACAGACAGACACACTTTCGCATGTATAATATTAGTATGGAAGTATGGATATGGATATGGAAGTATGGAAGTATGAATATGGTGAATCTACTCGATAAGATCGTATTTTTTTCAAGCCAATGCATACATAACTCTTCTTGTAGCACAATTGGTTAAAAGACAACATTTTCTCCGACACAACTGTCGACATATCTCTAACTTCTCGAAGATAAATGAGGAAGAAGTTCAGACACTTTGGCCGACTTACGCTAACCCCGACCTGTTGCATCCGGCAATAAAGTAAATCCACCTCCATTCCCCCCTACCCCCCTGTCCTCCTCCCCAGAGAGTGGCGAGACAAAGCTGAGATTCCCGATATTGTATGAGTGTAGTGGATTGTGAAAATATTTAAGTTAAGCGGGAGAATTTCTCGGAAAGTTTATTATGTAGTGTTGCAAAGATTTCAAGATTTTATTAACTGTAAAAGTAATTGAGACTTTTAGAAAATTTGAATTCAATAATATTATGATGAAAAAAGAAATGGGTTTAGCAGATTTTGTATTAATTAATCAAAGTTTCATTGTTCCATACGAAAGTTTAGAAAATAATTGGTAAAAAAAACTAGTGACACAATCGATCGGGGTGATGCCTGAGCCTAGTCTAGTCTCTCCAGAGCCTAGATTCTAGACCAGTAGGAAGACCCCATCAATCGGATACACCATGCTGCTCCGGCACAGAAATCGCCCTCCCACGTACAGAGTATTTGCCTTTGTCTTCAACTCTTCACATACAAGACTACTAGTCTGAGCCTCGTAAGTGAACACGACGATGGTGAATCTCGGAGCCTTTATATACGAAATTTTCTGCATACCGTAGCATGTATCCACCTGATTTCTGTTGGGTGGCTGAAGAGCTGTGAGCACGAGTCTGGGTTTGGGTCTGGCTAGACATGATTGTCGAACGCGGGACGCGTACCTGGTTGAAATCAATGATTGGCTGTGCGGGTTGTTATCTGGCGATGTACGACGTGTTCGAATTTCAAATGTGTTCTAAACGCACTCTATTTGGATCTGACGACTTTTTTATGCCTGTAGATGTAGAGACAAGGCGTTTGCGAGATATGCCGGGAAAAGTAAATTTGAAAGAGAACGAAAATAGTCGAAACTTGATATTTTAGCAAACCCAATGATTCACGGAAACAAAATTTGAATTTCGTATTTCCACACCCATATTCGGTATTAAAATATTCGGTCTGACCCGATAATAAGGCTGTTTTCGTGATTTGTCACCTGGACTTGATATTGATTAAATGTTGTGAGAGAAATACAAAATATGTAAAACTAGATGCCGCCCGCAACTCCGTTGCGCCAAAATTCATTTATGGCCCGGGAACTGTACATTTTTCCGGGATAAAAAGTATCCTATGTCCTTTCCCGAGACTCAAAGTATCTCCATACCAAATTTTAGCAAAATCGGTTCAGCGGTTTCGGCGTGAAGAGGTAACAGACAGACAGACAGACAGACACACTTTTGCTTTTATAATATTAGTATGGAAGTATGGATATCGAGCCATTATGTTAGGGGGAGGAAATAATTTAAAAAAAATACGTGTGGTACTATTGCATAGCGTTTTTTAAAACTTTTGCAATTATAATTCGCGTACGTCACGCAAACACCGTGCCGAAGTCTGGCAACACCGCACCGCTGTGCCGGTTAGAGTGGCGGGGTGTTAGGTTTTTTTCGTTACGGAATTTCTAGATTTGGTCACCGCGCTCAAAG
Source organism: Polyommatus icarus (assembly GCA_937595015.1). NCBI lineage: Eukaryota > Metazoa > Arthropoda > Insecta > Lepidoptera > Lycaenidae > Polyommatus > Polyommatus icarus. The sequence goes on from OW569332.1 coordinate 16,929,503, forward strand.
CCCTTGATAAAGCTATGCAACAGCTCAAAACCCATCCAAATTAAGGAAGGCATTAGAATAGTACTCCTTTGGTAGTCTAGGGTCTACGATAGTACATACGTAAATTCTCAATTCATTAATTCACACACCGAAGCTAATTTAAGAACAAGCGTCGCTCTCGTAAACGGTAATCTCTGATGAGGCCGGAATGCACGTCCGGCGGAAGTCGCTCGTTTAGGAGTTCTTACGCCTTCGTATAGTCAATTAATTACATTGACAGTGGACAAGACTTATATGATACTTTGTAAGTTGATATAATTTATGTTGATCTACAGATTGCTGCAGATGCCGTCTTCATACCCGTACAATATTGCCGATCCGGGCAATTTGTATGGGCTTTTTTAAGTTCCCAGCATTGTTCTCATAGAAAAAGTTGTTCATTTTGTCGGGCTCATTTTATGGTTTTAAGGATAACGGTATTAAACCTAACACTCTGTATATTTTATACCAAAAACAGGGAATGTATCAACTTTTGCAATTTTTGTGTTCCTGTTTGGACATTTGGACATATAAATTGCGTTATATTGGTGGTACATAAGACTGTTACTTGTACAATCAGAGATATGTTTTCATAAGCTCATCAGTCTTAAATGAATTCATCGGTTTGTCTCGACAGACAGAGTCCTAAGCCGACGCCCGACTTGACATATCCAGACCGTACTTAGGTTCACTTTAGCCACAGATGACTAAATAGTTACTTCTTTAGCTGCCTAAAAACCAATTTCTCTGGTACCTACCTAGTAGAATATAAAATCCGTAATAATTTTATAGATTCAATATCTGTTTTTTATTTATTATTATTTTAGCATTAAAGACAGGGTTTTACCAATCTTTAATATTAAATTCAAACGCGACTATTAAACTTTGCGATGCAACTTTCCTACTCCTATTATCGCCCGAAAGTTCCACGGAATCATAAAAGCTCGTAAGCAGATGAGGGACTTAAAAGGGCAATTACCACACAATTTGCCCCTCAACCCTCCAGCCCTCCCGTCCGCCCTCGCGATGAAATTATGACGGAATTGCCCGATCCGAGATTTCTATGGAGCTTTTGAAGTAAATAGGGTGTAAAAACTTTACGGAGCCACTTATCCTGCAATATTGTCGAGCTTTCATTTAATAGTTGAGTTGTGACTTTTTGTAATGTTATGAACTTATGAAGTTGTATCGTTTTAAAATAATATATTTTACTTGTAGAATAACTGAATTTAGGTGTTTTTGTAAATCTATACTTAGTGGAGTTCCCAGAGCGTAAAAATCGTGCAAACCTCCGATTTTTGCAATAGTGAATGAAAATTGAAAAGAAAAAAAGGAATGTGTAGCTGATAACATAAATAATAAAGTTTACCTATTGAAAAGTTGTGCTTTTGATTTTTAAATTATTCTCTTCCACTTCAAGTAAACTCATAAACTGTAAAATTTTGAAGAAAATTTGCATATTTATTTCTTTTAAATTATATAGCAAAATAATATAAAATATATTATTATTATTTGATTTGTATCGTTGCTTATATTCCAAAAAAAGAAAATAAGTTGCAAAAATATATAATTTAGATTTAAAATTAATATTTTTGTATGTAGATGAGCATACCTCCAAAATATGTGCTTGTTGTGTCCCTCGCCAGGTAAATGGCGTTCCTATTTTTTTTGGTTTTAAGTAGGAAGTTTAAAATTATTTTTTACGCTTACCAAAGCCTTCTATTTCTTAATGTGTATAATTTTTTAGCTCTTACTTTATTAAATTTTCTAAAAATGTAGCACAAACTTTTCACGGATATTTCGAAGAAAATCTGTACTTTATTTCTTTTGGTTAGGTTTTTACAGAATAAAATTGTTTTCTTTTCATTAATTATATTTGCTAAAACATACTTAAAGGAAAAAAAATGCATATTAGATTAAGAACTGATATTTTTTGTATTCAGGTAAGCATTTTCCAAACATAGGTCGCAGCATGCGTCTTTAGTATGTACGTGAGATTTGTACCACCCAATTTTTTTCGGGCTTTAAGTAGGAAGTTTAAATATATTTCAAAGACTAGAAAAAGTCTTTCATTAGTCGATGCATGTAATGTTTTAGCTCTCACTTAAATAAATTTTCAACAAATATGGAAAAATATTTTCGGTCTAATTTATACATTTTTGGAGATATTTAAACGTTTTTAAGTACTTAAAAGTTATCATTTCTCTAAAAATTAAATACGCACAACAAGTAAGTTAAACACACTTTTCGTCACAACCCTTAAATCTACCCAAACCCTTTTATTTTGGTTACGACGAGCGTTAATCTCTAAAAACTTTGCAAAAACCTTATAGTTGTATTTAGCTTAGCAAAGCAAACTTAATTTTTTTTAAATGTGTATTTGGTTAATTTTCAACGTAAACAATCGGATAACAGCCGCACTCAGAGTCGTTCATTAAATCATCATTTAAAAAATTAAAATTATCCGCTGCCCATACAAACCGCAACACTAAATGCTCATTAAACATGAAATTCCCTATCAGAGTCAGATAATGTTAAATTAACACCTCAAAATGGCGATTAAATTTAAATACAGAAGAAGCACCATTTAACTCGATTGAGTCGCTAATCGTGGATTTTGCTGTCAAAGAAGTATGGCATAGAGAAATATAATATTTATAAATAATATAGGGAGTATGACGTATGATTTTTTTTTCAAGATTTGATTTATAGCAAAGATAATGTAATATACTACGTAACAATTTATAGCTTGTCAAAAAAGAGTGTCTACTCTTTTTCTAGTGGCTACGCAATTTTTAAATCATGTAAAAAATACAAAAACCTTATCTAATCGAGATAAAAATGTGCAATTCAAATAATATTTGAAGTGTATTAGCGTTCTCTGTGGAAATACAAAGAGAAAAAACCACTTTTTGAGCGTGATTACGTTTAGAAAATTTTGTACTGTTACGTACTATTATAGCCGTGTTCGCTTTGTTTTTCAATGCACAATACACATTGCGCATGCGCAAAGTTACAAATTAGTGTCAGTGTGAGTGTCATGTTCTAAAATCTGACAGAAATTGTTAATATTTTAAAACATGACACTCACTTATGAAGTTGACAGTCAGCTGCCAAACTGCGAAAAAAGCCACGCACGCGTAGTTGAAAAATGAAACGAACACGGCTGACTTTCCAAAACTTTTTTTTATTGGCCGTGAGCAATGAAAAAGGAAACAGTGAGTCGTGACTGCGGCCGTCACAGTCGGTTATTAAAAAAATAGCGCTAAGCGTCATTTAACAAATTGAAATTTAATGCTTTCACTACAGATACCTCTCAGAGACAAAATTAATTGACTGATTAATTTCTGTCCCATATAAATCATTCGTACTAAGTAGGTATGTACTAGGTTGTTCGTATAATTTCGTTCTTTCCTACCTTTTACCGTACCTACTACACTCTACAGATATGTAACAAACATGAATGGTGTTAGAAAAAACATCATAAAAGTGGTTTTATATTGTTTTTTATAATAATATGATAAATACAATATTTGAAGTTTCTTAGTTTTACAATTTGAATGAAGTATGTGAATAACTTGTCTACTAAATTTACCATTTTAATAAAAGAAAACCATTGCTATTAGGATATTTTCATAATTTTTGTAACTAGTAAACATACTTTAATTTCAATAATTACACAACTTGGTGACAATCTTCTTACTTCTTTGTAGTTTGTATGGAAGTGACTATACTTTTCACGTGAAATACTTCTATTTATTTGCAAGAAATGGTAAAACAGCTGTACTAAGTAGGTAGGCACATATTGCACAAAAATGCTTTACTAGTAGGTACTATCACAATAAATTTATGAAGTTTTATATTTATTATGGCGCTATCTAATATTGTTATTATTTACACTTCAAATAAACATCTGAAAAGAACCCTTGCAAAAAAATTCAAGAATAACCTCAAACTTGAACATTAAACTCTGCAATTAGCGATTTTTAATTGTCATCTCTGAGAGGCACATTTCATTTTAAATGAGCATTAAGTCTTAATTGACGTCTCTGAGTGCGGCGGAGAGGCATTAAATGACAGGAACAAGAAAAAAAAAATTCTGGACCGGTTTTATATGGTGAAATATTAATTTTTAATATGTAACTAAAAAAATTAAAAGCACAAAAAATTTTTTGGTAAAAAATGGATTTTTGTTTTTGAGGTGTCATTTTCTTTTTAACACTATAACTTATAGTGTAAAAAAGAAAATGACACCTCAAAAACAAAAATCCGTTTACTATTACAATTTTCGGAGGTTAAAACCTCTGGCGACTGCACTAACAATAAATCGCCTCTTTACAAAATTTTGAGATTGTAGAACTTTTTATTATTGGCTCCAGGTTGCAAATCTCGTGCGCTGCTGTAAAGCTTACGTCTCAAAAGACACGACTCTGATCTCTCGACAGTGATCTCTCGCAGTGTATGAGATTTTTAAATATAAAAAAAATATTCATCTTAATATATATATTTCTTGTGTGCGTGTGTATGTGACTGAACTCCTCCTAAACGACTGGACCAATTTTGATGAAATTTTTTGTGTGTGTTCAAGGGGATCTGGGAATGGTTTAGATTCACAATTTTGTCCGCTGGACAATGTTTTTTTAATTAATTTTTAATTTATTAGTAGTTGTTGATTTTGGAATGTTTTACATTGGATCCGACAGACAGCGCTACCATCGCAGTGTCAAATTTTAAATAATATTCGAATTTTAATTTTAGTCTGTCCCGACAGTTAGCGCTGCGATCAAATTAAAAAAAAAATATGGCAAAGAAACGTTTGCCGGGACAGCTAGTTTATATATAAAAATATCAAACAGTTGCGGGTATCAACTACTACTTGGATTTTACTCGGAACTTCTTCTTGGATTTTATTTATTACTTACTACTTACTAGGTGACGCAACATGCTCGCAAAATTCTTTTATCGCGAGGGAACTCAAAGTTCTTCATACCAGGTATAGTTCTTGCAATCTAAATGTCGCATTTCCAACTGGAAATGCGAATAGACATTTTCGTTAGTGTGCGTACCCGACGGAGCAGTCAGTAGCGAGCAAGCCATGTACGCGTGCATAGATATGGTCACTCACACAACTAAGGGCGACGCGCACTCGTAGATTGCAAGAACTATAACAGACTGACACGCAGACAGAAAGACAGGCAGACACACTTTCGCATTTATAATATTAGTTTGGATCTTATACCGTCGTGGATATATATTACACGCAACACAATCAGAATTCGGTTCTTTCTTCTTGCATTTTAGTTTCTTACTTGAGAGCTGGGTGTAGGTTGACCTCCAAGTTCCAACTAGGTGGGACGACGATCTCCGTTTAGTTGCGGGTGCATGTTGGATGCGAGTAGCAGGAGATCGTCTATCTTGGCGTTCACTGAGAGAGACCTATGTCCAGCAGTGGACGAATATAGGCTTTTGGATTGACTTGAGAGCTAGCAGATCCAAAACTTATCTACTAACATTGTCCCCAGGTGCATTTCTGGTGCCGTACTGCATTATGCTCGTGGTGGGCGGCATCCCGCTGTTCTACATGGAGCTGGCGCTGGGCCAGTTCCACCGGAAGGGCGCCATCACCTGCTGGGGGAGGCTGGTGCCGCTGTTCAAGGGTATGATAATTATTTTTTTTAATTTTTATCCGACGCTGGTGTTTTGCCAATATACTTAAACTCGTTTTCCGGGATAACAAACATGTAATCTCCATACCAAATTTCAGCAAACCAGTTCAGTGGTTTGGGAGTTGAAGAGGTAACAGACAGACACACTTGCCCATTCATAATATTAGTATGGATTGCTCTTTATGTCTGTCGTTCTCTGTTTTTCCGGTGTAAGAGCATAATGCATTTTTAGTATACCGGAAAAAGTCTCAAGTATTCCACTCCATAACAATTCCGTAAAAATATCCGAGCAGAAAATTCCATTTGACATAAGCCGTTTTAATAAAATAAAGGTTGTGATTCACCCCCGGATCGCACTTAACACATAATTGACACTCCCCCTGAGTGCTCTCAAAGGCGGTAGATGTGACTTACGGCGATTTCAGTGGGTCACGTTCGTCTGAGTGGCTGCGATGTAATTTTTTCAGGAATAAAATCGGTAATGGAGTGGAAACTTCTGTCCGAGTTAATGCTGAAAGGATTGTTTGTGAGTTATGTTCTTATGGAATGTATATTTTACATTTGTTCAAGTTTTTTTGGTAAATATAACGTTAGATGATTCTTCATCAAACGGACGCTTAGACATTTCGTATAATGACTTCTTTTTGTGTAATTATATTGATTATTGTACTTTTAAGCAGGTAATACTTAATAGAAACATTAGTAAAGTTAAAAGTATTAAAAAAAACCGTTGTTAAAATTGTTTTGATGAATAACTATAGTAAAAACTCCTTTTAAATAGTGTTTAAAAATTTTACTGGGTAATTTATGACGACTCCACTTCAAGATACGTCTTTTGCTTTTGTAAGAGCTTCACTAGATAGAGATTTGAGTGGTATCACTTGATTTAAAGGTACTCGTAGTTTGACATATGATATGATTCTTTTGAGGTGAAATTTCTTTAGGCCACTTGAGAGAGTTTAGAGCAAGTTTAGAGGTTTTGTCAGAAAAAAAATAATCGAAATGATAATAATATTGTGTCATGGTTTTGGATAAAAGTTTAACTTCTTACACTTTTACTAGTTACTTTATACACAGTACACACACTCTTTTGTCTTGTTCCTCGCGATATAATTCCTTTCTCCCCCAGGTATCGGGTACGCGGTGGTGCTGATAGCGTTTTACGTGGACTTCTACTACAATGTGATAATCGCGTGGGCGCTGCGGTTCTTCTTCGCGTCATTCACCACCATGCTGCCGTGGACCAACTGCAACAACGAATGGAACACGCCGTTATGCCAGCCAGTATGTATATTATTATGGATCAAGACAACAAAATAAAGCGGATCAAGATAGCTATATCAGGATTACCGAAACTGCAGGGGAGTTCGAGAGCGGCGTAATAACATCGTAGCTCATCGCATCGAGTCCGATTTGGTATTGCGGCATACTGCGGTTAGGACATTTTTAAAACAGTAACAAAACTAAAATATCCTACGGTAAAAGTAATTTTTGAATTTATTAAAGAATCCAAAATGTTTATCTTGTTATTGAGTGTTTGCACACTGCACGATAACGACACGATAAGGTACCACAGAATAGAGGGCCACCGCACATATTATACAATTTCAAGTTGGCCGACTATCGTACAAACTGACTGTCGTACTAATTATAATATTCTGTCTGTAGCGCCACCGTGGTCTAGTGGTATAGAGCGCGGCTCTTGACTCGGAGGTCATGGGTTCGATTCCCGCGTCGGAAACATGCAGGCTGATCACCTAATTGTCTGACAAGTAAGATGATCCATGCGTCGGATGGGCATGTAAAAAGTCGGTCCTGCGCCTGAACTCTCGCCAGTCGTGTCGGTCTTCCGTCCTACTGGGTTTTATGAGAGTAAAGGAATAGAGAGTGCTCTTGTGTACTGCGCACACACTTGGGCACTATAAAATTACTCCTGCGCAGCTGGCCTGGTTTCAATGAAACCGGCCACCGTCACCGAAACCGGTGTGGGAGCTATTATTATTATTATTAATATTGTATAGAGTTTTCTATTCTCCTTTGTTAGGGTTTGTTCCAAAGTTGCGGGCTTGTGGCCAAACAACTTCAGGGTTTTTGTTGTGTTAGTTAATAGACAAAAACTTTCTTACGATTCGACATGTGTTGAGGATTACCGCTTTTTGCATGGCATGTATGAAAGTGGGTGCATGTTTAGTATTTTCAGGCTATTATGAAGTGTCTTGGGGATGACTCCAGTACTTGAGATGACGATGGGCACGGTTTTTACGGTATTTACTTTCCATTGCGACTTCAATTCTATAGCGAGATCAGTGTACTTGGTAACTTTGTTTGTGTGTGTGGTTGTAAGATTATGTGTATTTGGTATTGCAATGTCTATGAGGTAGACTGTTATGTTAATTTTGTCGTGGAGTGTTATGTCTGGTCTGTTGTGATGTACGGTCTTGTCAGTCAATATTGTCCGGTCCCAGTAAAGCTTGTATTCAGATGATTCTAGTATAGTTTGTGGTGTGTACTTTTAGTATGGAGTGCTATCTATAATGAGGTTGTGTTTGAGTGCGAGTGTCTGGTGTATGATTGGCGCTACTTGGTCGTGTCTGTGTTTGTAGTCTGTCTGTGTTATGGCAGAACAAGCGCCTGTTATGTGTTGAATAGTTTCGGGATGTTTGTGGCATTGTCGGCAATGGTCACTATTTGTGTTTGATGATCGAATGATATATTTCCTGTAATTTTTAGTGTCAATAACCTGATCTTGGATCGCCATCATGAAGCCTTCCGTTTCCGGAAAGAGCTCACCGCGTCTTAGATGGCTAAGACGCGGTGAGCTCTTTCCGGAAACGGAACGGCATTTGATGCTGTTTTATCCACGTTTGTGTCAGCTAAGTCTGTACGATGGCATCCATGTAGGGACTTGTACATCCATGCGTCTATTTTTTCTTGGTTTGTGATGATTTTTATATCTTTGGAGTGATTGGCAAGTGAAAGTGGAGTGTATGTATCGGCTTGGCAAACGGTGTTATGTAGTGGTGATAGTGATGAGTGATTGTGGAAGTATGTTCTCAGAAGTGACAACTGTTTATTATGTAAATTGGAGATATCAATAAGGCCTCTACCTCCTTCTATTTTAGGTAAAGTTAATCTTTGTACACATGCCCTAGGATGATAATTTTTGTGTTTTGTCATAGCTGTATTAATTGCCCTTTGCAGTGTTTTCAGGTCAGTCTGGCTCCAGGAAATAGCTCCAAATGAGTAGGTGAGTATGGGACATGGGTATTGCAAATGTATTAATGGCTTTGCCTTCTTGAATTAAGGTGAGTGTGTAATATGCGATGAAGTCTAGTTTTAAATTTTTCTTTTTTCTACTTTTGTGATTAATTCCTTGACCTTTATGGTATCCTTAGTACTTGTAGCCTTCTATTGGATCTACTGCATTTATGACTTCTTGGTTCGGTAATACGTGATATGAACTAGGATCGAATTTTCCTTTAGTTACGGCTTGTATTTTACACTTGTCTATACCAAATCGCATACAAATATCGTTAGAGAATAAATGTGTTATATCAGCAAGTTTATGTATTTCGTTTAACGAACTAGCAAATATTTTAATGTCATCCATATACATGAGACGAGTTAAGCGGGTTTGTTGTCTATTGTGCTTTATTTTGAAACCTATGTTATTTGAGTTGAGTATAGAAGAAAGTGGATTAAGGGCGAGACATAACCATAAGGGACTTAATGCATCACCTTGAAATATTCCCCTTCGTATTGGTATATGCTCTGTTTCGATTGGATTATTGTTATTGTTTTTTAATTTTAATTTTGTGCTCCATTGTCGCATTATTCTTTCCAGAAAGCCTATAATAACTGGGTTGATTTTATAATGTCTAAGAATATAAACTAGCCACGAGTGTGGTACGGAGTCGAAAGCCTTCTGGTAATCGATAAACATAGTGTAGATATTTCGCTTTTGTTTTATTGCTTGTTTTGTAGCTACGGCATCAATCGTTAATTGTTCCTTACGTCCCTGACTTTTTTTCGGCACCCTTTTTGCTCTTTGGATAGAATATTATTTAGTTGTGTGTGTTTATAAATTAATTCGCTGAGGCATGCTGTTATTATTTTATATATATTCTGTAGGCAGGTAATAGGTCCATATTTGGCTGGGTTTCCGGTGTCGTGAAAGTCTTTCGGGAGCATGTAAGTTGTGCCTTGTATAATGTACGGTGGCATTGTGTCTGGTGAGCGGATGAATGCATTGATGTGGTTGTGTAAAAGTTTATATGTACAAGTTAGCTTTTTGTACCAGAAATTATGGATATTATCAGATCCTGTAGCTTTCCAATTGTGTGTCTTATTCATAACGGTCTTTAAGAGATCTAATTCTATTTATTCAAAATCCATCACATGTAAGTTTTCTAACCTCTCTTTATCTTCCTGTATCCAGGAGTTTTTGTTATGTTCAATCGGCTTTGACCATATATTTGACCAGAATTCCTGCAAAGATTGTGCGCTCGGTACTGAAGTATTGTCTGTCGTATCATTATTATTCTGTTTCAAAAGATTTCTATAAAATAATTTTTCATTGTTAAAGAACTCTTTGTTTTGTTTTTGCGATTGGTTGTTTCTTTATATCTCTTCAAACGGCTGGCTAGGGTGTTTAGTTTTTGCTTTAGTGTGTCAAGGAAATGCAAAATATCGGTATTTTCTGTTTCATGTTTTGAGTGTATTTTAAACTGTTCTTTAATTTTAGTAATATGATTTTCTAGGGCTGATGATCGCGTTCCTCTTCTATATTCAGTAAGCCTTCCTATACTCGCTCTTAACTTACTTGTCCTAATTTTTAAACGTTTTTGCCACCCTGGGGCCTCTTTTGTTTTCTTGTTTATTTCGTCCGTGCTATGATAAATTCTGGCACCACTAAACTTGACAGTAGTATAGGCTGCGCAGTAAATGATAGTTTGTAGTTCAATAAAATCTATTTCTTCACTTAATTTTTTCGGTAACACATTGGAATTTAGGTCGTTTATAATAGCTAACACTTTTTTGAGTATTTGAGTTTTGGCAAACGTGGTCTAGTTGTAGGATCTGTATGTCTGAATGTATCTATGGTTTCGTTAAGCATATCTTCTAACTGTTTGGTAAGTTCTGGCGTTAAAGTTATATTTGGTGAATAGTTCGCTACTTGTACAGTGTTACAGTTCAGTTCTTCAGTACATGTTGAAGGTAAGTGTTCCAAATTCTCTATTATTTCTATTGTTTCGGTAATGTCATTGGTCTCTTCTAAATGATCTATATTTTCAACTGAGTGTTCTGTCCTATTATTTTGTATCTCACGCCGTACTTTCTCTTTAAGTCTCTCTAAGTAGTCTGTTGGTAAAAGTCGATTATTAACTATGGATCTGCGTTGGTCAGATATTCTTTGAACTGATAGGTGTGCTATTTTCAGGACATCTGGAGATGACTTCTTGATGGAGTAAAGGTCTATAGGTTGTAAAGTCTGTTTCTAGTTTAGTAATTCTATAGTAACAGGTCATTATTGTTTCGTTAAGTTCGTCTGTCCATCTCATTTTACGGGTTAGGTTGTTGGGTGTGTTTACGTTATAGTCTGGTAGTGTATGTCTAGTTTGTAACGTGTTTTTTACTTCCTCTTTAATATGGTCGATTTCTTTGTCTGTGAGTAATTTGCAGTTTACAATGGCTCGTCGCTGGTCACCTATTCGTTGTTTAGTGGCTTCCATATCTGGGTACTTAGATGTAAATATAGAATGTAGTTGTGTTAGATAATTTTTTGTGTTTTTCTCTAAATTAGTTATAATGAAGTATTGACGCGTTATGAAAATATTCATATCTTTTGTCCACGATTTACGTTGGTTTAATATGATGAAGTAGAAGATCGTGATTCCCGAAGGTTGAGGTAAGATTGAGGAGATGATTGTAATGATGAAAATGGTGATGATGGTGATGAACTTTGTGAGGGACGATAATTGCTTTTTGCATCAGCTTGAGACTGGGCAGCTTGGTGCGACTCGTACCCCCCGCATTTTTACGCATTTTAACACGCACGTCGCTAGACTAGCAACACCGTTACCCTTAAATCTAAAGGTCTGCGGCTGGCAGCATACACGATTAAGTTGTCCAATTAAATTGTGACACTACGCAATTTAGTTTGTACGATAGTCGGCCAACTTGAAATATGTGCGGTGGCCCTTATCTATTCTGTGGTATCGTGTCGTGTCGTTACCGTTGCAGTGTGAAAACACCCATTGAGTGCAGTTATTTTTATATTCCTCGTATTTCTGCCCAGTTCGAAGCCAACTGGGAGGCTCTCCGCCTGAACCGGACGGCGCGCAACATGACGGTGGCCACTCCGCGACCACACTACACCTCCGCCGCCGCTGAATATTTCAAGTAAGATCTGACTAGAAGACGTCCACAACTCGTTTATCGCGCGGGAACCGTACATTTTTTCGGAATAAAAAGTATTATATGTCCTTTCCCGAGACTCAGAGTGTCCCCATGCCAAATTTCAGCAAAATCGGTTCAGCGATTTGGGCGTGAAGAGGTAACAGACATACAGGCATACTTTCGCATTTGTAATATTTTAGTTAAGTATCTTTTTAAAGACAAATTTATAATAAATCTAAAGTGAGTTGCAGCACATCAAGTATCAACTGTAAGCAACATTTTAGAAATTAGATACACTACAATCTCAAGAATTCGATTTCCGTACATAATGCGGCAAGCAAAATTTTATCCATGTGGGATAAGGAACACATACACACCCTAAAGTATAATCACTTCGTTTTGCTTTACCTTAAAAAAGCACACTAAACATTACTCCTTCGTATTTGGTACACTTTAAGTTTAAACCAACCGCCGACATGAAGACAGATGACTATAAGGGTCAATTCAGACCTCAACGTGACGCGTGGATGCATTTCTATATTGAATCCATACAGAAATGCAACTTAGATGCGTCGCATTGCGGTCTGAATTGAGTCTTATGATGATCAGTCTGACATAATAATTTTGTAGTCGGGAAATCCTGGAGCTCCAAGGCAGCTCGGGTCTGCACGACCTGGGCGCGATCAAGTGGGACATGGCGCTGTGTCTGTTCGCCGTCTACGTCATCTGCTACTTCTCTCTCTGGAAGGGCATCAGCACCTCGGGCAAGGTATGATACTTCTTTTTACAGATATATCCTATGGCAAAAAAAGGTTTTCGTAATTAAATATTATAACAATAGGTTGTTACACCTTGTTGATTATGATTTATGACGAACGGTCTGTACGAACGTAAGATATTTAGGCAGTGCGTGTCCTCTTCCTGGCTGCACTAGAAGAGAGGTTATGTTATTTGAGTGTTTGTATGTAAATATGTCTTTCACACTCTTTAGAGGCACAGTAAATGGTTAATTTAATTTCATGTTTTTGCCCCATAGTCTTGTTGACTCAAGCGACATTACGCTTCATACAAAACAAATGCCGCGTGCCGCTTTTGGTCTACAAACTACAAGTAAACTTCACACTCAGTTCGAGTTGCACATTCCTTTTTAGGGTTCCGTACCCAAAGGGTAAAAACGGGACCCTATTACTGAGACTTCGATGTCTGTCCGTCTGTCTGTCTGTCTCCAGGCTGTAACTCAAGAACGGTAACAGCTAGAGAGTTGAAATTTTTACAGGTTGTATATATCTGTTGCCGCTATAACAACAAATACTAAAAATAAAATAAAATAAATAATTAAGGGGGCTCCCATACAAAAAACACAATTTTTGGCCTAATTTTGCTCTAAAATGGTACGGAACCCTTAGTGCGCGAGTTTGACTCGCACTTGGCCGATTTTTGATTTTTTTTTGTTACGCAGGGGAAACCCTGTATGGGTGCCCCGGGTTGGGGATGTGCCTCAGTTGAGCTGAAGCACGGAGCACCCCGGGGTATGTGGGACTCCCGGCGCCGGGCTTACCCACTAAAACCACCTGCGTTTTGCTTTCAGCCGTATACGGAGTAATGTTCTGAATCTGTCTAACACAGGACTCCCTCCACAAGTTGGCCTATTTCTGCCATGGCTAATCATCAACATATTCCAGGTGGTATGGTTCACGGCACTATTCCCCTACGCGGTTCTACTGATATTGCTGGTGCGAGGGATCACTCTACCCGGCTCGGCCACCGGCATACAGTACTATCTCAGTCCGAACTTCGAAGCTATCACGCAACCTCAGGTAAAGCAATTTCATCATTATTATGTAGTAAGTTTTTACGTAACAAAATAACTTCTCGGGAACAACGGGTTCACGTACGAGCTGGTGTTAGGCATAATGCAGGATTCTTCGTTGTTTAGTTACGTAATTATATGAAAATAAAGTTTTAATTTCGAATTATATAAATGTGAAATCTGAAGAGAGTTATTAATTTCATGATTTAAAAAGTTCCTTTTTGCAGTGTATCCCGATTTTGTATTTTTATAATTTATTATTATTCAAAATGACACTCTTCATTGGTGATTAATACTTAGGTTTGGGTCGACGCAGCGACGCAAGTTTTCTTCTCATTGGGCCCTGGTTTTGGAGTTCTGCTGGCTTACGCATCGTACAACAAATACCATAACAACGTTTACAAGTCAGTACATACTACATTTATTTTAATCACTAATGAATACTTATTAAAAAAAAATCGTTCGTCTTAATACAGCTTTGTGTTAATATAAGTAAAACATAATATTGTGATACTAAGGGCCTGTTTCATCACTTCCTGATAAGTGACGAATAGGTTATGGGGCCTATTGGTGAAACAAGCCCTAAATGTATTGACTGTTGAAAGAACAAAGAACTGATTCCTGCAAGATATTTGGCTCTTATGTTACTCAGAATTCCTAGACGTCTGATTGGTTGGCCAAATAGCTCGACACATAATATACTTCTATTACTTCAAATTGACTCGTCACCATGCTTCCAAAAAGTTAACTTTGACCAAGGTGTCTAGTTAACTTTTGCATCTTATACCTCAGTTAAACTTTGTCTAGGGACGCGATCCTGACGAGCGTGATCAATTCCTGTACATCATTCGTGGCGGGGTTCGTGATCTTCAGTGTGCTGGGCTACATGGCGCACGCCTCGGGGAAGGATGTCCAGGACGTGGCGACGGAGGGACCAGGTTTGATGTATTCCTAGTACTTGCGGCAAAACCTATCTAATACTTAAATATGAAATTCTCGTGACAAAGTGTACGTGCGCGAACTCCTCCAAAACGACTCAACCGATTTTAATGATGTATGTATATTGTATATACATTCGTTAGGGCTAAGGACAGGTTTTTAACTACTTTTTATATTGATACTAGAAATAATGTATGTAGCAAAACAACGTTTGCTGGATCAGCTAGTGACAACATGCGGGGGCTCTAAATCTGTTTTTTTTTTTAATGCAATAAGGGGTAATTCGTTTGCTCGGGGCAAAGGAGCAAACGGGTCACCTGATAGAAAGCAACTTCCGTCGCCCATGGACACTAGCAGCATCAGAAGAGCTGCAGGTGCGTTGCCGGCCTTTTAAGGGGTAATAGGGGAGGGTAGGGAAGGAAATAGGGAAGGGTAGGGAAGGGAAAAGGGTAGGGGATTGGGCCTCCGGTAAACTCACTCACTCGGCGAAACACAGCGCAAGCGCTGTTTCATGCCGGTTTTCTGTGAGGACGTGGTATTTCTCCGGTCGAGCCGACCCATTCGTGCCGAAGCATGGCTCTCCCACGTCAAAGCTACGAATAATAAAAACAAAGTTTTTAATTTAGTCTATTGTTATCCAGGTCTAGTGTTTGTGGTGTACCCAGCAGCTATCGCCACTATGCCAGGATCCACGTTTTGGGCGCTAATATTCTTCATGATGCTTCTGACTTTGGGTTTGGATAGCTCTGTAAGTATTGTTTAATCAACATTATAAGTTTATTTTTTAAATATTATTTCCATATTACAAGTATTATTTTTAAGTATGAATATAAAGCATAAAATGTTACACTTTTACATATTATTATCCTTAAATATTAGAAACGTATGCACTAAAGTTAAACAGTAAACACAGATCTAGAAGTATCCTGGATACGAAAGTCAGGCACTCCTAATTCTATAAAACAACTGCACAGCCTAGTTGGGTAGTAACTAAAAGCCTGGGTATGCTTTTATTACAAACTTGTATATGTCGCAAACAACTGGTTTAAATAGCCGATCAATCAAACAGCTAGCCCTTTGACTGAACAGCGCCATTCAATCACACGGCTTTACATCGTTTAGCCGACTTGTTGACTGCAACGTTCAACACTACAGCTAGACGACGCTTAGCTAACTGGTTACTTGGCAAATTAACTAAGCTGACCATTAGTTTAGTTTTATTATTACACAAGCGCAATGATAATAAGCAGAATAAATTGTATTCTAACTAATTTTGAACACAATTGCAATTAATACCTTCGTGATGCATTTCATAATCCCGTAATTTCTTCTCTCGAAATTCGAATATTTGTTTAAATTGTGATTCACTCGTATGT
Organism: Polyommatus icarus; assembly: GCA_937595015.1. NCBI lineage: Eukaryota > Metazoa > Arthropoda > Insecta > Lepidoptera > Lycaenidae > Polyommatus > Polyommatus icarus. Next base: position 16,945,711 of record OW569332.1, read on the forward strand.
GCCCCCATAATTTCTGTCACTTTAATAACACTTGTAACGTATATTTACGAAAAATATCTTAATACAATCACAAAACACCGGATAGTTGACGCCATATTGTAAACAAAACGCGCCTAGCGCCGCGGTGGTGAGCGCTGAACGAGTTCAATCAAACGGCGGCGGCTGTAGTGTTGAACGTTTCGAGCGACTGAAATATTCAATTAAAAAGCTAGACGTGAGATTGAATGGCGTTGTTCAGTCAAAGGGCTAGCTGTTTGATTGAACGGCTATTTTAACCAGTCGGCTGCGACATATATACTGTTGCCTCATAGTAGGTATACTTGGCGGTAAATTGGTAGCGAGGAAGTACTCTACAGTCTAAACGTTTGCCCAATGCGCTGACTCAATGCGATGTCCCAATGTGTACAGCAGGTTTCATATTACGGCAATGGTGCAAAGACGTACATAGTAAACAACCTGATGAAATAATTACTTTTCGTTATTTTGCTTTGTAGTCGAGTAAAAAGTTCTTACATTATTTTTAATTTCAGTTCGGCGGCTCCGAGGCCATAATAACCGCTCTCAGCGACGAGTACCCGCCGATCGGGCGACACCGCGAGATATTCGTGGCCTGTCTCTTCACACTTTACTTCTTCGTCGGTCTCACCTCGTGCACGAAGGGCGGCTTTTACTTCTTCCAACTGCTGGACAGATACGCGGCAGGGTATTCCATGCTGGTCGCTGTGTTCTTCGAGGCGATTGCGGTATCTTGGATTTATGGTAAGTGAAGTATTTGTCTATGATTTTAGTGGGTGTAAGAAAGAGGGTCATAGAACTAAATCAAGATAAGACTACCTCTATATTATGTATCTTAGCTAATTTACGTTTTATCGTATTTCGAAGTGTAAAGGGAACATACTACTGTATTAATCAAAACAGTACAATTAAATATTGCTTTTTATTTTATTAGCAATCACCATTACTCTCTCCTTGGTATCAATATCAACATAAAGGTTCAACATTATCTTGTATTATAAAGCCAACTTGTGCCAGTTTGTTTGGGTTAGAGTTAATCATGGATTATAGTGTAATCTTTCTGGTTTTTCGTATTCAAAGAAATCATATATCATGTATCAATAACCGCCTCGCATTTAGCGGGCCACTAGACGACCAATTTTATTGTGTAATATCACGTATTATGCAATATTATTGACCGTCTATAGTTGGTATTGAACAGGCGCGCCTTTCAATATTATTGTCAAATAAATTGTTCAATGACATTGCACAATAAAATTGATCGTCAGGGCATAAGGCATAACTCTACAAACTTGCCTTCCAACAGGCACGGAGCGTTTCTGCGAGGACATCCGCGACATGATCGGCTTCAGACCAGGCCTATACTGGCGCATCTGTTGGCGGTTCGTGGCCCCCGCCTTCCTCCTGTTCATCACGGTATACGGACTTCTGGACTACGCCCCGCTGCAGTATGAGGACTATGTGTACCCGGGCTGGGCCAACGCGCTGGGCTGGTGCATCGCTGGATCCAGTGTTATATGTATTCCGACGGTGGCGATATACAAGATACTGACGACGAAGGGAACTTTCTTTGAGGTGAGAAGAACGTTGTTTATATTGAAATCGTTTCTTTTTATTCTTCTTCTTTCTTTAAAATCTTAGCGTCGTAGCAGCGTATCGGATAAGTAAGAGAGGTACATAGTAATTTAACATTTCGACTCAATTTTTCTTACAATCAGCATTAAGAATAGTAATATTAAAATCTAATAAGTTGGTAAAAAGTAATCTTAAATCTTTATACGAGCAATTCATATTATTATAATAAAAGAGCATAAACATTAAATGTAACAGGAGCCAAGCAAAATATTGCATAGCTATGCAATACTTCTGTCGTAAAAAGTTTTCAGATCACATTCAAGCCAAGCCTTCAACTTATTTTGTAATTGAAATCAACATTCAGACAGTTCAGTGAATGTATCAATAGTTTTCTTTATTTTAAATTTATTATAGTGGCTCAGCAATGAGCACAACAGAATTATTAAGAAACAAATATAAAACTGAATATTTGGAGGAGTTCATAGTTACAAAGACGGCAAGCGTAAAGTATTTTTAGGGTTCCGTAGCCAAAATGGCAAAAAACGGAACTGTCTGTCTGTCTGTCTTCAAAAATTATATTGAGGTTTCTGATGTCATTTTTTTCTAACCTGAATAGTTTGCGAGAGAGACTCTTCCAAAGTGACAAAATGTTGGTGTGTGTCCCCCCCCCTCTAACTTCAAAGTAGGGGCATGATAATTCTAAAAAAAATATATGATATACATTACTATAAAAACTACCAACGAAAATTGGTTTGAACGAGATCTAGCCAGTAGTTTTTTTTATACGTCATAAATGATAAACCTGAATTTAACTTTCATTATATCAAAAATGAAATATTAAAATAAATCAAAAACCTTATAATTTCATAGAAATAATTCTTATTGCTGCTGCGGAATCCTTCATCGGCGAGTCCAACTCGCACTTGGCCGGTTTTTTAAGTTTAGCTTAACGACGCACTTGGTCGATGCAGGTACCCATATAAATCCAATTAGTCGCTGATTATTTCTCTAGTGCTCATTGCCACTATAATAATTTTAAAATAAAGAAAACTATTGATACATTCACTGAACTGTCTGAATGTTGATTTCAATTACAAAATAAGTTGAAGGCTTGGCTTGAATGTGATCTGAAAACTTTTTACGACAGAAGTATTGCATAGCTATGCAATATTTTGCTTGGCTCCTTTTACATTTAATGTTTTGGTGGGATTTCATTTCGTTTTTTAAGGTTTTCTTCTTTTCACGTTAGGTCACGTTAAAACTATTCTACCATATTAATAAAGTCTTAAGACTTCGCTGTCTGTCTGTCACCAGGCTGGATCTCGAGAACCGCAATAGCTAGATAGTTGCATTTTTCACAAATTATGTATTTTTGTTGTCGCTATAAAATATAATAGACCTATTAAAATAAAATAATTTAGGAATGGCAGGTCTCGTACAACAAACACGATTTTTTAGCTTTTTTTGCTCTATCTTCATAATGGTAATAGTAAGGTTTTTGGGAATTTCAGAAAATACTCAATTGTATTTCAAATTTAATAACAAATAATAAAAATGAAATAAACCTTTTATTTAAGGGGGGCTCCCATACAAATTTACGGTACAGAACAATGATATTGTATGTTACTAACGTAACTAGATTGGCAGTCTACGACAGCAACGCGTCACCACTTTGAAGATGCCTGCAGGCATATCTGCCATACATAATGACATAATAACATTATGAAGTGACATTGTCTTTTGGGCTATCAAGTGGTTACGCATTTTTTGCATCAGTTTGTAAGACATTGCCACTCTAGTATTTTAGAAACTCATTGGTACAGAACCCTATCTACGCCAGTCCGACTCGAACTTGGCCGGTTTCATTATTTTTCCTTTCATTGTGAATAAAGACCTATCCGGGTACCAAATTTCAAGGTTCGAAGTCCTTCTAAGGTTCTAAGTACCTTAGAATTTTGATGATCTGTCAGTCAGTGACAAAACGTAGTAACTTTGACCATCCGTAACTAGTAAACTATTAATCAGAATATAATGTAATTTGGAAGTTAAGCTAGTTTTAATACTTACTCCTAGTCATCGAAATTCTAAATCTCTAGCATTGTTAACATCGAAGATAAGGAGGGTGTGAAATAGCCGCGAACCGCTTCGAGAAAAGTATGGTACGGCCGTGCCTTTGCTAAAAAGCTTGGCTGGGGCACTGCCGTGCCCCCAGATAATTGGAATCTCGGAATCGACCTTCAACGATTTTCATGAAATTTATTATATAGATTATAGGGGGTTTCGGGGGTGATAAATCGATCTAGCTAGGAATTGGTAAAAAGCTACGGCCAATATTATAATGATCGTTGTATATAGTTATAGTATAACTTTAAAAGTATGTCCCTAGGGCATTCCTAAGTTTTTGTGACTACTGCCCAAAAACTTTTAGTGGAGAAATAATATAGTCTATTTTGAATACCCGCGTAAGATCCAAGTAATTATAAGGAGTTTTGCGTGTTTTTTCAACAGATTGCACTCAAATTCTTTGATTCTCATGCGTAAACTTGTACATAAATTTTTTCAGCGTCTCACCATCCTAACAACCCCCTACGCGGACACACAGCGGAGCGCCGTCAACGGAGTTGTTGTCTCGGAGAGCGGTGGTGTGCGACTGGCGTCCGCCGCGCCCTCCCCGACCACGCCCCCCACCACGCCCCCCTCGCACCCCCCGCACCCCGCCCTCGTCTGAGCTCAGCTCTCCTTCGACGTGTACTACGTCTAGAACTCTAGACTTCTAGAGTGTTCTGGAACTATTATGTGTTGTGGTACTTAAAGTTAAGGTCTTCTGCTCGCGATGAATGGCCAGGGAAGACAACGTGCATTCAATAATATTGACGCGAAGTTAGAATACAAAAGCTTATAGAATCACTCAAAACACTTATATCAAGGCAAAAATTTGTGTGTGTGTATGTTTCTTACTTTTGCACGTCTTACAGGTAGACCGATTTTAGTCAGTATAGATTTAGTTGAAACGCTGGATTAACTTAGTTACGTTTTACTTCGGTAAAATATATTTTTTTAATGTGATACCTTACCGCAGACTTAGATGCCTGAAGTGAATAAATAAAAATTAATAATAAACAGCGAATAACACTGCGGGACACCGCTAGTTTAAGATAAAGCATCGCAAATGCCATATAGTCTAATAAGCCATTTAAATTCCATACAATTTAGCTCACGTAATCATTGAATGCAAGTTGGCTATCGTACTGAATAAAGTTTGATTATCCTGCTAAGAGGGTATGACACTTTTTGCGCGTTTGAATGGAAATTGCAAATGATGTTATAAAACGATTCCTGATCACTGCTAGCAGGATAGCCAAGCTGAACATGTGTGTAATATAATATCAATATGCAATGTTTATTACAATTTACTAAATATTGGAGTGTAATGTAAAAACTATATTTACTTCTCTGTGTAGTATTATTAAAACTATAATAGTATTTATATTTTTGATCTGATTGTTTCTTAGAATTATTGTAAGTGGAGCGTTTGGGCAATGAATGTAATGTTATAAGTTATAACTTAGGCTACTTGACCTACTTTTTTTCTTCATGCTAATCGCTTTTTAATCATTTATTTTCACAAAAAAAAAACTAATATTTTAATATTTTACACAGTGGAAACCCATAAAAATGTTTATTGAAAAATATGCCTCATAAATGGCGCCGAAAACACTGTCCGCCATAGTGTGACGTCATACGCTTTGTATTTTAAACTCTTTTTATTGAACATTTTTTATGTGCTAAATGTACGAGTCTAAAAGTGCCCGAAAATTATAAAAGAATAAAATAAGAAATTACAAATCATTTGTTGTGTTGAAAACTTTTGGAGAAAAGTTTTGGCCATTTCATTTCCCGTCTACAATAAATGGAGACAATATATAAAACTGATGTTTTAAGTGAATTATTCAAGAAAATATATATTACAAATCTTTCTAGGCTTATTCCTATTATTTATGTACAAATAAACGTACATATAACGAGCGCGATAAATAAAAGATATCAAATTACTATGAGGATGACGTCACATCCAAATCGGAAGTACCGCAAAAGCGTTTTCGTCAGTACAAATCCTATTTTCATAAAATCATATTTTCAAATCGACTTTATTTATCAATCATAAGCTTTTATTTGATGATAAGGGTGAAATACGGTTTCCTAGGCCAAGTTCTACTAGAAATATGCATTTGTTCAATGAAATTGAATATAGGTCAAGTAGCCTATTAAGTGTCTTTGTTTTGGTCAAGGCGGTATAAAAATACTCGTAGTAAATATATTCAATATGTATATTGTATACCACTTTAGTAAAATAACCTTATTGTTATTGAAATCAATGTTACTACTTATTAGCAAGTATTTCTCTGGCTCTATAGTCTTTCAAGATTTTATTAGTACTAATATCTAGATTTTGAAAGTAATTCAAAGTTATTGGATGTGTATATTAAATGTGAGATTAATTTATTAAATAATATAATTGTTAATGAATGTAATTTTATCACTAAGTATTATAAAATAATTGAATGTTTATAACATTGTCATTATAAGACTTTGTATCGCATTATTTCACTAGTGAGCTTATTCAAGTGTTATATTTAAAAACATATTAATAATAATACGTTAAAGGAATATTTTTATTCTACTGTACATTAAGGCAACGTTTAGGTTAATAAGGTCAAGTATATTCTCAAATATCTTATTCGACCTGTAGGCTAATTTAGACTTTAAAACTCGATTTTTCAAAAACAACGCTTCGCTGGCAGTAGTTGGCAGGATGGCAAGTTCGGGCGACAAAAAAGGAAAAATATACCCACATAATATTAAGATTAAGGTCTTAAATAATCACGTAAGTAGTAAAAAAAGTAGGCAAATCAGTGTTATGTACTATCATAGTAGTGTAATCGTTATAATCATAAAAGTGTTGTATTTAAGAAAGCTTTAGACCTAATTTAAATGTAGACTCCTTTCCTATGGAATTATAATGTTGACTAAGTCACTATTTCTCGAAATATTTGCACAGTAGAATATAAGATTCAGAAAAGCCGTCTATGTAATAATACAGATAAGCTACAAGGTTGATGCTGGAACAATTAGTACAGTAACAGTCGCTACATAAATATATAATGTTTCAAAGTACTAATTTATATTGAATATTTACTCAAAATGCAATATTTCAAATAATATTGATACTTGAAATAATATTGATTGCTGTTTCTTATTATTCTTAATATTAGTCGTAGCTCCGTAGCATTATATTATATTCTGGTACAGAATACTAAATTATATTAAATAATTTTACTAACTTGCAATATTAGGTACTTGAAATAATATTGATATTCGAAATAATATTGATTGCTTCTTACTTAATATTGATCGTAGCTCCGTAGTGCAATATAATACTGCAAAGTATTAATTTATATTAAATATATTTTACTTAACTTGCAATATTAGAGACTTGCAATAATATTGATACTCTAAATAATAATATTGATTGCTTCCTTAATATTGATCGTAGCTCCGTAGCGCCGTAGCAGCTTCGTAGCACTTTCGTAGACGTTTGCTACGTTTTGCAGAAATGCTTTTTAGACTTTTTAAGATGTTTAGAAGTAAATAAAAGTATTATGAATATTGATTAATCATAATCTGTAGTTGATAAGAAAATAAATATCGTTGCAAACGATTTTGTAGAATAACTAGCAAATTTTAGTAGGTAATCATCACACGTTTTTATTGTTTTTTGTTACATATTATATTCTTTATTTGATAAGAAATAGTACCTAAATCATTGATTTTGATAATGTATTTTAGTGTTTATTTAATTTTATTATTTTTTTTATTAAATAATGTTAAGTTTTTAAGTGTAAACTTTTTGTATTAAAACTTCTTTTTACAATAAAAATAAGATCATAATTGTACGACTACCAAACAAATGCTGTGTAGATAATAGAAAATGTAGTTTTAAAAAATATTATATTAGAATAACATAGTTCATATACCCACAAATAGTTTTAGATATTTCAAAATTCTATGTGTCTATTTAAATCTTATTTAAAATTAAAATTTTAATCCTCTTAACTCTTGATGTTGTATTGTAGAATGTGCTCCAAGTTTTGTTTGAAACGTTCTTTCCGGTCTTTTTTTTAAGATATATTTTTTTTAGTCGACGAATTTTAACGATTTAAAGGATGTTCTCATTTTTTTATTAGTGGAATTGTTAAATGGATGATTACTATTCGTCTCTCCGTCTTGGGCAATGCGGATGGATGAATGGTAAAACTTAACCCTCCAATGCCCTTCTTCAGTCTTTGAAGACGGCACTGAATGGGTTAAGAACACGACGAAAAAGGAAAGTTAACCCTTCAATGCCTTTCTTCAGTCTTTGAGACGGCACTGAATGGGTTAAGACGAAAATGAAAGTTAACCCTTCAATGCCTTTCTTCTGTCTTTGAAAATGGTACTGAATGGGTTAAGAACACGACGAATTAAATAGGAAAGTTAACCCTTCAATACTTAATGCATTCTTCAATATTTGAAGGCGGCAATGAATGGTTTAATCTCACGAAAGGTCTTCTATGATATCAATCCTGCTTTCAGTGTTTCAATATTGTAGTTGTTAGTACTATAGTTGTTTGTTCTTAAATATGTAGAATAATCACTAGTCATACCAGCCATTATGACTACTGATTTTATAATAAATTTGTTTATGTACACAGTGTTTTATTTCCCTTTAAATGAAGTAATAATTTTATAATTTACATCACCCAAAGGATGGCTCAGGAGATCTGTTTGCCTATTTTTGAATCAAAATATTTTAAGGTGACACGAGCGGTCATTGCCCTTCTAGTCTAGGAGCTATGTGAAAAATGCTCGCACTGTATTCTATTACCCAAAAAAATTGAACTATTATAAAGACATAGACTATTATATTACTTACAGTATTAATAAACAACAGTGTTATTACTACTCGTAAACCTCGTTATTTATTTATTGATTCACCAACAGAATCACATTTAATAAAATAACAAAACGATACAGCTGATTTTTTTTTTCTAATGGATGAAATATTGTGTTCCAATGAAAGGTGAAATACAACATTCTTTGCGACAATGTAATGAAATGAGATGAAATGAAATATTGTGAATGAAATGATAATATATAATTATTTATTAACAATAGTTATTATAATATAGTTGGAGACAAAGAAAAATAAAATTGAGAAAAAGAAACAATGACTTCTTATAAACTAAATATATACTTACTCGTAAAAAACCTTTCGGTACTTATATTATCTTAGTATGATATTCTGCAATCTATTTATGAGTTTGAAGTGATATTTAATAATTATAATTAATAATACTTCGCCCGCGTAATTTAGAAATATCACGGAACCGTACATTTTTCCGCAAAATATAGCCTATGTCCCTTCACGTGATATATTCTTCATGTTTACCAAATAACATAAAATATTGCTTCAGTAGTTCTTAAGATTATAAGCAATTTCATATAATTTTCCCCGTTTTTTCCACATTTTCCTCTATTTCTTCGCACCTATTAGTCTTAGCGTGATAAAATATAGCCTTATAGCCTTCCTCGATAAATGGACTATGTAACTCTGAAAGAATTTTTCAAATCGGACCAGTAGTTCCTGAGATTAGCGCGTCCAAATTTAAAACGGTAATAGTATGGGAGTTACGTTTCCTTAGTTTTTATTATTCGTAGGTTTTATAATATAAGCATAGATATGATTTTCCCAAACTTTAAGCCCATCATTTATAAGGAATGGTAAGTCGTATGAAAAAAGTGTCTGAATATTTTGTGTAGAGAATTTTATGATCTACACTCTTGCCCTACCTATTTTTGTGATAAAATGTACAGTTTGGAAAAAAACAGGAAAACCTGATTTTCATACCTTTGATCTTGAATAAAATTTTTTGCACAAAGAGGATCGCCGGGGACTTTTGAGGTTTTTAACCGAGTTCCAAAAAACGAGGAGGTTATTTTTTTTGTATGTTCAACGATTACTCCGCCGTTTGTGAACCGATTTTCGAAATTTTTGTTTTATTATATTAGGTTCCACTTCAATTTGGTACCATGTTCACAAAAGTGGTGACCTGATGATGGGATCCATGAGTAATCGAGGGAACTCCTCGAAATTTATATCGAAACATATGGTGATTTTGGTTTTATGAGAAGTATCCTAAGCATATGCTGCCAAAACGCAAGATTTTGCACCGAGGTATACTATGGTTCCGAAGATACTAAGAGAACTCCGGATTCCTTACAGATACAAGTTTGGGGGTTTATGCGCTGTTTTAAAAACTGAAAGCATATGCTACTATGCAAATCACATTCATCATCATCATCATCATTAACACATCTGGGTCACCAATGTCACCAAAATTGAACATAACAAATTCAGCCTTAAGTCCAGAGCATAAGGCACACATTTGACATTACTTCTGAGAAGTAATGTCAAATGTGTGCACATGAAAACAACCTAATTTCAACCTTTTGCATTGCGTTTAGCGTTCATAGTACCATCGAGGAAGTTGATTCCTATGCAATTGATAGACCAACGTTATTTGGTCGAATATGTCAATTCAATGTTAATAATTGTGATCTGTCGGCTGGGTTTGACGTAACGCAACCAAACTACTTAGGTCCCCGATTTGCATAGGAATCAACTTCTCTGATAGTACAATAACTGTCTGCCGTCTCGTTTTGCTTGCTACAATCTGCTAGGGCTGTCAAGCGCGCGGGGCCGGGCGCGCATTAGCGGCCGAGCCACAGCGGCGACGGCCATCGAGATAGATATTATATACCTTAGTATGCAACCGCCATAGACCACGCGCACCTGGGGCACAGTATATAATATTATATTAGTTGCCTGGGGCCCAATTCTCAGAATGTGAGAAAAGTTCATCTTCGAATAAAATACCGTTTTACGAGCATAACACAGTTTGTGTATTCTCAAAACTTCACATTCAAAATATTTCATGCAAAGATCGCTCGAGTCGAACGAGTGGGACCGGTTATTAATAGAATAATAACACCACAATGTGGCCGCTTGGGAGTTGAAGCGTTCGAGACCGGTTTCAGCACGATACTTATAATTTGTTGCTAATACCTGGTTTGTATCCTCCGATCGTTGGAAATCTATTGTGTCTCGCTCACCGGTGAGCTTGTAACAAGATACGTAGAATAATATTATACAGATGTATTATTCTACGTACATAGTACGCGATAGTTTAGAACTAGGTAACTAAAAAGTTCTAAAAAGTGTGAAATTATTATTTTTAACAAAAAATTAAAACCGACTTCCAAGGTAAAAACAATAATAACATCCTTATAATATGAACTAAAAAGTATTAAATAATTTTTCCTATCTATTAGTGCTTTTTTCCGAATTCGGCTAAAACTCAACTATTTCTGTACTCAATCTTCATAATTTTGAAGTCTGTGCCAGTTACAAAAGTTTCAAATATTTTGGCAGACTGAAGATTCAGCTATATCTGGTACCGACTTTAAAATGATGAAGATTGAGTACAGAAATAGTTGAGTTTTAGCCGAATTCGGAAAAAAGCAGTAATAGATAGGAAAAATTATTTAATACTTTTTAGTTCATATTATAAGGATGTTATTATTGTTTTTACCTTGGAAGTCGGTTTTAATTTTTTGTTAAAAATAATAATATTTGTAATGATGTATTTAACGTCTATGAGTGATTCCGTCAAGAGTTGCACCCTGACTATGTGGAAAAAGTGGACAATTTTCAAAAATATTTTTTTGGGTTATAGTTTGAGTCGACGCACAATTTCTTAAACTTCTTGAAATGAGTGCGTTTTCCTATAAAAAATAATTAGTTTATAAAATATCGCAATTTTTATTAGGGGTAGTGACTAAATTTTGTCCATTTAGTTACAATTTTATATTCTGGTTTTCTTTGAAAAATTATATATATTTTTATATTTTTCATTATATTTTAGGCAACATTCGTGAATTTTAAGTAGTTCTTTCTATATAAAAAAATATACCTACTCTTTGTAACTCTTTGTATGGTAATTGTTGATTAATATATTTATTTGTAAAGGTAATTAACCCATCTTTTAGGAAAAAAAAGTAACTTATTAAATAGGGTCGTAATATTAGTGGTAATCACTTTAAAATTGTTGTGACATTAGCTTTTGCTATAATGGTGCAAATATTTTACACGGAACGACTCCTATACCAATTTTCAGCTCCATGCGAATTATTCCGAGGTCGAATATTTATTTTCCTGGGGTATTAGAGATCTTTGCTGCTAACGCCTAAGTCATAACCCAAAAATATGCCAAAAATGTTCTAGGCTCAATATCGTAAAATTAAAAAATCAATGTCATTTAGATTTGACATTTCTAATGTCGGCACTACAAATAGGCGAACGCGTTGGCCAACGCGTTGGCCCAATGTGTAGAACAGGCGTTCGCGGTAGGTATTTAGACGTTGGCCAACGCGTTTGCGAGCTTGCCGCGCGATGTCGGAATGATCAAAGGAAATTTGTCGCAAGGCTTGCGTTCCATCCACACATAGGCCGCGCGATCAGTTCGCCCGGAGCAGCCAGGTGGATGCAAGTTTCGAACAAAAAAAAAATAGGGTTCCAAATTTAAACGTAGCTACTAAATTAAATCGCATAATCTGTACAATTTTTAAGCACGGTCGACTGTGATTGGTTGATAAAAAAGACCATAGAGAATATAAACTACATAAGAAAATAAAGGAAGAAGAAGAGTTTTGCCGGGGATACGAAAGAGTGACGTTTTGTTTTTGTATTATTTTCCTAAAATTGTGTTATTTGGGTTTTTAATGTGTAATGTTGGTAGAATATTAACCATTAAATATTCGTTGTCGTGCACAAGTGTGGGCAAGTGATACAACTTCAAGAAACGTGCCATTTTGTGTTCCCTCCAAAACTCCATCGAAAGTTTTAGTAAAGGTTCTACCACTTTACTAAAACAACTGACTTGACTCGTTGACTTTACCGACTACTTTTTAGACTTTGACTAGACTTTCGACTTGACGATAATCTGGAAAAACAACCTGAAAATTTTGTAAATTTTTTACGAAAATTTTTCTTTTCCCGCCAAAACTTTACTTGACACTGGCCATGGTTTAAAGCCGAGAGCCATAACAAGAAAAAAAAAAAAAAAAAAAGGAAGAAGAAGTTTAAAACTCAAAGATCGAATTTCATTTTGTGAAAATTATTTATTACAAAAATACAAAAATTGTAAATTAAGTGGACTAATTAATGAAAAACGAAAGGTAAGTCATTGTAAAATGTAAATGTAACCGTAAATTGATAAATTGAAGCAAAACATAACGATATCATACCATGTTCTAATACAAAGTATGTCGTAGTACTATTTGCATATTTGTACAATAATTTACAACTTTAACTATAATATTAATATGAAAAAGATAGATTATTATTTCATAGAAAATATTATAATGTATATCAGTATTCAGTATGCAGTTAATTTGGAAAATGATGAAATGTGTATCATGTGTATATTGTTTTATTGTAAAAATACATAAGGTTAACTATACTAAATAATTTATGTAAACTGTATGGAAATGTAGTAAATGAAAAATTTTTCATTAATTTCAGATTTTTAGGTCCACAGCACAGCAACTTTACAACATTTCAGTCTGTAAGCAATAGCTGTTACCTCGATCGCGGATTCCAAAGAGGATGTAAACTGTATGCGGATTCTAGGAAGTCTTTTGTTCTCGCGGTCGCATGCGACCGCTTGGGAACGAAAGCAGCAAAGAGATTCAAAGCAAGGAGATTTTAGGAGAAGGAAGGTATGGGATTATGAGTGGTAACTGGTACGGCCACCAAGGAAAAATCCTCTGATCAAGTGAGGTGGTATGCAGCTGGCCTGAGTCCGCGCGATAGATTTCAGCTGTCGTATACAGGGTATAAGAAAACAAAGTGTGTATGTATAAAGGTGCAGTCCACTGGATCGGAATCGGAGCGTAGGTACGCAGTGGACGGATTTGTTGCTTTGTATGTATGGTACTGACTACTATGAACTGCACTAGAAGTACTGGAACGTCATTCTGCACCTGACAAGTAGTAGTCCCGATTCCGACCTGGTGGACGCGCAGCTTTAATCCCCTCCCTATATAGAGTTTACTGTATAGTGTATAAGCCAATCAAGTAGTTAGTAGAGTAGCATATACAGCTATTCTATTATATTTATAAATAAAATACAGAAAACTGTACTGTAATATTATAATATTTAATAATAGAAATCAACAAAAGCTTGTGGATTAAATCTGTTTTATTGTTTAATTTACTTTATTAGCCTATTTATTAAGTTATGTACAATATTTTTATTGAAATAAAACATTTATTTGAGCTCATTTCTTTTTTTATTTTTATTTTTTTTAATTTTCGGTATGTTTAGAGTGAAAGGTCACTTAAAAATTTTAACTTCAGTTTCAAATTAAAAAAATAACGGATGTTAATTTTTTTTCTTCTAAGTCCGATCTCTTGTTATGACCGCTGTACACTCTCGCCGAGAGCTCTCGGGCGAGAGTCTCGTGCGAGAGCCCCTTGCCCGAGTGCGATCATGTACATTCTCGCTTAGTTCAATCGCAGTTAAGAACTCAGACAAGATGGACGAAAACGACCATTCACCATTCACCATGCATCGAAAGATATCATTGTAATCCAAAGATTTATAATCATAATTAATTTTATTTCTCACAGATAATGACTGATAATGTCGTTTATTATTGTTATTTTTCTGTTCTACACTGTCCAATGGCGGGACTAGTACTGAAAGACGCGAGAGTGTACAGTAGTGCGCTCGTTTTCCTCGCGAGACCCTTTGTCTCGGGCGCAAAATACCGACAACGGACCGAGAGGGTCCGAGACAGGCGAGACGAGGCGAGCGCACCCATTTACACTCTCGCACTCGGGCCGCCTCGCTGTGTCTCGGCGAGAGTGTACAGCCGGCTTTACGTAGTATACAGTTTACATCCTCTTTGGGAGCAGCGCTGAAGAGTGCACGTTTCCTTCTTGTGGCGAATTAACATCTAACTTGACGAAATAGCGAACAATATAAGTATCGAGTAAACATTTAAATTTATTAACTATCAGAGTAAATCTGCCTGTGAAACAAAAAAATCATATCAAAAGACGTGCTAAAAAATATAGTTCTTGGACATACTATTTTCCTCTCGATGTTTTTTAGGGTTCCGTACCCAAAGGGTAAAAACGGGACCCTATCACTAAGACTTCAATGTCTGTCTGCCTTTTTGTCCTTCCGTCTGTCTGTCTGTTTGTCTATCTGTATATCTCAAGAACCGCTATAGCTAGATTTCTGAAATTTTCACAGATTGTGTACTTATACCTGTTGTCGCTATTAACAATAAATATAGTAAAGACCAATGATAATAAATAAAAAACTCAAAGCAGATATTATATTTGCGCGCGTTGTGAAGCCATTAAATACGGGCCAATTGACCCGTCTTTTGTATAGTCTGTCTCTTTTATGTAAATGTCATTTCGCATCTTTTGTTTCACTTATCTGTCAAATTTGACAATTGAATTTGAAAATTGTTCGGAATCAATTTAATCCGGAAAATAGTATGAACGTAACAGATCTGTATTTAGTTGAATATCATTGGTAAAGACAAAATAAATTTAATATTTAATAAATAATAAATATATATTAATCATGATAATAATTATAATTATAAGGTAATAATTATTATAATAATAAAGTAATAAAATTATTATATTATTTTAATATTATAAAATATGTAAAAGTCATTGAGATGTAAAAGTGAGTTGATTTCTTTGTTTGTTACGTTTTCTCGCTTTTTACTTATTTATTTCGAAAATACCCTTTAAAACCTTTTTGTTGTCCACATTTATAAAGTAACAAGATAACGCCCGCAACTCCGTTGCGCCAAAACTCGTTTATCGCGCGGGAACCGTACATGTTTCCAGGATAAAAAGTATCCTATGTCCTTTCTCGGGACTCAAAGTATCTCCATGCCAAATTTCAGCAAAATCGGTTCAGTGGTTTGGGCATGAAGAGGTAACAAACAGACAGACAGATAGACAGGCACACTTTCGCATTTATAATATTAGTATGGATTATAAGCTGTGAATAAATATACAGCTGCAGCTGTTAGCGACTCAACAACTCAACATCCATTTTGAATCCGTCCGCACATTGGCGCGATCCAAAGCATACTGAACGACCTTCCAATGTGTGGATTATAAACAAACGCCGTTGCAAGCGCACCGCCAACGCGTTGGCCAACGCGTTGGCAGTGCGTTCGTCTATATGGGGAGGCAGCATAATACGATTGCTGTCAATTGTCAAAGAGTTTTGGCGGGCATGTGAAAGAGTGCTGTTGTGTTTTGTATTATTTTCCTAAAATAGTGTTATCTGGGTTTTTAATGTGTAATATTGGTAGAATATTAACCATTAGGTATTCGTGTTCATGCACAAGTGTAGGAAAGTGATGTAATATCCAGAAACGTGCTATTTTGTGTTCCCTCCAAAACTCCATCGAAAGTTTCAGTAAAGCGTCTACCACTTTACTGAATCGACCGACTTGACTCCTTGACTTACTACAAAAGACATGGCTGTATGGACTTTATTCCCTTTGCCTGTCCTGAATGGAACGAATCAAACCAAAAAAAAAATGTCAATTGTCAAAACTGTCAAAATCTATTGAAATTTTGTGTGAAGTGTGAACTGTGAAAAGCGCTCGGGATTTTATCTTTCGGTGTGTTTAATAAAATAAATATAAAATGTCTGCAGAAAATATATTTGCTGTTATAGCGCAAGGCGATCTAAGTGAATTCAAGACTTTACTAGCCAATTACAAGGGAACTGTTAACTTATTTGACGAAAATGGCATGACGGCGCTACAGCACGCTGCTTATAAGGGTAACAAGGATATGGTCCAGTTATTGCTCGACAGGGTACGTGTTTTAACTATTTATAAGCTTTAATAACTGAAAAATATCTTGACATAGAAATACTAGAAATCACATTTAGTTTAAGTCATGCAAAATCAATTTGTATGAAGCGTAAGTGTTGCACATTGTCCGCTATTTAAAAGGAGCTATTGAATGTATTGAGGTTGATGTCACATAAACCATTGTCTCTACAATGCTAACATGAATTATGCATCATAATACTTGTGCACAAATTGCCTGAGCATACCTTAAAAGAAAGTTCCAAATCACATTATTAGATATATAGGTACTTAAACTGTATGCTGATTAAATTTTTAGTAATACAGTCTACAATATTGGTGTACATTTGTGCTTTATCTATAATATTTATGTATCAGGATTGCTGGCTAACTGGTTAGCTGGTTAGTTGATAAATACTAACAAATCATTGCACTTGTAATAAAGAAAAATTGTATATTTTCAGGGTGCTGATGTGAACTCAGGTAAACATGAGTACAATTACACTGCCCTACACTTTGGTGCCTTGTCTGGAAACTCTGAGGTGTGCAAGCTGCTCCTCGATGCTGGAGCAAAACCGACGGCCACAAATTCTGTAGGACGTACTGCATCTCAAATGGCTGCATTTGTTGGCAACCATCACACAGTCGCCACAATTAACAACTACATTCCACTCAAAGAAATATCATACTACTCAATACCTCAAGGTCAGCAGACGGAGCCCCATCTGCCCTCAGTCCTCATAGAACCATTGCATAAATTTGTCCTCGGAGTGAACATTCATCCAGTAAGACTAGCGTTGAACCTACAACATACCCCTGCGTTACTCGAAAATGCAGACAAAGTAAGTAAAGTCTTAGACATGCTTTGTAAAAAGGAAATGACCAGAGGAAGCGACACCAATGAAGTGATGGCATTTAAGTACCACTACCTAGCTTATATCATAAGAGAAATTAATAATATAAGAGACAAACAGAAACCAAACTCAGATAAGGAGGAGAAGAAACATGATATTGTTGAAGTGTTTGCAAAGAAGCTCTTGAAACCTGGTAAAGACGGATTCTCGCTGGACCTCATGGATACCTTCCTAAAAGATTGCGTACGAGAGTTCCCCTATAGAGAATGTACGACGTTTCACCAAATGGTCACTTCCCTGACTAGTAAGGATCCCCCACCTGCGTTGTCGGTTATAAACTGTACTATCAATGGCCAGAGAGGCTTTGTTGATGCTATACCGTACTGCAGTACTTGTGGAGAGGAGAAACCAGCAAAGAAGTGTTCAAAATGTAAGTCGGTACAATACTGCGACAGGGAGTGTCAGCGCCTACACTGGTTCGTGCATAAGAAAGCCTGCAACCGAGAGTCCAGTGCTCCCATGATTACGAACGCTAAACCAAACATAGACGCGGCCGAATTAACCGCTGAACTCCAAAATCTTGTCGCCGGATAGAAAAAGCTAATAGTTTTGGTTAATCGCAATATAATTTATATTTTTGTTCTAACTTCTATGTATCTGTGTCTGATCTATAATGAAAACACCAGTTAAATTCTAAATTGAATGTGAGTAGTTAAAATAATTAATGGCCTTCTTAACGCTAAGAGATCTATTCCTAAAATTAGGGAATCCTCTAAAATTGGAACTGGAGTAGCTAACTAACGAGAAGAATGTCTCACGAAAGCCAAACCATGATAAAAAGTTACACAAAACAAACATTAGAGGCTGTGATTTAAAGTAATTCAAGTAAAGAAATATTATTTGGCTACTTTAGTTTCATATTGCATATGTCTATGTTGTCTGTAATTTTAGGATAAAACAACATTGTAGGTCAATTAATAAAAATTTATGTATGTATAAAACATTTGCCTAATAAGAATACAGAAGCATATTTTGTTTGAGTCATTGTTTGTTACAAATGCCAGAAAATTATGCTGGCAAAACATTTTTTCAATTCTTAAAGTTTTTTAAATCTAGTATAAAATTGCATGATTCTCTGCATTAATATGAGTTATGTGTAACAGTATACAAACTCTGTGCTTAATGATAATATTTTTATGACCAAAACTTTATGATAAAAACATGACCTAATAGGCATTCCAAGTTTAAATCAGGGAATCTTACTTTAAAGCAGGAAGTTTATGTAATATTTTATTTTGAATAATACATACTGTCAACATGCTGAAGCTGGTTAATAATAATAAAAAAAAGATATCCACAGCCTCCTTTTATTGAAGTTGGATAAAAATATTTAATTGTGAAACTCACCCTAAGGGTTGGACCTCATCTAGCAGCACGGAATCGCCTTTTTCCGTCGCCCTTTCTCTTTCTGTCGCTTAGAACTGCCATTTGCTAGACCGAGACAGAAAGCATAATGCGATAGCACGCTACGGAATCCTCGAGGCTATCGCACTATGCTTTCTGTCTCGGTCTAGCAAATGGCAGTTCTAAGCGACAGAAAGAGAAAGGGCGACGGAAAAACGATTCCGTGCTGCCAGATAAGGTCCAACCCTAATAATAAGATTCCCTGACTGTATATCACAAGTAAGTACCTTATACATACAATATTATTATGTGTGTCATAAAATATAAAACATGTTAGCTTTGTGAAGATTTTATATGCAGCTACGGCTGTGTTTTGACAAATTTTATTGGCAAAAAGATATAACTACCTCCACATTTTGTATGCTTTCTGTATGTCAGACTATAGTGTCCTGTGGTTGTACATTAATTTAGTGTTCTATATGGTATATAAGAATGTTAATTCACACTTTTCCAATGTATAGTATACAATCTGAATAAATGTGATCAAACAAATTTTATTTTATTTGCTGCTGAGTATGTTTGATTCAATTCAATTCATTGGCTCTTTGCTCTTGTAGCTCCAACTGAGTATTATTTTATTTTACATAGTTCTTGTGACATAAAATTAACGATTTTTAACTGTACACTTATAAATTATAAATAACGGGAAGAAAGCAAGGAAACCGGGTGAAAAGACTGTATACTTTTCGGACTTCTTAGTACGAACCTGCTATATAAAATTATAGGTTTCGCTAACCATTCATTTATAGTATAAAAGTACCTAAAGTATAGGCCCTAAACACTAGCATTTGAAGAAAGGAAAAGAAAGGTCAAAGGAGGCTTAAAAAATGTCTTATGTGCCAGCGCCATCTTGTAGTGTTCTTTAGTACCTGCATAACTTGCGCGTGTGCGACGAAAGCTAGCGTAAACTGACGGAAGATGGCGTTACAGACATCTAAAAGAGCAACATCAAAATAATATTCCTGAGTCGCTTTTATCTTGCGAGTTGAGGGTTTTAAAAATCAACCACTACTTAATTTTAAACTCTTTTAATGGTTTGGATTCAAGAAATATCAACGATCTGATTTTGATGATGAAAAATTGTGTATCATGATAATAATATTATTATGTAGCATTGCCCTTTGATTCGTACGAGTATAAATGTCACAAAATATAACTTACCCAGCTATATCAGACTTATCAGTGGCGTAAGGCCGTGTTTCCACCTGCAAGACAACTGTCGCGAGAAGTGTCTGACAGTCTGTCTGACAGCAGCTTGCAAGTGTAAGGCCGTGTTCCACCTGCAAGCAAACTCGCGGAAGTCTTGACTCTTGCGTGAGTTTTTTACAATATTGTTTACATTTTACATTAATTCCTGCAATTTATTGCTGCAATAAATGTCGTGCGAGAAGCTCGCGGATAAATGCCATACGAAACTAGACCGTATAATATCTGCGCCGCCGTGACCCGCAGCGAGATCTGTCGCGAGTCCTCGCAGACATATTAATATTGTTTAGACATGCTGTCGCAACTACTCGTAGGAAGCGCTTGACAAATTTTCGCAACAGCACTTGCTACGGGGTTTACACTTGCAAGCTGCTGTCAGACAACTGTCTTGCAGGTGGAACACGGCCTAAACCCCGTAGCAAGTGCTGTCGCGACAATTTGTCTAAATATGTCTGCGAGGACTCGCGACAGATCTCGCTGCGGGTCATCGCAGATATAATAGATATACGGTCTAGTTTCGTATGGCATTTATCCGCGAGCTTCTCGCACGACATTAATTGCAGCAATAAATTGCAGGAATTAGTATGAAATGTAAACAATATTGCAAGAAACTCACGCAAGACTTAACGCATTATCCGCGAGCTTCTCGCACGACATTAATTGCAGCAATAAATTACAGGAATTAGTATGAAATGTAAACAATATTGCAAGAAACTCACGCAAGACTTCCGCGAGTTTGCTTGCAGGTGGAAACAGGGCCTATAAAGTATAAACTATAGGATAATAGGGTGGCGGGGCTGGCAAAATGCCACGGGCCCCCAACCCAAGGGGCCGTGAGGGCGTGAGGTCAGGAAATTTTTATACATTCTTTAAGGTTTTATTATTAATTTGACGATTTTTAGGTACTGATAGAGCCCCATCAATTTCCGGATGTTACAGTTACGCCACTGCCAGCTAATTAATAATGTTTAAAATAATATGTTAATTACGGAGTCTGTAAATAATTTGTTAAGTACTTATATCCTTAATAATTTAAATATTTTGAAAAGGAATAGGTAATACATACCTATTACATTTATAATGTACCTACTACTTATAACTATTTTTTTAAAAGGTATATTATAATAGCAGCTAGTAATATTATAAAGCGGAAGAGGTTGTTTGTTTGTTTGTTTGAACGCGTTAATCTCAGGAACTACTGGTCCAATTTGAAAAATTCTTTCAGTGTTAGATAGCCCATTTATAAAGGGAGGCTATAGGCTATATTTTATCACGCTTAGAGACTAATAGGAGCGAAGTAATAGAGGAAAATGTGGAAAACTCACGTACAATCGTACATTATAATATTATAATTCTGCAGAGTTTGTTTGTTTGAACGCGCTATTAATCTTAGGACCTACTGGTCCGTTTTAAACTATATTTCAGGAAGGCTATAGGCTATATTTTATCAAGCTATAGGAGCGAAGAAGAGAGCGTCCGTGGCCTAATGGGTAGACCTTTGGTTCGTACTCCTAGAGGGTGCAGGTTCGATCCCGGGTGGAGGCATGTACCAATGAGACATTTTCTGATCTCAAGTACAGAATACGGACGCTCATACGGTGAAGGAAAACATCGTGAGGAAACCCGCACATAGCTGGTCCCAGACGTATTGAGTATTGACTAACTACTAACTACTAAGTACTGTACTTCTTTCCTCTGACGTATGCGCTTGGGCAACCATACAGGCATTTAAAATCTTGTCCCAGGCACTACAGTATTTGAGGAGTGGTTACTTCGCTCTGAAAATACTGTATAAATCATCCACAACGGATGAAAAGGCCTTGTTTTTTAGGAGCGAAGAAATTATACGAAATTGCTTAATAACTTAAGAACTTCTGGAGCAATTTTAATGTTATTTGGCAAACATGAAGAATAGACCACGTGAAGGGACATACTTACAGGGCTATTTTTTGCAGAAAAACGTACGATTGCGTGAAATTCCTAAATCACGCAAGCGAAGCCGCGCGGAATATCTATATATAATAAAATCGTACGAAAGTCAATTCTGTACATTGAACATTTTTGTACAATAAATAATACTTGGGATGTGATCTACTTTGCTAACTCAACCTCAATTTTTTTTATTCAGAATAAATTTTTTGCAAATATAATCTGAAAGTCTACATGATGCCTACCACCTGCACCGGGTTCGGGAACTAACCCGAGAAGAACCAGCGTAAGAAACTCGCACGGGGCCCACTTTATTTACCAACGCGGACGAAGTCGCGGGCAACAGCTAGTTACTTAATACGGATACATACAAAAAACTAAAAATTTTGCAATTTAAGCTAGATCACCTTTATTTTAGGATATTGCAAATCATGCAAATTTTCGAGGATAGGGTTTAAAACTTCAAGAAAAATTAAACCAAAAATTTATAATATAAAAATATATTTAACGTTAGGAAAATAATGAACTAATACTATCTGTTATACTAGGTACACTTATATACTATAATTATTTACACGATATTTACAATTTTTAAATTACAAAAACAGAGACAATAATTATTATTGTCTTCGAATATTAAATTTCAAAATGACGTTGTCTATTCACCATTAGGTACCTATAATCCTCATATTAAAAAATTCTTGTTAACGGTAGATAATATCTAGGTAGGCAAGGGCGTCGCCAAGGTGGGGGCGAGAGGAGCAGCTGCCCCCCCTCCCTAAAGATTTAAAAAAAGTTGCCAAATATAATGCAACCAAAGTCCTAAGTCTTTGAGTTGATTTGCTTGAAGTTCAAGCCTTGAACAATTATTCCCGTACGTCGAAACTCGAATGAATTCACTAATTCCACTCTAATTCATAGAGAATGAGTAAAGTATGAATTGTAGTAGGTAAAGTCAATTTGCCCCCCCCCTGCGCCATCGGCTGACGACGCCTTTGTAGGTAGGTACCTAGGTACTACTGACAACTCATTAATTAATTAAGTATTGACAATCTTTTAAGTTTTAACAAAAATAATTATGATTACATGTTTACAAAATACTTAAGTAGTTAATAAGTAATATAAATTCGTAGTTTTAAGGTTGTTACAAAACACAGTAATAAGTATGCATATACTACAATTTACAATTTTTAGATCCAATGGTTCATTAATAATTAAGATTTTATTATTTAGATACATATCGTTTTTTATAAAGATTTTTAAATACGTATATAATAATAGGTAGACTATTAGGTTTACGACGTAGGTATTAGGATATAAATACCAATATTAACTATTAGAACAATAATTCAACTCAGTACAATTTTAACCGACTACCAAAAGGCGGTTTTACAGTCTATATAAGGCACTGTATCACATTCCCAAGCGTACGAGGTAGATGGTTTTTACAATTAACGTAAATATTGCAAGTTGTTCCCGCCTCTCCTTATAATTCCGTCAGCCCTCCCCGAGAAGAGCGCTAATGGTAAAACTCTTTAGTCGTCTGCAGGGGGCTGGCTGGGGTGGAGAGGCGGCTGGCACGGGCAGGGTAGGCACCCAAGAGGGTAAGGAGGGTATCGCCGGGGGCCACATACCCAGCGGGTGCATATGGAGGGTATTCATGTAGAGTTCCGGTGGATAGATGGGGTTTTCCGTCGTTATGAGGGGGTTGGGGGATTCTACTAGCGGGGGCGAGCGGGGGGAGGAGGACCGGAGGCTCCCCTCTTCGGAGCAGGAGGACGCTTCGTCGGAGCACGCGCGCTTCGCTTCGGAGGCTTCGGTCTCGGTGTCGGGCTCCAAAGTTTTCCTCTTGCATTTGGACTGGCCGCACGCTCGGAAGCCCTTGGCAAAAGGGTTGTTGTCGATCTTTAGTTTCGTTATTCTGTCGTTCTGTAAAGATAGAGAAGAATGGTTAGATACATTGTGCGAGAGTTCTACAATAGGTATAGGTAATAGTTTCTTAGGTACATCGCTGTAGATAATTTAAATCCTCTACAGTGATTTGAGATTTGAAATATATATTTTTTAAACGAGTCGATTTTGATCGTGATTTGAAATAAGTGCCACATTTTTTACATTTATACGGACATATTTGTAAGTTGGTATTATATCAGTAACGCTGTTAGTTTTGCTAAAGTACCTAACCAATCTCTACAAAATATTATGCAAATCGGAAAAGCGTCATCTTGCTTAACACTACGATCAATCGTCTCTGATTGAGTCATTAGCCACTAAATTGTTTAATTGATCCAATCACCGGCCCATCACTATTAAGAATCTAACATTTTGTAACAAACAGCTTTATTCTACTGCTCTCTACACTAACCATACAAAATATAACCTTTCTCATTAATAATTTTTAAGTTTACCTTTATTTATTCAAGCATTTATCATTCTGAATATTTTGTATCTAATTTATAATTAAGCTACGAAAAACATTGTATATTAATCTGGAATGCTTTTAAAACCTTTTTCACTTTGTTTATTTTGTAAAGGCCTTTCCAACCCCGATTATTATGTTTTATTAAATAATAGCCCATAATTTTGTTCCTCAACTCATAAATCTCGCTATCTCCCGACAACATCCGTTTCCGCAAACAACCTACTAATAGCCAGGGATAATTGTCACATGTGCATGGCGACAGGCCAATTAGCATGGCATGGCATGGCATGGCATGTCGCCGAGTGCGCCGGCGCCCGCCGAGTGCGAAATATGATATGCGTAGCCTTAATTGTTTGTGTGTTTTGGTAAATATCAATAAGAACTCCTTAAGTACATATTCTGATACATAAGTGGACATTTTAATAGCTTTTTAAACCCAACACACGGAAAAATAAAGAGAAAAATACAATGTTATGTACGAGGATAATTTATGTACCTTTTGTTAATTGGACGTGAAAAACATGAAGTACGCGTTATATGACCTTACTATGAGTAGTACAGTAAGATATTTTGGCATTGCCCAATTAAAATCTTTTGAATGTTTGAAGGCAAATCGTTAATCATGACTGATTTGTGACCTACGCAGTCGCTCGCAAAGATTTCTGTTTGCGATTGCAAAAAAACAAGCTATTTATGCGTCGCGTCATGTTTGTTAGCGCTTATCTAAGCCTCTGCAAATAGTGGATACTTGTGAAGGCTCGATAAGGCGGCGCCGGGTGCTGTTTGTCGATAACTCTCCCAAATCTGAGAGCGCTAAAAGCCCGCTATTAGCTCGAGATAGGGGCCTCCTGAAACGCGTCGGTTAATTCGGGCGAAGCGGCGCCGCCCTGGCCCCGCCCTGTCGTGTTTTTGCGCTGTATATTTGCGTACGTCGCCCATTTTTTACCGGTCTGATGCAAATTCGTCTAGACGGCAACCGCGGTAACTGTATACCACATTATACTTTGCCACCTAGTTACGCGGTGCCTTTGCGCTCGCCGTGATCGGCGGAGCGACTAATGCGCAACGATACGCTTTGTCCGCGATTCCCGGGCTTTGTCCCGCATCCCGCGAGTCCCGTTAGCCGGACAATCCCGGGATTATCGCCTCGCGCCTGGCTGCGGCCACAGAGACGCCGCCTTAACCTAATTACGCCTGTAGCGACGGCCCCCGTTTGAAGTAGAGTATCATGTTGATCCGACTTTATGCTAAGTTACATTGTTGCGTGTAATACGGTGTACAATAGCTTTAAATATCTATAGATTAACAACAACGGATAAAATACATCTGGGGTAGTTAGCTGCCGCTACCAGTGGGGGGTTAACAAAATTTTGTGGGGAAGTCTTGAAACGTATAACACTTACGGTCTATTACTCTACATAATTACAAAGATGCATGTGTGATGTGGAATCTTAAAGATATTTATTTATCTGTACGACTACAAATAATATATCAAAAGGACTGCAGCAATGTGTATAACTATAGACCAGCTATAAGTGTTAGCAAAACCTAATCATTTTAACCCTAAAGTAAGTTAAACCAAATTTTTCCTCTGAAGTCACAAATTGCTTTTTTACCTAAGCTCGTTACAACTATTTACTATTACTTATCCCCACGTCAGTTTGTGAGTCACTTGACACGTCCCAAACAACAGGACAGACAAACAAACACCGTGACTTTGCCGTTTTCTTACACACTGTTGCCACTCGTCTAGACGACTGTTGATAGTGAATCACGACCAAACATTGTAAAAAGTGACGAATATTTTAGCACATGCTTTAAAATTTTTAAGTAGATAATTGGCTAGACTCAAATATTTTAAGTTAAAAAAGGAGTCTTCCAAATATACCTAAAAAAAATACACAGTTTTGATTTTAACCCGTAAATGCTGTAAATAGGGTTTATGTGTGTAATATGTATTTAAAGCCTAATAAGTAATAAAATAACTAATAAGATTTAAAAAAACAATGGAAAATTTGAAATTCAAAAAAATACTTTATAGGCAAAACACTTTAGAGTTTAATAATAATTCAGATTGTGTAATTCACTCGTGTTTAATAATAATTCAGATTCAAATAAATCTTATATATTAATATAAAAATGGATTTTCAAATGTGTTAGTCGCGCTAAAGCTCGAAAACGGCTGAACGGATTCGTAGAAGTTCAGGGAAGGTTTTAAAGTGACACGAAGTTCACCGGGACAGCTAGTAAATTATATAATTTCTGAAAAGGCAATTTTGACAAGGCAAGTTTAACATTTAGCTAAATATTTGTTTCATTAATCATCACACAATTATTTAAAAGAATGCGAAGTTAACCGCCGTCTGACCAGAGTGGCCAAATTATCTGTTTTTTGTTAACCCTGTAATGGCGGTGGCGCCCGCCGGGACAAAAACTCACAAGTGCGAAACGCATGAACTTCGACGAAATTAGTGCTGTTTTCTGAGTAGTGTGACGTCACACTAACGGTCATTTTACTATTTGGTAGTAGACAATCTATAAAAATCGGAGTCAGGAAATGCGACTGTGAAGTGTGAACTGTCCTAATTTTTGTCAAAGATTTGTTTTAGCACTGCAGACTGCTATTTGTTTTTAAACTGTTAATTTAACTTTATGGTCTTTATGAGCATTAGAATATTGCAAAAGTTGAGAAAAAAAATGAAGGTTCATACAGTGATCTCTATTACAACTTTACAAGATAGCAATGTCTGTAGATATATGCTACTTTGTATAATTTCGGTCAAAATTTTAATTAGACAACGATGTCAATTATACTGGATATGGCACACACCATCAAAACTGTAGCAATGTTTTTGCATGCAAAATGTAGGTATATCGAGAAAATATTGCCGTCCTTTTTCATTTTTGCCTTACGGTAACAGCATATACTACTTTCTCTTTCACTCATTTTACACTTTCAATGCATATTTTACGTAATCAATGCATTAATATAAACACTTCCGACTGTCACCGCGTCCTATGGCACACTGCTCTCAGATGAGTGAGCTCACTCGTTTCGAGGATGACACATTTTCGCGCTGACGATTGTATGGAATGCCCTACGAATAATAAAAACTAAGGAAGAGTAACTCCGTCAAAAAACATGCTCCAAAATACTTATCAAAAAAGTGTACCTTAGGTTCACTTTTCATACATTTGGTGACCTTGAGCGGTATAAAGGCTGACGTTACATGACAGTTCGAATGGAACCAAATTTAAAACTGTATAAGTGTGGAAGTTACGTTTCCTTAGCTTTTGTTATTCGTAGGGAATGCCTTTTTATAGGTTATAATTCTATGAAATTAGACACTCTTTGCTGCTAACCTCTTCATCAGAACACTAGAAAGATGGAGCTTAATGTCTGCGCGCTTGCAGCAAGGGAAGATTGTACATGTGCATATCTGGGTTGTCTTAGTAATAAGCATCGAAGTCCCAATTTAGTATATTGTGATGACGATGTATTACGATGGTAATAAAGTCTATATTTACCTGGTAAGCAGTGACAGCGATGAACTCAGTCTCTGGGAAGGAGAATGCTGCGTGCGGCGCGCCCCACGCCAGCGCGGCGGCGTCACGAGCCCGCACCACCAGCACTCGGGGACGGTACTTGTGCATGGACGTCAGGACCATCTGGAAACAAAGGAGGTATTAATATGGTGTCGACAGCTAGACACTGATAAATTTTGTTCATCGAGGTAAAGGTTGTCTGGAAATAAAAGAGATATTAATCCTTCAAGCCCCATAAGGGCCGATTCACACCGGAATGGCAGAGGCGAGGCGAGCAGTTTCAGTGTCATATGATTTTAAACTTTATCTTCATTATTGTAATACATAGTATCGCTTGAGAAATCGACGCCGCCGGCGGCCGCAAGAGGCCACGAGCGTCCACGGGCGGCCGTAGATTTCTCAAGCGATACTATGTATTACAATAATGAAGATAAAGTTTAAAATCATATGACACTGAAACTGCTCACCTCGCCTCTGCCATATTCCGGTGTGAATCGGCCCTAAGAGCACCGGTGATCGCGACAACAATAGAATACGATAGCATTTCCAAGAATCCCCGATCAAAGGAATAATTAGGTTCAATTAGCAACTGCATAGAAAGATTGACCATCTGGAAATAATCTAGGTTATAAAAAAGATCCTAATGTAGATATTAATAAACTAGATTTTAATAAGGTCCTATGATAATGAGAACTGACAGATTTAGGGGCAAAGTGACTTCAAATGTTTGTAAAATTAACATGGTGAATAAAGATTTTTATATTTGTTGCCTATGAAATTCACTAGTGACCATGTTAACCAAGCTAGATTTATGGAAATCACAAAACGCGGTAACAACGTTTCAAATTGTTACTTTATCCATGCAATCACATTAAATGTGAAAGAGTCAAGCTTAAACCGCTGATCTGTATATTTGGAATGTAAATTTACAAAATACTATTGGTAAGGTTGGTGAGACGTGAGCATCGTAATGTTGACGTAACAAAGTCACATACACTATCTCACTATAATCAGACATGGAAAAGCTCATCCCAGCTTTTAACGTCAAACACTACAGCTCAAGCACAACATTTTCCCCTAATCCCAAGCACTTGAGGGTTGACACAGCAGCGCTACCTGCCGGCGCCGCTCGCACTTGATCAAGGGTTTCTGTTTTCAATTGTAACCACTTTTTTATATTTTTTACCCCTCTCGACTACTGGCGTTGTAAAGTGATATATTTTTATGTGTTTTGTTAACGTGACTGCATTCAAGAAATTAGATACTTTTATTGTATAGACAAATCGTTAATTAACTCGCGTCGGCTCAGTAAAATAAAATAAAAAAATAAGCTGAAAAAATATTGCTATGTCTCTCATCTCTCATCTCATCAAGTATGAGTTAAAAAAGAGTTTTTGTACGCTTTTTATTAGCTTCACCTGTATGTTTGTTTGTAACCGACTTCTTTAGGCGCGATTTTGACCTACTTTAAACAGCTAGATTTCGTTCAAACTTTGTAGATTTATCGAGGACCGATGACAATACACCAATTTGATAAAATAAAGCATTTTTCAATTTGTTAGATTGGTTTTCTATAACAAGCGTGTTTATAGTTTTTTTAACTATCATTTATTTTTCATAAAAAAGACGAGTATCTCACGGGAATATCATAGACGTGTAACACGGAGATTGACGGAGCAGCAGTTTCATCGAATGCCGCGCCTCGTCCATCAAATTGAGGCGTGCTCGATCAAACACGATTGAAACGTCGATAAAATACCAGGCCATCACTAGTTTTCGCATACAATCATAGTCAGTTTGTGTTATGGGTCCATTATAAAACCTAATTTATATCTCAAATAACAAAGCATGAAACAGCTTTTTTGACTGACTTCCAAAAAGGAGGAGGTAATACGTTAGGCTGTTTGTATACTTTTTTTTGTGTCAAATGCTTTAATGTAGTAAGCATTAGGTATACTGGTATTGTTGGCCTAGACTCTAGCCTTATATATTTTATAACCACATTTGCAATCCATTTTTAGGGTTCCGTACCTCAAATGGAAAAAACGGAACCCTTATAGGATCACTTTGTTGTCCGTCTGTCCGTCCGTCTGTCAAGACCCTTTTTCTCAGGAACGCGTGGAGGTATGAAGCTGAAATTTATATCAATTACTCAGGTCTACTGTCCCTTGAAGCTGTGAAAAAATCAAACTTCTAAGCCAACGCAATCAAAAGATACAGCCGTTTATGCCGCAAATTTTCGACACTTGCAAGGGAATCAAAACCTACAGGGTGCTTCCCGTGAACTCAGAATCTTGAAATTTGGTACGAAGCAACGTCTTATAGCATAGATAAAGGAAAAATTACGAAAACCATAAATTTTTAGTTACATCACATAATATATTTTTTTTTTATAATTTTAAACTTACTACCCATTTCCTCATAAACGCGTAGAGGTATTAAATTGAAATTCATACCAAATACTCAGGTCTATAATACCTTTAAGCTGTAACAAAATCAAACTTCTATGTTAACGCAATCAAAAGAAACAGCAATTTAAGCTGCATATTTTGAAACTCGCAAGTACTCGCAAGGGAATCAAAACCTAAAGGGTACTTCCAGTCGACCTAGAATCTTGAAATTTGGCATGAAGCAACGTTTTATAGCACACATAAAGGAAAAATTCCGAAAACCTTAAATTTTTAGTTACATTACAAAATATATATTTTTTAATAAATATAAATTTATTACTTTTTTCCTCATGAACGCCTAGAGCTATCAAGTTGAAATTCATATCAAACGAACTTTGTAAACCTTGCAGGTTTGTACGGAACCCTCGGTGCGCGAGTCCGACTCGCACTTGGCCGGTTTTATTTAAACAAAATATTTAAAAATAACGACATGTGAGGTTGTAATGTAATAGTATATATTATTGTAAATATGCTGTACGCTTATAAATAATGGATTTAAAACTATAATTTATAGCAGTGGTTATTAATTTAAAGTGGTTTTTGATTGTTATATAGTCATTAAAACGATTTATTTTGATATATTGAATCGTTATCATGCAATACACTTTTAATGGTATTATAATTATTTTTCAGTAAATAAATTAATTAGAGCGCATAAAATTATACAAATTTTACACCCCTTTCATTATTATAATCTCAAAATTCTCAAAAACACGATTATAATGTGCATTATAATAGTATGCAATTAGGTAAGCTGCGTTTTAATTGAAAAATAGCTTAATTAATTTAGGGGTCGTTTTTGTCGGATCGGTCTCATTAGGTAGTCTCGGATCAGATAAGGCGGTTGAGGGTTAGTCGCGGCGACATGTCGCATGCTCTACATTTTGTCGGTTGACATCCGTCGCTTTTTTCGAAGCCTTCCGATTTCATGTTCCGATAATATTTAATGTGTCGAACATGGGTTTTTGCGTTCGCTTTTTGTGTGGGTTATAGTTTTTTATACGCTATGGATGCTCAAAATATTTCACGGTAAAAAATTGGGTATAATGCGGCATTACATGCCTTACAAGGCATGTGATTTGTCTTAAAAGACTTAAATACTACAAGACATAGGTAAATATTCTCTATTAAAATGGAAATCATTTTAAAGGATATCTACGTATGCTCATAGATTAAATTAGAAAAAATTGCCACTTATTCTACAAAGTATCGCATAACATGAACCCAAATTACGAATAGAATTTTAAGTAAAATACGATAGTAATTACACGCTAAGATTGTTTCGGTACCTCCGTCTCTCATCTCAAACATGAAACATTCACCGAAAAATCCGTTCAGTAATTAGCTCCATCTTACACAAATCCTTTGACGTGTCGTAAACAATACGATACAATGGGATGCGATACAATACAATTCAATACAGGTGGCGAAACCTCAAGTGCGCAAGCGATGCGTATATTTCCGTCTGAGTTGTCAAGCCCGGTAGCTTTGACTACAAACACGCCGACAAAAAAAACAATGTTTTACCGACAAAAAGTGATAAACATTGTAGTACCCGTGTGACTACAATTTTGTCTGTGTATATCCCGCTATTCGGGGTGGAAAATAAAGTTTAGAATTTAGGTGAGGTAAATTTTACCCCGTCTGCATTTGGTGGTTAAGATTTTTCAATCTATACTTAAAATTACAAATGCAAAAGTATGTCTCTGTCTGTCACCTCTTCAAGCCCAAACCGTTGAATCGATTTTGCTGAAATTTGGTATGGGGATACTTTGAGTCCCGGGAAAGGACATAGTATGCTATTTATCCCGGAAAAATGTACGGTTCCCGCACGATAAACGAATTTTGGAGCAACGGAGTTGCGGGCGTCATTTAGTAATGAAATATTTAGGCCTGAACATTTTCAAACCTTTGAAAACTTGTTCTAAGCTTTTATTATTAAGTTGGTGATGCTATTAAAATACATTTTAGTTACTTTATGATATTATAAATTACTAGATGTCCCGGCAAACGTTTCTTTGCCATAATATAAAGTATTTCGCCCATATTATTTTATTGAAGTGACTAAATAAGTATGTCGCCATGGCAACGTCGATCGCTATCTCGTCGCACAAACCACAAACAATGGCCGCCGTCAGTCTCAGGTTGTAATAATTTACTATTATTTATTCAACAAACGCACTAATCAATATATAAAGTACCCAGTAGCCGATTCTCAGACCTACTGAATATGCATATAAAATTTGGTAAAATCAGTAAAGCCGTTTCGGAGGAGTTCGTGGACTAACATTGTGACACGAGAATTTTATATATAAGATATCCATGTAGTCAAATGATTTTTTTATCGGTTAAATATTTCTATTATACCTAACTGTATTCCTCAGAGCCAGTAAGATTGAATATCTCAAGGAAAAGAGCTATGTACTAAAATATCCAAATAAAGAGATTTTTATTGTAGGTTCAAGGTTTAAACACATTAATAATTCTCATTAGGAATCTTAGATCGTACCTTTTCATTCTATCCTCGAAAATCTTTATAACTGCGTGTAGTGAGTCCTTTATGAGACACTCATGAGAGTGTATTGATAGGCCTAAACAAATATTTACTGCGGTCAACAATCGTGAAATCTTTCGCGGCTCAAGCGCAGGCCAACACTCAATGAAAAACCAAACTTTATCCAATCAAATAAAGCACATTTTCCATCGCCAACTAAAGCTGCGACGCTCAAAAGTTTATTTCTTATGGCAATTTATACTTTTTTAATACGGGGCTAAAGTTCAAAATGTATCGATGTCTGTCGGAGGGCAGAGGTAGGCGTTGCCTCTGTAGTTGTGAAGTCACGATTCTTAAGGCATTTCGACTCCATGTTCTTTTGTATGTTTTCTTTTCGATTCAGACGTAACTTTCTTTTTTTTATAAACTATTTAATATTGGACTGCGTCTGGCGCCACGTGCCTTCGAATGTTTCGATTAATAAAAAACAAGTAATTAAACAATGTGTTTAGATTCATATTTTATATCCTGTGGGCTTATAAACAATTAATACATGACAGTTTTCGTGCTATCAAAAGAGGACTGTACCTAAATATGATGACATGACAATTGACATTCGATGACGAATACGTAGTTGTAAATAGTTCGTGCTAGCTCTCTTGTAAGTTAAAATGTTACATTTTACGTGACGTATATTTTATATCAGTTCGACTACGGCGCTACGCCGTAGAGGGCTCTACGAAATTATTAATAATATTTAGTTTATATGGTACAAGTCTGCTTTTTTATTTTCTAATATTTTTATGACTGTAGTCATCAGCATTTACGTCCTTTGCATGAGTTCTGTGCTATATTTTTAATGCATTCAGATCAAATCACAATATACAGAATACACGAAAAGCAAACCTTTCTTCTAAGGGCCCATTCAGACCGCAACGCGACTCGTAGATGCATTTCTAAATTTGCACTGAATTGACAGATTACATTGCCTGAGATGTCTCGCAAATCTGTCTAATCCATACAAATTTAGAAATGCATCTACGCGTCGTGTTGCGGTCTGAGTTGACCCTTACGCGGTCAAGTAACTATTCGAATATATTTTTTCATACTAACAGGAAAATACTCAAATAAAATACAATTGCATAAACAATAAAAAAAATAAAAAAACTTACATGTCCCTGTGCATCCATGGTGTTATTCGTGAGTTTGAGCTTGCTGAACGACACGGGGTTCGCCGTCCAGTGATGACCAGGGGCTGGAGAATCGGGGTGCAGCATCAACCGCCTCGGAGACTGGGGCTCCGCGCCGCCCGCAGCCGCCCAAGCACCGCCCGCCCAGCGCCAACGCCGCCGCCCTACCAGTGCTAGCTCCAACAGCACGCAGTACTCCTCACGAGGGTCCAGCCCTCCCAGTGACACGCGGAGAGACGGGAACATACGTCTGGGGAGAGAATATAGTGTTATTGATGGCAAACAGGGTTTCGTAGGAAGATCTATTAAAAGTGTTTTTATGGCTCGTGAGTAGGGTATGGTGGCCGTAGAGTTTGGTCACAAGATAGCCGAATTTCATGTATAACCTCATATTTTGCCGTGATGATAACTATTGTATGTTCTTTCTCGGGACTTAAAGCAATACTCTATGCAAAAATTCATCTTAAATTATTCAGTAGCTATGTGTCGAAAGGCGACAAAAAACCATTTTTTTTTTCTCTTTTAAATAATATTAGTAAACTTAAACTCAAACTCAAAATTTTTTATTCAGAATATTTTTTTTCTAATATTCTCTGAACGTCGGGTCTACACTGGTGCCTACCACCGGTTCGGGAACTACCCCGTCGAGAAGAACCGGCGTAAGAAACTCGCCCGGGGCCAGCTTTTACTAAAAAGATGGAAAATTATAAAAAGTATATAAAATAACAGTGTCTTTATGACTAAAAAAAATACAACAAGTGTACTGTATATTATATAGAAACAGCTCTGCAGGGAGCGACCTTATTCCCATGGTGTACTATCATTTATGAAATCAGTAACTTTATAGTACGCTTTTGTACACAAACGTTCTTTAACAACTTTTTTGAATTTATTAATTGAGAGATTTTGAACGTATTCTGGGATCTTATTATAAAGGCGTATACATTGACCTTTAAAAGAGTTTTTGACTTTAGTAAGTCTAGTCACCGGAATTTCCAGCTTATGTTTATTACGAGTATTTCTCCCATGGGTATCATATTTTTTCTTGAATTCATATATATTCTTTTTAAAATATAATACATTTGATAGGACATACTGAGAAGCAACAGTTAGGATTCCAGTTTCCTTAAATTTTTCTCTAATTACGGGCCAGCTTGTAGATTGCCCGAACAGCTCGTTTCTGCAGCACAAAAATTGTATTTATATCTGCAGCATTGCCCCACAGCAAAATGCCGTAGGACATAATACTATGAAAGTAACTAAAATACACTAGGCGTGCTGTTGTTTCATCTGAAAATTGTCTAATCTTACTTACTGCATATGCTGCTGAACTGAGTCTGTCGGCCAACCCAGCAATATGAGGGCCCCACTGAAGCTTGGAGTCTAGTGTAATACCTAAAAATACAGCTGTATCCACTAGCTCCATAACATCACCATTTAAAAGCACATTGGTTTCCGTTTGCCTTACATTGGGTAATTTGAATTTAATACATTTTGTTTTTTTACTATTAAGTAAAAGATTATTAACGCTAAACCAATGTACAATCTTTGAGAGAGCATTATTTACTTCGTCATAACACGCATTAAGCCGTTTGATATTGAATGTAAGAGATGTATCATCAGCAAATAATACTATCCTATGCTTATCTTTAATTAAGAATGGCAGGTCATTTATATAAATAAGAAACAGGAAGGGTCCTAATATAGACCCCTGTGGGACCCCCATTTCAATTCTGCACCAGCAGATTTTTTACCATGTATCTCAACCCTCTGAGTTCTATTTGACAAGTACGATTTTAGGAGGGCGAGTGCTTTGTCTTTTATGCCAAAGTGACAGAGTTTCCTGACCAATGTTTTGTGTTGCACGCAATCAAAAGCCTTTGAGAGATTGCAAAAAACTCCTATAGCATCCTGCGACGTCTCTCAGGCATTAAAAATACTACTGATCAATTCAACGCCTGCGTCTGTAGTAGACCGTCCCTTTGTGAATCCAAATTGTTTATTATGTAAAATATTATTTAAATTAAAGTGCGTTAGTAATTGATTCAGTATTATCTTTTCATAAATTTTACTCAATGTCGGTAAAATAGATATAGGTCGGAAATTAGACGGGTCCGACCTACTACCAGATTTAAAAAGAGGTAAAACTTTACTGTGTTTTATTAGATCAGGAAACACGCCATTTTTTATACAATCATTAAAAATAGTCGCTAAGTAGGGCGCGATAACGTCGATTATAGATTTAATTACCTTCATTGATAGGCCCCACAAGTCGCTAGTGTTCTTAATATTTAGTAAATTGAATGTTTTTATAATGTATTGAGGACCTACTTCTTTAAATCTAAAGTCGATATCACATTCATTTACATTTTCTTTAACTAACAATATAGCTTCATCAGGAGATTCCTTTAAGTTTCTTGTAATTGAAACTGGAATGTCAGCAAAAAATTTCTCAAAAGCAGTCGCAACACCATTGTCGGAAGTTACCAGATTGACTTGATCTGTGTATGGGCTTCATCGAGTTTCCGCTTCCACATGGTAGTGTTGCTCAGGGCCTCCTCGTACTCATCCCTACACTGGTCGAAGCTGTCCACGATATCTTGTAGTTGAATGTTTTTTTGACACAATTCCTCATAATTTATGTTTAACTTATTCAGTTCAATTTTAAGGTCACTATTTTTTTGATAATCTTTAACATTTCTTTTTTATGAACCTCGCGTTCAGAAAGCAATATTTCATTTTGATTTTTGCACTCCTTGAGT
Source organism: Polyommatus icarus (assembly GCA_937595015.1). Lineage (NCBI taxonomy): Eukaryota > Metazoa > Arthropoda > Insecta > Lepidoptera > Lycaenidae > Polyommatus > Polyommatus icarus. The sequence continues at coordinate 16,982,645 of OW569332.1, forward strand.
TCCTGAAGCGTCAGACGAAGTTGCTCCTCAGTCTGACGAGCCAGGTTTCCTCTAGTCATCATGATAACTAAAAGTAAACTATAAGATTAGTATTCATAAGACTCCTAGTTGCACGTATTTCCAAGATCTTTTACGTAACCCATGTTAGTACAGTATCGTTGCTAGCTACTGGTTTTCAATCAAAGATTAATGCATAGGAGCTATTTGTAGTATTAAGTAACAATAAAAAATGGATGTTTGTCCGTACAAAGTGGGGGCCGGAGTAATGGATACGATAGTGGACAATAGTTTTAACGTGATTATAAAACGCGATACCACTGATCAATGGGCCGCTTTTGACACCCGCGGCCCCGCACACACTATAGATAAGGCGAAATTAATGTGACACAAAGACTGGAGCCCACTTGCGACAGAGGCAAATATAATGGAGAATGCATGCTTGCCTAGTTACTCTAATTTAATATAACTATAGTTTTTAACAACGGAATCGCCATTCTATAGTGTGTTCTTGGTTGTTCACTGGTACTCAACCAATAAAATAAAAATCCAAGTCTCAATAAAATTATATAATCTAGTAGCTTTGCTGGTAGATGCGCTGCAGTTTTACACTTTTGTAGCTACCGGTGACTTATTGTAATTATTGTAGTTAAGTCATATTTGTAGTACGCGTAATTTTATAATGTACATTTGTCTTGTTTTAGTAAATAAACAATTAAACCATTAATCATTTATACTGGAATCAACTACCAAGCTCTAACTATCCTTTAATAATCTATAGTGTGCGTAGTCTTGGCGGTGGCGCCAGTTATCTGCGAGACCGCGGCCGCCGGCGGCGCGGAGATAGCGGCGGCTACCGATTGTGCTAAATGTATGTACGTGTGGGCCTACTCATTTGTACCTCTTAAACTATACCGCAAGTAAGAGGGAGAGGTAGTGGCCCTCCCGCCTCTCAAAGACTGATCCTTTGCGTGGATACTTAGGAAATTTTCGAAGTATATTATTTATAGAGATTTATTTTTTTCTCATAACGACGAGATACCGAGTGTGCTAAATGTACTCATTTGTACCTCTTAAAGTGTACTGCAAGTAAAAAGGAGAGGGGTATTTGATAGTGTCCCTCCCACCTCTCAAAGATTGATCCCTTGCGTTATTATTTGCAAAAATAATGTTAAATCTTGAAAGTATAATTTTCATCAAAAACTCTGTTGTTTTTATTAAATTTCCTAGAACAAGGAATGGAGGTTCAAGTTTCTATCTATTTAAAACGGTTTTTGATAAAAGTAGGTACTAGCCGTAGACAGTCGTAGGCTCATTGGTCGTAGGCGTATCGTAGCTAGCGCGTTTATGTCTTTTGTTAGGTAACATCGTTGTTACAAAATACGATAAGACGTCTAGTTGCTTCGATCAAAATTGGAGTCCAGTTCGAGACGAAGTAAAAATTTAATTTTGGGACTAGCCTGTTAAGGATATATTTCGAATCCTAGCAATTTAAAAACGCTTAACTTTTTAGCCGGCCTCGAATCGACTGGTGTTCACTGTTCAGACTTATAAACAAAAATATTTGTTTTTTTTTACTAACACCAACACTTAAATTTTTCTCCCAGCGAGTTTCCGAAACGACTAGTGTGCGGACAGTCTGTATTAAAATATAAAAATAATTATTTGCTTTTTTTTGGAAACACCAGTCACCAACTCACCACCCATGAGTCACGCTGCGGTGACATCAATAGCATCCGTAATTATTCCATTAGCCGATAGATTTTAATTGTATCGGAATTCGTCGGGCGATCACTCATAACCGTTATCAGGGCCGGCGCTAATGCAGGGGGCGATAAGGCGCGGGGCCCACAATTAACGGCCTCGAATTATATTCCCGTTTACACTTAACGAGCGGACTACCGCCTTACACGTAACGTTAGCAATACAGATTAGGTAATAGCATGCAGAAAAAAAATATGAATTTAGAGTAACAGAAAACATTGACCAGACTTGACGAAAAATCTCTAAGCATACTCGTAACATATTTGGCCACGCTTTTCTTCGCGTTTATATTTATATTTAAAAGCATATAAGATTGTAGTTAGAAAATGCTATTATTTAAGAACAATCCGTAGCTGTTAAGGCTGTAACATAATTTTAGAATATGTGTTATAATAGAAAGTACATAATACAACAAGTACAATTAATAATAACAGTTAACTAAAAAACCGAGTTTCGATAAAAATATGCATACGTTAAACTAATATTGATTGAAATAAATTAATATCTAAGTATGATATCGATTATTAACAATATTGATGAATATTTAGATATGTCCACGAGGTGTCTAATTAGTCGTTTATAGAATAATTTCAGCTGCGAAATAATTTAAAGTCAGTTATTATTGTCAGCTTACATTACACTTAGTAATTATACTGTATAACACCTGCCAATAAGCTGTAAGAATATGATAAATAAATAAACAGACAGGAAGACACAAAATTATTCATATCTATATAAAAAAAGAAAAAAAAACATGAGATATATTTCCAGTCTAAATTCGAATTAATTAATATTTAATTTAGAAGTTAAAAACTCCCGTCTATACGACACGGCAACACCTACATGACATTTTACTCTTAAATAGAATTACCTCGGGAACCATACATTTTACCGTCACAAAAATCCTTTATCATTCTCCGAATTTCACCCATCAATCTCCAAGCGGCAGCCGGCTGCAGCATAACAATTGATAACCTATTGTGTCTGCGATAGCCACGATGGAGGTGTTAATTATATGGTTGTGCAAAATTTTATGGTAATCGACAAATTGTTTTCGAGCCTGTTCATACAAATAAAGAATAAAAAAAATATTGATTTTTTTCAAAATATCACAAAAATTCTTATTACTGCAAACACCATTATGCAAAGCTCTTCAAAAACATTTTCTTATGCGCATCGCTTGATACCCTTATCTGGGTGCTGTCTGTACGGGCTACCGTCGCGTATCAGTCGTCGCCGACAAAGGTGACGACCACAATTTATGCGCCTACCTTGAAAGCCTACCGCGGATAGATACGGTGTAAGTGCCTGATAAACTTAGGGCTGGGTTTGTGCTAATTTTTCGCTATTGACGCTAAAATATTGAGGTTTCGCAGATTTTTTGATTGAATATTTATTGGGGGTGATTGATTAGTTTTTATTTTTAGGGAAGGTATTCTAAGAACTAGTGAGAAGATAAACTTGTTTTCAGACATTATTTTCTGACTCGGAATCCGGATAAGAGCCAAGAGGTAGGGTATATAAATAGGTATGTACTATCCTAATCAATAAGTACCACTAGTTGTATGTAAATTATAATGCAAAAAGTTTCATAGAAAGAAAGCAATTAAAATGTCAAATAATGATAAAAAAATGTGCGAATGATTTTAAAGATTTTATGAACTAATATGAAAGCTGGTAAAAAAAATCTTACTTAAAGTTAAGTAACTACAAATTTTACCTTTTGCTTATTTACAACGTAGAAATCATTACAGTAGCTTTAGAGCTGCACTATGCAAAGAAGTTTTCTCCTTATAAAAACTAGTAATATAGGTAATCTAGCTCAGTGCTAGCCCTAGTATTTATCGTCCTCAATAGGTATTAAAATGCAATTACTTTATTATTGATACTCGTAAGTACTGGACGTATATTATATACATTTACTTATCTAAATCACGTTTTAAATGCTTCGGATACCGCGGGATTACCGGGCATTTACTTTTACGACTTTCGCATTAATTCACTAACGAGAGTTCATGAGAATTGTAAATGGCGTGAAATCATAATTAAAACCTTTTATTACACTTTAAATTCGTACCCGAAGTCGCCAATTTAGGACCAGTTAAGCTGGGCTTAGCCTGCTAGCTCTCTCTTTTTTAGCAATAATGAAAGAGATGATGCTTACCTACACCCGGCTAAATTGAGCAGAAATTCATGGAAGTAGGCCTTAGAATAGAGGTAGATAGAGAATATAACATAGAGGTAGAGAAAACGCGAAAACGCTACCTTTCGAATTGGTAACAATAGTAATAGACTCCCAAACTGAAAATCATGTCTTTCTCTATCACTCTCACGAGTTTTTGGTAAATGTTTTATCAAATAGCTACTACGGTTGTTGTATTCTGTATTTTATCCTTCTTCCGTGCTGTCTACTACTTCATCATAAAAAGTACCACGCTGCGACCAAGTAGCAAGTGACAGACTTTTACATATTGATCGTGTTTAGGTGTAGTTTTAAATGTCAATACTGGTTTTCGATTTTTACTATTCCCCGAACCTACGTCGTAAATTACCCCAGATTAATAGGATGTAAACGACAAAAATAGGTAAATTAGTTTGACGAGAGACAATAAAAGTAAAATATTGTATCATATTACGTCTGTCACACGAATTCATTTTTATAATTTTAATGTGTATGCAAATTGCGGATCATAAAACTACAAGACACGGGTTTTGAACGAAATGAATGAGTCGGTAAGAAGTTTTTGGAAAATCTTTAGATTGTGTCATGACTGTGTCGGGAGCTCGAAAAAAATCACTTGCCTCAAAATATGTATTATTACGCAAAGGTCGAGGCAGAGGGTCCCACTAGCGCATACAGTAAAAAAATTGCATATTGTCATATTACAATATTGACAAAACGGTTCTCAATATACAATTTCGCATTTTGGGAAACGCAACACAACACGAATGAAATACGATAAGTTTTCGAGCTCTGAAAAAAAAGCGTTAAGTATCGCTTGCTAAACCCGTAGGAAAACTGAACAAGGGGTTATTTTCAAATCCGTTCATAAAAACTACAAATCTAAGAACAAAACACAATAGGACCACCGGCCAGGCTAGGCCAGGTTAAGAGGCCATAAATTCGTAACAACCCGCCAATTGTACGGAGGCGCTAACAGGAACCGCGCTGATCGCATCCGCACTCGAAACACCATCGTGCGACATCCGCCACTCGACAGGAATTCGCACCAGAATTGGACCCTTGGCGGGATTTTCACGCCACAAAATATTGACGGTGCATGGACAGGTCACAGGATTTTTATGAAATAATAACATGACGCGTCAAAATATTGACATGCCAGTCCAATTGTGGTGAAATATTGACACTTTATGGGATCTTTGTGTACTGGCTTTTATGGACCTAGAATGTTCTATGACTGCTCATGAGAAATGTCGATTGCGCATAATACAGGTTTTGCAATGGTGGTAAATATGGTTGTTCATCATGGCCAATGCAACGTGGCCAAAGAATCAGCGACAATAGAATCAAAGAAGGTGATTAATCGGTTATACTCGTAATAAAAAGGAACATCAAAGACTATCAATATAATTCAAATTAACTACTTACTAGTTGCACGGTGATCAAATTTCCAGACGGTATTTCCTTGTACTTTATGAGAAAATATATTATGAGAAAATACTGTCTGGAAATGGACTATACTCTGCTAAAACTTCAAGTCACAGTCTGTTATACATCCGGAATTAAAACAAAGATTTGTTCTAATTACTGTTTATACTAACGAGTAACGACACTAACCTACCCTACAGTAAATTATCTTTACAGCAATTTAATGACTGCTTTATCGTCAAGTTCAATGTTACTGCTTTACCATCAGTCGCACAGACCATCTTTGTGCTTACATCTGTCTCAAGAGGCTTTAGAGATCAAGGCTAAATAAACAGAAGGGTAACTCCGTTTCAACATAAAGTTACTGTCACTGCACTAAGATATTTTGTTGTATATAGACACATAAGTTTTGTACATTGAAACACAATACGTTTTTTAAGGAAGAAAGAAGAAAGAAATATGAGTTATTATACATTTGTCTTGTTCTTCCTGAGTCGTAAACATTATTATTTATTACATAAAAAATAGCCAATGACATCAAATAAGATTTTTGAATACTAATCTCTGTATCGCGTTTGCTATAAAAAAATTAAGTTTGCTTGTATATATTTGCATTCGAAATAGCTTTTGACGGAAGAAATAAGACCACAGATAACGTAGCCAATAATTTTCGCTGCAAGTTTTTTATGAGAGTGTTCTTTTCGTTGAAATACCATTAGGTATGCCTTACGCTTTTAGCTTATGTGGTCACACGCTGTGGTTTAGCTTATGTGAAAGCGGCTCTACCAATTATCGCCAGGTTGAGAAGTCCGGTTTTTTCCACGCCCAGATGTCTAAAACCTTCGGGGTAAAAAACCGGGACACCTGGATGTGTCAAAATGTTCACCAGAGCCCGTGAGAACTGTGGAGTGTTTGCTGATTATCGCCACAATGTTAGGTACAATATTGACATGGAGTTAATCATAATTGCAGTGTAGGGTTAAGATGCCATATGGTCAAAAGTAGTCATACTCAATACACAAATAGTACCTACATATATTACAGATACAGAATAGTATCATATTACAGACAAAAACAGGAGAAATTGAATAGTTAGTGTAGTAAGAGGGATAGAATACGGTCATAATATTATCTAATGTTATGATGAATTTTGAAAGAATTATATATTTTTTAAAATTACAGTTTAAAAATACGCAATAAATAATGTATGTCTTCATGTATTCAGTTGAACGCTTTATACTTGGAAACCTTTTTGGACTAAAGATTAATTGCATAGCTTATCTTTAATTTTGCCGAAAACTAAAGAAAAAATCAAATGCTGACTTAGGCTAATCAATGATTAATACCTACTTATGCAATAAAATTAATGTCAAACCACTAGCAACTCCTATTCGAATAAAAACCACTAAACTAATACACAAACTGAATATACTCGAGGTAGGAATGCACAAGAAGTAAAGTAACAAAACAAATAAACCAATTTGGGACGGTAAAAAAGGCCGAACCTCAACCCTGTATTAGCATATTGATGGAACCTATCTGTCCCTTTGTTTAGAATCAGCGACGCAACAGTCAATCATACAATCGCGACAAAAAGTTTATGTTTTTTGCCAGCTACCCGCAGGTGGCAAAAAACTACCGTCAATTTCGAAAACGCAATTAAGCTTAGAATAAATTGGAATTACTTTTTAGATAATTTTAATAGATGTTCGAGTTTTATGTTGCCATTATCGAGTGCAATTAAAGTTGTTGATAAGGTTTTTTTGAAGTTTTGCGCTAGACCTTAGTGTTGAGGCGGTGGGTGGGTTTTGACAAGTCATTATCATTTAACTGACTTCAAAAGAAGACTATTTCATGACCATATAGGCCTCAGTGAGATTGAGATCGATGGTTGAATGTCACTGTAGTCTATAGTAAGTCAGTGCTAATCGACGCACTTGCAACTCACTAGGTGGTCAGCTTAAAATAAATGCCTGAACGGAAGCTACAACTTTTGAAAGTAAGGATGAGCCGTTACAAACATTATTTATTTATGTATTTATTTTATTTGTACAGAAAAACTTACAGCTAAACAAATCTCAGTAACGACTAAATAAAAAACAAATAGCCATTTACAAGTTTTTACATTTAAGTAACAATGTAGTGAGTATGTTAAAAGAAGGTAATAATCAATAGAAGCCTAAAAAGTTACAATATCTGCTAAGAAAAATTCAATAGCCACATTAGTACACTTAATATAATATAATAATAATATAATAACCCACGGGCCAAGCGAACTGGTTTCATACGTCAAATGCGTCATATGCTTAAAATTATAAAAATCAATGCGAATGAAAGAAATATTTTCACATTCTTTCTTTCGCAGTGAATCTGTTGATTGTTACCTCTTTATGCTAAAGCCATGGAACAAATTGTTTCGTTAAAATGTACGGGTCCCCGTGATTTTTGCGCAACTTAGTTACGAACAACAAATATGGTCCCCGCAACTTTATTGCAACAAAACACTAAAGTTATTCATAAAAGTTTTTTGTTTCTCAAATCCGCAGACTGCAGAAGCCGCGCGTTCACTAAGGGTCAATTCAGACCGCAACGCGACGAGGCGATGCGAGGCGCGGCGCGGCATAATTTTTTTATGGAATTGACAGATTTCAATTGCGCGAGACGTCTTGCGTATCTGTCAAATCCATACTAATTTAGAAATGCATCTACGCGTCTGAATCAACCCTAATGGGGCACTAATGTCGCAGACATTGTAACACAAAAGTCAAAACGACCTGTCCTCAATAAAATATTTTCACGCGCACGTATTAGTGCAGTACGCTTCGCAATTTTTATCCGACTTCCAAAAACGGGGTTCGTAAAAAGAGGCGACAAGAGTTTCGTAGAACAAAGACGCCCCACGGTGCCACCTGCCGACATGTTTATGTGTCTCGGCCCGGTAACGTGCAGTTTTTAATTACTTTCGGCGCTTTATATGTTCAGATTAAAACCACTTTATGTCACCGAACAATTAATAGTTGATAATTATGTACAGTAGTTATTACACTTTATTTTATCGTTTTTAAATCGTGTGGTATAAAGTTTAAAAAATAAATCTGAAATTTAATTGTACGAAAAAAATACTTATCCAGCTTATCCATAAATTACCTTGAATCGACTTTTAAAACAAAGAAAGCGAAGGAGTTTATCAATTTGTAAGGTGTTTTTGTGGTTTTATTTAATAAATGTAACTATTAGTTAGTTAATGTACCTATGTTTAAATGTAAAACATACTTTGTCTCTTCAGTAAAACATAAAGGCAGAATGAATGAGATGGGGCGTGTTCAAGTATAAAGTAATTGTTGCAATTATTTTCACGTTTGCATAAACTAATATGAGATTTAAAATTGTAATGGCTGACATTACTTTGAGAAGAAAACTTAATAAATTAAATACACGAAGAGAACTCAATAAACAAGGCTTTCAGTATACAAAGAAAATAAGAAAATCGAGACAACATAAAAGAGGCGGTTACTTTGTCACAGTTAACATTAAGTATGTACAATAAAATTTATTAAATTGTAAGTTGTATGTTACGTTTAATGTGCTGTCATAAGTCTACAACGCTAAAAGCTCTATGGCTAAAAAAGTGTTACAAAATATTTTTGCGCAGTCAAAATAAAGTTCGATTTTACTAAACAAGCCTTTCCATGAAAATAAAAAATACACAATTTGTCATTAATATGTGTAACCAAAGAAATGAAATCAAAGGTTGATTCAGACCGCAACGCGACGCGTAGATATGCATTTCTTTTATGTGGATTTGACAGATTCGCAAGACGTCTCACGCAATTGAAATCTGTCAAATCCATACAAGTTCATGTCGCGACGCACCTCGCTTCGCCTCGTCGCGTTGCGGTCTGAATTGACCCTTAATTTAAAAAAAAAACGAAACTCCATAAAATTAAAAGTTACTTACTCTAAGAGCCGGTCATATTTTTAGTACTAAATAATCACGTAAGTAAACTCAACGAAACAAGTTGAAGCCGTATATCAGTCGGCGATTGGCGAAGGACAAACGCGGTAATTTAGTTGACAGTAACAGCACAAAGACTATCGCCGCATCTACGCCATTATGCGCTTGACGCCGGTCAATGAGAACAACAGATTGTAAAGATAAGATAGGCAAAGATAAGTATCTTTGCCTATCTTTTGCAATTTATTGCTCGAGTTCCGGTATCGTTTGCGGTTCCTTTTGGAAAAAAGATTGCGGATTAGTTGATTGTAATTTCTGTCATATTGATATTTTATATTATAGAGCTGAAGGGTTTGTTTGTTTGTTTGAACGCACTAATCTCAAAAACTACCGTACCAATTTTTAAATAATTTGACACAGATATAGAATAGGTCATGGGGAAGAACATCAATTATTTTTTTGGGAAGATGTACGGTTCCCGCAGAATTCCTTATTTACATGAGCGGAGCTGCGCGAAACATCTAGTAAAAATATGAAGTAGCTTGCTCGCAAAGAATTATATTAAAAACATAATATACATAATAAAACCATTATGTCAAAAGAAACTTAATTTGTACGTGTTTAATTGTAATATTTTCTCAGCGCAAGTCAGCGGGAGAGTTCGAAAGAGGCTACTCTATAACTTCGGTTTTTATGGTTCTACTAATTTTAAAATGTAGAAATGCTAATGTAATTCGTATTTAAAAATGCCAAGAAAAAAGCTGTCTACCAAAAATCAAACCTTAAAAACAGAATAACGTTTTTAACAAAGTTTTTCTAATATAATAACAATAAACTAAAACAATATTAAAATGTGGGCCGAAAGGCCTGTTAGCTCCCGACACGCGTAAATCACGCACTTTTATGAGATCCCAATTTTTTTTATTTCTTTTTTTAACTCGCATTAAAGATCGCAGTATGGTGCCTAGCGACGGACGACATCTCCGAGGATTTCTAATTATTATCCTGTCAAATCGATATATTGATGATCGAACATCGCGATCTTAATCTGATAGTGCCACTTGCCGATATTTGATGGCAGTGGTGGCAGTTTCATTTTTTACGGTCGCCGGCTAACCAAAGCACTTTTTTCTAAAAAAAAACGTGTATTTTATGAACGTTTACAGTTAGGCTTCTCTTTAAATTTTACTGTGGCAAGAAATATGCATCTAAAACAAAACGTATTTCACTTATCTTTATTGAAAAAAAAAAATGGAATTTATGACGTAAAGTTTTTTTTTCGTCTCATGTTACTTCTTAATTGGGGTTTTAATTAAAATGATTACGATACGGCGCCTCTGTACGACGTGGTAAACTTTGCGCTATGTACTTTAATAATTACGAATCACTCTGTCGCTTACTCCAATTATTTTTGTTTTACAAAGCATAACTAATTACTCTGCGACGACACTGCTCTACGTCTATTTTTGGTAAATAGAAAAATTACAGCACGGGCGATTAATTTTATATAACAATTTCAATAATAAATACAATGTAATTAAATATTGAAGTAAAAAGTATGGGCCCTGTGAAAATGGTCAACGATTAAGAATGTAATAAACAAGTTTTTTGTTGGCTGGCGCCGGCGTGTAAAGCGCAGTATCAGATTCGGTGTAGAGTAACACAAAACAGATACTTTTTTTAATTTGGTAATTTCTGATAAGTAGACATCGGATTATATGCACGATCAATGTGCCGAAATATGCATGCAAGTATGCACGAAAAAATGGCCGAAATATGCACAAAATATGCACAATCAGCAGACATTTACTATCAAAATTTATTATTTTGTGAAGAGTTTTCCGGTGTTGCAATCAAATTCAGAATTTTTTCTTCTTTCCGATTGCAATTTTATTTATTAATTTATTTCTGATGTTGCCAACAACAAAGAAAAATATTCTGAATTTTTTCTAGAAAAATATTGTACCTATCGGGTTTATTGCGGAACTCTTTAAACATGAGTGGGGCTACATAATATTTGAGGTATTTTGATCGATCGTACTTCTGTTTCGTGGCGTCGGTAGCTATTTTGGAGTCTGCGATGGCATAATACGACCGAAATATGGACTATCAACGAAAAATTGCCAAAATATGCACTATGGCCTAAAAAGTGCCATTATATGCGTTTGCATATGCAAGTATGCTAATGCATATAATCCGATGTCTACTGATAAGATTAAAAATATTGCTTGATCTTAAAGGAAACACTTATTTAAAACAAAATATCAAAGTTTTCCTTCACTGCAGTTTTAATAGCTTTACAACTCTTTAACTCTATAAAACATTCTAATGCATTGATACCAAAAATTTTTAACACCTCAGGTCCAACTTATTTCAGTAACTCTAAAACATGAGTGCCAGTAAATTTATATGAGTCTTAAGGGCAAGGGTCAACGTATTAAAATTGAATCATACAACAATAAAAGCGGTAACTTTGGTGTCATTGGTATGGAGAAGATAATAATCGAATTCGTTAAGCGTTATCGATTTTAATGAATCGATTTTATTATCCGCCTTTACTGTAGGCGTAATATGTGATTACTAATTGTGACATCAATATTTAAATTCGCAAAACATATTCAAATCGACCGTTTATTTTCGAGTTCGCGCCCACGCGGATTTGCTAAATGTTTTTAAAATATCATATATTAGAGGTTATAGGGGGCAAGAATAATAGTATTATTATAATCTAGATGCTGTCCGCCAAATTTGTCGCATAGAAATTCGTTTCGTGACCACATACCATACATTTTCCGTATTTAAACTATTCTATATTCTTTGTCTGACCTCGAAATATGAGTGCTTTATGCGTGAATACGTAACTGACTGTCAGTTAGACATCTTGTATAATAAATGGTATTGTACGGAAAAAACCATTTTCACTTATAATCTATATAATGGTCTATTAATATCTTACGACTTGAACTAGCAAAAAGATACTAAGAAGCTACATTATCATTCAAAGATTCTAAGTATATTTCACAACTGCATCCAGACTTATAGGTCATACAGGATCTACGCTACTCCGCATCCTGTCGCCGCATTTCCAACTCTACCCCATCAACATACAGTTTATTATCGCGTGTGTTCCCGGCGCCAGTATTTTAGGAAGTTTTTCGAAGAAGCGTCGAGATACGCCGACAAAGGCGCCGCGTATTAAGCTTGTTCTAATTGAAGTAATACGTTGCGTGTGGCGGTACAACGAACTATACATGAATATCGTTCGCAGTTTTTAATGTGATACATTCATCACAATTTACAAGCTACGAGGGGTAAAAGGTTTCCAGCGAAGACGCACCTCGAGTGAAAGATACCCTGATAATTGGGCTGAAGCGATATCGATTTTTCTCAACAATGACTAAAGCTAAGAAATTAAAGTTCATTGTCAGTATTCATCATATTGTATCTTTGAATTACCCATAGCATAGTTATAAAACATATCCAAAACAATTTTTTACTTTAAAACGCGGCGTCACCTTCAATTTTTTTCTCACAGAAAATAAAATGGAAGCCCCCGCTTGGTCCAAACTCAAAACTCAAACTCAAACTGAGGCTCAGAAAGATCTATTTGTACCGCCAGTCGCCACAAAGCTATCTGCTTCATGGTTCTTTCTACTTCATGGTGTAGACTTTGAATTCCTCGAAAGGACAGAAATTCGGTACTTACCTACAACATAGTTCTGGCCAAGATCTGGCAACATCTAGTAATATGTTTTATAGACCCTCATGAGATTGCCCTTCGTTGACGACGATGTTCACACCTCCTCTGATTGTTGTAATCACGCAAACATCGCGTTATCAAACGCGCCGACTGCAGGGTTGCCATGTGCAAGAACTATATTTTCTTTTTGTAAAGTTTACTCTTTTGAATTAGCTGGGAGACTAGAACAATTATGGTTATGAAGAAAAAAATGTTTAAATGGAAACTGACTTTAGGTTGCATTACATTAATCTGACAGGTTTTTACTAGTTATCCTTGGTTTTACTTTACAAGCTCTCTTTAAAAACTCTAACAGTAATATAGCAGGTAAATAATTAATTGTTGTTACAGTTAAGTCACTAATGAGTTTGTCAAATGAAAATCGAAATTAAAATATAATTCCTACAATTACGTAACTTTTTTCTTTGACGTTGGCAACCCTGCAATGAGTCGGGTGCGCGGGCGCAGACTGTGACACTGTTGACATTGAACCGGCGTTTCACGGAAATGTTTCGATGTCACCGCATCACTAATCGCCCGTAATTGGCTCTCGGAAACTCGGCGGCGTTTATGATTTATTTATACCGCTTCATTAGATATACTTTCTATTTCTTTATGGCTAGTAAATGAGTTGGCTTGGATTCTTTTCCATGCTTGCTAAGCCCTGGTATGTATGTTGTAAGTGTCGCTTTTTTATTTGTTGATTCGTAACACAAAAACGGTTATAGATAAAGATTTCATAAGTCAATTCATTGCAATTTGCAATACCTACTATAAAATATGCAAGGACGTATCCGATTTTGCCAAAATTTGGTACAGAGATACTTTGGGTCCCAGGAAAGGACACACGATAGTTTTTATCCCGGAAAACTGCATGGTTCTCGCATGACAGACGAATCTCGACAAGAAGGTTGTGGCCAACATCTAGTAGTGAAAAAACTTTTACGAAGAATCCTGCCACTGTCCGCTGAAACTACAGCGTGGGCGCTTCTTTGTTGTAACATTTTGTACCGTTAGCATTGTGATCACGCGCCCATAACGCCCATCAGATAGCCGTTCTCACAACACGACACTGTGACACCCATCTGACGCTTTATTTGAGAATCGTGCGCCCATACTCACCCATTTTCTGGCTCCCTATGTAAAATATAACAAGAAGTATTCCCCAAAGGAAATTCTACGCTAAAATTACAGATCTAAGGTTGTATTTCCATTGTGTTTATCACAATCGGGCAGTAGCTGGTTGGCGATAGAGATCGCGGCGTGATGTCGCGATGAACCGGCGATGGTATCTGCGCACGCGCGGGTGGTACAATACATGACATACTTTTGTAGGGAGTTAGAGCGCCTGGGAAGCGACAGAACAGTCAGGACAGCTTTAAGGACTCATTCGTCCTATAGAAGATCTGGGTGCAATTTGCAAGAAAGCAGTATTTCCGTTCATCCTGCAGAAATTCTTAGAGAACTTTTTTGGCCATGCCGTAATATTAAATTAATGTTTAATTTTCACGTTGCCTTAAAGGCTAACATTTAGTCTAGTTTAAAATAATTTATTTTCCGGAATAAAACATATACTTTGTGCTTTTCAGAAATTTCAAAACATCATCAAAATTGGTGCAACGTTTTATGTGACGACAGACATATTTTCGCATTCATATTTTTAGTGTAGGCTAAATCAATCAACCAATTAGAGAAAACAAAGTCGAAATCGATCGCTAATACCATAAAAGGCGCTAAATGATGTAACCTGCATATTGCATTAAAAACCTGTCAAAATATCATCCTGGCCAAATTAAATTTAATATCTGCAATAATTCACATGTTAAATGTGTCTTAATATATGTAATCTATGCGTACGTGGGCGAATCTGATAAAATTTACCGTGTTATATTTATATTTTACTATTTCGGGGCAAGAGTGGGTATCAGGTGTCAGCGGTGTCGCCACCTAACCTGTTGATTGCACTTGACACCACGGCCCGGGTAGCTTGTTTATATCAACATAATATCACTAATTATAATTTAATACCTACCCACTGATTATTTTCTTGTTTCATCTGCCACACCTATATTAGCTACTGTACTTGAGAATTAAAGTTTTTACAAACTGGTTGACAAATGACAGATAAAGAGGATCAAACATTATGTATTTGTAGGTTATAAGCCTACCTATAGCTGTTGTGACAACTTAACAATAGCCAATGGGAAGACATAGTAGACATAAAGTTAGCGTTGGTTAGACTTAGACACTAGTGACTAGGCAGTTGAAATAAACACTAACATAACAATAATTATTATTATCTTCCGTTGTTCAACTCAATTTTTACCTATACGAATGTAGCAATAAAATGTACAAACAAACAAATAAACATTATTTTACGTCTTAAAACAGTTCGACTACTGCTTTCGTGATGAGATTATGGAAATAGTTCGACGTCTGCGTATAAATTTAAATAAAATAAATATAATGTTAAATATCATACTTATAAGGCTCGTTGACATTTCACGCTTATAAATTACATTATTTATTAATAGCTGGGTCCAACGGTTTGCTACTGCAGGACTGCCAATAGAATAATAACAGTAGGTACCTAATAGATACTAACCTTACCTCAAATACTTATAATGTTTTTAACTTGCTGACTTTGTCTAAATTATCAATAATCATACATCAACATTAACTAAACAATCTTACCAAAAGAGGGCATACTATCCATAATATCCATACTAATATTATCCATATCCATACTAATCCATACTAATATTATATAAATGCGAAAGTGTGTCTGTCTGTCTGTTACCTCTTCACGCCCAAATCGCTGAACCGATTTTGCTGTTATTTGGTATGGAGATACTTTGAGTCTCGGGAAGGAAAAATGTACGGTTCCCGCACGATGTATGTAATATCATTTTATTAAAAAATATTTCTTCGATGGTAAGAAGGTTTATTTAAAAAGGTAAGAATAAGATTCTCCATTTTTCATTGTAGGTTAGGAAGGGTATTTATAATCATAATGATTTTTGCCCTATCTGAGGTAGGTTACCTACCACATAGGTAAATCATTAAGGAGATAAATTATACTCTGAAAAACTGTATAAAATTTGCACGCCGCCCAAAGGCAAAATAAGAGAGCTTGTTGATCACATAACTTTAACATCATATTGTACCTTATTTGAGCAAATAAACGATTTCTATTCTATTTCTATTCTATTAAGAAAATAGGTGCTACATAAAAAGTTAGCAATATACGGACCATATTTCATAGTAATTTGACCTGAACTAAACTTGTACAACCAACAAACGCAAAACTAAACCTTACACTCATAGTAATAAAGTCTAAAAGTAGTTTTTAATATTAACTCGTAAATTGTAGCCAGTGAGTGCCGAAGTCCACTCATTTTATAATTATGAAACCATAAATTATATATTTTACGCGGTGATACTTAGTCGGCAGTGTTACACTTACAAGCAGTTAAATATAATTTAGTACAAATTACTTATTTTAGGAGCTTTTTTTGTAAGATTATGAAAGAAAAAAATGGCATAATTATTGTTTGTGGTCTAGAGTTCCTAAAATATTTTTTCTATCTGCTTCTCCAGACTCTTACAATTTACAGGACGATCCAATATCTCAAAATATCCTACAGGGCCTGGCATCCCTTCAAAGGAAAGTCAGTTTTTGGTACAAAGCAGAAATTTTTCTGCGTTCTTTCCTATCTTCAGAACCATACCAGATATTATGTATCATCAAAATCAGTCAACGATTAACGCAAAAAATGCAACTAACAAACCAATTATATACAATTTTGCACAAATACTAACATTTATACTAATGTTCAAATATATTTTATTTTTTTAAATAAGTACATAAGATAAACAAGAAACAGAAGCTTAGTATGTTCTGTTAATGCAGCTGCCCATATCAAGGTAACAGGTGCAGGCCATAAGAGGATCGTTCTGAACTAATTTGACTAATGTTCTTCTAATTACGTAACATACACATATTCTATTAAGCATATCGCTTTTGAGATAAGCTATTTCTAATTTATGGAACTTGGTGAATCTTTTTGAAGTTATATTGATCGTCTGAAAGGATAGGAGCGCACAATCAGACTCCCCATTTTTGGAAGTCGGATAACAGTTACGTTCAAAACAGCCCAAGCTTTTTAAATGCTTTTTAAAAGCGTCCACCTAGGAAAGCTATATTATGTACCTACTAAACTTTCAAAACGCTCTAGTATCTAAATCTCAAAAGAGAGCTTCTATGATTTTAATTTTACTCGACTGTGCTACAAGAGGAGTTTTAAACGCATTTTTTTGTTTTATTTTTTATTTATTTTTTCTTCCTAAAATGACTGTTACGTTTCTAATAACTCTGAATTTAGTTGTCAAGTGAATAATAACATTTTCATAGTTATGATCTAGTTGTGCGATCAAGATGACCGTTTGTCCGCGTCACGTGATCACGTATCACGTCACGTACTCTACGTGATCATATTTTAACGACGACGCACCCACTGCGCGGTTTCTGGAGACGGAGGCTGTATGGACACGTACGCAGGGCTGTCAAAGATGGCTTTTTGAAGATATATTTTTAAGAAATTACTTTGTTGATTGGGTGTTTGATTGTACAGATTTGTAGTGTTGTTAATGTTGAGTCGAAGCTCTTTCTATTAGGCGGACTATACTTTTGTTATGTTTAATTATGAATTGTGATCTGTAAAGATAAACATAGATAGGTTTCATTTAGAAATGTTTAATGTTAAATGTATACTTATTACTTATTAACTTATTACATTTACAATTAAAATTGTATTGGTTTGAATTTTGATTTTACCGATTTAATAAGTATTAATTATGAAGATTACTTATTTAAATAATTATTTGATATTATAATCCTGTTAAGTGACAGCCCTAGTAATTTGGGAACCAGTGTAGGTATGAAATTTTATTTAAATGTAGGCCTGTGATAAAAAAATGGTCATTAAATCTTGTAGATCTTGTAGCCATTATTTAAAAATAATAACCCAATTAAATATTATGTTCCAAAATAATAATGTGATAATATAATGTGTTGTGCAAAACGCAATATTAATTGCAGATTGATATAGAGATTATATAAAATTTTTAGGTGCTCTACAATCTACATTAATTGAAAATGTAGAGTTTACATAAAAATAATTTACCTTAATAACTGCCCTAATACCTATATTAAAAATTTGACTTGAGGACTGTGGTCACAATGTTCGTAATGTTTAAATTTAAACTTACTTATAGAGACTTTCACTAATGCCCGGGACACACGAGGCTAGTTTTTCAAGCCAGGATAGCAAGCTAGTTTTTTACCAAACTGTCCTGGCTTGCTGACTTAGCTTGGAGCATGAGCTTACTAGCTTACAAATGAAGATAGTTTTGTCCACACGAAGCCAGAAGCACTAGCTTGCTAGCTTACTAACACTAGCTTGCTATCCTAGCTTGAAAAACTAGTCTCGTGTGTTTCGGGCATAAGAGAGCAAGTATCAACTCTTGACACCGAACAAAATTACAAAGGTGCTAAAACAAAATACATGTGAATAAACAGCTACCCAAGTTACAATAAAAATGTTTCTTCGTCCAACACAACTACCTCAAAGACCCTAAAACTAGTAGCTGTTCGTAGTGTGTTAAGGATTTTTTAGCTGCTAAAACACTAAAAATGTCTCTACATCCGAATTAACAACTATAAAAAGTGAGATTCCGTGAGAACCCCGGGCCCGACACGGGTTAAATACTCGTAGCGATACGCATCTAAAACGCTGGCGCCATAAAAACAAAACACGACTTTCTTCACCAAATCATTCCAGGAATTTACGTATCCCAATCGAGAATACTAGACTTTTTCCGTCGTGACTAGTCGATTTTTCTGTCGCCAAACCATTACTGAATGCTACCCAATAAACGTGTTTTAAGTGACTCGCGTTTTTGTGTGTTCCATCGATGCTTCGCTTCCGAAATGTAAAGTCAGCGCATTCGATTGCCGCGATGGAAGGTTAGCTGGTAAAAAGTGTCGTGACCGGTGAAGACCGAGGGGGGACGTCGCGATATGATCTGGCGACGACGCGTGCTTCGGATTCCTTATTACGTGCGATGACGTTTTGTTTTTTCAGTGACGTCACCGCCGCCATCACTCTAAACGGCAATTTATCGGAAATCGGTCGAATCGCTCCACGGATTACGAGATTAAGCAATTTAACTCTCGATCAGTGCCGCGAGCACTTTGTGGGGCGTTCATCGTTAAACTGTTTGATTTTATATCTGTGTCTAATTTATCAGTCGATAATTACGATTAACGACGCTAATTAAATTGACGAATCATAATTAATTAGCGCTCAATTCGCTCATTTTATTACAATAAATTTTATTACCGTGAGTGTTAATGAACAAAGCCTACTCCGTACTCGTCCTACCACTTTTCATCGTATCACTAAAATCTATCTAATATTTTATAATTTATGGATCGCCGGGGAGCGTAGACTCTTTTATAGTTTTATTTATGGTTGTTTAACGTGGACTGACAAAGTTTTTTGTTTAAACGAATTTCTGCCGTCAAATATTTCGGAGACATTGAAAAGTGACGAGTGGAGTCCACGAGACGGAGCCTGTCATAATCTGATTATTGCCGTGTAGGGCGGGGCGCGCCGCGCGCCGCAGGAGGTCGGCGCCCACGAACCTCTCTCTCCCGCATGTGTTACATCCCGTAGGATGGACAGAGAGAGGAGATAACCCCACGCAGCTCGCAGGCGACAAACGACCCGTGGTAAAACAAAAGGAATGCCGGGCTTTGAGGCGCCGGCGCCGGCTGACGGCTCTCTAATCACCGATTTTAATTACGACACAGATCGAATCAATTAATCGGTATTTCTGTTGCCGGGCACTGTACCGGAATCTGTTTAGTCGGTTAGCGGCTTAGTCCGAAATATTGATTGAAAAAATTACAGAAATCGATTATCATAAGAAATCGTAACTGCAATTGCTACATCCTGGAGCTTGCGTAATGCTTGGAAGGCAATGATGCATTTACGTAGCTGCATTTCTCTTGATGGTACCGCGACTCACTGAGCATGTTAATATATCCTACCGACTGTACCTCCGTTAGCCCGAGATGGAATAGATAACGGCCTATCTAACATCAATAAACATACACATTATGAAATAATATCCAACCTGTTGCTCGTCTCGATAACTATTTCCGTAATCGGTATCGAAATATTCTCAGATATAGACTGAGACTTCTCGATTGCAACACAATTTCTCCGGATACTTTGGGAGCTCGAAAAAACACATCAAGAATGCTGTAGGTAGATGATACTGTCGGACGTTTTTAATTATAACTTATGATTTTTTCAAGTGAATTCGGGCGCGCCCTTCCCTTCAGCGAGGATAAATAACGAGTTTGTGTTGTGTGTTTGTTTTTAAATGGCGGGAGGTCTGCGCGACGACACGCGAGCGCGGCCAGCGCGGCGAGCGAGCCTGGGGACTTAGCCAATACGTTTTCGTCATTCCTTCATTATAGAATCGCCGATCGAAATGTGTGGAATCGACGTGACATTAGTCAAATGTCGACTTCATGTTATCGAACGCTTTGTCAAACCGATACCTTTTTGATCAAGGATTCAATAAAGAAGCGACAATGAAAGCGTGTTGGCTAAGCCTCCTGACCAAGCCGGCGATTGGCCATTTGTCATATTCGGGGGTTTTTAGAAAAAACAAATGAAACCATTGTTTGTTTGTTTGATTATTGGGGTATTGTTTTATTAATCCAGATGCCACTCGTCATGTTTTAGGGGTTGAGGATAATCATGCGCATTGTTTCAGCTGTTTGCCTCCGCATTTGTATATCGTAAATCATATGCGACCCGTCAATCAACCGCCAAATGTAGAGCAGAACACTCGGTCACAAAAGTTTTATTTTGACAGTTACGAGGTCACGTTTTTGAATCGAGATAAACTTTACAACCACAAATATTTGGGTTTCGATGTGTACATTGTACAGTATATTCTGGAAATAACACTGCCGTCGCCATTGTGGAGTTGTGAAACGCGTAAGATTTTTCTTTGCAGTTAACACATGCATCTAAGGGCCGGTCCGGGTGTTTGTGCAGCCACTTAGCGGGATGCGCAGGTGGGAATAATTGTTCCGGGGGCAAATCCCGGGAAGATGGCGGCAGGTGTTAGCGCTCCGCCCAATCCGCTGTTTGCTCGGAAAGCGCTAAAAGCCGATAGGAAAACTCGTGGACTCAATTACGCAAGAAACGAATTAAACTCTTCCCGACGGCGCCGGCGCCTTCGTTAATGTAAAATAAACAAAACTGACCTCCCGGCCGGCGGGGTACCGGGATAGAGCGGTAAATTATCCGAATGTCGGTGGTCCGGGAGGAAAAAAGCGAAGTTGACAGCGCCGGAGATGAGGTCATTTAATTAGCTGCAAAAAGCGCCGCGCTATGCCCTTACATTACGGCGAGCAGCGCAGAGTGATGCAATTACATACTATTAATTACGACAATTGTTTCGAATGTATCGGACGTGCGACAGAGCTGTGAGACTCGTAATTGCAGGTCCCGCGGGTGGGTTCGAGGGGGCGAGGGGGCTGTGGGTCTCGAGGGGGGGCGGCGGGTCGCGAGGGGGGAGGTGGGTCTCTCGGGCCGCGCAGGAAACGCGAAGGCGCCGCAGTAATTTCTCCGCTCGCGTTATCGACGAAAAAAAAATAAT
This sequence comes from Polyommatus icarus, assembly GCA_937595015.1. Taxonomy (NCBI): domain Eukaryota; kingdom Metazoa; phylum Arthropoda; class Insecta; order Lepidoptera; family Lycaenidae; genus Polyommatus; species Polyommatus icarus. The sequence continues at coordinate 17,004,458 of OW569332.1, forward strand.
TGGGGGGTACACTCGTAAAGCAAACAAGCTTATAATAAGGTGTAATTTGCTCGGCCATTTAGAGAAATGGTCGAATTGGTATTTGGGCAGCTGTTGTCTATGACGGAGGTCCGGACCAAATTACTCGTTAACAAGCCCCGCGTCAGATTCGGCAGCCCTAATGGGTTTTTGTTAAGTTTTTGTTGTTTTACAAGAATTTATGATATACGGCCAATGTGTAATTATTTGAGAACACGCAGATGGCTTATTTAAATGTATTTGTTTTGCCTCGGCGTTTTCACGTTGGGTGTTAAAAAAAGAATAATCACTCGCTTGATTGAACTTTAGAGTTGTGACTTGAGCGTCAAAACTTAGTGCTAGGTAAAGCCTTATGTAGCTACCTGTAAAACTTTAATTACACAGCTTATTAATCCTTCAATCGTGGATTCTTGGAAATCTATTGTTATTCTATTGTGTCTCGCTCACCGGTGAGCTTGTGTGACATAGGACTGAACGTAACGGTCGCATAAAAAGTTTCAATTAATCCATGCCATAAACTAGTAGATAGTCAATTTAAACTTCTCTGTGACTACCTATATGAATTTACATCTGGCATTCCACCATAAATACTTAGATCGTGAAAGATATCTCTCGATGTTGAGCAACTGCCACTATTATTGCGAAGTTATTATGTACCACTATAATAATTACAATTAGGACCAATTATGCACAACCATAGAAAAATATGCCTCTTGTCAATGCACAATCGACGTTGAACAGAGGCATAGATAAATATTCCACTTCTACTCTTTTATCGGTCCGTCACGAGCCCATAATATGAAACTTAACCTATTTTAGCGCACGGAGGCGCTGTGGTCTAGAGCGTCGCTCTTGACTCGGAGGTTGTGTTCGGTTGCCGCGTTGGAAACATGCTATTTCCATGTTTGGTTAGCACAATGCGGGCTGATCACCTGATTGTCTGACAAGTAAGATGATCCATGCGTCGGATGGGCGTGTAAAAAGTCAGTTCAGTAGATTTTTTATAATGACCCTGATGGTAGCATGAAGGTGCTCCCTCACCGGGATCATTGTAATGAAACATTATAGATTTGACTTTGAGCATTACATTACAATACTACCTCCCTGACTGACGAGCATTCGCGTGTAATGTAATATGCCTGATTTCTCGCCAGTCGTGTCGGTCTTCCGTCCCACTGGTTTATGAGAGTAAAGGAATAGAGAGTGCTCTTGTGTACTGCGCACACACCTGGGCACTATAAAATTACTCCTGCGTACCTGGCCTGGTTTCAATGAAACCGGCCGTCACCAACACCGGTGTGGGGAATATTTATTTATTTATTTATTTATTTGACACACCAACAAGGAAATACATCAGAAAAGATCTTGACATAGAAAACATACAATTGTAGAATAAAGATTAATGTATCCTAAATTACAGGTGTAGTTCTACATGCACAAATCTTACACACATTATCTTAAGATTTAATAACTATGATGAATCTAAAATGGCAACAAATATATATTATTATTATATGAAGCTTATATATAGCCTAAGTGTACATACCTGCCACCCTTGGTGATGATCATCTCAGTCCCAATGTCGTGAAAGCGTCGCCACAGCTCACCGTTCAGTAATCTCGCTTCGCAAGCCGGCGGGGATGCGTCCGCACCCACACGAGCGTCTGAAATAACAGGGAAATTAGAAAATATGGTCTAAATTGGCAGGGAAATTAGAAAATAGTGGTTCGAAATGACCGGAAAATTAGGAAAATAGTGGTATGATATGACAGGGATATTAGAAAAATAGTGGTTTCATCACAAAAAAATATAGTTTATCTTTTAATGTTAATTATTAAAATTGAATGTAAAGTTTAGTAACCAAAATTTGTTAAATTGCTCTGTAAGTGATCAATTAAATTGTTGAAAAAAAAATCTTGACATCGTAGTTAAGTGCAGATCAGCAATGAGTAGGTACTTAATGCTGAGTTAAAACTAAATTGCAAATTCTAAAGGATTCAATTTTGTAACGTTACGTATGAAATTTAGTTTAAAAGGAACAAAGTTTGAACGTATAGCTATTGTACTTGTGTAGGTAAAACTAAACACTTTATCAATCATAATGTAAGAACGTCATGATATAATTGCTACCTATTAAAGAAGCGTCAGTAAGCATAAAATAGGTGTGTCCCTAAATGTAATAAGCAGTTTATGTGTTCGTGGGAAATATAAACAATCGACAAAGAAATGTAGCGTAAAGTTTTATTATCAATGTCACGAACATTTTGTCAGCATTTAAGGCTCTATAGACTATATAAAAAATAAGAAGATAATAATTAAAAAGGTACACAATTATTACGTATCAAACTTACTTAATTATTAAAGCAGCTTTAGTTTTTTTTAACTAAGCGACTGACCATACGTAGCCCAGTTTGAAAAAAAAATACTTAAAACATAAGATTAGAGGGGATCACAAATTGATCTGAGCTGACCATGGCTTTCTTTCAAACTCGAAATATCATAATATTATATATCAGCTTAATCCACTGAGCTCATATTGTCTTTGCCAATTCAACGACACTTACGTAATTGCGTAATGAACATTATATCGTCATCGCTAAAACCATCAACAATTAGTATCTCAGTATTGCATGTCGGCGTGTTTGATCCCTGTTAACTCGTTAAAATCAAATATGCAAATTAACGTTCACGGTGTATTCCGATTCGTTAATGAAAATGTACGAAAATAAAATTCGATTTGGCACCGATGAATGTGACCTCTCACCTCATTTGATTTTGCGATGGGGTAAATACTTTTGGAGATTGCTTATAGACAACAATTTTGATTGCAAACATGCACGAGCGGACCAATCATCTGATAAAAAGCTGTGTTAGCCCATACACACGTGCAAAACTTTGAGGAGTTGCAAATGCGTGCCGGCACTTTCAAGAGATGCCTTTTAATTTTATTAAACTCAATTATTCTATGAGGCTGGAATTTTTCTAGGATGACATACAACGTATATGGTATAAAACAACGTTTGCCAGAACAACTAGGTAGGTATGTAGTTATGTTACAAAGTAAATATAAATAATTTTTCGCTCGACATATTACTGATAAATGATAATACAGACAAAAACCGTAATCATAAAGAGCAGCTAAGACATTTTTATTACTTGTAATTATTTTAGTTACTTTGTTTATTACACGGCATTCGGAACGCGTTTTTGTCTCCAAAAAACAAAAAAAGGTAAGCAACAAAGAGGCGGAATACTTAGGGCATAACTACAAGCACTAACGCCGTTTTAGGGCATAGGACCCTTTAAATTTACCACCCGCTGTGTTCGCCGTACCTAATTGTTCCAGTGGGCTTATAATGAACATCATTAGACTTATGCTGTCTTACCTTCTTAATATTATTGTTTTCTTGAAAACATCGAAAATGTTATTGATTTTCTGCAAATCAGATTTTTTACTTTATCGTAATATATTTTTCTCACCTCCGGGCGGAAAGCGTCAACTTTCTTCCCGCTGCGCTTACCAATGTTGCCGTTTTCCGCCTCCGTCGATGAGAAAAATAGTATATGCACCATGGGCGGTAGGTACAATATGTTTGTTGATCTCGGCTTCGCCTCGGCCAACAATTACAATATGTGATCTAAGACATTTCTTATTTTCCTGCCCTAAGTGCGTAATGTAGGTACTAGGTATTCATTGCTTTATTTTGATGCTAGTCCACAAAGTAACATACTTTGATTTTATTTTGACCGCTAATCTTACGTCGACTTTTATGTACCTAATTTAGCACAAACATAAAGTACCGCGAGAAGGATTTTTGAGGAAAATGTATGGTTCCTTATAATTAACGGGATTGTTATAAGATTAAATTACATGAGACATGTTGAAATATTTCCACACTTTTGTTACTAAAATCTTACCAAAACTTACTGTGCGCTGCGCGCTGATAAAATAGCATTATTATTATTTTTCCAATTGGGTGCACACTAAAATAAAAATAGTTTACACTAACCTTTCCCTAAAATCCATAATAATGTTCCCAGTTGCTGCTTAGAAAGATACAACTAAATACACTTGTTTAAATCCAGCTCAAACTTTTAAATTATACTTAGCTCATTGTAACTTTAAGGACTTCAAATAATTAGAAGATTACGGCTAGCCCCGGCGTTTTGGGAATACAATACAGATTATAACACTCAAGAAATGTATACAAATGTATACATAATTGCTACTGAGAAACGAAATAAATATTTTAATCCTTTCGACTTCATGATTCATAGAAAAGACATCAACGCGCATAAGTGGGGCTTTAAACAATCTATTAATAATATAAGTTGGATTATCACAATTTTTTGTTTAAAACGTTATTTTTAATTCTGATTATATTTTCAGCATACTGATAGAAAAACTTTAAATTTCTGAAAAGGATTGAATGAATAAAAAGTAGGTAATGAATAAAAATATTAACTTAGGCCTAATACGATTTAGTTAAAAATTGCATGTCTATTGCTTACATTATGAACTTTGAATGATATAATATCATATTATTAAATATACAAAAAAGTGTTTCATACAAATTACACCACGTAGAAACAATACATGTCATAAATTACCATTATGTAAATATACCATTATTATGCGTTGTAACTCCTTTAATGAGTGTTTAAACTGCATTTAATTATAATATTTAATGCAATAGAATATAATTAATCAATTACATACAATCATAAATATATTTTAAATGTAAAATACAAGTTTACAGTTATAAATTAATTGTGGTTAGTTTAATGAATAATTTTGGATAAAATTAATATCTTTCAACGTCTAATAGGAGGACTATTTTAAATTTTTTCTCATGTACTCGTTTACTTTCTTGTCTTTGGACTTAATTTACTTTTAATTTTTAATAGTCACTTAAGTCCTATGTCTAAATTGTCCCTTGCCTTTTTAATTATGCATTGATTTGGTACTTTTAACTTATTATAAAATATAAGATTGTTGTTGAATATGTTATATAATTTGTCTTCTGAATACTTTGTTTATTCTACATGCATTTATAACTCTATAATCTGCAAAAACTTTTTGACATCCAGTTAGACTTTACAGTGTTTTATGTACTATGCTATTTTAATATAACTCTGGTTCAGCTGGAATAAATTAATTTTAAGGTAACTTCTCTGACACCCATAACAAATTTTGTATAGGTCTTGCCCGTGAATATGTTATCCCACAGAAAAATTATTTTGTAATAAAATACAGCCTTCAAGAGTCAAAAGAGACAACATTACTTTTTGCCTGAAAGACCAACATTCATTCATCATAACCAACTTTTAATTTTTAGTAGGATAGGAGGATAAATCACTGTATAATAAGTAAATAGCATATACGAAGAAAAGATAAGAACAATATCTTTTAACCCAAGATACCATAATATTTAAGGCTGATAAAGAATTTGTTAAGAAGACTATTAGACTCTTCTTAATAAATTCTAATCTGCCTAAGGTAAGATAAGGGTAGGTAGCCTATAAGTAGGTAATAAGACTTACGTAGACCACTCAACGACGCCGCATGCAGCATTTGCTGCCTCAGCAGGTACTCCCCAAAGTGTGCTTGGTCCATCATCATGATCACTACAGTCACTTGACCACAGCTACTAGAACATCACTGGCACCACTAGGTTCAACTTTTACCAAAATCGTCTATTAACCTAAATAAACTCTAACAAATAATGTCCCAAATTGACTCTAAAGATCGTCTTTATAAAATTAATGAAGTAATATTCTCATTAATTTGTTTGTTTACGCTTCAACACGTGTGTAACGCACGAACGCTGCGAGTATACTGACTTGTGGTGGCTTCACAGGCGGCGCGTGCGCATGGCCACGCCCCTCAGCGCTGATTGGTCGAGAGCGAGCTAATGGCGGCCGTCAAAGCCTGAGCTTTCCGCCCGCCCTGACAGGTGCATGACGGTGCTATGCTGTGGATTGTAGATTTACTTCAGCTTTATGTGTTACATGCCGGCTTATAATAGAGTTGTGTACCAAATTACTATAAAATAACTATACGTTACGTTTTAAAAGCTGTAGATATGGCATAAAAAATAACCCATATATTTTATGATGAAAATCCACAATCACTGATGTAATGCCATGATTTAATTAATTTGTTAACGGATATTTTATACGAACTACAATCTAAAATTATATTTTACACATGCGATTTGCAAATGACGAATTTTTTCGATCTATGACAAATGATTTAGGAAATTGTTCTCTACTGTTGTGTTGTATCACTTTCTAAACTTTATAAATCCTAATGTTATAAGATACCTACCTACCCATGTTGATGATTCTAATAATAATAGGTGTAGGTATGCACTACACACGCTATAGGTAATAGCTTATATCATTCTGCACGTTGAGCATGTAGGTATGTATTAGGGCTTCACGCGATAGTGAGATTTTTCTCATCTCGTCTCGTTCTCGTCTCGCTTTTACGAGACGAGAACGAGACCAGACATTTTGGAAAATATTATCGGCAATACCGAGACCACATACAGGGCAACTCGAGAGTCTCGTTTTGGGTTTCGTTAATTTTTTTAATGAAGTTTTTATTAGAAAAATCTGAAAAGGTCTACTTAGAAAACAATATATTTTACAAAATATAAAACTTCTAACCATCCAAACTTTATCATATAAATACGCTAGTCATAAAATATTCCTTATTCTCTTTATTATAATATTATAGAAATAAATCGTTATTAAATACCTACTTAATGATTTATTTCTATATATATTTATGTCTCTCGCTTAGTGATAAAATTTATCACTAAGCGAGACGAGACATAAATATAATAAGACGAGACAACTGGTAACGAGACGAGACCGAGACTTGAACGAGACTCAATTTTTTGAGGATTGACGAAACCGAGACGAGAGTTTTGTTACTCTCGCTTATTCTCGTCTCGTGTGAAGGCCTATAGTATGTATAACGAAGCCTTAACTGCGTAGGTGCAGTTCGATACCCATTGTCGGTGCCGAACACTATCAGATCAGCATGGGGCCAGGGCTGTCTACACTAGATCAAACCATAAAGTTAATATTCCGATAGGTATATTACCTTTATGCATCAAACACACCTGTTTTATATCCAAATTCTTCCACGTGACAACCCTATGCAATCCATGACAATGACAGCTGGCTATTTAATATTGTGTGCTTATAACCAGTGTTTAAACTTTAAGCTTTTATTACTCGGGTACGTTCTTATTAAGATTTATCAAGTAGATACTTTTAGTAGGTACATAATACGGAATACCTATTTAAGCACGAAAATTATTTTCTACTTAAAAATAAACTCAATGCACATTAAAAAAATAAATCCGCCACCTTTTTTGCAAAACAGTATAAAATCTGATTAATCCTTGCTGGGTGCTCCAACAAACATCAATATCTTATCATATTAATGTCCAAGATTTTAGCTACTCGATATCAAACTCAGTCCATCGAACTTATAAGGTACGTCATAATCTATAAAATATGCAAATACTTCCACTGATTTAATATTTATAGCTACTGATCAATTAGGCTAAACAGCTGCTCGTTAACAGTGAAACTTAACTGTTAAGGTGGTCACACACGGTAACTAAAAGTTGACACTAAAATTTTAATAGAAAATATGGCGGTAATTATTTTTATAAAATTAGCAGTCTGTATTAAAAGCAACTGCCGCCGCGTCGCCCATGAACACACGCAACATAAGAAGAGTTGCAAGTGCGTTGCCGGCCTTTGAAGAGTGAATACGCTCTCTTTTTAAAGGTTTGCAGGTTCTTATTATAGTTGATATATTTAAAAAAAACCTTTACCTATTACAATATCTTAACGTGTAAAAATTAAAAAGTGTAATTACTATTAAGTAAGTAATTTATATTTTATATTATAGCTGTGATGTGAGAGTTTTTCAATGTCTTGACGCATGACGAAATATTTAGTTTATAACTACTTATTATCTTATATTTACTTACTTTCTTATACGAGTACATATTTAATATTACAGCTAACATATTGTGTAAACACCATAACGGCGAACACATATAATTTTATTTACACCATAAATTGTGGCATCATTTATTTTATTATTTGATGTTATCTGTGGCCTTCCAATGACGACTTTATGTAGAGTTTACAAGTTTAAATTAAACCTGATAGATAAGTTTACAGCTTACCTACAAGGAAGAAAATTAATTATCTAAATATAAAAAAGTTGATACCAAAAATACCTTAAAACTGTAACCAAATCCCTAATCGTCATACATACACCGCTACTTTTTGCACTTTAAAATTTCATAATTAAACAAGTGGATCCCTAAATCGGAAAATGATCTTCGATACACGTAATATTTTTAGAAAACCTATCCTACGACAGTGGGGTGTCCACGAAAAAATATCACCTCCGCATTGATGTGTAATAATATACTTAGGTACCGTATAAATTTTTTTTTTAAAGATTTTATAATAAGTACTAGGACGCCCGCAACTTCGTTGCGCCAAAATTCGTTTATCGCGCGGGAACCGTACATTTTTCCGGGATAAAAACTATCCTATGGGCTATGTCCTTTCTCGGGTCTCAAAGAATCTCCATTCCGAATTTCAGCAAAATCGGTTCAGCGGTTCGAGCGTGAAGAGATAACTGCAGACAAACAGATGGATAGACAGACACACGTTCGCATTTATAAAATTAGTATGGATACCATTTTGTCGCCATCATTAAGATGTGCACCCATGCCAAATTATGGCTTCGGAGGTCCTATAGTCTCTAAGCAAAACCACGGACAGACAGACGGACAGACCGAAACTATATGAGGGTTCCTTGTAGACTACGGAACCCTAAAAACGCTGATTGATGTGAAGAACGCACTGACGCACACTGCCTATGTGTACAGTGTACACTCGCATGCAAGAATATGCAAAAACTACCACCAAAGCAATAATGTTAGCATATTCATGCAAGGCCCTTCACCACCATGCAGGTTGAAAACCTCGACGCGCGTTTCGCCCCAACACCGGAGTATCCTCAGAATGTGGACTCTACGAACAACGTCCAACTTGTCACTTGTCGACCGTTCTTCGTAGAGTTCACATAACTAAATTTTAAACACAGGCTTATTTTTAATTCTGAAAAAGTACAGTGGAATACGCAATTAAAGGTATATCTTTTACCTGCGGCTCTGAAACCTAAAATCTATAGTAAATACTAAATAATAGTATATTGTTATGCCTGCCTGCTCTACATTTTTTTTGGTTGGTAGTTGTAGTTACATACTTACTACTACTTCTCTATACCGAACCTAGACCACAATAGCTTTAATCATACTTTAGAAGACCAATTTTGAGTCATACAGCGAAATCAAAATGGTGAAAATTCCTCACATAGTGATGACGTAATCCTAATATGCTTTTAGCACGATATTGTTCGAGTTACATTGTAATCACCGGATACTAGACCATTTAGCCGATAGCTAATTGTCAGCTAGCCGGCTAATTGTCTCGGCTAATCTGGTTTTAATTGCTCGCAAAATGATAACACTTTCGTTGCTATGACACATTGCTCAAGCCTTTAGTTGGAGAAGAGAATTTTTAACCGACTTGCAAAGGAGTAGATTACGCTATCGGCTATGGAATTTTGTTTATGGGAAATATTTTGAACTAAATTGTTTATCGAGTAGGAACCGTATACATATTTTGCCGCTTTAAAAACTATCCTACGTGCTTAATTCCCTCCTCGAGCGCCTCTGTGGTCCAGTAGTTTAGACTCTAACCTAGTTTAGAACCCACACAACCTCCGAGTCAAGTCGAGCGACGCTCTAAACTTTAGAGCGTCGCTCGACTTGACTCGGAGGTTATGGGTTCGATTCCCGCGTTGGAAACATGTTATTTCCAAGTTTGGTTAGGAGAATGCAGGCTGATCATCTGTCTGACGAGTATGATGATCCATGCGTCGGATGGGCATGTAATAAAAGTCGGTCCTGCGGCTGATCTCTCGCCAGTCGTGTCGGTCTTCCGTCCCACTTGATTCTGAGAGTAAAAGGAATACGAGTAGAGAGTGCTCCATGTGCACTATAAAATTACTCCTGCTGCCGGTCTGGTTTTAATGAAACCGGTTACCGTCGCCGAAACCGATGTGGTAGTTATTATTATAATTATGCTTTCCCGTATTTTAAAGTATCTCCACACAAAATTTTATCCAAGTACCTAAATAGTTCAAGGGTTTAAGCATGAAGATAGAAGATGTAACATACAGACAGACATATTAGGTACTTACGCATTTATATTAATTATTAGTAAAAAATAAAAATATATTCTCTATTATAAGTCCATATACCTTAACTATGAGCAATCTCAATCTGGGGGCACGGCAGTGCCCCAGCCAAGCTTTTTAGCAAAGGCACGGCCGTACCATACTTTTCTCGAAGCGGTTCGCGGCTATTTCACACCCCCTTTATCTTCGATGTTAACCCTTAAACAGGCCCCGAAAAACCGCTGCAAGAAATAAAGTGTCATATATGGATTTAGGCTTTGAATAGCGCCCTGTATGATTCCCTATCAACAAATTCTTTGAAAAACACTGAAATTACTGAAAAAAAAATGTGGGAAAAATAATCCCATTGCCTGGTATAGACTTCAGTTTATGTGATAAGTATATATATAAATGTCGAATGTTTGTTTCTTCATATTGAAAAAATAATAAAGGTGCTCATTTCTGGGTTTCTAGAGAATATATTTTGCAATAGAATCCCGATTTTAGTATAATTTGTGTGAAATAAATCTTAATCATGGGTAGTTTTCAGTAAAAAAATCACAAACACCGTCGGGTGAAAAGACTAGTATAAAAAAGTTGGTAATTTGAACAGGCAATGGATATATAGCTCCCACAAAATAATACGACTCAATAGGCTATGGTCACATGTTCCCCACATTATTATTTGCCTTATTTTAGACAATTTAGTAAGAAATCAACTAGAAATAATGTAAATCTTGATAGAAAAACTCAAACTATGTAATATATAAAAAAATTGCACGACCTATCTTTCTTTATTTCGCCATAATCTAAATAAAACTTGCACTGTCACACAAAAACAATGCCGTAACGGACAGTCAAAACTCAAATGACTGTCAGTGTCAAAGAGGATGTAAACTGTATACTACGTAACAGTCAGTGTCAAATACTTTCGGATACACTTAGTTTGCAAAATCGGAACCACAGAGTAAATATTTATGCTCAAATTATGACAGATTGTGGGCTTTTCGCTACCAAAACCTGGCCTTGTACCATGAAACAGTTTTGAGACTCAAACAATCGGACGAAAATGCCGCGTCCTACTCTAACAAACGTGAAATGACGTTGTTAGAGCAGGACGCGGCATTCTCGTCCGATTATTTGAGTCTCAAAACAATTTCGTGGTAGGCCTACTGGTTACGGCATCGAAAAATGTATGTGGGAAGCATTCGAAGATTTTAAATCTTTTGTGATCATTTTACATTAAAACGGTAGGTAGTATAATGTTGTTGATCATTTACTAATATTGGTGATCATTTACTATTTTTGGTTTTAAGATGTTAAAATCTTTGGTTATCATTTTACATTAAAATGGTGGTCTTTATTTTGGTGATCGTTTTTTATTTTTGTCTGTGAAATGTTACTATTTCTGGTGATCAGTTAATTATAAGCCATTTCATTTTGACCGCGCGCTTGCTAGGGGCGCTAGCCGCTAGGATAATATTTGCACACGGGCGCCACATTGGCTAGAGACGGCCCTGGTTATAAATTATAATTTATAACACTGAATGCAATGACCAATGCAATGACTTCACATAATATAATATTAGACCAGTCTGACGTAGTTTATATCCTCTTTGGACCAGTCAGTCATGATTTGTTTAGATTTTGATTTGATTTTGATGGAACTTTACAGTCAGTCACTAGTCAGTCATAGAATTTTGTTTTGCCGATTTTTTAATAAGAACAAATTTTATTCAAAATGGCAACACTGCATTCCTCAAACCTGTCAGTTGTCACCAACTTGTCAGTTGTCATTTGTCAGTACTTGTCAGGCAAAAGTGAAGTAGTGTATTTTTCAGAAATTTTAGAAAATGAAAAAATAGAAAAACATAATACAATAAAATATATAATTAATTTCATCAAAATTAAGTGATATGAAAAATGCATCATTATCTTGCATGCATCACTATTTGCAAAATCGTAATACTACAAGTAATGAACATACTTTGACATAAATAAAAGCTAAAACAAATACATTTAGCAAATCTTCAGAATGTTTCCTAAGTCTAGCAAAGACAGCTTTTTGGAACAAACCAAAGCAGCGAGAGAGGAGCGTGCCTTGGAGAAAAAGCGGGAACAATCAGTGATAAAAATACAGGCTTTGGTTCGTGGCTGGCTTGAGAGACAGAAGTTTGTCAGACTTATTCTGTAAGTAAACGTAATATATTCTTATCGTAGGCTTAGGTGCTGCATGAGCCGAAATATATTCTCCATAATCAATGTTAAGGAACATGTCTTATGCTAAGTACTGACATACGGTTTTGCTCAATAGTTTTACTTCAAATCGAGCAATAACCACTGTGTGGACCGCCAAAACTAGGGTTGCCACCACTTAAATTGTAAACGTCGGTCAGGCACGACAAAATTCCCGGACATTTGGCCAAAATGTGGTTATTTCCCCGGACACATCCTCTTAAACTGTTACTATTACGATTTACGTCTCGCCAATTTTTGCTTATTTAACAAGAATTTGTAAAAATCTGATTAACTGAAAGTCCGTGCAAGAAACTGTGTGTATGCTTAACGTTTTTTTATCTTTAGTTTATTGCTGCATAAGTCATGACTAAAAAGTTAATTTCTCTCAACAAAAGTGTCTGGATTTTACCCACACACTTTTCAAAAACCCTGCCGGACGCTCCCCGGACACCCTTTAAACTATGACAAATCCGGGGAAATCGGGACGGATGCCACCATAGCCAAAACTGACAGCTCGAAGGCTCGCTTCGAGCCGGCTCGATGGAATTAAATATGTCAAATATGTCATTTCCTTTGATTCGGAGTAAAACTATCGAGCAAAACCGTATGTGAGTACTTAGCATTCAATTTTTCTTAGTGTATCAAACCTGTCTTAAGTACCCAGACAGTAAAAATGAAAATTCAAACAAATTATTTGTTTAGGTTCCAAGAAGTGGTACTCTAATTTACTAAATAGTTTTTAAATTCAGTTATCTATAGAAGAATAAAAATATTTGCTTTATTGATTGTAAGAGCTTTTAGACTTTTTTGAGAATTTATTATAATATCGTGAACAATTCCAGGAATGAATTTGACATACTTCTACCAGAACCAGTTAGTCAAAGTTCACAAGATGAGAACCATCAACCAGAGGTGATACAGGCTTTGGATGTGTATAAGGTTACATGCCGTCTCTTTCTTATATTCAAACAAGACAGGGACAAACGGAGATTTGAAAAATTATGTAAATATATTGTACAGTCTCTTCATTCTGAATCAGTGAAAATATCTTATGTTGGTGTATTCCTGAATAAAGAATACAGGTATGTTACATGAATTTTGTTTTTAATAATTTGTCAACAATATTGTTAAAATAAATAGTTTATAAAACAAATATTTCACAATTAATAATTTTGCCTCATACCAGACCGGATATCATCATAGTTGTTGATTTTTTTATGGGAACAAATTTTTTGAGCTGTTATTTTAATATTCGAGATGTTATTATGATCAGTTGGAAAAAATATTGAGCAGTTATTTAATTTAGTGGCGGTTGATTAATTATTACGACAGTAAAACATGGACAGTATTAAAATATTAATTGGACGGATATTTTCTCATACAATGTCAATTCTAAAAATAATCGATCAGTTCAATTACTGAACGAGCTGTAAAAATGATGGAATGGTCAGTAAAAATGATGGAATGGTCAGTAAAAATGATGGAATGGTCAGTAAATAAAATGGAATGAGCGGTTCGATAAATAGTTCGGCAGATCAATCGAGCGGTGCAATCGCACAACGCACAAACTTCATGTCGTGGGAATCTACGACACGCGTCGCGACACGACATCGTACGACGTCGCGTCGCGTCGTAGAAACTCATCTTTGAATTTCTACGTGAGTTTCTACGAAGCGACGTCGTACGACGCCGCACAATGCCGTGTAGCTTCTTACGACGCGCATCGTAGATTCCCACGACACGACGTCGTAGCGTGTTTTTGTGTCCCGGCCCTTAGGCTGGTATAAATAGTCAATACTTAAGATGCGACCCGGTCTCAAGACGCGGTTCGGTGATTGGTCCAAATTTTGATAGCCAACCAATCACAGAGCCTGAACTGAGTCTTGAGACCGAGATGCATCTTGAGTACTGACTATTTATACCAGCCTTATTTTCGCTTTATAACGGTACGGAACCCTCCATGGGCGAGTTCGACTCGCACTTTGCCGATTTTATTTTATTTTACCACATCATTGTTTAAGGCGTCGCCTTGATAATTTGGCTGTAGCAATATCGATTTTTCTCAGCAATGACTAAAGCTAAGAAATTAAAGTTCATTGTCAGTATTCATCGTGTCTTTGTCTTTGAATTACCCATAGCATAACACGATTGGTCAACTTTTATAACACAGAATAATCAATCAAAAAGATCTCTGTAAAAAAATGGATTCCTATTTTGCCAACAGAGGAGAGTGATTTAAGCTTCCAAAATTTGTACATAAATTGGTTCAAGCATACACTCTAATTGGCCCATAGCTTGTATGAATATATTTATGGTTTTTAAATTACGCGACAAAAACCATTAAACCATTTAACTTACGCTCTTTCCATTTTTTGCAAGCAACCTAAAGGGCTCCCGAGACGGTCAAACGGTTTGATTCAAACAATACGTGTTTGATGAAACCGTTTGTCGGTTTGAACGGTTGTCATTCGGCATTGCGCATTTGGTTCAGTGCGCCGCCATAATTAGACGTGTGTGATGCAGACAAGATTGCTCTCAAACTTCAAAATCCAGTACTAAACTAAGCCGAGTTTGTTCAAACGCATCGGAAGTCGCAACACGATCAAACGGCGCGTCAAACACAACAAAAATATGAAATTTCATCAAACGAGCTTCAAACACGTAAATGTTTGAAAAACCGTTCAAGCTAGCTTTGTAAACGATCAAAATGGTTTGAGTCGAACCAAAATTTACGTGTTTGAATCAAACCGTTTGGCTGTCTCGGGGGCCCTTAAAACATATCCAACACTGTTTTTTACATAAGCGCGGAGAACTGCTTAGAATGAGATTTCTTACTGACAAATTCCGATTTTGTTACTGCCCAGACGTAACCGCTCATTCATTAATTTTTACCGCTTATTTAATTATTTTACTGTTCAATAATGTTTTCAATGATCCATTTCATTATTTTTTACTACTCATTTTTATTTAATTTACTGCTTAGGTTTAACTGCTAAAGTAGTTATTGAATGTGCCATTTATAATTTTTAACTTACCAAAACTGCTATTTACAACTGCCCCTTTAAATCAGTGCCTTTTTTATTACTATTCTGACAGCTTCAATGAATAAGCATTTTCTACTTTTATGAATAAATAAATAAATAAATAAATAAATTGTTTATTGCACACAGAAAAGTAATTACATCACATTTTAAGAACACACTATATGAAATTACTACATATAAGAATATCTAGTTAAATTGCGCAGTCCCTACACTAAGAAATTCTTGTGCTGTAGGGGGTTGCCTGCCAATTGATACTCGTATTATAAAGACACATAATATGATTATGAAAGACATCAGTAAACAATTATTCAACATCAATTATTCAAGAATCTAATATCTAAATTAAATTATTATTATTATTAGATTTAATGTTATATTTATTAATTCTAAGTGACAAATTGTAATATTCTACATAATATTTATTCTTAATTCAGGTATGAAAACATTATATAAATGCATGCATTAATACAGAAATTAATATCTTAATTTTATTGTTATTATTGTATTTAAATTTTTATTATTGTATTTAAGTTTACATTGAAAATGTAAACAAAGTGTATTTATACATTACCATAATAATAGCAAATGCTATGTTACCAATTTAATCCTTTGATCGCCAATTCTTGGAAATCTTTTGTTATCGCGGCCCATTTGGGCCTTACAGGGATTGATAGGTTAATGTCACTATCAATAACACAATAAACAAATACAATAACTCATTTTATGTTAGCTCCATTCTCAATGTTTTGTTTTGTGAAATAAATCAAAACTGTCTGTGTAATCTGTGTTATTTATAGAATGAATATTGTGTATTTTATATCGTTTTTTGACTCTTTATAACGTCAATTTTCAGTCTTCAATGGATTTCACACATCAAAGATCTACTCTACAAATGCTGTCAATACCTCGAATCACTAAAGCCAGAGTCACCGGTAGACATGCAAAGTATTCTCATACACCTTCACACTTTGCTGGCGTTCACTGCAACAAACACATGGGCGTTAACTCGGCTGAAAAACTTTGAGAAACTGAGAGGAGGCATGACCCAGCTGTGTGCAAATATCATGGGCTCTCTGTTTCACAGAGGATATTATTTGACTTTGAAGGTGAATTATTATATTTTTTATTTACTTTTACCAAAATAAAGTCCTACTGGAATCATGCATTTTGGCTCGATAAAAAGTTACTTTTGTCTTTTGTTGTCATCTACTCTATATCTGCACCAAATTCTATCAAAGTCTGTTGAGTACTGTTAAAGATCTAAGAAAATTATCAAAACACGCTAGCCCCGCCTACATACCCCGCTAATCGCTATCCTCCAATCGTGATATATAATGATTCCATGAATCGTGCGCGCATGAATTGTACTTTGAGCCGCAGCTATTAGTGAACAATATCGCGTAACATGGTGTCCCGCATTATAGCACGAAAGTAAAGGTCGTAAGTCCCAAAACAGTTTTTTCATGATTACTTAAAAACTAAATACAATACAAATGTTTTGTCTAGCTATGACTTTACGAAGTGTATGATTGTAGTAGTGCAAGTTATTTAATAATAGTAACTGAATAAGTGTAACAGATATTTGTTGAAAAGCCCAAAAATAAAACTATCGAGTCAAAATAAGTGAATCGTGTTTTCTGTTAGGCGAGTATCAGATAAATATACAATGATTAAATAAATCTCAACTTCATTTAAGTCAATCGTCTTCTGGGATCGTAATACTTATTAGAAAACACAGCAAAATTTGACAGCTCGCTCTTAATACTATGTACTGATTAAAAAATTAAAATGTATGGTGAATCAATTAATTAAAAAAAACATTAAGTAGTTGCTATATTTAAATAACAATTCTTATTAGAATTTTTAAGAGGCCGGGTACCCTTGGAATTTCTCATACAAACGTAATACCAAAATCATTTTCTCATACGAAAATATTAAAAAAAAAATTGTTTTAAATTTTTTTTAGTAAATTTACTACTACATATTTAAACACTAAAAAATAGAGTAAAACATTAAAAAATATATAAATAAATAGTAAATTTACTAAAAAATATTTAAATACTAAAAAAATATTTTTAGAGTTTAAATTTTTGTGCAGGAACCTAGATAATTACTATTTTAAGTTGAAAAATAACTCAAACATGTTAAATATTTTCGTATGAGAAAATGATTTTGGTATTACGTATGTATGAGAAATTCCAAGGGTACCCGGCCCCTTAAGCATTATCATCCATAGTGATTAAGCATTGAAATGCATGTTATTGTAACAAGTCTTTTCATGTTTTATTATTGTAACCATTTTTAACACACTTTTGATAGCTTGAGCTGTATGTATGCAACGGAATCTTTGAGCCCAATTTTAACTTTGCACATGTAATAAGAGCCAATGACAATGCAATAATTTGTTAAAATTTTTGAAAAAAATTTTTTTAAAAAAATCGTTTTTTGAACTATTATTATAATATTTCAGACTCTGCTATTAAGAGGTTTGTGTCGAGAGTCTAAGGTCTGCCTGAAGACTATATCTATGACGGCGATAGTAACACTGACTCTGCGACCTCTAGTGTCTGCACAGTTCTCGGAGAAGCTCCTCACGATGTACATAATACAAATACTGTCTGTGCCGACGTTGGTTTATCACATGCAACAGATTTCCCCTGAGGTCAGTACTTAAATACCAACACCAATATAAGGGTGCGTATCCACTGACGCGGAGCGGAGCTTAACGGTGCCCGAATTGAGCAATCGTGCTATTCCAGCGGAATGACAGCGAAGCGGAGCGAAGATTTCGAGCGTGGTGATTGGACAATTCGGCACCGCTAAGCTCCGCTCCGCGTCAGTGGAAACACGGCCTAAAAACCTATGCTGGTTCAATTCAACCACCTACAGTCTACACAAATTAAATGACGACTAAATGACGCCCGCAACTCTGTTGCGCCAAAAATCGTTTATCGCGCGGGAACCGCACATTTTTCCGGGATAAAAAGTATCCTATGTCGTGTCTTGGGATCTCGGGAAAGTATCTCCATACCAAATTTCATCAAAATCGGTTCAGCGGTTTGGGCGTAAAGACGTAACAGACAGACGGACACACTGTCGCATTTATAGTATTAGTACTGATACTGCAATACTGCTATTGTCGCTAATTAAGCAAGTTTTGCCACCAACCATGACAAGCAATTTAATCAGTTTGTATGTTCAATCTTGTCGCAAGTAGACTAGATTTGTTAACTGTTTGTCTTAATGATACTTAGTCATTTAAGAAAATGATTTAAAAAATCTCTACTTCTTTATTTAAAAAAATTGTAAGGTTTTCATCTCATTTTTTTTATTTTTTTCAGACAATAGTGGCCTTTCGTACACATGGAATTTTTGATAAGTGTGTAGAGTTTCTGAGTACGGATCAGAATATGCGCATAGTATTCAACACATTGGAAGGGAACTACGCCTTATGCTTGCTGGGCAATTTAATACAGCTCGCGTACTTGGAGAGAGAGCATGCGCAACCAAATACATACTACCCGACTTTTGTGGTATGGTTATTTTTCTATTTCATTTATGATAATTAACCCATCAAGCCGGCATACGAGCAACGGTGATCGCGACAACAATAGAATACAATAGCATTTCTAAGAATCCGCGATCGAAGGATTAAATAATGAAATTAAGGCGACGACGCTAATAATAATCAACCGAAAGAGATTTAAACTTGAATCTTATTTACTGTATAAAAATATAAAAGTAAATATATATAAGAGTGGCGACTGGCGACGTTATGTGTACTGTGTAGCGTAGGCTTAAAACATATTTTTGCACTTAATCAGACTACCATATTTCATAGTAAATAAGGCTAAACAGCTGGGCGGATCCTTATCGGATCCGCCCAGCTGTTTAGCGGTTGAAACGCGAGATAACAAGCAATACAATACAATACAATACAAAAACACTTTATTGCGCACCAAAAAATACAAAATGAAACAATTTTACATAAAACAACATATTATTCTAGAATGATGATGCACAAAAGGCGAACTTATTGCTAACAAGCAATCTCTTCCAGTCAACCTTTTGTTTATAGGATTGTCTGTAAGAGATTGAAAACGTCGTGTGTACAAACCTAACTAACAGAGAAAAGGTAATAATAATGTAGAAGCAATTATTGTATAATATATAAGTGTCTAAACTGCACACTAGACCGAAAATACGCGGCCGAAGTTCGGTATTATTACGCTGGTAATGTGCTACGCATACAATATTTAAAATACATTGCAGGCGTAATCATGCCGAACTTCGGCCGCGTATTTTCAGGCTAGTAAGTTTAGACAATGACAGCGCCTCCGCGTCGCTATTGAAATAAATTGTTACATGCATTTACTTGTGATCTCGCGGCCAAGCGTTCGCACCGCCGTATATAAATCCTGGCCTAAGCTTTACTTTTCAACAATTAAAAAGTTACTTTATTTACTCGCGCTAATATTCAACTTATTTTTTCCAGTTGGTAGTCACTCGCTTCTTAGACAGTTGTCAGCAGTACGTAGTGTGCAAGCAAGGTAACCTGAGCAATTGGCATCCTATACTGGGATGGTTCTCACAGGGCTTCGACGTATACCTTCCACCAACCATGGGTAACCTACGGACTCAGATATCCTTACTATGGGGTGCTCCGCTACTGAAGAAGCTACTAGCTAACCCGCTGAAAGAGATGTTAGATGCTGGTGTGAGTAGCGAGGAAGCGGGGCCTTCGCAGCCTTCAACACCTGTACAGAGTAACAATCCAGCTGCGTTTATTAGAAGGGCTATAGAAGCTAGGACTAATAGGTAATATCTGGCTCAGTTTTTTTTTTTTCAAATTCAAATTCTTTATTAACCATACAATAATATATATGGTTAATAAAGAAAGTATGAAAGCTAGGTAGCGTACATCACGTCGTCTAATCCCATGCCTTAGCATAAAAACTTGTGTTATGGCAATCAGACAACGGATGCACGCCGAGTTTTAGTTAAAGCTTATTGTTTGTCAAAACATCTAGCCTCTCTCATCAATACAAAGAACTAGAGGTATAGGTAAAACTAAGAACGGGTTTAACAAAGAAGTAAAGTAAAGTGGCGCAATCAATCAATTGCTTTAAATCAATTGTTTACATTCTGTAACATATTTTATATTTAAGCTTCATAAACAAGTTTTACAATAATCCAATTATTATTTATTGCAGGGGAAATTCAAGTAAACATTTTCGGAAGTTGGGATCACCTGATTGTACAAAAATTGCGCTGATATGTACGATGTACCACACAGCCTTAGAGACCATGTCGCAGGTCAAAATGGACATATTGACTGGTAAGAATTTTTTGATAGTTTGCTATGAATATCCCACCGCTGCCACCATTTTTTTGTTAATTATTATTTTTTGCATGAAAAGTACTCTAATGTATAAAAGGTTTAATCTAAAGTAAATCTTAAGCAAAGACGAAATAATGAGCTGTTTGTGAATTTTGCTGCGACTTATGACACTTACGACACGTTAATTTAGTCCTATCTACCCATGTCTCATTGCTTTCTTATTTTGATGTAGAAGTATATAGAAGTACTAAGTTTAATTTAATTACCTTACGCCTTACATAGTGAGTTGTATGAATGAAATAAAATAAAAAATATCTCTATGTAGTTAACTACAATCTTTACTTTTTTCAGGGCTTTGCAGTCAAGACGAGATACTATACCTACTCTGGCAGTTTATGTGTACCCTAGGCCCTAATAGTGGACTGAAAGCGTTCCTAGATCTCCTGGCCGCTAACACTAAACTGTCTGCGCCCGAGTTCCAAATGCTGATACTGTTCGCTGACTGTATGACGCATTATGTTACGTAAGTAAACTATTGTTGGTTCATTTTTAGACTATTCTATGCTTAAAATATGTATTATAAAGAGGAAAGATTTGTTTGTTTGTGTTGAATAAGGTTTACCAAAATATGTGATTTGACTGTGGTGTCATTGTAGTTTTTGTCCATTGTATATGTATTTTTTTACCAAAGTTAATCTCTTAAAACGTCAATAAAATGAGGTGAATTAAGTTTGCAAGACATGTTTCGCTTTTTTCATATTTTTAACTATAGTCTTGAATTTTGCACACTTTGCCACTTTTAAAATTTTCTTTGTAATATGTTTTAGTATACTGGACGACATGGAGATGTACGAGAAGCAAGAGCCGTTCAAGCTGCAGGACTTTGTCAACATGTCGCACTTCCTCAACATGTTCATATACAGGTGTATCATCGGCCAGCTGCTGGGTGAGTGTCATCGTGGCTGACATGACATCAGCGCACTACAACACCTGGTGAAAGAGCGAAGTCGCATTACGGCATTGCGTGGCGGTGCGTCGCCGCAGCGTCAACGCTTATGATATGTCACAATATGCCATATATAATTATCAATGGATTCACTTAACTGAAATGAAACAAATCGAAAGAAAAGTCTATTCTTACTCTGGCAACGCAGACATTGCTGCGATAATAATTAATAACAAACGGACGTAATTTTTCATTTATTGCGCTAAAGCAATGCTGATGTGACATACAAAGCGTGATAAGACGCAGAAATGAGGGACAAATGGCGCAATGTAGCCGTAGAATCTATCGTGTCAAACAGATGTCAAATGTCTCGAAATAGCTTCCACATGTGACGATAAAGCTGTCATTTGTCTGTCTGACACGAAAGACCCTACCGTCCCTCTGGTGGCAAATTAATGATATATCGAAAACCGGTTCCGGTATCCGGTTCGAAGGACCAAATGTTAAACTGGAAACTACATGCATAAAAACTACCACCTCTTGATGCAAACCGATATATTCTCGTAATGATTAAACAATTTTCCTGACAGCAGTCAACAATCTTACATAAGTCACAAATCACAATAGATTTTTAAACTCAACCAGCCAGAGTTGTACTTGTTTTTATATAGATCAATAACTGTATTTTTACCCTCCTTCCACAGAGCTCAAAGGCCTAGCGCACAACTCGCTGTTCACGGCGGTGCACACACTGCTGCAAGCGTTATACCGCCGCGACTGCCGCCGGCCGTACGCGCCGCCTCAGCACTGGTTGGCGAGAGACAGGGATTCACACTTCTTAGCTGATTTGGATAAGGGGAAGAAACCACATCAGGTATGAGAACTATTTTATTAATATACTAGCTGTTGCCTGCGACTTCGTCCGCGTTAATATAGTATAATAACAAAGATGGATAGTTTTCCCCTCTTTGTGGTTCCTTATAAAAAGGGTAAAAACGGTACCCTATTTAAGCAAACGTCAAACGCAAACGTCAATAAACTTTCATGTTTCTAACTCAAGAAATTACGGATTTTCATTGAAACTTTCTATCCCAATTTCACCCCATTAGGGGTAGAATTACCAGAAACGCTTAAAAATGTTCCAATTCATATTTAATCAGCAGTCCAAAAATAAACTTGCATGTTTCTAACTTAAGAAATGACGGACTTTAATTTAAACTTTCAACCCCTGTTTCACCCCCTTGGGGGTAGATTTCCCAAACACGCTTAAACACGTATCCAATCCAATTTTTAATCAGTGTAGCCCAAACATAAAATTTCATGTTTCTAACTCAAGAAATGACGGACTTTCATTCAAACTTTCAATCCCTATTTCACCCCCTTCGGGGTAAAATTTTCAAAATTCCTTCATTAGTAGGTGTCTACTTAATAAAACAACCCTACTCACCAAATTTCATGGCTGTAACTTTAACAGTTTTTGCTCAGCGATGATGAATCAGTGAGTCAGTCAGTCAGTCAGGACATGTAATTTTATTATAAGTATAGATTGTAACAAATATAAGTTTTTCTATCCTTATCGATTTAATGGTTTTCAACATACTATATCTACTGAAGAACTCTCCCTTACGGTAACTGCCCCTTAGCGGCCATTAAATGTGAGTAACTGTCTCTTTGAAAAGATATAACAATAAACCTATGGCCGACTACTTGTTGTACGTCATGCAATAATGTATGCTTATCAAACAGGTACTTCTACAAAAAGCCCCGCATATGATCGCACATAGCGAGAGAGTGAGACTGTTCAGGCGTGCTGTCGCTGACGAGAAGGTAATTAGTTCATCATTTACTTATTCACGAATCTTTCTATGCCGCTTGTAGACGCGTGTAAGTTGAGAGAAAGAGATGGCTTTGAAGATACTTTGAGTCCTAACTCGTAACTCCTAAGCCTTATTTGGTCCTTGCTCTCTTAAAAATGCTGCGCGATATACAAGGATTAATGTTTCCTAAAATTGCACTACCAAGATACAGTATTCAGCTTTATATGTCTATACATTCACAGGTAGTTCTAGGCCTGACCGAGCGTGCGTGCGGCGGCGCCACGGCGCGCTCCACCCTCGTGACCGTGCGTCGCGCGCGGCTGGTGGAGGACGGGTACCGGCAGCTGGCGGCGCTGCCGAGCCGCGCGCTGCGGGGCGTCGTGCGCGTGCGGTTCATCAACGAGCAGGGCCTGGACGAGGCCGGCATCGACCAGGACGGCGTCTTCAAGGGTATTACACGCTGTTACTACTGTCAGAGCGTGCGTGCGCGGTGCTACTACACGCTCCACCCTCGTGACGCGATGCGATGAATGCGATGTTTAACAAAATGACCCGGATGTTAGTTTTGACTTCCGCGACTTCTGTTACTCGCCATATTATCCTTATAGCCTAACGCCTCCGTGGTCCAGTTTCTTATAGCGTGATTCTCGAAGGTCGTGGGTTCGATTCCCACGTTGGAAACATGTCAATTCCAAGTTTGGCTAGGACAATGCAGGCTGATCACCTGATTGTCTGATAAGTAAGATGATCCATGCGTCGGATGGGCATGAGAAAAGGTGGTCCTGCGCCTGATCTCTCGCCAGTCGTGTCGTTCTTCCGTCCCACTGGGTTATGAGAGTAAAGGAATAGAGAATACTCTTGTGTACTGCCCACATACTTGGCCATATAAAATCACTCCAACGTAACTGGCCTGGTTCCAATGAAACCTGCCACCGTCACCGAAACCGGTGTGAGAGTTATTATTATTATATCCTTGTAGCTCTAACTTGACTAACAAAGCTTTATCTTGCAGAATTTCTGGAGGAAACAATCAAGCGAGTGTTCGACCCGTCCCTCAATCTGTTCCGGGCGACGAGCGAGGAGCGGCTTTACCCGTCACCGACGTCCGGCGTCCAAGAAAACCATCTCCAGCTGTTCGAGTTTATAGGGCGTATGCTGGCCAAGGCGGTATATGAGGTGAGGATAGATCGTATAACCATAGCGACAGGATATCGGTTGTTTATTACTAACAAGATAAAGGCGAGACCACACAAGCGACTCTATGCTGCAGAACCATACGTCGCTTTGCCGCAGCGTAGTGTCGCTTAGTCCAGTTTCACCTTAAAGATAAATGCGACAGGAAGCCGTGGGCATGTCTACATTAAGGTGGCAACAGTATCGACAATCATATAGGAACAGCTTCCTGATAATTTTGTCCTCCACACACAGCATTATCAGGAATTAATGTTAGCATAACAGACATAAATCAAGATACCGCATGTCGCTCCATTTGTATGAAAACGAGCGTGTCACTTTTTCCTACCACTGTGACGTACGTGTACCGATGATAAGAAACGTGTCCATTATCAAGGTTAACGTTTCTATTTGAATTTCTACAGCTCAATACGGCACTTTTAGGCATTTAGGCATTTTTTAAAATTCTGATTGACGTCCGATTCCGATAGCAGACTAAAGAACAGACTTTCGAAAGACAAGCATTGCTCGTCGTTTGGGAACGCGATACGGCACGCAAAGTACATACACATACGGTATCTATCTATGTTTGTGGTTAGCATGTTATATCAATAACGAAACTAACACTATGTTTTTGCTTTATAATTTAAAGACATCAAAGGTTTGTTAAAGTAACACAACACACGGAGCGATTGTACGCATGTGGTCTTACGTCAGCTTTGTAAAAACATTTATTATATCATTCTCATTACAGGGTATAGTGGTGGACGTGCCGTTCGCGTCGTTCTTCCTCAGCCAGGTGCTGGGTCAGACACAGGCGGCGCTGTACAGCTGGATCGATGAGCTGCCTTCGCTAGACCGCGACCTCTACCGCAGTCTTACTTATATCAAGCACTTCCAGGTACAATATAGCTAGTTATTTAACATAATATTATTCTTATTAAGCATCGTAAAACATTTCTCTCATTCCAAAAAATCATATAAACTTTGACCCCCAAAAACTCTTTTTTCCAGTCAAAAAGTAGCCTCAGTCCTTTCTCGGGCTGTAGACTACACGAGTACAAAATTTCATTAATAATATCTTTTTTTTTTATAATAATATCTATGGACGCTTCACACCACGTCAGTCTGGCCCCGTGCTAAGTACCTGAAGGACTTGTGTTACAGGTACCAGACAACGGAAATATATTTAATACTTTTATACTATACATATATTTAAGATTTTTATTATATCATACACATATTTAATACACATCCATGACCCAGGAACATTGAAAAACTTTTTGTTCCGTCGGCGGGATTCGAACCCGCGACCCCCGGCTTGAGTTGCCACACACTCTAACCATTGAGCCACGGAGGTCGTCGTCATTACAAGCGATTCAGTAGTTTTGGCGTGAAAGCGAAATAGACGTTGTAATATTAGTATGGATTGTGAGGAAACAGTACTATTTATTTATGTTGTTATGCTAAGTACTCGATCGGGCAATAACGTCGAGCAAAACCCGCGGCTCGGGATTTTGTCCACACATTCAGCATTGCTCGATAGTTTTATTTCAAATCTATATATTTCATTCCATCAATCCGGCTCGATCCGGTTTCATCAATCCTTCGAGCGGCTCGAAGCGAACCTTAGAGCCTTCGGTTTTGCGGTCCACACAGTAATTATAACTCGATTTGGAGTAAAACTATCGAGCAAAAGCGTATATGTGAGTGCTTAGCATTACTTGTCATAATATGTATACAAACGATCTCTTCAAAATCCCGCAATGATTAAAGGACCAACCTTACTTGGGACATTTTTTCAAATTGGTCCAGGCATTACAGAGTTATCGATGGACATACAAAAAAACTCCGAGTAGACATCTTCATTTGATAAAGGTTAAAAACACATAATTGTTTTTGTTTCAGGGTGACATTTCATCACTAGAGCTAACGTTTTCTGTGGACGAGGAGAGACTGGGAGAGATTGTTACGCATGAGCTAGTGCCGGGAGGAAAGGCGGTACCGGTCACTAATGAAAACAAGTAATTATTAATTAAAATTCAACATCTATTTTTTGTTTTTTTTTGTTATTATAATTTATAACTAAACTAGATGACGCCCGCAACTCTGTTGCGCTAAAACTCGTTTATCGCGCAGGAACCGTACATTTTTCCGAGACAAAAAGTAGCCCATGTCCTTTCCCGGGACTCAAAGTATCTCTATGCCAAATTTCAGCAAAATCGGTTCAGCGGTTTGGGCGTGAAGAGGTAACAGACAGACAGACAGACCGACAGACGCACTTTCACATTTATAATATTAGTATGGATAGTTATAATAACAAAAAAAAAACAAAATCTGTGTAAATACACAGACGTTATAGTTACACAATGTGACGTATTTGTTAGAAACTTTAGAAAAGTCAAGTATTATGTCAAGTAAATAATAGAGTACAAGGTCGTGAGTCGGCAGCATTTTTGTTGCACACGTTTCCTATTAAAATACATCATACATATAATCTTTATCTAGCTATTTATAGTAGAATAATGTATTTTAAAATTTTCAGAATAAACTACATTCATCTAATGGCTCATTTCCGGATGCACACGCAAATAAAGGATCAAACCAATGCTTTTATAAAAGGATTTAGGACAATCATAAATCCAGAATGGCTCTCCTTGTTTTCAACACCAGAGGTTAGTTCGTAACTTCGTAGTATCGCATTAAAAGAGAATAAGATTAATTATATAGGGCCAACTTATGAACCTTGTGGTACGCCAAATAAAAGTATATGTACAGATTGGCAACGTCATTATAAAGTTATATATTTTTTATTGTTACGATAAACTGTCCTTAAAACCTTTGCCGCTCCTAGTTTGTATCTAATATTTGCTTGTTATTAATATGTATACATAAGTGATTAATATTATCAAAAGCATTGGTCAAGCCCAACAGTATTTTTTTAAATTAATATACAGGTATATCTCGCAGCTTATCGAAATCAAACCTTTGTCATACCTTTAGAGCTATTTGCTCAAATATAGATAAAGACTAAACCCGGGCTGATCATGATATCTGCGATACTTTCATAAATATAAAAATTGATAAAAATTCTCCTGAGTTAAGATCACCCGGATCTGCACAAACCGTATCCTGTATAGGTGTCTTCTTTTAAACCAAAACAACTATCTTCCTTTTGACCATAACTCACTCTCTTCGACAGCTCCAACGCCTCATAAGCGGGGACAATGTGCCGCTGGACCTGCGCGACTTGCGCCGCCACACGCAGTACTACGGCGGCTTCCACGACTCGCACCGCGTCGTCTGCTGGCTGTGGGACGTGCTGCAGCGCGACTTCACCGAGCAGGAGCGCGCCATGTTCCTCAAGGTACGGTACAATATCATTATAGTTATTATCTCCATCATTATCATTAACATCGATATCGCCATCAGTCATCACCATCATCGTTATTCAATTTTAGTTTTTACAATCAGTCGTTATGCTCCTATGGTATACTAATATGGATCCCAAACTCTTTAACTTGTGAACCTGTCTCTGAGGCGGCCCCCAATAAAGAGTTTTTCATGGTTGTTTACTGTAGTCACTATCGTCGCGAACATGACCACCGATTTTGTTATCACCATATTCACAGTCCACATCTTCATAGTCATTTTCGTCACTGTCGACAGCATCATCAACGGTATTATTTTCAAGGACCAGTCTTTATTTATTTTAATAGTAACAAATTAACAACAGTTTCTCCTTTACCTTCCTTATTCATCTTTTCTGTATCCGTTACGGGTTGAATCCTAATTTTTTTTTCTTTGAAGGCAAGTCGTTGTAGCCCTGACGTCACTGTGACCCTTGAGAATCTATTGTGACTCCTTCGCACTAGAATACTGTTCCCTAACCTAAGAGCTGGTACACATTGGGCGTTTTGAACCGCGCGCTTTTCTAATGCGCGTTTCGAGTACCCCGGATTCTATTGAAGCGTACCAGTAAGCTATAATGCTGCTCATAAATTGAACGATATATTTGGGGCATAGACTAAGGAAAATATATTTCCTTAGTCTATGGTTGGGTTAGTGTAACGAAGTCTCTGTGGATGAGTAATTTTTTATTTCTTATCATAATATTATACATTTCAGTTCGTGACGTCGTGTTCTAAGCCGCCGGTTCTGGGGTTTGCGCACCTCAAGCCGCCATTCTCCATCCGCTGTGTGGAAGTCGGTGATGATGAGGACACAGGGGATACCATAGGTTAGTAAACGTTATCTTCAATAATACTTTTGATTTAAAGACATAATATGAACCTTAAGCGTTTTTGTTTTTGGTGAAAAAATGTCTTGACTCTTGAGGCCTGATAAACTCGAATTACAGTGCGATAATGCTCTATGAACGTGGGCGGGGGCGCTAAGGTTAAAGGGAGAACTATCAAAAAATGGCATTTCAAATGAAGGCGGTGTTAACAGCTATTGTTCCTTTTTCACCAAGTTCAGATAGCTGTTTGACACGACAATTGAAACAAAATACATTGACATGACACAAGACACCACCATATAATTCTGTCTACTCTGCCACCAGTGGCAAATGAAATATATTTTCACTATAATTATTACAATATCAGTATTCAAATAACAAATATTACTATAAATTCCAGGCAGCGTCATTCGAGGTTTCTTCACGATAAGGAAGAAGGACCCTCTCAACAGACTACCTACTTCGTCTACCTGTTTCAACCTACTCAAGCTACCCAACTATCAGAAGAGAAGTACTCTACGCGACAAGCTCAGATACGCCGTAAATAGCAACACAGGTTTCGAACTGTCTTAGAAAATGAAATTTAGTGTAGTTGGAATTGACAAAGCTATGTGGATTTCTAAGAAATTGCTATTGGGTATAGTTGGAATGGATCGAAAGCAAGGGCGTTGCTAACACCGTATATGCCTTATCAATTATACGGGGCCCGCCACGTGGGCCCCCAAAGTGTAGTTACCTAAAGGCCCCCAAACAAATTTTTATACGGGGCCCTAACAAGGCACGCTGCGCTACTTATCAAAAGCAATGTGTAAATTGATAGCAAGTAGGTTTTTAGCACTACTTGGAGAACGGCGATTATTGTGAAGCGTTTGCACTATCCAAACTTGTTACATAATTATGTAGTTGTAACCATGAACGTAGAAAAAAAGGCGGACGGAGTCTTGTTATAATATACAAAACTGTGTCTTCACTTTTCTTCAGAGTCGGCCACGCACACATTCTGACGCCTGTCAAATGGTATGGACTAGCGTAATAATGTGTGCGTGCGGATCGTGTACATACAGCCAGCTGGCCGACTCTGAACGACACAGTTTTGTGTATGGTGGGACTCCGTCCGCCTTTTTATACGTTGTAACATTAGATAAAGAAAGAACCTAAATGCCCAAAACACCCAGGCATTTTCAATATATTTTGCAGTCAAAAGTTGGTGGTTATGTGTTTTGACTGTATCATAAATGGCATCTTTTAATAAAAGGGACTATGTTAATGAAAACAATACTTATCATGCGTTGTTTGTAGCTGACTTCAGCTTTAATATCTGGACTTATAAATGTTGTTATTTTGTCTTATACGTTAGAAAAAATTTTGTCAAAAGGGTTTTTCTAAGACAACAAAACAATGATATCTACATGGATTACTTAATTCTGTCTTATTCGATTATTAATAAGATCGGGTTGGCTTTTTGTTTTTACGTTAAACAAAATAAATTGTTATTAGTTAGATGATCTCAGAGAAGTAGTAGTAGTAATAAAGCTACTTCTTTTGCTATATTTATAATAATAATATTTTATTCTTTCAAAGAAACAAAAATAATTAGCAGTTTAAGGGCCTGTTTCAGCACTTTCTGATAAGTGCCGAATAGGCTATTCACCAGTTAACATGACACATAAATTATGGAGAATCTGTCAAAAAGCCTATTCGGCACTTTATCAAAAAGTGGTGAAACAGGCCCTAAACCCCCTAATTTGTTTGGTTTATCTGAGACTCTATTTATTTCTGCGAAAACACCAATTATAAGGTTTTCGCAGAAAAAACAGATGCGCATTTGTAACATAATATGAATTCCTAACATTATAAAGTAAGCACGTTTCAAAAAGTAGTTTTATTACTTAGTTACTTGTAAATTATGTTAAACTGTGCGCCTAAAAAGGAATTTACCGACATAGTAAAGTGCAAAACTGTAAATAATAATTGTATGTTTATAATCACGTATTTGAATTTAGCGTTTGTAGAATAAAACAATAGTTTTGTAAGATTTTTTACGGAATAGTATCGGAATGTTTCTATTTATGTATTTAATTTACACGCCCGTGTTTTTGTATAGACCATAATAATTCATTAGTTATAAAATATATTCTGTATACATCCAATTGAATCTTTATGTAAACTAAAGTCTAAATGTTGCGCCTGCTTATCGCGAGCCACAAATTTTGCCACAGTCAAAATTTTCCTGTATCATTTGCCGGGACTTACAGTATATTAGCATTTTATTTTATCTAAATCGTTCGATGTTAAATAAAGACGAACATACTCACACCATGCCGAAATTCCGCGGCGGAAGTTTGGCATGATTCCGCCTGCAATGTATATTTTAAATTACCGATGACACAATACCGAAATTACGTCGCGTAACGCGTTATATTGTATGCGTTTGACATTGCTGACGTAATTATGCCGAATTTCCGCCGCGGAACTTCGGCATGGTGTGTTAAGACACAAACACTTTCACATTACTTTATAATATTACTAGCTGTCCCGGCATACGTTGTATTGCCCTATGAAGTATTTCGCCCATATTATTTTATTGAAGTGACTAAATAAGTATGTCACCATGGCAACGCCCATCGCTATGCCGTAGCATGTAAACAATGGTCGCCGTCAGTCTCGAGTTGTAATAATTTACTATTATTTATTCAACAAATGCACTTATCAATATAAAAAGTACCTAGCCGATTCTCAGACCCACTGAATATGCATATAAAATTTGGTTAAAATCAGTAAAGCCGTTTCGGAGGAGTACGCTATCTAAGATTGTGACACGAGAATTTTATATATTAGAGATTACGATGAATAAGGTTGTGTCACAATATTTTTATTGCACGGTAAATGAAGTTTTATTTGGTTTGATTTATGGGATTTTGTTTACATAAAGATGAAGTTGAATATGAATAATACACGATAGTCTCTCGCTCACATGCTCTATATTTTATTATATTTTTGTTAAAGTTTTAGTGCAATTTTTAACGCCATCTAGTAATTTAAGTGTTGATAAATCTAGCGTATTGTGTAGTGATCATGTTGTCCAAACGAAAATATCGGTAAACATGGCTCGACGACGTAAAATGTGTATAGTTTGGCCTTCTATAATGCCGGCGCCAGACATAGCTTCACTTGTTTGTACACTTATTTGAAGATATTTGCAAAGCTTTGGAAACACAATTGGACACATATTGTTTATGCTCTGCAAATACTTTTCACCACAGTATGCTGGTAGACAACAATCAAGATGGATGATGATTTCGTGGACGCAGTGTGCGTATAATATTTATGCGCATTTAATTGTTTATTACATTTGCATTAAAATTTAAGGAAACGTCCGAGAAGAATTCAAGGACACACTAGTCCATTACGAAAATTCAAAAATTCTGTCCATTTTGAAGATCTGGGACGTGTTTACGCGCATAGACACAGACAACCGTTCTGCTCAACACTGCTTGGCAAATGGAATTTGCGCAAGTGTGGCAGGCTACGCAAACATTTGAACACAGTCAACTTTGAACGCTTTGATGTGCGCTAAAAAACCGACACCGCATGGCAAAGTGCAAATCTTTGTTCAAACTTTGAACACATATTCAAAGTCTCGTGCCGCACATAGCAATCAAATAAGTGTTCAAACAAGTGAAGCTATGTCTGGAGCCGCCGGCATAACAGTATAGCCCGGCATGATTATAATGTATCTTTCGACAAAAATACAGCAGGCGTTTAACAGCAGATATTATATCGAGGAAATTGATTCCTATGCATTTGAGAGACCAACGTCATTTGGTCGATCATGTCAATTTAATGTTAATTGTGATCTGTCGGCTGGGTTTGACGTAACGCAACCAAACTACTCAGGTCCCCAATCTGCATAGGAATCAACTTCTCTGATAGTACAATCACTGTGGTACTTCGGAAACTTAGAAATTCGGCAGTGATTTCGGCAGCGAAGTGGCAATAGGTCAATGACCGAATTTATACTTGTTCCGTGACCGAGCTAGCAGTATATTCTGTTCGGAATTGCTTACATTTAAGGGCAAAAATTGATATCTTATCATAATTAACATTACCGAAAGAAATTATAAGAAGGTAGTCACTGTTGTACACTATAATGTCTCTCAGACTTTTTTTGTCAGTCGTTTATGCATTGCCTGTAAAATCAAAGCTTGCTCTCTCGCACTTACGCACGTCGCTAGCAATGCATATGTGCGAGAGAGCATGATTTGACAGTCGCCTAGTTGGCTTGGTCGACTAGTAATTAGCTACGGGACATTACTATACATACAGGCCACGCACAACTAAAAATCGCTCGAACTGGAGGAGAGAAATAAGCGTATGTGTACTATACAGGGTGCAATTAAACCTTCCTGCCAAATTTAAATATAGTGATCCTTGTTAAAAATAAAATTACACGTATTTTTTCAGTACTAAAATGTTGAGAAATAGCTTCCGAAACTTATCCTAAAAAACACTACAATTAGTGAACACGATGCGTCGGCTGCGCGTAACATGCCCCCGCGCGCTCGCCTCATCCCGTGTCACCCCCTCTCACTCCCCCGCGCCACGAGTGACCATTCTGCAACGATTTTAAATGGGATAAAATATGCTATTGAAAAAAAATAACGTCCAATTTTTTTGGTTAAATGGACTCTCCTAATGATACCTAAGCCCTAGAAAAATTTGGCAGGAAGGTTTAATTGCACCCTGTATTTATTAATAAGTGCCAGTAACGTACTTACTAACGTATCACCGTCTCATCGCGATCTACCAATAACGGCCAATTGATCACTAATTTTTTTTTATAAAATAAGGGGGCAAACGAGTAAACGGGTCACCTGATGGAAAGCAACTACCTTCGCCCATGGACATACGCAACATTAGAAGAGCTGCAGTTGCGTTGCCGGCCTTTTTAGAGGGAATACGCTATCTTCTTGAAGGTTTGCAGGTCGTATAAGTCCGGAAATACTGCTGGTGACAGTTCGTTACAGAGTTTTACAGTGCGTGGCAGAAAATTACGCGAAAAACGCAACGTCACGTGCGCGACCCGTCCCGCTTAGGGTCAATTCAGACAGCGACATGACGCGTAGATGCATTTCTAAATTTGTATGGATTTGACAGATTTCAATTGCGTGAGACGTCCTGCAAATCTGTCAAATCCATATACATTTAGAAATGCATATACACGCCGCGTTGCGGTCTGAATTAACCCTTGCACCCCACCCCGCCAAAGAGTTAAAAGACCCAAAAAGACATGCCTTTCAATTTTACATAGCGGTTTAAAATTTGTGCGTTGTCTATACCAGGTATTTATTGATGCAATATAATGTAAATTGTAAGATTTTGTACCACGCCAGTAAACGATGGTAGAATACATAACCTATATGAATTAAGTATTTTGTACGACCCACATAAATATGTTACATACAATGTGATTCTCTGTGATAATATAATTGATATTTATAAGATTGCTTTTGTTTTATTTCCTTCTACTTAACTATTATTACCATACACTCACTCTTCAAACTTAGGTACTATCAAAGAAGTTGATTTCTAGGGAGATGAAGGTACCTACGTAGTTTGGTCGCGCTACGTCAAACCCAGCCGACAGGTCGCAATAATTACCTAACAATAGGCTACTTGACCTAATTTTTTTCTTCATGCTAATCGCTTCATAATCATTCATTTTTACAAAAAAAAAACTAATATTTTAATATTTTACACAGTAGAAACCCATAAAAATGTTTATTGAAAAATATGCCTCTTAAATGGCGCCGAAAACACTGTCCGCCATAGTATGACGTCATACGCTTTGTATTTTAAACTCTCTTTATTGAAATTTTTTTAATGTGCTAAATGTACGAGTCTAAAAGTGCCCAAAAATTATAAAATAATTATATAAGAAATTAGAAATCATTTGTAATGTTGAAAACTTTTGGAGAAAAGTTTTGGCCATTTCATTTCCCGTCTACAATAAATGGAGATAATATATATAAACCTGATGTTTTATTTGAATTATTCAAGAAAATATATAATAGGCTTATTCTTATTATTTATGTACAAATAAACTTACATATAGCGAGCGCGATAAATAAAAGATATTAAATTAGTATGAGGATGACGTCAAATCCAAATCGGAAGTACCGCAAAAGCGTTTTCGTCAGTACAATTCCTATTTTCATAAAATCATATTTTCAAATCGACTTTATTTATCAATCATAAGCTTTTATTTGATAATAAGGGTGAAATACGGTTTCCTAGGCCAAGTTCTACTAGAAATATGCATTTGTTCAATGAAATTGAATATAGGTCAAGTAGCCTAATCTAGGAATCAATTTCCTCGATGGTAGGTACATACCTACATATTTTGATCTTGAACAAAATTCGTCTAAACTGATAATTAAAATATTTAAATTCGACAAAAATAAAGTTCAATTTTGAAAACTACATAGTACATACCTGAGTATTTTCAAAAGTTTTTATTTTTTTAAGTTTTAACTTTGAACTGAATATTTTACCTAAGGGAATGAAATTTCATTTCTAAGGGAATGAACTTTAAATGAAGGACAAAATCAAGGAAAACGCTAAGCACAGTTACTACAGTGCTACATATTAGGTAGGTATGTACTTTCTATTATAGAAATATACTTACATATTTTGCCATTTCACAGACAACCGCGATGGCATGGCATGCAAACGGGTATTTTTTGATGCAGTTAAGTGCCCTTCCCTACCCCAGGTAAACACCTCGCAAAAACCATTGTATATGTCCTCAATAGAGGGTTCCGTATTATTAATAATTTACATGATAGCCGTACTTTTTTTCTATTTTTAGATTTTTATTTTCTATGAATATCTTTCTTGGTGCATAATGCATTATATTTATTAAGTTCTATGTTATTAGCAATTCTTGATTGCTCGTCGTATCCGTACCTAGTAAGGAATAATAAATAAGTTGTTTGGATAATAATAATTATTAATAAGTTGAGACTTGAGATGGATTCTAGGCATACAGGAACGTAGGTTCGAAGGTAAGTACGATTATATATTATAACAATCTCCACAAAAACATACTACATAACATACTCGTAGTACACTACATTCTTTTGAAACAAGAAAACAAAAATGTTAACGTTCGGTCTACCTAAAATAGTATGTATTCAATGCCCGTTCCATTCAAAGGATCCCTGAAGTTCGAAACACAGTGGAATATAGAATAAAGAGAGACAGAAGACAAGTTGGACAACCAAGCTGACAAAACTTCTAGCGCGCGATATTTTGCTACAATGACAGACTCTAAAAACAGCAGGGCAATCGCGTTATTTTTAAACGTTTCAGTTCAGGTTCACATCTGCTTTGGTTGTAGTTCAGTTACCATACTCACTTTTCAAAGAGTCAGTCCGTCGCAGGATTACCACCTATGGGACCTATATAGGCACGCAAAAACGCGAGGGTGGTCGTCGCAATCAATGCGGAGCCATAATGTTGAGAGGTCCCTGACTTCAAGATTGCTGTGGCATTAAAAGGATTTTAATTTTACGATCTAATAACACTAGAGTGATCACATAAGTTCATTGTTATTTTGTTACAAAACAAATATTGTTGTGGCATAATATGAGACATTTTCTATGAGTAAAGTTGATTTTAAATAAAACATAACGCAAATCAATCCCGCGGGATTGAAAATGATGCGGGATTGCAATCCCTTCTACGTAGGTAGGTATGTTTAGCATCGAAGAAGACCGAGCGGGGAACTCCTTCACATAAATACGCAGCGCAAAGACACCGCGCTACTTTGATACGATTAGCAGCAGCAGATAAGGTGTCGCAGCCAACTGGTTGAAATAGCCGATCAATCAAACAGCTAGCCCTTTGACTGAACAACACCATTCAATCACACGGCTATACGTCGTTTAGCCGACTTGTTGACTGCAACGTTCAACACTACAACTAGACGACGCTTAGCGAACTGGTTAAATGCCAAATTAACTAAGCTGACCATTAGTTTAGTTTTATTATTACACAAGCGCAATGATAATAAGCAGAATAAATTGTATTCTAACTCATTTTGAACACAATTGCAATTAATACCTTCGTGATGTATTTCATAATCCCGTAATTTCTCCTCGAAATTCGAATATTTGTTTAAATTTTGATTCACTCGTATGTGCCCACATAATTTCTGTCACTTTAATATCACTTGTAACGTATATTTACGAAAAATATCTTAATACAATCACAAAACACCGGCTAGTTGACGCCATATTATAAACAAAACGCACCTAGCGCCGCAGTGGTGAGCGCTGAACTAATTCAATCAAACGGCGGCGGCTTGAATCAGCTGTAGTGTTAAACGTTTCGAGTGACTGAAATATTCTATTAAAAAGCTAGCCGTGAGATCGACGACTTCTGTGGCTCAGTGGTAAGCGCGTTGGACGCTCAAGCCGGGGGTTGCGGGTTCGAATTCCGCCGACGGAACAAAAAAGTTTTCAATGTTCCCGGGTCTGGATGTGTATTAAATATGTGTATGATATAATAAAAATCTTAAATATATGTATAGTATAAAAGTATTAAATATATTTCCGTTGTCTGGTACTTGTAACACAAGTCCTTTAGGTACTTAGCACGGGGCCAGACTGACGTGGTGTGTAGCGTCTATATATATAGATATAGATATAGAATGGCGTTGTTCAGTCAAAGGGCTAGCTGTTTGATTGAAGGGCTATTTTAACCAGTCGGCTGCGACATAGGTACTGTCACGAGTTTTGAGCGTTGGCCTTGAAATGCGCAGCTATTGTCAGTTGTCAGTGCGTTGGATTCATGCCGCTTTTTGAGAGCGCACTCGCCGCACACCCCGCATAATCTCAAATTAAATAATGCAGTTTTATTTCAATTCTTCACGCCGATATCACGCCGAAATCACGCCGCCGCCGCCGATTTTTGACCGGCGCCCGCCGCCGGCGATTAAAGCTGTGCAGCAGAAATATTTTAATCGCAATAAAATTAAAATTTTCATTTTTTAAACACACTGTGTAAAACTAGAGGATTGCTACAGGCAGCCCCGGATCTTCAAGCCGGGGCCCATGCCCCGGGCGGCAAGTTCAGGGGGCGGCAAAATTCACACTTCACGGACCAATGGACAACTCATCATTTATTTAACTTTGGCCACGGAAAAAATAATAGCACAAGTACAGCAATTTCATGGCCATATCAACTAGACCGATAACCTGAGTGCGGAGTGAGACGTGCTGCACGAACATTTATTATGAGGAATTTTCTTAGCTTTTTAATTTGATTGTCAAACAGCTTCCATTTTAGTAACTAAATGGCGTATGGGTAGACAACTATCGGTAATACCAGGGAATACCATCAATAATTGCTACATAACTGGGCAAAAGCATGTAAAACTTGATACATTTCAATTTGAAAAAGACACAATAATATTCCAATGAATAGGATAATAAAGTTATAATAACGATGTTTTAGTTAAAACTCGCGGAAGAAATAGCCCTATTTACCGTTGTTCACACCAAATGTCACAGGAATAATACATTTTGGTTTTAACAACATCTTACCTGCACTTATGCAAGATAACAGATATTTAGTGGCTAATATTTTACCAATAATGAACATCAAAAATCCAAATAACACAATTTGGGGAAAAATAATGAAAACCACACCGACAATAAAAAGTAGAAGTAGAAAACTCTTTCAGTTCTTTTTCTCCTTTTTTGGCAACTTGACACAAAGGATGTGTATGTTGTGCCACAGACAAGGTAAAAAGGTAAGGAATATGGCGGGAAAACTATATTCCTCCTATTATATTTTTCATCATCGTTTTCATGTATCGTCAGGTCTAAAGTCTAGTCAAAGTCTAAGTAAAAGTCAATACAGTCAAGTCGGTCGATTCAGTAAAGTGGTAGACGCTTTACTGAAACTTTCGATGGAGTTTTGGAGGGAACACAAAATAGCACGTTTCTGGATATTACATCACTTTCCTACACTTGTGCATGAACACGAATATCTAATGGTTAATATTCTACCAATATTACACATTAAAAACCCAGCTAACACAATTTTAGGAAAATAATATAAAAACACAACAGCACACTTTACATTCCCGGCAAAACTCCACTCTTTCAGTTATCATGTTTTCAGTTTGACAAGTACAAGCGTGTTCCTAAGCTGTTACCAGTATACTGGCCTAATTGCTTAGGCCAATGATCGCTTAGGAGTATGATATTTTGATTGATATTACACTTGACAGTACACTGATATTTTTTAGAAACACGACCAACATGTAGTCAGTAATGCCAACCTGCAGATAATTTCAAATCGATGGGGAACCAATAGAAAATTAGTGAGTGTCTACCGTCGCGCCGTCTGGTGGAGATGATAAAAAGAAAACATCACATTCGCGAGGCGCGTTCAAAATACGCACCCGGTCCCGCTCGCCTGCAGGAATCGCAGAGCTCGTTTTAGCAAACTAAAACTGGTTAAAAATTATTTGCGATCTTCTGAGCCAATCTTAGCGATAGAAAAACGTATTGCACACGAGTTAAATTATGACAAGGCTATAGCTTTATTTGCTGAACAAAAAGCTCGAAGAATGAAATTATAATTTCAATTCACAAATCTAATAATATATTTGATTTTTGTTTTTATTATGCATATTGTGCATATTTATTTTAAACCCTACCTTGTTAAATATTATATATCCTACATATTGATATCTGAAATTATATGGATGATAAAGGTGAAAATAAACATAAGTAGGCGGCGGTATAAACGCGGCGGGGCGCCGCGTTTGCATTAGACGGTACCCCTCCACGGGACCTGGAAGCCCGCGTGCAGGCGGAAGTTTATTCCCGCACAGCAGCAGCAAAGGAAAGAGGGAAACGGGTGCCACCAGATCTGGCAGCCCAATGGCGTCGTCAAGCGCGAATGCTGATAATGCGCACCTGGCAAGACCAAATGGCATCGCCAACTGCCGGTCACAGAGTTGTTGCAGCAATTCGGCCAGCTCTGGAGGATTGGGTGGCGCAGCGTAATGGCACTCTCTCCTACCGGATGGTGCAGATGCTGACAAGATATGGGTGTTTCGGTCATTACCTGCACCATACGGCCAGATGGGAGCCAACGCCCCAGTGCCATCATTGTACGGACGAGGACGACACAGCGCAGCACACGCTCGCTGCCTGCCCAGCCTGGGTCACACAATGGGCAGAACTCTGCGCCGCTATAAGTAGGACTAGACCTGACACTCCCGGACATAATAAGAGCATTAGTCCGGTCGAGAGAAGCCTGGTAGGTGGTCTCTACTTTCTGCGAGTCCATCATGACGCAGAAGGAGGCCGCTGAGAGAAATCGGGAAGCCGATGAAGCAGCTGACCCGATAAGGAGAAAACGCGCTCAACATGAGCGGCTACTCCCCACATAATAGGGCTCGGGCGATGGATTGGGGAATCCGTCGCCTATCGCACGAGCTCTTCCGGTAGAAGAGCGCCCGGAGCCCCGGACCGCTCTCCCGGAGAAAGCGGCAGAATCTGCGCGGATGGTTCTGCTGGTAGAGCAGGACCGGTGTCTGGGCTGTTACAGTTATCGCCTCAGGCGGGTCCAGCGGGTCAGCGACACGCGGAGAGGAGGCACCGTTGGGTTATAGTGGGTAACCAAGGGTGCTCCTCCGTACCGCAGCACCCCAAGGAGTCCCACATATCCTGGCGCCCACCCAGGCTGCCACAAATGCATCAAGCATTTCCCAACGGCAAAAAAAGGCGGAGTGGCATTTTTCAGTTTTTGCCCGGCCTAAAAAAAATTGAAGATCCGGGGCTGGCTATAGGTACTTAACTAGATAATAATAATTATTATTTATAACCTTAACTCCTTTTTACTAAAGTAATTTTAAATTACATACATATTTAGATTGTAAACTTCTGAAAATACTCTGTGTGAAACAAAGTGCTATATTCTAAAAGGTTAATTCTGACTTGATTCTGACCGCAACGCGACGCATTTCTAAATTTTTATGGATTTGTCATTTGACATCTGATTTGCACGACGTCTCTCAATTGAAATCTGTCAAATCCATACAAAATTAGAAATAATGTATCTACGCGTTGCGGTTTGAATTGACCCATAATATTAAACACGCTTGCGTTCTGTTTTCATCTATTTTGTGACGAAGCTTGAAGCAGCTGTTCATTGCGTCGTCGCCATTGTTGTTTTCGTCTCGCTCTAGCTGCCGCGGTCCCCGGCCCCCGCCCCTCCTAAACGGGCCAGTCTCGCTCGATCGTCGTGGCGCGTGGACGATTACGTGTTACGTGATATCGACGAATATCACGGGGCTCATCCTTTGTGAAACACAGTGAAACCGACAAACAATAACCTCATTCAGGTTCCCGAGTAACGCTGACGCGCCGCGGATACGTACCGTGCGACTGAGGGGTGCGTTTCGTTTGTGAAGTGCGTCGAGTGAATCCCGCATAGTCGTTCGAGCATGAATAATAAAGAAGTAGCCGGTGACACCGTCGCGTTTTCGGGATCGGTTTGGTGATCACAGTGTGGGTTAGGGTCGGGTGATGACTCGGTGACGGCGACCCGCGGATGGCGGCTGTAAGTGGTCCCGCGCGGCACTCTCGCGTCTCCATGAGTGTATCCATGTCGC
Organism: Polyommatus icarus; assembly: GCA_937595015.1. NCBI lineage: Eukaryota > Metazoa > Arthropoda > Insecta > Lepidoptera > Lycaenidae > Polyommatus > Polyommatus icarus. Next base: position 17,046,269 of record OW569332.1, read on the forward strand.
TGATGCAGGGCGGTACGCAGAGCGCGCCGCAGGGCGCCATCCTGGCGGCGGCGGCGCCCTATTACCAGACGCCGGCCATCCCGACCGATGTGCAGCCCGATCGCCCCATAGGCTATGGCGCTTTTGGAGTCGTATGGTGAGTCATTATTGCTTTACAATGTTTTACCCGCAAATTCGCGAATGAAAATGTCATTATTGTAAAGTTATAGCCATCTACTATCCGCAAAAAAAGGAAAAATAAAAAAAAATATATACCTAAGTAGATAGCTGATAGCTCTCCCTTTTCCTTCTCCAAGTTCCAACCTTCATGTTCCATTTTTTAATGGAATATGAAGGTAGTTTTAGATCGCGTTCAAGTTCAGATTTCAGTCAATATACTTACTCTATTTACTTTCCATTTTTTAATGGAATATGAAGGTAGTTTTAGATCACGTTCAAGTTCAGATTTCAGTCAATATACTTACTCTATTTACTTATATCATGTTGGTACTTATAGCAGGTAAGTTAACTAACTGGTTTAATTCTACTTAAATATTTCGGGTCTTACTACAAAAAATGTTATAAACATCTGTTTAAACCAATTTTACCTAAACAGTGTCTTAGTCGTTAGACGGGTGTTTAAACGTTGTTTATTTTTAGTTACCACAAAACCAAGTTTATGGAGTGTTTTCTAAAACAAATCTTAAATCCGTTCGTTCTTTTTCCTTCATTCAACCGGTATTGTTCGTTCCTATCTGTTCCGTTTCAAGCATTTTGTATTAATATACATTTATAGAATTTGTTTGAATTGATTTTTTTAATAGAGTTTAATGTTTTAAAATTATTTTGTTATGTATAAGAAAAAAATATATGTATTAAAAACAGCAAAACATCTGTATAAATCTTTTAAATCAAACGATAGTTTTGGCTCAGGACGACTTAAATGGCTAAAATGGAACGTTTTTTGTTGTCATTGTCTGCTTGTCAGTGTCAACTGTCAAATGTCAATTGAGCGTCTTGTTAGAAGAACAAGAAGCGTACATATTTTATAGTCGTTGACCGTTGTTGTTGGTTGTATTTGAATTTGGATAATATAATATGGATAATATTATGGATGACACGAAAAATTATATTAATTGTGCGGAAAAGAAGAGTCGTGTACGTGGTGAAAATTGGTCGCAAGAAGAAAAGGTAATTTGTTATATTCTCGCCTCTCTTTTCTCGTGGTGTTTTTGAAATTATAGCTTGTTCAAAGGTACTTTCTTTTATATTTCTTCTTGCAGGATATCTTAATTGAAATAATGCGGCACTCTGCATCTGTTATCGAAAATAAACAAACAGACACAAATACAAACAAAAAAAAGAATTTGGAATGGGTTAAAATCCAAAATAAGTATGTAACTAGTCTAGACTAGTATCTAGTCTTATAATTTATTTCATATTAAAATAGGCTAAAAGTATCTTATGTCACTTTTGATACCTCCAAGAGTATGTGTAGAAAGTTTCATAGTGATTTGTCAAGTAGTTTGCGTGAAAGTTTAACAAACATCCACGCTTTTACAATTATTGACTATTATTTATTCAACAAATGCACTTATCAATATAAAAAGTAGTCAGTAGCCAATTCTCAGACCTACTGAATATGTAAAGGTATAAAATTTGGTAAAAATCAGTACTTAAAGCAGTTTCAGAGGAGTATGGTAAATAACATTGTGACTGGAGAATCCATACTAATATTAAAAATGCAAAAGTGTATCTGTCTTGATGTCCGTCTGTCTGTCTGTCTTAGCTAGTTTATTAATATTTCAGATTAAAAGAATTGAGTGGGGTGCATCGAGATATCCCACAGTTAAAAGGCTTGTGGAGAAGAACTAAATTAGCAGCCAAAAAAACTGTGTCTGAGCACCGAAGAGCTGTGCGAGGCACTGGTGGTGGCCAAAAACCACCATCACCCTCACAAGAAGATCTTACAGTTATGGATTTATGTCCCATAGATTTTGTTGTGGATGAGAATTTGTTTGACAGTGATGCCGTTGCACCATTTGTTGTAAGCATAATTTATTCATATTATTTAAAAAAAATAAGTTGTTCGGAAGTCCTCATTATTTGACTATTTTAATTTTATTAACACTTTAATTTACCTTTACAGAGCCAAGACGACATAGAAAAGGAGCACAATAGCACTGTTATTTATGATGTAGAAATAAATGAGGTGTGTATTTTTACAAGGTGTATTTCATGTTACTTTACTGTACTGTTTTTACATACATACTTATTTATTTTTACAGGATATTGAAAACGAATCAAATATTATAGATGTTCAGGATGTCCAGAATAAGATAAATGAGACAAAGGATAGGAAGGTAATTACGGAAAAAGCAAACACAAAAAAGAAAAAACTTCAAGTGAAGTAGGTTTACCTACCTAATTAATTTATGCCTACCAAGACTCCAGATAATAATATTATGTTTCCTTAATATAGAAATATTGACACCAACCCTGATGCCCACAACTCCGTCTATCGCGCGGGGACCGTACATTTTTGCGGAACAAAAGTATTATATATCCTTTCCCGGGACTCAAAGTATCTCCATGCGAAATTTCAGCAAAATCGGTTCAGTGGTTTGGGCGTGAAGAGGTTACAGACAGACACACTTTCGCATTTATCATATTAGTATGGAAATATGGATAGATAGATGGAGTGGGATACTATAATTACTTTTATATTTTATTAATGGCCTGTTTCACCGCTTCCGGATAAGGTGCCCGATAGGGTTATTTGACAGATTTTTCATACTCCATCCTGTCAAAATAAGTGGTGGATAGCCTTATCAGGAAGCTGTGAAACAGGCCCTAAATGAAATGAAATATCTCAAAGTTATGATTGTAGTGTTTAATTATTAAGTAATAGAAACATAATAAAAAAATTTCAGTACCGGTAAAGCGGCAGTTGTCGAGGAAAATAAAAAAGTAAAGGAACGTGCCATAGCTCTCATGGAAGAAGAATATGCCTTTAAAATAAAGTTTCAGCAGCAAGAAGTGGCACATCAAGATAAGAGACAAAAATTAGAATTAGAGCTACTTATGTTAGAAAAACAAAAGAAACTTTTAGAAATAGAGATATTAAAAAAAAACTTCAACTATGAGCCCCCTAAATTTTAATTTGATTATTATTAATTATTAAATTGAACGTATTATAATTAAAGCCTTTGTGAAAATTTCAAATAATCACGTTTGTCTTATGGGAGCCCTCCCTTAAATGTTAATTTTATTCTGTTTTTAGTATATTGTTGTCAAAGCGGCAACAGATATACACAATCTGTGAAAATTTAAGAAGTCTAGCTATAGCGTTTCAGGGTTCTTGGCTTACAGCCTGGGGACAGACAGACGAACAGACTAATTACAGAAGATAATTCATTAATTAAAGATACAGAAGATATAATTTAGTATTTTTATTGAGATAAGTAACTTTCTAAACCTTTCTAAGACTTGTTGAGAAGGACAATTTGGTTAATAAGAAGAGTGGTTTAATTTTGTGTTTTGCTTGATTTCCAAAGATTTTTTAGTCTTGGTATTTTCATAACTTTAGAGAGGTCACTTCTTGCTGCATCCCTTGATGGGTTATTGGGCCCAGAAACAATTATTGAATGTATATTATATGATTATATATACTTACAGAGATTTAAAAGTAATAGTAATTGTCTTTTTCAATGTGTACCTATGTACATTGAAAAAGTCAACTATTTTATTAATAGTTTGCTGGAAAATATACTTAGATTGTTTTTAAAACATCTATCTTATAAGTACCTTGTCAAATATTAATAATGTAATTAATAATAAGTAATAAATATAATTTTTCAAATTATAATTTTATTTTAACTATTGTAAAAACTTCTTAAAATAAAACACTTTTTTTAATTCACTTATTTTATTTACAAATCCTTCTGTACTTATACAAAGAATATTTTTGACAATAATAGAACATAAAAATGGTTCAGTTCAGTCCTCAATATTAAATATGTTTTTCTTAAACCTATAAGCCCTTCAATGCAGACTTTTGCTAGCCAATTTCTGGTCTAAGTTTAGTCATAGCTGAAAACCTGCAATTTGTGACTTTTGTCTTAGAAAGTGAGGTAACTTAGTATATTTTGCTCAATTCAAAATGAGTACTGTTCCTCCAAAGTTTTAATATAATTATTAATAACATGAGAAATATGGTCTTCTACTGAAAACCCAACTAGATTACGCCAACGGTATTTTAAATCATTAGCTATGGGTAAAAGTGAAGATATAACTAAAGAAAATTTTGCAGATGTAACCCTGTATAATAATGACCTGTCTCATGATTTGCAAGTAACAGCTCAGTCGAGAATAATCTTAATAAGTTAGATGTCTGAGTGCCACAAGTGTTTTGAATTACCACTAAAGATAAAGGTGATTTGTTACTTTCATTTTTAACCGACTTCCAAAAAGGAGGAGGTTATATTCAACTACAAGTTTTTGGGATAGGTAGGTACATTGACATTAATTGTTAACCCCATTACTATTGATTTTTATTTACAAATTACAATATACTTGTTATTGACAATACAACTTGATATTTATAATACCTACATATTAGGTTGAGGAAAAAGATTCTTCGCATTTTATATGAAATTTCAAAAGGTTTTATAATAAAGTTGATTTACAATAATTATTGACTGAAAGCATACAGGTGCCATTTTGTTCGATAACTTTTTGCAATCTTGTTGGTAGGGACATGATCCAATTGCTATAAAAATTTTAGGGCTTCTGATTAAAAAACTGGGACAAGTGGTTTTGGCAGTCCTCTTGTGATGTCAACCTGACACTGCCTAAGTAATTCTTTTTCCCCAACCTATTATGTACCTATACCATTATGAATTAAAAATGTCTATTTATAAAATTTCTTCGGGCTACTACCCCCCTTATTGTATCTCGTGGAGCTTGTCTTCTTGTTCTTTGACGAACATATCTCTGTATCTCCACATGCTCATTCATGTCAATAGCAATATTATGTAGCACGGCTAAAGCTATAATAGTTGATTTAGCAGTGCTCAGCTTCATGTACATACCCCTCAGAAGGCATCTAAATCTTTGTTTCCACAACCCGAAACAACGTTCAATGGTATTGCGTGTTCGAATATGGGCTCTATTGTAGGATTCTTCCTTTGCATTGCCTGGATTATGTATTGGTGTGAAGAGGTATGGGGTACATGCATATCCACTGTCCCCTAGCAGTCTACCACGAAATTCATTATTTTCAAATCTCTGCTTTATTACACTTTCATTGAAAATTCGCGAATCATGGGCACTGCCTCGCCAGCGGGCAACTATGTCCCTGATTTTTAAATTTGCGTCACACACAACTTGTGTGTTTATGGAATAGTACCCTTTTCTATTGACATAGGCCTCGCTTATTTCGCCTCCCACCCTCTTTATTTTAATGTGGGTACCGTCAATAGCTCCGATCACATTTGGAAAGTTGGATATATTCCTAAAATTCCTCATCGTGTCCTCTTGATCTTCTAGAGAAGAAGGCATATTTATAAATAAATGTGATTTTTTCGCCAAAGCTTCAGCAACATTTTTACAAATCTTACTGACTGCTTGCTGAGAAATCCCATGTAGGTCTCCAGTGTCATCTTGGATCTGTAAAAAAATGCAAATAATAAAATTTATGCTAGAAGCGTAAAACGTATAAGTTACTAAATGACGCCCGCAACTCCGTTGCGCCAAAACTCGTTCATCGCGTAAGAACCGTACATTTTTGGGGATAAAAAGTATCATATGTCCTTTCCTGGCACTTAAAGTATATATCCATACCAAATTTCAGCAAAATCCGTTCAGCGGTTTGGGCGTGAAGAGGTAACAGACAGACAGACAGATAGACTTTCGCATTTATAATATTACTAGATGACGCCCGCATCTCCGTTGCGCTAAAATTAGTTTATCGCGCGGGAACCGTATATTTTTCCGGGATAAAAACTATCCTATGTCCTTTCTCGGGACTCAAAGTATCTCCATGCCAAATTTTAGCAAAATCGGTTCAGCTGTTAGAGCGTGAAGAGGTAACAGACAGACAGACAGACAGACACACTTTCGCATTTATAATATTAGTATGGATAGTATATAGTAAGTATAGTATGGATGTTAGTAGGTACCTACTATTTTCTCTTTGGATAGTGTAAATCTTGCACTTATACAATAAGCATAATAAATATAAAGAAAATAGATCAAACATACCTGATGTCGACCCCAAGACCGCAAAGCACAAGCCACTTGTATTTCTGGATCTACTGTGCATCCACGAGAATCATTGCTTAGGTCAGTTTTAATCAAGTCCACTATTTTCGTGGCAAATGCTTTACTGAACCTGTATTTCTTTTTAAAAGTAGTATCATTGTAATACTCAAATGGATTTATCCGCACACGAGGTATATCGTCGTCTCTGTATGCTATTAAATAGTCCAAGTCAATTTCATCAATAAAATCAACTATCCCAAAATCCATTTTCGTCTTCGTTAGCACAGATTAAGATATAAGATATACTTAATATATAATATAGAAAAGATTTCGTAAGAAAACAAGAGTTCGAAAGAAATTTATCAAGAGTTCACGCTTATGCAATCACAAAATACAAATGTAATGTCTTAATATGTCAAAATGACTCTAAACCACATATAAACATTTCTTAGACATGGGAATTCACGTGTTTAAATATAAATAATGCCTAAACAGGTTTTATCCGCAAAACATGCCATAAACACCATTATGTAGTAACGTTTTTTCTAAACAATCGTTCAGCAGAGGTTTAAATCTTTTGTGGTAAGACCGTTCATGTTTCAGACATTTTTTTAACTTAAAATATTGATTATAATAATATTATGGCATCCCGTTTACAAAACTAAATAGATCTTCTATATTATAAAGTCTTAACATTTACTGAAGAATAAGTGCACTGTACAACAACTTACAAATTTAATTTAAATTAAAACTCACCAATTTCGTGTGATTGTCAATAATAATTATTGACATAATTTAAAATTTTGTAATAATTAGCTAATATTCGAGTCATGAGTTAAATTAATACCTCGATTGTGGGAATCACAGACACAATAGATATTCAACTGTTACGCGGCCACCGGGTGCCGCTTGGTGCTTGACAGTTGGTGGGTTAAAATATTATGATTTTAGCCATGGATCATAACATTTTATGCATAGACACAAAATGTCTTGGCAATATAATTTATGACCTAGAAGAAATAAGAATAAGGATCTAAAAATTACAAATGAATAAAAAGTAAAGAAATATTCAAAAATATGTTAAGTAATAAGTATTCTAATTTTGCTGTCTATTAATACCCTGATTCAAGCTTTTAACATAGTCATAAAACAGTATGGTTTTAACCATTAAGGGGCCGGGTACCCTTGGAATTTCTCATACAAACGTAATACCAAAATCATTTTCTCATACAAAGATATTTAACATGTTTGAGTTATTTTTCAGTTTAAAATAGTAATTATCTAGGTTCCTGCACAAAAATTTACTTCAAAATATTTAAACACAATAAAAATATTTTTAGTTTTAAATTTTTTTTAGTAATAATAATAATAAAACTCTTTATTGCACACCAAAATAAAAATACAATATGAATGATAAATTAATAAGTATTACTTCATAATGATGCACAAAAGGCGAACTTATTGCTACTAAGCAATCTCTACCAGACAACCTTTTGTAGAGAAGATTTAAAATAATGATAAAAGAAAATTGTGTAGGTGCACAAACTAATCTTAGTGTATATATTACTAGACTTAACTATTACTAGAACTAGGACAATATAATATAGCAGTAATAATAAACGGCAGTCAACTATGTGTGGTTTCCAAGAAAGCTGGTTGTCAAAAATTACACCCAGGTTTTTTACTGTATCCACAAACGGGATTATGGAGCCATTGAGTGTAAGAGATGGGAGTACCTGAATCTCTACTTTAGACAGAATTTTAGCACTTCCAATAATGATGGCCTGACTTTTGTTGGGATTAACAGAAATACCGAAGGACTTGCACCATTCCTCTAAAAGGTTCAAATCATCATTGATGCATTTTATCGCCTCCTTGAGATGGTCAATATCGGAATTAGTATAGATTTGCATATCATCGGCATATAAATGGTAAAGAGACGACAAGCGACTGCTAATGGTATTGATGAACAGAGCGAAGACCAAAGGTGATAGCACACCTCCTTGTGGAACCCCCGCTAAGAGGTCATGCCATATGGAGTAGTCGTTATCACCACGAATACGCTGACTTCGGCCTCTAAGGTAGCTTTCAAACCATCTTATGACGCTAGGAGCGGCATTAATTGATTTTAATGAGGCGAGCAATACGTCAAAGTCAACCGTTCCAAAGGCATTGGTGAAATCTAAAAGAGCGAGAATAGTAAGACGACGATTATCCATATTTGAGCGAATATCTTCCAGAATATTCAATAATGCTGTGGTTGTGCTGTGTCCTGAACGAAAGCCTGATTGAAAGGGATCAAGGATATTATTTCTATGGAGAAAATGATTAAGCTGCAGATAGATTAGGCGCTCAAATACTTTTGAAAGGAATGGTAGGATGGATATGGGGCGGAAATCGGAAAAAAGGGAAGGGTTTGATTTTTTCGGGAGGAGTATCAAACATGTTAAATATTTTCGTATGAGAAAATTATTTTGGTATTACGTTTGTATGAGAAATTCCAAGGATACCCGGCCTCTTAACTGCCTGTTACAGTGCATGTTTAATATCCTTTACAGGTAGAGACTGCTAATTACAATACTTTATTCCTACTAGGTAATAAATACCAAGGTTTACCTGTTATAGTTTTAATGAGTTTATAATTTTAAATTTAATAATTGTGAGGCAAAATAAATACAGCACTTACAAACTTCAAATTAAGCTAACTAGTAAAGGTTGTGTTAAAACTTAAATGCAAATTTGGATTATGATAGACTCTAGTCCAGTGGTTCGTAACCTTTTCGTCATGGGGACCATTTTACGAAATGTTTGCCTTGCCGGGGACTATTCAGTTGGTTTACCTAAATTAAGATTTGGTTGATAAATAAAACAAGCACAACTTTATAGCTAGCACTTAGCATTCATTTATTTTTTTATTTGGCAAAATCTAAAAGTTATGGATTTTAATTTTGATGTAAGTAATTTTTGTGACTGCATAGACCTACTCTTTACTAACTTCTGAATTATCACATATTATTATTAGGACGGCTTCGCTGAGTTTGCGGACCACTTGGAATGCCTCCAGGGACCACCAGTTAAGAACCACTGCTCTAGTCTATAATATAGACAAAGACTGTGAAAAGTGTGGACCTTGAATTTAATCCCTTGATCATGGAAAAAACGAGACATTATAGTTATCAATGATCATTATTTGTATGTTATATGGGGCCTGAAGCATTAATACTTTTTAATGTCCCCTGTCTTTGGCTGATGTGACATTTCCATAGGCCAGACAAAGACAAGCAGCCATTGTAAATTCTTTATTAGTAACGGCAGGTAACGGGTTAAAAATACAAAAATACAACTTATCTATCTATATATATAAAAGAAAGTTGTGTTAGTTACACTACTTATAACTCAAGAACGGATGAACCGATTTGGCTGAAAATTGGTGGAGAGGTAGCTTAGAGCCAGGAATAGGACATAGAATATATTTTGTCCCGGAAAAATGTACGGTTACTGCACAATATACTTTTATGATTTGCGCGTAAACTATTCAATCGATTTTGATGAATTTTGGTATGGAGATACTTTGAGTCTCGGGAAAGGACAAGTGATACTTTTTGTCCCGGAAAATGTACGGTTTCCGCACAATAAACTTTTATGATTTTCGCTTAAACTATTTAATCTATTTTGATGAAATTTGGCATGGAGATACTAATTTTAATCTATTGTTTTCTTAAACCAATTCGAATTAAATACTCATCGTTAAGACAGGACAACGTCTGTCGGGTCAGCTAGTACAATATAAAATTACATATTGTCCTGACTGACTGACTGACTGACTGACTGACTGATTCATCATCGCTGAGCAAAAACTATTTAAGTTACAGCCACGAAATTTAGTGCGTAGGGTTTTTTTATTAAGTAGACACCCACTAAGGAAGGAATTTTGAAAAATTTAACCCGAAGGGGGTGAAATAGGGGTTGAAAGTCTGAATGAAAATCCGTCATTTCTTAAGTTAGGAACATGAAACTTTATTTTCGGGTTACTGATTAAAAATGAATGGATACGTATTTAAGCGTTTTTGGAAATTCTACCCCCAAGGGGGTGAAATTGGGGTTGAAAGTTTCAATGGAAGTCTGTTATTTCTTGAGTTAGAAACATGAAATTTTATGTTTAGGCTACTGATTAAAAATGATTGGATATGTGTTTAAGCGTTTTTGAAAATTCTTCCCCCAAGGGGGTGAAATAGGGGTTGAAAGTTTAAATGAGAGTCTACATAGGTATACTATGTTAACGCGGACGAAGTCGCGGGCAACAGCTAGTTAATACATAAGAAGATACAGAAATACATAATTTGAATTAAATTATACCATTGAATCTAAATTGATACGGAATTCAGTTATTCTTGTTTGAAGTGGACCAATTTGATACACAGATCAATAGAGCCATTTACGTTACTAAAGAGGTTTATTCATATAATTTCCATTCAATATTACGTTGGATGAGTCCCGGTATTATTCTTAGAATTACCTAACTTGAATAGATGACCTTTCATTGAAATGAAAGTATTAAATAATTGTGATTCCTGAATCCTGGGTATTCTTTTACGCTTTGGAACTTTTGTAAAACAACACTGTTATAATTAAAATTGTATTAGCAAATAGTTATTTTAGAATTTTAGTTTTATTTATGTTAACTAATTAAGTTTAAAAGTGAAGTGTGTTTATTCTACTTCATTCATTTATGTAAAGATAAAGAATTGAAATTAGTTCCTTTGAATATTGCACGGTCTGTGAAATATTATAATGTTACATATTATAACATGCTATGTAGGATTTAGGAAACTCTACAGATAATTTCAGTAATATTGTACTACAAAATATGTCTCCACCATAATCTTCTCTTATTTCTAATTCTACTGCTTAACACATGCTACAAATAAAATTTTATTAAAATCAGGCAATCACTATTCTAAGCTAGTACCGAATCACAAAATATGGGGCCATTTCAGGCTTGCGTTTTAACTGCCGTCGATAAAATTTTACTGCGACCCCGTTTCTGAACTTCAAGTACGTTATAAAGCGGAAAAAGTTTACACGTGTGATGTGCCTTCGCCTTATAGTTTCTATAATGTCTGGGTTACACGGTGCGAGCTGACATGCGAGCTGGCCTAGTCAGTTACTGAGGTGCAGCTACTTGCACCGTGTGACCGCATCATACGAGTTACTTTCAAGTGCGAGTGGGTCAGTTACTCGCGTGTAGGGAATGCAATCTCGTTCTCGTGAGATCTCGGCCTTTTTTAGCGAGATGGATCTCGGATGAAAAAAGGCGAGATCTCGCGAGTTTGACGAGATGGCACTTGAGCATAAAAACGTCTTATTTGTAGCGCGTACTGACACGGACGGAGTTGCGATCACGGAGTAAAAACAAAGAGGAGCTGGCCTAAGCAACTGTGCACTGTGATTCTCAACTAGGTCCTGAATTTTGACTTCTCGTTGTTTTGTTAGTTATGAAAGAACTATTTTATTACTAAAAGATTTGTTTGATAGTGCGCTTTTATAATTCTGGACGTCACGTTATCGTGGACGCTGGCTTCCACGATAAAACGTTGGGTGTACGTTAAATGCCCTTTTTTACGCACCGCGGACGTTTTGTGCGGTTCAGAAGTGTAAACGTTGTGATGTCCTCTAACGTGCACGTTAAAAAGTTATCGTCGACGGAAATTTAAAAGCGTAAAAAAATATTTCCATACATTTTACTTCCCTGTGTTATCGTTTTACCGCGGACTTCCACGATATTACCGCCACGTCCAAAATTATAAAAGACTATTAGAAGAGAATACTGGTTGTTTCTTTCATTTGTTATTTGATAGATAGTAGATACGTATGTCAAAGTTTACTACTTAAAAATTATAGACAGATACATCAAACAATGTTTGATGCATAAAATTCTAATGAAAAAAATCGTGAAAATGAATGTTAGTCTTATATTTACTTATAATATTTATTACTTTTTTTTCGTAATTTATTAAAATATTGTGATTATTTGCAAAAAAACCCACCAAACTGCTAATCTCGCGAGATCTCGAAATTGGCGAGATCTCGCGGTATTGTATTCCTAAACTCGCGGGATCTCGCTTGAGCCCCAATCTCGCGAGATTTGCATTCCCTACTCGCGTGCGAGTTACTACAACATATTTTTTTGTTTTCACTCGCCACTCGCCTCCCACCACAGATACAACTCGACTAGGCTATGTCACTAGAACATTAGAGCTTGTCTAACTTAAAATGACGCGCCCCTCCCTCGTATTCACAGTACAAAAATGTTTCATTTATATCAACTTTGAAGTGGTGGGGCGCGTCATTTCAAATTAGACAAGCTCTACCTATCTATTGCCATGTCAGCAGCTTGCATGGTTTGACCCAGGGAGGCGAGTCGAGTCTGATCTCATGCGAGTACACAGGCACAGTAGCTGCCTCACTTCAGCTGCTCGTACTGTGTAAACTGTAACCTATCCTTAAGGGTCCAATCACATTGTAACGTAACGCGTAGACGCAAAGGCCATTCAAAAGTAAACTTTATTAACACACATGAAGATACACAATATATTGACAGAGCCTGCGGTGTGGGGCTGCCTGTTCAAAATTTGGCTCTTAAAATGCATCGCAACGCCTCGTGACGATGCAATGTGAATTGACCCTCAGTTGTACGAAATATATATTTCCATATCGCTCGGTATCTTAAGATACAAAATATAAAATATATATTAACTTCGTCGTGTGTGATGGTTCATAGGATTTCTATGGTGAGCGATATTCTAAAATATGCTCTAAGATAATATATATTTTATATTACCTTCACCGTCTGTGATGCCCTTAAGGCCCTATAGACCCAATTTCACATGACTCTGAATCAATAATAAACAAACAAATAGTGACTTTTAAAAGCCAAAAAAAATACACATTGTTGTTTACCTAATGTACTTGGACAATTTGTGGTTCGAAACATAATATCGAAAACTTCACTCGATCAAAAATAACTCCGAAGAGGTGGCTAAATTCGAATATTTTGTGATATTTTTCTTATTTTTCATGAAGCTTATGATAGTTTTACTTTCAAAAATCATATTTACGAAAAGCTCATAACCTAAAGAAGAATAATTTGTGGGTACAATTTGCATTTTGGTTTAATTATCTAAGTAAAAAGGATTTTTTCTCCTATTTCGCCCTATCAAGGACGCGGCGAGCGTCGTAACCGCCACCGTACAAGTCGCGCTGATATGAATGTTATTTTAATGTCCTTTACGTCGATATTCGTACTGACAGACATCGACCTGCTAAGTTTCGGGTCTATAGGGCCTTAAGAGCGGTTTTCAATATGCATATTTCGCGCATTCGGTCAGTTCAGTCCCCGAGCGTGCGCCGAATACAAACGATTCTGCGCTCTATTGCATTTTTTTGTCGGACCGCTTTGTCGGGTATTGTAAAATTGCCCTTGAAGCGTAGAGTTATGGTTGTGTTTCGTTTGTTCGAGGGGTTAAGGACGATGTGCGTAGGTAGGGCCCTTTGCGATTGTGTGAACGACCGCAGCAAGGGAGGGCGTTCGAATCCTCGCTCCAAAGGTTGAGTTCTATACAATATTTTATGCTAATAGGGGACATAACGAATTAACATTACTCGTTTCGGTCTCTTTAAGTTATTCTAAACACGATGATAATTTATAGAAGTCGATAAGACGAGTGCATCATTTACTTTTATCAACCGACCCCTAGTTCTTTAAATAAGTTCAGGTTTGGCTATTTTGTATTCTGTAGTAGATCATAATATAAAAGATAAAACCACAATATAATAAAAGAGACCACACAGAAAGTTAACATTAATGAAAAGTGTGTCAGAAATCGTAAAATTGATGGAAATTATGTCAAAACTAAATTAAAGTTAGTTAATCGTTACTCTCTGAGTAAACTGTGAGTGCTTTTATTAGCAACGCCATTATTTTATAAGCCAGATAAACTAGGGTCGAAATCGCCTGATTAGTTGCATAATAGATCATTAGTCCCGTGATCTTTGAACGATCAACAATGGTTTGACGCGGACCACGGATTATTACACAACTGTTTTCCATAAGACTGTCCAACGACTACAGCTTTGTCCAAACTCCAAAGAGTAGAGTTTTGCTCTACAAAATATGGCTTACCTAACTTAGTAGGCAAATATTTTTGTATTATCTTCTATGTATCCAGTACCAAAAGATAAGGCAGATTGCGGGCCTACGTAGCAATAGCGGGTCATGTCAAGCCAATGTTACTCGTAATTTTGATGGCTGATCTTGACATAGTCCGACTAAACTACGTAGGTCCGCTTACCTCCGCCTCTAGGATGTACGTCGATTCCTCGAATACTTAGTATCATCATAAATCAATTTTAATTAAAAAAATTAAAAAATAAGTTTTAAATACGTATATTATGTAACTATTATTGTAGTAAGTAGATAAACGTCCAAATAATTTACTAACAGAAACTCATAAACCGTCTGTTTTAGATGTGCATGTTACTTAATGCGCTTGGAATACCTTTATCAGTGTTTAATTAATCCTAATTAGTAATTGGACGTAAATCGCATTGGAAATTTCACGGCGTATTCGGTAATAGTGGAGCGTTTGTCCAATCACTGGCCCCGGTTTGATCACTCAAATTAATTGCGTGGGTGGTAGGGTTGGCGGTTTTACGGGTATACTTAGGTTTTGGTAGGTTATACGTAGTGGGGTATATATTATATAATTTAGGTTTTGGTAGCCCTATGAGCTGTACTTGTACTTTTCCTATGTCCTAATGGCTAATTCATAATAGTCAATAGACATTAAAGCCCAGGATGTCTATCCATGGTAGCCCTGGAACACGTATTATTTAACAAAGTTTCTAATAAAGTGGCATGTGGTAGCCCTAGGTCGCTCTAACAGAATTTGGCACTGAATTAGTTCCTTTATCCTCACCCAATTTTAGAAAGGTTTTAAAAGTTGACAGGCAGGCAACCCTACGACTCCTACGAGTGAATTCCCTTTGGAGCTTGAACATTTATGCCCAGTTTTTAGCTTTTTGTAAGTATTTTGTTGGTGGTAGCCCTGGATCGGCAGCCCTACTGTGACCGATTGCTCTGAACTGGTTCATTTATGTCTCACCCGAGATTTTATTGTGCACGGGCGATGGGAGGACCCGTAATTTATTACCTGAATTTAATTCTGAGAAATACCCAGTTAATTAGATCTATGAAGTATAAAAATAACTTGTGAAAGATTATTTCGAGTGTCTTACGCGATTAGTATTTCTAGTATCTAGTTTCACAATAATTAGGATGTAACAACTTTCGTATAAAATACGGAAATAACACAATAAACACAAGTAGAGCTGTTTTATCAAACTGACCGTTCATTGACAGTCTATAAAAACTTGCAATTAGCCATTTTGAATTTTAACTATTCCATTGTTCATTCAAAGGTTTGAATTTGGAATAGCGAATTGGCCTTGTCGTCAGGTTAATAATTGCAAACATTTTCTTAGAACGTTGTTTAGAATTTGTACGTACATTTTCTTAGAATATTGTTCAAAGTACCTTCTTTGAATCTATTGATGTCGTCTTCAAGTGTTTTGATTGGACCAAACCTCGAGATTTGTACCTGTAGTTAACAGAAATTCCAGAACTTGGACCTGTATTTGCAAAGTTTGTGTTACTACTTACTGTTGCCAATAATTACTATTATTATTTACGAGCTTTTGCCCGCAGCTTCGCTCGCGTTATTATTATATTAAACAAACTTTCATCCCCTATTTTAACCCCTTGGGGTTGGAATTTATCAAAAATCAAAATCCTTTCTTAGCGGATGCCTACGTTATTACATCTACCTGCATGCCAAATTTCAGCCCGATCCGTCTTGTGGTTTAGGCTGTGCGTTGATAGATTGTCAGTGAGTCACCTGTGAGTTTTATATATTATATAGATGAGGTGAATAAACTAACCAGTAACTAATAAATAATTTATTAATAACAGAAAAGAAAGGTCACTTCGTCTCTGGTGCAAGATGAACGATTTTGATTTTTTGCAGTCGATTATCTTTTGCGATAATAAGACGTGATGGAAGTAAGCAAGCCTGTAATATATATCTGAAAATAAATTTTGGTAAGACGTTACTACCTAGTCTACCTACGTCCTACATACATAGTTATCATTATCTGAGGAAATATTTTATCGTAGACCTACGTACTTACGTGACTTCTTCGAAATGTAATCGTAGGCATAGGGCGTTCCGTCCGGAGATTCCGTAATTGACCGTATTTAAAACCTTATAAACTCATAATCTGAAAGCTACAAAGTTATAATAAAAATACAGCAATAATCTTCAGTATATCAACATTCCTTTTGTCGTTTTAAATTTTATATTTTTGTTTCTTATACTCATGATATCAGCTTTCAAAGTAATACCAATTTGTTAAAATTCAAGCATACATTCAGCATCTCCTTAGGATTTACAAATTACTTTTATTTGAAACTCACGCCAATAGAACGACAATATCATAAACTACATATTCGTCGTTTTTAATTTTTTTAGGACAATTTTGAACTAAGATAAGTGAAAATAATAGGGTTTTGGCGCGATCTCGGCAACGCGGCAAATGTATGGCCAAGGTCGTTTGCTCGGGGGACGGCCTTAAACTGTAAAGTCCAAACGGCGACACGAGGCACATTTTCTAGGAGATTTTTTTTCTCATCAAACATGTCGCGCCAGACTCTACATAATATTATGTAGGTACTTCATTTTTTTAAATCTTTGAATTACATATGAAGGGCACAGGGGAAAAACATGCAATGTCACAAAGACAATGAACTGAGAAATTGCTAAATTAATCTTTTGATCCTTGAAAAAAGGTACAATAAAGTTTCAAATAGAAGGAAAATATATTTATTTATAAAGAAAATATATTTGTCTGTTGTGTAGTAAAAAAAACCTTTTCATTCATAATATGTTTATTGAGTTAGCACAGGAAAACAGATCAAAGTCAGAAAATACAGGCAAATAATATGCAATGTCCATGAAAAAATATAAAATTGTTTAATTATCAATATATTTTATCTGTGAGAAGTATTGCTTAGCCTTTGGTCCACAAAACTTTGACAGGGCCTGGATATCCATAAATTTTGCCTTTGAAACTGGAAGGCTGTCTTCATAGGATTGATCTGGCAGTACAAACTCATCAGCACCATGAGAGTCATTATGGGATTTCAATTTTTTTTTAGGTGCCATGAGAATAGATGACGTCCAAGAGGAATTGTAATGTTCTCTGTGAAAAAGCAATCTTGGATGATCCTTTCCAACCCTGATTTCTCTTATGGGTCGAGATAAAAAAGGACATGTCTTCTTATACACTGGGGATAGAAAGGTTGTCCATTTTCTGACAAGCGGTTGATCAACTTCAATCACATTAAAGGAACATGGCTTCTGTCTAGCTTCACGAATCACTTTTACCCACTCATCAGGCGTTTCACAAGGTGATTTCTGGTTTATGCAACCCATATTTCTATCACATTCTAGATATGAGTGCCCACGAATGGGAAATATGATTTTAATCACATCCAAGCGTTTTGTACAGTGTACAACATAGTGTATGAAACGAAACACAGTATAATTCTTATTTTGTCCACCGCAGGAATCACAAAATATCACTAGTTCTCTAGTATTTTTATCAAGCATGTTAAATATATAGTGATGGAGAAATGAACACACTTCGTCAGATCCTTTTTTTGCTATAGTTTCTGGGTAGCAGAAGAAATATGATTTGGATGTAGATAGTTCATGAATGTTAAAAAGATTTAAGGTTAGTTGTCTTTTATAATAAACATCATTTGTGCTAATGTTAGGCATACTTAAATTTTTTTGAAAGTCCATTGCAATAGCTTCCTTTCGAGAAGACGACTGACATTGAATTCTAGTTTCTCTTTTTCGTTTATAGAAAACATTAGCCTTCAATTTATGTAACTTATTCTCAGTTTCTAACTTTTTAATTTCTTTTTCAATGTCACCTTTTTCGAGCTCGGAAGCATTCTTTAGATTTATTGTCAGAGCTTTTACCTTAGCCAGAAATTCATCACAAGTGCTACATGTATCACTTCTTGGATATCCAAATCCTATGTTAAAATGATTAACGAATATAGATCTATACGTTTCGTATGATAGTTTATTGTTTTCTTCGAACATATCATACATTTTCTTGACATTCAAATCCTCTGGTAGATAAGTTTTTGAGCTGTCATGTAAGCTGTAATGACTTTTTCTTCCACGAAATGATTTTATGTGATCCATGACCTTAGATTTAAGCATTGCACTCAGTTTTTTAGGACGGTTGCAATGTTTTCCTCTCATGTCAGTTGGGGCTTTACCTGTTGTGAGTAACGATTTTTTTATTGTACATATTCTTTGTCTTGTTACTCCATGTATTGCAATAAATGCTGAGGCACACACTGGCACATCAAGCTTCTGGGTTTCGTCTACAACTCTCACTCTGTAAACGTAATTTGCTGTATGTAACTTAGCTTCATGTTCTTCTTTTCTAGGTCGTCTTCTTTGAATTTCCAAAACACTTATTAGACCACTTAAATAAAGGTTTTGTTCATCCCTAGATGGCAACAGGTTAAAATCCTTCAAAATTCTAGCCCTCTGTTCCTCATTCACAGCTTCAAAACACTTGTATCTCTTGCAACTACAACTTGGACCAGTTTCATGACTTTGAAGTCTAATCTTCTTATTAACATCCGACAATCGACCGTAAAGTTTACGTTTTTTGGTAGGTTGCTTCAGATAAGCCTCGTTTTCTTCTTCTGACGACATTTTCAATAATAAAAATGTAATATTAAACTCACGCGATACAACACAACAAGACGAACGAAATAACCTCAAAAAACAAAACGTCATTAAACAAACGTCAACCTACCAACGATGGACAATGCTTATTCTTCTCCTGTACGAGTTGGACATTGCTTGTTATTGCACTGTATCAATATTTAACTATGAATATTACTCCGTGACTATGCATGTTACTGCAAAGTGTGTTTTGACATTTTGTTCTACCAGATTTACACTCCACAATGGCATTGCCAGTTCAAAAAACATAAAAATGTGACATAGCATGTTTTTCCCCTGTGCCCTTCATATATGAAACTAGATGAAGCATGCAACTTCGTTGCGCCAAAACTCGTTTATCGCACGGGAACCATACATTTTTCCGGGATAAAAAGTATTCTGTGTCCTTTCCCGGGACTCAAGGTATATCTACATATACCAAACAGCCAAATCGGTTTAGTGGTTAAGGCGTGAAGAGGTAACAGATTGAGAGACTGACACATTTTCGCATAAATTATATAATATTAAGTATGGAAGTATCGATATTCCTCTGTAACAATTGAAGCACTGCTGTGGTTTCCTTATTTGCTTTAACATTCGTCTTTGACACTTGTCTTGTTATTTTACTGTTATGCTTACAAATAAAAATAGTAGTGTGTTGCCTTTTGAGCTAACGAAAGGCAAAAAAGAAACCGGTAATTTTGGGCCAGGTCAGGTTCTGAGGCCTAGTCGTAAATCTCTATATTATGTAGTAGATAAATTATACTCGTAATACTAGTTGAGCCGTGCCCATATCGTTCGGCCAACCCAATTTTTTTGACATTATTTGTACTTTTGATAATGATGATGTTGGCAAAAATATATTATTTAATTGCAATTAAGTAGGTAATATGTGGCAGGAAAAATGTAGAACGCCTTAAATGGTGAAGAAAATATCAAAATGAGTCCTGCATTTTTTCGTGTTGCGTACAAAAATTTATTACATTTTTTAATCCTTCAAGACCCATAAGAGCACCGGTGATCGCGACAACAATAGAATACAATAGCATTTCCAAGAATCCGCGATCGAAGGAAAAAAACTCACATACCTAGTCCTAACTTTATTTACTTATTATAATACAATGAACTTCGTGTCACAGGTCACTTTAAAACCTTCCCTGGACTTCTACGAATATTTTAAGACTAAAATCAGCCCAATTCGTTCAGCCGTTTTCGAGTTTTAGCGCGACTAACACATTTGAAAATCCATTTTATGTATAATAAGATATTATATATGTAATATTGTATTATAATAAGAAAATAAAGTTGAGACTAGGTATGTGAGTTTATTGTTAGGAAGTTATGTGAGTTTTTTTAAATAAAAGTTAATTAAATAAAACAATAGTTTTCATCTTAAGTCCCGCTGAAATAAATACTTTGTTCTATTTCCTTTGGTGAACTTTCCTTACAATTTATAATTTCCTCTGTGAGCTCGATTTTTTCCGGTATTAAAATAGTTTTGCAACTAGAGTCTCGACTCAAACAAAACCGTTATTATGCGTTCCGTTTGACGTCCGAAGTCCATTATGAGAGAGTACATCGTTTCCTTTTCCGATCGGTCGCTATAGATGTCGCTGCTTCCGCTACCATTTTGCGCCATCTTTACTCCCTGCTTCCTGTAACTGATTTTTACCGCACAGAAACAAGCCACCATTTTCGTCATTGTTGCGTCGTTTTTCGAACCGAGCGCATGGTCGCAGTTTAAATATAAAATTATTTAATTTTATAATTATTTTTGAGTTTGTCGCAAGTTTTTAACAAATTTAAATCGCTTTCGAGATTAAAGTAGAAAGTGAAATTCAAACAATTTAAAATTTTGCTTCCGTTACCGTTACGTAACCGTGAGTGTAAAATGAGTGATAAAGACGTTAACGTAAACGCGCCTATTGAAGAGGACAGTGATAGTTCTTCGGAGTGCTCTACAGATCAAGAGGGGCCACCAAGTAAACGCCGAAGACGTACTAGTTCAGCAGAATTAGACGAAAGGTTTGATGCATTGTCACAGCAACTGGTGAGTCATTTGAACAACATTTTAATGACGAAATTCATGGCATCTACGGAGGCAACGCAGCAAAATACACAAATGCCGTTATCAGAAAACAATAATGCATCAACTTCCGGTGAACAGTTCTTATGCCCGCCAAAATTAGATGCGGGTAGTATTGTAAATCTGAACGTCGCCGTTAAAGATCCACCTGTACCAAAAGCAAAACAGGCGCGGGTCGATAAAATTAAAAATATGCAAAGATTTGACTCACTCGATTGGAATGCAGTTAGATATACCGATATTCAGAAAAAGTACGTAGCCTTTCCCGCCTTCACAGAACTGAGAGTTAATGAAGAATTACGTCGTCTTGAGGATCCTTTTGCGCCTTTACGTTGGTTCCAAATGGAACGTAGTTTTGCAGCTTTATCTAATGCATTTTTGGCCCAAAATGAAGCCGTAAATAGCGCTTTACAAACTTTAATCGATTGGTCCGCCTCTTCGGAGGTTCAAGTTGATTCTTCTTCTATTTATAATAAGTTAAATCAATTATTCGGTAATGATTCTGATTATAAGTCGGTTTCTCATGATATATTGCAAATTATTTGCGGGAAACGAGCCGAAGTTTTAGAATTACGCCGTAGAGATCTCATTAAAAAATTAAAAGATAAATATATGAGGGAAGATCTAGGTAGAATTCCGCCTTCTTGTGAGTATATGTTTGAACCGGGTCAGTTATCCACGTACATACAAAAAATTGGTGGGGTAGATAAATTGCAAAAACATTCAATTTCTACCCGCTTCCGGCCAAAATCACCCGAACCTTCGACCTCTTTTAGTAACACAAAACCGTTTCGCGGCCGACAAAATAACAATTTTAGATCAAAACAGGCCGATAACAAAGATTCGGAGCGATTTCAGTCCAATAACTCGTCCGTTAAAAAAAGTAGGGCGGGGAAAAAATTCAAAAGTGACGGTAGGCGGTCGGGATATAAAAATAAATGACTGTGCAAATTTTTCCGGCGGCTGTCTGAGACACTTTCAAAATATTTGGAATATTTACAATCCTCCCAAATCAATTTTACAGTTCATAACGGGTCTCAGAATACCATTCAACAAAACGCCACCACTAGTTCTTCCAACATTAGACATTTTAGCAAAATTTCAAACTCCAAGTTCTCAGTCAATGACAACCGAAATTCAAAGTTTGATTCACCTGAAAGTTTTAGAACCGGCTCCTCTGACGCCATCATTCATATCTCCCCTATTTATAATTCCCAAGTCCAACGGAAAGAATCGTGTAATTTTCAATCTCAAGGCGTTAAATCGTTACATGCAACCGAAGCATTTCCGTCTCTTTCACCATCAACGAGTGCCCGATTTTCTGCAACGAGGAGATTGGATGGTAAAATTGGATTTAAGTCAGGCTTACTTCCACCTCCCTGTAAAGAAACAACACAGAAGATTTCTGCGAATCAGTTATCAGGGTCGTCTGCTCCAGATGACGTGTCTGCCATTTGGCCTAGCAGCGGCACCGCGGATTTTCGCCACTGTAACGAACTGGACGGCAGACATCCTCCGAAAAAAGGGTCTAAGGTTAGTGGTCTATCTAGACGATTATCTGATAGTGCATCAGAACAAAGAAACACTTGCAGCACAGGTAAAGCTAGCAGTACAGTTCTTGACCAGCTTGGGTTGGTCGATCAATATGGAGAAATCTGTAACGACTCCTACGAGGATTATAGACTTCCTGGGAGTGGTATGGGACACCAAATCCAACACGAAGTCCCTGCCTACCGACAAAATACAACGTGTTCGTCAAATGTTGCGAGTACGACTCGCGGCCGGCAGGTGGAACCTAAAACAAGCACAACGCCTATTAGGCCACCTCAATTTCGCAACCTTCATCACCCATCGGGGAAGGTTGCATTGCCGGTTAATACAGCGACACAGCAACAAACTCAGGAGGTATCCGAAATTGCACAATCAGTATCCAGAGGAGGTACGTGCAGAGCTGATATGGTGGTTGACGAACATCAGTCGGAAGTCGACTATTCATCTCCAAAGAATGTCCACGAACCACGTCATCACCGACGCGTCGGACATTCAATGGGGTGCTCAGGTAAACAACGACACGATACAAGGAAATTGGGAGCAGCACCAGAGGGCGTGGCATTGCAATCTAAAGGAAATGTTTGCCGTAATAGCAGCGATATCTGCCAAAGCAATGACGCTGCAGAGTTCGACTGTAATGCTTCAGACCGACAACAAAACAGTTGTGTCATATATAAAAAACGAAGGAGGAACGCGATCACGTCAACTGCTAAATCTAACACAGCAGCTGCTGAGCTTAGTAGACCAACTCAATATCGTGCTTCTCCCGCACCATCTACCCGGGCTGTTCAACACCGAAGCAGATCACCTATCGAGAAATCGCGCCGCTGCCGAGTGGCACCTGACAGACAGGGCAACGACCAAGCTGTTCAGTATGTGGGGAACGCCAGATCTAGACCTATTCGCGTCACAAACAGCACACGTCGTAGCAGACTATGTATCGCTAGACTTGTCAGACTCGAACGCCTACTTTCACGACGCGTTCAGCAGATCCTGGAGTTATCGACTTGCATGGCTCTCCCCACCACCCAGCCTCATACCCAGGGTTCTAGATCATCTGAACTCCGCCTCAGGTCAGTACATTCTCATAGCACCCAGGTGGAAGAAGCCCTTTTGGAGACCCGATCTGAAAAATCGTGCGCTGAAACGACCGGTGAAACTCAGATATTTGAAGGAGTCGCTGGTGGACACGTCGACAATGTTACCGCCGCCACAAGTCAACAAGTTACACCTGGAAGCTTGGCTCATTTCGGGTGGGACACTCTGATAGATACATGGACTCCACAGGAAAAGCAATTATTGTCTTCATGTTGGAGACAATCAACTATAAAAACTTATGCCCCTATTTGGAGTAGGTGGGTGAGATTTTGTCAAGTAAATAGCTTCAATTTTCGTTCACCGAATCCTTCTAATGTAGCTAAACATTTAGGTAATCTATTTTTATCTGATGGTCTTTCTTATCGGACAATTCTTGTCCACAAATCTGTTATTGCGTCAGTTTGCGAAACAATATCTAATATTAAAATTTCTGCTAACCCAATAGTAAAACATATGTTAAAAGCTATTTCCTTGGCAAAACCTGCGCCTCCTAAATTACCGATTTGGGATGCAAGGATTTTGATTAGATTTTTAAAAAACTATAATGTTAATTTAAATAGCCTGTATCAAGTTTCTCGGCACACAGCTGCTATTTTGTTATTGTCCTCCGGTCGAAGAGTACATGATCTCACCCTTTTGCATACTGACAGTCAACATTTTATTGATAACTCTAACTCAATTACCTTGCACCCTGTTTTCGGCTCAAAGACTGATTCATCCTCTTATCAGCAATCGAGTTGGACATTTACATCAGCTCCTGATAGGAATATAGATGCAGTACACTGGTTACGTACTCTAGTAAATATGACAAGAGACAGCAGAGGTAATATTACTCATTTATTCTTAGCGACTAGAAATCCTACGAGACCAGCTACTGCAGCAATTATTGGTGGTTGGATAAAGAAATTGTTATCCGAGGCTGGCATTAATTCGTCAGCTGGAAGTTGTAGATCAGCAGTCTCATCATTAAATTGGATTGAAAATTATCACATTAATGATATTTTAGTTAAGGCAAATTGGCAGCATGAAAATACTTTTAGAAAGTATTATTTAAAACAAATTAATAGTAGAGAAGTTGTTGAAGAAAAGTCTTTGTCACAATATTTTCAGCCTAATTCTTAATTTTGATTAGTTTGATTTAAATACTTGTAATTTTCAGTATTTTAAGTTAATTGTTTATATATTATGTAAAAAAAAAATCGTTTCAATCACATTGTTGCGTTTTAATTTTTACTAGAAATACAAGCCACCAGGAGATAACAAACAGTCTCTCATAATGGACTTCGGACGTCAAACGGAACGCATAATATGAAAATTTTACCTTCAAATAAAATTTATATTATGCTTCCAAAGACGTCCGAAGTCCCAGTAATGTCTTCCTGGTGCCTTTTCCATTATGAACCGAACAATGACGAAAATGGTGGCTTGTTTCTGTGCGGTAAAAATCAGTTACAGGAAGCAGGGAGTAAAGATGGCGCAAAATGGTAGCGGAAGCAGCGACATCTATAGCGACCGATCGGAAAAGGAAACGATGTACTCTCTCATAATGGACTTCGGACGTCTTTGGAAGCATAATATAAATTTTATTTGAAGGTAAAATTTTCATATTCTATCGAAAATGTTTTATTAAAGTTGTTTATTTGAGGAAGAAACTCTAATTTACTTTAATTTATTTAAATGTTTAGAGATAATGAGAATATTTAAGCTTGAAGTTCATATACATCATAGTAATCCTAATAAATAATAATAAAACTTCGCAATTTCTAATAAAACTCTTAAATCTTAATAAACAGTGGCGTAACTATAACATCTGGGGCCCGTGGCAAATTTCTGCGGCTCTATGACTAAAAATCGTCCCGTTAATTTAATAAAGCAATGTTACATAATATTATATTATAAAAAAATTGACTTCACGGCCTCTTGGCTCTTGGCCCGGGGCCCTTTTGGGTCGGGGGCCCGAGGCATTTTGCCAGCCCTACCACCCTAGAGTTACGCCACTGTTAATAAACCTCGTTGCGTCGATAATAATTTTTCGAACTCTACATTTTGTACGGTATAAAAACTATTCTTGAAGTACTTTTCCGGTAAGTGCTCAAAATATTTGTCCCAATTCCCAAATGTCATTAAAATCACACAGACAGTTCATATTTACGATGGATGTGTTACTGTATTAAGAGCTTTTATTGCTTTACTTGATGCTTTATCGAATAATATTAAAACTAGTAGCTAAAAGCCGAGCTTTGTGAGGGCTCGCGTCGTCACACTTTGGCTGACTGATATTAAAACATCTACAAATCAATAAAAGTTACTATGTTAAAGCACTAATTGGCGTGATATTTTTCCGTAAAGTGTACCACAAAATGTACATGTTGTGGGATATACTAGGCCGCTTCGCTAGCCCTGAATAACAGCTATAATAATTAATAATACATATTATGTTATCGTAGTAAGTAGCAGTTAAAGATAAAAAATATTGGCCATATCTATGAACGTAAAGAAAGGTATATTATATTTATCTTTTTTCTTTTTAATTTTGAGTCCTTAATAGCACGAACGTCCTAAAATGACGTCTAGACACGCAATGTCTAGGCAACACATACAAGCCAGTTAGGTCTTAGGTCAACCACCCATCTCCGCCAGTCTAAAGTTAATAGTGCTCATGTTATTTCTTTTGTTTTTCGTATTCATGATAGAGAAGGCATGTACATACTCGTATCGAATAACCTACACTGAGTCCCGGGACAGGACATAGGATACTTTTTATCCTGTAAAAATCTACGGTTCCCGCGCGATAAACGAACTTCGGCGCAACCTATCAACCCCCATAAGGACACCGGCGACCGCGAAAACAATAGAATAACAATAGATTTCCAACAATCTGCGATCGAATGATTAATATTTAACCTAGACTTAACTTTGGCGTAAGTGGGCCAAAGCAACGTGTTAATTTTCAAGTAATAACGTGCACTGTGCTGCGGGACGGCTATGTGACGTGACACGCACAATCGCCTGACCCGGTTTACCTTATCGTCTGTCACGCTCCGCTAAACCAATCAATTATAACCGAAAACGGTTTAGTAAACTTAACTTTTTAATTTTATAGTTCAAAGGTTGAGCTCCTCTGAATGCGTGATTCATTATGACGGCTAGATTTAACATGAATTATGAGCCTTCAGTCTGCTTAAGGGTCGTCACTCGTCATCATAATCATCATAATAATAACTAAAATAAAGTAGGCACTAATAACCACAGACTTTCCTTTCTGATCGAGCGTTATTTTCATGCTAATAATGCTTTAAAGTTTAAACAATAGTGTGGTGGGACCACAGCAATATCAATCCAGGGGTGCTAAACCCCTTAGAACTTGTGACAAACTAAATATGAGTAAAGGTAAGGTTTTGTCTAAGCTATGTAGGAGTTTAGCATCAAAATGTGTGAGCGGTCTTGTATGACCTGTGTTATTATTAACATGTATATTGTATATTGACCTACAAAATAGTCAGCGTCAGCAACTCTATAATAATAATGCGTTATTATTATAATCGGAACAGTATTGTAAACAGGTTAAACACGTTATCGAAAACACGTGACAACACGGTACGTGAACAACACCATTAGCGACACAGCCCCAAAATAGGCAGCCTTCAAACTTGGGATTGGGTTATTTTTGGCAGAGCTAAGTTAAACGTGGTTTGAAGTCTTGTGTTTTCTAATGTGTTTATATAAAGGGTAACGGGTAAGTTATAAAGGGTAAGGGTACGGTATTAAGAAAGAAAATTTTAAGTGCTACAATGTGCAATTAAAATGACACTAGAATCTAGATTAAGAATGATATAAAATGAATTAATTCCACAAGCTGCACTGCAAGAACGACTTCACGCACAATTCACAAACCACATTAACTAAACCGGCTTTGATCACTATGAACTATGAGGATACCTTGAGTCCCGGCAAGTAGGTAATAAGTATTTATCGCCAACATGTACGGTTCCTACGTAATGAAATTACGGTCAACATCTAGTGTCAATAAAAAAGATTTTCAGATTATGGTGCCTCTATCAAAAACTACAACGGGTGTTCTAAATCCACAAAAATCCGTGAAACTTTTTTCTCTCTTTTGTACGATTCACGTGCCATTGACATTCACGTGAGATGGAAATAACTTTTATTCGCCGCCATATTTACAACTCGGCCGATTTTATACATCCTGTGTTTTGGCTTCCTGATCTGGTAGAAGCCGGGTCAACAGACGATTGATTAATTAGTTTTCCAGGTCAATAAACGATGTGTTGATAAAGCGGATTTGATAGAACGAAAATAGGTTTGGCAGATTTGGAAAGAGACAGTAAAATGTGTAGGTTCCAAAACAAACCCCAGTATAAGGGCCGACCCACACGTACCACAACCACACGACATCGCAACGACAAAATGTCGTCGAGCTGTGGTTACGTGTGAATGGTGTCGCTGCAGCATTTTGTGGTTGCGTTGTGGTACCGACAAAATGACCCAACAAAGTCATATAAGTAGTTCGTGAAGGCACTGGCGTATATTTTAAAACGAATCGACATTATAATTTATAGCGTCGTTTCTAGACTTGAGATTCTAGACTTCGTGAGTGCTAGCCAGTAAACTGAGTTTTATTTCGGAACTTACCCAACGTTAGTAGCAATTATAGGCAAAAAAAAAACGTCTAGATAAAAGTGTTAATAGCTAAAATTTCCCATTTTTGCTTCGGTTATGGGCGAATTGTTTTCAGTATTGATTTAGGGAGGCGCCACCCGGCAATAATTTTTGCCCACCGTCACACCTTGGATTTGTTTACTCGGCCGGATGAAATTGATTGCCTTATTTTTACCAGAATAACGCGAAGGAAGACTCAGTAACAGGATCACCTTGGTTTTATATTTGCATAAGGACATAAGGACCTCGGCAGTTGGCTGGTTTTCTTGTTGAAGTCAAGTTAAATTTTAAGTTAAATATTTACAAAACGTACCATACGTTTCGTTTAAAATATAAATTAACAGACTTGAAATTATTGAGTGTCTTAACTCTTAAGCGATCTCTTCACGTTGGTTGTCGTGATCATGATGGACAGACACCACCAACAATGAACGTGTGGAGGGGCATATTCGTGTAGAATCCATACTTCCATACTAATATTATAAATGCGAAAGTGTGTCTGTCTGTCTGTCTATCTGTCTGTCTGTCTGTCTGTTACCTCTTCACGCCCAAACCGCTTAACCGATTTTGCTGAAATTTGGCATGGAGATACTTTGAGTCCCGGGAAAGGACATAGGATACTTTTGATCCCGGAAAAATGTACGGTTCCGCCGCGATAAACGAGTTTTGGCGCAACGAAGTTGCGGGCGTCATGTAGTTGCTTATATGATCGTCGACGGCGCAATGATGTACAAATTATTGTTATGACTAGACGATTCTGTACAGTTTCTGGGATCAAAACTATCCTATGTCCTTTCCTGGGATTTAAAGTATCTCCATACCAAATTTCAGAAAAATCGGTTTAGCGGTTTGGGCCTGAAGAGGTAACAGACAGACAGACAGATAGACAGACAGACAGACAGACAGACAGACAGACAGACACACTTTCGCGTTTATAATAATTAGTATGGATGGATGGATATGGAAGTATGGATTATTATGAAGTATGGAATATGGATGAATGTTTATCCAATATTGCCCAACAAGGGCCTATTAAGATACTTATTGTATTACACTCAATTGTAAACGAACATATTTTCATTTTTAACGGGTTGTTGTCGGTCACGAAACGTCGAAACAAGAGCAATAACAAGTAACTGTACGTTTATCTCACTTTCCCCAGTCGACAGGTAACATTACAGTTGGCTTTTAATGGGCCTCTTAAACTTATTTATTACTACCAAATATCGGAAGACCGGTCTTCGATTGAAAGGCAAGCTAGAATTCGTCCTTTAAATAAATTTATAATGTTCCTAATTATTGATATAGGCTCTATCAGCAGTATAGTCAGCTATCCTAGGCCTTTGCCTTGTCTGCACTAATTGCGATTTGCGACATCTTTTTAGGGACAGCCTTAGGACTATCCAAATAATAAAGTAAAGGATCCAAGTTCTACATAATTATTGT
This sequence comes from Polyommatus icarus, assembly GCA_937595015.1. NCBI lineage: Eukaryota > Metazoa > Arthropoda > Insecta > Lepidoptera > Lycaenidae > Polyommatus > Polyommatus icarus. Next base: position 17,076,248 of record OW569332.1, read on the forward strand.
AGTTACCAAATATGCAATTTAGATAAAACTTTAGCCATCTTATTTTGTAATCGCAAGCAATTTTTACGCAGCTGCCGAATCTATTTCTATCTGTCTTCTGAACATCTTGAGTATTACGCAACAAAATTGTATACACCATCTGTTGCGACCAGGTGCGGGGATGTATGCACCTGACGCACGCATAAAGTGCCGAAGGGTCCAATTCAAGTTATCTTTTAAATGACTTTTACAATATCTTACAAGGGTGAAGCCAAACTAGTATATTTTTGAGTATTTTCTATGCTGTGGTCTATAACTGTATATTAACTTTAAGAATTGCGAATGAAAAACAGCGAGGAAAATTCAACAAAGACGCTTGAGCCTTCTGTAAAAGTCATATAATTTTGCCTATTTACCTACTTCTTTTATTTAATCAAATTACCTTTCGTCTCAGCTTACTTACTGTCTTACATATAAACAACTAGTGATCCGCCTCGGCTCTACACGTGGTACATAAATAGCCCATAGCACTCAGGGACATCTTAGCTATACATTGGTGAAAGAATTTTTTAAATCGGTCCAGTAGTTCCTGAGATTATAGCGTTCAAAGAAACAAACTTCAGCTTTATAACATTAAAGCAACATTAAAGTATAGATTTCGACTAAGCTAATGAAGATACATCCAAGTATGAAATCGCGAATTTCAGTACAAAATCTCACAATATACTTTTACCGTGATTACAACACACAGACAGACAGACGGACCGCAGACACGTTTTGTCAATTACTGAGCTTTTCATTGTGTAGTCTGCCGCCAAGCGTTCCGTCTAGACTCTAGACGTACAACGTAAACCCTAACTTCTTTTATCTAAATAAAGACATAAAATGCCTCTTTCATAAATTAAAAACATGATTTCGCTGCGTTTTAGTATATCCGACATTCCTGTAAGTACGTGACTTGTAGGATGAATTTTATCAAATCTTGCACGCACAGCCTTACTAATTACTTTTACGCAATTTGAGTAATTTTACCAGTATGATAGGGGTACATCTCTTTGTTTTAAACCTCAGTAGATAAACGAATTTAATTGTACCCCTTTTTCGTTAGTGCGACTATCTTTTACGTTTACGTTAAACCAATCAGCAACGCTATCGGATAGATAAATTCTGGTCAACCTTACAAATGGGCAATACAATATTTAGCAGGAAATATTAAGGCCATATAGCCTGTACCCAGAGGGCCTTCCTCCATGTTCGAACCAATAATGCTATTGGTACGATAAACTTCGGTCAACCTTTTAAACTGATCATACAATATTTAGCATTGGATATCGAGGCCATATACCGTATACCCAGAGGGCCAGCCGGCCGTTAATCAATTTAGCATACGACCGGAGGTCAGCTACAAGATGGGTGCCGAGCAAATTGCCTACTAAATCTTATCTGAGCCTAGAGGAAATTGTGCGAACTTCATTAGTGCGGATTTTCTGTGTAAAATCACCTTTCCATACTAACATACGCGTTCCAGACTTGCGCTTACACCGCTAGATTGTACTTGATGGGCAAGGAATTTGGTCCCGGGTTAATAAAATAGTTTTTATCCTGGAAAAAAACTACGGTGACCGCAAGGTAAGCTAATTTCTGTGCGAACAAAGCCTTATACGTATTCGTAACGGTGTGACTATCGGGCTCTAATTGAATACTTATTAATCATTAATCTTTGCTAAAAGTCGCAAATAGGTTCAATGTGCTGTTATCATTTTCAAACGTTGGTGCTTGGCACTGAAAAATCCACCAGATTGCCATTTCACACGATTCAATAGCATTGTACTAGCACGAGTTAGTTGAACGTGCTACCAGTCTGGCAACCTCGGGTTTCGCAACGCAGGTAGATTTGACATTGTGATCGTTCTCACACCGTGCCACCGGAACGGAAGCCGCGCGTCGCATATTAAGCGAACAGGATGGAATAGCAATTTTGGATCATAGAAAAAGTGGGACTGGTTTTTTGCCGACTTTTTCTTAACGTTACACCCAAGTAGAACGTGAAAAACTTGTATGCAGCTGGCTCGGCAATTCTCAGCAATTCTATCAAATTGCTCGTCGTAAGTAGCTATAAAGTCATACGTCTGAACTGTAAAACATATTGAATCCAAGATTGCCTCAATATTCCTATTTCCTAGCGACACGTTTTTCCATTATACGTGGAAAAGTGCTCTCGTGGATTGAGTGATCTTAGACACGGAATATAGGTCGCGCTAACCACGCCCAGTGACATATAAACATAACCACTCAACATATTATACTTGTGACGAAGTTATACTATAACTCTCCATGTCGGCGAAACATGGCGGTTAGCCTATATATATAGCATCCACAATGGACGACGATCATGGTCAAAGACATCCAATGTAGTATGTAGTTGGGTTAACCAAAACCCCTTGAAGTCACAAGAACACTGCTGGTTATTCTTTTAGAATTTAGATAGTTGCTGCCCCTATGTTAAAAAGTTAAAAGCAAATGCAATGCTAGCCCATTATTCACTTCGCATAAAGAATTATGAATAGGCTTTTCCCTGCATACCTAACATTACCGCACGCTTATTCCACAATTAATGGCTGCGTTCTAAACAAAATTCAATTAAACCCAGTCACGCCGAACAAAAAGCCGCCATTTTTCAAACAAAGAATTTAGAAAATGGAAGATCCGACTTGGATGCGCTGACGGGCCCTTAATTTATCAGCGGAGATGCACCCGGAATGAGCTTCCCGCCCGTGATTGCACTGCCTCGCCTCCTGCCTCCTGCCTCGCGCCCTTCCTCAATCCTCCATCCTGCCTGAAAACGCCTCATTTCTCTTACCTCATGCATTCTATTTCATAACTTTATTCTTGTAAAGTAACTGAAGACGCTTCATTTCTCGTACCTCATGCACTCAATTCAATTCTTGTCTCTTCGTGTTTTTAAATGTTTATAGCTACCCGAATCGAACCTCATGCCTCAAATCTCTAATCTACTGTATCTTGCCTGAAATTTGAAAACGCCTAATTTCTCATAACTCTGGCTTGCGTCTCATATCTCAATTTTTAACTCGTACCTACTCTATAATTAGCGCTCGAATTATGTATGCGTCTCTTGCCACGCTTTTCATAATTCATGCACCTATTTTGTGCCTTGTGTTAACAAATTAACACCCTTATATACCCTAACATTCAGATTTCGATCTTCGACAAATGCGATGCGATTTGCGTTTATTGATTTCAGGTGCACAAAATATTGCGCAATACATTGCAGGTGTTGACCGATTGTAGACAACATCAGGGGCATGATAATGTAGTATCGGAAATTAAGAAACACACTACTTGAAATAGGTCAGTCACACCGCACACGAAACGATACGAGATAAGACGATGACGAATCTTTGACTTGGCGTACATAGGAATAATCCTAAAATGAAACGGCGAATAGCGTGACGCTGCTGAATTTTGTATTGCATTATGCATTGCCGCGGCTTGCCTCGATTCGTTTCGCCACTAACTGGTTCTTAGAGGGTATTTAGATGTACGTTGCTCTTAGAACCCTCGAAGTCTAGACAGTTTGATAGCCGATGATAGTTATAGCAATTTATTTATTAAAGACAATTAAGTGTACGAGTAGTCACCTTCAATTTATAGCAAAGAAAGATGTCCCATTTCTTTATACAAATTGTATCTATTAAGGATCAGTTTTGATGCATTAAATATTAAATAGTCGTACCGATGTGTTTCGTAGAGCCATGATTTACCAGCAGGTAATGATACACACCTCCGTCTAACGAGCTGTAATTACATCTAATGGACCGTCCTCTCGCACGCCACACTCGTTATATTTTAATTTATTCAATTTTATTCCTCTGGGAAATAGTTTTTTGCTATCAACCAAACTAATACTTAATGTTACTGCTAAACAGAAACCTCCTTACAAATAAAACGACTCACACTGGGCATACAGTAGTTACAATAATTATAGTTATTCTATTTTTGTCTGATGCGTTCAAAAACTTTCTTCATAAAATTAAATAAACACCATTTAAAAGTAAAATGTTCTTTTGTCATTCTGGTAAATACAAAAAACATTCTTTGATTACTAATAAGTAATAACTAATAAGACTAACTTTAAATAACGTTTAACTTAAATTTCCTAATTTTAGTAAATTCGATTATTGAGAATTAAATTTTCAATCAGCCAAATCTCATTTAGTTGAGTGCCAAGAACTCAGATTTTTAACGATTCCGCAGTGATGCGAGAAAGTTGGGTGGAAGTTATTGGAATGTTCAAGTGTCGGAATGTCTGAAAGAATTTAAGCTGGTAGACGCTTGAGGGCTAGATTTTATTTGCGTTTTAGCTCCGCAAACGTCTGTTCCTAAGTTAAACTTAGAACTACTTGTGGAGTCGATAAGGAAGATGATTATAGCACTTTATTATTATTATATCTACTCGCTCTCGCAAAAATATGAACTTTTCTCACCTCCGGGCGGAAAACGTCAACTTTCTTCCCGCTGCGCTTACCTATATGTTGCCGCCTTCCACCTCCGTCGATGAGAAAAATATGTCGTATACACACCACGGGCAGTAAATAAAAAAGCCTCAGATCACATGTTTTCTTCAATTACATGTGATCTGAGACATTTCTTATTTTCCTGCCCTAGATGCGTAATGTACTATTATTCCCTGCAAGTCCAGGCAATGTTTATACTTATTAGCAGGAAAATAATACGAAGTACACCGGGTCATCTATTGAACTATAATCTACTACCAGAGTGGGTGTTAAAGTCTAATGTGTTAGAAATTTAGAATACATAGAGAAGAGATCTATTGTAATATGTACACATACAATATACATACAATATACTTATATCTGGCATCTCATCTGGATCTGGTGATACAGGGCTTAATCTGCGTATCCATCAGAATACGGACGTACGATACGTCAGTAGTTGCTTTGTCTTAATTATAGTGCATTGCATAGTCAAAAGTAGTCAAAGCTCCGGGCGGAAAACGTCAACTTTCTTCCCGCTGCGCTTACCGATGTTGCAGTTTTTCGCCTCCGCCGATGAGAAAAATAGTATACGCACCTTAGGCAGTAAATAAGAAAGCAGATATTGTTACATGTGATCTGAGACATTTCTTATTTTCCTGCCCTAGGTGCGTTATGTACTATGTCGTTTTGTAAATAATGGCAATGCGTAGCTTCAGAATGACCTATGCAGTAAACGCGAAGCTTGAGTTATTGATTATGACATGGCAAATAAAAAAGTTCATAATTTCATTATACACAAATGTCCTCTGCTCCGTAGTAATTTAATTTCACTTGATGAGGTCGAAATGACTCATTCGATTCTTGACATACTCGGGTCTCGGCAGTTCATTCGATTATCTTAATCATTCAATCTAATTTCGATGTACTTTCGAAGTCGTTATAATTTGCGACGACAGTCGGCAAAATTTATTTCGACTTTTATGACTTCTTGGCCTTAAAAATAACTGGGGTGGAATAGATTTTGAGCACGAGCGATCTATACAGTAAGCTTTTCCTGTTACATAGATCGCTCGTGCTCAAAATCGCGTTAAGACGTGCGTGTGTGTAGAACGCGGTACGCGCAGAATCCGCGCCGAACTCGCGTGCGTTCCGCGCACTTGTTTTGCCATACCCGGATCACGCGCAGAACACGCGCACATCTGAACGCGCTCTAACACTATGGTATAAAGCTAGTAGTTTCCTCTCTTACGCACAGATTTTTAAAAGGATTTTAATGTAGTTTTGTTTAAAATAGAGGGCTTCAAGAGTAGAGGAAGGTTTATGTGTGTTACCGCTTACTATTGTATTAAATTACATATAGTAGACTGTAGAGCCGCTATCCCCAACCCGCGGCCCGCGGGCCGCGACTTTATTTGTGGCCCGCGTGATGTTAAAAAATTTTGAAATTCACGCCGGCAAAATAACGTAAAGTCTACGTGATAGCCGTTAATTTTTTTTCACTTTAAAATCGTTAATTTTGAAGAATGTTATTTTTTAACCCTAACAATTTTTTGTTGCGGCCCGCGACACCAAGACCAAAACATGTTTGTGGCCCGCATGAAAAAAAGGTTGGGGACCACTGCTGTAGAAGAACATTGATAATAATTATTTAAGTATCAACGTTGCATCTTGCGGAGCTGAGAAGAAGGGGCTAGTTGCTAGTAAATACTACTGTGTATAGCAGAGACTGCAGGTTTTTAGCTTGAGCTTGCTCCGCCACTTTCGTTACTAATCAAACTGTATTCGCGTAAACCTTAAATGCCCCGCAAACGATCGAACATCAAACACGTCAAACACCATATAAACTACGTGTTTGACAAGTTTGACGCGTTTGAAGAAAATTTGGATTTACTACGTGTTTTGACATGTTTGACGGTTTGATGTTTGATCGTTTGCGGGAGACTTAAGAAATTACCTAGAGTTCTAACTGCGCATATATCGTATTCAAAGCTAGATTCCCAGTGCGATTGTCTGGTGACCGGTCCGGGGTTCGGATCCGGTTTGTTTCCACCGTGAACTCGGCTCCGGTTGCGGTATCGGATTCGCTGCACAAAGCTTCGCCCAGTAATTATATCTTACTGCGCAGAACTCTTGACAATGCATTAGGAAGAGTGCGGTCCAGACCAAACTAAACAAAGAGGTTTTCTAAGTCCATTATGTTACTTTTATAGGGAACTAGCTGTTGCCGAAGTTGTTGTAGAAGCTAAACCTCAACTATTTCTGTACTCAATCTTCATCATTTTGAAGTCGGTACCAGATATAGCTAAATCTATATTATATCTTTGACAGAAAATTTGAGACTTTTGGAACTGGCACCGACTTCAAAATTATGAAGATTGAGTACAGAAATAGTTGAGGTTTAGCCGAATTCGGAAAAAGGCACATTTAGAGAGGAAAAATTATTTAATACTTTTTAGTTCATATTATAAGGATGTTATTATTGTTTTTACTTTGGAAGTCGGTTTTAATTTTTTGTTAAAAATAATAATTTCACTCTTTTTAGTTACCTAGTAGGTAAACTGTTAGTGCCAATTATTTAAATTGTATAAAAAATAGATTCATATTGTCTTCACTAGATGTCACTGAGGCGCTCCTGAATCGCACTATCGCTTGTACGTAGGAGTTTTATATAGTTATAACAGATTTTTGTTGTGTGCAGTGTGCAAGTTAGGTGTGAGCAGTGAGCATTGAAATTTGAATTGACAACATTTTGAGTGGTAATTATCGATCTATTATAGTCCGCGAGTTTATAAGTGGTCGTGATCATACCACCCTACTCGTCGAATTACTGCGTTTTTTCTACGTATCTTATTACAATTTGTTAAAAGTCATACCCCAAGGCCCAAATACCAGGTAGATAAATTTAAACAATACATTTAAAAAAATCTAAGTGAACACAACCCTATGCGTGCTAGGTAATTTAACAATTTAACGCTTCAACTCCCAAGCGGCCACATGTGGCCGCTAGAACAATGGATTTCCAAGAATCCGCGATCGAAGGATGTGCCGAATCACACCCAGCGGCGCGGCGGGCATATTTTCAGTGTCATAATAATATTATAATATTAATCTTTATTGTAATACATAGTACTATCGCCACAGAATATATATTGCTATCGCTTGAGAAACTTGGATGTCTCGCGGCCGCCTGCGCCTTTCTCAAGCGATACTATATTGTATTACATTAATGAAGATAAAGTTTAAAATCATATGACACTCAAAATGCTCGCAGCGCAGCATGCCCTTACATTCCGGTTAGAAGTTGAATACGATGTTTACGCACGCGCCGCGCGCCGCGTTGGCTTTTGCGGTGCCGACCGCCGTGTATAAACAGCCTATAATAAAAATTGGTATTGTTATGTACATAATTATTATTATTGTATCCATACCTATGCCTTGTACTATAATCTTTTTTGTGCCATGAGACATTGGTGACCTTAACACGACGTGGTAATGATGATGATGACGATGATGATGATGATGAATTTGAATTGCATGGTAGCAGCATATGCTTTCTGTTCTTAAAACAACGCCGAAACTCCCAAACGTGTATCTATAAGGAGTCAGGAGTTCTCTCAGCATCTTCGAAACCATGGTATACCTTGACCCAATATTTGACTTTTTGGTAGCATATTCTTAGTACACTTCACATAAAACCAAAATCACCATATGTTTCCATATAAATTTCGAGGAGTTCCCTCGATTACTCCTGGATCCCATCATCAGGTCACTACTTTTGTGAACATGGTACCAAATTGGAGTGAAACCTAATACAACAAAACAAAAATTTCGAAAATCGGTTCACAAACGGCGGAGTAATCGTTGAACATACAAAAAAAAAAATATCCACAGCCGAACATAATATAACCTCCTCGTTTTTTGGAATTCGGTTAAAAAGTAATATAGGTGTACCAGAATCTGATGGCAAAAAGTGAGAAAATAAATTGACTCTAGCAATACCGGGGTAATAGGAATAAAACATTTTCATCCTTTTGTATTCCTTTAGCGGCTTATTTTGTGTGTGAAACATTCAAATATAAAAATTTATCCAATGATCAAGACTATTTTTTGAAAATTTGCTGTCAAAAATTGCCACCAGATTCTGGTAGACCTATAGTTATAATCTGTGGTAATAGTACCCGGCCGCCGCGCCGCTCGCCTGACAGCCCTGGCAGATTGAAACGAGACGGCAGACGGTTATTGTACTATGAACGCTAAGCGCTCTGCAAAAGGTTGAAATTAGGTTGTTTTCCTGAATAGTAGGTAAATATCTCGGCGATTTCGCACCGTTTGTATGGAAGTGAGACATTATTTAATACTTTTTAGTTCATATTATTACTTATTGTTTTACCTTGGAAGTCGGTTTTAATTTTTTGTCAAAAATAATTGCTATGGAGGCTTGAGGGCTGGAAAAATTATTTGAAATAGAAAAAAGCTATGGATTATATTATGTGTAGCCAGATATATTAACTAGCTGCTAGGTTATGAAGTAGATAAGTTACAAGTTTTATTAAAATTATTAGGGAAAAATGAGTTATTGTCCGTATACAGTTACGAAATTAATGTTACTTGTTCGATTATTCCCACTCAGGTCTTCGTTATTACAAACAACAAAATGGCCTCTCTATTAATTGTCCAAACTTCTACAATCTTAATATTATCACGGTTCTAAAAATCGTCATACCTGCGTACTTAACGCTCTGTTCTTTGCCTTGTCTTTGCGTCAGCAGAAGCGCTTAGGCCTTAGGGCTTAGAGTATGATTTGGCCAGAGCAACGATTGATCCTCCATGATGCTCCAATATAGAGCCCTGATTCACAATGCGTAAGTCGGCTAGGATTTGGAGACATCCAATATAAACGCTCGCCGCAGTAGGCTTTGACCAATGACCGCACTGTAGAGTTTCCAAATCCGAGTAGAACGGGAATCGTGAATCGCCCTATAGGTGTCTAGGTATCGGTCGCCTGCGCCGTTTTCAGTAACGCGATCGTTACGCGCTGGCGACCGCAGGCTGTGCAGATGCGAGGTCAGCGCCCCACACACATACACATTACACATGTGTGTGTGTGTTGATTGTATAGGGAAATAATAAGGTACCTACTGTAGGTGGCTAAAATAATAACCCTTTTGGCAGCTTGAAGAATCCTATTACGCTGCATAGTGAGAAGCTCAGACGTTTAATGAAATATATTGAAATACTTACCCAAATATAGAGTTGTTAAACATGAACCCCCTTACTATAAACGTTTAGCTTTGAATAGTTATACCGTGTTTTGTTCCTGTCACACAAGTGACATTTATAATTGGATTGAAGAAGACAAAACACTGTATAACTATTCAAAGCTTATACAGCGTTTATTAGTAAGGGGGTAAGAAGAGAAATCTTAGTGACCAAACCAAAACCACCTTGCTGCTTGTTAAGGTAGGTAGGTATCTAAAAACAGTTCAATTTTGTCTGTTTCTATAACTTAAGTTCGCTTCGTAAATAAAAATAAAAAAAAAACATTATGTTCATTTGTATATTCCAGGATAATTTTTTTTCTACAGAATCAAGCCTCCATATTTATTCCTTGACTACAATAAAGCTAGTATTAAATAGCATGCGGGCAGTAGGCACGTATCATAACATCTGTCGTGGAACTCGTGGAGCACGTAGGACGCATGTTTTTTTTTCCTTCGTAAGACATGTTTTTTTGCCCCGAGTCCCGACCCCGTCATTATCGCCCGGGAAGTTTTATCTGTGGTACGCACATTAACCCCGTGGACGCAAATGTTTAGGCCCTTAATAAAAAGATCCACACATACAGATAATAATATACATATAATAACATAGTTCACTATACAGTAATATAATATGTATATTTATGAGACGTGTAAAAAAACCATTGTACATATAACAATACACAATAAGTATGTCGTATGATCTACAGGCCCCTAATAAAAAATCTACTTATAAAGTTAATAATATACATAACAAATTAACAACATAGTTAACTTAGATGTAATATGTATATTATTATTTATGAGACATAGAAAAAAACATTGTAAGTATAACAATACACAGTATGTCGTATGATCTACATCAGGGGTCACCAAATGGCCGACCGCCGACCCAATGTGCGCGGACTAAGCATTTTCAAAGAATAACTTCTGGTTAAAAATCGGTCTCGATGAACATCTCCAAGATTAAATTACTTGATAGCTTGCACTAATTTCACTCCAAACATCAGAGAGATACGTAGCTACAAAAATTGTCACATTTCTCATTGATTTGTAAATTCCGCAATCACCTTTTGGCTGGGGCGCTTGCCCAAACAAATCACAATTTTGTGATTTGTTTGGGCAAGCGCCCCAGCGTTATGAATTTTCCCATACAAAAGTAAAATAAAGTTACTCTCACCGCTGCTACTTTCACAGCCAATCAATATAGGGCCCTCATACACAACCTAAAGTATTATCATAGTTTTGTTACAAGCTGTATTGTTATTAAATCTTTTATCATTGTCTTTTGTTCTGCATTGTTAAAGAGATGTTATAGTATTAACTTTAACAATATTCTTTGTCCTTACCTAATGCGTTAGAAAAGTCGCTAAACACACAAGGACAAAACACAGTGATTAATTCTAAGGCCCGTATTTTTGGTCAGTACTCAAGATGCATCTCGGTCTCAAGACACGGTTCAGGCTCTGTGATAGGTTGGCTGTCAAAATTTGGACCAATTTGGACCAAATTACGTATTAGATGTCTTACTAATATTCTTTTTAGATAAAACTCCTTGAGAATACTCTGTAATGTGTACTGTCTGTAATTCGTACATAAATTTAATAGAAAACATTACCCCGAACAGAGGAATTTTAGTAGACTTAATATGTCTTCTAAAATTCCTCTGTTAAAAGCGGTCCATGCGGGTCGGAAAGCCCCACCCTTAATGCCATGGAAATAAGAGTCAAAAATACATTGTCGTCCCAACTCCCAAGTCATTATCTCAGTTATCTTTGGCCCATCAACCCCAGCTTGGAGTGGTTTAAATGTAGAGGAAAATGCGACCTTAGTGACCTTGCCGAAAAGAGCAGTTTAATTTAGGTACAATGTTTAGTAAGGTCTTTGCCTCTGCTGGCCTTCACATAATAATATTATGTAGAGTTATTAATGAAAATAAAATATAAGATTTTTTGTGCGTAGTTTTAAATTGCGTATAAAAAAGCTACCCTTCGCTAAAAGAAAGATCTAGTCTGTTACATACTTCATACGGATAACGGACAGACAAGCTTTTGTTATTTTAAATTATTGTTTATAATATTTTATATTATGTACCATTTATTAGTAGAGACCGAGGTAGAGTTAGGGATTTCGAGATATTATATATGTAACTTTTAAGTTTTAAGTTCGATTATAAAAAAACTTTACATTGCAAAATTTAACAACATTACATAATACATTATTATCAATAATTTTCTAACAGTCCTAATGAATGTTTTCATCCTTTTTTGTATCTGACCGTTCCCTCTGCCCGAATTTGAGGGTGCGTGCGGGCTGCGGTACAATCGATAACTCCCCACGTGTAAACTTATAAAGCCGTTCTATTTTTGAGGCATGCTTTGCTCGGGATTTTTGGGGGTATAAAGATATGGTCCAAAAAGTGTTTCTAATGTTATTTTAATGGACTATCCCTACAAGATTACTTATTAGTTATTACTTATTACTGACAATTATGTCTCTATATTTTTCCTTTAACCATAATATATATTCTGTGCTTATGGACAAATTTTGTATGTCGTTTATATTTTGCCCGAATAATGTAAAATGTCACTGCCCAGCAGCATAGGATCTTTAAAAAAATCCTTTCCTCGTACAAAATCCGTGAAAATGCTTTGCTCCGGTAGAAGTTTTCGGATGGTTGAGAAATCAGTCCTTAAACGTTTCTATACACGTAGAAAGCGTATTTGCTAAGTCCCAAGCGAATAAAAGCGTCCCCCTGCAGAGTTTCTATCAAGTTATCGATTTTCTAGATAGAACTACACCGTGACTAGACAATTTTCCCATATTATAAACGTTTCCACTGACTACAGTTAGTTACATAAACTACATATTATATTATGTAGTATTATATTATAGTTAAAAAACATACAATAGTGTTTTCTCACGGCTGGCGTGTATGACGTGTGGGCTGCGGCCTGGCGTGCGAGATTGAACGATTAACAGTTTTTACGTCTACCCGCAACTCGGAAATATTTATATGGAGAAAATAGACTTTTATGGTTTACGTCTTTTTTTGGAAGTGGAAAATTGTTTGATAGAGTTTTTTATTGACAACGCAGGTAATGCTTTTAAGCGGTCTCTCCACGCCCCTAATCGATCGATACAAGTGGTTACAAGCGTACAATAATCTTCTATGATAGTCTATGTACGACATCGACTGTTGTAATGTGTAATGTGTATGCTATAGACAGCTTTGCCATCATGGTTATAATTATATCAGCCAAACCACAGAATATATAATATTATTATCAGAGTAAACAGAACTAACAGTAGTGTCTACTCTGTTAAATATAAATTTTAACAACGAATTATTATTTTTTTATTCTTGCAAGTAGTTCAAGAACCTGTTGTTGCAACGATTGAATCTGCATCTCACGTAGTTCGATCAATTAAATCACTTTCGTTTGCATCACAAACAGAAAAAGTTTTAATTTTCAACGATTACTTGCAGAAAAGTAATAATCGTAATTTTTATGAAAGTGGACGATTTCACTCAAGTTTCTTGATAGTTTATAAAATAACTAGATATTGAAATTGGTTTATCGCATGGTAACAGTATTTAAATTAATTTGTGTAATCTATTTTATGTCCTGCCACAAGCCTGCCACGGGATTCAAACTTTAAAGTAAGTAAGTATCACTGTACAAAATTTCATGGAGTTTTCTGCGATTTACACGTAAAGGGATAAGTGATAACGGAATAACTTTAAATTGAAACTTGAGAACCAAGGATTGTATCTTCATGACTTTAGCCTAGTTGGTGCTACAATAGGCTATGCTTCTCATCAGGTAAACAGTCAGCTCGTTTACCCCCTATAGGTTTAATTTCTATCGATATCAAACGTTTGATCGTCGCTCCGATATAATGCGGTGTGAAATTCTCGGAAAGGTCCAAACAGGTTCAAGACAACAGGTAAGGCGTACGCGGCCAAAAATTATTCATAGTTACGACTAGGGTTGCCAGCCGTCAGGATTAAGTCGGATAATCTCGGGCATATGCCAAGGTTTGTCCACACTGGGCCTTTTTTTGTTCATCAAGGGCATGCGTTATAGCGCAGTCAGCAGCGAACGTGAGGCATGCACGTGACGCGCGTTGAAATCGTAGCGCTCGCTATGACACTTTTCTTTCAACGCGGGTGGATTATGACGCATTCAATTATTGAATATGCCAAACGAAAGTTGAATAAAAAGAAGATGACGAAAATTGAAGATGAAATTGCATAATGTGGACATAGCTATTTGGATTCTCGCGACAGCAATGCAGCAGGAGAATTTTCGATTGATAAAGGATGTGCCATCGAAGAAATTGATTGATAGGCAGTTGATGGACCTACGTAATTTGGTCGAGTTATGTCTTTTCAATATTATGCTAAGTACTAGGTTTTGCGCGATAGTTTTACTCGAAATCGAGCAAAAACCACTGTGTAGACCGCAAAACTCACAGCTCGAAGGCTGTGAGCCAATCGAGCCGGCTTGACAATTTTTATGACACTAGTTTTTGTTATTCGTAGCTAATTTCCTTCGAATGGAGTAAAACTATCGAGCAATGCTGAAAGCCCGAGCCGTGGTTTTTACTCTAGTCTCTACGTGATTGCTCGATAGTCGATCGAGTAAAACCGTATGTGAGTACTTACACTTAGTCGTGATCTGTCGGCTGGGGTTTTTTTTTTTAATTATGTTGGTCCGCCACCTGCCTGTGAATCAACTTCTCTGATAGTAATTATCGCCCGTTGCATTGCTGTAGCAAGGAGAAAAATAATTCTGCCGGTTTCTAAGTTTTTTGGATAGAAATACTCGTATCTAGATATTTAACAGAGTTGTGGTTGTTTAAGTAATGTTTTGATAGCTAAGGAAAAGTTGGTAAATAGAAATTTCTGATTAAAAAAAAATTAAGTCTTGGTCAGACTCATTCTTTTCCATGGCAGGTCTAGCCCATAAAGTTAATATACCTATCGGAATAGAGAAACAAAGGCCTGAGCAAGCGAGATGTCACTATCAGTAACACTGCGTGGTAGAAAGAGAAGCGTGATTTGAGGTTGCATAGCTTTTTTTCATCTGTTTGACAGTCTGTCTGCCCCTGGGCCGATCGTTGTCAATTTGTGCTCTCAGAAAAATTGTGATTTTAAGTTTAATAATGAATAATTTTTAGAAATACTGCTCTAGAAACATGGTTAAATGTTTGTGGAATGATTCTGGATCCACACATCGAAAGAACTCGGACAAATATTCATTTCACAGGTGAATTATTCTACATCGACAGGACCTAGTTTTAAGTTTATTTTTGCCAATTCCCTACGAGTTATTGGTATTTTTAACCGACTTCCAAAAAACGAGGAGGTTATATGTTCGGCTGTGGATATTTTTTTTTTTTTTTTTTTTTTTTTTATTTTTTTTTTTTTTTTTGTATGTTCAACGATCACTCCGCCGTTTGTGAACCGATTTTCGAAATTTTTGCTTTGTTGTATTTGGTTTTACTCCAATTTGGTACCATGTTCACAAAGTGGTGACCTGATGATGGGATCTAGGAGTAATCGAGGGAACTCCTCGAAATTTATATGAAAACATATGGTGATTTTGGTTTTATGTGAAGTGTACTAAGAATATGCTACCAAAAAGTCAAATATTGGGTCAAGGTATACCATGGTTTCGAAGATGCTGAGAGAACTCCTGACTCCTTATAGATACACGTTTGGGAGTTTCGGCGTTGTTTTAAGAACAGAAAGCATATGCTACTATGCAACTCATATTCATCATCATAATCATCATCATCATCATCATCATCATCATCATCGTCTTCATCATTACCACGTCGTGTTAAGGTCACCAATGTCTCATGGCACAGAATAGATAATAGTACAAGGCATAGGTGTGGATATACTAATAATAATAATAATTTTATACTGTATAACAACACTTTGTTTAAATATACACGGCGCGGCGGTCAGCGCCGCGGAGGCGAGTGGCGAGTGGCGGAAGATCGAATATACTTTACTACTTTATATACAGATCGAATACTTTACTAACTACTTTATAAAATTTTAATAGACAAAATATAGAATTAAAATAAAGTTATTTTAAAAAGAGCATTTAAACAAAACAAAGTCAATAAGTGTCTTTTTAATTAGTTATACTTATTAATCGATAGATGGCGCACTAAGTATCGATTTGAATGGATTTGAAATTGAATTCTTGATTACAAGAACAGCTGTCAATAATTATGATAATAATATATTATATTACTAGCTGTCCCGGCAAATGTTGTTTTGCCAAAAAAATAATTTTTGGTATTAGATGAGTAGCTACGCTACATCCTATGCAAGTTTATACAGTTTTTTATCTGATAGATCCTTCGATCGTGGAAAAACGAGACACAATAGCCTTTCTATTGTTATCGCAATCGCCGGTGACCGCTTGGGGTTTGAAGTATTAAAATTGTTAAATTACTTAGCACAATATGTTCACTTCACTGATAATATATTATTTTGTGAGTGTGAACTGTGACTCTTAACAAATTGTAATAAGATACGTAAAATATACGCGAAGGTTTACCTACCAGTGTAACTAAAAAGAGTGAAATTATTATTATTTTTAACAAAAAATTAAAACCGACTTCCAAGGTAAAAACAATATTAACATTAATATGAACTAAAAAGTATTAAATAATTTTTGCTATCTAATAGTGCCTTTTTCCGAATTCGGCTAAACCTCAACTATTTCTGTACTCAATCTTCATAATTTTGAAGTCGGTGCCAGTTCCAAAAGTTTCAAATATTCTGTTAGAGGACTGAAGATTCAGCTATCTGGTACCGACTTCAAAATAATGAAGATTGAGTACAGAAATAGTTGAGGTTTAGCCGAATTCGGAAAAAGGCACTATTAGATAGCAAAAATTATTTAATACTTTTTAGTTCATATTAATGTTAATATTGTTTTTACCTTGGAAGTCGGTTTTAATTTTTTGTTAAAAATAATAATTACGTCCGTGTTCACTTCTGTATATGTTTAATTATATGGAAAACATAACTTGACTAGCCATGGTGCACAATTTAAGGATATTTTGTGTAAACAATTTTCATCTATTTTACACTAGAGCTGTATCAAGTTATCGATAAGTTGTGTCGATATAAAAATATTTTTTAGTTTAGTAATACTAATAATTATCTAGGAATGTTGAAATGATAACATACTCATCCGTAGTTTATAATTAGGTTAAGTATATTAATATAGTATCATACATAATTTATCGTTTTTAAGGTTCCGCACCCAAAGGGTAAAAATTAAGTCCTTGTAGTGGGGGGACCCGCCGCCCGCTCTACTACTAAGACTTCGTTGCCTGTCCGTCTGTCCATCCGTCCGTCCGTCTGTCTGTCTTCAGGCTGTATAACAAGAACCACTATAGTAATAGACTTCTGATATTTCCACAGATGTAATGTCATTCTACATCCAATACGGCTGCTCATCCAAGATAGGGAAATAGTTGAAAGCACTTCTGCAAGATGGGCATCAAATAAAAGGGCTCAGTAGGCTCATTGAGAGTGAATTGAAAATTAATAGGGTCTAGTGAAGTCGTGTCGTGTCGTGTAGGTACTGATATCACGCATGTCGTGTCGTATCGTACCGGGTTTTAGAAAATGCCCGGTTGAAACCGGTCACCCTTCATGCGCGAGTCCGACTTACACTTGGCCAATTTTTCAGATTTCCTGCTGACCTGGATACCAGAAATTTATGGCTTAAAATAATTAACCGTCCAAACTGGACTCCGAAGAAAAATTCATGCATACTTGATTATGCAGCAAGCATTTTGAAGAAAAGTCACATTTTACTTCAAAATTACAATTTTATTATATTATATCTATGCAGTTTTATTTTATCCCATTTTATAATGCCCGCTGTACACTCTCGCCGAGAGCTCTCGGGCGAGAGTCTCGTGTGAGAGGCCCTTGCCCGAGTGCGATCATGTACATTCTCGCTTAGTTCAATCGCAGATAAGAACTCAGGGAAGATGGACGAAAACGACCATTCACCATGCATCGAAAGATATCATTGTAATCCAAAGATTTATAATCATATTTAATTTTATTTCTCATAGATGATGACTGATAGTGACGTTTATTATTGTTATTTTTCTGTTCTACACTGTCCAACGGCGGGACTAGTACTGAAAGACGCGAGAGTGTACAGTAGTGCGCTCGTTTTCCTCGCGAGACCCTTTTTCTCGGGCGCAAAATACCGACAACGGACCGAGAGGGTCCGAGACAGGCGAGACGAGGCGAGCGCACCCATTTACACTCTTGCACTCGGGCTGCCTCGCTGTGTCTCAGTGAGAATGTACAGCCGGCATTATGTTTACAATCTTACAATTATTATTCCATGATCGATATTTTGTCGAATTACAAGATGTTTGTACATCACTGACACGCACACGTAAACATAATTGTATACACAGATGTAAATCAAATTTTGGTTAAGCTTGACAGCTCGGGATTGTTTCTCTATTCCGATAGGTATATTACCTTTATGGTCTAGCCAAAACTAAATTCTGGCTAGCTTGGTATTCTCTGTTAATTTGAAATGGAAATCCTATGTTTATGTCAGATATTGTTGATTTTATTAGCCAGAAAACTATCCATTCATGCAAATTCACAAGCAATGTGTTCGGACTTTTAAAATATATGCAATATGCAATACAACGTTTGTCCGGATATTAGGTTTAGCGACTTGGTAACCCTAATACATCCCGTTCAGGACTATTATACCAGCTCTGATAAAACCTTAATGTCATCGTCATAAGGATTACTTTATCTCGGAAGTTTGTAGGAACCGGCCGGAATTCCAAAAGGAATCGAATGCAATCCTAGTTCGTTGACTCCCCGCCATCTTGGGTCGCGGTTTTGTGTGTCAGTAAGGTCGTTTCGATTAAAAAAAGTTTTGGATTATTTATAAATATTTTCCTGGATATGTCCAGGCTGTCTACGCACAGGGCAAGAATATCGTCGGACCAATTAAGATTTTGATTGTGCCTTAATACTTAATATATAGCTTTAGAATGAAATGTGATTTTTCCTTGATTACCCAAAAATAATAATTATCAATGTAAAACTACCAATCATTTTCTATTTTAGAGGTCAGTGTCTAATCATAGAAATAATTCAAGTACAGGTAAAGTCAGATTATATCTGGTAGAATTTGAAAGGAACACAAGAATCCGTAGCGAAAATCTCTATGTAGAGTCCGTTCAGAGTTATCCTACCTCTCACGAGACCCTCATGCCGAAGAAATAAGAACTACATGAACTGCAATATAAAATAACTGAACGTACTGTAAAGTGTCCAATTTAAATTTATTTAATGAAGTTTTACTCTCCCACGGTACGGCCGTTTTAACGGTCCGAGCTGTATCCAAAATCTCACTGAGAGTGCTTGTATTTATTTCTTTTTGATTAAAAATCTGGGTCCTTAGTCAAAGGTCGCGACTCGCGATTCTCGATAAAAAGCATGAAACAAAAAAATACATTTAAATTATCGTTTGACATGACTAGCCTACTAGGTACTAGTTTCGGGGGTTTTTACAGGAGTTCAATAGCGTGGTTATTTGATATTCACATCGGCTATTTTTAACACGTTCATACTAACAATCTTATTAAAAGTATCGTCAATTATTATCATTCGTATCTTGGCATGAATCCTTCCTTAAATAGTATTTATTGTAGTGTTCGACCGAAGGCCACGTTAAGGTCACGTTAGGCGAAACATAGGCCGTAGCCGAAGGCTTAAAATCAACAAAAATGTTGTCCAAGACATTGTAAATAGCTGCTACCGGACCAAACCCCTGTCGTAGGTTCCTTAGGCCCAATTTCACCAACGCTTGTTAGTGTTAACAGCTTGTTAAAATGTCATGTCTTCTCTTGTGCCTTTATACCATTGGTACATTATCGTTGAAGGAGTAAATTAAACACAGGATACTAATATAATATAATATTACTGGACGCTCTAGTCTCGGCGGGGGCTCGATAAGAATAAGTGGACGACAGACCTCCGTCTGGCGGCCATCTTTATTTATCAATACACTACATCTACCTTTCACAAAAATATATTTTTTTTTAATTACACAATTACTACTATTTATTATTTTGTTTTTTCACAAAGTCTATATGAGGCTTACCACCGGTTCGGAAACTAACCCGGCGAGAAGAACCGGCGTAAGAAACTCGCACGGGCCACCTTTTACCAAAAAGGTGGAAAATTAAAATAATAGCTTAAGCTACATTACACATAGTATGTAGAAATGTGGTACATTTATATAGAAGCGGCCATATTCTACAAGTACCCACTCCTAGGTAGTGCGGCCATCTTTATTTATCAATACACTACAGCCTTGATAGTAATTCGAGCATTAACTGTAACAGTCGTCGATGAAATTAAACCTTAATAAACCTGCGGAGCATCTCCCAGTAAGATACAACTTTAATATTCTTTCCCTACCCAATATCACCAATATTCTATCAAGTATCCTTTGAACAGCCGCATCTAATCTTTCACACCAATCATGGATGTGATCACGATTCGAACCTGCAGTAAGCGGTCACATTAAAAGTATATATACAGTAGAGTAACGCGGCCATGTTTTAATTATTAATTTGGTCCAACACAGACAAGTTTGACTCGCGTGTGATTCGCAATTGCTTCTGCGCTGTATTCAGATATAGATCTAGCTTGTGTGTGCTGATTTCCGTGGTCTAGTATGAAGATGTTCTATTCTACTGTGTGTATGTATACTGTGGGGCCATGCGGCCGGAAACCGCAGGTAGCTTCGTGCTTCGCCGCTGACTCAACGTATTGGAGCTAGGATTTCCAACCTTCTATGACGATTCACACTAAAATATTAAACAAGAATTTTTAACGTTGACTTCCGTGACCGTGACCTTGCAATAACTACAAACTATAAAATATGGAAAGGTGTGTCTGTCTCTCTTTTTATAGAGGAGCATAATGTAACATAGAGCTATCTCTATGTTACATTATGCTCCTCTATAAAAAGATCTATATCTAAGATTGATGTTTGTTACTCGCGTAAAATGTTGAACTGTTTTTTTATGAAATTTGGTATTGAGATACTTTCAATTAAGGAAAAAGAGAAGATTCAGGATATTCGCAGAAAAAATAACGAATTAAGGGAGGTATTTTTCTTTGTTTTTTTTTTTTGGCGGGCATGTGAAAGAGTGCTGTTGTGTTTTGTATTATTTTCCTAAAATTGTGTTAGCTGGGTTTTTAATGTGTAATATTGGTAGAATATTAACCATTAGATATTCGTGTTCATGCATAAGTGTAGGAAAGTGATGTAATATCCATAAACGTGCTATTTTGTGTTCTCTCTAAAACTCCATCGAAAGTTTCAGTAAAGCGTCTACCACTTTACTGAATCGACCGACTTCACTCCTTGACTGTATTGACTTTTACTTAGACTTTGACTAGACTTTAGACCTGACGATACATGAAAACGATGATGAAAATTATAATAGGAGGAATATGGTTTTCCCGCCATATTCCTTACCTTTTTACCTTGTCTGTGGCACAACATACACATCCTTTGTGTCAAGTTGCCAAAAAAGAAGAAAAAGAAAGAAAGAAAGAATTAAGGCGCAATGATGTTGCGGGCGACATCTAACTTGTTTGATATCTTTTAAATGATACCACGTTTACAAATAAATGAGTACTCGTATAGAACCCAACACCAAGAGACATTAAACCACTAAGCCATGATGGTTCGTTCGATTCCAACTTTAATGTGTATTTGAAGACAGCTAGATCCCAAGCGTATCGGAAAACCATCTGAGGTTCACCAGGGAATGTTTGTATAATGTCATTGGACGGAGGATAGACGTAATGTGTAAGGAATTAAGTGTGCTTATTTAATAAATGTCTATTATTATTGTTCTTTAAGACTATAAATGTGAAGTTAGTACCTAGATGATACTAGTAATTCAGGGCTTAGAATACATGACAGGAGAAAAAATAAATAAATAAATAAACGTTTATTCATCCTTTTGGACCATTATACCACAAGAATAATACAAATTAAAACAAAAACAAAATAGAACGTACATACGCACAAGATTACAAATAATTTCGACAGATGCAAATGGTACAAAACAATCCACAATAAAATATGTTACAAGCAAAGTAAACGACAATACAAACAATAATATGTGCATATTTAATAATGGCATAACAAGATTTCAAAGTCCAGCGAAGTAAGGTAGGGAGTGTAATGATCAAAAACTGAATTGGCATCCACTCAGTTAATGACCGCAGTTTGCAGTCCCTGATTTTCAGTGGATCCAGACTGTCAGGCGATGACAGACCACACAAGTCACCAGTCCTATTTTAATAAATATATACAAAATAATACACATATATATACAGACATAGTGTGTGCTAATAATTGCTAAGTGGTAATATTTAAATATGATAATTACATTACAAAAAAACTTTCAAGTTTCAATAGCTTTTGAGATATAGCCAATCATAGACTATATAGAATATAGCTAATATAGAATTTTTACTATAATAGTCCTGTCACAAGTTATAGAGAGGTCCGTCTATTGGCCTTAGATAGCTGTTTTCTTTCACTTAGGCTTTTGAAATCAACGATTTTTGTTATTTAAATAACATTAACGAAGTTTTATTTTGTAATTAATTACCAACTAACGTAACGTGATCGCGGTATCAAAGAAATAATTTCCGAACACGAAACCACAATATGAATAATATACAGTAGTCATCTTCATAATAGACCGCTCGAATCGGTCCACGCACCTAAAATTAATATAAACAAACTTGACGTAGCAAACAATGCAGTATCGTGTAGTCGTACGTGCTTAAAACTGCTTATATTGACCATGATTTTAAGGCTGCTCTCTCGAAAAAAGCGTGCAGATGAAACAACTTTTCATCGGCATTAACAGAGAAATTATATTTGAAAAAAATAATTAGTAATCTAATAAAAAAGCCTTAAAAAGGTTTTTTCTCCTATTTCGCCATATCATGGACGCGGCGAGCGTCGTAACCGCCACCATACAAGGCGCGCTGTTATGAATGTTATTTTAATGTCGTTTATGTCGATATTTGCACTGACAGACAATCGACCTGCTAATTTAGGAAGAGAGGGTCCTTAAGGCTGCTCTTTCGAAAAAAGCGTGCAGATGAAACAACTTTTCATCGGCATTAACAGAGAAATTATATATGAAAAAAATAATTAATAATCTACATGAGATGATACGTTTGGTTTTGCCATATTTTTTCTACCGGTATCACATAATAAAGAAATAAAAAGCCAAATCACCTCCAAATCGTTCGAAACCACTTTACTCCTTCATTATTTGTCAAAAGAATATATAAAAAATATCTACTGCTTTGCAATACATAAGTTAATAATTTGAATTTTTTACTTTTTTGAAATATGTATTATATTAAGCCTTAAAAAGGTTTTTTCTCCTATTTCGCCCTATCATGGACGCGGCGAGCGTCGTAACCGTCACCGTACAAGGCGCGCTGTTATGATGTTATTTTAATGTCATTTACGTCGATATTGGCACTGGCAGACAATCGACCTGCTAATTTAGGGAGAGAGGGCCCTTAGGGATGTAGCAGAGTCATGTGTTTCTTTCGGAGCAGCGATGCGACAAAGTATGTGTTTTTGAGAATCGACCGAAACGATTCATCTGCCGATCTCGCTCAGCGCAGTGATTCTAAAATCTAATGTATCTTAAAAATACATTCTTCGCAGCACAGCTCCTGTGGAAACGCTGCTTTACACAATAGAGTATGTTTCCACTGTAGTAGTCTACTGTATTTATACTGTGACGTAACATGAAACGATGACAAAGTCTTTTGCCCGCAGCCGGCGCCGCGTTTCGGCCATCCCGGGTCCCGGAGATAGCGCCGTTGTTGCACGGTGGGGTATGATCCCCCACCCCTTAGGTGGGAAGCAGGGTTACCCCCTCTCCCCCCGTCGCCCGGGCATCGAGGGCCTCATTCATGCGGCGCCCTCCGAGTTCGTGACCTTTGCGAGTGCCAAGGGAAGGACGTATTGAACGTGAATAAAATTAAGGCCCGCCTGTTCATTTGGATGGATTTGAATTAGTTACTCGAATATGTATTTATTTAAATATAAATTCATTCTTATTAGATCTCGTATTGCAAGTTTTATTATAAAGACACGCGCAGAAACCGTATTTTTTCCGTATTAAGTACAACATTTTCGTCCCGGGATTTAAAGAATCATCAAATTTCATCATCGGTAAACTTTGAAAGGACAGACGAACAAACAGCATATATATATATATATATATATATATATATATATATATACATATATATATATATATATATATATATATATATATATATATATATATATATATATATATATATATATATATATATATATATATATATATATATATATATATATATATATATATATATATATATATATGCAGACACAGTTTCTTATTTTTAATTATTTAAAATAATTAAAATACATTTCTGTGAAAATACTGCATTTAGGAACTTTACTTTGTGTTTAATAAAGCTGCTAAAAATATAAACATACCACATTACTTTATCAACTATAAATTATGGACACCAAATGTGGAAAAATATGAATTTCGTGTGTAAATACCAGTTAATTCCGGTACGAACTAGAAAAATCCAGCTGTGTTCGGAGGCAATTTATATTTGTTACCGGCATTGCCAGGGCTGCCATTTCCTTTCGTGCTGCGGTCTAGTCTTTTAAAATGGTTTTACTTTAATGCGTCCTAGTTTCTATTAAAACGGTAACCTTTTTCTAGCAAAAATATTTACACGGTGAATAAAGTACACGGGTGGCTTGTTTTTGTTTTTAATAAGCAATCGTTAAAAGTGTATGTCGCACTCAGGCCAGTATAAATAGTCAGTACTCAAGATGCATCTCGGTCTCAAGACACGGTTCAGGCTCTGTGATTGGTTCGCTGTCAAAATTTGGCCGCGGGTTGGGGATAGCTGCAGTCTAGAGATTTGGCTGGAGCTCCTCCCATAACTTACCGCGTAATTTGTAGACTTAGCGGCCCTTAATAGGTAGGCATAGTTATTTGTGTTAAAAATATTGGTAGCCCTATGCAAACAAATGATTGTGTAATATAGCGCTAACGAAACACTGTGGGAATAACGTTTATAATGAGAAGTTTACCGTTCAATTCGTTCACTCCTGAAATTTTAATTTTCTCACTTACCACATTTTGTTTCTTGAGTCTGATTTCTTTGGTTAAAGTTGGTAATAAATAATAATGCTTCAACTCCCAAGCGGCCACATGCGGCCGCGATAACAATAGATAAGCTATTGTGTCTGGTTTTTCCACGATCGAGGTAATAATTGACTCATTATTTTATCTTACCTTCGTAAATAATTAATAAAAAAACTTATATTGGGTGGGCCTCAAAAAATTATTGTCTTCAAACGTGAAAAAAAAAGAAGTTTTAATTTAAGTTTTGTGCATGCTTAGCACCTAAACAGATAAACCGAATTATAATTTATAATATTTACTTTTGTTGGTTGGTTCCTGCTTACATTCTACACCTGTTTTTGTCATTCACTTGAGAAGTCTCGGGGATTATCAAAAAAATAATACTTATGCTTACTTTTTTTTTTATTAGCCTACCTACTTACCTTGACCTACCTTACCTACTACACATTTTAAGTTGTAACATAACATGTAAGTGGAAAGTCCAACATAATGAATGTCATTGGTTCATTATCATACAAGGCCAGCTGATAAAGGTCTGTTTAATTGGTCCGTTTTATAATTACGGTATGGTACTGGGTTAATATACTGTTAATGATTATTTTTAAGTACAAATAATACATAATATATTATATTATAACCCGACTACGTAAAGGATAAACTATGATTTTTTTTTTTATTTAACTTATGTTTACCTTTTCATTTGTTAAAATCGACAATTTTCCACCACCAAGACAGTCAAAAGTTTCGTGATTTGTATCGTGGTTTTGACTATAGTTCAATAAAAACGATAATTAAGTTTTGAACTTTTATTTACCTATTACTAAATGACTAAATGACCAGGTTAATATGGAATCACTTTTCTCATCTAAACCTTTAACCTTGACTTTCACGAATATTTCAAGAGTAAAATAAGCCAAATCGCTTCATATCAGCCACTTTTAGGGAGACAAACAAAATTAAAAATCCATTTTTATTTAATACACAAATATTTTGTTTATTGCTATACTTATAATGAACACTTTCTAACTTTCCAGAACTCAAAACTCAAAACGAACGAAACGGTTCTGTCACTGTCAGTGGTGCAGGTGGGGGTTATTATGACCTCTTATTTCCAGCCAGTTTACGCCCAAAATGTACCGTTTTCGGGCGTAAACTGGCTGGAAATAAGAGGTCATAATAACCCCCACCTGCACCACTGACAGTGACAGAACCGTTTCGTTCGTAGAAACGAGATCTTGGTTATCAGTTTTCTCTGACTCAGCTAATCCTTTTGTAGATTATGCGGGCAGGGTTGTGTAACATGTGGCCGCTAGAGTTACCAGAAGTTGAGTGTTTCTCAGGACAGAGACTATGGTAACCAGAAATTTTATATTACCAGTATTTTATAGGATTACAAGTGGCCGCACAAATCGTAGCTGGTTTACGTTATTCCAATCCAGGAACCCAATACAGCGCTGGATTGCTACTGGAAACGGGTACTGGAATACACTGAATGGGCATTGTCCAAAAAAAATCACATGTACTTTTTATATTTTTTTTCGTTAAAATAGGGTATTTTAAGAATATAAATTAAATAATTTTGAAATTCATTGGCTAGTTTTTTTTCAATAAATTTTTAAAGTTTCGCTCTGACGTCATCATCGGCGGCCAATTGACCTCTGCAGTATGTTTAAATTTCCTTTAAATCTTATTATAATGGCTGGTTCGTCAAATGCAAGTTCTCATTATGTGAAAACTGATACGAGAAGCTTACCAAAAGTTCGAAACGTAATGTTGGTCGAATTTATTGCTAATTTAACGCCATTGAAGGTCAAACTAAGGTTAAACATATTTGTTCAAAAATATAAGTAACTAATGGGTATTTTTTTCGTTTATATACAGAAAAACGATCACTGACCTTATTCCTCGAAATGTTTTTGTAATGAGCAAAATTAAAAAAAAATTGACAATCCCCATTGCATTCCAGTGCTTTCAGTGACAGTTTACGTTATTCTAGTATCAATCCCAGCGCTGTTTTGGATTACTGGATTAGAATTATGTAAGCCGGCCATTATTTTTCTCTTTTTTACTCTTCCAACATAATCTTCCAAGGTAATGTTTGTCTCCCAATTGTTCGGAGATGTGGCCAACTGGCCACCCTTTTTCTTCGTGTTCCGGGTATATGTGGGTTAACTGCTGTTGGCACAAACTCCGACAGACTTTGTAGCGACAGTTTACTACCATATGACAGATATTATATATATAAAAAACATAGGTGCTGAGACAATAGTAGCTATAATATACTAGATGTAGCTCGCAACGTTGCGCAAAAATTCGTTTATAATGGCGCGAGAATCGTAACATTTGCGGGCATGAAAAGTATCTCTATACCAAATTTCCGCGGTATCGATTCAGTGGTTTGGACGTGGAGAGGTAATAATATTTAATTGCATAGATGTAATTATTATTATTTATCAGCCATTTCTTGCTAAAGGGCAGACTCGAAACAATCCATTGCAAATGTGTGCCCTTAGTAATAGTACAAAGGAAAGTTCCTAGACTGCTCCCTCGTTGATGAATTGTATAAAATAACGCTTAGGGGAAAGGATGCCAGTTACCCACAGTTACCCTAATGTCACTTCTATACAAAGAGGGCTAAGCGTATTGTTCTAAATTCTAATACTAGTCTGTAGTTGAACTTCTTTGGAAATCAGACTGAACGAGACAGACTGAAAGTTAATGTACGATTTACTATACAGTGTACTATACTGTGATATACAGTGTATCAGATAAATAGGTTGATAGGCAAAATATGCCGGACCATGAATGCTAATAGTCGGGGTATAATACTCCCCACACCGGTTTCAGTGACGGTGGCCAGTTTCATTGAAACCAGGCCTTGTTACGCAGGAGTAATTTTATAGTGCCCAAGTGTGTGCGCAGTACACAAGAGCACTCTATAATCTATTCCTTTCACTCTCATAACCCAGTAGGACGGAAAACCGACACGACTGGCGAGAGATCAGGCGCAGGACCGACTTTTTACATGCCCATCCGATGCATGGATCATCTTGTCAGACAATCAGGTGATCAGCCAGCATCGTCCTAACAAAACTTGGAAATACCATGTTTCCAACGCGGGAATCTAACCCACGACCTCCGAGTCAAGAGCCACGCTCTAAACCACTAGACCACAGAGGTCGGGGTATCTAGGTATATCAAGTCAATGTTAGTCATGAATCATGATCTGTGGGATGAGACCAATCCTGACTGAACTCAACGAATTTAATTACGCGGGTTCGCTATCTGCCAATGATTCAATTGTTCTGATAGAACATACTGCAGAACGCATGATCATGCGCCATATTTTACTCCAAAAGACGCGTCCGAGCCCAAAATTAAAGATGGAAGCCGCATACAAAGAAAAATGAAACATTCATTCGAGTGAACCGTATATCAGCCTTAGGAAGCTGCGGATTGAATAACAAACATCCTGACTAACAATTACCTCGTATACAATAACATAGTGCCGCATCATATATTATGTAGTGTACAGTTAGGGACATTAACACGTATGCACTTATTGGCGTTGAACCTAAGCTATAGAAGCCAACCCTAATAAGTTTGAGTATGAGCTTATAAGATCTTTGTCTTTATAAACGCGAAAATGTATCTACCACTTCATGCTTAACCGATTTTGATGAACAGGCTTAGCATGGCGATCTTAACTATTATAAGATAGAGAAAACTATTACCAACTCACAGCAAAATAGTTCTTGTTCTAGATAGAAGCAACTACTTTATAACAAGTAGGTAGTTAAAATTTCATTTCTTTAAGAGCATTAACTAACAATAGGGTTGCTTTTGGGTAGAAAGTTTCTTATTTTAAATTACATTTTTCATGGCGGTCCTAGACAATGTTTTCCGGCAACGAACTATAATTATTTTGGAAAGAGAGATGATAATCGAAAGAAATATTCATTCGGTTTGCCGTGCTAAGCCTCATGGACATTGGACACTTTTAATCAAGGTTAGGGTAGTTAAGACACGAAGTTAGCTACACAATAAGTCTTAATGTTGTCTGTAATTGCTTGTGACTGTATTAAAGCTACTCAGATATTCCTAATCAAAGCGTTTAGCAGTCTGTGCTTAATCGAGGCTTATGTCATCAGGGCACCTGAATATGTAATTGTATGGGATAAACCTGATTTGTGATTATTATTGACGTCCGTTTCAGCTAAGACCATGAACGTTCACATCTTCGAATAATAAATGTACTGTACCTTCTTCGATTATGTTACTTTAAATCCAACATTAGATAATACAATAATCATGCTTCGATATCTATTTACCAAAATAAAAGACAAGGTTTTAACGGGAAAGTAGTCATAGTGCAAAATTGACATTTAAAAAATCTGTCATTTCCACAAAATCTATCAATTACATCAAAAATTGCGTGTAAAAGCCGCGAACCGCTTCGAGAAAAGTATGGTACGGCCGAGTCTTTGCTAAAAAGCTTGGCTTGGGGCACTCCCGTGCCCCCAGATATTTTATGTCTTCTGAAGTCATGCTAAACCAACTGGTTGGACAGGGTAAACTCATCAGTTTACCCTGTCCATCATCATGATGAGTGGTCAATGATCATCAAGTAGGTGAGGAAATTGTGTCGCTACCGCTGCCAACTGCTCAGCTGATCGCAAAGGTCTCTAGGTCACTTGCACAACGGGACCTAGATACGAAGACCCAAATATTGACATTTTTAATACTAACTAGACAGTAGACTACTAACTACTACTATATCAACTACTGAATTTAGACCCAATTTCCCCAATTATAATTAGTATTAATGCACGAATTATTATCATGTTACCTCTTTCGTTTTTTATATGAATGAAAGAGAAGACATGACATTTTAACAAGTTTTTAACACTAACAGACGTTGGTGAAATTGGGCCTAAAACAATTACTTACATAATAATTATTATATTACTAGCTGTCCCGGCAAACGTTGCTTTGCCATAATATATTTGCCATATTATTTTATTGTAGTGACTAAATAAGTATGTCACCATGGCAACGTCGATCGCTACCCGTCGCACAAACAATGGTCGCCGTCAGTCGCAGGTTGTAATAATTTACTATTATTTATTCAACAAATGCACTTATCAATATATAAAGTACCCAGTAGCCGATTCTCAGACCTACTGAATATGCGTATAAAATTTGGTAAAAATCAGTAAAGCCGTTTCGGAGGAGTTCGTGGACTAACATTGTGACACGAGAATTTTATATAGAAGATATAACTAGACAGGTGATTTTAACAGTCCTCCGTACAAAATTGTCTTCGACTTGGCGTACCTAATAATATTGATTGGTAATTGGTATTTTGTGGGTGTATATTGTTTGTTAATACAAAGAAGAATTTGGATGATGCAAAGATGATACAATTTTCGTCTACAAACCAATTTTAAACATGCATGATAGTCCGGTCTTATAAGACTAAAAAATAGGGGTGAGGTTACATTAATTCCGACAAGGCTGAATATTGGTAGGATTGTTCGATACACTATAATAAAGGAAATGCGAAAAGTCCTCATCGATCCGGCACGTGCAAAAATTTTACTCGGGGTCAAAGGTTACAAAAACGGGTTTTCCGCGATTTTCAGCAAAACGGTTAGTTTTATCATAAAATCAGCTCAGACAAAATTTGTAGATCAGATAATTATCTATAAAAATGTCGTTATACTTTTTTTTCTAAGAGCCACCATTTTTGAGATATAACGATTCAAAAAGTTGAATGAACAATCCTACCAATATTCAGCCTTGTCGGAATTTATCTAACCTTGGATGTCTAAATTGATCGGAGTATGACTAGTTAGGGCAAGGTAAACAAACTTTGCTAACTTGACTTGCTTTTGGGGTGATTTTGGACACTGATATGCAAAAAATAAAGTTTAAAGGTCCGTTTCACCACTGACTGATAAGTGCTGGATAGGCTATACACAACATATCTGACAGATACTCCATACTCTATCTGTCAGATAAGTTATGGATAGCCTATCCGGAACTTATCAATAAGTGAAACAGCCCCTAAAACTGTTTATTTAATTTGTAAATGTAGTTCCAGTCTTCAAACACATCTATCGCAAAATATACTAAACACATTACCCTCCTTTGCGTCCCGTCGGCTAAAACGCTGAGTATACGTGCGAAACACAATAAGGGCTAGGGCAGCTGCGTCATGTGTATCGCCGGAGGGCGGAGGGCCCATGATGGATGAGGGCTTTTACGGTGGTTTTATTGTAAACCATTTCATTCAGATGTGTTTTACCATGATATGCCCTTTATGGCGAGGTAATAAGGTACATTTTAATGAATATCTAAAGTGATATAACGTACGGGGTGCTTGATGTTCTTATCATTCGTTAAAATATGATAATATTCACATTTAAATTGAAGATGTGCGTTTTGCAATTTTATCTGAAATGATTTTGCAAGGCAGTACTTGTTGTATGGTGAAATACTAGTGAAATACCTAAAATTAGGTTCAACCACAGACATAGACCAAGATCTTGATATCTATGTCTGTGGGTTCAACTATTCATTTTAACCATTGTCTTAATTTTCATTGTAGTGTAGTGAATGTTACATAGTTACATGACTTTATTTTGTTAATAAAAAATGTAGTGAACCTCTCAACTTGCTTTGTTTTGCAGATAGCTAATGTTTTTATAACGTCAGCAGCCAAGCGAAAGATAATGTCACTGTAACAACATTTTGCACGTCTCAATCAAGGCGTACGTAGTATTGTTACATACTAATATTGTAACTGCAAAAATGTGTCTGTGTGTCACCTCTTCACATGCAAACTGCTGAACCGATTTTGCTGAAATTTGCTATGGAGTATGGTGATATTTTGAGGCCCAGGAAAGGACACACGACACTAACATCGACATAGGATATTATAACTTTGGCGCATAGTGTGTCATGACTGATGACGTTGATAAGACTGGAAAACTAACTACATAAGTACTATGTTTCGAACTTCTTTCAAGTTTCTCTTTTAGTTTTTATTTTACTTTTTGTGGCCTCCAATTCTCGTGTCTCGATTCTATTCTTTGGTTGTATCTTTTTGTGTTTTTTTTCGATGCCTCATTTACACCCGTCTGGCAGCGTGACTCGACCAGTTTTTTAGTGACAAGTTAATCACTTGATGCACCTTGAGTTCAGAATAGCATTTTTACCCGATAACTTTTATTTTGCCAATAAAATATTATTGCTATAAATATGTGCAATATTAACGCCTCTTGTGAAGTTGAGAGAAATAACAAAAACTTGACTAGTAGGTTTTAGTTAGCATGTTTTATGAAGACGACAAAAATATACTAGTGTTGCGTTGCTAGAAAAGTATTTTTGAAGTATGTACTTAGGTAGCTTTTGAAAAACTAGATTAAACGCCTTAAAATTTTTGAATGCTCCATGGAATGACTAGTAATGAAATATTAAATAAATTAACCAATTTCTCTTTCTTTCTAAGCTTACCTATACTTACTGAAGTATAAGTAATTATATGATAAATGATCCACGATACTTTGACCTAGATATCATGTATCATGTATCTCTTATAAAAGAGCAAAGTTTCAGTTGTTACTGCGTTGCAAAACGTCGCGATTCGTATGTAAGTGGGCCATGTGTCCCTTTTGCCCTACATACATAATGACCGACTGCAGCAAAGGGACTTTGGCATCTTTTAGTTGCTTTTAATATGAGATTTTTTTTAATAAGGGAAAATTGGAAAGAAATACAATGTTACATTATTTTTGGTCGAGTTGCGATGCATTATATTTACGTTTATTTGAAAATAAATTGAATCAAGGTACATATATGTTTTTGGTGTGTGGTTCCCACCAATATTATGGAGAATGGCATTATGCACATTGGACAACCAAAAACGGCCAACCCAGATGGTTCTGGTTCTGGTTGTCCATAATGTAGCCAATCATCATCAGCAAGCGGCTAACCCTGTTTCTTTACCAAAGTTCGATTGATTGGTTGCGAGAGTAATCGGCAGGAGATTCGTGGTATGAGAATAGGGTTCTTGGGTTCTTTGTTGTTAGCGTTTGGAAAGTGGACCCTGGACTCTATTTTTGTTTGAGAAAATTCCAGTGGCGTATTTTCATGAATGGTTGCCCTTTATTATCACATTAAGAGGGCGCGTGTGTGATATCAATATTTTGATATTTACGAGTGGTGTGTTAATTTGTGGAGTGAACGGTGATCGTCATGTATCACGCAACAGCGCTCACGAAAACAAAAGGAAAAGTTGGGGCAAAATAAACACGCTTTCATTTATCATACTGTGTCATTGAGAGGAACGATATACAGTGGTAGAGCTTGTCTAACTTAAAATGACGCGCCTCTCCATCGTATTCTCACTTATAATACCACAAGAGCTTCAAAATTATCGGGTATTTCCCGATAGGTTCGTTGCAAACAGATGAAGGACGACTTTATTTGTTTGCAGGGAACCTTGAGGGAAATGCCAGATAATTTTGAAGCTCGTGTGGTATTCGGGGGATTATTTTTCCGTCCCAAATGTCGGCCAATAGAATTGCATTCGACGTCACGTGGTAACCAGAGAAAATTTTCAAAAAATTATCAGTATAATACCATGTAGGTTGTACCACGTGACGTCGAATGGTGCAATTCTAATGGTCGATATTTGGGTCGGAAAAATAATCAGTACAAAATTGTGTCGTTTATATCAACTAGTGAAGTGGTGGGGCGCGTCATTTCAAATTAGACAAGCTCTACATACATCTATGCATAAGCATATTATAATATCTCTACTGGTACTGAGTCAAAGTATATAATATACACTAAGCGAAACTGATTTACTATTAATTTAGCATTTTGTAACAGTGATGAAATAACTAGAAGATGCCCGCAACTCCGTTGCGCTCAAACTCGTTTATCGCGCGGGAACCGTACATTTTTCCGGGATAAAAAGAAGCCTTTGTCCTTTCCCGGGACTCAAAGTATATCCATACCGAGTTTCATCAAAATCGGTTCAGCGGTTTGGGCGTGAAGAGGTAACAGAAAGACAGACAGACCTTCGCATTTATAATATTAGTATGGATACCGTTTTCATCGGTTTCAGTATCAGTGGCCGGTTTCATTCATAAGGCTGCCTTCACATTACGTCGCCAGTGGTGCGGCAGCCGCGCGACTTCCATACTTAAACAGCCGCGCGACTCTCTTTTGTATGAAGTCGCGCGTCTGCAGCGCTGCTGCCGCACTGCTTGCGACGTAATGTGAAGGCGCTCTAACAGCCTTGCTACGAACTTGTTATTTTTTAGTACTAGTAGTCTCTCTTCTCGCAACCCAGTGGGGATCATCCCCACTACTTCGTCCACTCTTATCAAAGTGTGGGCGAACGATCGCCAGTCGTGTCGATCATCGAATCGAACCCACGTCCTATGGGTCAAGGGCCAAGCTCTTAATTGGACAACGGAGGTGCTGATAATATAATGGAGCTCAGTAATACTTTTGAGTTATTGACTATCTAATTCGCACATAATGTAATTTAATATTTATGAATATTTTGGTGGAGTTGTTGTTAACATGATGAGAATGTCCACACAATATTTAATTCAGAACTAAAAAATAAGATTTTTGGAATAGGTTTCTTGTAGGCACGTTCCTATTATAGTTAGGTCTACATCTTGATCTCAACAAGCTATGTTTCTCTGAGTTTTCAACAACCGATGTTTTTACCGGAAAGCGATATCACGAATGTGAATATGAAAGTCGGCTAAAAACCGATGCACATTTTATTTCACCTAAATTCCGAAAAAGTTACAAACCCAGCAATCATGTTCGAGTTACGAGTTAACAAAAAATATTTACAGACACATCGCAGTGGCTTGTTTTTGTGCGGGAATTTTACGCATTCCAGCCAAGCTGTGAGCATTTGCTAAAGGGTTTTACGGTTAAAAAATGAAGGGCTAGATGTTATAGGGGTTACAGGTTAATAATAGATAGGTTAAGGTTCTCGCCGAGGTGCACCTCTTTGTTTCACAAAGGAGGTCACTTCTCGGTGAGTCACCGAATTGGGAGGAGCTCTCGCGGGTGCGAAAGCAGGGGCAAGAGTGGTTGCTACGAAGGTGGGGTGAGGATCTGGCGCAGACCCGGTACGGTAAACGTACCGTTGAGTCTCTGCGTCCAGTTCTTGTGGCGTGGATGCGCCGCAAGAAGAAACCCCTCACCTTCCGCCTTACACAGGTACTCACCGGACACGGGTGCTTCGGTGAGTACCTGTGTAGGGTTGCCAGGAGAGAGCCAACGCCAGCCTGCCATGAATGTGGCGCTGCGGAGGACACGGCCCAGCATACCCTTGAGGTGTGCGATCGTTGGGCCGTGCAGCGCCACGATCTCGTGGCGGTGCTAGGTGGAGACCTGTCACTCCCGAGCATGGTACGCTGCATGCTCGAGAGTGATGAGGCCTGGCAGGCGGCGGTTTCTTTCTGTGAAACCGGCCTTTCACAGAAAGAGGCCGCGGAGCGAGACAGAGAGGACGATCCCACCTCTCTGCCGCTCCGCCGGCGTAGGACGGGAGGGCGGAGGCGTCGCTACGCGAACCTCCAATCTCTCGTCTAACGGGGCTCCGGGTCAGGATGGGAACCTGCCCGGCTTTGTCAGTCCCGGCGCCGAGGGGAACGCTTTAATTCGCCTAAGCGTTCCCTTACTTTGGTGGAAGTCCGGTCCGAGATAGACCGGCCAGTCGTGGACGGAGTCCTGTGTTAGACAGATCCGGGATTTCCCTCCGTTATACGGCTGAAGGCGAACCGCAGGTGGTTTTAGTGAGTAAGAGTCTCACATACCCCCGGGGTACCCAACCCGGGACACCCATGATGGGTTTCCCCTGCGATATCAAAAAAAAAAAGGTTATTTTAGTTGTGATTTTATTTACCTTTCCATACGTCTTGTTGTCGTCGTGTACTTACTATGGAAACACAACCTATTAAGAGGCCGGGTACCCTTGGAATTTCTCATACATACGTAATTCCAAAATCATTTTCTCATACGAAAATATTTAACATGTTTGAGTAGTTTTTCAGTTTAAAATAGTAATTACCTAGGTTCCTGCACAAAAATTTACTTAAAAATATTTTTAAACACAATTTTTTTTGTTTTGAATTTTTTTTAGTAAATTTACAACTAAATATTTTAACACTAAAAATATATTAATAAATAGTAAATTTACTACAAAATATTGAAGTAAATTTTTGTGCAGGAACCTAGATAATTACTATTTTAAGCTGAAAAATAACTCAAACATGTTAAATATTTTCGTATGAGAAAATGATTTTGGAATTACGTACTTATGTATGAGAATTTCGAGGGTACCCGGCCCCTTAAGCATACGATCGAAATAATCGAAAAAACCGATTCTGCTTATTTTAGTCGTAAAATAAAGTTTGAAGTCCAGGGAAGGTTTTTAAGTGACACGAAGTTCACCTGGACAGCTAGTAGGCGCAGCGGAGACGACAGACTATCCGTGACGCACTTTTTGTCTGTGGAAACAGAACCTATGCAATTATATGCGGACTTTTTGCGCGTCTTGTGCGTTACTGCATATAATTGCATAGGTTCTATTTCCAGAGACTAAAAAGTGCGTCACGGATAGTCTGTCTGCGCTGCGCCTTTATAAAAGCCCGTAGGCAAAATGATATCTAATTATCTAGTTGGCTAACAGTTCTGAAAAATTACTAAAACCGATCGTTGGTCGGTTTCGTTCTATTGCGATCGCAAACGAACTGTGTACTTGCTTATTAAGACTGTGTAATTGCTTTCGACAGTTTTGAGAGGATATCAAAATATGAGGCATTTAGGTCCAATTTTATCAACGATAGCATTGTCCTCTTTCATTTTTCATTTGAATGAAAGAGAAGACATGATATTTTAACAAGCTGTTAACACTAACAGACGTTGGTGACATTGGGCCTTAAGGTTGGCGAAACGCAATTTAACCTATCAACTCCCATAAGGACATCGGCGACCGCGACAGCAATAGAATAACAATAGATTTCCAAGAATCCGCGATCGAAGGATTAATTAAATTCTCAGTAGGAAGGTGAATTCATTTGAAATCTGCTCTGCCTTGCTAGTTGCTCCTCTAGTCAAACACGGAAATAAAACAGTAAATTGAACCGTAATGTAACAAGAATAACCATAACATGTTAAATATAAGATTTAAGATATAAGTTTATTGCGGTATCCAGATGCCTCTGGTTTGGGTCTAGTTAATCTCAATAGCAGGACCAAATACAGCCAGACTTTACTACACGGAGCCGATTTAGACCAGAGCAACACGACGAGAATCGGTCTAAATTTCAGTCTAGTTGAAGGCCAATATCTAATTCATAATTTATGATACCATTTGGCTATTTTGATAAGTAGATCCATACTAATATTATAAATTATGCGAAAGTGTGTCTGTCTGTCTGTTACCTCTTCACGCTTGAATCGCTGAACCGATTTTGCTGAAATTTGGCAAGGAGATTCTTTGAGTCCCTAGAAAGGACATAGGATAGTTTTTATCCCGGAAAATGTACGGTTTCCGCAAGATAAACGAATTTTGGCGCAACGAAGTTGCGGGCATCATGTAGTTCTAAATATTGATAAAAGTAGAGATATTTGCTTAACTTGTAGCTGACTAGATGTTGTTTGCAACCAAAAGAAGTTTCTGGTCCTGGAAATGTATAGTTTGCTGTGAAAAGTACCTTGTCTTTTCGGAGACAAAGAGAACAGACAGACAGACATGTAACTTTCCTTCGAATTCGTTTTATTGCTAGGGAAGTATCTAAACTAAAACCTTATAATCTCGAATAATTCTAGTATTCGTCTGCGTTTCCCCATTGTTTTACTTCATAACATACACTATCAACAAAAACTCTGTTATTGAATCTAATTTATGTAATCGAATAGGTTACGGAGCTCAAGGAATCGATTATTGTGCAGTAAAAAATCGATATTGGCTCGATTCGCACGAACTGCTGCAGCCAAGGTGCTGACCTTTACGCGTCTTGACTTCTTGGGCTTGCATCGACTGACAAGAGATTATTATGCTCCGGTTTTTAGGGTTCCGTACCCAAAGGGTAAAAACGGGACCCTATTACTAAGACTTCTTTGTCTGTTCATCCGTCTGTCTGTCTACTGTAGATAGAAAGTTATTTTTTTACAAATTATGCATTTCTTGTCATTATAACATCTTATAACAACAAATACTGAAAACAAAATGTTAACCTCTTTTGTGTTAAAAATATTTTGTGTTATTTGAGAGAAGTCTCTAAGAAAACAGCTGATAGCTTACGTTTGACCAGTGTGAACAACCTTTAATATCTACTTAGGTCTCAAAATCCTTACCTTTGATCGTAAACTTTGTAACCACACAAGATGTTCATACAAAAGATTTTACGGTTGAAACAAAGTAAAGTTTTACTGAGAAAATCCAGCAAAATGTCAAGGGATTGGCCGTTTGTCCACTGCTATCGGGACGTCACCGAGAAAAAATAAAATAAAATGCTACTTTATGACCTAGGTCCTAGGTCCTATAGGCTATAGGTTTTATTTTCTACTGACATTGGTCTAGTGACCCGTGTCCCGCTGCTTTGTAGTGGCGTAGAGCAAAATGAAACCTATAACCTAGGTCCTAGTTTTTCATTAGCTTCACTTGTGACTATGTAAGAAAATCTCGGAATATTAATTTGATTAGGATGAAACTTTGCACACGCTCTGAGTTCTGATGACAATACATGACTAGCTTATAAACGTCATTACAAATCCAATATGGCGGCCTGCCCTGCTATTTGAAATGCACCCCCATAATATGGGCAACAAATGAAAGGATTTGCTGTCAGGAATACGAAAAAACAGTCATATGGATATGACTTATATCCAACATTGCGGACATCCAAGATGGCGAATTGGCTTAGTCCGTGCTAAAAGCTTGTTTTTTTATTTTTTGGAACGAAGTTCCTTATCTCGCGTTCGGTGTAAATCTTGAAGGCTAGACGGAACGACATTTGACCTTGATTTGACCTCGACATTTTTTTATTAGTACCTGCATGGTAGGGACAGAGGGCGTTGATAGTAACTATTTCTAAGCGTCAACTAGATGGCGTTTTTTTAAATTGTTTATTTGCGCGTTGTTAGTATTCCTGGGCGTCAATAGATGGCGTTTTTTTAATAATACTTACAGATTTTTTGAACATAAGAAATAACTTCGTTCCATTCGGGTGTCAAAACCTCTCAAGTTTTTTTTAAACTATTAATTATTCTCGGTGACGTCCCGGTGACGGTGGCGGTGGACAAACGGCCAAATGTCAAGGGATTTTCTGTAGTTGCGAGGGCAAAAAATTATTCAAATAAGTTGGTATGACGCACAGTGTCGAAGACGTTTCACACTACTTTAAACTTTAATTCTACGGGTTATGGTTAATTTTCGATTGTGTTTGATATTATTTTCTGTTCGGTTTTCTATGTTGGTTTGTTATAATATTATTAGTCATAGTCACAATGATAATAGTAACTTGATATAAGCAGTGTATTAACTTATTAGTTATTATTATTAGATTCAGTATTGTCAAGGATTAATATTGTCGAATTTTCGTACTTGTAGCTAGTTAAGCATTTTAGGACATCTAAAATGTAGTCCAAACCACGAGCCAGGACAAATAAATTCGTGTTTGTTAAAAAAAATTGATTGATTTTTGATTTTACATTTAAAAATTAAAATAAAAGAAAATTCTTTGGTTTAGATCATATTATGACACAAAAATGTAAGGCCTTTACAAAATTACTAATGATTTGTTCTTCTTGTTTCAGGTAAATAACTGTTTTGGTGGTCCTACTGTACAGGTTTTAAGTTCAATATCATCTAACTAACATCATTGTCGCCTGGATTTGACCCCAACCAAATAACGTATATCTGTAGGTACGCCATCAGCCTATCAATAAGCATGTAGGTTACCTCTTGTACAAAAATATCATCATAATATTGCGATCATAATACCTACGTCCTACACCCTGGTTTACAAGTAAAGGATAGCTCCGAGTTCCGACTTCACAAAGAAACGTTCTTGTCAAAATTATTCGATTGTAGTATTGTCCTTATACATGCTGATGATGATGAATATCATAGTTTTTAAACCTAGGATAGCTTTGACTCTACAAAAAACCATCTTGAAAGGAATCTTTGCTTGTAGATTGTAAAGTCTGTAGATATCTTAGTTGATGAAGGTTGATGATGATGAATATCGTATATCTCAGTATGACATCAATCCGGGGAAGGTTATTGGTTGTCACTCGACGCCGCAGATATCGAATGGACAATATTAGAAACGGTAGTTCAGTCAGACCGTAGACGTAGAGAATGGATAGATAGGTACACTACACAGGGTATATTCAACATGAATCAGAATTTGGGATATGAAGCGTGAAAGACTGAAAATAATATGCTTCAAACCACGAAGTCATAACATTTCCATTCCAGTTTTGACTTTACGTAAAATCTTCTATAACATGTAACCGTAAAATTGCTCTTACATTAAAGTAAATGCGCAACAGTGTGGTTTAAAGTATTTGTGCAAACAAATTGAATAAATGTCAGCGTGGTCTTTTCCGATTCACTCGCTATGCTACATAATATAATATGGTCTATTATATTATGTATCGACCACACTCAGAGACACTCATCATTTACGTAACTTTAATGTGAGTAATGAAGATTTTTTTAACGTTTACACTCTACATTTCAGTCAGACTCTTTAATTAAAGTTAAGTAATTTAAAATGTATGTATGAGTGAGTGCGGTCTTATAATCCCTATCTTTGGCTTTGGCCTTTCTATAGATCTATGTATAAGGCCTCTCTGTCCTATGACCACTCTTTGTCTATGGACCCTCTGTCTATATCTCTTTATATTATCTATGGTCCATATCACGCTGAGTTGCGATTTCGGTCGCAATTTTTCACATTCAAAACCAATATTGGCGGAAAGCGGCTGCTCATGCGGTAGCGGTGTGAGATTAATCTTTAACGACTTGCAAAGAAAAGCTTTTTAAATGCCAAAGTTGGCCAAAGGTCACTGATATTGGCATTTTATCTTGTAAACCCACACTCAGACCAAATAAAAACTTTTTATTTGGTCTGAGTATAAACCTAACTTCTTTGTAAGTAACTTCTTTGTCAAAAGGTACTTAATTTTATTATTTCTCCTAATACTCATAATAAGTTAAATAAGAGCAAAGAGGCGGCTTGTTTTGAAACTTGCTACCGATTACTATCTTGTTAACAAGAGAGTAAAACATTAATGAAACCATGCTATCACTTGCAATCTATCGTTTCGACCTATCGCAAAGGAACTGGACTCTTATAACAAAAAATTAAAACCGACTTCCAAGGTAAAAACAATAATAATATTAATATGAACTAAAAAGTATTAAATAATTTTTACTATCTAATAGTGCCTTTTTCCGAATTCGGCTAAACCTCAACTATTTCTGTACTCAATCTTCATTATTTTGAAGTCGGTACCAGATAGCTGAATCTTCAGTCCTCTGACAGAATATTTAAAACTTTTGGAACTGGCACCGACTTCAAAATTATGAAGATTGAGTACAGAAATAGTTGAGGTTTAGCCGAATTCGGAAAAAGGCACTATTAGAAGGTAAAAATTATTTAATACTTTTTAGTTCATACTAGCTATATGACCGAGCTTCGCTCGGGATTCAAAAAATTCAAAAAACACACATAAAATGACATTTTATGAAAATGATTCCTAGCTAGATCGATTTATCGCCCCCGAAACACCCTATATACTAAATTTCATGAAAATCGTTGGAGCCGATTCCGAGATTCCAATTATATATATACAAGAATTGCTCGTTTAAAGATATTCATAGCTAATATTCAAATATTCAAAGCTACCGAGCAAAGCTCGGTCATATGACCGAGCTTTGCTCGGTATTCAAAAAATTCAAAAAAACACACATAAAATGAAATTTTTTGAAAATGATTCCTAGCTAGATCGATTTATCGCCCCCGAAACCCCCTATATACTAAATTTCATGAAAATCGTTGGAGCCGATTCCGAGATTCCAATTATATATACACACCGGCAAAATTAGCGGAACATAATAAAATTTTATTTTTTTTTGAAAATTAATCGCTGTTTTTTATATATTTATTTATTAATTTAATAATTGATGATTAAAAAATAAAACTTATATAAATGTAGGGCATAAAAACGTGTAAAATTAAAAAAAATCTGCAAAAATCTAAAATTAAGAAAAATCTTTGAAATTTCAGTAGTAATTTTTTAAGTTAAATTC
Organism: Polyommatus icarus; assembly: GCA_937595015.1. NCBI lineage: Eukaryota > Metazoa > Arthropoda > Insecta > Lepidoptera > Lycaenidae > Polyommatus > Polyommatus icarus. Next base: position 17,118,697 of record OW569332.1, read on the forward strand.
TTCATTTTTACTTAAGAAATGCCATGTTAACAGCGTGTAATGCCTTCTATGGATCTGAAGAGAGTCTGGATACGCCATTATATGCTTGCATTTTGATTGTCAATCATTTCCTGTGGGATATTCTTCTACTCCTCCAGTAGCGCCAACTCGAGCTCCTGAACACATTTTGGAGCTGGAGTTTTAATTCGTACCGTCCACCCATTGATGTGCCACACGTTCTCAATCGGATCCACATCCGTAGACCGTGCTGACCTCTCCACCTGGGCTACGCTAGCATAATTTAGGTCATAATGCCCGATTTTTTTACTCTATGGACGCGCAAAAAATTGAAGTTACTATCTAAAACTGTTTAAAAGGCACAACATGCAGTTCTAGGATGTCTGTGCTATTGCCCTGTACTGTCAAAGTACCATCATTAACAATCATCAGCTCTGTGCGGGCTCCAAATCATATGCAACCCCAAACCATTACGAAGCCTGCATGATATACCACTGTTTCCGTTAATTTTGATGGTCTATAGCGTTCCTTACGATTTATCCACATTCTTTATCGCCTGTCAATAAAATTTACACAGAATTTGCTCCCATCACTGTACAGCACACGATTTCACTCACTTGTCAAATTTTGATGTTCACGCGCAAATCTTTGGTGCCCTGTCTCAAGTTTTGGTGCCCTTGCTGGCACCTTTGAGTTTAATTTAACTTCTTTGAGTCTTCTTCTTACTGTACAATCACTTACAGGTACATCTCGGACCTGTTCCTATAGTTTTCATCTCTGCAAAGCAGTTTAAGGTCGATTTCTTAAGGCTTGTACCCTTACAAAACGGTTATCCTGAACCTTTGCCACCCGATATATGCCTTGTTCTCGTCTCCGTACGTAAGATCCAGTCTCTCTGTAGCGTTGAAATTTACGATGGACCACGAAAACCGACACACCTAAGGCCTGACTGACCGAACGGTAGGTGTGACCTTTCTCTATCGTGGTTACAGCTCTAGCTGTCGTAGATGCTGGAAAATCCACTAATTTTGTATCTAAGCAATGTGTTCTTCCAAAAACCAAACAATCAAATGAGCTGGCATGCCTTGCACCCCGCTAAAAACGCCATTCTTATCAGAAACACTTACAACGTCAATCATCGAAAAACACTTAGTAGGGCATAATTGCAATAAAAATCTATCAACTTGCCAGTTTTGTTCAATATTTTATTTCCTAAATGAGCTTAGAAACTATAAAAAAGGATTTCACACAGCCCGACCCACTTGAATTCAAGTTGTGGCCCTTTTTACTTATGTTCCGCTAATTTTGCCGGTGTGTGTATATACAAGAATTGCTCGTTTAAAGATATAAGATATTAATGTTATTATTGTTTTTACCTTGGAAGTCGGTTTAAATTTTTTGTTAAAAATAATAATAATTTCACTCTTTTTAGTTACACTAGTAGGTAAATCTTCGTGTATATTTTACGTATCTTATTACAATTTGTTAAGAGTCACAACTCACACTCACAAAATAATATAATATTATCAGTGAAGTGAACATATTGTGCTAAGTAATTTAACAATTTTAATGCTTCAAGCCCCAAGCGGTCACCGGCGATTGCGATAACAATAGAAAGGCTATTGTGTCTCGTTTTTCCACGATCGAAGGATCTATCAGATAAAAAATTGTACAAACTTGCATAGGATGTAGCGTAGCTACTCATAATATTTATTTAATATTATCATAATTATTGACAGCTGTTCTCGTAGTCAAGAATTCAAATCGATAGGTACTTAGTGCACCATCTATCGATTAATAAGTATAACTAATTAAAAATACACTTAATGAATTTGTTTTGTTTAAATGCTCTTTTTAAAATAACTTTATTTTAATTCAATTTGTCTATTAAAATTTTATAAAGTAGTTAGTAAAGTATTCGATCTGTATATAAAGTATTCGATATTCTGTCGTCTGCCGCCACGCGGCGCGCGGCGGCGCGGCGACGCCGTGTATTAAAAACAAACAGGTGTTGTTATACAGTACATCATTATTATTATTAGTATATCCATACCTATGCCTTGTACTATTATCTATTCTGTGCCATGAGACATTGGTGGCCTTAACACGACGTGGTAATGATGATGATGATGACGATGATGATGATGATGATTATGATGATGAATATGAATTGCATAGTAGTTTATGCTTTCTGTTCTTAAAACAACGCCGAAACTACCAAACGTGTATCTATAAGGAGTCAGGAGTTCTCTCAGCATCTTCGAAACCATGGCATACCTTGACCCAATATTTGACTTTTTGGTAGCGTATTCTTAGTACACTTCACATAAAACCAAAATCACCATATGTTTCCATATAAATTTCGAGGAGTTCCCTCGATTACTCATGGATCCCATCATCAGGTCACCACTTTTGTGAACATGGTACCAAATTGGAGTGAAACCTAATACAACAAAACAAAAATTTCGAAAATCGGTTCACAAACGGCGGAGTAATCGTTGAACATACAAAAAAAAAAAACAGCCGAACATAATATAGCCTCCTCGTTTTTTGGAAGTCGGTTAAAAATGCACTCGGCACAAAAAATTTTCTACAAATCAACAACCAGACGTTAGTAAACGTGAAATTGGAGGTAGGTGGCGTATAAATTCCGCTATCCCATTACCGATGGGAATCGACTGACATAAATATATATCTATGTGGATAGCTCTACCATGAAATGCAATACCCGTGCCTCGCCGCTCTAGGTACGGCTTTACAAAAACGTATATAAATGTCTATGCTTGGTGGAATGTGATTTTTTCTTCATTATTTCTTATCAATAACATTTAAAATTGAGCTTTGATATTTCTTATGTAGTTCTCAAATCTCATGTAAATTGAGTTTAAAATATGACTCGATCATACTTATTTTAGTAATTGCAGTTAAATTGCTTAACACATTTGGATGTTATTTCTTTTCTTTTTAACCGACTTCCAAAAAACGAGGAGGTTATATGTTCGGCTGTGGATATTTTTTTTTATAGTCTCAAGAATGAACATACAATTTCGCAAGGTAGTTTTAATCTCGGTGGAATCTACGGTTCACGCGCGATTAACAAATCTTTGCTTTGTGATGATTTTTTCCAGTCTTTCAGTCTCCTTGCAATGCAGCCAGGGTGCTAAAAATAATCTATCATACGTCTTAAGTTTCATATCAAGTGTTTTTCAAGACGTTATCTATCTATCTATCTCGCTCGAACGGAGATACGACGTAGCGTACGGTATTGTAGATACCTATTTAATATTAGCTCTTGTTTAACACTATATATATATATATATATATATATATATATATATATATATATATATATATATATGCTTCACTTCTCAGGTTGGGGCATGTACGTCTTGTTTCGTTCTTCCTATATTATTAAGATTATATGGATATGGATACATAGAGATATAACATGCAATTCCTTCTCTCTAGATGTAACACTTCTGGGATCACAATCAGATCTATAGGATCAGATATATAGGAACTAATCCCTATCTTCACGTAATATTATCCCGTTTTACGTCACGTCTCCCCCCTTCTACCCCCTCGTCTGGAGCTGATGATGACCCGGTCGATGCGGCTGTGAACTCTACGCTTAATGTACCTCGTTAGTTGGGACCTGGGGGTTATTACGTGTTTGGCATTTGGATGGGAAATCGATTGATGGACTAGCTTTTCATGTGAAGCTATGATCTATAGTGTCATGACTCATGAAGTCATACCTTAGGCATAGCTATAACAGGTGGGCTAACTTTGGATGAGAAGCTTTTATGACTTTCTTAGCTGAAAAATATTATGATATGGGCTGGCTATAGTTAGGTAAACGTCAGGACTCAGGACATATAGAGAAGTTATAGGTAGTTATTGGCAGTTATGGGAGTTTATCCATAGTCTCATAGATGACAAAATACCCGGGCATTTTGAATGTTACGGATAAATAATAAAAATGTATGCTAATATACATTTAAAAAATATTATCAGAAAATTCTGGATTTGTGAGCTCAACAGAAAGGTAGAAAAAATATTCTAATAGGCTATGTTAAGGACTAACTAACTCCGCTGGCTCAGCGACCCGAAGTGGATCTTGGCCTCCGAAATGAGCTTCTGCCATTGAGCCCTATGTATATGTATATGTGCATGTTAATTGTTAAGGCTTATCAGTTATCACTAATCGTATCAGTAACGATTTATAGCTATGTATTAGTTTGCAAAAATATCCAAGTTCTCGCTCATAAATCTCGTTTATGTCACGTGGGCTGACCGTCATCACTGAGTTGCTTTGTCGTGAATTCGCGATAATTGTGCTGCTAATATTAGCTTTACCGTACATGTACAATGGTACAGTTCGTCATGCTGACCTTTATAGCCATGTTATACGGTTCATTTTCGTTGGAATACCGAGGTAAATAACCAAACAACACAGTTTAAGTAATATAACTACACCCTATTTATGATTTATCGCACATGATTACACATACTTAATATAAAGTATAAACCTTCCTATATAATCACATTTAGGGATTGCAATCCGGATACTTCGAAATCCGAAAAATCCGGATAATCCGGATTTTATGGGCCTATGAAAAATCCGGATTTTTAGTTTTCAAAATCCGGATTTTCGGTTTTTTCGAATAGTTGATAAAATTATGAAAAGTAAGCTTTTACGTAATATACAATTAATTTAAATGTATTGTGTAATATCTGACATACAAATTCACATTTGTTTAAAGGCGCTATCACAACTTTGCGTGGTCTACACGTACCAAATTGGAATTACGTATGTAGTTATTTGGTGGTTGTTATTTCATTTCTTTACAGATTTTTTTATTTAAATGAAATAATTTCTCTATAGAATTAATATTTAATTAGCTAAAACCTAGCTCTTATTTTACTATATAATTATGTTTTTTTTGTGATAATATAAATGCAACGATGATAAATTTACAACTATTTTAAAACATTTCACTTTTCAGTATTTAATACAATGTTTTTTTTCTACAAAATATTGTTTTTCTTTACATTTAGGTTATAATTATAAATCATAATTGTTTACGTAACCAATGCTGATTTGCGATTCTGTCTAATGATAATAAAGGAATAAAGTAATAAAGAATAAAGGAATAAAGTAAGTTTATAACATGAGAAATGTTGATTTAAAGTTTAAATACTTATTTAAGTAATTATTCTGTACAATAGCCTAAGCCGGTGGTAGGCATCGTAGATTCTACGTTCTTCTGACTGTAAAAAAGAGTATTTATGATACCTATTTTAAAGAAAAATATATTTTATTTATTTATTTATATAAACATATACTTTCGAACTGCTTAGCAAAGGCGCCACCAGAAATCTTTCACTTATTTTGCTCCAGCGTCACTGTTTGGCAGCCCAGCTAATATGCCTCCAGTGGGGAGTTTATAACCGTGTTCTAGGCTAAAGTCTTCGCAATTGTTGGTTCCTCGGAGTTGGCTAGTAAGAAAAAAAATTAGAATACTTGCCAGAAGTGTAACTGGACTATGTAAGCTCGACAAGCACTTTTACAGAATATGTGTTAATAGCATTTTGACTTGCAGATTCTATGACACACCTATTCACCTTCTATTTTACTCTACTGCTTTACTAAGAAGAGCAAAAACTCTCCTAATTTACTAAAAATGAAATGAGTTGCACCAATCCCAATCACATCGTTAAATTTATGAGCAGCACTAGGGTGGGGACGGTACTCTAATACGAAGGAGTCACAATAAATCCTCAAGAATCGTCGTAACGTCAGGATTACAGTGATCTGCCTTCGGAAGAAAATAAAAACACCTCCAGAGCATAGCGCTATCTTTTCTTAGGCATATATACTCAGTCGAAATCCAGCCTGATGTATGCGGACAACGTGACCAGCCCAATGCCACTTTAGCTTGGGCGTCTTGATTCCTACGTCTCTGATTCTGGTTTGGGAGCACATTATGTTTGTTTTGTTGAGATTTGAGTTCTATTGCTCTTTGGCAGACGCAGAGTTGGATTTTTTTTAAATTATAAATCGGTCAATGATCGAATTTGCGCATCGTTGGTTATGACGAGCGAAATACACATATAAACGAGTCTGAGCTTCAGTGAGAGTCATCATTCTTTATGGACCAGTTTTTCTGCCTTTCTGTAGTCATAAGAAAATATTTGGTCCAAGTATAGGTACTCATTGACATCGTCAATTCCTTACTCGTCTACTTCGACCCTACGTCTTGATCAATGTTTGTATCTTTGACCTATTTTTTGTAAGTTCCACCTCTAGGCTTGTAGATCTTGGAGCATAATTTGATGATGTGCCTTCGATCAAATATTCTGATCAGATATATTTGATCGAAGTGATGTGATTTTCTCGTTAACTAAAATTTCACATTTTTAAATAGTAAAAAAAAAATCAAGGTACATATATTTTTAAATTGTTAATAATATTTAAAGTACCAGGTACTGTCATTTTAATCTCGTCCTTTTTACACCCATGTGAAAATCGCCAACTCAAGAAAAATGTTAATTTTTTAAGACGTTTTATTTTGCACTTTTAAAATGAATGTTAAATAAAAAATATACAAGAAAATAACTCACATTTAAAGCTGTTTGTCAAAAATATTTAAAAAATTACAAAAAAATCCGGATTATCCGGATAATCCGGATTTGAGGATGAAAAAATCCGAAAATCCGGATTTTTTTAAAAATCCGTTTTTTGCAATCCCTAATCACATTAGCTATATCCACACTAGGCGCTTTCGTCTTCAATTTTCGTCATCTTCTTTCATTTAACTTTTGTTTTGGCTCATATTCAATAATTGAATGCGTCAACGAACGCAACGCCAACATTGTCATTTTTGAAGTTTTGGATACGGTCAGAGGGCATGCGTCGTGGGCATGCCTCACGTTCGCTGTTGACTGCGCTATAACGCATGCCCTTGACGAACAGAAAAAGGCACAGTGTGGACAAAGCTATAGCTAGGATAGGGCATTCCCTAGGGAGAGAGGCGACTATAATGATTTATATTATACTAGCTGTCCCGGTAAACGTTGTTTTGCCATATAAATAATTTTTGGTATGAAAAATAGATGTTGGCCGATTCTCAGACCTACTCAAAATGCTCACAAAATTTCATGAGAATCGGTCAAGCCGTTTCGGAGGAGTATGGCAACGAAAACTGTGACACGAGAATTTTATATATTAGATACTTAGGTATATAGAATTATAGAGGTAGAAAAAAATAAGACCAAATATTTAATATCCACATCAGAATATTCTCCACCTTTTTTAGAAGTCGGTTAAAATTAAACAGGATCAAAATTTACAGGTAGAATACGGTTTATCTACTTTATTCGTGACAAAAAATATCCTAATCTGGAGACGAAATCATTGTAAACAATGAAAAATCTGATCTTCCACTTCGTCAGATACATAATACCATCGAAATGAGCGTACAATGAAAAATATTTCATTGGGACTAGGATCACAAAAAGCGGCAGGTAAAGGACCTTAGGTACGATCGGGGACATTTGCAATATAAAATTAAAACCCTATTGCTACGGAAATAAGGTTCAAATTGTTAGACGCGAATGTGCCCGACTGTACAGCCGGGGGCGAAGTCCAAATTTCGAGGACCGGGGCTTAAAATTGGGATATTGAGCCGAGCGCGAGGGAGAGACATGCGCAGCGAGGGCTGGTCAGAGACTTACGTCTGGTGCCAACACTGCAGTAGGGCACAAGTGTAGATAAATATTATATACTACGGTATAGCACAGGGTAAAAAATATAAATATGTACTACAGTTGGACAAGGCTTTAAAATATGAATATGTCTATGATGTCAATGGGCGCTGTTGGTAAAGGAGAACTGTCAAAAATGATGTTTTTTGTATGAAAGAAGCGTTAGTTCCTTTTCTCGCCACGTTCATAAACAGCCTTGTCGAACTGTATCAGAGAAGTCATAGGCAGGTGACGGACTTCCGTAATTTGGTCGCGTTATATCAAATCCATCCGACAGATTACGACCAATGAATTGACGTAAAACTATCCAAATGATAAAGGTTCGTCCGCCTATGAATCAATTTCTTCGACGGCATATGGTCGCTTCACACGTTTATCGAGTTAACATTATTCCAGCCAAATCGAATCCAGAGCTAGTTACCACTGGAATAATGTAAACGATCAAGGGCGTGCACAAGATTTTGACACTGGTAATGCAGCGATATCGGTTCAGTAGTTTTGGTGTGAAAGCAAAACAGACAGACAAACGGACAAAAAGAGATATTTTCGCATAAATTAATATATACTTACTTAATTAATTATTATTAATTAATATATACTACTATATTAATATAATAATAATAGTGTGGATATACATTGAAAACTATTTTCTAAACTAATTAGTAATTAGTGTAATTACGTACTGTTATGAAGAAATAAAAAACACCATCTGTTGTCACGCGTTGGAACTACAATGAGAGTTTATTTCATCGATGTATACCAATTACCATACAACATAATATTGTGCGCTAAGCTAAAATAAATAAAAAAACGCCATCTATTGTTACGTATTAGAAATACAATGTGAATTTATTTTCATCGATATTTCCATGGAAATTAGATAATATATCTTTGCCTCATCAAAATGTAGCCTATGGCTCTCTCAGGCTCTAGACTAACTGTGTTCAAAATTTTATTACAATCGGTTCATTAGTTTTGGCGTGAAACAAAACAAAACAAAAACTTTTTCTTTTAAAACTTTTTCATTTTTGTATCTAGTATATTTTAAGTACTCACCTAATCAGCTTAACTTTTGTCTTTTCACATAATCAAGGTTCCGGTTACTTGAGATCCGATCCATAATACGATGTAAATAAATGCAAAATTTCGGCCACCACAAATTATCTTATTCAAGTGAGTGATACTTGATGAATGTACGCAATTATTAATGTTAAACTGTTAAATATTATACAAACTTTCGAATATTAAAATCTAAAATATTCTTAGAAAACTATAAAACCAAAAAAAATAATAAAAATAGTAACAGTTCTCGATCACATGAAAAAAGCAAATGGCCTCCCAAAACACTAAAAATTTCAGCTATGTAAAATGTAAACAAATATTATAAACCTCACAAAACAAAAATGCATAATGTACATATTGTACGTAATTAGTTAGATTAATTGCGTCTATTCATTTTACTCGGATTATATCCGATTGCTCGCGACTATAATTCACGAGTAGTTCCGATCGCCGTCAGCAAGGCGCGCGCCCGCGCCGGCCGCGGCGCCAGTGATGCCAACTGTTCAAAAATTTCCCCCTTAAATTAACTTGAAAACACATTGAATTTCAACCAGAACTCCCCAACTATTATTTAAATATATTATTTATTACTTGGGGTACTTTCCACTGAGAGATCAAAACGCTGAAAATACTACTTCAGCCGACCGCAATTATTGTGTTTGCGGCAAAAACGTCACTCATGATGTCATTATTTATATAAAAACAGTAATAAAAACCAAATAAATATACATTTTTGCTTAAAAAATTTCACGCCCATGAATATAATATGATATTTTTACTCCTTAAAATACGCACTATATATTTAATTTTTCCCTATTAAAAGTGGGATATCCCCATAGTTGGCAACACTGCTGGTGTCTGCCGCAGAGCTTGCAGTACACAATCGCATTCGATATTCATGGTTGTGTGCGTTTTCGGCTGTGCACGGACACACTCACACATACGCGCAAGGCAGGCACCTCAACACTGAGCCTATCTTGACCTCTCGTGAACCCGTTCGCGCGTGTACCTGATTACATGTTGCTATTTTATAAATTGAGGCGTTTTAAATGTGTATATTTATTTTTTTACTATATTTTTTACTATTATGTATTATTAAAAAATTAACGTCATGAGTCATTTAAAAAGTACGAAAGTTAAATTAAAATATCTGTTATCTGTGAATGGCAAGCACTGCCTTTTTGCCTATAAAGACCGCACGCGCATGTAAACGATCATTGGAATGCACTGGAATTCAGTGCAATACATGTTTACATTATTCTGGTAGTTCAGCGCTAGATTGGAATAATGTAAACCGGCCATCGGATTCGGACCTTCAGTCCTTCGGGCACTTATTAACGTTCTAAGTGCCCGAAGGACTTTTGTTACGGTTGCCAAGCAAAATAAATTAATAAACAGAAGGGTTTTTTGTAACATTATACACTTTTAATACTTGGCCATGACCCCTGAACTTTCAGTGTTCCTTTGTCCTGCCGGCGGGATTCGAACACGCGACGTCTGTTTTGAGCGGCGCTCTCATCAAGTGACCCATAAGACGTGTCGCCTCACACGGGCCACACGCGACAGCCACAAACGCCGTTTTAAGCTAGTCTATTGGTCGTAAAGTGAATCGTTGTAGCTTGTGGCGGCCACCGGCGTCAAAAAATGTATGAAAACTACAGGAAATATGCCGGTAGCGGCGTTTTGTGGTTGTGGCCGGTGGCTAGTGTGCGGGAGCCCTAAAACATCAAAACAAACAAGTGTGTATACTAGCAGCTCGATCGTAAAAAAAACCATTTTCGATTAATCGAAACAAACTGACTGAATCCTTATTTTCAAAAAGGGCAATATTTTTGGTGTTATATTACGGTGCGGCTTCAGTGCGGAAGTAAACATCTGATATCCTGAAGGTTTCAGGAAATTACCTGACAAAGAAAATTGAAGATACTTATCCAGAATTTCGGGGTTACCTTTTGAATACGATATACGTAATTTAGATATCATTCCTTAAACTCTTTGTTAAACTCCAATAACGTGGTGTCATTGTACTATCCAACTAGTCATTGTGCTGTCAATTAAGGCAGGTGGTTAGCTGTCACGGTTCACGAGATACCAGGTGCACCGTGCAACTATTACTATGAGTTGTGCTTTCTTTAAGAGCAATTGTATCTAAAGGCAAATTGAAGGGTATACAAGGACAATTCAAGAATAATACGGCCAATACAACACTTATAGGGTCAATTCGAGGCATCTAAAGGTTCCTTAGCTTAGATGTGACTTGGTAGAAAAGAAAAATAAGATACGGTTTCTAAAAACTTGACGTAGCCACTAGCCAGTTTATAACCGCGCGGCGGCTCGATTCCCAAGCCTCGAATGTCTGTTTCTGTCATGCTATGTCGATAATGCTGTCTGAGAGCCTGGACACAAAAACACGGCACGACGTAGTACGACGTCGTACGGCGCCGTGTCGTGGAAATCCACGAGTCACGACGCGCGTCGTAAAAAACCACGACACGGCGCCGTACGGCGTCGTACGACGTCGTGCCGTAGAAACTCACGTAGAAATTAAAGATGAGTTTCTACGGCACGACGTCGTACGGCGCCGTGTCGTGGAAATCCACGAGTCACGACGCACGTCGTTAAAAACCACGACACGGCGCCGGACGCCGTGCCGTAGAAACTTACGTAGAAATTAAAGATGAGTTTCTACGGCACGACGTCGTACGACGCCGTACGGCGCCGTGTCGTGGCTTTTTACGACGCGCGTCGTGGATTTCCATGACACGGCGCCGTACGATGTCGTGCCGTGTTTTTGTGTCCCGGCCCTAACGTGTGAGATTGACCCCTGTTCATTTATGTTGGAATAGAATATAGATTGTAACGATCGATCGCAAATAAATGGCCGCCCTTACATTAAAGGACGAGTTACACCGTTAATCGATCCAAATCAGTCATTACAGTATCTATCGGTTAATCGGCGCTAAATAATTGACAACCATAACTGCCACAATGGAATGCAACGATGTATTCAATACATATGCATGTTGTTAGTGTTTAAAGTCATAATGTTTGATGAGTAACGACAATGGATACAGTAAATATGAGGTAGCAGAAGCAGAAAGAATAGTCAAGTCTTGCTGAAAATCATCATCATCGCTATCCGCCGCTCGCTACGCCAGGATTACGACTGCTGATGATAAAAACATTGAAATAACCTTATTCGTATGGTTTTAATGATTCTAATGTAGACAGTAGGTACTCAATATTAGTATTTAGGTTTAAGTACATTTACAAAGCTATGACTATACTGACAGGACTTGCTTTAAATTGTCTATAGTGTACTCAGCGAAACATGGCGGTAGCGGTCATTGACTCCCTGTCAAAAACTTGCCAATTTCTATATAAACCGCGATTGACAATGAAGAGCAAGATGTTGTCAATCGTGGTTTTGTATAGAAAATGACAAGTTTTTGACAGGATTCAATGACCGCTATCGCCATGTTTCGCCGAGTATAGTATAGTGTAATCTGGCGTTTAAATTCTTTCAACAATTGAGCGGTAACTGATGTTGATGATGACATTATTAATTGGAGGTTAGGTGTAACCGACCCCGAGGTTACTGTAGTTGACAGGTATTCATATCTATGTTACAATACTATGGTGTTACAAAACCACTAGGACAATAAGGTGTTGCAAGTTTGAGGTAGTACTAAGGCCAGTATTAATAAAACTCTTACATACTCCTACTCGATACCCGTTGCCAATCATCTTTATACACTCTTGAGTCTAGGCTAGCAAAAACATAGATTCTGAGTCAATAGTCACATTTAAGGAACAAGCCTCACAAGACGTCTTAAATAACGGTTTCACAGCGCAGCTCAGTTGAGAGCAAAATTTTGTTTATAACTTGTCTGCATTCTGCATTATTTGTCTTTAGTATTTTAAAGCGTCCCACACGTAAAATTTGCGACTCATCCAGATTCCAGACTCGAGCGCTAACATAATCAATATTGTCCTTACCTAATACTCTCCCAAAATCTGGCTTCGTCGTAATTGGGTAAAAAGTAGTCATTAGGACTAAAATCTCTCCAAACAACAAATAAATGATAAAATATTCAGCGTGATGCGAAGCAAATTCCAGGCCTGCCAAATTAGATTACGAAGAAAGCAATCTAGTAAAAGCTTTTAGTGAGTATTCGCACAATGTTTATTCTATTCAAGGATGATGGAATTTCATACAATAGTGCTCCGAAATATTGGATGGATCCTAACTAAATATTCAGCTGAGCTGACGGAAAAAGCAATTCTAATAAGAAGCCCTTTATCCATCTGGAGGCGGGTTTTTTCCAGAAGTTTTCGCGGAACCGCGGAGATTAGGCTCTGGAAATTTTAGATCAACGGATGCCGTAAGGCGTAAGTGGAACAGCACTTATATTAACCCATCAAGCGCCATAAGGACACCGGTGACCGCGACAACAATAGAATAACAATAGATTTCCAAGAGTCCGCGATCGAAATTAAAGACAAAATCGCTGAGATGGATGATGGTAGATGGTATATAATGGATGACCACCTATTATACTATCTACCATTCTATTATCTAATTATTAATAACCAGTAATTAGCCGAAAAGTAGTAGAGAATATCATGGGCCTTACTTTTAGTTAGTGGAAACCGTGATCCCCTTCATTTTTTGGGTCTTATGGAAATTGCGTCACAATTTAGACGTTAGAACTTTTTAAAACAAAAAAAAATCTCCACAGCCGAACATATTATAACGTCCTCCTTTTTGGAAGTCAGTTGAAAAGGTGTAATGTTAATATTTAGACACTTAATGTAATTGATGGGTAATTAATGGGTAAAGGGATTGATGGGTTAAATATGTAATTTAACCCATCCCGAAGCGGCAGCCGGCTGCCGCGTAACAATTGAAAATCTATTGTGTCTGCTATACCCACGATGGAGGTGTTAATATAAGTAGTATGTGTTCATCAAAGTTAGATGATAATAAGGCCAGACGGCATAATTATACTTTTCTTTTGCTGTTATCCTGTAATATAACCTAACCTATATCCTATATAATATAAGTTAAATATTATATTTTTAATTTTTATATTATGTTTTATATGACACGTACAGTATTTACGATGTGTCTATCTCCTCGCAGGTAGCTCGTAAACATTCTGCGTTGGTAGTGGAGCCATCGGGTGATACTTGATAACGCTGGAACACCATAAAACTATATTGGATCTAGCTGGATCTAGTATTTTAGGATCTAATAAATCACAACCTAAAGTCCAAACGTTTTAAACGTCTAAAAAATTGTACATTCCAGGCACGCCTCCTATGTCATAACTCATAACTTATTTCGTGCTACGATTTTTTTTATTATAATGGTCTTATTTTGGTCACCGAAACTTGTAAATCTGCAAATCGAGACACAAAACTTGGAAATATGAAAATATTATGTGTCTCATTATTTTGGTTATATTATGTGTTCTTGTTGCTAGATAGCAAAAGAAATGTGTACTAAGCATAACAAAAATATTAACCAGTTGGTTTGATTTAAGAAACAAGCCATCGTTACCAAAATCTGAGCTATTATTCGTGAACTCTACTTTTAACGCAACATTAATTACTCTATAGGCTTTTACAGAATATTTGGGGCAGCAAATTGAGGGTAGTGGGCCAATGAAAGTTGACCGGTACGCGACAGAAAAAGAACAGGTACGGTACAGAAAAATGTTCTTTTTGTGGCGTACTTGTAGAGTTGACCGGTGATTCAAGGGCTACGTTTGGAAACTAGTTACGAGTACGTAGGCCGTGTCCATACTTGTGCAAAACATTTCAATTTTGAATCCAAAAATACTCAGTAATGTGGATTTCTAAGTGGAATACGCGATAAACGAGTTGCGCAGGAACCGTACATTTTTCCGGGATAAAAAGGATCCTATGTCATTTCCCGGGACTTAAAGTATATCCATACTTTTACTTCTTCAGTAAAATCATTTCATAATGGAAGTATGGATATTTATGGATTAATATACTTTTCGCGCGGCTTCGCCTGCGTAAATAAGTTATCACACAAACAAAAATATCCTATGATCCTTCACGTGATCTACTTTTTATTTGTGCAAAATAACAGACATTTCTCCAGTAGTTCTGAGATAAGCCCTTTCAAATAATTTCTCCCGTTTTTTCCACATTTCCTCTATTTATTAGCTTCTATTATTTTTCGAATTTTTCAAATCGGACCAGTAGCTCTTGAGATTAGCGCGTTCAAACAAACAAACAAACAAACTAACACTCTTCCGCTTTATAATATTAGTATAGATGTAGTTAATATTGACAGGCATTTCTCTGTGGCACAGATCTAATCACAGTTCACACAATTAGTTTGACTGATTAATTGAATTCCTGGGGATAATCGCTGGCTATTAAACATATTATTAGCATAGCTGTATTTGTTATTGGCTACATTTAAAAGTCTCTACAAGGAAATTATGTGACGTCAATCTTTACAGTTATGTACAAATTCTTTAGTGTCTACAGTAGAGTAATAATTTATTGTTTTAAGGGCGTCCATTACGGAGATACCGTAATTTACCATATTTCAAGCCCTATAAACTCATAATTTGAAAGCTACAAAGTTATAATAAAAATACAGCAATAATCTTCAGTATATCGACATTCCTTTCCCCGTTTTAAATTTTCTATTTTTGTTTATTATACTCATGATATCACCTTCCAAAACAAAACCAATTTATTAAAATTCAAGCATACATTCAGCATCTCCCTAGCATTTACAAATTACTTTTATTTGAAACTCACGCCAATAGATCGACAATATCATAAACTACATATTCGCCGTTTTAATTTTTTTTTGGTCAATTTTGAACTAAGATAAGTAAAAAAAATAGGGTTTTGGTGCGCTCTCGGCAACGCGGCAAATGTATGGCCAAGGTCGTTTGCTCGGGGGACGGCCTTAATAGAATATGTTGTCTGCAATTTTGTCGCGCAGATATCCGTTTATCGCGTGGGAACCGTACAATTTTCCCCGACTAAGCTGTGTTCTTGCCCGGGAAGTTCTTCATAACAAATGCAGACTAACTAACTCGTCTTGAATTACAAAATCCTGATGTTTCAGAATATCCGGATTTTCAGTATAACCAGGTATCCATACTAATGTTAAAAAAGCGAAAGTGTGTCTGTCTGTCTGTCTGTCTGTCTGTCTGTCTGTCTGTCTGTCTGTCTGTCTGTCTGTCTGTCTGTCTGTCTGTTACCTCTTCACGCCCAAACCGCTGAACTGATTTTGCTCAAATTTGGTATGGAGATACTTTGAGTCTGAGGAAATAATGTACGGTTCCCGCGCGATAAATGAATTTTGACGCAACGGAGTTGCGGGCGTCATCTAGTAAGTTATAAGACGTATAACCAAAGAAAAACTGTCGTTTACTTCAGCTCAACATTATTTCAATAAAGATACTGATAAGTGTAAAGTGTAGAGAACAGACAAACGCTAGCCAATGTTATCGTATCTAACCTACATACATATTACATATACTTCACAACGTAAACCCAACTCTATTATCTAACCATAAAAGTGCAAAACGTTTTACACGGCTCTACGTTTAACTTTACAATCAATGTGAAATGAACTCTAAGTTTTAGTAATTAGAGTTGAAGTTGTCTTGTGTGACGTTTGAGGGGCGTATGACGTTTGACGGGTGTGACGCGTCGTCATACACAGCTGATCGGCGCTCCCACGCGCATTCATATTCATCAGATATGACGCGATAAACGTCGCGTCGGTCTGAACTATAGCTATATTGATTCTTAAGTCGATAATATTAAGAGACATATTGTTAGAGGTAAATAACTCTGAACTTATTCTTCTTCGAGATCTATTCTAGATTCTTCAGTCGATAGAAACAAGGGTCATGCCGTATGCGAGAGGTAACATCTGGACGAACCGTATAATGGGGATTGTCCATTTTTTTTTAATTTTGCTCATTACAAAAACATTTCGAGGAATAAGGTCAGTGATCGTTTTTCTGTATATAAACGAAAAAAATACCCATTAGTTACTTATATTTTTGAACAAATATGTTTAACCTTAGTTTGACCTTCAATGGCGTTAAATTAGCAATAAATTCGATCAACATTACCTTTCGAACTTTTGGTAAGTTTCTCGTATCAGCTTTCACATAATGATAACTTGCATTAGACGAACCAGCCATTATAAATAAGATTGAAAGGAAAAGAAACATACTACAGAGGTCAATTGGCCGCCGATGATGACGTCAGAGCGAAACTTTAAAAATTTATTGAGAAAAAACTAGCCAATGGATTTCAAAATTATTTAATTTATATTCTTAAAATACCCTATTTTAACGAAAAAAAATATAAAAAGTACATGTGATTTTTTTTGGACAATGCCCATTGGGAATTCCCAATTAGGTAGAACTATTTTTATCACTTTTAGCAAACTTTTTTGTGACTAGTGTACGTCCGGTCCTACAGTTATAACTTATAGCTAAGTTTTGGTATTGCGTCAAAAGGCGAGATATAACGTGTGTGACGTGACGTGAGTTGTGACTTGAAACGGTCTAGAGTCTAGACTCTAGTGCCATTTGATGTCTAGGTAGCCAATCAAACATGCAATCAAATCGCTTCAAACTGCAGTGGCCAAATTATACAGTTTTGGAATAGCCCCGTTATTACTACTTACATGTAAGATATTTCGAAATGTAAAATTTTGAAGTTCGAAATGTGAGAACATCGAAATCGTTTTTCTCTGGTTATACCTTCGGGTTATACTGAAAAATATTGAGTGTATAACTAAAAATTCGTCTATAATTTTGCATCGTTTCTCAAACTACGACTGACTATACAGTACTCGGCGAAACATGGCGGTAGCGGTCATTGACTCCCTTTTAAAAACTTGACATTTTCTATACAAAGCCGCGACTGTTGTTGTTGTTGTCACATCTGACACTTTATTGTCAACCGCGGTTTGTACAGTACCCGGCGATAAATATTGCACATCGACCTTTGGAAAGTGACAGTCGGCTAATTTCGGTTTTGTAGAGCGTTATCTCTTACGCACGAAATACAAAAAGTCCGGTATATATTAGGAGCTGTTAAAACAATTATGGTTTGCTTCTTTTGACAATTTTATTATTCTTTGTATAAAATACACCAAATTTTCTATAAGTTATGGCTTTAGGTTCGGGTAAAATAAAATAAAAAAGGGTGTTCAAATTATGTTTACGTATTTAAAATTCGTTTGGAAAATTACAGCTGTAGCAAATTTAGGGGTGTTAACAACTCTAGATATATATTCTGAACTGGACGCGACTGCACTCTATTGAATTTGAACAACGACTGACATAATGTCAAATAGGTGTGTGCTACAAAGATAACGCTCTATGAAACCGAAATTAGCCGAATGTCTCTTTCCAAAGGTCGATGTGCAATATTTATTGCCGGGTACTGTATAGAAATTATTACAAGTTTTTGACAGGGAGTTAATGACCGCTACCGCCATGTTTCGCCGAGTAAGGTATACAAAATATAATGTACTACCGAATCTTAGGCCCGTATTTTTGGTCAGTACTTAAGGGCGTTCCGTCCCGAGATTCCGTAATTGACCGTATTTAAAACCTTATAAACTCATAATCTGAAAGCTACAAAGTTATAATAAAAATACAACAATAATCTTCAGTATATCAACATTCTTTTTGTCGTTTTAAATTTTCTATTTTTGTTTCTTATACTCATGATAACAGCTTCCAAAGTAATACCAATTTGTTAAAATTCAAGCATACATTCAGCATCTCCTTAGGATTTACAAATTACTTTTATTTGAAACTCACGCCAATAGATCGACAATATCATAAACTACATATTCACCGTTTTAAATTTTTTTAGGACAATTTTGAACTAAGATAAGTAAAAATAATAGGGTTTTGGCGCGATCTCGGCAACGCGGCAAATGTCGTTTGCTCGGGGGATGGCCTTAAGATGCGACTCGTTCTCAAGACGCGGTTCGGCTCTGTGATTGGTCCAAATATTGACAGCGAACCAATCACAGAGCCTGAACCGTGTCTTAAGACCAAGATGCATCTTGAGTACTGACCAAAAATAAGGGCCCTAAAGCGAATGACAATTTTCGTAGTAACATAAAAATATGCGTTGTTTATGTCAGAAACTCTATTAGTGTTCTTATACCATTAAATTGCCCATGAAATAACATATGAGTTTTGTGATAAATCTACTTGGAATTTTAAACTCTCTACCCGGGGTACAAGGTTGATATTTCCTTGGCGTTGTTGGAAGCCCCACGTAGAGAAATGAGGGCGCTCGAGGAGCTAGACTCGGGCTAAGTTAGGTCCGACGATATAAATAGCCTGCCCTTTGTACAAGATGCTCTTTCGGGCGTTTAGTTAAATGATAACCTTCTTTTTTGAAGTCGGTTAAAAATATACTGGCGTACAATAATTATGTATGGCAGCAATCCATACTTAAATCCATACTAATATTATAAATGCGAAAGTGTGTCTGTCTGTCGGTCTGTCTGTCTGTCTGTCTATCTGTCTGTCTGTCTGTCTGTTACCTCTTCACGCCCAAACCGCTGAACCGATTTTGCTGAAATTTGGCATGTAGATACTTTGAGTCCCGGGAAAGGACATAGGATACTTTTTATCCCGGGAAAATTTAACGGTTCTGTAAATTACGGTTTAATTTTGGCGCAAGCGCAATAGAGTTGCGGGCGTCATCTAGGCATATAGAGGTATAGTCTCTTCAAGACCATAAGGCAGCCTATGCATACAACCAAAAGCACCCATAACTTGAAAAATTACCTTTTCTGCTTAAATATTAGTCTACATAACCGCGTATATAGACACATTGTCGAACCTTGGACAATGGACAGCTGTACAAATAACCCTCCAACACAAACCATTGTATTAAAATAAATTCAATTATTGTAGACATCGAGTGGACTCGAACCCGTGACCCGAAGTTGTTAATTTCAAATAGGCAGAAAATCATTAAAAATGCACATTGAATAGACATAGCATGTCGAGCCAAAGGCCATTGTCAATGAAAGGGTCTACTAAGGGCTTTTTGGACCTTTATGGCATTTAAAGTATTTATTTTCGTAGATCATTTTGCTGTTTCTTGTATTTATGTCATATCTTTGTGATTTGTATTTTTTGTCAATATGCTACACAGTAAACTGAGTTTCTCGGCGAAACATCGCGGTAGCGGTCATTGACTCCCTGTCAAAAACTTGTCATTTTCTATACAAAGCCGCGATTGACATCTGACACTTCATTGTCAATCGACGAGTCGCTACCGCCATGTTTCGCCGAGTACAGCATAGTTTCCAAAGCAAATTCGTAATTCCACACTCTCGGGAATAATCATTTCCTTTCCAAAGCAGCTTAGCAAAGCAATTAAATAAAAAATTGGTTTCATAATAAAGTTAAGTAAACCTTTGCGGTTTGCCACCTTGGTGTTTCGGACCTTGTGCGCAGTCCGCAGATGTGTCTACGATTTCTGTTCTTGACATTTAATGAAGGACTGTGAACTCACCACCTGCGTACCGTCGCGAAAATGTCGAACTAAAAATAATAAATCGATTTTAAATACAGGGTGTGACAAAAATTTGTGATAATACTTATGGTTTGCATGGGTCCAATATAGCCTATAGGTATACAGGTTGTAACAAAAGTAAGTGATAAAACGTCATGGCACTTCGGCACGAATGGATATTTTGTAATGACAGTAATTAGTATGTTTCACATTCGCAGCAATCGAGCAGGAATCATACATCTTTTCGAATAGATTTAAAGAACTAAGTAGTTCACAGCTTTTATGTGTAAAGACTAAAGAGGTAACACTTTCGCATTCATATTCTTAGTATGTAGACATCTTCACTGTCACTATTTAGTGGTCTTTAGTAGACATCAGTGACTTGTGAGTGACATTGAATGGAAGCTGAAATGTGTCACGTCTGTGACATCACGTTTGGCATTGACACATTCTTTTGTTGTATTTTTGTACGCTTATCTCGGCTATCACTGAGTTCACATATCGAATAGCGGTCCGCTTTTGGGGTAGGTTGGGACCTCATTTATACCCGGTTTTTAAGAGCGGTTTCTTCAAAAATCTACTAATGAAAACCTCAAAAATCTGACAAAAACATTTTATGATCTGCTCATCACCCGCTCTTAAAAACCGGGAATAAATATTTATGCTCGGTTTTAAGAGCGGTTTCTTCAAGAATCTACATAATGAAAACCTCAGAAATAATAAAAGATCGATTCATCAGCGTTATTGATTTGTTAATGTTTTGATGGTAGCCAATTAAAGCACTAATAAAAAGAAAAACTTGGCATTAGAAAGACGGTTTTCCTGCGAATTTTTCCGAAGTTTTTGAAACTACTGGATTGATTCAAAACTCAGCTGGGGTGTAGAGTAGATAGGTACACCACGAGAATGAACATGGCTATTTTTTATCGAAGAAAATGTACGGTGTCTCTAATAATTTGGCATTAAAATTTGCGGGAATTCAACACAGAATTCAGGTAAAGCGCTACCTGATACCTGGAGTTTATTTTCGATCGGCATTGAGTAAAAAGTCGGTGCTAGTGCGAAACCTTGTGATACAATTAGAACCGCCTTGTCCCACTACCAGACAATGGTGGAGACATCCGATTGTGACATACAGACAACAATGAATAGTAATACTAATATTATTAATGCTAAAGTGTCTGTCTGTAATACCACTTTACACTTCAAATACCGTCGTATGGATCGTATGATAAAAATTTCACTGTAAACTACATACATGACAGGACCGTATTAGAACGAAGTTACTTATTGCGCGTTCGGCGTAAAGGAGGCTAGACAGAACGATATTAATTGACCTCGACCATTTTTTGAGTGTATTACAGGTTTTTTTAACCATAAGAAATAACTTCGTTTCATTCGGGTGTCCCTTGACACCTCTCAAGTTTTTATATTATAACTAGCTGTCCCGGCAAACGTTTTTTTGCCATATAAAGTAGGTATTTCGCCCGTATTATTTTATAAAGTGACTAAATAACAGCTATGTCACCATGGCAACGTCAATCGCTATCCCGTCGCACAAACAATGGTCGCTGTCAGTCTCAGGTTGTAATAATTTACTATTATTTATTCAACAAATGCACTTATCAATATATAAAGTACCCAGTAGCCGATTCTCAGACCTACTGAACATGCATATAAAATTTGGTAAAAATCAGTAAAGCCGTTTCGGAGGAGTTCGTGGACTAACATTGTGACACGAGAATTTTATATATAAGATTATGGAGCGAAAACAATTTAATAAGGTTTTCACTACAAAGCTACACGAGTATGTCCAGTACCATCTGGGATCCGATTCTCAAACCTCGAAGGTAAAGAACGCAGGCAGTCTCACTCGCAGGCCGCACGTGCAGCATAGTAGACCGTACGTGGTTGTATTATACAGCCTGTGGTCGTAACCATATTCTAGGTGTAAGAAGCGGGACCCTAGGCAGTAACATGTATAAATAAACGACAATTTCAGATGAATAAGCGTGTAGTTACAATGTTTTGATAAGAATAAGTAATGGGAGGTGTAGTGTATTGATAAATAAAGATGGCCGCTTTACTGCCAATCAGGTTGAGGCTGTGACTAGATGGTCGCTAGAGAGTGACAGCTGTCGACTACTTGCTTACCAGCCGCGGCCGGGAGTAGAGTGTTCAGTGATACAGTATTCTGTGTTTAATTTACTCCTTCAACGATAATGTACCAATCGTACAGGAGGGATGGTCATAATAAAAGTTGTATAAAAGTAGTTTACTTACATAAAAACTAATGTAGGTAATAAATATGAACTAAGTGGTGCTTTTGAAACTAGTGTTGCAGTATTAAAGTGTTCTTTTAATGATTCTTATTATTGCAACTTTGTTGATTTCACTAGAAAATTCATCATTATCATCAGTTAAATGTTACTACAAATGGCGCTCGCAACTCCGTTGCGCCAAAATTCGTTTATTTCTTGGGAACCAAACATTTTTCCAGGACAAAGAGTACCATATTATATGCTTTCGTGAAATTCAAAGTATCTCCATACAAACATCCTTCGACTATATCGATCACAAAATACTTATCAGGCTCACAGAATCTTATTTGACGAACAGAAAACAGTATACAGCAATTAAACGGCTAAATCTAAAGACATTGCTAGAAGAACTCTACCTATCTGAAATGAGACACCTCATTTGCGGTGTACCACAAGGATGTCGAAGTCTAGCTAGCAATACATTGTGTCTAATATAGTTACTTACTACTAAATATTATTAGTAATTACTAATTATACACGTACAAATAATGATACACGTTTATGGCAACCGTACACGCGGGTTTCCGACAGTTTTAGAGCATCCCCACACGATTATCTCTTGTAGGGATTCCGCCAGGTGTAATTAAAAATAATTACATTAATTGAATACCCGTGAAGGTGGTTCTAATCTTTTTTTCCTGATCTTTCTGTATTTGTTTAGTTTTTGGTGCCTAAAGACAACCGTTTAGCAAAATAATTGTGTCTAGTTTGTCAGGTAGATGAACTATTACCCCGTTGTAGACAGTCATTCTATTACTAGCACCTTAGATTTTTGTAAGATTCATAGTTTTTGTGAATGCCGATACTAGCTAGGACTTTCTGTAGTATGAAATCATATTTTACCATAATTTTATTAAGGGAATGAACCTAATGATAGACACTGAACCAATAGATGACACTTATGACAAAAATACCATAAAAATAAGAATTACTCTAATTATTTCTCCACACTGTAAATTTTATAAGCTTCTCAAGCTATCTGGTGAATTGAAAAAATATATTAGAGACGCCTTCGGGAACAAAATTTTAAAATGGGATCAGTTTTCGTAAATAATATGACCGCGTCAACACGCGCTCGGCAATTTCTTAGCAAATAGGTTAAGGAAGGCGAAATTCTGCACGTAAGTTTTGAATACAGTTATTTGATTTTTTGTCATTTCTATTGATTTCATTGGATTAATGGTCATGTTGTATATGTTACGCTCAAAGACCGAAATCGCTCAGTGAGCGAAAAAATGGCTCACAACGCGTTGTGGTCACAGCAAAACAGCCACGACGCGAAATTCGCGTCGTGGCTCTAATGAAAACGGCCACGACGCGTTCTGGCAATCACAAAAAGACCATAACGCGAAATTCGTGTCGTGGCTGATATGCTATTCGTTGTTCTTGATTAATTAATCGTCCATAGGTGTGGACGATTTTTAAAAAATCGATTTTTTTAATTAATCGAAACTCTTACAATCAATTCGAGTTCGAGTTCAAGTTTGAATTCGAGTTCGAGTTCGACACAAAACACTACTCTCCATCTCCAACCGTCTTACGGCTTTTCCAAACTTTTTCGATCAGCACGAGAATCAGACGCGAGTTTCACAGTTTTTACGCATCCCACAAATTAAGTGCTCAACGCCGCTAAAGAAGTTTTCACTTTAAAAATATGAAAAATAAAAGGAAAGATAGTATCAGCATGGAAGAAGAATGAATAGAATCTGGAGACAACGTGGATAATATTTCTGATGCATGTAGTTACTATGATGAAGTAAATGAAATCTTTTGAAAAATGGCAAATAAAGACCTAATAATAGGAAAAATGTAATGTAAAGTCCTATGTCAACTATTAGTTCTGATTATTTTTCCGACCCAAATATCGACCAATAGAATTGCACCATTCGACGTCACGTGGTACAACCTACATGGTATTATACTGATAATTTTTTGAAAATTTTCTCTGGTTACCACGTGACGTCGAATGGTGCAATTCTATTGGCCGACATTTGGGACGGAAAAATAATCCCCCGAATACCACACGAGCTTCAAAATTATCTGGCATTTCCCTCAAGGTTCCCTGCAAACAAATAAAGTCGTCAAGTTTTTCAGGAAAAATCACTCGCGCTTCGCGCTCGTGATTTTTTAACCTGAAAAACTTGAATCCTTCATTTGTTTGCAACGAACCTATCGGGAAATACCCGATAATTTTGAAGCTCTTGTGGTATTATAAGTGAATATTGGTGTCTACTATTAGTGATGTTCGTTTTTTGTGATGTCATCTATTAGTACTTATGACTAAGTTTACAAAAAGACCAATAATATATTTTTTAATTGATTTGTCAGAGAATAATTATAATAGTTTTATTTTGTAAGAGTTACTGAAGACATGGAAGAAGTTATTAATCCTTTATATTCATAAATATATGTTTTATAACATTCAAATGTTTCATGTTTCCTTATAGTGTCCGCCATTAGGTCTCTTCCCTTATATTTGCAATAAAATTTTGTTTACTTTTGCCAGGTGGACACTCTTGTGTCCATGTTCCTTTAACTGTTGCATGGAAATGAGTTGAAACAAGCCGCTAGTAATCAACACAAATCGCTGTATCGCTGCGACGCGTCGCTGTCCCGTTTCGGCCTGACCCTTACAAAGTTAAATGTTTTTAAGCTTTAACGAGTCTTGTGCAGGTTAAAGTTCTTTGTCTTACAAAGACAAAAAGGCACAAAAGGATTTATGATGAATTGACGTGAAATTTTTGTTCCGGTCCCTCCGGCTTAGAGGTAGGGTTGCCAGGCGTCCGGTAAAGCTGGACATACGTCATACAGTCATACACAGGCATTGTGACGTGTACTGTGTAACTATAAGTTTATAACATGAAAATACTAACTTTAGAAGATTTTACTTCTTATTGAAATGACAAAAAGCTTGTTCTATTTGCGAATACATTTAAAATAAAATGTTTTAAAAATTAACCTTGTTGACCTAGCAGTGGTAGGTTACCACCACCTATCCGCTGCCCATTGCACGAGCCCTACCCGGTAGAAGAGCGCCCGGTGCCTCGGGCTGCTCTCCCGAAGGCTCAACAGCTTTACAGCTGCTGCGATGGAGTCTGCCAGACAGATGCCGCTAACTGGGCTGCCGCAGATATCGCCCCCGTCGGCGGGTCCGGTGGCCCAGCAGCGTAGCGGAGGAAGGAGGCACCGGTGGGTTTTAGTGGGTAGCCCCGGGTGCTCCTCCTTACCGCAGCACCTGGGGAGTCCCACATACCCCGGCGACCACAATGCGTAAAGCATTTCCCATCGATAAAAAAAAAAAGGTTACCACCACCTGTGGTAAGCTGCCACCTGTTCGAGAACTAACTTGGCTTACTAATCAAATATATGCGTGATATTAAGTCTATAAATTAATATACTAAGAGTTGAGAAGCAAATTGCAAAGTCCTTAATAGCAGGGTCCGGCCTTTTCATATATAGTGTTCCGGCTATGAAGTTTGGCGACGTGACAACCCTACTCGGAGGTCTGGGGTTGACTTTGACGGATGTTATCTCCTGGACGTACAAAGAACGACCTATTTCATCACGGTCGTTACGTAAAGTGGCAAAATTTAGACCAGTTAGCTCAAGTTTTAGAGAAAATGTTGGGATTAAGAGTATCCTATATCACAACTAGGACGAGCCGCTTTTAACAGTAATAATTGAGACCTTTTTGTGTAGTTTCTTCTATTAAAATTTAGTTTTATGTTTGTTTGAATAAAGATATTTCTATCTCTTTTTCTATGTACTTAGTAGGTATATCCAAACTCTACATATCTGTGCCCACAGACATAGATCAAGATAGATACCGCATGTCGCTCCATTTGTATGAAAACGAGCGTGTCACTTTTTTCCTACCATGGTGACGTACCAATGATAAGAAACGTGTCCATTATCAAGGCGAACGTTTCTATTTGAGTTTCTACAGCTCAATAAGGCACTTTTAGACATTTAAGCATTTTTTTAATTCCGATTGACGTCCGATTCCGATAGCAGACTAAAGAACAGATTTTCAAAAGACGAGCATTGCTCGTTGTTTGGGAACGCGAAATGGCACGCGAAGTACGTATACACGTGCGGTATCTATCTATGTCTATGTCTGTGTCTGTGCCATGTTTAATTAAAATCGGTTGATATATATTTTTTTATTTCTAATTGAATTCAAAATGGAAGTTGTTGAACTTGTATTGTGTCGACCTCGTGTTGTTTCCTGTCATTATGTACAGGAGTTTAGCATACGTTTATGGTGGAGGGTTCGCTTTATGGCGAAACCTAATTTATTTAAATGTGTGCATTACTTGTATCATAAAATAAAAGCCTTAGAGCCTATATCGTATAATAAGTGATTTATAACGTTAGCTGCGTACTAATTAATTTATCACTAGCTAATAGTATTACCACTCAGATATAAGTGACAGATCCCTAACAGAGAGTAGACATAAATACCAGGCCTTCTTTTCTTTTCAGGCAAACATAGTATTTCAATCAATAGTAGGTACAAAAATTTCTTCCCTTTTAGATAGCAAAGAAGTTCTATTATTAAATGGTCTAGATAACACGATACTTCTATCACTTCTTATGTAGGCGAAATATATTCTAATTTTATACAATTGACAGTTACATTTCCTACAAAATTTTGATCAATTATGATACAGGCGTTATTAACGAATATAAGCACAAATGTCATAAAGTCACGTAATTGTTGTAGATTAGCTCCAATTTTATTGGTCATTACAACCGGCGTAAACGAGACGAAAAGCATTAAACGCAGGCGCAATTGAAACAAAATAGGTATTAATGTTTCCGAAGTAAGGATAAGCGATAACACACAGAATACAGATGTTGACAGCTACTTCGTTGTGTAGAGATGTGTTGTAGCCCGAGAACCGCTACTTTTTGTATGCTAAAAAGTATCCAAATACCTACCATTCCCGAGACTAAAATTATATTTATCAAAATCATTTTATCCGACAGCCTGGCAGAAACTTTTTTTGCATTTATAATAGTACTTACTAGTTGATGCTGCTTGAAACGTGTATCTTTATCTTAATGGAACTGTAAATTTTTTCGTGATTAAAAGTGATTTTAAACTATCCTATTGCCTTTCCTGTGACTTTAAATATCTCAATACCTACCTATTTTCGTTGCTATAAGCTCAAAGCTTACAAAAAGTCGGATGGAAATGTCGAAGTAGTGATTGGTCATACGCGAATGCGTTGGCTAGAGATATCGGGGCTGGGGCACTTACGTTGGATATATTTTACAAGTCGAATAGGTCTGTCCTTACGACAGTAATTATTAAAATGGAAATGGTTTATTATTTAACAAGAGAGTTCTGTGAAATACTAAACGCTACAGAGACTGTTTCATTTCACTTTTATGTTAGTAACAGATGCTGGGTTTTGTTAAAAAATAATTAATTTATTGCTTTCTAACGAACACCTAAAATGTTGCTTAGAAAAATGCTTGCGTTGTCTTTGAAGTAAGGGACAACATTTTACGTCCGTTTCGTAATAATAATTATTATGGAGGTGCAACTAATAAGATCTACCTATATAGACAAAAAGTGTAGTAAAAATATATAGTATAATATGTATCACTTTATTATGTGTACAGCTAATAATTAATACACTATGTCTGTAAAACTAAAGGCCTTATAAGTTACATGTGTATGTCTGGCTATCCGGAGCTTGATCTAGTTTTGTAAATAGCTATATTATATAAGCGACGAATTCATCATCATCAGCGCAATCGATTGGTCGACAATATTTAACTTAATAGAGCGCAAAGATCCAAGTATACGCTGTACAGTATACTTGGCGAGACCGCTGTCGAATTTTGAAAAAAGGTTCTTCTCAAAGCATTTCGCGGCTATATGCTCTTAATCCTCTCCCCGCAAAGCATTTTTGCCCTTCCACACCAACTAATAAACTCCATTTTCCGTTGCAGGGCAGTGACGGACCCGCGCGACGGGCGGCGCGTGGCTCTCAAGAAGCTGCCCAACGTGTTCCAGTCGCTGGTCTCCTCCAAGCGCGTCTTCCGCGAGCTCAAGATGCTATGCTTCTTCAAACACGAGAACGTGAGTATGACATGTTTTTTTTATTTAACAGATAAGACGTAGGAGTTAGAGACAAATACAATATACATACATAGAGGTATAGGTCTACCAGAATCTGATGGAAAAAAGTGAGAAAGTAAATTTGACTCTAGCAATACCGCGGTAATTGGAGTTTGATCCTTTTTTTATAGCGGCTGATTCTGTGCGTGAAACGATCAAAATCAACGAAATTGATCAAGGATATTTTATGAAAATCTGTTGTCAAAATTTGCCATCAGATTCTGGTATGTGGGTAGGTACTATCAGAGAAGTTGATTCCTATGCAAATCGGGGACCTAAGTAGTTTGGTTGCGTTACGTCAAACCTAACCGACAGATCATAAATCACAATTAACATTGAATTATTGACATATCCGACCAAATAACGTTGGTCTGTCAATTGCATAGGAATCAACTTCCTCGATGGTACATCCTGTTTTGAAGGTAGGCCAGCAACGCACCTGCAGCTCTTCTAATGTTGCGAGTGTCCATGGGCGACGGTAGTTGCTTTTCGTCAGGTGACCCGTTTGCTCATTTACAAAAAGGATACTATGGCAGCAGGTGCCGAGTTAATTTTTGCGTGTACTACGCAAATGTGGCTAAGTATACAACGCAGATGGTAATTTGGCTGGTCTCGTTCTAAGGAAACTCTATGTTATGAGGAATCTCTGTATTAGCTCCATGTGAAGAATATAATAAAATTCACTTAGCATCACAATCACTTTATTCAGACTTGCAACGCTTCTCCCTTACAAAATCGTTCAGTCACCCCCGTGTCGGTTTTCCAAAGTACCGCCATTTTTATACACTTTAAAAACAATAATCAACCGTCACTTTCAAATATTACAATAACATCCCGAATTACAAACAAATACAAATCAGCAGTATAAATTCAAATTAAAGTACAGTTTATAAATATTATATGAATATTAAATTATCATGTACTATTTAATTATATCAACTAAATTATATTCTCAACTATATATTTTGTCTTTTGCGTAAATTCCTTTTTCCAATACTTTAAGAAAATACATTCATATCTTTTAAAAAATATATTGTCTTAATTTGACAAATTTAAGTAACATAAATTCTATTTTTACTACTCAGTTTATGTGTGTTCCTAATAATCGTCCATCCTGACAAAATTTGCTACCACGCAAATTGAAAAGAATTAAATTAACAATAAAAAAAAAACTTTTGTTATGAAATCACTAGAGATTTTTTCTTTCTTTCTTTCTTTCTAGAGCTTGACATCAACTCTCCATCATCAGTCAGCCTGGCTTCGGATAGAGGACTTACCTGTAATAAAAATAAAGAAAAAGAGAAGAAACAGCATAATATACCATAATAATTTAAGGATGTATTATATATAAGGTCAAATTCCGTAGTACATCGAAATAAATTATGAAAGTACTAATTATATGTAAATTTTTAAGAAATCATTCAATAAAAGCTGCACATGCGCATTGAAAATGAAGAAATATGTCTAATCTCAGCTGTATCACCATTATATTTATATTTTTCGAGCAATTTTCGAGGAAAGTTTTCATAAATTTTAATTTGAAAATTTTCCGCAGAATTAATTTTCTTATTATTATTAAAAAAATATTTTTTTATTGATTGAGTGTACTAAAATGGAAACTCATTTAACATTACAATACCATCATTAATTGCCACAAATAATAAAACTTGATACATATTTTAAATTTTAGTAGAAACTCATAGAAGAAATAGCCGCATTTATCGTCATTCACGCCAAATGTCACAGAAGTTTTAAAATATTTGATTTTGACAACATTTTGCCTACACTTGTGCACAATAACAAAGATTCCATGGCTAATATTTTACCACTATTGCACATCAAAACCCAAATACCACAATTTGGAAAAATAAATAAATAAAAACCACACCAACAATAAAAATTAGAAGACTAATAATTGTCGAAGTGATATGCCCGCCAAAACTCCTTGAGTTGTCATTGTCAATTCTCAGTTTGACAAGTGTCATTATGGAAATGTATAAATACATACAGTTTTGTGCTTTGGTTTTGTGTTAATTTTATGGTACCATTGTATTTTGATTTATATCACATTGGACAGTACACATTTTTTTTAAAACACAACCAATGTGGTGCTTCAGATCAGTGCGGAACCAATAGGAAATCTAGAAGTGTCAAACAACCCATTACCGGTGAATCCACTTTTTGGGCTTGAAAATCGCAAATTGTACAAATAAATTGATAAACAGTTTTTAACCTTTTGTCTTCGATACAAAGTTCCCCATTCTGATTTCTGTCGAATTCTCAAAAATTGCAACACCTCCGGCCAATAACTTGTCGGCAAGGTATTGATTTTTTTTGTATCAATCGATGCAGGATGTTTTATTCTACTATTTATAAATGTTATATACATACATCCTTAATGTTCTTCCGATTCTACTTTAGTTTTACTATATTATATCATTATTTAAAAAAAAAAAAATCATTTGGTTATTTTCATCATCAAATCAGATGGCCCATTTATTATGACAGAAAGAACAAGATTTTTTTTCATCGTCTAATAAGACGGCCCATTTTATAATTATTTTGTACATTTTGTCTGTGTTACCCAGTTTTTCATCGTTTGGTTAACGGTCCTGATTCATTACGTGGCAAGGTTACTTTTACCCACTGATATTTTACTTATACAAATCTGTTACGTCCATACTATTTTCCAGCTTAAATCTCTTCTGAACAATTTCCAAATTCAAAATTGCAAACATTGACAAATTTGACAGATAAGTGAAACAAAAGATACGAAAAACCATTTACATAAAAGAGACAGTTCTATTTTTCAACGTCGAATCGTATCGCTCTCTTTCTTCGCCTGAGCGAAGAAAATTCGATTTTTTTGTTCAAATTGTTCGAAAAATAAATGAAAATGTAAATAATCGAGGTATTTATTGCAATCAAGACATGCGGTAAGAGATTCCATGTGTTTTGTTTTCTTTTGAGTCATAATTGGTACTTTTTCGAAACACGCACGACGTCATTTTCAATTTATTTAGGTAAGACAAGACGCGGCACGTTCGAGACTGCGCTCGATGCAGACTAAATAACAGACGACTCAATTGGGGTAGTTACATATCTGCTTTGAGTTTTCCATCATTGCTTTTACCATTTTCTCATCGTCTAGTCAGACGGCCCTGATTCATTACACAACTACTACCATTTACTTTACTACCAGTTACTTTCACCATTTTCTCATCGTCTGGTCAGACGGCCCTGATTCATTGCACAACTACTACCACTTACTTTCACCATTTTCTCATCGTCTAGTCAGACGGCCCTGATTCATTACACAACTACTACCATTTACTTTACTACCAGTTACTTTCACCATTTTCTCATCGTCTGGTCAGACGGCCCTGATTCATTGCACAACTGCTACCACTTACTTTACTACCAGTTACTTTCACCATTTTCTCATCGTCTGGTCAGACGGCCCTGTATTTGTCACTAAGAACTACTTACACCATAATTTTTCATCGTCTAGACTTAGAGTTAGACGGCCCTGTATTAGTAACACATGTATAATATGATATATACCATTTTCTCATCGTCTGGTCAGACGGCCCTGTATTTGTCACTAAGAACTACTTACACCATAATGTTTCATCGTCTAGTTAGACGGCCCTGTATTAGTAACACATGTATAATATGATATATACCATTTTCTCATCGTCTGGTCAGACGGCCCTGTATTTGTCACTAAAAACTACTTACACCATAATTTTTCATCGTCTAGTTAGACGGCCCTGTATTAGTAACACATGTATATGATATTAATAACACAATACCTATGTTACATATCCGTCACGAATGTCTAGAAGGCGAAACTTTTTTTTTAGCAACAGCAACACTCTTTAGTCTTTTGAGATTGACCCTTTTGTATGTTACTCTCGTGACATAAAATTTCCTATCAATATTCTTCGCCATATCAATTTTAAATTAATTTTATGTTTTGTAATATTACCTCTTTTATTGATATTCTGTGTACATATAATATATTTTCGTTCTCATAATATAACGTGATTTTTTTTTTTTGCTAACCTCTATAGTATTATGTTTGTGTTTGTTTTAGGAATAACGAATATTCAACCGTTTTAAATTAATTAGATACAGTAGGTAGGTACAGTAGGTTTAGTAGGTACCTTGTTTCTTTACCAGACCTGCAATATAGTATAGACTATAGAGCAAAGTCAACACAAAAACTCTGACATTGGCAACTCACTGAGGCCGCCATATTATAAGAAGAAGACATACAATTTTCAAAACAAAACTACAATTTACTTTTTAGTTTTACATTATATAAAAACTGTTACTGTGATTAATACTAATATGTAATTAATGTGAAAGACGTGTCAAGAGTGCTGCAATTTAAAGCAATTTCCATAAAGTAAAACGCGAAAATATCATTGAAATTCTTGCGTCTACCTTTTTCGATTTGAATCGAAAAATCGCTATATTAGCATTTAGCAGGTAATTATGCTTGTTTGGTAATTATTTTACTGTGTAATGCAATCTTAAGTAGCCTGAGTAAGTACTATGTGGTTCAATAGAGAAACATTTTTACAATAAACCATAAGTTTACGAAAACAATGAACTGTCAAAGGCCATAATACTATAACGCGCTTTAAACTTTGTCATAGGTGCTTTGCGTAATTATGTATCTAGTATGTAAAATTCTCGTATCACAACCCACATTGTTTGTGCGCGAACTGCTCCAACAAACACTTTGATGCAGCATAATATAATATTATAATTATTACTTTTTGTGTTTATAGGTAGCAGAAAAGCGTTTTACGAAATAACCGGAATGACTGGGAGGATTTATAGTAGCAGCATTACCTATAAGTACTCAAAAATTCAAGATGAAAGTGCCTCTTCACTGTGACACCACTGCTATAGCTACATGGACCTAGAAAGTAGCCATGATTCCGTCGGCTGCAGTGTAGAATGTTTGGATGAACATATTACCTATCTTATTAAAATAAACAAATCCTATTTTCTTTTTCTTTTTAATTTTTGAATAGTTTTCTTAAATAAAACAAGAGTGAAATGTAAAATTTCGCTTTTCTCAGCTCTAGCTGGTAGCCATCCTAATTGATCTAAAGCCTTCAGAGAGAGGGTACTTAAACAGTAATATTATAGTGTTATTATTCTTAGCAGAAAAATCAACGGTCATAACATTATGAGTTATTTGGTTGGATAATAATATGTAAAATAAGTCTGTAAGCCGAAAAGCTTATGGGCTTCACCAAAATTGATAAATTTTAAATAACCTTCGATGCAGATAACTCCTCCAGGAATAGCATATACCTAACTTGTTTTCTGGTCTCTGCTATTACACAGAGTTTTAAAAACCATTTAACAATTTTACCCTCCGAGGCAGTACAGTTACATGCATTCTAAGTACATATTATTTTTTTGAATTAAAATCATTATAATTTAATTTAATGTCACAAAGTGTATCATACGATTAATAAGTTGTAATAAATTGGCAGAGTTCAATGTAATAACAAGACTAACACCTACTTGATTAATCATGGATTGAACAATTAATGGAACAATTATTATTAACTCTGTATCCCACATTTTACAGTTACTTACTTTGACATCCCCTTTCAAGTACAAATTATCTGTAATGTGTGACTTGTCTAATGACTGAGTATGAGCTCCTCCAACGCCTTTCATAACTACATTAGATGTTATTATTTTAAGCTCCAGTTATTTCGCTTTCATTGAACTTGAAACATTTAATTTGCTGCCTGTATCAATATAAACAACTAAACTTGAGGTGCCAACAAATGCAAGGCGCTTTTAAATATTCAAGAACTTGTCATTTAAATTAAGTATCGGTAAACTCACCGGGGTCGATTGCCCCTGTTGTCTCGATAGTCCCGGCTTGGCCTCCAGCCAGCAGCTTGGAGTGTGGCCGTTCCGTTGGCAAATGTCACACCGTTGTTGTGCTCGACAATCACGTGCCTCGTGTCCGATGCGCCGACAGATGTAGCACCGTTTCACTCCAGAGTGTAGGGCAGCCGTAGAGTTCTCTTCCGCGGTTCCCACTGCGGTACCCCTCCGCCACGACGGTTTCCGAGAAATTAAAGATGAGGTATCATCTCCCTTATAATTTTCTAGAGAGGGTAGGTATTCAAGATACAACTTTTCTGGTGTTTCACACTAATAGGTATATGCTTTAGCATTAGCACGCAATTCTACCGGAAGTATTCTTATTATGCATGACATCATAGCACAGGCTGCGCCTCTGATGTTACATTTTCATTTTTCGTAGCAGTGATAGCTTGTCGTGATAATTACAGATCATCGTTTCAGACTCCTAACTTCTAGCCAACATAGTTCTTAATAATTTATCCACAAAATCGACTGAACGCGGAAATGCAGTCTCTAGAACTCGTTTCAATGCATTCCAATCAAGACTGTGATCGTTGAGCTCATCGTATCTTCGTCTGGCAGAACGTCGTAGACGAAGCTGCATAAAAATTTGTCTGCACCGAATCCCAACCGTGGACATCACCGAGCTGGTCAATTTTGTACTGCCAGCTGAAGTTTTCTTTTTCCAAGTCCGGCTGCGTAGGGTCCTGACATCTTGTCCAAATCCCACTTCTGAAATATGAGGAATCTCTGTATTAGCTCCATGTGAAGAATATAATAAAATTCACTTAGCATCACAATCACTTTATTCAGACTTGCAACGCTTCTCCCTTACAAAATCGTTCAGTCACCCCCGTGTCGGTTTTCCAAAGTACCGCCATTTTTATACACTTTAAAAACAATAATCAACCGTCACTTTCAAATATTACAATAACATCCCGAATTACAAACAAATACAAATCAGCAGTATAAATTCAAATTAAAGTACAGTTTATAAATATTATATGAATATTAAATTATCATGTACTATTTAATTATATCAACTAAATTATATTCTCAACTATATATTTTGTCTTTTGCGTAAATTCCTTTTTCCAATACTTTAAGAAAATACATTCATATCTTTTAAAAAATATATTGTCTTAATTTGACAAATTTAAGTAACATAAATTCTATTTTTACTACTCAGTTTATGTGTGTTCCTAATAATGTACCTAAGCGGGTGCCAAGTAAAATTTACAAAACGTAAATTGTGAGGAAATATAGAATTTTAACAAAATTCGGAGGAGGATCTTATCGAAGAGGATATAAAGTACGTAACAGATCTTATAGAATACAGGCTCATGCAGTCATGCCTAAAAGCTATCCACCACATTATGCAATTTTATCTTCAATTTTCGTCATCATCATTTTATTCAACTTTCGTTTGGCATATTCAATAATTGAATGCGTCAAAATCCACCCGCGTTGAAAGAAAAGTGTCATAGCGAGCGCTACGATTTTAACGCGCGTCACGACTCACGGGCATGCCTCACGTTCGCTGTTGACTGCGCTATAAGTTATAACGCATGCCCTTGATGAACAAAAAAAGGCCCAGTATGGACAAAGCTATTCCACGCTTTCTCTTTCATTATCTGTCAAGTGGATTTTAAAGTTAAACAAAGACAGTTCCGTTGCTTAGCTTAAGCAAGATAAAAATATTTATGGGCAAAGATTTTATCCTAACAACTGTGAGTTTAACTGCAAACGGTTACGGTAACTCGCGACCATTTTGATAAATTTTTATGTAACTCGAAAACACCTAACGAAACGGTAGCCGAGGGGGCATTGCGAAATTTTAATTAAAACACTTCTAGTTTGGAAGTGAAATTGTGCTCAATTGTTATTTGGGACTGTATAATTAAACGATAATAATTATTATATTGCGTCACACCACAACTGGGCTAGCTGGTATTATATTATGTTTTTAGGTCTAGGTTTTAATTTCATATTAGGTTCGGTTCACACTACGTCAGTTCACCTTCCTATATAATGTAAATTGTCGATAAACTAAAAATTTGAACGGAGCAAGCATGAATCTGTGAAGTAAATTGATTCTGAATGTAATTTTTACCAAATTCTCCTTGACGTATCCACTAAGTTTTCTGGTATTCTTTTGTGATCGTGTGTGTGTCTCTTAGCGTAGCCAGTTTAGGAAAGGTTTAAGAAGACAATACCTACATTTAATACAATACTCAACAGACACACAGCACACAACAAGAACTCGTGGCTCACTGTGATTGCTTGTGCGTGTACTTCTTTACATTTGAATGTCTAGCGAATAGACTAGTTTTGTGACAGTTCAGGACATTGGTCAGTACTCAGTAGCATAAAGTTAATATGTAAATTGCTATACTGAAGGAAATTGCTATCAAGCTTGAAAGTCCGATATGGAGACATTGGACTAATCTACATATTAAAGTATCAATTATCACTTGTAATTTACTAACATAGTCATAACTCATAAGTCATAAGAAACATTGTACTTATACTAACTCTATATGGATCTGTTATGGTCTGAAATAAACTGATATTATTATTATTATTAATATACCTTATTTTACCTTTATGGCCAGTAGTGAATAGTGATGCGATAGCTGATGATGATATCGGTCTACGTAATTCATTTCGCGTGTTATCGATTAACGTCCATTGTTTGTGGTCGCCGCTAGAGAGGATGGAATGCATTTCGTAACACCTAATGTTTGGTGAAAAGTTCTGGCCGCTGAAAATATGGACATTCTGGACCCCACATTTCACAATTTTTATCATTATTGAATAGTTCAATCTTAATCTAATATTAAACAAGCTTTAATCTGGATTCTAACAAGGTAGTATTTTCGTAATACGTCAAACAAGTAAAACTTTGAATAATCAAGTTGTAAGAAACCCAACCAGCCCAATATTGGATATGTATCAAAATTAATAACGTAAGAAATAGTTGATCCATATTTTATAAAAATCCCTAGATTTGTGTATCCCTATTTCTCTTGGACACTGATACCGGTTTTGACGAAACTTGCAATACAGAATAAAATTACAGATAGAGTAGACCTCGGGGAAAATAAAAGATAATGAACAGGCTTCTTTTTACCACGGTAAAATGCACGGTTTTTGCGGGATTTTATTTATTACCTGGTACGCGCGACTTATGAGTAGTCGGGTAACAAACAGTAAACAAATAACAGCTGAATATTTTTCACGTCACTTTGCTTGTCTTGGCCGTGGCACTTCTGTGCCCCATTGCTTTTCTACAACAGATGTTAGCGACAAAGAAAAGGTGCTCCTTCCTCAATTAATTTAATAATAAACATGGCACCTGAATATTCGCCTTGCCAACTAGGATGTGCTATTTACAGTTATTAACTTATTACTAATGTTTACTATCCTCTAACAAAGTACTATTAAATATAATTATCCCAGTTACAAGAACATTAATATAGATCTAAAACTACCGTACTGTTAAATTAGCAGCTAGCATAATTGACTGCAATAAAAATGATTGACTAACTCTTTCCCATTGCTATTTGCTATGGTCCAAACACGAGTCTTGTCACGGATCTTCCTTATAATTTTTTAAATCTCTTTTTTTGACGCTTTTAACTCAGTGTGTGTTCCCTACACAAGAGACATATCCAAATCTATATAAAACTCAAATGTGACTGACTGACATGGTGATCTATCAACGCACAGCCCAAACCACTGGACGGATCGGGCTGAAATTTGGCATGTAATGATATGACGTAGGCATCCGATAAGAAAGGATTTTGATAAGTTCCAACCCCAAGGGGTTAAAATAGGGGATGAAAGTTTGCATATATAATAATACTTCGTAACGCGAGCGAAGCCGCGGCACGGGCAAAAGCTCGTAACAAAATCATTTTCATGCCTCTGGGGACAACGGCTTCGAAAGTAGATCTTCATAATATTAAATCTCAATAATATTATGCGACTAGTCTAGTCTAGTGGTTTGGACCATGCTATGTTCCAAGCTATATGATGTCAGAGATAAGCCTTTGCATTATATAGCAGAAAATACAGGGTGTTAGGTTTAGCACCGTTATCCTTAAACCATCAAATGAGCCCGTCAAAATGAACAACTTTTTCTATGAGAATAATGCTGGGAACTCGAAAAAATTCCGTCTTCATACCCATACAAATTGCCGTTCCGGGCAACAACCTGTATTATGTATTGTATAGCTCTGGCAACTAACAACATGTATGGCTCTGGAGCATATTATGTTCAATTACAAGAAAGAATAGTCTACATTGTTAGGTTTTAGGGTATAGTGAACGAGTGGTCCAAAAATAAAGTCAGTTGAAAACTCTGCCAAACCCTTGTAAAAACTCTAAACAATTCTTCTCTAGGAATATTATAAAAACTATCTATGGGTTTCATACAAAAATATCATTCGAATCCGAATCGGAAATTTCATTTCGAATGTTCCGTTAAGCTTACGACTCCCATATCTAAGCTCTAGCGCAGACCTTATTGAAAATGTATGAAAATATCACCCCTTTTGACGGAGGATTATGTGAAGCTTCACATTGCCTGCAACTGAAATGGAAATTGATTAAAACAATCGTTTTTATTCTCATTGGTAATAATGCTTGAAGTTAGTTAGTTTTAGAAAATCTAGAGTAGGCCACCCCGTATAGTTGGCAGAAAAAAATACATTGGTTGTTATGGTGATCGCACATTTATTAACGAACGCATAGCACCGCATTTTAGAATTCGTTGTATGCAAACTTCGCACATTCGTCCGCACCGTACGCACCGCATTTCGTGTAGGTACTATGCGGTGCGTTCGACGCGTACGGTGCTGACAAACGTGCGATCAGCTTTAAAGTCAAGCCAAAATGAAGTTCTTCATTCTCGTCACCATATAATTATCGTGGCCCGTGGACCCCGTGGCGAACTAGACCTCCATTTATAGTATTTTCAGGCATGTCTTGCTTATGTTTCAGTACTTTTGTGGCTTCACACTCTACCGAATGTTTGTTGCCAATTTCAAGCTAGAACTTGTTGATAAATCTACGAAAGTGTGTCAGTAGGTTAAGTTTTTATAAGCTATTGCATAGCTTTTATCGCGGGCTTTGAGCACGGCGACCGAATCAAGAATTCCGTAACGAAAAAACCTAACCACTCCGCATTGTGCGGCGTTGCCAGACTTCGGCGTGTGCGTGCGACTAGACGTAGGCAAAATAGTTATAATTGCATAAGTTGATAAAAATGCTATGCAATATTATGGGAGTCCCAGAGTGCCACAAGAATTGTTTTTTTTACATTTTTTTTTCTTTTCAGGTACTGTCAGCGTTGGATATCCTACAGCCTCCTAGCCTCGACTTCTTCCAAGAAATGTATCCTTTTCCAATGTTAATCAATTAGCAGTTAGCTAGTTTTTTTTATTAGGAATATATTTTTTTAATTTGAGTTGAGTGGTTGTTTCAAGACTTTCAAATGTATGGCTGTTTCATCTGACAAGGGTAAGTCACGCCTAGTCTAGTTTTAATCTAACTATTATAATAAATAAGAAAGGCTAAATAATAAAACGTTTATTGAAGCTCTTAAGCACATCTATCCAATTTACAAAGTTATCAAAAGATAAAAAGTTTATATAATATAATGATGATGATGAATGATGATATAATTTAGCAAGTTACTTCTATGTTCTATGCAGGCATATCTTTTTATTTTATGAACAGCGTACATACCTAAAGCATTACCATTTTACGCGTGAACAAAGATAGTTTAAAATAACCTTGCCACTAAAAGTACAATACGTACTCTTCCTAAAGTACCTCGAGAGTGCAGGTTCGAACCCCATTGTTCTATTGTTGGGGTCCTATGAAACTTCATATGGGGTATTATGGAACCCCGCGATGGCGACCAATAAGAAGCTCTCAATTTTTTTAAGGCTGATAAAAAATATGAAATTGACCGTATGCTTACTTTTCCTGGATTTTCTTTTCGTAGTTGATATCTTTTATGATATTAATGAATCATTCTTCAAAAATTGAAGCATTCTTCAATCTGGGTCCGGGAGGATTGATTCATTTCATAAATTTCATCAATACGCGCTATTTATGCCATGAATCCTCAAATGTCCAAATTGTCCCAAAAAGCTCAAATTGGGGCATACTTTTTGTTTACGTCTGCGCTGGTGCTGTGTGTAGATTAATTCTGTAGTAAATTCAAGTACTTGTACCAATATTATGTCATCTGTGATTCAAGGAAGAAGAGAAAATTAATATTTTGAAGAGGGTAATTATAATAATGCACATAGTTTTACGTCAGCTGACTGGATGCCAGAATAAGGTGGTAACAGTCTTTGTGCTCTTTGTTTACGGAAGAAAGTTTGCTAAAATTAGGACTTTGTCCTTTCATATAATACGCCACTATACCAAGAACGTTTTTACAGATAGTAGTTCATTTATTTTCATACTAGCTGACCCGGCAAACGTTGTTTTGCCATATAAATTATAGCAGTGCCCGCGACTTTGTTCGTGTGGTTGTCGAAAACACTGTCGCGATTGCAATAAAAAGGATATAGCGGGTCAATATCTTAAGGCGATATATCGAAAATAAATTATACCGCAAGGGAAATTTTATACTTAATAATACGATGATGATGATGAGCGAAATTTGCAT
The DNA here is from genome assembly GCA_937595015.1 of Polyommatus icarus. Classification (NCBI taxonomy): domain Eukaryota; kingdom Metazoa; phylum Arthropoda; class Insecta; order Lepidoptera; family Lycaenidae; genus Polyommatus; species Polyommatus icarus. The sequence continues at coordinate 17,160,167 of OW569332.1, forward strand.
AGTAGCATCTGCTTTCCGTTCTTAAAACAACATCGAAACTCCCAAACTTGTATCTATAAAGAATCAGGAGTTCCCTCAGCACCTTCCGAACCATGATATACTTCGGTGCAAAATCTTACTTGCTTCGCTTACTAATGCTTCGAATACTTCTCACGAAACCGAAGTCATCAAATGTTTCCATATAAATTTTGAAGAGTTCCCTCGATTACTAATGGATCCCTTTATCAGGTCACCACTTTTGTGAACGGGGTACTAAATTGGGATGATGCCCTATACACCAAAAGAAAAAATTTGAAAATCGGTTCACAAACGGCGGAGTAATCGTTGAATGAACATAACACCTCCTCCATTTTGAAAGTCGGTTAAAATTATAGCCTATGTGTTATTCTGATATATAAGCTATATAATTGTAAAGTTTCATTAAAATCCGTTCTGTAGTTTTTGCGTGAAAGAGTAACAAACATCCATACATCCATACATCCAAACTTTCGCCTTTATAATATTAGTAGGATTATAAACTCTGTGTTTTTATCCACCATAAAAATATAATATAGACGGTACTGAAAGAGTATGTCTGTACTACCGTTGGTCGTAGGACTCATAGTATGAACCGATTTTGTTTTTTTTCAACTGACGCGATGAGTGTTTATTCGTATTTCGTAATCGTCAGCTCACTTATTAGAATGTATCTGGTCCCTGAATTTTTTAAAAGCTTCATTGGTCCCTCAATTTAAAGAAAGCTTTATGAAAACTGTAGTTTTATGTTGGTACCCGAATTGGCACATTATAATATCAATTCAGACTTAGCTAACAAGAACGCCCACTCTTAGTTATAATTGCCATCATTTATTAATGACAATATTAATGATTGCAATTTATCATTTGTGAAGATTTGAGGGTAGGAACGTGGGGTCTGTTAAAAATTGCTCGTCTGAGGGTTATGTTTGATGCAATTATTCCGTTGGTATGCGCTAGGAAGGTGTAGGCAACCTTTTTTATTTGGTTTTTGTATGTTGAATATTGTTTTTTAATTGCTTAGCAACTGCTTAGTAAAATGAGTAATGATAATAATGTGCTATGCTATTTACGCTAGTTTTGTTTTTGTTTCACTAAAAAATTCTTGTCATTTGACAATAAATACAAATATTTTTTAGGGTTTCGTACCCAAAGGGTAAAAACGGGACCCTATTACTAAGACTTCGATGTCTGTCCGTCCGTCCGTCCGTCCGTCTGTCTCCAAGCTGTAACTCAAGAACCGCTACAGCTAGACTTCTGAAATTTTCACAGATTGTGTATTTCAGTTGCCGCTATAATAACAAATACTAAAAACAAAATAAAATTAATATTTAAGGGTGGCTCGCATACATGATTTTTTCCGTTTTTTTTACTCTATATCAGCAATGGCAACAGGTAGGCACATCATATTTTCATGAAGGCCGTTATTGTATGTCTAAGTCAATAATTAATAATAATATTAAAATAAAATAAAAATTTCAGGGGGCTCTCATACAAAAAAACACACTCTTCTAACGGTAAGGAACCCTTCGTGCGCGAGTCCAACTCGCACTTGGCCGATTATTTAAATGAAACATGCATTCACAGTGATAAAAGTTGCGTAACAAAATTGAATTTTATATTTTCCATTTTTATGAAATCCAAAATATTTGCACCTGTTTGTAGGAATAAACTCTTTACTGTTGCTTACAAAAGGCTCATCACTTTTCTCAATATTCTATCGATTTCCCCGCTGGTTGGCGATCCCTGGTATGGGGTGCGTCAGCTGCGCCCTCCTGGCTCGGGTTCCGTGACGGTTTTTTTAATAAAAATCGTTTTAATCGACGTACAGACGTCAAGATCACGTTTCTAAGTGCTGTTTCGGATTCTACCTTGTTATTTCATTGTTCTTTTTAAGGGAAATATTTATGGCTATGTCTGACTGTTATGCCTAGGGTGGCGATTTTTTATTTGGCATTGGCCTACGATATATTTTCACCACTGCTACTCCTGTAAAAGATAGGACAGCGGTAACCAGCGATAAAAATATTTTTATTTCACAGCTGAAGGAGCAAATATACTATTTTTTAAGTAAAACTAGAATTTTAAAACAGAGCAGGTAATAATCTAGCAGACTAATATTTCATGCCCCCAAAATCAGTGCCGCCCAATTCGGGGCCGTAATTAAACCTCGCGGGTAATGGCGCGGGGCCGGGGGGCCGCTTTGTCATGCACGCCGGATAACTACCCCCGAACCTGTTTCACAATATAATGCTTGGAAACAGTAAAAGAATTTATATTTACATGTATATTTATTGTAATTTTATTGGCAATATTAATGCCACTGATGAAATTCGTTCAACGCGTGGAAACTTCTCTCGGGACTCGGGACTCAGGACTCAGAGTGTCTCCATACCAAATTTCAGCATAATCGGTTCTGCGGTTTGGTCGTAAAGAGATAACAGACAGATACACTTTTTAATATTAGTATGGATTGGGCCCGGGGAAGGACCTGGGATACTTGTACTTACTTGCTTGTACTAATATTATACAGTATTCTGTGGCCTGAGATAAGAACTCGACCGCAGGTCTATAATATGGAATGAATACTAGATGATGATGTTACAAGTTACAACTATTAAACTTTTGATGTAGTATGATTCCTATCTATTATTATACTGAGTAATAATTATATTACAATAATAGTAACAGGAAATGTAACGAGTACTATTTACAGTAATGTAACAACAGCCCACGCGTATACTCGGCAGTCATAATATAAATCCGAAGCGACAGTAACACACACTATTAAATTGTCTTTGTAACAATTTGCTGTGAGTTACAACCCTATTTTGTGTTATATTTACTGTTTGCTGTACAGGGCTCGCGAACTTTTGGCACAATCGACAAGATTAATGCTGTTAGAGACAATACGTTAAATCAATTTTACATTTTCACAAAATCAACTCCGGCTGTTCTTAAAAATTTTTGCGTAAAGTAATATCCTCACTTGCTATTAACCTGTCTTTTACATTTATATTCTAAAATCTGATGATCAATTAAAAGAGGAGTAATAAAATTACTCTTTTAGTTTCACACGTTTCTGAAAATATTTCAGAACTTATCTTTCAGTCATAGAGCTAACTCACCGCTAGACTGCTTATCATAATTCACACAGAGTCACATAAGTCACATAGAAACTCATTTATTATAGCAGAACGTATTTCACTGTATTAATTAAACACAGTACAGGTAAACATTTCGCCATTATCGCCACAAAGCAGCGCCCGTTAATGCCGTCGTAAAAACGGCTAAATTAATTTATTTTGCGTCACGCATACGCGACAGTTGAGCGCACCTGACTTTCATATTACTTAGTGTAATCAATTTTTTCATTGTTTTATGCGTAGTATATTAACATCAACTTGAGATTATTGTTAATTATTCAATTAGGTATCACGAATATCGTGAAAATTGTAGATAAATTAATTTTGGATGGAAATGATGTATGAAAAGGAATGATCGCCGGGCATCATAATATTTTGAAGACATGGCCATGTATCAATAATATTCTCGATCCTGGCGACACAGGAGATACAGTGGTGGGAATGTGTGGTGGGCCAAAGCCCGTTATGTATCAATAATATACAGACTACAGTAGTCAGTACTCAGTAGACCACATCATACTAGTGTGCCCATAATTTCAGATAACTTTTAGTCGTTAAACAAAACAATAATTATGTGACTTGTGAGTATGGCAGGGACCAGCTAATTCTGCATGCTCGAGAGCATGAGGCCTGGCAGGCGGCGGTCTCTTTCTGCGAAAGGACGGTTTCGCAGGCGGCGCAAGGCGGCGGAGCGGAACAGAGAGGATGACCCAAACTTCGTTCCGTTTCCGCGTAGGACGGGAGTGCGGAGGCGTCGTTATTCGAACTCCTAACTTCCGTCTTAATCCAGGGTTACGGGCGAGGATGGGAACCTTAGGGCTTAGCTAGTCCCGGCGCCGAGGGGAATGCTTCAGTTTGCCGAAGCGTTCCCTTATTTTTGTGGAAGTCCGGTCCCTTTTCAGGTAGTCCGTCCGGTCGTGGAGGGCGTCCTGTGTTAGACAGATCCAGGATATCCCTCCGTATACGGCTGAAGGCAAACCGCAGGTGGTTTTAGTGGGTAAGCCCGGCGCCACCCGCAAGGAGTCTCAGATACCCCCGGGGTGCTTCAGCTTAACTGGGGCACATCCCAAACCGGGGCACCCATAAAGAGTTTCCCCCATGCAAAAAAAGAACCAGCTGATTCTTACTGTATGATATTTATACGTCGTGATATTAGTGTTCGTAAAATCAGTCGGATACTCGGTCAAGTGAGGTCAACACCTACTCTAATTGCCACTCCCGCGCAACGCCCGGGACAAAGGCCACCTGAATAAGATATGATGCTGCAGGCTTTGTGTTAGCAGGCTGGAGAGTAGGGAATGGGTTAAAAAGTCATGGTTTGAAAGTCTGATCTTAAAAGTTCTGTGTCCGTTGCTTTAAATTCTGTCAAAAAGATAGTGTGTAAGATTATGTGCAAACGTAGTGGGTTCGAATTGGGTGAAAGTTGAACATACATTTTAATATGACAACAAAGTGTTAAGTCGGTATAGTCCTTGCAATCTAAGAGTGCGCGTCGCCCTTAGTTGTGTGAGTGACCGTATCTATGCACGCGTGCATGGCTCGCTCGCTACTGACTGCTCCCTCGGGTACGCACACTAACGATAATGTCTATTCACATTTCCAACTACAAATAAAAGCGACGCGCACTCATAGATTGCAAGAACTATATATGATTAAGTAGGTATTGCAGAACGTAGGCGTGACAAGAGCTAGTGTGGAACAACAATTAAAAATATTAAGTTCTGGAAGTAAATCTACGTAAAAACTTTGGATAGAGACGTTTAGCTAAGTTGGATAGCAATCGTCTACTACCGCATAATCGTCGATGTTGATGATGATGTCGATGCCCAAGAGACGTCGATTATAGACGAAAATCACACGTTCGTGCTGATATTGGTTGATGGGCCAACGTAGAGGGGGTGCATAGCGTTATGTTTATAATAAATTCACGTCGCATTTATCATAAGTCGTGAGTCGTGACGATGTACGCACACGTTAAAATTACCGCAAAGATTGTCGACGATAAGGACAAAACGCGTCGACTTCCGACGAAGCGATTCGTCGAACCCTAATGGCATTTTTCGTCGAAAGTCGACGTTCGTCAGCCGTCACGACGCCCTTTGTTCCTCGACGTTTGAAAGACAATTCTTTGTTATTCCAATTCCAAGTCTTTCCAAGTGCAATAAACGGAAATGTTCCTTTGTGAGTACAGTCAGTGACTTTCAGCGGGTAACAATTTTGAACCGTATTGCTGTAGAATTAGGGTCGAAATGTGAAAAGAATTCCTTTGTTCTTGAATATGTACTGAAGTTCCCCTTGGGGAAAAGAAATTAAATTATTTACGTAGTTCGGATTTCAGAACACTTGTTTATAATTGTTTGCTTGACAATTTTAAAATTTGCTTTTCGCGTGGAAAGCGTACATTTTTTCGAAATTAAAATTATCCTATAATCCTTTCTCGGCTCTATATGGCCGTGTTCACACCAAACCGACTGTGAGCCGCCGAATGTGAGCGAACGTTACGCAGCTTATTGTATTTCCATAAATATTCACATTTTCGTTCACACCTAACCGACAATACGCTGCTAGGCGTAGCTTAGGCGCGGACATTCGATACGGCGGCTCACAGTCGGTTTGGTGTGAAAACGGCCTAAGTGTTTCCATGCCAATTACCATATTTCTTAAAATCCTTACAGTGGTTTAAAGGGTTAAGAAATATTAAATAGGCAGATGGAAAAACGCACTTTCAGATTACAATAATATAATATTATTACGTCATGACCGCTACATATTATAGTTAAAAAACTATATTTAGCTGACACAACATTTGTTTTTAAGCTTGCAGAGCAAATATAACAATATTGAGCTTAGTATATTTTTAGCAAACACTAAACAGGAAAAGCAGTATAACATTAGCAGATAGAATAATAACCTGCCGGGGGCGCACGCGCAGGACGAAACGCCGTTATGTGACTCACTGTACTGTGACCGTATAGTCGCCGACATCAGGCAATATCCGGTGTAACTTAGGGTCAGAGCACAGTCCACGTGACGCAGCGATGGATTTTTAACCGACTTACAACAGGAGGTTATATTATGTACGGCTGTGGATATTTTTTTTTGCCTGCAGGCAAAATTTTGAATAGGCTGCAAAGCGGGCGGTTAGACATTTTATTTTGTTTCTACTTTCTTGTATGTAACAATGAACAGTGAACAAAGTTGGAATGGCTCATTTTAAAATACATTGCATTGCCTCGTTTAGTTGCAATGTAAATGGACTCTTAGGCAATGAGGTCGAAAAGTCAATTACAGGATCTGCCAAATAATTTATTATGCAAACGCTAAACCTGCTTACATATTTTGGCGATTGTGAGCTTCGATCACTAATATATTTGATCGAAGATTGTGAGAGATACTTTTAACTTGTAAGGTCTCATAAAAAGTTGGTGTAAGGATTGGTGTAAACTTTAAAGGGTTTGAAACATCTTATACTAGCGAAAATATTCATAAAATAACTATACATATTAGTAAACTATCAATTTACTTAATACAAGTTAGAATAATTTCGATATTGTTTATGCAAAGTAAATTGAATAACTGCTTCTAGATTTTTAATTTCAAGATCTCTTTCTTTTAATCCTATTTCGTTAAGTGCTATTAACCTAATTAAGTCCGCTTCTTGTTTCAGTTTTCGTTTCAATAAGAAATTGTATGAATTATAAGTTCTGACACCTCGCCAAGTTATAATAAAAAGTTTAAACTTAATATTATTTCAGCCTTATTAGGGTCAGTTCAGACCGCAACGCGACGCGTAGATGCAGTTCTAAATTTATATGAATTTGACAGATTCGTAAGACGTCTCACGCAATTGAAATCTGTCAAATCCATACAAATTTATGCCGCGCCGCGCCTCGCCTCGCCTCGTCGCGTTGCGGTCTGAATTGACCCTTAATAAACGAGAAACAAGACAGAATTAGATAACTAATTTATGTTGCTGCCTAGTTTGTCTGATATGTTTAAAAAGGCAAGACAGAATAGGCTACTTGACCTAATTTTTTTCTTCATGCTAATCGCTTCATAATCATTCATTTTTACAAAAAAAAAACTTATATTTTAATATTTTACACAGTAGAAACCCATAAAAATGTTTATTGAAAAATATGCCTCTTAAATGGCGCCGAAAACACTGTCCGCCATAGTGTGACGTCATACGCTTTGTATTTTATTTATTGAAATTTTTTTAATGTGCTAAATGTACGAGTTTTAAAGTGCCCAAAAATTATAAAATAATTATATTAGAAATTAGAAATCATTTGTAATGTTGAAAACTTTTGGAGAAAAGTTTTGGCCATTTCATTTCCCGTCTACAATAAATGGAGATAATATTATATATAAAACTGATGTTTTATTTGAATTATTGAAGAAAATATATAATAGGCTTATTCTTATTATTTATGTACAAATAAACTTACATATAGCGAGCGCGATAAATAAAAGATATTAAATTACAAATGGGATGACGTCACACCCAGATCGGAAGTACCGCAAAAGCGTTTTCGTCAGTACAATTCCTATTTTCATAAAATCATATTTTCAAATCGACTTTATTTATCAATCATAAGCTTTTATTTGATAATAAGGGTGAAATACGGTTTCCTAGGCCAAGTTCTACTAGAAATATGCATTTGTTCAATGAAATTGAATATAGGTCAAGTAGCCTATTGTTTAGTCTTTAAAGTTTTTTGACTGGACTTTTATTCACTGGCGATTTTGTTTTGCTAACTTCAAATAATATTAACCAATCAATAACAACAAAAAAAAAATATCCACAGCCGAACATATAACCTCCTCGTTTTTTGGAAGTCGGTTAATAAAAAGACCTTCTAAAGAAAGAAAGGAAAAAAAAATTACAAATCTAAAGCCAATTATAAAATTTTAGTAAAATCAAATTGGTTCATATTCAGCAATGTTGCGAATCCACAACGTTTGTTAATAACCACCTACAATAACCGGGTAATAAATATATTTTACCCGGGTACCTCAGATATCTTGAAAAGATACATTAAAATAATTTATTTCTAAAGGTTATAATGGAAATAGCTATCCGGTTTTAATATGGCATATCTAGGCAGGTCACTAAATATGGTAACACTTGGCATTTTTCAAATTCCTAGTTACCTGGTTACAAGGAATTTAAAAACAAAGGACAAACACGTGCACATTTTTGTGACTAATAACAAGTTCTAAGCCCTCAAAGGAAAACATCATTTTTCGGAAGTCGGTGAAAATAATTGAATTCTTATACTATGGCCATAGTATTAATAATATAGAGTACATCAGTGGACCATCCGGTGGACTCAAACGTGTCGCACACATAAAGCATGATATCAGATAACTTGAAATAGCAAAACTATGTAGAGTTTGGTACAACTAATATATATTCTGTGGTAGAGTAGAGTCGTTCTCGTCTAAAATTTATCTGTATGTTGAACTTATCTGTGTGTTGGGCTTTTCTGGCATTTCTCATATTATATCAAGGACGCGGCTAAGTTACTATACTCTATGATGTTTATACTAGGTACACGGTCGTAAAACAACTCACTAATAAAACGTCCGGACTGTCAGCAAATTAATTGTGAAGAAGATACTAACATAAAGGGGTATTAGTAGAGTTGTTTTAGTACATGGATGTTTTATGTACTGAGAATAAAGCTAGATAAAACGATAAAGTATGCCAGAAGATGTTCTGGCATATTACGGTAAATTCATGGGCTTATTTTGGACTAGATGACGCCCGCAACTCCGTTTATCGCGCGGGAACCGTACATTTTTCTGGGAAAAAAATTATCTTATGTCCTTTCCCGGGACTCAAAGTATTTTCATGCCGAATTTCAGCAAAATCGGTTCAGCGGTTTGGGTGTGAAGAGGTAACAGACAGACAGACACACTTTCGCATTTATAATATTAGTATGGATTGGTCTATGAGGAGTACCGAAGTTCCTTAGGCTCCGGTAGAACGTAACTTTTGAGTTGAGGTTTTCACAGATCGGACCGTTTCTTTTGTAACATTGGTTTACAAAGGCATTGTATTTAATGCAACAGTGTCTGGTCATCATCTGCTAAACAGATTTCGATTAATGTACGTAGCATATATTTTGAGTGATAAGGATTTTGGCGCAATCAATAAGTTTGAGGCCACATCTAGTATCTGATGTAACGAACATTTTCTCACCGAATATCTGATTTGCGCGTTGTGTTGTACGGTGTACCTGTAACTTATCAAAACTCATCAAATGAATACTAGTGATGGCTGAAGCTGATGCATAAAGTCGATATTTACGACTTCAGAGACCAAGGTTCGCTGTTACACGACTGACACAGTGCTCCAAGTTTTTTAATTTATTCTCTACTCTCTCAACTAGCTGTTGCCCGCGACTTCGTCCGCGTGGACATCAGTTTATAGCGCGCGGTCTCGACAAAATTGGTGTCAAATTTAAAAGCTTTTTAAAACCCTGGTAAAAAAACATCCTGGTGACCATACAAAAAAGTTAATCTATACGAGATACAGAAACCTTTTTACCAACATTGTACATAAGCTTAAACATGATTATCAAAATAAAAGACTAGAAGAAAACAAACATAATATAAAAAAATGTGGACAACTATCCGGGACATTACAGAACATCCAATTAAAAAAAGAAGCCCCCCTGACTTGCTTAAATTTAAAAACACTAAAATTGAATCTGTAAATAAATGTAATAATTATTTTTCTTCGGTCGGCATAGATTTAGCTAGTAAAATTCTATCTGAAACTAATGAAACCTTAGAAAATATACTTACTAAGCAACAGCTTCAGGAGTCCTCTTGTAGCAATTTCTTTTTACAGCCAACTGATCCTTTTGAGGTTAATAGAATATTAGCAACTTTAAAAAATGAGAGTTCCCCGGGAATTGATGGAATTGCCTCAAAAACAATAAAACTTATAAAATCAGAAATTTTACTACCGCTCACACATATAATTAATCTCAGTCTTAGTACTGGAACCTTTCCTACTAAATGGAAAATCGCTAAGGTCATCCCGATACATAAAAGCGGACCGAAAGATAACCCTGCCAACTACAGACCGATTTCTATTCTGGGAACATTTTCGAAAATTCTAGAAAAAGTTGTTAATAAGCGCCTTATATCATATCTTGAGTCCAACAATATAATTTCCCACCAACAATTTGGTTTTAGGCATGGTAAATCCACAGAAGATGCTGTATCTCTGTTGACTAAATTAGTGACGTCTTATCTAGATGGCAACAAAAAATGTATTGGTGTTTTTCTAGACTTAGCCAAAGCATTTGACACGGTTGCGAAGCCAATATTATTAAAAAAGTTGGAGAATATCGGTATCAGAGGCCTCCCACTACAGTGGTTTGGGACATATCTTTACGGCAGAAGTCAATGTGTCAAAGTGGGCGATTACCTTAGTGACTGCGAAAACATAGAATTTGGAGTCCCACAGGGAAGCGTACTAGGCCCGACACTTTTCACTATTTATATAAATGACATACAAAGTGTCCTCAAAGGCAAGGCTGAAGTAATCTCCTATGCGGACGACACAGTTCTTATATTCCATAATACTACCTGGGAAAAAGTCATTAAGGAGACCCAAATTGGCATAGCTGGCATGAAAAAGTGGCTAGATCTAAATCTACTATCTCTAAATATAAAGAAAACTAAATACGTCTGCTTCTATAAGACTCAGGCAACAGCCCCAAAACAATCATTACAGCTCAAGATCCATCTAGCCACATGTAGTTCTTTAGCATGCTCTTGTGAGGTGATTGAAAAAGTAGATCACATTAGGTATCTCGGAGTCTTAATAGACGAACGACTCACTTTTAAACCCCACATTGAGCTTGTTGCTAAACGAACAAGAAAAATCATCTTTTTGATGAAGCTTTTGCGAAATTCAGCTAGCAGAAATGTTCTACACCTTGTTTATATGTCCCTGTGTGAATCTATAATTTGCTACTGTCTTACTGTATGGGGTGGTGCTGGAAAGTCCACTATGATACTCCTGGAACGAGCCCAAAGATCTGTTTTGAAGGTAATGTTGAGGAGACCACGTATGTATCCCACAGATTTACTATATAATGAACTGTCACTACTAAATGTAAGGCAACTATATATTCTAAAGCTGGTTCTAAAACAGCACCGAATATGTATTCAACGTGGTGATTTTCGTAATAATACATCAAGTCGTCGAGTTTTTAGGTGTCAGAGTATTAGAGTTAAAACTACTTTTGCCCAGCACATGCAGGAATTCATGCTTACTTTTATTTACAATAAAATCTTAAAGGCTTGTAATCTAAAGCAGTGCACACTAAAAACAGCTAAAAAAGAAGTATATAAATGGTTACAGAGTAAATCCTATGACGAAACTGAATCTTTCATAAAAGTAGTATTATAATATAACGCACACACACACACACACACACACACACACACACACTCAGGCACAGACAGATAATTGTATAAGTTTGATATTGTTAATAATATATAATGTGAAAATAACTAAAATATAATTTAGTAAAATTAATACTTATTGATTTTTTTTTGTAATTTATTTTATTAATTTTAAAAGTACACCAGCTAAAAATATTGTATGTAATCAAATAAATTATTATTATTGTAAGACCACTCCTGGACTCCACGAGACAGGTCCGACCTAGTGTGGAGTCCTCTAGTAATAGGTTATTGTTTGTAATAATTAATGCAATAAAGAATTTATTTATTATTTATTTATTTATTAATCTTTCAGGCCCCGCGGGGTGATCGCGAGAACAAAAGAATACAATGGGAATTCCTAGAACCTCCGATCGAAGGAATAAATCAAAATACCCAAAAACAGCTGTGCAGTGTGCACATAATATTTCATTTTTTAAATTAAGTAAGTAAACTTTATAAAGCTTATTTAGCGCCCGGCCCATAACACAACTTTAGCTTTACCCATAAACTAATCATTGTAGGTTGGTTACGTCACTGCGTAGATAAAAGTACTCAGTAGTGAGTTATTTAATACCGTGTATAACAATCGAAAGAATCCAAAAACCCAACACAATAATTATGGTGCCACCTCTTATAGAAAGACTTATGAGCTATGAGCAAGCGATAGCGAGATGTAGGCGACTCTTCACGCCATCTGTTATGAATTTTTGGAACTAACTTAATTTGAACAAATTTACGCATTTTCACACCCTTACAACCCCTTTTTCCAGTTTAAAAGTAGCCTATATCCTTTCTCAGGCTTTAGACTATCTGTGTACAAAATTTCATTACAATCGGTTCAGTAGTTTTGGCGTGAAAGCGAGACAGACAGACACAGAGATACTTTCTCATTTATAATATTAGTATAGATTATAGTGTTGTGTTTTACAGCAACGGACATGAATAATTATATTCTATATCCAAGCTACGAGACAAGTTACAAATTCTCATGATACAATCCCACCAAAAACATACCTGTTAAAATTGGGCCAAGTTCCTATCAGCAAATTTTTGGTTCAAAAAAAAGAGTTGAAATCCAATCCAATGCCAAGTTTAGATGCACTTCATCAATTGTTATCATTTTCATCAACAGCCTGATCCATAATACTTCTAATTTGTACGTGGCAGGTTAATTTAATTATATTATCTTATTTTACAATTAATCCAGAGTTACGTAAAGCACGAAAACCTACCAAGTTCAAATTTAGAAGTATTATGGATCAGGCTGTTGATGAAAATGATAACAATCGATGAAGTGCATCTAAACTTGGCATTGGATTGGATTTCAACTCTTTTTTTAGACCAAAAATTTGCTGATAGGAACTTGGCCCCATTTTAACAGGTTTGTTTTTGGTGGGATTTCAGTCATTTTTTTTCAAGAAATTATACATATTTTTTTCTTTTTGTGCCACACCCAACTTAAACAATACCTTCGATATATAATGGCGCTAGTTGTAAACTATCAATAGAAGCGAAATTTTCAAGTAAACAGTATTTATTTAACCTAAGTATATCAACTCCCAAGCGGTCATAGCGCTAGGACAATTGGAAGTGGCCTAGAGGTTTTGATTACCGGTCAGTGAGTGAGTGAGTGAATAAGTGAATGAGTGAGTGAGTCAGTGCCAAAATTAGTTATTTTCACAGGGAGATATTTCAGGATCTACCGAAGTTATATCTTTGAAATTTGGTATACTGCGTAAGTACTAGTATATATTTACGTAGGTATAATTTTATCTTTGTACTCGCAATAGGCACTGAGCTACAAGGGGGTCAAAAGTGCGTCGAAACGGTTCGTGTAAATAGTGCATGGCATGTGCGCGGCCTGCTGGAACTTGGCCGCGCACTCCGTGCGCTTTGATATTTATTGTTGAAACCACGAGTCATGTCACCAATTCCGTAAAAGTGAAGTTCAATTCCATTGAAACAAAGTTTTGTGATTCAAGTGGCTTGGTGTATTGCTAATGCCACCGAATGTCAAAAACCGGCGTGAAATCAAAACCGTATCATAATCGATGTACGTGTCACCCGTACCGTAAGGTACTAATTATGTATTCTGTGGTACTCGTTTCGATGTGCAGACAGACACCTTGGGAGTTAAAAACACGTATTGCATTACATGTTTTAGTTCGCCTAGCGAGATCGAAGTTTTACTTCAAAATATCTCATATATGATTACCCAATTTCCTGTTTATCACGTAAATATCATAAATTCAGAACCCAAAAGCCGATATTAAGCAAACATTCCGAGGTCGTGACTACGATACGGTATTTCGGGGAAGTCGTTCGGTTTAAATGAGTACGAGACGATTTTATTGCGTCGTACGGTCGTAATAACGAAAGAAATTCCTCCTTTTATAGACGTATTCGTTGGTATATTATAGCTTTCACATTCTCCTAGAGTTTTATGGAAAACGAGCAGACTTGTCGCCTGATAGGAGCACCGCAACACTGGCTAAGCCGCAGTTCAAATACAGCGGGAAACGCAGTTTAAGGCCGTGCGTTTGGTTAAAAAACGGCCCAAAACTTATTACAAATTATAATAATAACAATAGCTTTTATAATATTGAAAAATAGTATAAGTACTTTAAATATTATAAAAGCACAACTTTAAAAAAGTTTTCTAACTGTTAACTAAAGTTCCGTTTTTCAGCTGTAATCTTTTAAATTACTTAATTTCTCTTGTAGATAGCGTCATTTTCCTAACATTTGTTCTACCAAAATATCACGAAGTAAGTATTTTATTTACAATTCCCTACCTTACACTGCAAGATGTATCAAAAAGACTCCATTATTCATGTAGGTGTAGGAAATCATATAATAGGGGATGATTTATCAGGAGTGGATCGGGCAAGCTTCCAGCTCTCTTGGGGCCAAGAAGCCTCCCCGGCCTCTCTGGGGCCAAGAAGCCTCCCCTTGCCAAGTACTATATCGATATGTTACGACATGTATTGTTCATTATAAAAGTAGGAGTTTTGGAACTTGTAGAGAACGAATGTTGCAATTTTGAGTTTTAGCGCTTTTAGTTCCGTTGCACTCGAAAAAGCGGCTGAAAGATCAGTCTATGAACGCCAAACGGGCAATGCGTTACAGAAAGTTACCTTTCAAATTAGCATAAGTACCTAATTTGGGACTGAGAAACTTTAAAAGACGTTCCTTTTTCACTCTTGAGTTCTAGATTTTTTTTATTTATTATGTTTATGTTAAGGTTTTTTGTAACTTCGACCATTTTATCCTCTTTAGGCAATAGAATATGATTGGCGTTGACGTTGTACTTCAGTGACGAATCTCATCCCGGCTCCAACATATTTAGATGCTCAAGGTTTCATGAGTCACAGTGAACTGGGAGACAAGGACAGGTCACTTAATTATAAGCACAAAGGAAAGTCTGATTCATGTTGATTTATTTCTTGCGCATTCGGACATCATCCTTTATGTGTAAACAAAGAGTAGGGTCTAAACTGAAAACTTTTTAACATTGCAACTTTTTGACATTAAAGGTAAAATTTTCAGTCGTTATAATTGGTATCCTTACTAATGTTATAAATAAGAAAGTATGTCTGTCTTCACGACCAAACCTCTGAACGAATTTTCCTAAAATTTGGTCTTATCCCAAAAAAATTACGGTACTAATTTTGGCGCAGCAACGTTGTTGCGGGCGTCATCCAGAAATATTTATAATTTTCACAATAATATGTTTCAATACAAAAAGTCCCTAAAGTTTCCGATAATTCCCAAAACTGACCGGTTTCAAAATTATCATTTTTTAAATCAGAAGTACCAGTTTTCCATGCCCTAGTGATGCTGATCAACGCCAAAGGCAATAAGCAAAATATTTAATCCAAACACGGCAGCGTTTTGTTAAATTTGAAGCTACGATTGGAAGCGGGCTTAATGGCTTATTATGTTAATACAATAAATTGGGATTTGGGAATTCACGAAAAGGTAAAAACGGTAAACCAGGTACGGATAAATCTTTCGAACCTTTTTTAATCTTTAAATGCTCTTCAATTTTAACGTAGTTGAAGCCAGAAGTCGCTTTTATGGTGTGTTGTATGAAGATTTTAAGGGGTTAGTGTGTGTTTTAAGTATTTTAAATCGTCACGTGAAGGTTATTCCACTCGGAATGGGTCTTCTACGAGAGGGAACTACCGCAACTGCTTATTGAGAATGAGTTGGTCACTAAGGGAGGGATTTTTTACACGCTTTTATCTTTTATAAAATAATTTTGTCGCTCAGTACCACTTACAACATAAACAATTGATAGACAAATCTTGTACCATGGTGGTCGCAGAGGATTGAAAATGCCATGACGATTATCACGTAGTTCGATACGTTCCCTAAAGACGTTTCTTGTTGTAGTCAAATAACATTGTTTCGTAGTCATCATACCTCCTGTGAGTCCTGCTCCTGCAGGCTTTGCATGGTCACCATAGAAACGGTTTTTTTCTACGGAAGAATAGACAAAATGATAGTGTAGACAAGACAAAGTGACAGTTAGACAATGGTAATCCGCCATTTTATCGATAAAATCTGTCAGTATGTCGATTCTTTCGTCTATGTCTATTCTATGTCTATGTTATGCTAGCCCTTGAGAATATTTATCTCACTATATATTATAAACATAATATAAGTATGTACATTATGTATATTAAAACAGTATGTTTTAATGTGTTTTGTAGCGAAACGTTCGCTCTCGGGAGAGAATAACGAATGTTTCACGGTCCGTACTTTTATGTTACCTCTGTGTGCTGTAACATGTAAAAAACATGGAAACAAAATGAGACAGGAATATATTGCTTTTTCTTTCATTTTATTATAAATTCCTATTCAATATGTACTTGAAATATTCAATGACTGAGCAAATAATTCTAAATAGCTAATATCAGATCTTAGTTAAAGTTGATCTAGCGTTTAAATATCTTGATAATCTCTCTTCGTTGTTCGTATTTAATATTCATAAAAGATATTTATTATTTAATTTTTAAAATCTCCTATACAATTATAATAGTCGAAATTTTATTCGAAATAAGGCTGAATAAAAATTATCTCTGTCCATTGGGACGGCTAAAGTCAGTTCTAATTCTGTCGTCCAAATTCCACATTTTAAAAGGGTCACGACTCACGATCTAAACTATTTAGGAAAGTTTAGGGACAAAATGAAGTATTCCGGCCGCGCTAAATATTAAATACTTGGCCTACATCATCATGAATATTAATCGGATGTGTTATGCCGAATTGATCCTACATTCCAAAATTTTAATTATAATCAGCTGTCAGGCTTATTGTGTGTTGATTACCTCTCTTTATGCGTTAGGCCATTATGAACAACCATGATTGTCACAATGAATTCCGGGATAAAAAGTATCCTATGTTCTTTCCGGGATTCAAAATATCTCCATGCCAAATTTCAGCAAAATCGGTTCAGCGGTTTGAGCGTAAAGAGGTAACAGACATACAGACGAACAGACAGACACACTTCGCATTTATAATATTAGTATGGAAGTATGGATAGCAGCCATTCTCTAAGTGTCCCCTGGGGATCCGCAAAGACTTCGTAGGGGCTCTGCAAGCGATACATTTGTTTTTAGTGATGTCATCAAATACCAGCATGGAGACAATTTATTCAAAGACAAAGTTTCATTTTTGAGGGGCAATTGTCACTTCCTAAAAGAGTTCTGCCACCAAAAAGTTTGAAAACCGCTGATCATAGCATGGACTATTGACGTCGATCATATGATTTCATTAAAAGTCTTGGGATCTATGGAGGGTGGAAGCTTTTAAATTCTTTCTGATGCTGAAGTCAAACTCTACAATGGCTGAGTCGAAATTTTTATGTTGTCACTTGTCTTAAATGCACAACCTACATTTTATAACTCTACCTAATTTATATAGCTTATTTTACTGCTACTGATGTTTTATTCATCAAAATCGGCAATTTGGGCGCTACGGTAATACCATAGAGCAGTGGTCGGCAAACTTTTGGCAGGCAAGGGCCACAGCCCACAAGGTGGCAAAACAAACTAAAGGCGGGCCGCAGACCTCATACTCGTATTAAGGTGCAGTGGTTGTTGCAACTACGCAAAATGGGTTTTTTAAATAACGTTTTTTGTTAAGGAAATGTCATTATTTAAGTATAAAAAAGTACCGTTTTAAAATTGAGAAACTTTCCTATACGCAAAGGTATATCAGTACACAATTTGAAAAATTCTGCTCGATAGAAAAAAATCTCAAAGATGACTCTTATAATGCTGTTTTTCATAATTAAATCATTTTATGGCTAAATTACACACTTTCTAGAAAAAACAAAAAATGTTGCACATTTGTCATGACCTAATCTAAACGATTTGATATATTTGATTTGTGTAATACTAAAAACAAAAGGATTTTCGCCTATTTCCTATTATCAAGGCACGCGGCGAGCGCGTAACCGCCACTGTACAAGGCGCGCTGATATGAATGTTATTATAATGTCCTTTACGTCGATATTCGTACTGACAGACATCGACCTGCTAATTTTCGGGACTACTGGGCCTTAACCCTAGAAGCTCAATATACCTACACATATTGAAAGAAAATAAGTTTTTATTAAAAATGGCACAAACAGCTGCGTACTTAAGTGGCGGTAACTCCTGGC
This sequence comes from Polyommatus icarus, assembly GCA_937595015.1. Lineage (NCBI taxonomy): Eukaryota > Metazoa > Arthropoda > Insecta > Lepidoptera > Lycaenidae > Polyommatus > Polyommatus icarus. The sequence goes on from OW569332.1 coordinate 17,178,479, forward strand.
AGTATTAGAAAACATTATTTTTGATAGTTCATAACTTATTCACAAAACATTCACGGGCCGCAAGTAAGACGTTCGCGGGCCGCGTGTTGCCGACCGCTGCCATAGAGAATGCGTAAAACCCGCTTCGCTGTCAAGTAAAAAGAGGACAAATTTAAAATGACCATCTCTCTATTATGTAAATCCACCGTAAAATGCTGAACCGAAACTAATGAAGTTCAATATATCGGTTACAATGCAAATCCCGCGGTAGATCCATCACTGTCCGCGCGGAATGCGCCCGCGCACCTCATTTCACACTTGTTAGCATGCAACTGTCTATGGATTTTACATCATAGTCTATGACTAGTCACTGACCATCGCGTCATATTTACTTTTAAAAGTGGTGTTAAAAGAGAGTTTTACCGAGGCCATTTTTCAGGCTCCATAATCAATAGGGGAGGGCTGATAGTACCTATCTAGTCGGGAAACACAGATTGAACTGACCGGAGTTCGTTCAGCTGGTTGGCACGTCATCATTCCGACGGCTTAGATCGGCCTCCCTCTCTTAGGACTAGAGTTATAATTTCTAGTTTATACATTTGCATATATTTCTGGTGCCGAAAGCTTGTCGCTATACCAACAGATACCAAAAAGAAAACAATATAAATGTAATTTTGCATCGCGTTTGTGTCAGGCACGACAATATACACAATTAATATTTTACGGCTGACATGTCTGTATGTCTGTATGCTAACAATACTCCTAAACCGTAACCTCTGACCACTAAGCGTTAACCGTTAAATTATATTACCAGAGCTCTTGCGAATGATTTATACGTCTTTCGTATTATTTATCGTTATGCGTAACTCTTATGCGCTTGTGCCTCGTGCACCTTTGTAAGTCGGTCAAAATAGCACGCATTACTTCTCTTCTCTTATATTATATAAAAATGGATTTTCATATGTGTTAGTCTCGAAAACTCGAAAACAGCTGAACGGATTGTGCTGATTTTACCCTTAAAATATTCGTAGAAGTCCAGGGAAGGTTTTAAAGTCACACAAGTTCACCGGGACGGCTAATTACTATTAAATTAATGCGACGAATCTATGATCTGTCACTTTTCACATCGCTGAACCAAATTAGAAGACGTAAGTAGAAGAATCGAACGAGTAGCATTCGGACAATAACTCATTTTTTCCTTTATTATTTTCATAAAACTTGTAACTTATCTACTTCATAACCTAGCTAATATATCTGGCTGCACATATTATTAATCCACAGTAATTTTTCGGCCCTAAAGCCTCCAATTAAGCAAAAAACCGGGAAGTTTTTTCATGTAAGGTACCTTATTCTTCCACTCACGTCTTTTATCTATATATAAAACTCAAAGGTGACTGACTGACAATATGATGATCTATCAACGCACAGCCCAAACCACTGGACGGATCGGGCTGAAATTTTGCATGCAGGTAGATGTTATGACGTAGGCATCCGCTAAGAAAGGATTTTCATAAATTCCAACCTCAAGGAGTTAAAATAGGGGATGAAAGTTTGTATATAATAATACTTCTTAACGCAAGCGAAGCTGCGGGCAAAAGCTCGTTGTAATATAAACTAAGAATGTAATAATAATTTTAGTCCCGGGAAAGATTATTATCACGAAAAAAAAGCTCTGATAAAGTTGCGGTATTAGCTAATGTCTTCTTCAAAATTCTTATGCTATCAGCACTATTGTATGCAGTAGGCACTGTGCCAGCCTTTTCTGTACGTTTTTTTAAGCACCCAAGCCCTGTATAAAGTGTAGATAAATTACCGCAACCACGATACAGACCCTTAACGACTGCGGAACAAATTTTAATTGTTTTCTCCCCAACTTCGGTAATTTACTTTATCTTCCTTTGGTTCAAAATATCCTGTTTCAGTATAAGTTTTAAGTGCTCTATTCGTTATACAAATTAAGAGTCAAACGTAACTTATCTGATTTTTTAAATTAATACCGATAAAAAGTGTTTGAGACTGCAAAATGCCTTTCCCTCACAAAGACCCATATTGGACCAATATGACATGTAAAGTGGCATATTATTATTCTGTATGCCATGATCGCCGTCGAATGTGAATGCTATAGTACTCTATACCTACTCTATACTTAGAGTATAAGTATAGCCATCTTCTCAAGTTGTTTTAAATCCATTATAGCTCTAACATAATATCTAAATTGATTTGCAGAAATATTTGATGATAATTAAACAGAGAACCTGCCTAAAAACCGCCGCAACTTGAGTAAAATCTAAGTTCTAGCCTTGCACTATATACTCTCATATCACATCAAAATAACAACCTACACTTGCACGATATCACAAATATCCCATCAACACAAGCTGCAGCCGTGGCGTTCGCCGGCAGCTGCGTGGGTCTAACCCCGGGTAAAAAACGACGCGACGCCCGCATCGATAGAGCTACGGCAAAAACGCGGATAATAACTTGTTATAGTTTATATTGTGGTGCGTTTTACTGCGATGACATAGAATACTTAAGAGCTGATTATTATGCTTAATGCACCTAGACACTATAATGAAATTATTTTATAATATGATGCGTTTTAGTATGATGTACGATCGCATTTTGTAGAGCTAAACTAAGCTAAAATCACCTGCTCTAAGACATGACATCATAATTCAATTAATATATTTGCGACAATACACACATAATTTTCCTAAATACCGAATATTATCTTGGAATATTCGTATTGTGCCGAATAATGTGTTGTATAATATGTAGCAGGCACAAAAAAATGGTTGCCTGTAAAGTCGGTTTTACGGGCGAAGATTTTACGTGACAACGTGTGGGAGAGAGACGCAAGGCATTCGGCGGGCCTCTCTCTCGTTCGGTGACTCATCGTAACGTTACCGAGCGTTACACTTTTTCATAAGTGACTCCCAGCCGCAACCTAATTTAAGACGTTGTCACGTCAAAAGTTATACTATTAGTGCTTTAGTTAAATATACACTATTAATAAAAGGAGACAGACTCATATATTATGGCTGTTACTGCCTTTCGAATAACTTTTGCAAATTCCAATATGTATTATCTTGTATTATACAAAAATAGCAACAATAAACTAATAATTTCCTATTCAATTCTTCCTTGATTAATAAGGCAGAGCTAAGACTAGGTATGTATTTTTTTTAGAATTCCTAGTAAACCCGCTTGATCTTTCAACGGATTTCATCGAACTGGCTATTAAATAGTCACTGTAAATAAACTCGAAAGTTTTACGCGCCTCTTCCGTTCCCGAAATAATTATCAGCGCCCTTTTTAGGGACGTTTATGTTCCAAAACAATGGAATGTAACTAACGTATCCATTTGCAGCGTAGGGTTATGTTAAGTTCAAGTGAAGCATTAGCACCTTGTTTTTAGCGTTTTTGAGGCCCAGTTCACAGTTGTGTCAGTCTGGCTAAAAGTCGATAGAAAATCATGATATCTCGCTCATAGTCAGGGAGCTCTAGAACAACTTTTTTTATTACTATCAAGCAAATTTTTTGTGAGTAGCTTCATTTTGATAAGACAAACAACTTTTTTATCTACGAAAAATCTTAAAAGTGGTAGCTAACAGAGATAGAAAGGATTTCATACTTTAATTTGAGGGTCCTAAAATATGGATTGTTCTATTTGTAGGACAATATCACTGTTAAATTATATAACATTTAACCAACCAACATACAAAAAAATCTGCTGGTTAGGGTTTCGTTTTAGGGTTCTGTTATGGTCAACCAAGTTTAGTAGAACAATCCATATTTTAGGACCATCAAATCAAAGTATGAAATCCTTTCTATCTCTGTTAGCTACCTCTTTCAAGATTTTTCGCAGATAAAAAGTTGTTTGTCTTATCAAAATGATAAGACAGCTACTCACAAAAAATTTGCTTGATAGTAAGTAATAAAAAATAAGTATATATTTTGTTTCTAGGGCTCCCTGACTATCAATTTTCGTAATATTATATTATAATAAAAGAAATGGGTAATATTTTGTGACACGCCTAGCATGGTAATTCAGAAAAGTTGACCTAAGTATTCTTATTTAGTTGCTGCTGTGCCTGATTTGCGTTACAATAAGTAGTAAATTCAGTTTTTTAATTTAATTCCTCGTGCGAGCAACGACAAAAAGAACTTTGTGTAGGCGGTCCCCAAAATTCTGTTTGATGTCCCTAAAATTGCTAAACTATACAATATTTAAAGAGGGTCTTAATCTCTACAGAGCTAGGGGTACGTAAAAGTTGGGACGTCCCCCAAAAACGATATCGCTCGACACTTGACGGATTTGCCGGCCGCCCTAGGCGAGAGAGATTTTAGTTAGTTTTAGGTGAGCATTACCGTTAGCTCAGCTTTAACATCACAGAAAGGGTTCTAGCTTGGTATAATGCACCTAAATCTTGCCTTTAACTAAAAGGCAAGATTTAGGTGCATTATACCAACAGATATAAAATAAGTCTAGTTATTTCTCCAAATATTATCACTGCTTTATTTTCATTTTTTTATCAAAATGGTTCTCTCCGGCACCCCGCACTACCAAATAGTTTAGTGACATACCAAGAGTACTTTAGCTATACATATTTATTATTGGCGACTGATGAGTGATGACTAAGTTATACTTATCGCCAGATTTTAGTACCTATCTATCGCCTAATTCCATTTGTGTATAGAAATAAGTCCAATATGTCCTTTTGGCGCGGGCCCGTCGGGGAGGCCAGCCCCTCGGTAAATAATTACGTCTCTGACGCCGTGAGGGTGCAGCCCCTACCATAGGGCTGGCCGAGACGAGTTTTTGTTAAAATAATCATGTTGGGTAGGTTATAAAATCTATCAAATATCAAATATCAAAATCATTCCAGAGAAAAGAAGGGTTAAAATTGTCACCCAAACATTCATAAACCCAAAATTTTTAAATGTAGATCCTTCATATCTTTTAAATATTTTCTTCTGTGCCTATCTAGCTAAAACAAACTGCAAATAAAATGAACTGTTTCACACTCAGCACTTCAACAGCTGTCCTTTTTCAAGTAGAAATTTTGCCACCAGAATATGTGCTGCCATTTAAGTTTTAATTAGTTTTTTGGGCATTAAAACGTTCGTGGCAACCCTACATCTCCGCCTCCCTTTTTGCAATTTTTTCGTTTTCTCTCAGTTTCGGCAGTCTTGCGGCTCCGGGCTAAACATTTTTGTCACACCATCCCTAGACACCCTAAGGGCTAAACCTAACGTTGAGTCTGGAGAAATTGTATCGATAAAAATACCTATGCGCCACTTGCCAAAACATTTAAAATTCTTTAGCTATACCTATTTTAATAGCTTTTTCAAAGTACAGCTGCTGTTCTCCACCTTGAAATTGCTTTTGAACCAATGATGCAATACCTAATTATTATTTTATACTGATAGGCACTAGCCTATTGCAATTCAATCTAAGGCAAGTTTGTTGCTTTTTGCCATTACGGTAGGCAAAAATGTAACTTCGATGTTTATCACCATTATGTACAGTCTACTCGTACACAGCCTGGTAAGCTTTTTGTATGGCCGGAGCAAGTCTACCTGATTCCAACTACTCTTAATTTTCTAATGCAATAAGCGTTATATCTTTATCTCTTCTTCCGCATTTGATATTTCACATTAAATTTCTAACAGCTGTATTAATGCATTAGAGAGCATAATAAATCAAAAGGCATGCGCCAGGCTGAAACGGGTCAAAAAGTTTGTACCTAATGCCCGCTATTACTGCCTTTTAGAGCACGTTTCTGTATCAAGTATTTCTAAACGAATGTAGGTTGTACGTCTGGCTTTGCCTGCTCTAATAGCTCTGATTTAAATCCTAATATGAACTACAATTTTTATATTTTATTTAACTGTAGAGTTAGTTGTAGTGTTGTACGGAAATATTTTAGCTAAGCTACTTTTACTCGTAGGTTTACCCCTGACTATTCTTTTGGTGGGTTCTTTATCGGTATTTTTTTGGTAGAATAAATATTATGTCGATTCAGATGTGATTGATAGTTGACTAAACGTAATCTGCATACAACTATTTTAATACCAATTTCCACCTAAAACATCTCACGCTTTTGATCATAGTATCATAGAAGTTTCTCCTCCCTCTCAGAACCTTTATGACCACTTCCTGATAGACTATCCACAACTTATCTTGACAGATAGAGTGTGGAACATGAGTTCTGTCAAATTAGTTGGGGATAGCCTATCTATAACAGGCCGTCTATCTCATAGAAACTCCTTTAAATTAACACTAAACAGTATCGGGCAACAAGTGTTGCACATGCGTAATTTCGGTAATGTGTCCGACAGATAAGGCCTCCCCTCCCCCCTGTCTGCCCCCCTGGTGGGGTTGGGGGCGTGGTAATTGGTCGAGTGTCCCGCGGCCGGTGGGGCGGTAACTAAACACGCGCGGTGTTGTTGCCATTATTGTGTGTAATTGTTGTCTGTCCCTGATGTGTGTGATTATGATCACTAGATTATTATTGCTAACCTATTCAGAATAATTGTATGTCTCTCATCCAAAATACATAATCTGTCACTAGCTTCTTCCACTCCTAGTGTGTTTGCAGTTGCCGTCAAATTATAATTTTCAGTTTAGTAATGCTAGTACATTAGCGATTAAATTCAGTATAACATAACACTGTGCTTTTGCTATAGAAATGAGTAAAAATCCGCCCTGAAGTGTTTGCGTGACGTAGAATTCTTACATTAGCTTTTTGGCTAGCTTATAATGTAGCAGAAGTATTTTAATCCAAGGCTATCAGAGTGGTAATATTTGAAGCATAATAAACCTTAGGGAGTCTGGACCATTCTAACATCTGGACCATTCTATCATCTCTGTACATTGCGATGTATTCCTTAACGTACACCAGTTATGTGATAACGGAGCTGCTGCAGAGTGACCTGCACAAGATCATCGTGTCGCCGCAGCACCTCTCCGCGGACCACATCAAAGTCTTCCTCTACCAGATACTCAGAGGTATGTACAAAATACTATACTCTTGACGATCTCTGTGGCTCAGTGGGTGGGCTGTCTGTAGCTCAAGCCGGGGGTCGCGGGTTCGAATCCCGCTGACGGAACAGAAAGTTTTCAATGTTCCTGGGTCATGGGTGTGTATTAAATATGTATGTGTATCATATAATAAAAATCTTAAGTCCTTCAGGTACTTACCACGGTGCCAGACTGACGTGGTGTGAAGCGTCCATAGATATTATTATTATTCTTATCTTCTATATTGAATTATATGTCGTCTTATTATCTGGGGGTGCCGACTGTCGTGCCCCCTCCATGTCGAGCGCGAAGCAAACACTGCCGTACCATCCAACACTATTTTGCCGCATTTTCATTACAGATTCTTCTTATGATTGTTCAAAACACATAATCACTTAATCAAAACTATTTGCACGTACCTACGTAAGTTTCTTTGCGTGCGCGCGATTGTGGGGCGCTAAGCGATTTTTATTTTAGTGATTTCAACATTCCTCTTACGTAAAATTGACCGTACTAGATTAAGTAAAATTTAGTACGGTCAGTACTATACTATACAGTCTCTATGATCGACCAAAAATGGACATGCATGAATCATCACTAAATTATGAGAGTTCCGATTGTACGCCCGAATGATTCTAATAGAAATATTATAAATTCTATAGAAATGTAATACTTAAATTAATTACAATAATAACTTAACGCTTTATCACACAGGTTTTAGTTTATAGTTCCCGCAAGCACTCAGTCAACTGCACTGGGCTGAACTAAGCACTAAATCAGGGGTTCCCAATCTTTTTCAGCCTGGGGCGCACTTACAAGTCAATGTTTTGTCACGGCGCCCTACTTTACCTAGCTATTACAAAAATATACATAAATAAATATCTTTAAAATAATTAAAGTTAGGTTAAGGAAGTAAATATTAATTGATTATCTGCCTGCTTTGTATAATAATTCATATTATAATTTTATTTTATAAGTACTTGTGGTTTCGGATATTAATGGAGGATCGACTCACGGCGGCGCGGCGCCCCTCTTGCCATTCCACGGCGCACCAGGGCGCCGCGGCGCACAGTTTGGGAACCCCTGCACTAAATCAATTAAAACCCGCGAATTACAAACTGTTCCTCTTTGTGAAATTTTGCGAAAGAGTACTTGGAAGTTTTTTTCTCATTTCTTACGCGTTGAAGTTAAGGCCGTCCCCCGAGCAAACGACCTTGGCCATACATTTGCCGCGTTGCCGAGATCGCGCCAAAACCCAATAGGGTTTTGGCGCGATCTTTTGAATTTTTTTTTAGGACAATTTTGAACTAAGATAAGTAAAAATTTAAAACGGCGAATATGTAGTTTATGATATTGTCGATCTATTGGCGTGAGTTTCAAATAAAAGTAATTTGTAAATCCTAAGGAGATGCTGAATGTATGCTTGAATTTTAACAAATTGGTATTATTTTGGAAGCTGATATCATGAGTATAAGAAACAAAAATAGAAAATTTAAAACGACAAAAGAAATGTTGATATACTGAAGATTATTGCTGTATTTTTATTATAACTTTGTAGCTTTCAGATTATGAGTTTATAAGGTTTTAAATACGGTCAATTACGGAATCTCCGGACGGAACGCCCGTAATGTTGCTTTTAATTCATATGTTTCTTCTTAAAAAATTAGTAAATATATTATTTTGAAAGCCACTTAGCACACCGGATGTGCACTGTGTATTGACGGTACGTCCATTTAACCAACTTGCCGGTCAACAGTCCAAAAACTTACGTAAAAATGCACGTTTGGACGGAAGTGTGTTTGTGTTTTGATTGAGAAGACATTGCTATTTGATTGAGAAGACGTACCGACAATGATCGAAGGAAGCGTTGACGTCCTTTTTTGGTCGGTTAAAGGCAAATGAACTGATAGCAGACTACACTCTAATAATCCAACATACACATTAACATAATAATATTATATTCCATTGGAGGCTACGAATAATAAACAGAAAAAAAATTAGTTTATTATTATTTTAGCAATATTCCGCGAAATACTATTGTATTTCGCGGAATATTGCTAAAATAATAATAAACTAAATTTTAAGCTATGGATTTCCGCAAAGTAACGCCTGATTCCATTAAATAATAAACAGTTTTTATTATTCGTAGATTGGAGGACTAACCAGTAATGATATTAAGCCCCATACAAATATTTGGGACGGCATGAAATTAATTTTGTGTGTATGATCGATGACAGATTAATTCTCTGTCACTGTCCTAATCAGACTTTAATAAATTAATAGCGAGTTTACACTATATACAGCAATCCAATCCACACTATTGGAGTAATGTTAAAAGGCACTGGAATGTACTTAAGATTTCAAAGTGTATTCCAGTAGGTACTAGCGCTATAATGGATAGAATGGAATATATTGAATAATGCAAACCGGTCATAATGGCGTTAAAAAAAATTCAGATGGATTTTTCAAAGGGTTTAGGTGTAAAAAGTCATTAGTGTAACGGCTAAACTTGAGGATAATCTCATTATGTAAAAGGTCTTTTTGTTTGGTGTATACAGCCATTAGCTCCATAAATCTAATATGACCAATAGCCTCCTCACTCTATACTTACTTAGTAGTAAAAAAAACTAATAGTTTAGTCCTTGTTAAGTACGCGAGAAAATCCGCATGGCAGACTCTGTTATGAGTCATAACAAAGTCTGTCATGCGGATTTTCTTATATTTTCTTTCATAACTTATGACATTGTAGAATGGGCATTGTCCAAAAAAATCACATGTACTTTTTATATTTTTTTTCGTTAAAATAGGGTATTTTAAGAATATAAATTAAATAATTTTGAAATTCATTGGCTAGTTTTTTCTCAATAAATTTTTAAAGTTTCGCTCTGACGTCATCATCGGCGGCCAATTGACCTCTGCAGTATGTTTAAATTTCCTTTCAATCTTATTTATAATGGCTGGTTCGTCAAATGCAAGCTCTCATTATGTGAAAGCTGATACGAGAAGCTTACCAAAAGTTCGAAACGTAATGTTAGTGGAATTTATTGCTAATTTAACGCCATTGAAGGTCAAACTAAGGTTAAACATATTTGTTCAAAAATATGAGTAACTAATGGGTATTTTTTTCGTTTATATACAGAAAAACCATCACTGACCTTATTCCTCGAAATGTTTTTGAAATTAACAAAATTAAAAAAAAAATGGACAATCCCCATTGTAACGCTATTATCTGTATATTTGTATAGGTACTGTATAAGGAGTTAAGGACTGACGAAGTACTGTATATTTACGTAATAGTGCGATCAATATGGAACCTTTAAAGGTTGTATGTTGTTTTCGTAGACCCGTATAATTACAGTAGAAAAGTTGTTTGGGTGTGACGTCAACAATTCCATTAGGGTTAATGACATTTAGACATTGGACTTTCATGTTCATACACCATTTAGACAAAAGTTTAAGTTGATGACCTATGAGATAAAGTCAAAATATAGGTTTTCAGGTTTTGACTCATATTTTGATTCGATCATAAGTTCCAAAGCGGGATTTTCCAAGGTCTACATGTTTTTCCGATAATTTCCCATCGAAAGGATAACATTATGTCGTCAATCTGATATCGAAATACTATAAGAACCAGTCCTCTATTCCACTATAATCGTGCATTTTAGGCAATAAAAGCGGTAGAAATACCGCACACTAAAACTATGGAATTAACTGTCGCCAGCTGTATTTACCACTTACAAACCTTCAAGAAGTGTTTTCCCTCTTCAGCGGCAACGCACTTCCAACTTTCCATCTTTCCAAGTTGTCGCTTTCCATCAGGTGATCAGTTGCTCGTTCAGCCCCTATAGTCTCATAAAACCAAAGGCCCAAAGGGACATTAAGACAGTGTGTCAAACAATCAATCGAATCGTCCTATATTCGTCCACTGCTGGACATAGGCCTCTCTCAATGAACGCCTAAAAAGTGTGTAGTCATCAAAAATAATTGTTTCATAGCGCATTTACATTCATGTGACTGATCTTTCGCAACTGTTAGTGGTGATTCGAGTATTTTATTGACCATTAAACATCTATGGGAACATCGACCTAATTACTATCGATTAACCGTATTAATCGATTAGAATCGTCTGGATCTAGGGCAAGGTATTTTTGGCGTTCCCTTATTATGAATCAGCAACGTAGGGATTTTTTTCCCATTATCTAGTTATTTAGGGCAGAGTATTTTTGGCGTTCCCTTATGAATCAGCAATGTAGGGATTCTTTCCCAGTACCTCATCAAAAACTTTAAGCCGAATTACATAGAAAATATAGCCATAGCCCAGTTACCTGGGAAATTATTTAGAACCCATTGACACCTCTTTAACAAATAGCATCATAGTTATTTTATTACTGGTAGTAGTTTAAGTACATGACTTCATTATAATTTTAATCAGCTGTACGATCTATACTCTGGAGTCTTGTTATAAAAGTATGCCTAAAGTCTAAACTAAGTCTACAATAAAAGCTTATAACAGATAGTTTTGAGACAAAGGAACAGATACTTAACCTTTCATGCAAAAATTGCTTAAAAGTTAGTAAAATAGGCTACATTTTATGCAATTTTCGCATAAGAAAAAATTCACAAATTACGGTTAAGTATTCTGAAATTTCTGTAACCTCCTCTAGTTTTATCTAATTAATGAACAAGGATTACATTAACATTTCCCTTAACAGGAATAGTAAAAATAATTATTGCAACTCATGTCCTCAAGGTCCCAAAGTCGGTGTCATCAAAATGTTAATTTAAATTCATAGAACCGTACCCAGAGAATTTTCTCAAAGCAATATTATTACGGGGAAAATACTCACGCAAGTTGTTATGCGGTGTTATACTAAAATTGTTTGAAGCTTTTACGTTTTATAGTTATCATTTTAACTATAATCTAATCTTCTTTTTTTATTTATTGTTATAATAAAATGAAGCTTATTGACTGATCAACCGATCAATTACCTGCCGATTCACACCGGATCGGCAGCGGCCGGCATATATTCTTCTTCTATATAATATATATATATATATATATATATATATATATATATATATATATATATATATATATATATATATATAAATTCCACACATAAAAATTATAACAATGGTCGCTACTTAGCATTGCATATTGTGATTTAGAACATGTCGAAATTGAGAGATATCTCTACCTGTTTCGGTATGAACTAACCCTAAAACAAAATTTACTGAACATAATTCAAGGATTTTGCTAGAAGTGTTAAAAATATTTCCTTTCTTGGCTAGGGTTGCCGCAAGGGAATAACAATCTAATTTATGTTCGCGCCTCCTAGTAATGAAAAAAACCTGGTATTAAATAACCGAGATAACATTTTTAACCGCATAAAAAAGTGGATTTATTTATGTTCATCTTGATTTCAATTAGTGATTATTTTAATTAAGACATAAAATATTTAGAACTTGGAATAATTGATAGTATCTATTCTAGAAGTTATATCCGGGCGATGTTTTACGAGTTAATTTATAACTAAAGACTCGATTCTAACATATCGAATTTCGCTTCGAGCGCTGGCTGTTTGAATTGCGCGTCAAACAGCATATTGTGCGCTCGCAAAAAACAGCCTATTTTATAAAGAAAGGGAGCAAACGAGCAAACGGGTCACCTGATGGAAAGCAACTCCCGCGGCCCATGGACACTCGTAACATTAGAAGAGCTGCAGGTGCGTTGCCGGCCTTTGAGTTTATACGCTCTCTTCTTGAAGGTTTGCAGCCTACGCTCAAAACGATATTCCACTTCTAAGAATCGATCTCGAGTCGATTCTACCGGATATCGGATTCTACCGGATCCAAGCGAGATTCACTGTCTGAGAATCGGGCCCCTGGCTTAATTAACACAGTATTTCATTATTTATAAAGTTCTAGCGAAGCTTTCGTGAGCGCAAAAAGCCTCAGAAATACAGTTAACCGGTGTTGCTATGCCCAGCGGGCGAATCTCCCCGTATCTTGGAAGATTTTACAACCTTGCTGTGTTTTATTCGCGTTGTTATTTCTTTTAAGTTATTCCGTTTACCTCCCGTCTGTGTTTAGTATGACAGGGAGTTTGTTACTTTTAAATGTTACCAACAATATGCAGCAAGAGTAAAGAAGTTTTCTGGCCTATGACCTACGTTTTCTGAAGTTCCTTCAAATACCTTTATTGAATATGTGTGATCTGTGCTAGTACTTCAATAATAGGCATTATTGAATGACTAGCACTGATCTAGTGATCAATTTATACTTTCTATTCCTACCAAACGCACATTTCGTACCTATTATTTTTCTATTCACTCTTCTCGATTGATCTTCGTCCTTGACAGTAAACTTCCTTATATTCTCCCATTTCTTGCGCATATTTTACCAGAACGCTGGCAACACCTTCGCTAGTGCACGTATGGCGGCACATTTCCATAATTTAGCTCGTTACAGAGTTCGCGATTATATCTTCTCGTTTCGTTGGACATAAAAACCCCGGCCTCATTTACTAATTAACAGCTTTATATAACTATTGGTACCAGTTCATTAAATATCGAGAACATATTTTAATAGAGTGGTACCAACTCGATTTGATATAATATAACAATAGCTTATCGTACAAAAAAAATAATTCATGAAGCCCCAAGCGGCCACACCCGGCCGCGATAACAATGAAAAAGCTATTGTGTCTCGTTTTGCCACGATTGATGGGTTAATCTTTAGATCCCATTCTTACATGGGGAAATGCTTTACGCATCACCGACGGATTGGGGATATTGGGCGGGCTATGGGGGACTTCCCTGGCGTCGGTCCCTCTAAAACCCCTGGCTCTCCTCTCCCCCGCTTTAGACAGAGTTGCAGGTACGATAGAACCTACCACAACAAGATCCTAGAATCTTTGAACACCAATGGCCAATATTTATACAGCGGATAATAATGTTTACCTTCGAGGTTTTTCTGTCAAGTTACTTTTCTATCGTGTTAGACAAAGGCATTGTAATGCACTGTAAACAAAGCACAGTCTAGCTTTGTTTATAGTCAAGCTTTAAATATTATCTTCATTCTGCTCAACGAACAAAATACATACCACTTTTATTTGTGTTTTACTTTTAAATTGAACCAGAGAATTTTAAGGGAGAACCCATTTAGTAGTTAGAACCTCGCGACCTCTAAGTAACACCATATTGGGTGGTGCCCCTCAGGCCTCAGGTCAATGACACTCCTTTACGTAAAGGAACGGTGCCTTTACGTATAGAATTACGAGCGTTTACCTTTTCACAGAACCAAGGGTTCTGTGCTTACGAAACTGGATAAGCAAAGTGATATGAACAGTGTACCCGGTAAATTCTACGCGAAAATATTGCGGGAACCGTAAGTATATTTTGTCGGGATATAGTAGCCTGTGTGATTGTGTGATTTCCCGCGGCATACTCAATGTATGTTCCGAATGAAATCAGTCGATATATTAGCATTTTTACTGGCTAACGAAAATCAAAATAATTATTTTTTCTGTTGTTTGCATGGGCAAAATGTTATGATGATGACTAGATAATCTAGGTATGTCATACATATTATTAAATAGGGTATACTTACTTATAACGTTAAACTATGTTAATGTTAAACTATCTCTGGAACGAACTGTCACCAGCAGTATTTCCGGACCTATAATACGACCTGCAAACCTTCAAGAAGAGAGCGTATTCCCTCTTAAAAGGCCGGCAACTGCAGCTCTTCTGATGTTGCGAGTGTCCATGGGCGACGGTAGTTGCTTTTCATCAGGTGGCCCGTTTGCTCGTTTGCCCCATTATTTCATAAAAAAAATTAACGAATTTGGCTGTTACTAATAAAGATATTATACGCATACGCAGTAACAACTCTGTAATAATAATATCTATATCTATGCTTATTATAAAACAAAGTCGCTTTTTTTCCCTCCTGTCCCTTTGTTCCCTTTAATCTTTAAAACTACGCAACGGATTTTGTTGATTCTTTCAGTGTTAGATAGGCCATTTATCGAGGAAGGTTATAGGCTATATTTTATCACGCTAAGACTAATAGGAGCGAAGAAATAGAGGAAAATGTGGAAAAAACGGGGGAAAATATTTGAAAGGGCTAACTTGAATGCGCTAATCTCAGGAGCTACTGGTCCGATTTGAAAAATTCTTTCAGTGTTAGCCCATTTATTGAGGAAGGCTATAGGCATAATTTTTTTAGTGGCTATATATTTTATACCCGTGCGACGCCGGGGCGGGTCGCTAGTTATGTATAAAAGCAAACTATATGTATCCAGTCCTACTCTATATCGTAACTGGTTACATCAAACGCGATGAAACTTCACAATAAGAGAGATCATCCCAAGAGATAGAGTTTCACGTCAGGAAACCGTGACCGCTGTACTAACTACTAAGAGCATGCTTTCACCTTATTGTTCCTGGACATTACTATCGACAATGATCCTGCAACACCAGTTTCGAAACTTCGCCTCGCACAGCAGTACGCCACTATCACTACTCCAGACGTACTCCAGCATTGTCTTATTTATTCCATGATGGTACATTATATTGTTTCTTAGTACAAGTAATAATGTTTACTAACGGTCGCTCTTTTTTATACGGGCAAATGGCCCACCACACATTCCCACCACTGCAACTCCTGTGTCGCCAGGATCAACAGTGGTAACCAACCACGAAAACCCTTTTATAATATGATCTCAGAGATGCCCGAGGGACAAGCTAAATCTGTCTTGAGACCCGCAACGAAATTAATCAGAAGAAGGTAGGAGGAGTAGGAGAAATCCAATTTCCCTCCACAAGCAAAGCGGGAGTCAGCCAAATTTTCGTGACATTAATGTCCGAAACGGTCGCTCCCAATATTTGATCTATCTCTGGTTTGGTCTTTCTAGAGATAGGAATAGTTACCTATCTTATGTCAATCGATCGGTCGTATGTCAAACCAGAGATATAATATCAATGGGAACGGCAATAAGCAGTTAACTTGCGGTTGCTTTCTTTACAACTTCTTTATTTAAATTTAGTTTGTTATTGTTTTTAGCAATTTTTCGCGGAATATTGCTAAAAACAATAACAAACTAAATTTTAAGCTATGGATTTCCGCAAAGTAACGCCTGATTCCATTAACTATTAATTCTTTATTTAAAATCATTTATGAATTTTCTATTTATTAAAAAGTTAAAAGGCTTCAGCGTTATACCAATGTGTTTTGGGAGCTAGTTAAAATTTGTGGGAGTTTTGGACGTTGGGGAAATGAAACACATTTGGAGGCGAGGCTTAGTACTTGTGTCTCTGTGTTATGTATGACTTATATGACTACTCAGAAATCAAAATACGTAACACGGATCTTAAAAACGTAAAGGAAACTTATTTCTTCTATCAGGGTAATCTTACTAGATATCTTCTAAACCTTCAATTTCTTAATAATTAAGAAAGAAAGAACACAAAATTGATCGGTAAAAGCACGGAATATAATTATTTATTTATTTGATTTATTTCGTTTAAAATTTAAATAATACTTAGTCAATTAATCCTTCGATCGCGGATTCTTGAAAATCAATTGTTATTCTATTGTTGTCGCGGTCACCGGTGTCCTTGTGGGGCTTGCGGGGTTAATAATGTGTAAAATTGTTAAAATTACATATATTTAATCCTTTACTCTCTACCTCTAGGTAGTCTTTTGACAGTTATTTATCATGGATTTAAGGTCGATAATACATGGTATTCGTCGTCTCACTCTGTATGTAAAGTCTATCCCTCTTACTAATAAACGTTGTATAAGCTTTGAATAGTTATACAGTGTTTTTTTCCTGTCACACAAGTGACATTTTTAATTGGATTGAAGAAGACAAAACACTGTATAACTATTCAAAGCTTATACAGCGTTTATTAGTAAGGGGGTACGTGTTTTACGCTTATCTTGTGCAAGAAAATTTCATTTATGCTGGAGTATGCTTTGTCAACTATTTCGGTTAAACATTGTTTAGAAAATGACGTGTTAGTTAAATGTTTTAACTTGGTATTTTGTTTATAACCGTGAGTTCGCGTAGAATATTGTGAAGGTGCTTTTATAGTCATCAGATATTGAGAATATTAATATCTTAAGCTTTAATTTTTTTGCCTATATGTTTTTTATATTTAAGTAAAAATATAGGCAAAAATATCATATCATATTCAAAGTAAAAAATTATATTTTCATGTAATGGGGGAATCACCCAACGCGGACTCTTCCATGTAAATTGTAAAGGAAGATATTTCATCTAGATTCTAGAGGGACAATTATTTTTCTGCTGAAAGCAGTAGATTATAATATTGTGTCCAAAATATCTAACGTACAAAATATCTTAAACAGTTTTTATGTGAGCAATAAAGTATCGATCTATCTATCTATCTACTTTAAGTTTATCGGGAATAATGCTTTTTTTCCGGTTCTAATCTGTCAATGCCAAACCATCCAGCCAAGAAAAAGTGTTGAGTATAGAGTATAGACTAGAGTATATGTGCTTCTTAAAGTGAATTTACCTTCTGCGGAGCTAAAACGACCTCATTTCCTTCACTTAATGTGGCCATCCAAGACTTGACTTAGTTCTAATTCATTATTTTGTTTAAGTAAGACATGTTATATCTCATACTGCCACATTCAGAGTCGTTAATTAAAAATGAACAGTTAAGAGGCCGGGTACCCTTGGAATTTCTCATACAAACGTAATTCCAAAATCATTTTCTCATACGAAAATATTTAACATGTTTGTTGTTTTTGTATGAGAAAATGATTTTGGAATTACGTTTGTATGAGAAATTCCAAGGGTACCCGGCCCCTTAAACTCTTCATTTAATTACAATTAATTAATCCTTCGATCGGGGATTTTTGAAAATGCTTGTGAAATGTATTGTATTGTTGTCGCGATCACCGGTGCTCTTATGGGGCTTGAAGGATTAATTTATATTCGCCTCTGAGTGCGGAAGATAGATTAATATTAAGATCAAGAGATCACATTATAATAATATTATGTAATTATGTGGTCATGCCATTGTATCAAAATTTTCTAAAGCATAGCAATTGGAGAAAAGTTTTTTCTTCTAAGAAACAAACATAATAAATGCCAATATCACTATGAAAGTGAATAACGATATTTGTCTGGTATGAGGGCGGGATGAGAAGTAACTAGCCTCTGCTATTTAAAAAGTTAACATTAAAAAAATATGTATGTCATTTTTAAATTCGTATTTTTGGAAACCTGTGTTCTAAATTTGAATTTAATGGCGTGAAAATTTTATTATTTTTTATCATTTGAAAAAAAAATCGTCAACTGTTTTCAAAATGGATAAAATTGAACAAAGAGCGCCGATAAAGTTTCATCATATGAAGGGGATAAAGGGGAGATGTATCTGTGACGAATTAAAAAATGTTGTGGGTGAATCTGCTTCTTCTCATGCCACAGTAAAAAACTGGGTGGCTGAGTTTAAACGCGGTCGTTCATGTGTCAAAGATGAAGCCCGCCGCGAACGTCCAAAAAGCGTCACAACTCCGGAAATGGTCGTGAAAGTATATGATATGTTTTTAGTAACCGACGATTGAAGTTATCTGAAATAGCAGACACTATAGGTATCTCAAAAGAACGGGTAGATCATATCCTAAGTGAGGAACCAAATATGAAAATGTTATCGGCCCGTTGGCCGTTGCCGCGATTGCTTACGCACGATCAAAAAAGAATTAAAGAAAATCAATGAATTAAAGTATTATTTGTTGCCCCACCCACCTTATTCGCCTGATCTAGCGCCATCAGACTTCCATTTATTCCCTAAGCTCAAAACTTTTTTGGGTGGACAGAAATTTGCCACAAATGATGAAGTCATAGCACTCATAGCCGCTGTAGAGGAGTATTTTGCAGACCTTGAAAGAAATCCGGAAAAAATAACGTTTGTTGTATGGGAGCCCCCCTTATTTATATTTATTTTATTTCATTTCTAGTATTTGCTGTTATAGCGGCAACAGACATACACAATCTGTGAAAATTTCAGAAGTCTAGCTATAGCGGTTCTTGAGATACAGCCTGGTGACAGACAGACAGATAGACATCGGTCTCAGTAATAGGGTCCCGTTTTTACCCTTTGGGTACGGAACCCTAAAAACTAAGGAAACGTAACTCTCATAAATTGGCTCCTTTCAAACTGTCATGTAACTTCTTACTTCTTAGTAACTTGTTAGTTTATTGCCAGGACTTAATTCCTCTAGCTAAAAAAGACTTGTACACTAATTGGCATAATGAGTGGTCAAGAACCAGTGTAGTTAAGGGTAAATACTATTTTGAAATCCAAAATAGTATCCCCATTAAACCATGGTTTTTTAAATTTAAAGATGCAAGTAAAACAGTTTGCTCAACAGTTTGCCGAATCAGACTGGGTCACTGTTGTTCACCTATTTTCTTAGCCAAAATTAGGGTTAGAGACAGTTCATTATGTGAGTGTGGCATAGACGAGGGTACTTTAGACCATATTTTCTTTTCCTGTCCAAAGAACCAATCCTCATTATATGATATCCTTCCTCCTACAATCCCTCGCCCTACCGATTTCAAATCTGTCCTATCCTTTGTAAATACTCCCTTTGTAAAAACTTTATGTACATTTATACATACTAACCAAATTAAATTATAAGGTGTGGTACTAACTCTTTATGTCTGTGTTTGTTCTAGGTTAAGGAATTGTCAACAGACACCGTACACGTTCGTAATTCACCGTACCCTTGTTTTTTCACAAAACCTACTCATAAGGCAGAGTTTTTGTCAACGCACTCTGACATTGGCGATTCACTAAGGAGCCATTAATAAAAAAGAAGAAGAAGAAGAACTTGTTAGTTTTTATTAGGGTTCCGTATCCGTAAAAACGGGACCCTATTAATAAGACTTCGTTGTCTGTCCGTCTGTCAGTCTCCATGCTGTATCTCAAGAACCGCTATAGCCAGACTTCTGAAATTTTCATAGATTATGTATAACTGGTGCCGCTATAACAACAAATACTGAAAATAAAATGAAATTAATATTTAAGGGGGGCTCCCATACAAAAAACACAATTTTTATCCTATTTTTGCTCTGTATCGGTACGGAACCCTTCGTGCGCGAGTCCTACTCGCACTTGGCTGATTTTTATTCGTAGGTATGGTGTATGAAATTGGTATGTGTCAATGTTCAGCCATGTTAAATTTACCTGTTAATTGCAATATGCGAGCTGAACCAACTGAATTATTGATTGCAGTGTGATTGGTGTTTGTCCTGTGTCTAATCCGATACATTATGTATGTTGATATCATTGGTTTATGTGTCTACTGAATACCAATTTTAGTTACGTGAATCTAATTAGTAGAGATCTTCACGTTCTATTTTTGAAGTGAAAACTTCTTTAGCGGCGTTGAGCACTTTTGTGGGATGGCTAAAAACTGTGAAACTCGCGTTAGATTTTAGTGTTGATCGAAAAACCATAGAAAAACCGTAAGACGGCCTTGGAGAGTAGTGTTTTGTGTTGAACTCGAACTCGAACTCAAACTCGAAATCTCGAAAACTCGAAAAGTCGAACACTCGAAAACTCGAACTCGAAAACTCGAAAACCGTAAGACGGTTGGAGAGTAGTGTTTTGTGTCGAACTCGAACTCGAAAACTCGAATACTCGAAAAATCGAACTCGAATTGTAAGGGTTTCGATTAATTAAAAAAAAAACGATTTTTTAAAAATTGATTTTCATAAAAAATGGGTTAAAAATTTACTCGATTGTAAGGGTTTCGATTAATTAAAAAAAATGATTTTTTTAACAATCGATTTTCATAAAAAATGGGTTAAAAAATGCACAACATTAATAATCAAGTTTTCACTTCTGGCGGCACTCCCGGAGTGCAACCCGTCTTTTTTTTATCTAGAATCTTCACTCAAAATGACCGTAGTAGAATTTGTCAAACTTTATTTTAACACAGGTATTTAGGTCTAGCCCTCACTTCACACAGTTTGGGACACGTCACACGGCAGTCTTAAGACCAGCTGACTATAATTGCTGTACAAAATACATGAAGGTGCGCACTGCGCACAAACAAATATTTTGGATTGCAATACCCTATCTATGATACTGTATCAAGACTAATAACAAAACAATAAAACACTGGACACTGTATTATAAATAATACAGTGTCCAGTGGTTGGATGAGCGCTTGCCCTTAAAAGTTAAAATCAGGGCCCGTACCACGAAACGGTTTTGAGACTCAAACAATCGTACGAGAATGTTGCGTCCTACTCTAACAAACGTGAAATGACGTTGTTAGAGCAGGACGCGTCATTCTCGTCAGATTCTTTGAGTCTCAAAACGGTTTCGTAGTAGGCCTACAGGTTACGTGCAGCGCAGCGGTCTAGTAAAGTTGTTTGGAAAATCTGTCTAAGCAGGGATCCTCAATCTTTTCCATTGCAGTCTGATTGCAGTAATACATTTTATGGTGCAGACCAACCTTTTCAGGGCTGCTCGTTGCTCAACCCTTTTCCAGCTTTAAACCTTTGTTTCAGGGCTGCCAAACTGGTTTTAGTGCTGCGCAACCATTATTCAGCTTTCAACTTTTTTGTCAGGGCTGCCCAACTTTTCAAGCGCAAGGCTGCCCAACTTTTATCAGGGCTGTCCAACATTTTTTTATTATATTTTTAACAAGAATTCCTCCTCTTCCAGGTCTGAAGTACCTGCACTCCGCCCGCATCCTGCACCGTGACATCAAACCCGGCAACCTGCTGGTGAACAGCAATTGCGTCCTCAAGATCTGCGACTTCGGCCTGGCGAGGGTTGAGGAGCCGGATGTGACTAAGAACATGACGCAGGAGGTCGTCACGCAGTATTACAGGTAAATATAAATAGAGCATATTTATATTGAAACTACTTGATGCCCGCAACTCCGTCGTGCAGAAATTCGTTCATCGCAATTCGTAGATTTTCGGATCGCGAGATCCGTAGATTTTCCGATATAAAAAGTATCCTATAATATGGCCTTCCTGGGACTCTAAGTACATATTTTCATATCAAATTTCATCAAAATCGATATAGCGGCATGATAAGGTAGTTCTGACAAACAGAAATGCAATGATTGGCCGGAATTTTTTTGGTTAATAATAAAATAGAGCTATAAATAAGACAGTGAAGTGTCAGTTGTTTTTAAAGTAGAAAAAGGACTGACAGATATTAAATAAAAAAGATAAAATCTGTTACTTTGTCTATTCTTCTGATTCTTCTATAGAAATAAACCCTTTCTATGGCGGCTGTGCTATGCTACATTCAAAATGCGTCCCGCTCGGTAACCGCGGCGTAACTTGCGCGTGCTATTACTGGCGCAATAACTATGAGCGCACTATAACAGAATAGTTCTCACGGGTGTAGTTCGCTATGCCACTACGGCCAATAACGCCAACACAAATTGACTCCAATAACGCGGTTATTCGCTGATTTATTGATAACACCACGCCGCGCCGCGCCGCTGGGAAGTATAGAGCTGAAAACTAATAGTTTCTGTTGGTAGATGTATTGATGTAACGTTGAAGTAATTGATTCATGGTTGGGTTATGTTAAGTCAATGTTGGTCGTGATCTGTAATCTCTTACATGCATTTGATATAACTCGACCGAAATACGGAGGTCCGCCATCTGTGATACTATCGATACTGAAATTGAACAGCCTAGAGACAGACAGACAGACTTACCATGACTTACCCTTTGGGTACCTATAACCTAACCCTAAAAAATCTATAATTACATAATATAATAAAATCGTAGAAAAGTCAATTCTGTACATAGGATATTTTTGAAAAATAATACTTGGGACGTGATGTACTATTCTCACGCGGACGACGTCGCGCGCGGGTAGTATAGGTTTTTTCCTTCTATTCTGTCACTAGCTAGTGACAGAATAGAAGGAAAAAACCTATACACTTGTCGAATATTCCGTACGAATGTTTAGTTACTGTAAACTCGTGCGACCGCAGTTGCGAAAGCCGCGGCGTCGCGGCGCCGTGCGGTTTGTCTGCGAGGCGCGATATCGTCCGCATAGACGGCTTTCCGAAATACTAATTGCAGGTGGATTAAAGTTTGTTATTTCGAAAACAACGTAAAGTCTAACTCGAATTGCCACAAAGTATCGGAAGAGACACTTTCTAAAGAGTTGAGAATAAGGGCTGGTTTACACGTATTAAGTAGATATAATTATTAAGTAGTTTACTAAATGTTAACTTAATTTTAAGTTATTTATTGCATGTAAACAAAAAATTATGTAGCAAGTTAAAATTTAGTTAAGTACTAAACAAGGAAATTAGAATTTTGGCTATTTTCTGTTAAGTTGGCTGGCGGGGCAGGCACTTCAAATTAAGTTAAAATTTAGTTATTACTTATCTACTTAATACGTGTAAACCAGCCATTAATGAAGTAAAAACCGTATAAGTCATCTTAGGGCGCGTACAGACGTGGGCGTTTTCTGCTGTAGCTTTTAGGAAAACAGGCGAGCTAAATCCGCGCGCGTAAAAAATGTGCCTGTCTGAACGCTCCCTTAATATTACTTGTATAATTGCGATAAAGGATTTAACGATGACGAACGCTGGTGTAACCTGACCGTAGAGCCAGCAACTCTGATGTAATTTATACATATACATACTTATACATATTCTTAAGAATCTATAATAAATCAATGTTTTTGACCACTTCTGCCTCTCATTCCAGAGCACCGGAGATCCTGATGGGCGCGAACCACTACACGGCCGCGGTGGACGTTTGGTCGGTGGGCTGCATCTTCGGCGAGCTGCTCGGCCGCCGTATACTGTTCCAGGCGCAGAGCCCCGTGCAGCAGGTACGTCCAGGGTTAGAGTAGACAATGGGCAGGGTTGAGGCTGGAGTAAGCAAGAAGGGAACAAGTAGGAGGGCGTTCAAAGTTCATGGTCATGCTTTGCATAGACATCGTAAAAGGGTATTTACAGTACATTTTTATTATACCAATATACAATAAGTAATAACACTTTTACACACTACAATAAAGCAATAACATTTACCTTTAAAGAATAGGACCAAAGAGATGGGACAGTTTCATTAAAATATCTTTGTCAAGATAGAAAAGAAAGGAAGATTTTTAATTGTCAATATTATTATGTTTGTTGTTTTGATCATTTGATAAGTGATATTATGTTTACATAATATCACTTATCAAATGATTAAAATTTAAAGCATTTTTTTTTCAACTCTTATGATTTACGTTTCAGCTGGAGCTCATCACGGAGTTGCTGGGCACGCCGTCCCTGGAGGACATGCGGCATGCCTGCGCAGGCGCACGCGCACACATGCTGCGCCGCGCGCCCCGCCCTCCCGCGCTCGCCGCGCTCTACACGCTCTCCGTGCAGGCCACGCACGAGGCCGTGCACCTGCTCGCACAGGTACGTTCGCGTGCGCGATAGACAGAGATAGACATACCGTGTGACGCACATACATGCTGCGGCCCCGCCCCCCCGCGCTC
Source organism: Polyommatus icarus (assembly GCA_937595015.1). Taxonomy (NCBI): domain Eukaryota; kingdom Metazoa; phylum Arthropoda; class Insecta; order Lepidoptera; family Lycaenidae; genus Polyommatus; species Polyommatus icarus. The sequence goes on from OW569332.1 coordinate 17,203,019, forward strand.
GCCGCGCTCTATACGCTCGCCGTACAGACCACGCACGAGGTCGTGCACCTGCTCACACAGGTACGCCCGCGTGCGCGATAGACAGAGATAGACATAGTTGTCGAACGCACACATGCGCCGTGCACAGATAGAAAGAGACAGAAATATTGAGTTAGATGCTTTCCGTAAGAACGAGAGGAAAAGAACACCTTTGAGTTATACACATACACACCAATATTCAACATGTACTTGGAAGCGTGGACAAAATCAGAACTAACACTCTCATCACGTAAACTTGTCACTACAGAGAGTGTGTGGCACATAAGTGCCAGGAGATCGTACTTAGCTTAGGCAGTTGTCTCACCGGCAATGATTAACGAGTAAGGAGTAGAACTAGAACTAGAAATGAGTTAGCGAGACGCGGGGAGCGAGTGCGTAGTTTGTGTAGCGAGTGTGCGAGTGAGGCGAGCGATTACTCGCATTACTCGCTCGCGGCAGTCGACTTGTACGTGTACGTGACCACTGCTTGCTCTCTCGGCGTGAGTTCTAATCGCTTGGCGAGTATCACTGAGCCAATGTTATCTTCCGTAGCTCTTGTCGCTTAGCGACAAACTAGTGAAGCGAGTGCTCGCCGGCAGTGCGACGAAATGTTTGTATATGCATCTTTTTTGTTTACACGGAATTTATATCTATTGTACGTTTCTGAGGGAGAAAATAGCCGATAGTTAATCGTTTTCCCGCCGTTGGTGGGACAAGTGCCTTAATCTGTGCTTCTTGCGTACCGTGTCACAAAGAATATAAGACTTACGAGTCTCATCCTGTCCGACAAGTAACTAACAAAAATTCAATAAATCGTCTTCTAGACACCAAATTCAACTTTATCTACAACCTTTTCAAACCAAACTCACTCATACTCTTAACCATTCCAGATGCTAGTATTCGACCCGATGAAGCGTATCTCGGTTGTCGACGCGCTGGCCCACCCGTACCTCGAGGAGGGGCGTCTCCGCTACCACTCGTGCATGTGCAAGTGTTGCTACAGCGCGCCGCCGGCCGCGCGACACTACTCGCCCGACCTCGAGCCTAATGCCCCGCACGCTTTCCACGATGCATGGGAGAGGAAGCTCACGAGTGTGCATCAGGTTAAAGGTAAAGAGTCTCGGAATATTTATTTTGTACTATCAAAGGGATTCCTGCCCCCTTAAGGTTTTTCCGTGCATGGCGACAGTCGTAAGCCGCGAGCGGCCGACGACTGTCGTCGGCCGCTCGCGACAATAGTCATTGTATGAAAATGTATGGCACCGCTTCCGAGGCCCGCGACAGACGCGTGCGGCCTACGACTGTCATAAGCCGCGTGCGGCCGTGTCATATAACTTTGACACGGTCGTCGGCCGCGCGCGGCTTACGACTGTCGCGATGCACGGAATTGTACCTTTAGACAAGACGTGGCTAAAAGCTAACGCTAACGTTACAAAATGTATGCGATTTGACATAAGTCATCGCTTCGCGAGCGAATATTAATGTCAAATTCATACATTTTGTAGCGTTAGCGTTTTGCCACTTGTCTACGGGGGCTGGGCAGATGGTAGACCTATGTAATTAAGAGCACTTATAGACAAATGACTAACGACAGTCTCTAAGAGAAGAGAGAAGTTTAGTTGTTTACTAAAAGCTATCAAAAGCTGTATAGTTCCAATATTAATCCCTCGCTCATTAACTTGCATAAAGTGGGTACTCGTTTGCTATCTCGTTTCCACAAGTGATAGAAGCGCCATTGCTGTATTTTGGTGGGCGTATGAAAGAACGATAGGTGCAACTTCTATTTGCTTCGTGTTTGTACTTGCATATAAACACATTAATATTATAGAGAATCCATAGCACATTCGGTGGGCTTATAAAAGAAAAAGACAAACGAACTTGGGGCTTATACTTTGTTCTGTAAAAGTATTGCATATTTATGTCTTGAAAAGCAACAAGTACGAAAAACATTTTAAGACGTATAAGGCAAGTTTAAAGCAAGAACAAAGTAATACTTAAGTGATGTTCGTTCGCCACAAACTGTCGACTATCGATAAAAATCAAATCTAAAAATTCCCAACCGTCACACTAGAACTGCCATTTGCTAGACCGAGACAGAAAGCATAATGCGATAACACGCGGCGGAGTCCTCGAGGCTATCGCGTTATGCTTTCTGTCTCGGTCTAGCAAATGGCAGTTCTAAGCGACAGAAAGAGAAAGGGTGACGGAAAAAGGCGATTCCGTGCTGCCAGATGAGGTCCAACCCTAATCCTCTCTCCATTTATATTACAGAGGAAATTCACAAGTTCATAGCTGAGCAGTTGCAGACTTCGCGCGTACCGCTCTGTATCAACCCGCAGTCCGCGGCGTTCAAGAGCTTCGCAAGGTAAGGCGCCGCCACCAACCGCAACCGCAACCAACCGACACTAGGTGATTTCTTTGCGATACGTTACAATGGTGTTTACAGTGCTGGCCGATCAAGTTTCACACTTTTGCCATAAAATTTTACCTCTAGACAACTATTTGATAAAAATATAACCTAAAAATTAAAATTTATACTTTTGACATTATAAATTTATAACCTATAAATTGAAAATTTCAAGTAGTTTCTCAATAAGTCAGTTTTGTCAGTAGATTTTTTTAGTTTTGATCGGTCAATATCTGTAGACATCACATAAAGTATAGCGACCACCCCGCACCCATATTGGACCACGCTCTTTCAACGTATCGACAACATTCTATCGATAATTTCACATCACTATAAGTCAGACTTTGTAATAAACTTTTGATTGTTGTTGTCCGTACGTCCAATGATAATAAATAAGACTAAAGCAAATAGACATCACAATTTGTGGCACGGTGTTAGTGTGTGCACGTCAGTGTCACTGTTTACAAATCCGAAGTCTAGAACGGTCTAGAAACGTCTAGAAAGTCTAAATGTCTAGAGAAGTCTAAGGTGGTCGCAGAAGTTAGCCTATGTCGTCCCGACCCGCTTCCTTCCCGTAGTATTTGCGTAGGAATCGTATCGCCTTTGCCTTCGGGATTTTGCTAGCCCGAGTTGTGCATGGGTTTTTTGACCTCTTTTTTTCTTTCGCTTCCGAGCGCAAGCCACCGCAAGTCGAGCTATCATCAACCCTCTTGAAATGGTGGTTTCGTTTTTAACCTGCTTTTTTCTTTTTGCGGCAGCCCTAGAACCAGTTCGAAAGCAAAAGTCTGTTCCCCTTTCAAGACTGCGGCAAAAATTCTACTGTTAACGCCCGTGATATTTTTATGCGCCGCCTAGACCCGACGTAAGCGCAATTTGCACGCTCTACTTGTGTTGTGCATCGATATAGCGCGGGACACCGTTCGATAAGGCACTTTTGACAACCTTATTGTTTTAACAAAATGGCCGCCTTGACATGAAACAGGGTGACCAACTTAAAGAAAAAACGTTAAAGCTAAATTTAAAAAAATTGAGTTGCCTTCCCGAATGGTTGTCGTTCGTAATTTCAAAAGGGTTGATCGTTGGATAAAGTCAATCGGTTCGGTTGCAATGCATGCAATAAATTCGGTTGTTATTTAGTAGACTGGTTAAAAGACATCCATATTTTAGGGGATAATCGTGAATACTATCGGTCCGTTGTACTCACAAATGATGGTCCCACTACATTTCATAGTTCAGTATCTTTGCACGTTAAAATAAAGGGTAATATTTAAAAATAGTAGTTAGTAATGTTTATTACTAACAAAGACTGGTTACTGATTGGTTTATCACCTATCAATCATAGGGAAACATGTCCACGATTTGTAACACTAGCGGGACAGTCTTTATTCATATCCAGTCACCGAAAAAAACTATTTAAAATCCTGATTTGTTCCAAAGAAGCAGTAGAATTTTCTCTCATAATGATAAATGGTAATTATATTGTCGTCTCGTTCTAGAGATAGTGATCTGAATGCTGTGGTTGTCTGAGTAGTGCATGCGTAGACTCCGGGTTTGGTCGACGGTAGAAGTAGTTTGTGATGCGGTTTGCTGTAAGGTCTTTTATTATCATGCATGGTCGAATAGCTCGTATGTTGGATTTGGAGTCCATCGAATACTATAGCGCTGGCCCAATAGCTTTCATATGGCTCGTCCAAACCGAGCCTGGCTAGTCTAGATTTAGCTGTAGAGCAGCTATACTCAACCTGCGGCCGGGCTTTGTCTGTGGCCCGCGTGAAGTTAAACTATTTAGAATTTCACGCCCACGGGCAATAGTACAATGTCTTGAAAGTCTTAAAAATGTTCCACTTTTAATCTAATTTCACCAACGTCTGTTAGTGTTAACAGCTAGTTAAAATGTCATTTCTTCTCTTGCATTTAATGAAAAAATGAAAGAGGTTACGTGATATTAATTCGAGCATTAACTTCAACAATCGTTGGTGAAATTGAGCCTTAAACTGCTAATATAAATTGCTTGAAAAACATTATTTAAAAAACTTCGGTTGCGGCCCGCGACGCCCAGACCGATATTGTGGCCCGTATGAGGTTGAGTTCCGCTGTAGAGGATCTAATCTAACCAAATCCAACATGCAGCTAGCGTGGGTGTGGGTAGTTGCGCGACTAACGGCCGCTTGCAGCTCCACAGTCGCGCACCCCTCGGAGCTGCCGCCATCGCCGCACCAGTGGGAATGACGCGCCCGCCGCAAGTAGCCGGTAACCAGCATCCTGGCCTTGATAAGAAAGGAGTGACGGCCAGATTTTTTAGTTCTAATTTTAATAAGGGTTTTTGATATTCTATTTGACACCAGGTGCCACTATGTAGTCTAAGGGTCAGTTCAGATCGCAACGCGACGAGGCGAGGCGAGGCGCGGCGTGGCATAAATTTGTATGGGTATGACAGATTTCAATTGCGTGAGACCTCTTGCGTATCTGTCAAATCTGTCATATTATAAATTTAGAAATGCATCTACGCGTCGCGTTGCGGTCTGAATCAACCCCAAGGGTACGGCGTAGATGCATTTCTAAAATGTAGATTTGACAGATTCGCAAGACGTCTCACGCAATAATTGAAATCTGTCAAATCCATACAAAATGCCGCGCCGCGTCTGAATTGACCCTTAGGGTGTCAAACTGCTCGATCATATGTTACGATATAGCTGTCATATTATCACGTATGCCTATTTGACACGATAGACCTTAGGGCTACATAGCAGCACCTGGTGGCAAATCGAATATCAAAAACCCTCATTGTGTAACGGCTCAGGATGAACGTGGAATGGAAGGAATAGGGAAGATGCATAAACGAAACGATAAAATAAAGTAACGGTCCCAAAAACAACAGTGACGTCACTCCAGTTTTGGCAGTTCATTGTTGCAAAAATTCCTTATTTGAATTTTGCAAACTAAACGACGTATTAAGTGACGTCACTTTCCGTTTCGCTTCGAAATTCAATCATTATTAAATAAGTCGTTCAAATTTTTTATGAATATCTGTACTTAAAATGGCCAAAATATTGCATCTTCCCCAATTCATTCAACAACGACAAGTCTAATGACATAAAGTGGCGCCATCTACGTTCATCCTAAGCCGCGTCTCTCTATAATGGCCTCTTGGCGATGTTTGTATAATATATTCTGATTAAAAAAATTGTAATGCCGTAAAGGTCAAAACTAGAGACTATAGAATTAAATTTGATTTAAATAAAAAAAAGTACTGGCGTGCTCGCCATTCATAATGTAATTTATTCTAATTTCAAAAATTGTAATGGCATCTTGGCCAAATATTTTGAAATTTTGAAATTATAAATGCTATATAGTGCTATATAAAATGCTATATAGCGCCATCTATGCGAAGTTTCATTTTGTCTCAAATAAATTTTCGTGTAAAATATGTCTAATTCAATAATTATTTTAAATGTTTGTCATTAAATTGTAATTGGCTAAAATTTTGTCATTTATTCTAAATGTTAACGCGAATATTTCTTAATATCTTCTCTAAAATGTCTGTACATAGTTATTATAAGTTTTTATTTGTATTGTGTGTCGTTGCTTTGTGCCTCGGCGATTAGTACAGTCAACACAAATCCTTAGTTTTTAGTTTTAATTTTACAAATTGACAATGACAATATTTTGTTGACTGTACCGTTTTATCACAAACTTATTATGTATGTTATATGTACCGCCGCTCAATATTTTTCCTTTACTTAAGGTCATTTAAACTCATGAATTCGCAAGAATTTTTGAAATATGCTTAGTTTCGAAAAAAAAAACGAATGCGTATAAGTTTCTTTAGACAAGAAGTCAAAATGACGTTGCTACCAAATATTTCCAATTTATTCTCATTACTTACTATAACTAGTTAAGTTCCTTAGTTTTATCGTATACGTATACATTTAGATGTACGGGGAGAGTTCAAAATGGATTGTAAAGGAAAGAAATGGATGCTGCGCATTAAATTGCTTTAGAAAAGGATGTAAAATGACTATAATTCAATGCGTAGCAAGCTCATTTACACTCATTCAGTTATCAGAGATTGTTCTCTGTAAATAAACAATATTTTGACAACAAGTCAGAATACTTATTCCAGGCTGAGTGTAAATGACGCTTAAGGTGAGATCGTACTATACGACACTCCACTTTCCACAGAACTGACGTTTTACAAACGTGAAACTGACGTATAACAAACGTCAGTTCTATGTAACATGAAGTGTCTCCAGTGTAGTCTCGCCTTTAATGATACAACGAAGTGGATATGCTATAGTTGTTTTGCTTGTAGGGAGGTGTGAATAGGTTTGTGTGTGCCTGATTGTACGTCGTAGCGAGCAATAATGTTGCAATACGCATAATTTTAATTTATCAACGTGTATTGCGTTTCCATATGTGTGCCAACACTTTCCGTCTGTACACATAAGTATCAACATCGACTGAACACTTAGGTTAGGTTATTGATAATTTACCGATTAGAACAATTAAAATCTCAGTAATGTAGTGGGGCTCGGAGTGGCCTGGCCGCGACGTGACATGGCTAGAACATGACATGACATGGCCAAGCAACGCCGAGTCCGCGTGACGTATAGTGAGTATAAACATGTAAAATTCGAGCATTTATAGATATTGTACCGGTGTGTTAGTGTGCGTGATTCGGCCGTGTAGCAGAGACTAGAAATAAGAAATTCCAAAAGTGCCCACAGTAGCGCTGCTGTCGCGAAGGCAAATAGTACCTTCTGTCGCCGCATGGCGCTAGTAGTAGCGACTCCAGCGTTAAAATTGGGGAGGCTTTCTTTGAGGGAGAGTGGCGCTAGTGTCGCCTCAGTGACCTTAGCTCTCTCTACGCATTTGTGGACGCTTTTCATGATAGACATCCTTCTTATTTCTAGTCGCCGCGTCGATGTTTCAAAATTAATATCTCATATTGTTTGTAGTCGTAGCTATAGCACGCTAACATGTCTATAGCATAGGAAACTGTGTGCGTGTCAGACGTAGCCTTAACGGTAGTTCAAAGCTATATAAAAGTAAAAAAAATAAACTGTAAATAAGTAGAGTAATTCTAGTATGGGATATAGGCCGTTTGTAAGTCCGCACGTAGGCGCCTGGTCGTGTACTGTTGGGAATAGTTTTAGTCCTGATAGTTATAGATACTTGTAAATATTTTAATGCTGACTGTACTAGTTTTAGTCCGAGTATGACCAGACCTTAACCTGGGTAACGGCTAAAGTAGTTTTGATACTCAATTGTATTCAGCTGTCTCGCTCGTTTATATAGGTTTTATTTTAGGTATAAAATACACCAATACCCAATAGTACACTACACAGGCTAATATTGTACAAAAATCCCGCTTAATATTTCATACAAGTTTGGAAATCTTGTGTTGCAGTGTTAGTTTAATTTTGGGTAAATATGGTTATGACTAGTTAAAAAAATGTGTAATACTTATTTTATTGTGTTCAAAATATAATACCTTCGCTTGATTAAAATAGAACGGAAGGTTTATATTATTTTTAAGTGAATACTTGTATGGAATATGAGCCGGGCTTGACAGACCCCACCTTGCCTTAACTCAGAAAACTGTCACTGTGATCCGTTAGGCGTAATTATTGGATGTCCCTCGTCGCTCGACGTGACGCAACTTGTTAAATAGTTCAGCCGTATGAGTACTACAACAAGAAACATACTAAAGAAGCACAGTAAGGCTTCCTGCGCCAATCTGGATTAAATTGATAGTTATTTGAATAACATGTTCTTTCTCGTTCTTCGTAAGTATTTATGAAAGAGAAGGCCTGATTTTTGACAAACGATTAGTTATAATTTTGACTGGCGCAGTGGGCTAAAACGTGTTACGGTTTCCTGTAGTATTCATATCGAAAAAGACAAGAATCAATATTTAGAATTTTCATAACATGTATATAAATGACAGCGTCCCAAAAATTAATGCTTTTTTTGTAAATGTTGAGTTTCCAGACTTTCAGAGATCTCGTATTGTTCGTAAGACTTAGCACACTAGTATAAGTTCCCTTACTTTCTCTAAGTGTAAGATGAGTCAACTTAGAATAAGCACACTCGAATTCGGAGGCACATAACGGAGTCCATGTAAATACGTAATGTAAAGACCTTAGTTTAATTTTGTGTTCTAATAAAAAATATTATTTGAAAAACAAAAAAAATGTAAGGGTACTGCAACAATATGTAAAAATTGCTTAAATATACAATAGCTAGAAACTTGATCGTCTAATTTTAGATGTAACGTTTGCTTTGTCTTGCGTTAGTATTATTGCGTCGATATCGGTGCGATATCTGATGATAAAACGCTGTCATAATAAAACTGGAAAGTTCCATGTTTACCGATGTTATTGTACTGCCTGTAACATGTTGTGGTATCCGTTAATTTTACTTTACCATTGTACATAGTAGGCCGCACTGATAGCGTTTCTAATGTTTTTCATTTAGATTTAACGAAATGGCTGTATTATCGTAACCCACTTACGACTTACCCCACACGGTGGAACTGCACAGTTCGGCCGCAGAACAGATAATGTAGACCACGATAAATGTAGTTAAACTGTAAGTATTGTGTATGTTACACAGTTTAAGTAAAATACAGTAGAGAGGGAGACCTCACACTAAAACTAAAGACCGAAATTAGGTGCACGCACACATAAGCGTAATTTCAGGTAGATTAAGAGACCAGAAATGTGCTAATGGCGCTTAAACCTTGTCGGTGTGTTTTCAAAAATACCACACACTCAACAGATCATAACATTCGGTATCTACTGAGGCGAAACTGTACAGTTCCATCTATCGGGGCTTAGTTTGCTTTGCGACTGTTATAGTACGGCCGCGCGAACGCTCGGTGTAAATATATTTGATACGTGTTCGCGGCGTCACTTGCATTTTACCTTGCGGACTGCCAAATGTAATGTAATATTGTACGCCGCACGGATGATACAGCTTAAAAACTGTCCAAGGTAATAGAAGTCTATATTAGTAGTAATAGAAGTCATTACTTCTATTAGAAATGTGTATTTTAAAAATAACAGTCGAAGGTAATAGAAGATAACTCATTACTTCTAAATCTGTATTGTATAATAGCAGCTAAAGTCCACTTACTGTGGATACACTTCAGCTGATAGTCGATAGTCGACAGCCTATGGTCAAAATATCTATAAACCTTATTTGATGACGTCATACCGCGTCGACGTTTAAGGCTTCGTTCAAACCTACGCGACTAAGCGACTGCGAAGCGGAAGCGTCAAGTTACGTCAAGTTGTCGAATGTGTGTTTTGTAATGACGCTCCCGCTTCGCAGTCGCTTGGTCGCGTAGGTTTGAACGAAGCATAATTGAGATTCGAGCATAGGCTACAGATATATTTTGCATCCGTTGTATTTTTCACTTGGAAATGTTTCTGAAATAGCAAAAATTAATGTTTTTAGGCCCTATTGCGCCAGTCTGGCTTATATATTGCTAAATGCTAATCTATTGTTAAAAGAAACAAAGAACGGGAGGTATCCACAATTACTCCAGATTGGCACAACTTGGCTTCAGTTTTATATTGATTACTATACAATATTTTGCAATACATTTCAGTAACTTTGTGTCAGATTTGTGTACATAATGTTATGTAACAATGTGGACGTGTCAGTTGTAACATCCGTGCGGCAGGTAGCGTAGCGGAGGCATAGTGGCTAACAACTCAGCCAGTCATTGTAAGAATAAACGGCATAATTAAACATGGGTTTTATTTCACCAATCTCCTCTAAAAGCAGCCGTTTTCACAAAAGCTGTACTGCGATGAAATTTTGGGAACCAATAGATTCGATTAATTTGCATGATCTTGCGAAACGCAGTGATTCTATTGGATATTAATTTCACAAAACACATTCCTTGCATCGCAGCTCTGGTGGAAACGTAGCCATAATTGGCTCAATAATGGCCGTAATCTGCGTCACGACTCAACCAAATTAAGCCGTCAGTCCACCGCAGCGCACGGAGGGACTACGCACGTGCGTCAAGCTTCGCTTTACAAGAAAATATATGTGACTGTGTCCATTGTCCACTGCAACCCACGGACACGCTACGCACGAAATGACGTAGTCAAAGTAATAAAAACGCGCGCTGCGTGGCCGTGCACAGCGTGCGCCGCGGTGGAATGACGGCTTAACGCAGACCCTCAATATGCCTATGAGCCTATCAATACATTTCTGCGATGGTTGACTTAGCTTACATGATACAATCTTATAAAAAAATCTTCTGGAATGGCTAACTCCTCAAAATTCCGATAGGTTGGGCTTCTAAACCTCCTTTTCACATACGAAGCCCAGTGTCTTGGTGCAGTCCTCGTCGTTATATTTTCCGTCAAGTATGGTCCCGCAGTACTGGTTGCCGTCACTGTTGTTGGGTTCGCCTGTACACCACTCGTTAAACCCTGATTCCGGTAAGGTTTGGTCTGAAAAAAATGTCAAAAACATAAACAAGGCAGATACAACTGCATTAAAGAGGGAATATGTAAAAAAATGTTTATCTCAAACATATTTTTCTGTAACCTTTATCATCGTAACATTATAATCAAAAGGTATTTTTTTTATAAGTTATCATTTTAAACCCATAAAATGTTGTTTATAAAATATGAAGAGTATTGGAGGCAAATTCAAACTTACTAAACGCGTCACCATTGGTCGAAACGAAATGTGACGTCAGATGTCACATATTGGCGTCGATTTTCATACTGTGGTAATAGTATTTGTAAGAAAAAGAGTTTAAAACAGGTGATTTCTAGTGAATCTATTTTTATAGTGAATCTATATGAGTTTATTAGGTTTTATAAATGAGTAATGAGTATATTATATTAGGTTTTATCAAAGCACAATCGGACTAAGTATCTACTAACCGAAAATAGATGCATTTGTCATGTTATAAGGTACAAAATAATATTTAGCATCTAATCTTGATTTTACGATTTTATTTAATTAGACTAGCTGACCCGGCAAACATTGTTTTGCCATATAAATTATTTCTAATATCAATTTAAAAAGTGGATAAAAACCCAAGAAAAAGGCCTAACGAATGTATAAGTAAGTACCTATTTGAAATTTTGTATACTTATACATCAACAAATATTATTATTACTCAATTAGTATTATAGTTCTTGCACGGCCTATAATCTTCATATAAAAAAACATGGTGTACAAAGCGACGCCATATTGAAAATTTCCAGGCGATACTGACAGTTGCCCTTACCCCCGCTCACCCGCACCCCTAAGCAATGTGACGTGTGACATGTCTGTACTATGTGCTCTTGCCAGCCGCCGCCATTACTGTTATTCAAAAACTTTAATATTTAAAATGCTAACGCATCGATATTGTGTCGATCGAGTGAAGTGTGAACTCTTCCTCTCAAACTGTAATTTTCTGCTTTACTCCTCATACTGAGAGATACCTCAATCCTCATACGCGTTGTGTGTATTGTTGTTTGTTGTGTATTGTGTGTATTTGGACATTTTTTGCGAACTGGACGCTATTAATTCATGTATTTTAATTAGTGTTGTGTACGTAATTGTAACAGCAAGCGCAAGGACGCTGTGTTACATAAATTTCCATGTAACGACGATCGTTTTTTAAAATGGATATTGTATTCAGTGCCTGAAAAATGTTAATCTAAACAAATCTTCTATTCACAATTTGTTTGTATGTCAAAAATATTTAAAAAGAATTAAAAATAAAACACTAAATAAATAAAACATTTCTTTCATTTAAAACCTTGGGTGTAAATGTAATGCGTTTCATCATTTATATCACTAGTGCTTTTTTACCGACTTCCAAAAAGAAGGAGGTTCTATGTTCGGCTGTGTTTTTTTTTACAACCTACAGTAGTCACACCACAGTCCACACCATCACAGTTGACAGTGGCCGCCACCGCAAGGGCAAAAAAAAATTAATGTCAGTATCGCTCGGAAATCGTAACACTTGCACCAAATGTTAGACAGATGGCAGTCTGATACGTAGTATCCCCATAAAGTTAATATACCTATCGGAATAGAGAAACAAAGGCCTGAGCAAGCGAGATGTCACTATCAGTAACACTGCGTGGTAGAAAGAGAAGCGTGATTTGAGGTTGCATAGCTTTTTTTTCATCTGTTTGACAGTCTGTCTGCCCCTGGGCCGATAGTTGTCAATTTGGGCTCTCAGAAAAATTGTGATTTTAAGTTAAATAATGAATAATTTTAAGAAATACTGCTCTAGAAACATGGTTAAGTGTTTGTGGAATGATTCTGGATCCACACATCGAAAAAACCCGGACAAATATTCATTTCACAGGTGAATTATTCTACATCGACAGGACCTAGTTTTAAGTTTATTTTTGCCAATTCCCTACGAGTTATTGGTATTTTTACGTCCGTGTTCACTTCTGTATATGTTTAATTATATGGAAAACATAACTTGACTAGCCATGGTGCACAATTTAAAGATATTTTGTGTAAACAATTTTCATCTATTTTACACTAGGGCTGCATCAAGTTATCGATAAGTTGTGTCGATATGAAAATATTTTTAGTTAAGTATACTAATTATCTAGGAATGTTGAAATGATAACATACTCATCCGTAGTTTATAATTAGTTTATATACTATCATGCATAATTTATCATTTTTAAGGTTCCGCACCCAAAAGGTAAAAATTAAGTCCTAGTAGTGGGGTCCCGCAGCCCGCTTTACTACTAAGACTTCGTTGCCTGTCCGTCTGTCCATCCGTCCGTCCGTCTGTCCATCCGTCCGTCCGTCTGTCCATCCGTCCGTCCGTCTGTCTGTCTTCAGGCTGTATAACAAGAACCACTATAGTAATAGACTTCTGAAATTTCCACAGATGTAATGTCATTCTACATCCAATACGGCTGCTCATCCAAGATAGGGAAATAGTTGAAAGCACTTCTGCAAGATGGGCATCAAATAAAAGGGCTCAGTAGGCTCATTGAGAGTGAATTGAAAATTAATAGGGTCTAGTGAAGTCGTGTCGTGTCGTGTAGGTACTGATGTCACGTGACGTAACCTGTCGTGTCGAATCGTGTCATGACATGTCGTGTCGTATCGTACCGGATTTTAGAAAATGCCCGGTTGAAACCGGTCACCCTTCATGCGCGAGTCCGACTTACACTTGGCCAATTTTTCAGATTTCCTGCTGACCTGGATACCAGAAATTCATGACTTAAAATAATTAACCATCCAAACTGGACTCCGAAGAAAAAATCATGCATACGAGTACTTAATTATGCAGCAAGCATTTTGAAGAAAAGTCACATTTTACTTCAAAATTACAATTTTATTATATTATATATATGCAGTTTTATTTTATCCCATTTTATAATGCCCGCTGTACACTCTCGCCGAGAGCTCTCGGGCGAGTCTCGTGCGAGAGCCCCTTGCCCGAGTGCGATCATGTTCATTATTGCTTAGTTCAATCGCAGATAAGAACTCAGAGAAGATGGTGGAAAACGACCATTCACCATTCACCATGCATCGAAAGATATCATTGTAATCCAAAGATTTATAATCATATTTAATTTTATTTCTCATATATGATGATTGATGACTGATAATGACGTTTATTATTGTTATTTTTCTGTTCTACACTGTCCAACGGCGGGACTAGTAGTGAAAGACGCGAGAGTGTACAGTAGTGCGCTCGTTTTCCTCGCGAGAGCCTTTGTCTCGGGCGCAAAATACCGACAACGGACCGAGAGGGTCCGAGACAGGCGAGACGAGGCGAGCGCACCCATTTACACTCTCGCACCCGGGCCGCCTCGCTGTGTCTCGGCGAGAATGTACAGCCGGCATTATGTTTACAATCTTACAATTATTATTCCATGATCGATATTTTGTCGAATTACAAGATGTTTGTACATCACTGACACGCACACGTAAACATAATTGTATACACAGATGTAAATCAAATTTTGGTTAAGCTTGACAGCTCGGGATTGTTTCTCTATTCCGATAGGTATATTACCTTTATGAGTATCCCTAAGTAGTTTGTGAGTTCTTGCAATCTAAGAGTGCGCGTCGCCCTTAGTTGTGTGAGTGACCATATCTATACACGCGTACATGGCTCGCTCGCTACTGACTGCTCCGTCGGGTACGCACACTAACGAAAATGTCTATTCACATTTCCAACTACAAATAAAGGCGACGCGCACTCTTAGATTGCAAGAACTATAACATGAACAATTTACGTTGAGTACGTTATACGTAAGTACTAAGTAGCTAAGTAAGTACTTGTTTGTTGCAGATCTTCTATTGCAAAATTTACTTTTGACTAAATCGCATGAAGACGTATAACCACATAAGTATATGTAAATATATATAGTGAATATACAATATACATAGTATACTTACGTTGAAATGATCATCATTCATCACAATAGTAATAATAAATAAATACGACAATAGAGATACATCATCCCTTTTTATAATCTTACACCATGGTTCTCGTATTTTTACATCGTTTGGTATGCAAAAAATACTTTGTCAGGTGTGTTTCTAGTAAGCCTTTTGCACTTCAGTATCACACAATACTTGTAAGAAGGTTTTTTAGCCTCTTCCATGATCTCAATAGCAAATAAACCCGAAAATAAGCACGAAGTAACTGAATCACATGACATCTGACGTCATCAACATGGCGCGCTAAATGCCGGCGTTTGAACGGTACAAATTTAATCAATGTTTTAAATTTCAATTTTAAGATTAATTTGAATATTTTGAAGCCTATTTATGTTTTATTCTCCTTTATAAAGATCTAAAGGACTAATTAAAGCCATAAAAAAATTCATGCATATTCCCTGTAAAGAGCTTAAGAGAAAAAAGTTACAGGTCTTTAAATCGAATAATGGAACGTGCAGAAAATATAGATGGCAGCAATGATGTTTATATTATATAGGTCTACCAGAATCTGATGGCAATTTTTGACAGCAGATTTTAAAAAAATATCCTTGATCATTGGATTTATTTTTATATTTGCATGTTTAACACACAGAATCAGCCCTTATTTAGAAAAAAAAGGATCAAAATGATTTATTCCAATTACCCCGCTATAGCTAGAGTCAATTTAATTTCTCACTTTTTGCCATCAGATTCTGGTAGACCTATAATATCATAGGATGGCAGTAATCTATACTTAATATTATAATTGGGAAGAGTTTGTTTGTTTGTTTGTTTGAACGCGCTAATCTCAGGAAGTACTGGTCCGATTTGAAAAATTCTTTCAGTGTTAGATAGCCCATTTATCGAGGAAGGCTATAGGCTATATTTTATAACGCTAATACTAATAGAAGCGAAGAAATAGAGGAAAGTGTGGAAAAAACGGGGGGAAATTATTTGAAAGGGCTTATTTGAACGCGCTTATCTCAGGAACTACTGGTCCGATTTGAAAAATTATTTCAGTGTTAAATAGCTTATTTATTGAGAAAGGCTTATAGGCTATATTTTATCACGCTACGACTAATACCTGAGCGAAGTAATAGAGAAAAATGTGGAAAAACGGGGGAAATTATTTGAAAGGGCTTATCTCACGAACCACTGGAGCAATTTTTCTGTTATTTGGCACAGATAAGAAATAGACCACGTAAAGGATCATAGGCTATTTTTTGTGGACTAATTTGTCTGTGAAATATCTAATTTACGCGGGCGAAGCCGCGCGGAACGTCTAATATGTAAATAATATACTAATTAAGTAGGTACACGTTTCGGTTTTGAGACGCCGCGCCGGTAGGCAGCACTGTTTTTTTATAAGAGAAATTACACGCACTTTAGGTAGATATTTCGCCATCTGTCTATACAGGGTGCAATTAATCCTTCCTGCCAATTTTTTCCAGGGCTTAGGTATCATTAGGTGAGGCCATTTAACCAAAAAAAAATTGGGTGTTATTTTTTTTCAATCACGCGCGGCCGACGCTTTGTGTCCATTAATTAGTAGTAGTGTTTTTTAGGATAACTTTCGGAAGCTTTTTCTCAACATTTTAGTACTGAGTGACTATAAAAAAAAGTGTATTTTTATTTTTAACAAGGATCAATATATCAAAATTTGGCAGGAAGGTTTAATTGCACACTGTATATAAATTTTATTCTAATTCTTTTAATTCTTATTGTGATGGGTACTATACCTATCACAATTAGTGCATTATATCTCGAGATTTTTGATATAACTATCTTACTGAATATCGTCCTGAAGTCTGGAGTCTCGCCTTCCTTTGGTTTCTGAGCTCGTACTCCGACAAAGTAGAACCAGGGCACTTCGCTGCCTACAACCCTCGTGGCCTTCGTCAGGTTTCTGACAACCTGCTGCTCGGCTACGGAGTTGACTACCACCAAATGCCCTCCCTCAGCCTGACAGTAGCTGTACGCTTCGTTCCACGACGCAGCATACTTGGGTACCTTGTAGCAACTTTTCTGCGCGTCAAAGTATCGGTAGCCTGAAATGGTTACAGAATAAAATCAACCCATAATTTTCTCGGAAAAATCCTTACTTTTCTCACCTTAAGGGCCGATTCACACTGGAATGGCAGAGGCGAGGCGAGCAGTTTCAGTGTCATATGATTTTAAACTTTATCTTCATTATTGTAATATATCGCGGCGGCTGCAAGAGGCCACGAGCGGCCGTAGATTTCTCAAGCGATACTATACAGTATTACAATAATGAAGATAAAGTTTAAAATCATAATATGACACTGAAACTTCTCGCCTCGCCTGAGCTGCCGTTCCGGTGTGAATCGGCCCTAAAAACAAACTTTCTCTTTCTTACTTTAAAACAAAGTTTATCGTCTAGGTGAGTTAATGTGAGAAAGAGAAGCAAATATCTATTCATTTACAGAAATTATTACTTACGTACTCGTAGTAACTATTTAGAGTGGGTTGCACCAGAGGCGTGGTTATAGTACTGTTATGGTCAAAGTTATGGTTATAGTTAAGGCTAACTTAACTTTAATCTTAACTTTGACCAAAGATTTTGATAGATGTCTGTTGCGTTAATTTTTTTATTAAAGCTACGGTATAACGGAAAGAGGGGAAGCCTTTGCCCAACAGTGGGACACTGTAGGCTGACAATAATAATAATACAGTATAACGCGATTGAGGGTATAAAAAATTGAATCATCCGTAAAAATCGTCAGGAAAAATATTTGTTATAACACTTTGAGCCATAGTAAATTTTCACAAAAAAAATCAATATTTAAGTATGAGCGGTTATGGTTATCGTTAAATATGGCGTCCTTAACCAAAGATTTGACATTTTGCACTGTAGTTACAGTTAAAGTATACAGTTATAGTTAAAGTATGTTGGTGCAACCCGGCCTTAGTAACACGTGCTATTACGACGATACCTTTAACGTAGATCTTGCAGTATGGGTCATAGTGAACGTCGCTAGCGTCAGTTTTGCAGACAAACGAATGGAGGGTGGTGCAGTGAGCAGTCTCTACCTCCCCGTCCCTCGTCAGAATATTACACTTGGTGCCACTCATTATATTGTCTGAAACGTAAAGTGTGTGCTGTAGTTAAGAAAGAGTTGTAGACAGATAAAGAATTTATTAATACCTTCATTACAAGGCTACGTTCCACCACAGCTGCGTTGCGATTTGCGAGGAATGTCTTTTAGAGCAATAGCGCAAAAGCGGCATCGTGATATTGTGAAATCGTCATAGAGTATAGACCATGGCCACGTGCGGCCAGGTGTGCGCGCGCCACATTTCATATTAAGCCTTATGGTATCTATCTCGATGGCCGCCGCGACCTGGCCGCTGCGGCATAGCCGCTAGTGAGCTATTGCTCTTATATATGTTACGCTCAAAGACCGAAATCGCTCAGTGAGCGAAAAAATAGCTCACAACGCGTTGTGGTCACAGTAAAACAGCCACGACGCGAAATTCGCGTCGTGGCTCTAATGAAAACGGCCACGACGCGTTCTGGCAATCACAAAAAGACCATAACGCGAAATTCGTGTCGTGGCTGGTATGCTATTCGTTTTTCTTGATTTGTTCTTGATTAATTAATCGTCCAGAGGTATGGAAGATTATAAATTTATAATATTGAATTACCACGCATACTACAAAACATTTTTTCTTTTACTAAATCACTGCATAACGTGTTTATCATTATTATATTTTATAAAATATCTATAGTTCCGTACTATCCGTACTAATATAATTACTGTCTGTCTGTCTGTATGTACGGATAGTTATATGGAACTTGATATTTTATAAATAATAATGATAATTTACACGTTATGCAGTGATTTAGTAAAAGAAAAAATGTTTTGTAGTATGCGTGGTAATTCAATATTATAAATTTATAATCTTCCATACCTCTGGACGATTAATTAATCAAGAACAAACCAAGAAAAACGAATAGCATACCAGCCACGACACGAATTTCGCGTTATGGTCTTTTTGTGATTGCCAGAACGCGTCGTGGCCGTTTTCACTGTGACCACAACGCGTTGTGAGCTATTTTTTCGCTCACTGAGCGATTTCGGTCTTTGAGCGTAACATATGCAATAAATTCACTGCGCTAAGCAAGGTCAGCTTAAAAAAAACGATTCTATTGGTTTTCAAAAACACTTTCTTCGCAACGCATTTTCGGTGCAATTGCACCCATTAACAACAGATAATATTATTATTGTTTTTTTTTTCAAAATATCGTGCCTTGTCTTTTGTAAATATAAAGTATGAGAGGGGCAACAAAATACTTCAATCAAAACTGCTACCAGTGTAGTTGCCAGTAATAATATCATTTTGTGTCGTGCTGGCCAATGAAGTCTCGTCAAATCGTACTGGCCAGTATACCCGATACCGTCAAGTTTTGGAACTTTTAGGCTAGTCACACACACAATATTCGGAATTCCGAATGCGTGGAATCAGTAGAAATTAATTGGCGCACACGTTCGCTTTCTTCCGAGCGGAACGAATTCCGCACGTACGTTTCAAGACAAACGTGTGCGCTGGCCTCACGGAATTCTGAATCGAAATTCCGCATTAGGAAAACGAATTCAGAAAACGTGCGTATGCGGCCAGCCTTAATGCGATCAACTCACGTGCTTGAGGTATAAATGTCAATAGCGGTTCAGATTCATCACTATCATAATCACTGTAGTCTTCGTTTTCGTCAGGATGTTCTTTCCCGTCGGTGGCGATCCAGGCTATGCCGTCCAGGTCGGGGTAAGCCTTCAGCATGCCATGGGCTACATCCAGGTCCCTTGGTGACGTCACCACCATGAGCTTGGAGCCCTCTGCCTCGCAGACGTCCGAGGCTCGGGCGTTCGACGCGCTCTCTATGTGGAACTTGTAGTACGCATTAGTGTGCTTGCTGTATGTGTAATCCGACCGAAACTGTGCGCCTGCGCCTGTGTGTGAGGAATAGTGATTAGTAGGGCCTGGATTTATATGTAAATACATATTTTTGTTTTGCGTGATTTTCAGCCTAGAATGTGTTTTTTACAGGAATTATCATGTTTAGACTGTGAAAAACCAAGTTTTATTTTCCATATAAGTATTCCATATTTAAGGGTTTTTCAAAGATAAGTCCATATTTTGCGAGAAAATGTCACAATTGTCCATATTTTCACAAAAATACAAAAAAAAAAATACGTTCCCGCCGCCATGCGGCTGCGTATTTCGTTCCTCTCGCGCTTGAAGGTAAGACCGCACTAGGCGTAACTGAACTGCAGCGGAACTGCGCGACACGACGCGTCAAAATATTCTTTGTATGAAATTATATGAGACATCACGCACTACGCGGCAACTGAACTGCGACTCACTGTGCGTATTCAATTTTTAGAGAAATTTTGTGTTTTGCGTACTTTAAAGCGTAAAAATATCTGAAAAAATGTGTAAAATGGACGTGAAAAGTTTTAGCTACATTTTCGGAAAATTTATTGAAGTAAGAGCAAAAAAGTTACTCGCATCAACAAATAGTAGTATTAATCAAGCCTTCAAAATAGATTTTAAACTTCCTATTAAAAGCCAAAAAAAATATGGGCCCCACATAATATCTCACGTACTTACTAAAGATGCACGCTACAAGCTATATTTGGAGTGTGCCACCTAAATGCAAAAAATATCAATTTTAAACCTAATTTCTATAATATTTCCTTCTTAGTGAATGTCAATAATGATATAAATGTAATAAATAAATATGTTTGATTTTATTAATACCAAATTAAGAGAAATAACATACAAGCGGCACCTGCCTATTCAACAAAATATAGCAGAAAAGTTTTTGCCACATTTGCGGAGAATTTATTGAAATGAGAGTTAAAAAGATCAACAAAATAAAGACTTTGTGAAGCCTATGAAATAATTTTAAAGTTCCTATTTAATACTAGAAAATAAATAGGAGTGCCACATATCTATACCGGAGCACATAGCAAGCTGCGTTTAGGGTATGCTCACCTAGATACAAAAAATATTAATTTTTAAATGTAAATTACATATTTTTTCCATTTTAATTTTTTCTTGGAATATAAGCAACGATATAAATAAGAAAATTAATCATATATTTTATTATTTTAATACATAACTGAAAGAAGAAAATTCAGGTTTTCTTCAAAATTTGAAATTTCAAAAGCTCTCTATTTCTATAAAAGCAAACTTTTTGAGTTAAAAATATCACTGATTCTATAATTAATTAGGTGTAATACATCCAAATAGGATGCACAGAACTCAGGCTCAAAAATCGTGTCGACTAGTGTTATAAGGGTTCTGTACCCAAAGGGTAAAACGGGACCCTATTACTAAGACTTCGATGTCTGTCTGTCCGTCTGTCTGTCACCAGGCTGTATCTCAAGAACGGCTATAGCTAGACTTCTGAAATTTTCACAGAATGTGTGTATATCTATTGCCGCTATAACAACAAATACTAAAAACAAAATAAAATTAATAATTAAGGGTGGCTCCCATACAACAAACGTAATTTTTTTGCTATTTTTCGCTCGATAACAATGATGGTTACAGCTAGGCACTTGAAATTTTTACAAATCCTTAATTATATTTGTTCTTTACCTAATAATTAATAAAAAATTACAATAAAATAAATATTTAAGGGTTACATACACTAAAACAATGTTTAAGTATTGTAATTTTATAGTCCATATTTTTCCATATTTTCGATTTTTAAGTCCATATTTTAAGTACATATTTTGGATTTTTTAATACATATTTTTCCGGGCCCTAGTGATTAGTGAGTGTGGCAAAGCGCACCACCTCGGTAAGTGCGCCATATACAGTGTGTAAAAAAATAAGTGATCCTTGTAGAGATTTCACTGTCAAAGTAGCAGCGCTGAAAGACGAATTTTTTTTCACTTTTGTATGGGCAAGGGCCCGAGAATCATACAAAAGTGAAAAAAAATGGTCTTTCAGCGCTGCTACTTTCACAGTGAACTCTCTACAAGGAACACGTACACACCCTAAAGTATTGACACTTATTTTTGTTACACCCTGTATAGCTATAAGTCTATACTGCTGATTGCAAATCTCCAATCAGCAACTATATGGCGCACTTGCCGAAATGGCGCGCTTTGCCACACTCCCTATAATATTATGATATAATTAAAATTTTAAATATTAAAAGGATAAGGCTGCCCTTATCAGATACGCTTGAAATATCACTCGAAAGAGGAGACAGCAGACTTGCAACTTAAAAAAAGTTAACTTTATCGGATACGTTTGAAAGAGGAAGACAGCTGTGTATAACGTGACAAAATTCTACTTTCTGATAAGCGAATACTAACTGGTAGAAGTACTTACCAATAATAAGGCACAAATAAATTAAAATAATTTTCACGCAATCTAGACATTTCTTGAATAACATTTTGTACCAGTCTGTAGCTTTGCTCTGATTCGTGTCCGTACCAGTTGTTTTATATATCCGAGCATATTTTGATAAGAAGAGTTCAAAGAATGTTTTATTAACGTACTAACTGCAACCCGCGACTCTTCGCGTATTCATTGCACAATAATATTTGTGTTTTGTCAGGGCATATTACATTGAGTCAGTAGCTGACGTCAGTCCACTGACATGTCAGTGCTGACCTGGCAGTTGGCGAACGCAGATTTGGCCGCACCACACGCACCGCAGTCGCCGCATTTCGAATTCTTTATATGAAGTTATAGGCAAGCTCGCACACCTACCCGCGCCGCAGTCTTCGCAACTTCTACATTCTTTATGAAGAATTCGAAATGCGGCGACTGCGGTGCGTGCGGTGCGGCCAAATCTGCGTTCACCTTTAAGGCAGATTTGAGTCAGTAGTTGTTGTCAGTGTACTGTGCTGACTTGAAATCAATTTACAGTATGGCGGTACGCTGACACGGCAGTGCAGAACTAACGTCAGAAGGCTCAATGTAAATCTGACTTTAAACCAAGTTTTTTCAGAAGAATGCACCATTGCCACGCCGAACTCCATCTAGAATTTAGATGTTCATAATACCGCAAACCGGCAAACTACTCATTTTGGAAAACAATTGGGAAACCCTGTTGATGTGGATGGACTCGCAAAGGATCATAGATCTGGAATCTGCGCTTGGCCGTGGACCTTCCAAGAAAGTCATTGCTTCTCTGAAGACCATTCTCTGAAGCGACTCTTCTATATCTCTATATAGTATATCTATATATTATAGTATATCTATACTAATATCTAATCATAAAGCTGAAGAGTTTGTTTAAACGCGCTAATCTCATGAAACACTGGTGCGAGTTCAAAAATTATTTTTATATTGAATAGTTAGCTAGTATTTATCGAGGAAGGCTTTAGAACCGCTATCCCCAACCCGCGGCCCGCGGGCCGCATGCGGCCCGCCGGGCCATTATTTGTGGCCCGCGTGATGTTAAAAAAATTTTAATTCACGCCCACCGGCAAAATAACGTAAAGTCTACGTAATAGTCGTTAAATTTTTTTTACTTTAAAATCATTAATTTTGAAGAATGTTATTTTTTAACCCTAAAAATTTTTTGTTGCGGCCCGCGACACCAAGACCAAAACATGTTTGTGGCCCGCATGAAAAAAAGGTTGGGGACCACTGCTTTAGAGTTTAGACTATATTATAACATCACGCTGCTATCAATAGGAGCAAATAATCAGAGGAAAATGTGGACAAGAAAATGAATCATCTTTGTTATTTTAATGTGTTGTAATGAAGTTGCAGTCTGTAGGCAACAGCTAGTCTTGGATAAATAAAAGCGATTTGAATCGAAAACCGAAGAAATTTAATGTAAAAAAGTATTATTCTGTGTTTTGTTCTTGTTCATTCTGGGGCTGCTCCTCTGAGACCAGGTTAGCAGAATCTCCTGTGGCGCTCCGAGACCTATGCCTGGACCTAACCTGAAAAGTAATAAATATAATAAATATAAAGTAGCCAGTACACAATGGCCCACGATGGCCCACTGCAGGTCACGCCATTGCGCGCCACGCCTGGAAATTGCCCGCCAGCATACACCATATAGCGGCTGTCGCCTGTCGGTATCTACACAATGGCGATGGCTTGTACAAGGGCTGGCTTGGACCATTGTAAAGAGCCCTTACCCCATAAACTATGGGGAACTTGCAAGAGTTTTGTAAATTACAATACATAGTTTCGGGTTAGCGACATCAGTTAGAACCTAATATGTTCGGCTGTGGATTTTTTTTTTGTTTTATTCATCACACTGCAATGGAAAAATATAATAACCGCGAATTTTTTATTATCATAATATGCGTTTTGTTTCTGGGTTTTTATTAGGTTTTATCTCTTTACGTTGTTTATATTATATTAATTTATAATTTTATCTCCAAAAAACCAGTGCTCTTACTTGGCCCTGTCAGTCTGACCCCAGGGAAAACCCAGAAACTAGTAAACAAGGAGACACTCATTTTGTATTTTAAACTTATATCTACTTATTGCCCGGATTTTCCTATTATTCCGGCGACGGATTGGGGAATCCTCTGCCTATTGCACGAGCTCGACCGGTTTAAGAGCGTCCAGTGCCTCGTACTGCTTTCCCGGAGGTATAATATAATAATAATAGCTCCCACACCGGTTTCGGTGACGGTGGCCGGTTTCATTGAAACCAGGCCAGCTACGCAGGCGTAATTTTATAGTGCCCGAGTGTGTGCGCAGTACACAAGAGCACTCTCTTTTCCTTTACTCTCATAACCCAGTGGGACGGACGACCGACACGACTGGCGAGAGATCAGGCGCAGGACCGACTTTTTACATGCCCATCCGACGCATAGATCATCTTGTCAGACAATCAGGTGATTGGTCTGCATCGTCCTAATCAAACTTGGAAATAGCACGTTTCCAACGCAGGAATCGAACCCACGACCTCCGAGTCGAGTGCCGCGCTCTATGCCACTAGACCACGGAGGCGTTCCCGGAGGTTGCGACAGCTGTCGTAGACAGTCGCACGGTGGATGTTGCTGTGAAGCAAACGCCGCTAACTGGGCCGCTGCAGTTTCGCCCCTGGCGGGTCTGGCGGCCCAGCAACAAGCGAAGGAGGAGGCACCGGTGGGTTTGACGCCTCTAGTCCACCGACGCTGCGAAACGCGAACTGCAAAACTGTAATAGAGCGAGATGCAATCGCATTGTCGTGTGGCGGATGAGACAGTTTAGGGTCTTAGGGCCAATTCACACCGGAATGGCAGCGGCCGGCAGCGGCGCGAAGAGCACTTTTAGTGTGAAATAATTTTAAACTTTATTAACATACTTATAAGTACTAGTATCGCTTAAAAACTTCTAAAAGGGCTCGAGGTGCTGCTGGCGTCCGCGCGCGTCGCCTCGAGCCCTTTTTGAAGTTTTCAAGCGATACTAGTAGTTATAAGTATTACTTTTTCTTCGGCAATAAGTGTAATAATAACCAATTCCATCATGTTGCTGCAAACACACGACACGAGTTTCCTTGCCGAATGTAGAATCTAAACTGAAAGGCACGCGTGCAGCGTGCTCTGGAGGTAGCGCGCGGCCGCCAGCGGCCACGAGCGTCCACAAGCGGCCTCTGCCGGCCGCTGCCGGCCTCTGCCATTCCGGTGTGAATCGGCCGTTATCATACTGGCGATTAGCGAGCGATTAGAAAGCGCCGCGATTGCGCGACGTCCACGCCGCGACAGCGCAGCGTCGTCGCGGAATGGCGTGGACGCCATTTTGTACACTCGTCTAGGTAGTATACAAAATACGAGGGTACAAAATGTCATCCACGCCATGCCGCGACGACGCTGCGCTGTCGCGGCGTGCACGTCGCGCAATCGCGTCGCTTTCAAATTACTCGCTAATCGCCAGTGTGAAAAGGCTCTTAATCGGTTCGCCGCTATTTCGCAGTTCGCAGCATTGCGTCGGTGGACTAGAGGCGTTAGTGGGTAAACCCGGGTGCTCTTCCTTACCGCAGCACCTGGGGAATGCGTAACGCTTTTCCCACTACTAAAAAAAGTATGGATTACCACGGACTGTCTGTAGACAGATTTCCGTAGTCGCTGCAGTCGTTCCTTCTTCTGTCGCCGCAAGAATCCACACTGAAAAAAAGGGTGAAAATATTCATAAAAACTCAAACTTCGAATGTCGTTTTGATTAAAGTACTCACAACAGAACATGTTGTAATAGAGTAGAAAAAAAAAGATAAACTACAATGACGCGCCCCTCCAAATTACTGCTTCAATGTGTGTAGTCACATCCTTATGAAAGAGTTTGTATGTAGTACTAAGACGTATTCAACCAATCAACCAGTACTCGTAATATTTCACTTAATGTCACTTATTACCAAGATTTGTTGGTCAACTAATCATAACAAGCCGACCGCCCAAGACAACGCACATCAAACGTTTTGACAACGCATTACGCACTTCAAACGTTTTGAATTTTGGAGGGGCGCGCCATGTTATCGTAGTTTATCTCTACTTAACTCTTATAAACGAGCCACTAGCCAAGACGTTTTCTTTATCACTTCTTAATAAAATCGCCGTCCATAATGTAGGGAATTGACATTACACGATCCGAACGTCGTTCATATTATCGAATGCTTATGTTAATTCCACGCATTTTCATCGGCGATTGCGCGAACGAAGCGATGAAGAAAACGTCTTGTCTAAAGGACCAGTTCCTCACCTTGTACAGGGCATACGCAATAAGCAACAGCAGGAGTAGGCCGACGCACACCGACACTATGATTATCCAAAGAGCCACTGTCGCGTACTTCAGTTGGAACGTCGTAGTCACACTGGAAAATAAATATTTTTATTTTTTGACCAGAATACGCAACTCCGTTACGCCAAATTCGTTTAAATAAGTAAATTAAGCAAATAAAGTTTAAATAGTAAATAAAAAATGTTTTATTTCTGAGTAAAGTTGAATCAATTTTTTTCAGAAAGTCTACCTGATGCCTGCCACATTCTTTATTGTGACGTTTATCGCGCGGGATCCGTACATTTTTCTCAAAGTATCTCCATACCAAATTGCAACAAAATCGGTTCAGCGGTTTAGGCGTGAAGAAGTAACAGAGAGACACGTCACTTTATTAGTATGTATGAGTATACTTCAATGGATTTCTAGGGTTCCGTACCCAAAGGGTAAAAACGGGACAACATTACTGAGACTCTAATGTCTGTCTGTCTGTATCCAGGCTGTCATTCAAGAACCGCTATTCTGACTTGACAAAACTTCTGAAATTTAAACAGATTATGTTTATCTGTTGTCGCTATAACAGCAAATACTGAAAACAAAATAAATAATATTTAAGTAAGGGGGCTCACATAAAACAAACGTTATTTTATTGTTATTTTTAGCTCATAATACATAATGGCAACATATAGACAAGTACTTGAAATTTTCACAAAATCCTCAATTATACGATACTTAATGAAATAAATAATTAAAGGGGGCTCCCACACAAAAAACATTTTTTTCTCTATTATCACTCTATAACGTTACGGAACTCTTCGTGCGCGAGTCCGACTCGCACTTGGCCGATTATTCATTTGTAGTAATGAGTTTTAGACAATCTTACCTTTCGAAAACGTCTGGTACTATATCGCCTTTTAGTAGCAACTGCAGACTTGTTGTTAGCGACCGAGTTTCATTCGTCTTCTTCACCAGTCCTGAAATGATTTCATATTGAGCAATATTTAAGATAACGCAAACCTCGCAATAGAGGGTGCTACTAACACAATGCACATTCACTAAACGTAGGACGCCTCCGTGGTCTAGTGGTATAGAGCGCGGCTCTTGACTCCGGCCGGCCGGCCACCGTCACCGAAACCGATGTGGGAGCTATTATTATTATTATACAGTAAACAATCCGACCAAAATCCGACATGCTATACGCAAGTAATACCCAGTGCCGGATTTACATATTTTTTTATGAATGTAGGCCGCTTTGTTTCCGCTGCCTCCTGTACAAAATTTGCCCATAGGCCGCAGCCTATATGGCCTATTTATAAATTTAGAACTGGTCATATCAGAATATTGACAGAAACGTTGTCAAACAAAACTCTTTGCTTGCTGTTGCTGGTACTGCCTCTTACTGCCTCTAGTGTGAACACTGCAGTACCTCCTAGATGACGCCTGCATCTCCGTTGTGCTAAAATTCGTTTATCGTGAGGGAACCGTACATTTTTTCAATTTTCCGGAAAAAAAGTATCCTATGTCCTTTCTCGGGACTTAAAGTATCTTCAAACCTTTCAGCGAAATCGGTGCATTGGGCGTGAAGATGTAACAGACAGACAGACAGGCGGACAGACAGACACACTTTCGTATTTATAATATTAGTATGGATTGAGGTACTGTTTGCTTACCCAACAAATGAGGTGCTACTTTGATGTTAACGTACACGGAGGTCGACTTCCCTCTGAACACGTTACCTATGCCGCACACCACAGACCTCGACTCCATCGAATCCATTCCATCTGTCCACGTTGCATTGTCTATAGGACAGTTCCTACTTGTACCGTCGCTTTGCTGAAAAACGTAAAATTGAGGGATAAATGATTTTTATTATAATTACTAGCTGTCCCGGCAAACGTTTCATTGCCATATTATATAAAGTATACTTATCGCCCGTATTATTTTATTGAATTAGTGACTATAAATAAGTATGTCACCATGGCAACGTCCATCGCTATCCCGTGACCCGCGTCGCATAAACAATAGTCGCTCATTATAGACAAATAACTTGCAATAAAATAAAATTGCGACTATAATTAAAGATCTAAGCTATCCTATCTCTCAAGTTGGAAAAAAGCACACATTTAAAAAAAATGAAACATTAAAATCGGTTAAGTAGTTTAGGAATCCATCGCGGACAAACATCGTGATTTATATATATTAGATTAGGCTCGACTGAATCGGTAATGCGTTTTTTATTTTTTTATTTATTTATATTAGGCTACAAGGCCCATACAATCTATACTTATAAAATTACATGTCCTGACTGACTGACTGACTGACTGATTCATCATCGCTGAGCAAAAACTGTAAAAGCTACAGCCACGAAATTTGGTGAGTAGGGTTGTTTTATTAAGTAAACACCCACTAAGGAAGGAATTTCGAAAATTTTACCCCGAGGGGGGTGAAATAGGGGTTGAAAGTTTGAATGAAAGTCGGTCGTTTCTTGAGTTAGAAACATGAAACTTTATTTTTGGGTTACTGATTAAAAATGAATGGATACGTATTTAAGCGTTTTTGGAAATTCTACCCCCAAGGGGGTGAAATTAGGGTTAAAAGTTTGAATGAAAGTCCATTATTTCTTAAGTTAGAAACTTGAAATTTTTGGTTTGGGCTACTGATTAAAAATGATTAATCGTTTTTGGAAATTATACCCCCTAGGGGGTGAAATAGGGGTTGAAAGTTTGAATGAAAGTCCGTCATTTCTTGAGTTAGAAACATAAAACTTTATTTTTGTGCTACTTATTAAAAATGAATGGATACGTATTTAAGCTCTTCTGGTAATTCTTCCCCCAAGGGGGTGAAATTGGGGTAGAAAGTTTCAATGAAAGTCAGTCATTTCTTGTGTTAGAAACATGAAAGTTTTTTGACGTTTGCGTTTGACGTTTGCTTAAATAGGGTCCCGTTTTTACCCTTTGCATAAGGAACCACAAATCTTTGTTATTATACTATGTTAACGCGGACGAAGTCGCGGACAACAGCTAGTATTTTATATACCTTAATGACTAACATACATATAAATTATAATCTTATCTTATATCTTTAAACGAGCAATTCTTGTATATAATTGGAATCTCGGAATCGGCTCCAACGATTTTCATGAAATTTAGTATATTCTTATATATTTAAACGAGCAATTCTTGTATATAATTGGAATCTCGGAATCGGCTCCAACGATTTTCATGAAATTTAGTATATAGGGGGTTTCAGGGGCGGTAAATCGATCTAGCTAGGAATCATTTTTAGAAAATGTCATTTTATTCACGTTTTATCGAATACCGAGCAAAGCTCGGTCAAATTGCTAGTATACACTTAATAACTATAAACTACACTTTGTCACGAGTTATCGGCGACGTGACGCGCGCTTCATTCCGGAGTCTTCCCCGGAACCTTCGGTAGACCACATGGCCAGAATTCCTGCGCTTCAAAGTTCGACAGAAGATGCGTCGGTACTCTCATCACAAAGGAACTGAAGTTGACCTTGTGGCGAGACTGCAGACGTTCGGCCCTCAAGTGAAGGGTTGTCGTTTAAGGTTAATTTACACTCACCGAGTAAAGACAGTGTTCTCGATCAATCAAAGCCGAGAGCACTGTCTTGCCATTCTAAGGCTGCATTTCCACCAGAGATGTGTAGCGAGGAATGTGTCTTTAAGATCCAATAGAATCGCTGCGCTGAGTGAGGTCACGTCAATGAAGCAATTCTATGAGTTCTCAAAAACACATTCCTCGCAACAATCTCTTATCTCTGGTGAAAACGCAGCCTTATCGGTAGGTGTAACAGGACCCCTATTTCGGTTTATTTTTAGTGCAAGCGGCTCTATAAAGCCTCCTCTTCACGTTGGGCTACAATGATTAACCATGATTGCCACCATGATTAAGTGATGTAATGTACACGTTAGTACCTAATCATGTCAAATATTACGAATGTCATTTATTGTCTATCATAGGCCTTATAAAATAGGTACTTACAAAGAATATTTGGTACGTCGCGTATTTCACCTTTGGTAGAGTTACTTTACATGCGACCCCAACCCAATTCGTTCGACCGTTATTTTGGATCTGGAAATTAAAGTTTTTTTATTATAAAATAGTTATATGAATAGTTTAGAAATATAATAATTTACAACGTGAAAATTATTATTATTCAGAGTCTCAAAGCGTAATAATTAATTTCTACATGTTACGTTCTAATGTCCATTTTACCACACATTTTTACAAAAAGTTAAAAATGGATTAAATATCATTTTCTCTCTCTCATTCTTCGTAGGTATTGATGAAACAGAAGGCATGATATTGACAAACGATTATGTTTAACCCCGGAAGTGGACCAAAACATACCTTATAAACGTGACTGACACTCCTATTTCCGTCCAAGTTTTCACCACTGGTAAAATTTACCGTAGATTCTGGTGATGACTTCCTAAAAGAAAATTCCAAATTTCCTTTAATTCTCGTTGTGCTATTTAACTAATTATCTTTACACTATCTTCTAATCTATTCGAAATTTTGTTTTTAGGTAATATTTAACATTTTATTTTTTTCCAAAATCCGACATCTGCCTGGGCATCAATTTCTTCGATGTTACATACAAACATACATACACACATTATAGTAGTCTACCCTTCGTAATACGATAAAAAGAGTTGGATTTTTCAAGCACTCCAGGATAATTTTACCATGAGCTAACCAAAGTCAACCTTCGGTTAAATATAACCAAAGATTAACTGCAGAAGTTAGTGAAATCTGGATTAATACTTGCCCAGTTATAGTGAACATCCGGTCGCGCTGTAAAGATATCTTCAAGGAGTTATTCTGCCTCTGGTCGGGCTGATCGCAGTGGTTTAACACGTCGTATCGAACCTCCAACACGTCATCGGAGCTGGTCATCCCACTCGTCTCCAAGGTCACGTTTTCAATTTTCTGTAAAAATACTCATGAATATAAGATAAGAGTTTACTGTAGAGTCAATAAGGTCTGCTTAAAAAACACTGGTTCTGAGACAGGGCCCCCGCTACCATATGTGCAATGTGTGCGATGCACACGGGTGCCATCCTCTAGGGGCGCCAAATTACCATCTTTAGGGGCGCCAAATTGCCATCTTTAGGGGCGCCAAAACCAAGGTCCCAAAACATTTTCCTAAAGGGGCGCCAAAATCATTTTTTTGCACACAGGCGCCAGTAGTCCTTACGGGGGCCCTGTTCTGAGACAGATCAATCTGGTAAATCAGTCTATAGAAAAAAGTTTAGTACCACTGGCAGTGAAAAAGGTCAATGGCCGAATGCCTCTGTTATCCGCGACCTGACCATAACAATAATGTTATCAAAACACATGACTTTCCCTAAGTAAGAGGAAAATTGAATACAGCTGCAGCGTTGTGCAAATATATTTACAGGAAAAAATCTTTATGCTGTGTTTCCATGCTTGCCAAGGCTTGGCAAGCATCCACACTTCTTATCACATCCGCTTATCTAAATTTGCTGTCCAAAGGAAGTAGTTTACATGCTTGTGAATGCGTCAGTGTATTACGTACATCCAAGCAAGCGCCCTTTGATCTGTGTCCAAAAACCCACACTACACTGGATCGGATACAAGTGTCCACAAGCTAACGCAAGCCAAGCCAGATACTTCTTTACACGCTTGTGCTTGTGGACGCTGGTGAAGCCTTGGTAAGCATGGAAACGCAGCATTAAATATATCGGTCGGCCGGAGGCCACTATCCAGTTATGAAATTTACTTTTTCTCGAAGGTTAGGTAGACCTCGCCGTCGCAGGTTCTTACTTCTATATCGGATTTTGGTCGAATTAACTACTGTTTGTGCTATAGTAGCACTGACCTCCATTATACAAGTACGCTGGAGCAATGATACTCTTTGAAATGACAACTATTTTTTGTGCCTATTTGAAGCGGAATCTGCTCCCCCGATATTAGGGATAGGAACTAAAGACGTAAAAATGATGTTTGAAAGTCGCCATATTGGCGCTGACAGCAGTAGTGGGAGTACTTGGAACTAATACTAGTTTCTACCATGGAGGTATACTATTATCTGTGGTTTCTACAACCAATAGCGATTGAGCGGCCATTTGCAAGTTACGTCAGATTTAGTTCTCTTCCCGAATAATGGGGGAGCTGATTCCGCTTCAAATAGGCACAAAATACATCTGGGTATCATTGGTCCAGCGCACTTGTATAATAGAGGTCAGCGTGTAGTAGCGCCCTCGGCTCTGACTTTTGCGTAATATTTCCCATTGACGAGCTAAAATACGCCCCTATATTGCTTACCCAGTTGGCGTCGTTTCGTAGGGCAAGTCTGGGCGTGCAGATGATACTAGTCCCGGACTCTCTGAAGG
Source organism: Polyommatus icarus (assembly GCA_937595015.1). Classification (NCBI taxonomy): domain Eukaryota; kingdom Metazoa; phylum Arthropoda; class Insecta; order Lepidoptera; family Lycaenidae; genus Polyommatus; species Polyommatus icarus. The sequence goes on from OW569332.1 coordinate 17,235,980, forward strand.
AGCAAGACCCTGGCTTCAGGATCCTGGCTCCGAAGACCTCCACCTCGATACACGGAGAGTATGCGGTGTCCCCCTTGTTGGTAACGACCATGGAAAACCATTCAGATTCCGACGATCCGATGGCATACCGGTTGTCACTGTAAATACAAAAAAAAAATGTTACCAAGATTAGATGGCCCAGTGGACTTCGCATTACTTTCCTTCTAATATAAACCTTCCCTGGACCTCTACGAATATTTCAAGACAAAAATTTGCGAAATCTAACTAACAAACTAACAAAATTTAAATTCATCTTTATTTAAGCATATAGAATGTAGATTTTAAGAAGTTTATAGATATGAGATCTTCCTCCTTTTTAAAGTGTCGGTTAAAATACTAATAGACAGTTTATCCGAGAGAAAGTTTGTTGGATTGGAATAAATGGTTAATTTCCTTTAAAAATGCTTTTTGGCACTTTTGTGATTTGTGTTAATTTGTGTCCAGACTCCAGATCAATAATTTCAATAAAGTCGTTAATTCCCACACCGTTGAATTGGACTTTAGTTTCATGTTTAAGACTCAAAGACGTCGTACACGTACAACTTGAAAAAAATAAGAGGCAAATATGTTTTTCTTTCACTCCCATGAGACGCCTTTGGTGTTTTTCGTGATCAGTTTCGAGTTTAACAATTTTTTCAAATTAAGTATACCATTTCTTCCGTGCTTGAATTAAACTTTTCCGATTGTGATAAACAATTATCATCCTTAATCATGAACGTAGACGGGACGGAGTCTTGTTATATTATACAAAACTGTATCTTCACTTTTCTTCAGAGTCGGCCACGCACACATTCTGACGCCTGTCAAATGACTAGCGCGAGCGCAAGAATGTGTGCGTGCGGACCTTGTACACACAGCCAGCTGGCCGACTCTGAACGACACAGTTTTGTGTATGGTTGGTACAACTAATATTATATATTCTGTGGTATGGTGGGTACTCCGTCCGCCTTTTTTTATACGTCCATGTCCTTAATATAGTAATATGATCAGTTGCTTACTCTTCTTGCCGAAAGATATAATATAATAAATAACTAAGAAGACTACAAACAAAAATTCAAAGCCTGATATCGAACGACGATGATTTGGGGAGTCACTTACCTCATAGTTGTTTCAATACTGACACTCAACACTGGGTGACAGATGCCCCCACCGCAATCGCTGATGGAGAACTGGCCACACTTGTACAGCACACTGTCGTTTCTGATGAGGACTCTTGTGGGGTCAAACATTGCGAGAGACCTAGGGTCCTCCTTCAAGACGACGTCTTTAACTTCGTACATCAATATTTGGTGTTCCGTCTGAAAATACGATCATTTTACTTATCAAGGACAAGATTATGATTAGATAATGGGGGTGTTTGTCTATTTGCCACCAGGTGCCGCTATATAGCACTAGGGTCTATCGTGTCAAATAGGCCGAATATTATCGTGACTTATGACAGCAGTTTGACACGATAGGCCGGGGCTACATAGCAGCACCTTGGCGGCAATCAAACACCCTCATTACTTTTATTTTAAGGAAGTATATGAACTACTGACTGACTGACGCGTGATTGACGAAAAGCCATTAAACTTTAACTCAAAAGTCATTATTGATGGTTGCATGACATAAAAACCAAAATATCCAGATAACTGTCAATCAATTTCATGCAACCATCAGACACTGCATTACACGACAGGTTACTCAACACTCACAGTCGTGACTGTGGTAAAACTTGCAGCAAAACCTACCCTGTAATGGATGCCTAAGATGATGTGTTTTAGCGGATCCCTTAACAATCAATATTATTGCGCAATATCACACACAATATTTATTGAACAACTTGTATGTTGACAACAAGATTGATACTAGCCTTTTCAATACTAACCCTAGAAGGTCAATAATATTGCGCAATACGTGATATTGCACAATAAAATTGATCGTCTAGGGGCCCGCTTACATTGAACATAATATTGCTCAATAATTTTTGTACTTACTTCTACTAAAGGAACCGAGTACTTTTTACATGATTTTGGTAATGCCCTGCCCAGAGTGACCGACTCGTCAAAATTTTTGACAATATCATTCCCTGCTTCGACGCGATATTTTATATCTGTAAAAACAACTTAGGTATAGTTACAACTTAAATATTAGGTATATTTACTTAAGTTCTAAAATAGTATTCCGCTATAATAATGCATTTTTCCCGACAAAAAGTCTGAGAAGTTGATTCCTAGGCAGATGGGGGACCTATGTAGTTGGGTCGCGTTACGTCAAACCCAGCCGACATATCACAACGAACATTGGCAGGGCCGCGGTTGTGTATCCCGCGTATCCCGTGGCTCTGCCTTAAGCGGAAAGTAGGAACACTCGTTGGGGTTTTAGTGGGTATGCCCGGGCGCGGACCTCCGCCCCCAGGGAGTCCCACATACCCCGGCAGCTCTCCCCAGACCGCCGGGGATGCGTAAATGCATTTCATCAACGATAAAAAAAAATAAAAAAAGATGGTACTCCCCGACTTTCCCGTGTTCTGCTCTATGTCAAATTTTATCAAAATCAGTTCTATAGTTTTCAAGCTTTTTCGATATCTTTAGTGGCCATACTGGATATTATAATTTCCTGTACTGTACTATATTATGTAGAGATAAACTACGATAACATGGCGTGCCCATGCTCCAAAGTGCCCCTCCAAAATTCAAAACGTTTGAGGTGCGTTGTCTTGCACGGTCGGCTAGTTATGATTAGTTGACCAACAAATCTTGGTAATAAGTGACATTAAGTTAAATTTTACGAGTACTGGTTGATTGGTTGAATACTTACTACATTACAAACTCTTTCATAAGGATGTGACTACTCACTACAGACATTGAAACAGTAATTTGGAGCGGGCGTGCCATGTTATTGTAGTTTATCTCTACAACACAGGATGATATTGATATTGCAAATGTTCAAAAAATGGCCAAGCACATTCTTAGTGGAAAATATAATTACATTGTAAATTTAAAATATACTTATTGTAGTGTAATTTCTTCTCAGATACATTTTAAGCTTAGGTACTTACAAGTGTAATTTATAATAAAGTTACGATTAATAGCAATAATTTATCTTAAATAAAATATTATAATAAGTAAACATGTTTTTTCATTTATGTAATTTCACTTGTCTTACCGCCTTTTACAATTTTTGGTTTTTTCGGATAAGTAAATTCTAAGCAGGTTTCAAACGTAACAGTCACTTCATTTCCTTTTCGTGCCTGGAAATATTAAATATAATAATTTAGGTGTCAATTTTTAAATAAATAGTGTCGTTAATCATTTACACTTTGCTAAATTAAAATATGTCGGCCCATATCATTTAAACCACATAAATTATTATTGGTATTTTTACAAAAACAAAACACTAATCGAAAATAAAAATAAAAAAATTTATTAATCCTTAGGGCGTTTCCATATTATCCGATCCGATATCGGTGTCGGAACTCGGACGCCGATCCGATATCGGGGGTAAGTAAAATGTATGAAATACTAGCTGTCCCGGCAAACGTTGTTAAATAATTTTTGGGTTTTTTGGTATGAAAAATAGATGTTGGCCGATTCTCAGACCTACTGAATATGCATATAAAATTTCATAAAGATCGGTCAAGCCGTTTCGGAGGAGTACGGTAACTAACATTGTGACAGGGAAATTTTATATATAAGATGTACCTGTTTTTCATATTGTCCGGCCCGATATCGGATATCGGTTCAATATATTTTACTTACCGCGATAACGGATCGGCGTCCGACACCGATCGGATCGGATAATGTGGAAACGCCCTTAGGGCCAGCCCCCTAGACAAGTGGCAAGCGATTATCGTAAACGCTAACGCTAACGCCACACAATGTATGTGATTTGACATAAGTCATCGCTTCGCTAGCGTATAGGTACTAATGTCAAGTCCCATACATTCTGTAGCGTTAGCGTTAGGGGGGCTGATTACACCTACTGATTAGAGTGACATGGCGACTTGGCGAGACAGTGCTCTTGGCCTTTTTCATTGACCGAGACTCAACTCGGTACCTACCGGTAGGTGTATTCAGGCCCTTACATTCATAAACTCATGTCGGAAAAAGTTAAGGCTTCTTCTATACTTATTATAAAACAAAGTCGCTTTTTTTCCCTTATGTCCCTTTGTTCCCTTTAATCTTTAAAACTACGCAACGGATTTTGATGATTCTTTCAGTGTTAGATAACCCATTTATTGAGGAAGGCTATAGGCATAATTTTTTCAGTGGCTATATATTTTATACCCGTGCGACGCCGGGTCGGATCGCTAGTATTTAATATTTTTAAATATGCACATTACACACATAGTACTATTAGAGAAGTTGATTCCTAGGCAGATGGGGACCTACGTAGTTTGGTTGCGTTACGTCAAACCCAGCCTCAATCACAATTATTAACACTGAATTATTGTCAACATGATCCGACCAAATGACGTGGGTATGTCAACTGCCTAGGCCCTAGGAATCATAGCTAGGAACCAATTTCCTCGATGGTACATCTTGTATTATAGTAAGGGGCTTATAAATGACTAGATGTTCCGCGCGGCTTCGCCCACGTAATTTATTTCTTTGCTCCTGTAATTAGTCTTAGCGTGATAAAATATAGCCTATTAATATACTTCCTCGATAAATGGGCTATCTAACACTGAAAGAATTTTTCAAATCGGACCAGTAGTTCCTGAGATTAGAGCGTTCAAACACACAAACAAACTCTTCCGCTTTATAATATTATTCCTTCGATCGCCAATTCTTGGAAATCTTTTGTAATCGCGGCCCACTTGGGCCTTACGGGGATTGATAGGTTAAATAGTATAGAATATAGATAATTCGTCTTACCGTTTTTAATAGTTTGACATCAATGTCTATTTTCACAGACGCAAAACTCCTGTACACAACGACTGTATTGCTTTCGGGTGCCCCAATAGCCAGTTCTGAAAACAGGTATAAATTTTTTGTTTTATGCAATAAAGGTATATATAAAATTCAATTAAAAAAACAAATCTTGCTTCTAACGATAAGTCTGATTGCGAAGCGAAGCAAATATTGGCATTTAAACTCAATAATAATAATAATATGTATCCAGTCCAAGAAAATCTAATGTATTCGAGGTAAGTATATTAGAACTAACACTAATTGGATATTATTTGGTCGCTTTAAGTATTTGTGTACCACCCAGTACCCACAAACATTTTTTTTGTTCAAATATGAATCCAGACTTATTTTAAATGATCTGAAGAACATGACTGCGTTATGAAGTCAATACGTAATTTGTTGTGGGATAATACACAAATGCTTGACAGCGTCCATTTATAACTTGATGTTGTTCGTATTTTCCTTCCCTCGAAAACTTCCTTATAAGTACCAAAAAATATCAAAATCGCTTCTGTGGACTTCGTAGTAATTACAACATTTACTTTTTAAGGCCGTCCCCCGAGCAAACGACCTTGGCCATACATTTGCCGCGTTGCTGAGAGCGCACCAAAACCCTATTTTTTTATTTATCTTAGTTCAAAATTGACCTAAAAAAAAATTAAAACGGGGAAAGTAAGTTCATGATATTGTCGATCTATTGGCGTGTGTTTCAAATAAAAGTAATTGGTTAATCCTAAGGAGATGCTGAATGCATGCTTGAATTTTAATAAACTGGTTTTACTTTGGAAGCTGATATCATGAGTTTAATAAACAAAAATAGAAAATTTAAAACGGGGAAAGGAATGTCGATATACTGAAGATTATTGCTGTATTTTTATTATAACTTTGTAGCTTTCAAATTATTATTATTACGGTATCTCCGGAAGGAACGCCCTTAATTGCTCACCATTACATCCGTTGTCGTCAAAATCCCCGAGTTTGGCTAGGCTGAAGCCGAAGTAGAGAAATGTCTCCGGTTTGAGGACTTGTGCAGGCCTGTTGTCGCTGTTCACGTCACCAAGCACCGCCCCCGAGTAGATATACACCGCCCCCTGCTGCTTGTCCTCGTAGGGCGCCGCGACAGCCACTTCTGGAAACACAACGTGCGGGCACAGAATACATAATAGTACCTTACGGTACAGAAGTCTCACTCCCGAGTTTAGGTATGATAAACGCAAGCGTCCGGTCACCGGACCAGTCTCAATAGGCTGACACTCGTTCGACTTGTCACATACGCAGCGCACGCATCCGTGAAACAAAAGTAATAGTACCCGGCCCCGCGCCGCCGCGCCGCTCGCTTGACAGCCCTGGCAGATTGGAGCGAGACGGCACACAGTTATTGTACTATGAACGCTAAACGATATGCAAAAGGTTGAAATTAGGTTGTTTTCCAGAATAGTAGGTAAATATCTCGGCGATTCCGCGCCGTTTGTATGGAAGTGAGACAGGCCTGGTGCGGGGTAATTCAAATTTTGAAACATAAAATCAGCATCAGCATCAGCATCCGCTGATATCTATTACAAAAAATCTGCATCAGCATCCAGCATCCGCTGATGTGACAAAATTATGCATCAGCAACAATCCTGATTCAAAATACTTGCGGCGAGGGATGTGATGTGGCAGATTCAATCTCTCGGCGGATTCATGAAGCTCATTTTCCTGAGCGCTGATGCTGCATACAAGATAGTCAAAAAGACACTTAAAATAGTCAAAAAGAACTAGACACGGCGGGTTCGCCTTCTACTTGCATAGATTCAAGTTGAGAGAGGATCCGTCGTGCTCGTATCAGCCAAGAGTTGAGGAGACGTTTCCTCAATCGAGTGTCCAATTTTTTTCTAGAAATAAATATGATATTGAGCAAAAATTGAGCACATCGGAGACGGCTGAGAATCTGCGAGCTAAAAAAAAAGACGTGTTGCACTCCGGGAGTGCCGGCAGAAGTGAAAACTTGATTATTAACGTTGTGCATTTTTTTAACCCATTTTGTATGAAAATCGATTATAAAAAATCGTTTTTTTAATTAATCGCAACCCTTACAATCGATTAAATTTTTAACCCATTTTTTATGAAAATCGATTAAAAAAAACGATTTTTTTATTAATCGAAACCCTTACAATCAATTCGAGTTCGAGTTCGAGTTCGACACAAAACACTACTCTCCAACCATCTTACGGTTTTTCCAAGGTTTTTCGATCAGCACGAGAATCTGACGCGAGTTTCACAGTTTTTACCCATCCCACAAAAGTGCTCAACGCCGCTAAAGAAGTTTTCACTTCAAAAATGTATGTCTGCAAAAGCCAATAAGGCTGCGCCAATTGTTTCGTCCGGTCCGATCCGATTTGTAGGAGTATAATACGGTCAGGCCGAAGCCAACGTGACATGGTTTCAGTTGCCATAATATATTTACAGACGCTTTAAGAAATCTTCGATTGTGGTGCTAGTGGTACTGTCTCATGGTCAACGTACCATCTTTCCCATCGCCGTCCAGATCTCCTAGACTGATAATGGTGTTGCCGAAATAACCACCGTTGATGGAGCCCTGAATCTTCTTCACCAACACCATCTTGAACAGAATGTTAAAAAATTTGATGAAATACTCCGTAACTGATATATTAAATTATGATTTAGGGCTCCCACACGTAACTGCGAATTCGGATCGCATCGCAAATAATATCTGCGACAAAATTCATAATAAAAATGACATTTCGATGCGATGCGCAGGTTTATGTGGGAGCCCTAAACTTCAATTCAATCTAAGCTCAGTAGCACCTTGGCGCTTGCGATGCGTTATTTCAAATTCTATACATTTTCTATATCTAACTTCGCTATCGAAACTAAAAATTGCGATATGAGCGATTGCTTCACTGCAATCACTGGAAATTTTTGACTATAAAATATTCAGTTTAAAATCAGACTAACTTTCGTATCATCCAACGGGTCCTTTCCATACAGGAGCACCGCGCCAACGTCGTACGTGTTAATATCGGTGCGGCTCAGAGGAGCACCTACGAGCAGTTGATGGTAGCCCGAGCCAAGGTCCACTTTGCAGAGTGCAGCACCGAACAGTGTCCCGACGTGGTCGTCCGACACCGCATACGGATTTTTGAACTTCGAGTTGTAGAAGATTATCTGTAATGTAACTTTGATACATGAATGTGGTTATGACTTTTGAACAATACTTACCTGTAAGCAGGCTCCTAGACGAGCAATTTTATTGCGCAATATCACGTATTGCACATAATAGTCACGTATAGGGTTGATATTGACAGTTTGCTTGACTTTTGAACAATGATTGACTTATGAAAAATATTATTTTTCCAAATATGTAGGACATATTACTGCAATGTTTTTACGCTAGAGGCAGCACCGGCATAGGTATTTAACATTGACATAAGTGACTGACTTATGAAAAATAATCATATTGAACGTATGAAAAAATGTAAAAGTTACTTCTCCATATCCAAAAGTTCCGTAAGTAGTGCTGACTGCGCACTTTATTTTCTTCGAAAATCTCCCACAAGCGATACTGTAACCTAAAAAAAATAGTATAGGTAGGTTAAAACAAGCTTTATGTTTATTCTAAAGATGATTAACATACAAATTACAAACATATTACATACCACCTGTATGTCAACTAATAAAAGCCTCTTAAAAACACACATACCAAACTATTTGCTAAAGTTAACTATTACAATAATTGACATACTGCAAAATAAGATAAAAAAATTCTCACCTAAATTCTGCATAGCCTTTTGTCTCTTTATATAATGTGGTGAGCTATCCAAGCTATCATATTCTATAACGTGACCTGAAAATACAGTATTTACAAAATCGGTTCACCGGTTTGGGCGTGAAGACAATAATACATACACATTTTTTCGTTTATAATAATAATATCCATGGACGGTTCACACCACGTCAGTCTGACCCGTGAAGCCCTGAAGTTTTACGGGTACCAGACAACGGAAATGTAATATTTAACACTTTTATAGTATACATAAATATATCAAAGATTTTTATTATATTATATGGGACACATATTTAATACACATCCATGACCCAGGAACTTTGAAAAGTTTTTGTTCCGTCGGCGGGATGCATACCCGCGACCCCCGGCTTGAGCTTCCAACTCGCTCATCCACTGAGCCACAGAGGTTGTCTTTTATAATAGTAGAATTTATCTGTAAGGTTACCTCTGCCCCCGGGGCCGCCCACCAACAGTCGATCGTCTTCCGTCGTCTCCAGACTCCAGCCAAATATGACGTTATAGTTTGTGTAGCCGTAGATATCTGGAAATATAATATCATTTCCATAGCGGGTTGGTCTTACAGATACAAAGGAACTAAATAAACTATAACTATAAATTAAAAATTCTACCAAGACTTTCTTAATCAAAGTCATCATCATTATAATCATATTCAGATGTAACTTTAATTTATATTATTGAAGTAAAACTTCTTTACGCACGCGGCACGCTTGACTTGGGGAGTAAGCTGGCAATGAGAAGTGATCGAACGGAGGTGCGCGTGTACACTTTCTCTAACTTCTGTACTTACGTATGCTTGACTTGAGGAGTACATACTACATAATATTATGTATTGAATGTATTATGTTTTATTATACATGCATAAAGATGGAACTTAAGAAGTTTAACTTCAGTTTTGTGGTCTAAAGCACGCTCGTCTATACTAATATTATTATAAAGCGGAAGAGTTTGTTTGTTTGTTTGAACACGCTAATCTCAGGAAATGCTGATCCGATTTGAAAAATTCTTCCAGTGTTAGATAGCCCATTTATCGAGAAAGGCTATAGGCTGTATTTTATCATGCTGAGACTAATAGGAGCGAAGAAATAGAGGACAATGTTGAAAAAAACGGGGGAAATTATTTGAAATTGCTGATCGCACGAACTACTGGAGCATTTTTTTCTGTTATTTGGCACTATATGTGCCAATAAGAAGTAGACCACGTGAAAGATCATACCCTATTTTTTGTGGAATAATTTGTCTGTGAAATATCTAATTTACGCAGGCGAAGCCGCGTGGAACGTCTATTTTATATAATAAAAGGTTTCGATGTTTTAAGAGGCCAAATACAGTCTGAAAATATATTTTTCTCACCTCCGGGCGGAAAACGTCAACTTTCTTCCCGCTGCGCATACCGATGTTGCCGTTTTCCGCCTCCGTCGATGAGAAAAATAGTATACGCACCACGGGCAGTAAATAAGAAAGCCTCAGATCACATGTTAACACAACAATTACATGTGATCTGAGACATTTCTTACTTTCCTACCACTTCCTTACCTCTGTTTTCACCGCGATGTTGCATTTCCGAAAAATCTTGTAAATTGCTCTTGAAGCATGCTCCCTCATTTCCTGAAAAATGGTACAGCTTTGAAGAAAAGACTAATGCCCGTAATGCTAAGTACTCACATACGGTTATGCTCGATAGTTTTACTCCAAATAGAGTAATAATTACCGTGTGCACCGCAAAACTGACAGCTCGAAGGCTCGCATCAAGCCGCTCGAAGGATTGATGGAACCGGATCGAGCCGGATTGATGGAATGAAATATATCGATTTAGAATAAAACTATCGAGCAATGCTGAATGTGTGGACGGAAGCTCGAGCCGCGGGTTTTGTCGACGTTATTGCTCGATTGAACAAAACCGTATGTGAGTACTTAGCATTATAGTTACCGCAATCTTAGGGTTAATAATTCTGACTGCAACGTGACGCGTAGATGCATTTCTAAGTCAGATTTCGTGAGCGTGAGACGTCTTGCAGTTCTATCAAATCCATACAAATTTAGAAATGCATCTACGCGTCGCTTTGCGGTCCGAATCGACCTTTACGCTAAAAGGTCAACGCAGATTTGGCCGCACCACACGCACCGCAGTCGCCGCATTTCGAATTCTTTATATGAAGTTATAGGCAAGCTCGCATACCTACCCGCGCCGCAGTCTACGCAACTTCTACATTCTTTATATGAAAAATTCGAAATGCGGCGACTGGGGTGCGTGCGGTGCGGCCAAATCTGCGTTCACCTAAAGTGTACGTAAAACCTCCAGTACACAATGGTCCATCATGGCCCACTGCAGACCATCGTCAACTGTAGACCACGATCACTTTGTGTTTATACAATGGCGCATGGCTCATTGCTGCCCGGTAAGCCACTTGCGATGGACGTGGAAGAAATTACGGCTGCGGCTGTTTATTCATTCTGTTTACAAGTATTACAGATTTTTTTCAATAAACTTGAAAGTTTCTTTATTGCTCCACGATACTGACATTTCGGGCGATCAAAAATTCTAGTTCACAACCTAGCACGCAACAAAAAAGTGCACTAGACCGGTCAGCGGTCGCTGACGAACTAAACAATGGCCGATTGTGTGAACACTACAGGCCACGCTACGCCACGATTCCTTTGAAGTGTGCCCGAAAAACCGACAACTCCCCGATTGCGCGCCACGCCCGGCCATCGTCCGCCATCATACACCATTGCTCCGTCTACTCAATGGCGATGGCCTGCATGGACCATTGTGTACTGGGCACTTAAGGGGCCTGCAGGCTCTGGTCGGCAGGCTGCCTGACAGTCATTGACCGTCGATACAAAATCCTCAGGGGAACTGTGAGTCTGTGCTATTTTCCGATTAAGGGCCAGGCCACAACACTGCGTTGCGGCGTTACACACCGGATGCAAAGATTTAGGGCCTGTTTTACCACTTCCTGATAAGTGCTGGATAGGCTATATCACAACTAATCTGACAAATTCTCCATACTCTATCTGTCAAGTTAAGTTTTGAATAGCCTATCCGGCACTTATCAGGAAGTGGTGAAACAGGTCCTTAGTGTATTACAACCTCTGACCTTTTTTGTGCAAGCATGCCTAACTACTCGTACTTAACCATATTACACTAAAACAAAAACTACAGTCGGGGCATTTTAATAGGCCACATTTGACATCTGTCAGATTAATCTCCATAGTGAGGTGAACTGCGTAAAAACATCGACCAAAACGAATAAATCGATATGGACTTGAAATAAAATATTTGAATTTTATACGTTATTTGTAAAACCAAAAACAAATTCACGTCGCTACAAGGTTATGTGGTGCAATTTTGATGAACTGTCAAATGTGGCCTATTAAAATGCCCCGACTATACATACTGGGTTCGTTGAAAGGAGTTGTAAACATCTTGGTGGACCTCGGAGCGCAAGCCTGAAAGTGAACGATATGTAATTAGTATTGTAAATGAAATGAAATGAAAACTAGAATGAAAATCGGGCTAGCAGTTTATTTACGTATTATAGAAATATTTTAGACTGCGTCCTTAGGACATAAACTGACATAGAATTTATGTTATATCTAGTCGTCTGTATAACGATCTATATTTTAATCTTCACCTCGTCTCTCGTACCTCGAATATTAATAACTTCGATCGATCGATGTCCTACGACCACCTACGACAACTAGCGAATTGCGAAAGCACGCGAGCACGCACGACTCATGCCCATGATTGACACAGCCTGCGTTAGGATTTAGGCTGTGTTTCCACTGACTCTTATAGCCGCTATTGTGACACCTATGTACATATTATTATTTTTGTTATTATATTTGTTTGTATTCTCTCTGTATTGTGTGCACAATAAAGAATATTTGAATTGAATTGAAGCAGAGCGGAGCGGAGCTTTGCGGTGCTGAATTGACCAGTCACCATGCTCGAAATCTTCGCCCCGCTTCGCTGTCATTCTGCTGGAATAGCACGATTGGTCAATTCGGGCACCGCTAAGTTCCGCTCCGCTTCAGTGGAAACGCAGCCTTAGTGTCGTCGTCGCTAGTCCATTGGTCGTAAAGTGAATCGTTGTAGCGTGTGGTGGCCACCGGCGTCAACCGTGTGCGGCGAGTCCATATAAAATGTATGACAACTGCAGGAAATAGCGGCATTTTGTGGATACGGCCACATATTTTGCAAGAAGCGCTTCAAACTTGAAATACCTAGTACTTTTTAACCCTCGACCAAAAAGAGTCTGTCTGTCTGTCTGTCTGTCTGTCTGTCTGTCTGTCTGTCTGTCTGTCTGTCTGTCTGTCTGTCTGTCTGTCTGTCTGTCTGTCTGTCTGTCTGTCTGTCTGTCTGTCTGTCTGTCTGTCTGTCTGTCTGTCTGTCTGTCTGTCTGTCTGTCTGTCTGTCTGTCTGTCTGTCTGTCTGTCTGTCTGTCTGTCTGTCTGTCTGTCTGTCTGTCTGTCTGTCTGTCTGTCTGTCTGTCTGTCTGTCTGTCTGTCTGTCTGTCTGTCTGTCTGTCTGTCTGTCTGTCTGTCTGTCTGTCTGTCTGTCTGTCTGTCTGTCTGTCTGTCTGTCTGTCTGTCTGTCTGTCTGTCTGTCTGTCTGTCTGTCTGTCTGTCTGTCTGTCTGTCTGTCTGTCTGTCTGTCTGTCTGTCTGTCTGTCTGTCTGTCTGTCTGTCTGTCTGTCTGTCTGTCTGTCTGTCTGTCTGTCTGTCTGTCTGTCTGTCTGTCTGTCTGTCTGTCTGTCTGTCTGTCTGTCTGTCTGTCTGTCTGTCTGTCTGTCTGTCTGTCTGTCTGTCTGTCTGTCTGTCTGTCTGTCTGTCTGTCTGTCTGTCTGTCTGTCTGTCTGTCTGTCTGTCTGTCTGTCTGTCTGTCTGTCTGTCTGTCTGTCTGTCTGTCTGTCTGTCTGTCTGTCTGTCTGTCTGTCTGTCTGTCTGTCTGTCTGTCTGTCTGTCTGTCTGTCTGTCTGTCTGTCTGTCTGTCTGTCTGTCTGTCTGTCTGTCTGTCTGTCTGTCTGTCTGTCTGTCTGTCTGTCTGTCTGTCTGTCTGTCTGTCTGTCTGTCTGTCTGTCTGTCTGTCTGTCTGTCTGTCTGTCTGTCTGTCTGTCTGTCTGTCTGTCTGTCTGTCTGTCTGTCTGTCTGTCTGTCTGTCTGTCTGTCTGTCTGTCTGTCTGTCTGTCTGTCTGTCTGTCTGTCTGTCTGTCTGTCTGTCTGTCTGTCTGTCTGTCTGTCTGTCTGTCTGTCTGTCTGTCTGTCTGTCTGTCTGTCTGTCTGTCTGTCTGTCTGTCTGTCTGTCTGTCTGTCTGTCTGTCTGTCTGTCTGTCTGTCTGTCTGTCTGTCTGTCTGTCTGTCTGTCTGTCTGTCTGTCTGTCTGTCTGTCTGTCTGTCTGTCTGTCTGTCTGTCTGTCTGTCTGTCTGTCTGTCTGTCTGTCTGTCTGTCTGTCTGTCTGTCTGTCTGTCTGTCTGTCTGTCTGTCTGTCTGTCTGTCTGTCTGTCTGTCTGTCTGTCTGTCTGTCTGTCTGTCTGTCTGTCTGTCTGTCTGTCTGTCTGTCTGTCTGTCTGTCTGTCTGTCTGTCTGTCTGTCTGTCTGTCTGTCTGTCTGTCTGTCTGTCTGTCTGTCTGTCTGTCTGTCTGTCTGTCTGTCTGTCTGTCTGTCTGTCTGTCTGTCTGTCTGTCTGTCTGTCTGTCTGTCTGTCTGTCTGTCTGTCTGTCTGTCTGTCTGTCTGTCTGTCTGTCTGTCTGTCTGTCTGTCTGTCTGTCTGTCTGTCTGTCTGTCTGTCTGTCTGTCTGTCTGTCTGTCTGTCTGTCTGTCTGTCTGTCTGTCTGTCTGTCTGTCTGTCTGTCTGTCTGTCTGTCTGTCTGTCTGTCTGTCTGTCTGTCTGTCTGTCTGTCTGTCTGTCTGTCTGTCTGTCTGTCTGTCTGTCTGTCTGTCTGTCTGTCTGTCTGTCTGTCTGTCTGTCTGTCTGTCTGTCTGTCTGTCTGTCTGTCTGTCTGTCTGTCTGTCTGTCTGTCTGTCTGTCTGTCTGTCTGTCTGTCTGTCTGTCTGTCTGTCTGTCTGTCTGTCTGTCTGTCTGTCTGTCTGTCTGTCTGTCTGTCTGTCTGTCTGTCTGTCTGTCTGTCTGTCTGTCTGTCTGTCTGTCTGTCTGTCTGTCTGTCTGTCTGTCTGTCTGTCTGTCTGTCTGTCTGTCTGTCTGTCTGTCTGTCTGTCTGTCTGTCTGTCTGCGGCATCGTAGCATCTAAACGGGTGGACCGATTTTGATCTAGTATTTTTACAACAATTATTATGGACTAAAACATTACTTTACTCTTAGGAAATATTTAAACTTAAAGTCAGTAGGTACATATAAATATTATTTCATTACTTTTTAAAGTTTTTTAGCGGGGTTTTTTTTTAATTTCTAATTATATAAAAACATTGACTTGACGGACGTTGTTCGTAGAGTCCACATCCTGAGGATGCTCCGGTGTTGGAGCGAAACGCGCGTCGAGGTTTTCAACCTGCATGGTTGTGAGGGGCCTTGCACGGATTTGCCAACATTATTGCTTGTGTGGTGGTGGTGTTTGCGAGTTCTTGCATGCGAGTGTACGCATAGGCAGTGTGGGAGGAGGGAGGTGCTGTACGCATGCCTATGCGTGCACCTACTCTTTTACTTAAAGATGGAAGTTTATTTCGCGGAATATTGCTAAAAATAATAACAAACTAAATTTTAAGCTATGGATTTCCGCAAAGTAACGCTTGATTCCATTAACTGTATAAAAACAGTTACCACAAGACTGTCCTTAACAGCCTTCAGCGTCGCTCCAAGCCACACTCCACGGTCTGCGTTTGCCACCGACACTGAAATCATAGTGATATTATAATGAGACTATCTGACCCAACGAACGTTGTTTTGTCACATAAATTATTTCACGTATCAATATAAAAGTAGATAAAAACCTAATCTCAGGCCTAACGAATGTAGTACCACAGAATATACATATGTTAGTTGTACCAAGTAGTACATACAAAATTTCATTGAAATCGGTTGAGCCTTACTAGAAGAGTTCGCGCACAAACATTATAATATATTTATTATTAGATAATATGAAAATTAAGACGGTGGCACATTGTTGATTGTCTGTAGAGTCTGTATGTTTGTTACCCATGCCTCATCAGTCATCAAGCAGATTGTTCATAATTTTATTTTGTACTAGATCTCTTGTTACCAACATTCTACGTAAACAAACGATTACGATTATAATTTTTTCTTACCAGACGAAGTGTTTAGTTGGCTAATATTATTCTTATTCAAGTCGATATTGTAGATGTGACCCCGTACGTCCGCATTTGGAGCACTTACTATCAGGCTGAAAGAAATAAACAGGATCAATCGAAAGAAAAGAAAAAGAGAAAAAGAAAGAAAAGCAAGCATGTACAGAATTAAATTTAGAAAAGAAGATACAGAATCAACACAATTTATATATTAATCCTTCGATCGCGGATTCTTGAAAATTCTATTGTAATATATTGTTGTCGCGATCATCGGTTATGGGGCTTGAAGGATTAATGCAAAATTATTCCAGCTTCAGATTAAATAACAAACGACTGATAGTTTACAGTGAGATACTGCATTCTTACGGACAAAGTCGCAAGTTTTTGCTAGTTTAAATAGCATAATAATTTAAGCGTATGGTAGTATCGCATGTAATAAATTTGGTCCAGTAGTTTAGAGCAGAGGTTCTTAAACAAATATTGGTGGCGGAACTCTATTAAGAATGTCTGATCTCACGCAAGTGGTGTTAATGATTCGTCTGCCTTATGAGAGTATAGCACGAGCAAGAGTTTTTTTTGTATACTGAACACAAAGGGGACTATTATTATAATCCTACCCCCTGCGCAGCCCGGAGGCCTACTCCGAAATCGCATTCAAATCTTCGGATCCGTCCGATCGAAAGCCGACCGAATTTTATGAAAAAAGGAGGCAAACAAGCAAACGGGTCACCTGATGGAAAGCAACTTCCGTCGCCTATGTACACTCGCAGCATCAGAAGTGCTGCAGGTGCGTTGCCGGCCTTTTACGAGGGAATAGGGTAATAGGGTAGGGGAGGGTAGGGGATTGGGCCTCCGCTTCGGTAAACTCACTCACTCGGCGAAACAGCGCAAGCGCTGCTTCACGCCGGTTTTCTGTGAGAACGTGGTATTTCTCCGGTCGAGCCGGCCCATTCGTGCCGAAGCATGGCTCTCTCACGGAACTTTAAAAAAAGTATTTTTAGGAATGGGAAACGGCCCGATCATTCGGCCGAAACATTCAAAGCACTTCGCCGTAAACATCCTGGTTTCAATTAAACTGCAGTAATAGTGGGAAGCATCCGTTCTAACTTCTAATATTATTATAAATGCGAAAGTCAAAAAGAAAATCTGTCTGTCTGTTACCTCTTCATTGTTCACACCTAAACCACTAAACCGATTTTGCTGAAATTTGGTATGGAGATACTTTGAGTCCCGGGAAAGGACATAGAATACTTTTATCCCGGAAAAATGTACGATTCCCGCGCGATAAACGAATTTTGGCGCAACGAAGTAACAGGCATCATCTATTTAGTTAATAATAGTAGTGTTAATTATTCTACCTTTTGTACATCTCCATATACTCCACGCTGTAGCCAAACAGTGAACTATTTCGAAGTGGTAAATTATTGTATATATCAGCAGGGGTGTTATGGAAAAACCCATTTATCGTCATCGGCAGAAGAACCCACACCGCTTGAACTCCAACTGTAAGCAGAGGGTAGATTAGCAGAAAAATACAGGGTGTAACAAAAATAAGTGATAAATGATAAAGCCGGGTCCAGACGAGTGTAACGTGTAATGTAACACGAATTCTACGTGTGGACGGCACTACGAGCATTACAGGTGACGCTCGGGGTTTCTCCATCGGCTGTCGGTTTTCGCGCGAGCACAAAGGCTCGTTTGGACAATTCGCTTTGAGTTCGTGTGCCGTCCACACTGTTGACGCTAAATAATACGTAATCTTACATTACTGTATTGTAGGGGCAGGGGGGGGGGTGTTACAGGGGGTCCGCAGTATGCACCAACACATTAAAAGTGGGCCACGACACAAAGGAGTTTGGGAACCTCTGGTATCTATATACAGGCTGTAACAAAAATAAGTGACAATACTTTAAGGTGTGTACGTGTTCCTTGAAGAGAGTTCACTGTGAAAGTAGCAGCGCTGAAAGACCAAACTTTTTTCACTTTAGTATGGAGAAACTCTTGACGCTCGGGACCTTGCCCATATAAAAGTGAACAAAAATCATCTTTCAGAGCTGCTACCTTCACAGTGAACTGTCTACAAGGAACACGCACACACCCTAGATGGAGACCTCTTACTCCCGTGAGTAGGAGTCTCACATACCCCCGGGGTACCCAAGCCGGGGCACCCATGAAGGGTATACCCAGCGTTAAAAAAAAATAGTAGACTATAAGTGTTAAAGAAAATGAAAAACAGTTTTTACTCATTATCTAGACAAAGAGAAAGAAAAACTTACGGTTGCCCATTGCTCATGTCTTCCAAGATGTTGCCCCAAGCACGTATTACAGGACTATGAGTAAAGCTGAACATGAATATTATGATGTCATTGACACGAGGAAAATGGACTACCATCCCACATTTACCTCGGAGTGACGCTCGCTTTTAGGACATGATAACGAATGAATAATAATTTACTGTCTGTGTTGGTGCTGCCGTTTACAGTGAAAACATTGCAGTAATATATCCTATCTATACTTATATATTAATATCTTCTTCTTATATATAAAAATGGATTTTCAAATGTGTTAGACGGATTGGGCTGATTTTAGTCTTAGAATATTCGTAGAAGTCCAGGGAAGGTTTTAAAGTGACACGAAGTTCACCGGGACAGCTAGTCTTCTTCTTCTTATATATATATGTTACGCTCAAAGACCAAAAACGCTCAGTGAGCGAAAAAATGGCTCACAACGCGTTGTGATCATAGTGAAACGGCCACGACGCGTTCTGGTAATAACAGAAATACCACAAAGCGAAATTCGTGTCGTGGCTGACGTGCTATTCGACCACAACGCGTTGTGGTAATCGAGAAAAGCCATGACGGGTTCGGAGCATTTAAAAACAGCCACGACGCGAATCCGTGTTGTGGCCCTAATGAAAACGGCCACGACGCGTTCTGGAACCAGGTTAGTTACTCAGAAGTAATTTTATAGCGCCCAAGTGTGTGCGCAATAAACAAGAGCACTCCGGTTTCAATGAAAGCAGGCCATTTACGCAGGAGTAATTTTATAGTGCCCAAATGTGTGCGCAATACACAAGAGCACGGTACGCAGGAGTAATGTTAAAGTGCCCAAGTGTGTGCGCAATACACAAGAGCACTCTGGTTGTTACGCAGGAGTTATTTTATAGTGCCTAAGTGCGCGCGCAATATACAAGAGCACTCTGGTTTCAATGAAACCAGGCCAGTTAAGCAGGAGTAATTTTTGTAGTGCCCAAGTGTGTGCGCAATACACAAGAGCACTCTGGTTTCAACGAAACCATAAAATGGATACTATGAAACTACTCCTACGTAACGTGCTCTTGTGTTTGTGTTTTGCGCACACACTTGGGCACTATAAAATTACCCCGTCGTAACTGGCCTAGTTTCATTGAAACCAGAGTGCTCTTGTGTATTGCGCACACACTTGGGCGCTATACAATTACTCCTGCGTAACACGGCCTGGTTTCAGACCGCGTCGTGGCCGTTTTCATTAGGGCCATAACACAAATTCGCGTCGTGGCTGTTTTTGAATGCTCAGAACGCGTCATGGTATTTCTGTGATAACCAGAACGCGTCGTGGCCGTTTCACTATGACCACAACGCGTTGTGAGCCATTTTTTCGCTCACTGAGCGTTTTCGGTCTTTGAGCGTAACATAATATATAAAAATAGATATCCAAATGTGTCCCAAAGTCGCGCTAAATCTCGAAAACGGCTGAACGGATTGGGCTGATTTTAGTCTTAAAATATTCGTAGAAGTCCAGGGAAGGTTTTAAAGTGACACGAAGTTCACCGGGACAGCTATTATTATTATTTATTTATTATCTAATATATATAAATCTCCTGTCACGATGTTTGTCCGCGATGGATTCCTAAACTACCTACTTAACCGATTTTAATGTTTCTTTTTTTAAAATGTGTGCTTTTTTCCAACTTCAGAGATAGGATAGCTTAGATCTTTAATGGGCATTGTCCAAAAAAATCACATGTACTTTTTTTTTTTTTTCGTTAAAATAGGGTATTTTAAGAATATAAATTAAATAATTTTGAAATTCATTGGCTAATTTTTTCTCAATAAATTTTTAAAGTTTCGCTCTGACGTCATCATCGGCGGCCAATTCACCTCTGCAGTATGTTTTTTTTCCTTTCAATCTTATTTATAATGGCTGGTTCGTTAAATGCAAGTTATAATAAAATTATGTGAAAGCTGATACGAGAAGCTTACCAAAAGTTCGAAATGTAATGTTGGTCGAATTTATTGCTAATTTAACGCCATTAAAGGTCAAACTAAGGTTAAACATATTTGTTCAAAAATATAAGTAACTAATGGGTATTTTTTTCGTTTATATACAAAAAAGCGATCACTGACCTTATTCCTCGAAATGTTTTTGTAATGAGCAAAATTAAAAAAAAATGGACAATTCCCATTATTATTATAGTCGCAACTTTATTTTATTGCAAATTATTTGTCTATAATTAATTGACAGTCACAATTATCTGTTAACTCTAAAAGATTCCAACAGATGTCGATACTTTTCGTCTGGATTGAGTGAGTAACGGCTGCTGGGTACTTTATATATTGATAGGTGCATATGTTGAATAAATAATAGTAAATTATTACAACCTGAGACTGACAGCGACTATTGTTTGTGCGACGGGATAGCGATCGACGTTGCCATGGTAACATACATATTTAGTCACTTCAATAAAATAATATGGCAAATACATAATATATTATGGCAAAGCAACGTTTGCCGGGACAGCTAGTAATATTATAAAGCGGAAGAGTTTGTTTGTTTGAACGCGCTAATCTCAGGAACTATTGGTCCGATTTGAACAATTCTTTCAGTGTTAGATAGCTCATTTTTCGAGGAAGCTATATTTTATCACGATAAGACTAATAGGACCGAAGAAACCGTGGAATATGTAAAGAAAACGGGAAAAATTATATGAAATTGCTTATTTTACCTAAAGAACTACTGCAGCAATTTTTTTGTGTTCAACACACATAAAGAATAGACCACGTGAAGGGATATAGGCTATTTTTGCGGAAAAATGTACGGTTTGCGTGAAATTTCTAATGTACGTGGGCTAAGCCGCGCGAAACGTCTAGTGGAAAATATACGCACTCTGCAGTAGTTTTCACACGA
This sequence comes from Polyommatus icarus, assembly GCA_937595015.1. Classification (NCBI taxonomy): domain Eukaryota; kingdom Metazoa; phylum Arthropoda; class Insecta; order Lepidoptera; family Lycaenidae; genus Polyommatus; species Polyommatus icarus. The sequence goes on from OW569332.1 coordinate 17,257,152, forward strand.
AATCGCTCGAGTGATTATCACTCGTACTGCAGTCACTCATTTCACTTATGAAAAATGCATCGCATACAACATGACGAGGAAATGCAGTGAATTTTGGTGCAGCCAGGCCAAGGCAGCTCAATACAGTGGGTGGTAGTCTTGCCTTGCCACAAGAAGAGTCTTGTGCAGTAATTAGTAAATTCATACTTCCCTATCTACTTCTATAATTATCTACTTATGATATCTTATATATAAAATTCTCGTGTCAATGTTAGTCCACGAACTCCTCCGAAACGGCTTTACTGATTTTTACCAAATTTTATATGCATATTCAGTAGGTCTGAGAATCGGCTACTCGGTACTTATTATATTGATAAGTGCATTTGTTGAATAAATAATAGTAAATTATTACAACTCGAGAAAAACGACGACCATGATAGCGATGGACGTTGCCATGGTGACATACTTATTTAGTCACTTCAATAAAATAATACGGGCTATATACTTTACAATATGGCAAAGAAACGTTTGCCGGGACAGCTAGTTATATATAATATTTAATATTATGATTTATGCGAAAGTGTGTCAGTCTGTCTGTTACCTATTCACGCCCAAACAACTGAACCGATTTTGCTGAAATATTTTAGTAGATACTTCGAGTCCCGGGAAAGGACATAGGATACTTTTTATCCCGGAAAAATGTACGGCTCCCACGCGATAAACGAGTTTTGGCGCAACGAAGTTGCGGGCGTCATCTAGTAGTCAGTTTTTTCTTTCTTTCTTTTAGTAATATTATAAATGCGAAAGTGCATCTGCCTGTCTGTCTGTCCGTCCGTATGTCTGTTACCTCTTCACGCCCAAACCACTGAACCGACTTTGCTGAAATTTGTACCAAAAAAAAATGAATGGTGCCCGTGCAAAAACCGAATTTCAGCTGAGCAAAGTTGAGGGTATACATTATATCTACCAATATTTAGAGCTAAGTATAACCGATTTTGCCAAAAGCTGTTGAAATTACTATCTAGTAATATAGCAATCGTTATTTCAATAATAAAGGAAAAATACAACATTTTGATTGGCGTAATAAAGTTATTTATAATTATTATTAAGGAAAATGCACGCAACAGGATAACGTCACCATTTGGTAATACCAGCTTCAGTGCTCGGTTCTATGGCGTGGTGTGATGGCGAGTAAGTGCTTTATATATATACATAATTAAATATTATAAATGTGAAAGTCTGTCTGTATGTCGGTCTGACTGTCCCGGGAAAGGCCATAGGCTACTTTTTATTTCCGGGACAAAAAGTATCGTATGTCCTTTCCCGGGATTCAAAGTATTCGCGATCTCTAAGGGCCTGTTTCACTACTTCCTGATAAAAGACAACTTATTTGACAGATTCTCCATTCTCTGTCAAGTTAAGTGGTGGCCTATCCGAAACTAATCAGGAAGTGGTGAAACAGCCCCTAATAGTGAAGGAGCCCTAGAACAATTTTTTATTATTGATTACTAACAAGCAAAATTTTTGTGAGTAGCTTCATTTTTTGATAAGACAAACAACTTTTTTATCTGCGAAAAATCTTGGAAGTGGTAGCTAACAGAGATAGAAAGGATTTCATACTTTGATTTGATGGTCCTAAAATATGGATTGTTCTATTTGTAGGACAATTTTACTCTTAAATTTTATAACTATAATAATTATATAACCTACCAATATACAAAAAATCAGCTGGTTAGGGTTCCGTTTTAGGGTTCTGTAATCACCAAAACGTATGAAGTCCTTTCTATCTCTGTTAGCTACCACTTTCAAGATTTTTCGCAAATAAAAAAGTTGTTTGTCTTAAGAGCCCGTACTATCTTTTCTATAATTGCTCTCTTCACACTCACGCCCGTCTTTCATATGCCAGGTGAAAAAGGACGATCGCCAAGTTAGCGGGCAGTTATAGGTATTCTGTTTTTAGGGTTCCGTACCTCAAATGGAAAAAACGGAACCCTTATAGGATCACTTTGTTGTCCGTCTGTCCGTCCGTCTGTCAAGACCCTTTTTCTCAGGAACGCGTGGAGGTATGAAGCTGAAATTTATATCAATTACTCAGGTCTACTGTCCCTTGAAGCTGTGAAAAAATCAAACTTCTAAGCCAACGCAATCAAAAGATACAGCCGTTTATGCCGCAAATTTTCGACACTTGCAAGGGAATCAAAACCTACAGGGTGCTTCCCGTGAACTCAGAATCTTGAAATTTGGTACGAAGCAACGTCTTATAGCATAGATAAAGGAAAAATTACGAAAACCATAAATTTTTAGTTACATCACATAATATATATTTTTTTTATAATTTTAAACTTACTACCCATTTCCTCATAAACGCGTAGAGGTATTAAATTGAAATTCATACCAAACACTCAGGTCTATAATACCTTTAAGCTGTAACAAAATCAAACTTCTATGTCAACGCAATCAAAAGAAACAGCAATTTAAGCTGCATATTTTGAAACTCGCAAGTACTCGCAAGGGAATCAAAACCTAAAGGGTACTTCCAGTCGACCTAGAATCTTGAAATTTGGCATGAAGCAACGTTTTATAGCACACATAAAGGAAAAATTCCGAAAACCTTAAATTTTTAGTTACATTACAAAATATATATTTTTTAATAAATATAAACTTATTACTTGTGATTAATTATGGGCTTGCAGATTGTTTTATAAGCTAAATTATAATAAAACTCGGTGGAGAAAAAAATTACGTTGCACTTTTATTAAACTCACAAGCGGAAGAGGAACACAGATTAATATGACATTTTGACAAAGACAAAGGATCTTGTACCACAGACAATTCCTAATTTTTATATTTATTGAAGTCTACACTTCACACGCCCCCTCAATAAAAATAAAAATTATACTCTTACATTGAGCACTCTTACAACAAGACAACAAGAAGAAAAAATATATTTCTTAAGAACAAAAATATCAGCTCTTTAACAAACAAAACAAGCGCCCCCTTAATAGTAGACTACTAATAAATACTGATACAAAAGAAATCTCTATTTTAGAAATTAATATATTCTATGATTATTCTTAACTTTTAAGTTCTATTTACTCACATTAAACCTAAAAGAGGTCTAAAGTTATTAAACTTAGTTACAGGTAAAGACTTTGTAAAGAAATCAGCTAATTGACAGTCTGTTTTAACATATTTGAGAACTACAATATTACTATCAATTTTCTCTTTAATAAAATTAAACTTAATATCTACATGTTTTACTCTCTTATTATTTTCAGGATTATTTCCAATACTAATAGCTGCCTGATTATCTACAAAGATACTGATAGGACAAACAGAAATCTGAAAATCTTTTAAAATATTTTTAAGCCAACAAGCCTCAACAACTGCAGAACTCAGAGCTATAAGTTCTGCCTCAGAAGATGACAAACTAACAGTAGGTTGCTTCCTAGATGACCATATAATAGGACAATTAAATAATTTGAACACGTAACCTGATGTTGACTTTCGGTCATTAAGATCACTTCCCCAGTCGGAATCAACATATCCAATCAAATCAGTACTTTCATTACTATGGAAAGTTAACTTCAGGTCAAGTGTAGCATTTACATACCTAAGTACTCTTTTTAGAGCTTTTAACAAAGTTTCATTTGCACAATTTTGAAATCGACTTAAATATGCTACACTAGTACATAAATCAGGTCTAGTACATAATACAGCGTACATTAAAGATCCAAGAATTTGTCTGCATTGATTTTCTAACTTAGGATCTGAGTTATTTGATTGAAACATCTTAAATTTAAATTCCATAGGAGTAGACATAGGTTTTGACTCACACATATTAAACTTTTCTAAAATCTTTTTTAAATAGGGTTTTTGTGACAATTTAATAATACCATTTTGCAAATCTTGCTCAACATGAATACCTAAATAATCAGTTACATAACCTAAGTCTTTCATAGAGAAAATATTACTCAAATAAAGTTTTAAATTATGTATCTCTTTATCATTATTCCCCATAATCAATATGTCATCGACAAACAATAACAAATAAATGTAAAATTCAGAATTTACGTTACAATACAGACAGAAATCATTTTCAGATCTACTAAACCCTTTCTGAGCAATAACTTTATCAAACTTTAGATTCCAGTATTTGGGTGATTTCTTTAGTCCATAAATACTTTTATTTAATTTAACGACACTTACATTGTCATCACATCCAGGTGGTAGTCTCATAAAAACATCTTCCTGTATATCTCCGTACAGGAAAGCACTCCGTACATCCATGTGATGGACTGGTATTTTCATCTTACTAGCCAAAGCCAGCAAAATCCTGAAAGTAGAAATTTTAGCTACTGGTGCATACAGATCGTACGCTTCAAATATATCTTCCTGTTGAAAACCTCTGGCAACTAGACGCGCCTTGTACTGGGTTATGTTACCTTCACTGTCCTGTTTTATTTTATAGACCCATTTGCTATCTATAATTTTCTTGTCTTTAGGTATTATTACTTCACTTGTCCAGGTATTATTTTCTTTTAGGACTTCCAATTCCATTTTCATAGCTTTTTTCCACTTATCACTGCTCTCACTGTTAATAGCTTCATTGTAATTTTTCGGTTCATTGGTTATACACATAAAGCTAGTTTCATAATCTTGTAGCCACAAAGGTTTTTTTCTTACTCTTTTTGCTGGTAACTCTTTCTTCTCTTCCTTTTTATTTTCTTCAGTATCACTAGATTTATCAGTATAGTATTCTTCCTCCTCATTTACAATTTCTTTTATTTCATCTTCCGAGGTGTCGTTCAAAATTTCACTAAACATTTGTTCCTTTTGAGGTGGCTCAAAAATAACATCTCTTTTTACCTCTATTGTGCCTGAATCAGTAAAATAAATTCTAAAACCTTTGACATTTTCTTCATAGCCAACAAAACAACCCTTTTTGCTTTTAGAGTCCCACTTTCTCCTAAGATTTTTTGGTATATGCACATATACATTTTGACCAAATACTTTTAAGTTATCCAAGTTAGTAAAAGGCTTTTTAAACCACAATTCAAAAGGTGACTTGCCTTTCTCATGACTGTGTCCTGTCATGTTAAGAATATAGACAGCAGTGTTGACTGCTTCAGCCCACAACTCTTTGGGTAATTTTGCACTTAATAACATAGCTCGAGCTGCTTCCACCACAGTCCTATTATCTCTTTCAATTTTACCATTTTGTTCTGGTGTATAGGCCGTAGATGTCTGGTGCCTTATGCCTTTTTCCTTAAAAAAATCTTTAACTGTTACATTAATAAATTCAGTCCCGTTATCAGTTCTTACAACTTTTATTTTCTCGTTTGTGTCTTGTTCAGCCAAATTTATAAACTCTTTAATCTTGTTCGGGACTTGACTTTTCTGCTTTAAGAAATATACAAATCTTCCATACAAGCATTGCATATTACTATATCATTTTTATATTTTATTCCATTTTTATTCAGGAACTGCTTCACATATTGAATATTTTGATGCCCTAGGCGTTCATGCCAGATCTGTAGGCTTTCTACTGTCATGGCTACATTGGCAATAGGATTAAAATCATAGCTGAAACACATTATGTATAATTTCTTCATTCTGTACCCCGTTGCCACAGCATTTCCTTTCTTGTTCTTTATTTCACAATAATCCTTTTTAAATTCCATTTTATAACCTCTGTCTATGACACTTCTAACAGCAAACAAATTAACTGTCAGTTTGGGAACATATAATACATTATGGAGAGTAGTATCGACCCATTCCTCTCCGTCAAAAGCTTTAAGCATCACTTTACCTTTACCAATGACCTGTAGCTCTCTGCCATCACCAACTATTACTGATTGGTGGGATTCGTACTCTTTAAAATCACTAAACAGGCTCCTCTGAAAACACATATGCTCGCTTGCACCAGTGTCGACTAACCAGCCTTGGTTTGCTTCTTCGTTCTTTATAATTGTTGTAAATGCATTACTTTTTCTGTTTGACTCGGTACCTTTGTAGACATCTCTGCTTTTCTCTTTATTCAGCCGTAATCTCGTTAAGTTTCTTTGTAGTTGTTGCCAGCGCTACACACTCTATTTCAGATTTAGTTTCATTACTTGAAATATTGCGCTCTTCCTCAATCAACAATCTTGCCATTAGTTCTCCTACAGTTTGATTTTCTGTAGGGACCGATTCCCAAGCTGCAATGAAATGGCGATATTTATCTGGTAGCGACATAAGTACCTTGGTGATAACCATCTTGTCAGATATATCATCGCCTAACTGGCGAATATTAGCTCTTACTTCTTCTATTTTTGAGAAGAATAGGGAAATATCTGCATCGCATTTGAGCGAATAAAACTTCTGTTGCTCAAGGTGCAAGGATGTTGATGATTTTTTCTCATACACATTATTTAATTTCGTCCACATCTCGGCAGACGTAGTGGCAGTAAGTAGATGTGTCATTATACTTTGTTCGATATGCAAAACAATCCAACCTTGTGCCTTACTGTCTTTTGAAATCCAATCCTGGTACTCCGCCTTTTTGTCTTTGTCGGGCTTAGGTATGGAGCCATCCACAATCTCAAATAGCCCTTTGGCCTTTAGAATAACTCTCATCTGAAATTTCCAGGTGCACCATGTCGCACTTCCATTTAATTTTACTCCAGAAGATTGCGGTTGCGACATATCCATTTTCGTCCACTCTTGCGACGACCGGCGAATCGAACAAAGGAAAAATGGCGTCCGATGGAGTCTTGACTCGGCAAACACCGCTCGCGAAAATCTCTCGCAATACGTTTGCTCTCGCCGTAATTTACTCACTAGCGTATTCTGGGCCCAAAACCTGTGATTAATTATGGGCTTGCAGATTGTTTTATAAGCTAAATTATAATAAAACTCGGTGGAGAAAAAAATTACGTTGCACTTTTATTAAACTCACAAGCGGAAGAGGAACACAGATTAATATGACATTTTGACAAAGACAAAGGATCTTGTACCACAGACAATTCCTAATTTTTATATTTATTGAAGTCTACACTTCACATTACTTTTTTCCTCATGAACGCGTAGAGCTATCAAGTTGAAATTCATATCAAACGAACTTTGTAAACCTTGCAGGTTTGTACGGAACCCTCGGTGCGCGAGTCCGACTCGCACTTGGCCGGTTTTTGTGAGTAGCTTCATTTTGTTAAGAGTCCGTATACGAAATTTTGCCGATTTCGCTCATTTAACAGACGTGATTTAACAGTTAAAATACAGTATTTCTATGAGTTTTAATGCACAACATGTAAGATCATTTCAATTATAATCTAATGTTGCAGCTAGGTTTTTTATTTTTTTTAAGTATCTTTAAATAATCCAACTCAAACCCGCGACAGTTTTGTGATTTTTGCTGTAAAAGGTATCACCTGTTTATGGATTGTATTGACGTCTTAACGGTATGAAAAAAATACAATGTACTGTTGAGAAAGTCGTCTATACAATGCTGGAATTACTTTTTACCACTTTATTATAAAAAACCGGCCAAGTGCGAGTCGGACTCGCGCACCGAGGGTTCCGTACAAACCTGCAAGGTTTACAAAGTTCGTTTGATATGAATTTCAACTTGATAGCTCTACGCGTTCATGAGGAAAAAAGTAATGTGAAGTGTAGACTTCAATAAATATAAAAATTAGGAATTGTCTGTGGTACAAGATCCTTTGTCTTTGTCAAAATGTCATATTAATCTGTGTTCCTCTTCCGCTTGTGAGTTTAATAAAAGTGCAACGTAATTTTTTTCTCCACCGAGTTTTATTATAATTTAGCTTATAAAACAATCTGCAAGCCCATAATTAATCACAGGTTTTGGGCCCAGAATACGCTAGTGAGTAAATTACGGCGAGAGCAAACGTATTGCGAGAGATTTTCGCGAGCGGTGTTTGCCGAGTCAAGACTCCATCGGACGCCATTTTTCCTTTGTTCGATTCGCCGGTCGTCGCAAGAGTGGACGAAAATGGATATGTCGCAACCGCAATCTTCTGGAGTAAAATTAAATGGAAGTGCGACATGGTGCACCTGGAAATTTCAGATGAGAGTTATTCTAAAGGCCAAAGGGCTATTTGAGATTGTGGATGGCTCCATACCTAAGCCCGACAAAGACAAAAAGGCGGAGTACCAGGATTGGATTTCAAAAGACAGTAAGGCACAAGGTTGGATTGTTTTGCATATCGAACAAAGTATAATGACACATCTACTTACTGCCACTACGTCTGCCGAGATGTGGACGAAATTAAATAATGTGTATGAGAAAAAATCATCAACATCCTTGCACCTTGAGCAACAGAAGTTTTATTCGCTCAAATGCGATGCAGATATTTCCCTATTCTTCTCAAAAATAGAAGAAGTAAGAGCTAATATTCGCCAGTTAGGCGATGATATATCTGACAAGATGGTTATCACCAAGGTACTTATGTCGCTACCAGATAAATATCGCCATTTCATTGCAGCTTGGGAATCGGTCCCTACAGAAAATCAAACTGTAGGAGAACTAATGGCAAGATTGTTGATTGAGGAAGAGCGCAATATTTCAAGTAATGAAACTAAATCTGAAATAGAGTGTGTAGCGCTGGCAACAACTACAAAGAAACTTAACGAGATTACGGCTGAATAAAGAGAAAAGCAGAGATGTCTACAAAGGTACCGAGTCAAACAGAAAAAGTAATGCATTTACAACAATTATAAAGAACGAAGAAGCAAACCAAGGCTGGTTAGTCGACACTGGTGCAAGCGAGCATATGTGTTTTCAGAGGAGCCTGTTTAGTGATTTTAAAGAGTACGAATCCCACCAATCAGTAATAGTTGGTGATGGCAGAGAGCTACAGGTCATTGGTAAAGGTAAAGTGATGCTTAAAGCTTTTGACGGAGAGGAATGGGTCGATACTACTCTCCATAATGTATTATATGTTCCCAAACTGACAGTTAATTTGTTTGCTGTTAGAAGTGTCATAGACAGAGGTTATAAAATGGAATTTAAAAAGGATTATTGTGAAATAAAGAACAAGAAAGGAAATGCTGTGGCAACGGGGTACAGAATGAAGAAATTATACATAATGTGTTTCAGCTATGATTTTAATCCTATTGCCAATGTAGCCATGACAGTAGAAAGCCTACAGATCTGGCATGAACGCCTAGGGCATCAAAATATTCAATATGTGAAGCAGTTCCTGAATAAAAATGGAATAAAATATAAAAATGATATAGTAATATGCAATGCTTGTATGGAAGATTTGTATATTTCTTAAAGCAGAAAAGTCAAGTCCCGAACAAGATTAAAGAGTTTATAAATTTGGCTGAACAAGACACAAACGAGAAAATAAAAGTTGTAAGAACTGATAACGGGACTGAATTTATTAATGTAACAGTTAAAGATTTTTTTAAGGAAAAAGGCATAAGGCACCAGACATCTACGGCCTATACACCAGAACAAAATGGTAAAATTGAAAGAGATAATAGGACTGTGGTGGAAGCAGCTCGAGCTATGTTATTAAGTGCAAAATTACCCAAAGAGTTGTGGGCTGAAGCAGTCAACACTGCTGTCTATATTCTTAACATGACAGGACACAGTCATGAGAAAGGCAAGTCACCTTTTGAATTGTGGTTTAAAAAGCCTTTTACTAACTTGGATAACTTAAAAGTATTTGGTCAAAATGTATATGTGCATATACCAAAAAATCTTAGGAGAAAGTGGGACTCTAAAAGCAAAAAGGGTTGTTTTGTTGGCTATGAAGAAAATGTCAAAGGTTTTAGAATTTATTTTACTGATTCAGGCACAATAGAGGTAAAAAGAGATGTTATTTTTGAGCCACCTCAAAAGGAACAAATGTTTAGTGAAATTTTGAACGACACCTCGGAAGATGAAATAAAAGAAATTGTAAATGAGGAGGAAGAATACTATACTGATAAATCTAGTGATACTGAAGAAAATAAAAAGGAAGAGAAGAAAGAGTTACCAGCAAAAAGAGTAAGAAAAAAACCTTTGTGGCTACAAGATTATGAAACTAGCTTTATGTGTATAACCAATGAACCGAAAAATTACAATGAAGCTATTAACAGTGAGAGCAGTGATAAGTGGAAAAAAGCTATGAAAATGGAATTGGAAGTCCTAAAAGAAAATAATACCTGGACAAGTGAAGTAATAATACCTAAAGACAAGAAAATTATAGATAGCAAATGGGTCTATAAAATAAAACAGGACAGTGAAGGTAACATAACCCAGTACAAGGCGCGTCTAGTTGCCAGAGGTTTTCAACAGGAAGATATATTTGAAGCGTACGATCTGTATGCACCAGTAGCTAAAATTTCTACTTTCAGGATTTTGCTGGCTTTGGCTAGTAAGATGAAAATACCAGTCCATCACATGGATGTACGGAGTGCTTTCCTGTACGGAGATATACAGGAAGATGTTTTTATGAGACTACCACCTGGATGTGATGACAATGTAAGTGTCGTTAAATTAAATAAAAGTATTTATGGACTAAAGAAATCACCCAAATACTGGAATCTAAAGTTTGATAAAGTTATTGCTCAGAAAGGGTTTAGTAGATCTGAAAATGATTTCTGTCTGTATTGTAACGTAAATTCTGAATTTTACATTTATTTGTTATTGTTTGTCGATGACATATTGATTATGGGGAATAATGATAAAGAGATACATAATTTAAAACTTTATTTGAGTAATATTTTCTCTATGAAAGACTTAGGTTATGTAACTGATTATTTAGGTATTCATGTTGAGCAAGATTTGCAAAATGGTATTATTAAATTGTCACAAAAACCCTATTTAAAAAAGATTTTAGAAAAGTTTAATATGTGTGAGTCAAAACCTATGTCTACTCCTATGGAATTTAAATTTAAGATGTTTCAATCAAATAACTCAGATCCTAAGTTAGAAAATCAATGCAGACAAATTCTTGGATCTTTAATGTACGCTGTATTATGTACTAGACCTGATTTATGTACTAGTGTAGCATATTTAAGTCGATTTCAAAATTGTGCAAATGAAACTTTGTTAAAAGCTCTAAAAAGAGTACTTAGGTATGTAAATGCTACACTTGACCTGAAGTTAACTTTCCATAGTAATGAAAGTACTGATTTGATTGGATATGTTGATTCCGACTGGGGAAGTGATCTTAATGACCGAAAGTCAACATCAGGTTACGTGTTCAAATTATTTAATTGTCCTATTATATGGTCATCTAGGAAGCAACCTACTGTTAGTTTGTCATCTTCTGAGGCAGAACTTATAGCTCTGAGTTCTGCAGTTGTTGAGGCTTGTTGGCTTAAAAATATTTTAAAAGATTTTCAGATTTCTGTTTGTCCTATCAGTATCTTTGTAGATAATCAGGCAGCTATTAGTATTGGAAATAATCCTGAAAATAATAAGAGAGTAAAACATGTAGATATTAAGTTTAATTTTATTAAAGAGAAAATTGATAGTAATATTGTAGTTCTCAAATATGTTAAAACAGACTGTCAATTAGCTGATTTCTTTACAAAGTCTTTACCTGTAACTAAGTTTAATAACTTTAGACCTCTTTTAGGTTTAATGTGAGTAAATAGAACTTAAAAGTTAAGAATAATCATAGAATATATTAATTTCTAAAATAGAGATTTCTTTTGTATCAGTATTTATTAGTAGTCTACTATTAAGGGGGCGCTTGTTTTGTTTGTTAAAGAGCTGATATTTTTGTTCTTAAGAAATATATTTTTTCTTCTTGTTGTCTTGTTGTAAGAGTGCTCAATGTAAGAGTATAATTTTTATTTTTATTGAGGGGGCGTGTGAAGTGTAGACTTCAATAAATATAAAAATTAGGAATTGTCTGTGGTACAAGATCCTTTGTCTTTGTCAAAATGTCATATTAATCTGTGTTCCTCTTCCGCTTGTGAGTTTAATAAAAGTGCAACGTAATTTTTTTCTCCACCGAGTTTTATTATAATTTAGCTTATAAAACAATCTGCAAGCCCATAATTAATCACAAGTAATAAGTTTATATTTATTAAAAAATATATATTTTGTAATGTAACTAAAAATTTAAGGTTTTCGGAATTTTTCCTTTATGTGTGCTATAAAACGTTGCTTCATGCCAAATTTCAAGATTCTAGGTCGACTGGAAGTACCCTTTAGGTTTTGATTCCCTTGCGAGTACTTGCGAGTTTCAAAATATGCAGCTTAAATTGCTGTTTCTTTTGATTGCGTTGACATAGAAGTTTGATTTTGTTACAGCTTAAAGGTATTATAGACCTGAGTGTTTGGTATGAATTTCAATTTAATACCTCTACGCGTTTATGAGGAAATGGGTAGTAAGTTTAAAATTATAAAAAAAATATATATTATGTGATGTAACTAAAAATTTATGGTTTTCGTAATTTTTCCTTTATCTATGCTATAAGACGTTGCTTCGTACCAAATTTCAAGATTCTGAGTTCACGGGAAGCACCCTGTAGGTTTTGATTCCCTTGCAAGTGTCGAAAATTTGCGGCATAAACGGCTGTATCTTTTGATTGCGTTGGCTTAGAAGTTTGATTTTTTCACAGCTTCAAGGGACAGTAGACCTGAGTAATTGATATAATTTCAGCTTCATACCTCCACGCGTTCCTGAGAAAAAGGGTCTTGACAGACGGACGGACAGACGGACAACAAAGTGATCCTATAAGGGTTCCGTTTTTTCCATTTGAGGTACGGAACCCTAAAAATAAGCTTGTTGGTAATAAAAAAAAATGTTCTAGGGCTCCCTGACTATAAGTTTTACGTTGCCTATAACCATTTTTTCAGGATTACTAGTATTTTGTATAGCGGCGGTCTGTATGTGTGTCACGGGAGAGTTCCATAATTCCTCCCGTGTCGAATATTACGGTAAAGATGGCTCACTCTTTGGCTTCTCATTGTCCTTCCAGAAGAGTAAAGGAAAGCTAAGTAAGTTGAATTCATTACTTGAACACTGGCTTTTGCAAAAAGGTGAAAATTATAGGTATCTGCGGAGCTAAAATGGTCACATAGTAATTTCTCTCAATCAATTCACAAAATGAATTGTCAAAACTGTCAAACTCACGATAGTCAAATTAGTACGAAATACGAATCAGAATTGCAAACAGTGTGTCAATTTTGCGATTATTAAATAAAAATCGGCCAAGTGCGAGTCGGTCTCGCGCACGAAGGGTTCCGTACCATTATAGAGCAAAATTAGGCCAAAATTGTGTTTTTTGTATGGGAGCCCCCCTTAATTTTTTATTTTATTTTAATATTATTATTAAATATTAACACATACAACTAAGGATTTTGTCAAAAAGTTAAGTACCTACCTGTTGCCATTATTGATATAGAGAAAAAAAGGCCAAAAAAATCACGTTTGTTGTATGGGAGCCCCCCTTACATATTATTTAGTTTTATTTTTAGTATTTGTTGTTATAGCGGCAACAGATATACACATTCTGTGAAAATTTCAACTCTCTAGCTATTACCGTTCTCGAGTTACAGCCTGGTGACAGACAGACGGACAGACGGACAGACATCGAAGTCTTAGTAATAGGGTCCCGTTTTTACCCTTTGGGTACGGAACCCTAAAAATGAATCATAATATAATAATATCTATGGACGCTTTACACCACGTCCGCGTCAGTCTGGCCCATAAAGTTAATATACCTATCGGAATAGAGCAACAATCTCGAGCTGTCAAACGTAACCAAAATTGGTTTTCATCTGTGTGAAAAATATGTATACGTATACACTTACACAAGCATGATTGAACATGAATTCTATGAGATTATATTGACAACGTGCGGCACGTGCCGACTGGACGTCAAAAAAAGAGTGCTGCTGTCATGTATCACACGTCTCTTTTTACCACGCGGTGTTACTGATAGTGGCATCTCGCTTGCTCAGGCCTTTGTTTCTCTATTCCGCTAGGTATATTAACTTTATGGTCTGGCCCCGTGGTAAGTACCTGAAGGACTTGCGTTACGGGTACCAGACAACGGAAATATATTTTAATACTTTTTATACTATACATATATTTAAGATTTTTATTATACACATATTTAATACACATCCATGACCCAGGAACTTTTTGTTCCGTCGGCGGGATTCGAACCCGCGACTCCCGGCTTGAGCTATCGACAGCCCACCCACTGAGCCACAGAGGTCGTCGTGTATGATTCATAATAATATGATTCTCCAAAGCGACCATTTTAGCCCCGCTGCTGCTATTGCGCTAACAAGATGCGTGACATTGAAGTGTGAAATTAAGTACCCTGTAAACGATCAAATTTGTTTGACAAACTTGTTTGATGAAATTTACGTTTTCATCAAACAGCAGCACAGACGAACAAACGTGCATCATACAAGTTTGTCAAACAATTAGCTAGAATTGGTTTGAGATCATGAAATCTTGTTTGACAAATAAAGCGGAACACGTTTAAACACGTTTGTCAAACGCTACGCCAATCCAAATCTTCAAACAGCTCAAACGTACGTAGATTGTTTGACAAACGCTTCAAACAAAGGTGTAAACTATCAAATTGTTTGACAAACACGTAAAATTTCACAAACAATTTGATCGTTTATAGGATACTTTAAAAGTTGAAGTTTGGCATTCGAGGCATGAGGACCCCAGCTCGAGGCCGCGGTCAGTACGACCGGGTTCGACTGTATTCAAGATCCCATATACATAGGCAAAAACATCTACTCAGTTCATTACTACATTATAAAATTAGTCGTACATTTTTGATCGCGTTTTTGCCTTGTTATAATAAGACACAATACCTCTTTTTAGTTGTCGGGACACCACGGATAGACCTCGAGGGTGGTGTGAAGTCTTGTCTCATATGGCCGCCTGGTGCGGACAGACCATGTGATTTCATACTCCACTCGAAAAATGTCAACAGTACCTGGGGGGAATTTACCAGGGGTAAGTACTCCAATATTCACATATTTGTCTGATATTATGTATTGCTTATACAATTATAATATTATTATATACAATGTTATGTTATCAGACGGGTCATTTTTTGTTCATTTTCGTCTTTCATTTTGCATCTTTCACTCTGAGTGACAATATAATATCTAAACACGAAATGAAACATTAGTGCCGAATGAATTCAGACGCCCATGACAATGTAACTTATCGGCCCAGTTACGACAAAACAATGCAACCCGGGTTACATCGTTTTGTAATAATATAGTCTAAAAGACAATGGGTAAAAATCTATGGAACCTGGGACCCTCCACCAATGGCATTGAAATATGTGTCATCGGATAGGTCTCTTGAATTGGAACAACAATTGCTAAGATACATATTTTGTTATTACAGCTGTCCGTTCCGAGTTATGAGCCTTAATGTAAGTTCAGATATAAAGGTTACATTTACCCACGGCTAGCCAAGCTACTTGATTATCCAAGCTATTTTATTAGCTTCTATTCTTTGAAATTCTGCCCTCCTGTTATTTAAGCACTTGATTTAATTAAAGGATGTTTGTTGCATCCACTTTGTGTCGTATCGTATATGACTTTGTGCGTGTGTGAAAGTGATATTTTATAATAGCAGCAGCTATTTAAAAATTTACGAATATGTAACTCTATTTAATATTTTTGCCGCAGCAGCTTTACATCTCGTTTAAAGCGGCCGTTTACCACTTCCACGACCTAGCGACATACTGTTACAGCTCGAGCTTCACTTGCCTGGCCCTGTTCTGTAGCAAGCTGTGTCTCCACGGTCTTTAGATGGTGTTTTTTATAAATAAGGGGGCAAACGAGCAATTGGGTCATCTGATGGAAAGCAACTTTCGTCGCCCATGGATACTCAGAAGGTACTGCAGGTGTGTTGCCGGACTTTTAAGAGAGAATAGGGTAATAGGGTAAGGAAGGGAATAGGGAAGGGATGGGAAGGGTATTCCCTTTACTGGAGGCCCAATAGCCTACCCTATTGGATAGGCTATTGGGCTTTCGGTAAACTCACTCACTCGGCGAAACACAGCGCAAGCGCTGTTTCACGCCGGTTTTCTGTCAGCCCGTGGTACTTCTCCGATCGACCCGGCCCTTTCATGCTGAAGCATGGCTCTCCTACGTAAAACGAACCATTCATAACCGCAAGCTTCGGTATAGACTCCAACCCATCCCCAAACCCACGGTCCAAGAAAAACGCGTCATATTCTTGAATTAAAACATGCAGTCTTTTCATGGTCATTCATGGTGTCTTGAATTATTTGCGTGTCAGTTTTTATGTCAGCAAGTGTGTTTCTTAAGTTTAAAATATATTTTTCTTAAACGATAAAAAGTCTCATTACTCCAAATGGACAGTTGTTACAGCAAGGTGGTCATAGTGATTGTTGTTCCTATTGAGGGGACCTGTCCAGTGATTTTGACCTTTTTACTATTGGAGGGTGGTCCCAATCTGCCCAATGTCCTTTATCTACTTACTTGATGTAAGCTTTGTATTGATTGAACCCAAAAAAAAATTAGGACAAGTTTTTAACCGAAATATTCCATGTATCATTTTTCTGTAACCCAAAATGTGGATGAATTAATATTTCTGCAAACCGGCTTGCAGCGTTTTGTACCCGTAGTAGGATAACAATCGCCCAGGCTTGAGCTTATTTTTATTTTTGCAAAACGCTGCAATCTGAGTTTGCGCCTTAATATTTTATACTGGCACATGTTTTTATAGTATTTTAAGATAATAATAATTATTAAACATACGATAAAATAATGTTCTTATGAAAATTTGGAAATAATATAAGTAATCAGCTCATATAGAAACCGTGTACCTATCTGATATGGATAAAATTTGGTAACGAGCGTAAAAAAAAATTTAACTCATTTTTTGAAAGTTGACGTAAAATTTAGTTTGTTATTATTTTTAGCAATATTCCGCGAATTTTCGTTTTGTTTTGACGTGTTACAGAATACAGCGTTTTGTCGTAACTCGTAACAGGGTAGCTATGACTTATGGTAGAGCTATATGAACTAGTATTTCTTTTGGTTATGAAATCGGATGGCAAAAACTCTGTCACACTAGGTTTCATTTTTAATAAATTTTAATATACTTTATAGGAAAAATGATAATTATGATGTAATTTATGTTTCTTCACATGATTGAAATTTGCGAGTCATGATTAGCATGAAAATAATAATTGACATAACCACTGACATAATATTATAATTAGTGTCCGACCGAAACTCATTTTTCAGCCGAAACAGAAACCGAAACCGAACTTTCGGCCTTGCTCTCAGTTTCGGCCGAAACCGAAACCGAAACCGGAACTTGATAAAACATTTAAAATGACGACTATTTACTAACATTTACTGTTCTGTAACATTTGTTAACACATAAGAAAAAGTGCCAAATTGATTTTTTTACTTTTTGTGATATTTGTTAAAATAAATATTATTAATGTTAGACTCAAATATGTTTCCTAGAAACTTTTTGGTATCATATTCCGTTATTTTATACGATTCCAAGTTTTAATGTATTAGAACGAAGGATGACCTTAAAACATGAACAGAATTTATTTCAAGACATTTACTATTGAAAAACAATCAATTGCAGTCATATTATTCTTTGTATGGGAAACATGGACATGCAGTCTCACAGACCGCGGTCGAAGTTCAAAACAAAATTACTAAGTAAACTTGCAATTTAACAGAACTAGAAACAGAATTAGAAGGAAAAAAATTATGTATAAATTAGGTTTAAAATTTGATATTTTTGTATTTAGGTGATAGCTTGTATCATGCCTCTTTCATATTGTACGTGAGATATGAGACACCCATATTTTTTTGTTTTTAATTGGAAGTTTACTTGATAAATCCTTTTGTTTGTCGGTGCAAGTAATTTTTTCGCTCTTACTTTAGTAAATTTTCCGCATACACAGCAAAAATTTTACGTCCATTTAACACATTTTTTAAGATATTTTTACGCTTTAAGTACATAAAAAACTCATAATTTCTCTAAAAATTAAACACGCATAATAAATGCCAGCGGCCAACTTCCCGTTCCAACTCTAATATCCTCAAACCCCTTTATCTTGGTCACGACGAACGTCTCTGAGAATTTTCAAATTCTTGAATTTTTATTTATCTTCGCCTAGAGCTAGACTATAAAAGCATACTTTCTTTTTGACGTGATAACGTCTTATAATTCGATATGGGGTGCGCGCCCGAAAAACATGACAGTTCATGCGGCGTTGCCTCGCTGACAGCTCTGAGGCGTTCCATTTACACTTTCAAGTCTTTCAACAACCGTAAGGCCCACCTGGGCCGCGCTCTTTGTTTCGATTATATTACGTATTTCGATGACTTAGAGAATACTTTTGTATGAAGAAGCTTGGTTAGTTATGCCCTTTGATACATTGACCACACTCTGAATGAAAAATAAATAAACAATCTGTGAGCTATTAGTATTATTTCGGCTATTTAAAATTGTGCTCTATTTCCTACGTGTCAAGGTATGACTTGTGCTTTGTTAAAAGATTTTACTGGATTTCACGAATGTATGTAGCGTTTTGTATTGCTAATAGTTTATTTTACTCATTATAAATATTTTTAGACAATCATTTGAAAGAAATACATCGAAATAACTTTAGGGTACAGTCGAAAAAGTTTGTTTCTATTTATAGAGATTCGGAAGCGAGGGTTAAGAGGTTAAGGATAGTTGAACGTGACAACGTCAAACGTTGTCACGTTCAACTATCGTCAGTAAACCGAATTTACAGACAACCGATTTTTTTTAATTAATGTTTCTAGTTAATTTTCTTTGCAAATAATCGGATAATAGCCATTAAGTAACAGGCACAAGAAAAAATATTTTTGTCGGCTTGTGTAATGAGGGCCGCAAGTGTGAAGCTTAGGGTGAAGTGGGGTAGATACGATTCTAGCAGAGTAGGAACGGTCTGTGAGACTGCGTCCATAGTTAAAGGCTAATTATTTTAAATATAAATAAAACGCGTGGTAAAAGGAAAAGAATGAGGCGAGATGATAGAATTGATAAATCTCGCAAGCTTTATTCTCCTATTATCTATATAATATCCTATTATCTAATAATTTTGTTTGACTATGAAGTCAAACAAAATTATTTAGTAAACTAACTGCACACACAATTTAATCCATTTATTTTATTTACTTAATCCTTTGTTTGGAAAACATTGTTAAAATAAGAACATAGCACACAATTCACCAACGTGCATTTGTCGTTTAGAAATAAAATTCAAACCTCGTATGTTCGACAAGAATAAGCTTAGACAATTTGATGAAAATAAAACGAAGTGCTAAGAAAAACAAAATAAATACGTAGTAATTTGAAAAACATAACCTCAAAACAGGATTAAAATATGGACGGTGGCGAGATGAGCCAGGGTCTCGCCGGCGAGCAAGCACGAGTTTCCCGAACGACACACGAACACTAGAGTTTCGGCAGAGCCGAAAGTTTCGGCCATATTTTGGCCGAAACCGAAACTAAGGCCGAAACTAGATTTTTTGGCCGAAACCGAAACCGAAACCGAAAGTTCGGTCGGCCACTAATTATAATTTATAAGTAATACTCGACCAAGCCAACTAGACGAATGTCCAAGCTTGGTCTCTCGCAATTACGCACGTCGCAAGCAATGCATAAGTGCGAGAGAGCATGATTTGACAGTCGCCTAGTTGGCTTGGTCGAGTAGTAGTAGTTATTATGTCAGTGGACGCAACCGAAATTCTGCGACTCAAATGCAAATGCTCGTGTGGCTAAAGGCTCGTCCAGATTTGTATCATTTGCGCGATCAGATCATCAAAGTACCTTAAATAAACTGAACAGTAACTTATTTTATACATAGCGATCCTTGTGAGTTCACTCTGAGCACAGCAGAAAACTTCGATTTCCGATAGTGATAAATGATAAAATTTTTGTGTACGTGTTCATTAATATATTATAGAGTTTTCTGTGAAAGTGGCAGCGCTGAAAGAGCAAATTTTTTTGTGATAGATTTTTTTATTTGTTGATTGAAAAAAAAGCTCTTTCAGCAGTTTCAGTGCTGCTACTTTCACAGTGAACTCTGAGGTATTGAATAAGACACGTACAGCTAGGACAGCGGTTTATTCCGGACTGATTCCGCGACGTCACAGACCCACCCGCGCGTACGCAGGTAATTAGACAAATACATTACAAACTCTATATAAGAGCCTGTCCATATCTCACGTCACGACGTCATCAACGTGGAACGGTGCGGTAACGTGGCACGGTACGTGACGTGACGTGCAAATTTACGTTAACGTAACGGATGTGGACAGGCGCCAAGGAACACATACATACCCTAAAGTACCTATTATCATTCAGTTTTGTTACACCCTGTAATCTGTATATTAAACCTTATATTTACAGAGTTCAGCCCGGATCAGCACTTCATGCTTGGAGCAACAGTTGCTGCAACATCAGACTATGTGCTGGTGAGTATGCCCAGTATATATCTTTCTTAGCCGGCCCCTAGACGATCAATTGTATTGTCAATATCACGCTTCTATTTTATCGAACAGTTTATTTGACAATTAGATTGAAGGCGCGCGATGTTCAATATCAACCCTAGACGGTCAAAGTTATTAAGCAATACGTGATATTGTTCAATATTATTGTTATGACCGCTGTCATTTACGAAATCTATATATATAAAAGAAAGTGGTGTTAGTTACACTACTTATAACTCAAGAACGGATAAACTGATTTGGCTGAAAATTGGTGGACAGGTAGCTTAGAACCAGGAAAAGGACATAGGATACATTTTGTCCCGGAAAAATGTACGGTTACTGCACAATATACATTTATGATTTGCGCGTAAAATATTCAATCGATTTTTATGAATTTTGGTATGGAGATACTTTGACTCTCGGGAAAGGACATGGGATACTTTTGGTCCCGGAAAATGTACGGTTCCCGCACAATAAACTTTTCTATTTCAGTCTATTTTTATTAAATTCGGTATGGAGATACTTTGAGTCTCGGGAAAGGACAAGGGATACTTTTAGTCCCGGAAAATGTACGGTTCCTGCACAATAAACTTTTATGATTTTCGCTTAAACTATTTATATCTATTTTGATTAAATTTGGCATGAAGATACTAATTTTAATCTATTGTTTTCTTAATTATACCAATTATTATTCGAATTAATTAATCATCGTTAAGACAGGACAACGTCTGTCGGGTCAGCTAGTTAATAATATCTAGCTCCGTATTTATAATTCTTTAAAATTCTATTTTATAATTTATAGAGAGAAGTCGATAATTGTACTAGATAGAAATCTGTGATAATTATAGAGTAAAACACTCAGTGAAATTGTTTATAAAGTGATACATTCAACATTTCAATTGAAAAAATCTATGTCCACATGCGCTTTCGTCTTCAATTTTCGTCATCTTCTTTCATTCAACTTTTGTTTTGGCGCATTCAATAATTGAATGCGTCAAAGAACGCAACGCGAAAGTTTTGGACGGCCAGTGGGCATACTTCGCGGGCATGCCTCACGTTCGCTATTGACTGCGCTATAACGCATGCCCTTGACGAACAGAAAAAGGCACATTGTGGACAAAGCTATTGACCAAGACTAGTAAATGGATTGTTAGACCTCATTTAGACCTTAATTTTTATACAAGTGAATATAACATGCAGATATTATAATATCTTTAACCGCCGTTTAATCTGAATGAACAGAAGAAGTGACTATTTCAACTTTTATATATTTTTGTTAGATTTCAAATTTTGTAACAGCTGATTTTGGTAAAACAGTTTGCGACAACTAGCTCCATCAAGCAGATAACAACAGAAAAAATAACTAACTTCTATCTTGTTAATTTTACTTACCATAATGGAAAATATTACATTCAGACATCATTCAGAAGAAAACATTTAAAGGCTAAGTCAGAGACTAATATCGCTATGATGTCAGACGATGAATCACTAATAAAATATAATATTATATTATTTTCATCGTCTAGCCAACCCATCGACCTTGAAACAGGGCTTGTACCATGAAACTGTTTTGAGACTCAAATAATCGGACGAGAATGCCGCGTCCTGCTCTAACAAACGTGAAATGACGTTTGTCAGAGCAGGACGCGGCATTCTCGTCCGATTGTTTGAGTCTCAAAACAGTTTCGTAGTAGGCCTACAGATTCAGAAATTATTTATTTAAAGTCCCACATTGAAAAATTGCAAGTCGAACTTACCAGCGCTCACGAAGAAATTGCAACAATGTTACTATAAACTATAAAAACAGAAATCAACAAAAAATAGCAAATAATAATGTAATAATATAAAGTAATAATAATAATAAATAATAATGTAAAGATGTAGTCATAACATGGAAAAAAGTAACTATATAAACGTGTTATAAATAAGTTAAGAAGAAATAGATTAATGTTGATAGTAAGAATTGCTAGTAAATAAATTTAAAAATAATGGGAAATGTAGAAATTGAAATAAAAGTAAATAATTGTCCCTTTTTATTAAAGGGGGAACAAGAGGTCAAAAAAAAAAAAATGCAGTCGTTTTCCCGTAGAAGTTACTTCTTTAAAACGAGAGAATCTAAAAGCAAAACTATATAAGTATCTCTTAAAAAGATTATCCGCAGACACCACACGCATGTCAATGATTTGCCTTTTCTCGTGCAATCCCTTTGCGAAATTATTTTATTCGCCGATGATACATCCCTTTTGTTTAAATAAAAACGAAAAAATCCAGATTTTACTATACTCCACACGGGCTAGCTTGTCGCTAGCGGTCATTGACTCCCTCTCAAAAACTTGTCATTTTCCATATAAACCGCGATTAACAATTAAGTGTCAGATATTGTCAATCGTAGTTTTATATGGAAAATGACAAGTTTTTGACAGGAAGTCAATGACCGCTAGCGACAAGCTAGCCCGAGTGGAGTATAGTATAAATAATGCACTTGTAGAATAGTTCTCTTCGAATAATCTGTTACTCAATTCTAACAAAACAAAATGTGTCATTTTCAGAATGCCTAACGTGAAAGTTAATGATGAAATTCATTTAAAAATTGATGATGTAATCAGTAAATCTAAACTTTGTTGACTCTACATTATTTTTAGGTCTCACGCATTGAGATGTATGGAGTTGCTATTGCCCACAAAAAACATGTCACACTTGAGGAATGAGCGGGGTGAGAGACGGGGCGGTGATAGCTATAGATCAGTACCGCAGAAGTGACAAAGTTTTGTGCCTACACTTGAATGAACGCAGACTTGAGTTAGTGGATAAAATAAAACAAAGATTTTTACATTTTGATTTTATTAGTTAATTGTTAAGATTTTGATTTTATTAGTTACTAGCTGACCCGACAGACGTTGTCCTGTCTTAACGATGATTATTTAATTCTAATTGGTATTATTAAGAAAACAATAGATTAAAATTAGTATCTTCATGCCAAATTTCATCAAGATATATTAAATAGTTTAAGCGAAAATCATAAAAGTTTATTGTGCAGCAACCGTAGGTACATTTTCCGGGACAAAAAGTTTCCCTTGTTCTTTCCCGAGACTCAAAGTGTCTCCATACCGAATTTCATAAAAATAGACTGAATAGTTTAGGCGAAAATCATAAAAGTTTATTGTGCGGGAACCGTACATTTTCCGAGACCAAAAGTATCCCTTGTCCTTTCCCGAGACTCAAAGTATGTCCATACCAAAATTCATCAAATAGATTTAATAGTTTACGCGCAAATCATAAAAGCATATTGTGCAGTAACCGTACATTTTTCCGGGACAAAATGTATCCTATGTCCTATTCCTGGTTCTAAGCTACCTCTCCACCAATTTTCAGCCAAATCGGTTCATCCGTTCTTGAGTTATAAGTGGCGTAACTAACACAACTTTCTTTTATATATATAGATTAGTTAAGTAGTTAGTACATATTATTATGTAATTCGAAGTATGTATGTACATAATATAATATTTTAACCGATCGAGCTGAAATTTTGTATACACGTTTGGTTTGAATGACAATGCACGATACAGTATGTGACATCACTATAAATATAAAATGGCCGACCATCCAAGATAGCGGAATAGTTATTTTCTATGCTGTCATAATACTTATAATAACAGTATGGATATTAAATGAAAGAACTTTTTGAGAATAACTCGAAAACGAATGTAATGTCATTCTACATCAATTTTTATGTTATTTGGCACAGATAAGAAGTAGACCACGTGAAGGATCATAGGCTATCGATTTTAATCATTTTTTTAGTGGCTATAATATAGTCACTGAAAAAATGATCCCGACGTCGCGTCGCACCGCGCATGGGTATAAAATATATAGCCGCTATATATTTTATACCCGTGCGACGCCGGAGCGGGTCGCTAGTATATTAATAAGTGCATTTGTTGAATAAATAATAGTAAATTATTACAACCTGAGACTGACGGCGACCATTAAGTTTGTGCGACGGGATAGCGATCGACGTTGCCATGGCGACATACTTATTTACAGCCGTTCGCAATATTCAATCTATCTCTGGTTTGACATACAACCGATCGCAGCTAGCATTGAATTGACATAAAATATATGTCTCTAATGTCTAATGTGAGCTATTCCTATCTCTAGTAGGGCAAAACCTGAGATAGATCAAATATTGGGAACGGCCGTTAGTCATTTCAATAAAATAATATTATGGGCGAAATACTTTATATTATTATTATGGCAAAGCAAAGTTTGCCGGGATAGCTAGTTATATTATAATAAGTATGGATTCAAAGTCCACTACATACTTACCTTATTTAAATTACTTAAATATTTATAAAAACAATTATAATGTACGCATGTATAATATATAATGTACTCGTAATACCGTATTTATATTACCAAAATACAAACTCGTCTACCTGAATACTTCATTCATTGTCGTCTCATCATAGATATCTCTATTCTGCCTACATTCCCCTCTGAATCTACTACTCTATGACAATGCGAAATGGCGCGCGTCTTCGCCTAGTAATTGAATGTTCGTATTTTAATTGAAAATAATTAAATAAGAATACTAGTCGATAAATTGTTATGCCGTCGCATTTGGAAGTGTTTTTGGAATTATTTTTACAATATCATAAGACACACCAAGGCATTTTTGTGACTTTTTTTTTTTATAATTGTCATATGTCAAGCGCGCAGATGAGCTCGCGGCCGACTAAGTGCGTTGCGGCTATATAGCGTCTCTTGAATGTGACCAAGCATTGCGTTGCGGTGTCAACTCCATACATCTCAATGGTCCCACGCTTGACTCTAAGCTTCATTGAGGAGCTCACATTTCAAATGTAGCAAAAAACTTAGCTCAGCAGTCTTTGCGATTAGGAAAGTGAGACAATTGACTAACGAAGAAACAGCTCGCACCGTTTACTATAGCTATTTCCATAGCATCTTATCATAGGATAAGATGCTATGGATTACTACTGTGGGGAAGTGCTGCAGATATTCAAACAATATTTTTATTGCAGAAACGGGCTGTTCGGACTATAATGTATAGACTAGGATCAAGGTGCTCCCTAAAGGAAAAGTAGACATAAATATCTTGAAGGTTCCATCACAATACATTTTTAACAACATTAATATATTAATTATTAGAGTGAACATTCAATTTTATAGTAAAAAAAAATCCGACACGCACTCTTTTATCCCTAGAAGCCTAATCTATCTCAGGAGTACACAAAGCCTTAATATACGTCTCAAAGGTGTACACATATAATTCACAATTTTTATGTAAAAATAGCATTATTTTCTTCTTTTTTGGACTGAAAATTTATTTTTGGAATATAAGCTAACAATAAAACGATATTTTATAAATAATAATTATAGTGACAGTTACTTATCACAACAATAAAAATATCTCAAAAATTAACAGAACTATATTATTTTTCTGAAGAAATTTTCGTTTTTTTAATTCTAATTAGTTATTCAAAAATTGTTAGCAGTTAGCAGACAGAAGCATAAAGGTCGTAGTTGACGGCGAATGCTCGGAAACTCAGTCTGTTGATGCTGGTGTGCCTCAGGGCTGTGTGCTATCGCCTACTCTATTCTTACTACATATCAATGACATGTTGCAGACCACCGGCATTCATTGCTATGCGGATGATAGTACAGGTGATGCTGTATATACCGGCTCCCCTAATATTTCTCGGCAAAATGTCACTGAGAGTCGAAACGAACTTGTGTCTAAAGTGGAGAATTCATTGGAGAAGGTCTCTGAATGGGGTAGACGTAATTTGGTCCAATTCAACCCCGCCAAGATATAAGTCTGCGCGTTCACCACTAAAAAGTCACCAATGGTCGTATATCCTCGTTTCGAGGGCACATCTTTAACCATCTCCCCTAGCATTGAGATACAGAGTCAACATATCGAGCGAAGTCCAATTCCGATATCATCTAGAGGGTAAGGCCAAATTAGCCTCGAAGAAGCTTGGTGTTCTTAACAGAGCGAGCATAGTCATTTAGCTCAAGACTGATATGTTTGATCATTATTCTGTCATTTGACAAGCGATGTTTGCCGAGTAGGCGCCGGCAGCCTATTCGGCAAACATCGTGTGACTTCGGCAAACTTCGGAAAACGGCGCCGGCAGCCATTTCGGCAACCGGCGCCGGCAGCGGAGGCAGTAAAAAAAAGGTTTTGTTCGACGTTTGACAAGCTTTCTATCAATATGCAATGTAAATATGCAATGCGTGTGCAACATGTCGGATTATTCAACGATGTCAATGCTTGGATTTATGGCATACGCCATCAAAACTGTGGCAATGTTTTTGCATGCAAAATGTGTATCGAGAAAATATTGTCGTCCTTTTTTGTCTTACAGTAATAGCATAATAAACTATTTTCTCTTTCACTCATTTTACGCTTTCAATGCATATTTTGCGTAATTAATGCATTAAACACGTCCGACTGTCACTGCGTCCTAAGGAACACTGCTCTCAGATGAGTGAGCTCACTCATTTCGAGGGTGACACATTTTCGCGCTGACGATTGTATGGAATGCCTCTTCTAAAGGTTATAATTCTATGGGATTATATAAGTTTGTGCTAGTAGTGCCCTCTGCTCTGACCTTTGCGTTACTCTATCTGTTTGCAGGCTTGTGCACCGTTGCTCACGATAAATGACGCGGGTGTGAATAAAGCAACAAATCTAAAATATACGAAATATCGGGCAGTCGGCCGGTGTTTTATCCAAAAGGATGCAGGCGGCCCATCACTACTTCCAGAATCACAAGACAAGAAAGAAAAGAAAGGTACTATATTAATTTAATTATTGTCTTTTAATCTTTTCATAAACTATAATATGAATTAAATGTAAAGATGAATAATTTTCGGGGGTGGAAGTGGCACGAGGAGGTGTTTTCTGACCCAAAACATCCTTCCTCAACCTATGGGGTAAGTATGTGAACCTTAGCCAAATCGCAAGCTATGTTAAGCGAAAGTCGATGTCTCCGATTTTAATAATATTTAAATAATATGTTATATACCTACACGCAATGATAATATTATATTAAAAAACTCAAAGCCTACACGTGTTATTAATACGTGTGCCAAATATTTTTGTAATACAGTGTCTAGATTAAAAAGATGGGACTTTGAAACGTGACTTTTCTATTCGGCACTCAATGCTTCAAAGCCGATTATAGATTTAAAAAAACATATAATATTTAAATAATTAAATCACTGAACTTGTTACTCCATAAAATGAGCTTTTTAACTGCATTTTTGTAAACGAAAAAAATATTTTTTTCCTTGAAAAACTTCAAATCAATTTTTTTCTTGGTTTTCTCAATCTTTTGATTTTTTTATATATTTTTTGTGTAAATTTTGCAATAAAAACTTTGTTTACTGTCTGAGTCCCCTTTTAATACTCTCTCTTACAAACTTTGACGGCTCGACAATTACTAGCTCGATTTTTATTACAGCTCGACAATGCTTTTTAACCCTGCAGTGGTCGCGCACCTGAATGTGACGGGAGATGGTCGTGCGGACTACATACGTAGTCCACGATATTTGAGGGGCTATTGCGTCACGAAAATACGCGACAGGAGCTTGCGCTGCACTGAATGTGTAGCTAAATAGGTCATTTGAAAGTACCTACAGGCGCAAAAGTCGCACGCTTACAGTTTTTGAGAAATTTTTGATTTTGTGTACGTGGACTACATAATATGTAGTCCACGCGACCACTCCAGGGTTAAATTAACGTGTCGAGAAAAGGAACTAACGTTGCTATCATATAAAAAAGTCATTTTACGTACGATCGTGCATAAAAATTTTAAAGTTGAACTTTTTTAGGGTTCCGTACCCAAACGGTAAAAACGGGACCCTATTACTAAGACTTCGTTGTCTCTCCGTCTGTCTGTCTCCAGGCTGTATCTCCAGAACCGCTATAGCTAGACTTCTAAAATTGTCACAGATTGTGTATATCTGTTGCCGCTATAACAACAAATACTCTGAACAAAATAAAATTAATATTTAAGGGGGGCTCCCATACAACAAGCGTGATTTTTTCGGCCTATATCAATAATGGCAAGTTAGAGGTAGGTACTAGAATTTTTCACACATTAATTGGTATATTATGTGTACTTTAATAGTTTATAATATATTATAATAATATAAAAATTTAAGAGGCCGGGTACCCTTGGAATTTTTCATACAAACGTAATACCAAAATCATTTTCTCATACGAAAATATTTAACATGTTTGAGTTATTTTTCAGTTTAGAATAGTAATTACCTAGGTTCCTGCACAAAAATTTACTTCAAAATATTTAAATACAAAAAAATTTTTTTTTGTTTAAAATTTTTTTTTAGTAAATTTACTGCTCAATATTGAAACACTAAAAAATAGAGTAAAACACTAAAAAATATATAAATAAATAGTAAATTTACCACTACTACCATACAAAAAATACAATTTTTAGCCTATTTTTGCCTTGTATTGGTACGAAACCCATCGTGCGCGAGTCTGACTCGCATTTGGCTGATTATTTAAATTGTGGTTTAGAAAAGCCCTCATTATGCGTAGGTATTGGCCGTATTGGGCTTCTAGGTTTAAAATAATATACCTGCGGCCCGCCTTTGTTTTGCCACCTTGTGGCCTTTGCCTGCCAAAAGGTTGCCGACCACTGGTATAGGAGGTAGCAACGTTTTTGAGAAAGTATTTCAGCGCATTTCATTTATCCAGGTGATACTATTAATATAAGAAGCGCCTGATAAAAAGAAATAGCAATCTCTCGTTTCTGGCTCTTGTTAGGCTCTTGCCAGGCTAGGATTACCAGTAGCGGATTTGCAGTCCTGGCCGCTGTAGGCCCCAGGCCATGTGCCGCCCCTTTCTCAGCACCCATCATTACTAGACGTGACATAATTATTCATGAATAACTCTATTCCCATTTTTAATTGATTCCAAAAATTGTATTACTAAAAGTATTATCTTATAAAGCTAGTTTAGAATATTTTTGGAAAAAATAAAACAAACGTTTTAGGTTTTATTTTTAACACGTTAGCTGCGAGACTGATTTTTGTAGCATACCATGCGATACCAGGTATTTTCGATCTGGTAATAAGGTTTCATCGTATGCGAACGAGGTTTTAATGGCCTGGTGAAAGCTGTTCATAGAAATGTGAACCCAAGATCAATGCTAGGATTGAATAAATGAAATTTCACGTGTATAAAGTTCATTAGTGGACCTACTTGAAACTGTTTTCGCCCAGGAATTGGACAGAAACTTGATGCCTTTAAAAAAAAAGAGATGCCAGGCTTACCAGACCTGTTCAAGCGCTACAAATATATAATAATAGGGATGGGACATGCATTATCAACCGTAAATTTTTCCAGGATGAAAAGTATCTTAATACTTTTCATCCTGGAAAAATTTACGGTTTCCGCGCGATAAACTAATTTTAGAACAACGGAGAAGCGTGCGTCATTTGGTTTTTAAAAAAATTGTCAGGTTTACCAGACCTGTTCAAGCACTACAAATATATAATAATAGGGATGGGACATGCATCATATCGAATTTTTTTTTAAAAACCAAATTACGCACGCATCTCCATTGTGCTAAAATTAGTTTATCGCGCGGAAACCGTACATTTTTCACAGGTCTGGTAAACCTGGCATCTCTTTCCTGGGAATTATGTCCTTTTCTGGGAGTCAGGGTATCTCCATAACAAATTTCAGCAAAATCGGTTCAGCAGTTTGGGCGTAAAGGGGTAACAGACAGACTGACAGACACACTTTCGCATTTATAATATTAAGGATGGATAATGATGAGAAAAAACTGATTCAATGCTGTGCTGATGCTTTTCTCGAGCTGCATTCTTCTTTCTGATTATTTTTGCTTAATAACAGGTCTAACGGGAAATAATATATCAAAGACTTTGTCACTATTCGAAACAATATTACTTGGCGCCATTTCACAACACTTTAATATTTACCACGCGATTAAAACGTAAATATCACAACTGCAAACACTTGCGTACTATCTACAACAAACAAAGCATTTGACAGCACTAGCCGCGGCGCGCACGCCCCTCACCCGTTCAGTACGGCTACCAGGCCTACAAATCAAGGCCTGGTATTCACACTGAGCTTATTCAATTTTAATTCAGTGCGAACTATGTTTAAGAACCTGGTGCATCGTTAAACGACATAAGCTTTAAAAATGTGTGTTAGATATAAAACTATCTTTCTCGTACACGTAGTACTTCTCGAGTTACAGCGCCCGCACCTTGCAAAAAGACAAGGTAGAGCACAGCGAACGTGTTAATTACCCACCTATAACCCACCCATTCTTCCTAGATTACTTGTATTATACTAAAAGATTATGACGCCCTGTAAAATTGTTCTTAGGCGCGAATAGCATTTGTTATGAGTTATGACTTATGAGCCACTGAAGAGAGATGTACCAAACGTACGAACTATTTTGAACGATGTACGAAATTATTTATAATTTTGAAACGCAAAAATAGAAAGATTATAATCATACGCTACGCGAGCCTTTAAATATCTCACCAAAAACAGCCATCTGGCTATACAAAAACTCGCGCAAAATTTTAATAACCGAGAAGCCACCACGCATCTTTACTGCACACAACTGAGAGTTGAGACCTTGTACTTAGATTATGATTTTTAATTCCCAAAATTTCGTTTGTTAAAATAACAAAAAAAAAACATATTATAATGAAATGATTCCAGTACGTTTTATTATATACTAGCTGTTTCGGCAAACGTTTTTTTGCCATATAAAGTATTTCTACTTCATCAGTTGATATCTTACCCCCTCTTTTGTCCCCTAAGAGGGGTGGGGGGGAAAAATGTTTTACACCAAATGTTAAGTTGAAAAACACAGTAAATAATATGAAGTAAGTCCATTAAAGAAAAAGATTTGATACAAAATCTGACCCACTCTTTGGTCTCCTTAAAGGGGTGGGGAGGATTTTTTTAAGTATATCAGATGTTAAGTTGGAAGAAGACAAATATATCTGCGAAAACCGCATTCAAATCGGATCAGTGGTTTTCGTGTGATGCTGGAACAAACATACAGACAGACAGACTGACAGACAAAAATCTAACCACATTTTTGGCGTCTATAGCGATGTAGTGACACACCCCGCTTATTATTTTTTGAATATATTTAATGTACAGAATTCGCATTTCTACAGTTTTATTATATGTATAGATATGGAGATTCAGATATTAAGAGCAGATTCACGCCCATTGCCACTAGCTTCATCACTGCACCGCACCTATTACAATTTTTTTGCACGATTTGCCGCCCTTTATATCTGGCCGCCCTAGGCCCGGGCCTACTGGACCTTAGGGCAAATCCGCCACTGAGGATTACGTTTGTGTTAAGCACTCCTTGTTCACTCAAATTATTTTAAAATCATTTAAAATCACCTATGAAAGGAACACATAATTACACACCCTAAAGCATTACCACTTAGTTTTGATACGCCTTGTATACAGAAGCGATAAAGGTACATCTTGGCTGAAGGTTCTGGATATTTTCAGGGAGCTCTCTAGGTTGGAGTGTGTTTGTGGACGAGGCTGACGACAGGCTGCTGATATCGAAGCTGACGGGCGATGCCAGCCAAGTCATGTACACCCGCGCGTCCAAACCGGCGGACCTGCAGCGGGCTGACATATCCGCGGTCATTGCTAGCCGCAGGTACTTAGGTAAGTATAACGCCCACACCGGTTTCGGCGACGGTCACGGTTTCATTGAAACCAGGCCAGGTATGCAGGAGTAATTGTATAGTGCCCAAATGCGCAGCACAACAGCGTTTTCTATTCCTTTACTCTCATAACCCAGTGGGACGGAAGACCGACACGACTGGCGAGAGATCAGGCGCAGGACCGACTTTTTACATGCCCATCCGACTTACTTGTCAGACAATCAGGTGATCAGCCTGCATTGTCCTAAACAAGCTTGGAAGAACAAGTTTCCAACGCGGGAATCGAACCCATGACCGCCGAGTCAAGAGCGACGCTCTAAACCACTGGACCACGGAGGCGTTTTCTTTTCTTTTTTTTAGGTAAGCATACTACGGAGATGAGGTACCGTTCCGAACAACTCGGCTACAGTGACCGATAATAATTCAAATAAAATGCCACTTTAAGGTGAACGCAGATTTGGCCGCACCACACGCACCGCAGTCACCGCATTTCGAATTCTTCATATAAAGAATGTAGAAGTTGCGAAGACTGCGGCGCGGGTAGGTATGCGAGCTTGCCTATAACTTCATATAAATAATTCGAAATGCGGCGACTGCGGTGCGTGCGGTGCGGCCAAATCTGCGTTCACCTTTATGCCATATAAAACATATAAACTCTGAAACGATCAGATGCCAGCAGTATTTCCGGACCAACACGACCTGCAAACCGTCAAGAAGAGAGCGTATTCCCTCTTAAAAAGACTAGCAACGCACCTGCAGATTTTCTGATGTTGCGAGTGTTCATCAGCGACGGTTGTTGCTGTCCATCAGATGATAGGTCTGGAGATGGTGACACAAAATTCTTGGTCATTTGTACCAGCCTGGCGGTTCTACAGGGGTATAATGACGTAAAGGCAAAAAGGAAAATGATGGTCATAGCGCTCGCACTGGCAGCCCAAATGCGTGGGCGTTAAGGGGCCGAGTACCCTCGAAATTATCATACATACGTAATACCAAAATCATTTTCTCACACGAAAATATTTAACACGTTTGAGTTATTTTTCAGCTTAAAATAGTAATTATCTAGGTTCCTGCACAAAAGTTTACTTCAAAAATTTACTATTAAATATTTGAACACTAATGAAATTATTATTATTTTTAACAAAAAATTAAAACCGACTTCCAAGGTAAAAACAATAATAACATTAATATGAACTAAAAAGTATTAAATAATTTTTACTATCTAATAGTGCCTTTTTCCGAATTCGGCTAAACCTCAACTATTTCTGTACTCAATCTTCATTATTTTGAAGTCGGTACCAGATAGCTGAATCTTCAGTCCTCTGACAGAATATTTGAAACTTTTGGAACTGGCACCGACTTCAAAATTATGAAGATTGAGTACAGAAATAGTTGAGGTTTAGCCGAATTCGGAAAAAGGCACTATTAGATAGTATAAATTATTTAATACTTTTTAGTTCATATTAATGTTATTATTGTTTTTACCTTGGAAGTCGGTTTTAATTTTTTGTTAAAAATAATAATAATTTCACTCTTTTTAGTTACACTAGTACGTAAACCTTCGCGTATATTTTACGTATTTTATTACAATTTGTTAAGTGTTGAGATTTGTAAACTTTATATTTTCTAAGAAAATTTAGTTCCGCAACTAACAACAGATGTCGTTGTTAAGCATCTACATCGCGGTATCGCTTACTCGATAGCATTTGATATAACTAATTCGCTACAATAAATAATTTCTTCTCGCTCACACTCACTGGTTGTCTTAATTGATATTACGCCAGGGGGATTAACGTCCCAGGGTAACCCTACAGAATCATAAGACCAGTTTTAGGCGTAAGACGTAGACGTCTTTTCTTTACATTAAAGCCGGCTGTACACTCTCGCCGAGACACAGCGAGGCGGCCCGAGTGCGAGAGTGTAAATGCGTGCGCTCGCCTCGTCTCGCCTGTCTCGGACCCTCTCGGTCCGTTGTCGGTATATTGCGCCCGAGACAAAGGGTCTCGCGAGGAAAACGAGCGCACTACTGTACACTCTCGCGTCTTTCAGTACTAGTTTCGCCGTTGGACAGTGTAGAACAGAAAAATAACAATAATAAACGACATTATCAGTCATTATCTGTGAGAAATAAAATTAAATATGATTATAAATCTTTGGATTACAATGATATCTTTCGATGCATGGTGAATGGTGAATGGTCGTTTTCGTCCATCTTGTCTGAGTTCTTAACTGCGATTGAACTAAGCGAGAATGTACATGATCGCACTCGGGCAAGGGGCTCTCGCACGAGACTCTCGCCCGAGAGCTCTCGGCGAGAGTGTACAGCGGGCATAAGAGTCACAACTCACACTCACAAAATAATATATTATCAGTGAAGTGAACAGTAGTTAGTAAAGTATTCGATCTGTATAATATAAAGTAGTAAAATATTCGATCTGTCGTCTACCGCCACGTGCCGCCCGCGCGACACCGTCGCCTCTGCAGCATCGACCGCCGTGTATTAAACAAACAGGTGTTGTTATGTAACAATACATAATTATTATTACGAGTTAGTATATCCATAACTATGCCTTGTACTACTATCTATTCTGTGCCATGAGACATTGGTGACCTTAACACGACGTGGTAATGATGATGATGACGATGATGATGATTATGATTATAATGATGAATATTAATTGCATAGTAGCATAAGCTTTCTGTTCTTAAAACAACGCCGAAACTCCCAAACGTGTATCTATAAGGAGTCAGGAGTTCTCTCAGCATCTTCGAAACCATGGTATACCTTGACCCAATATTTGACTTTTTGGTAGCATATTCTTAGTACACTTCACATAAAACCAAAATCACCATATGTTTCCATATAAATTTTGAAGAGTTCCCTCGATTACTCATGGATTCCATCATCAGGTCACCACTTTTGTGAACATGGTACCAAATTGGAGTGAAACCTAATACAACAAAACAAAAATTTCGAAAATCGGTTCACAAACGGCGGAGTAATCGTTGAACATACAAAAATAAAAAAAAATAAAAATAAAAATAAAAAAAATAAAAAAAAAAATATCCACAGCCGAACATATAACCTCCTCGTTTTTTGGAAGTCGGTTAAAAATAGAGTAAAACACTAAAAAATATATAAATAAATAGTAAATTTAATACAAAATATTTAAACTCTAAAAAATATTTCTTAGTATTTAAATATTTTGTAGTAAATTTAATATTTATTTATATATTTTTTAGTGTTTAAATATTTAGTAGTAAATTTACTAAAAAAATTTTTAAACAAAAAAATATTTTTAAATATTTTGAAGTAAATTTTTGTGCAGGAACCTAGGTAATTACTATTTTCCGGGGGCGGCAACCCCCTACCGGACGCCGTACGTCGGTGGAGGGAAGCGGCGAAGGAAAGGACATTGATCCTGTGGGAGGAGCGGCTTCAGGAGCCGCAGGTGAGCGTTGCCCTAATAACGGCCATACGCCCGCTCCTGAAAGAGTGGATCAACCGGACATACGGCGCACTCTCCTTCCGTCTGACACAGGTGCTGACCGGGCACGGCTGTTTTGGTCGGTACCTGTGTGAGATAGTAAGGAGAGAGAATGACACTAGGTGTCATCATTGTGGAGACGAAAGGGACACGGCCGAACATACTGTGATGGTCTGTCCCTCATGGACAGGACAGCGTGCGGCCCTCGTAGCTGCAGTTGGACGGGATCTCTCGCTACCAGCTATCATTCGTGCAATGCTGAGTAGCGAGACCGCGTGGACGGCAGTTGACACCTTCGCCCAGGAGGTTATGGCTGCTAAGGAGGAGGCCGAACGCA
This sequence comes from Polyommatus icarus, assembly GCA_937595015.1. NCBI lineage: Eukaryota > Metazoa > Arthropoda > Insecta > Lepidoptera > Lycaenidae > Polyommatus > Polyommatus icarus. The sequence continues at coordinate 17,293,171 of OW569332.1, forward strand.
TCAGGGAAAGGGAGGCGGTCGACCCCTCGAGACGGCTAGGGCGGAGACGTGTGCGACGCCAGCACAATGATCCACCGTAGCCGGGGTACTCGTGGTGGCGGCGTGGGGACGCCGTCATCAAATTCGAGTCCCAGAGTGAGTCACGATGCACCAAACGCTCCGTGCATCGTGGCAACAGAGAAGGCGGGCCCAAGCAAGCCCCAAGTGGGGCCTCTGTCGGCCTGCGGGGCGAGAAGCGCCCCCGAATGAGTGTGGTCTGACAAAGGTCGGACGCCCACTGATGGAGTTGCGGTAGGTGTGTCGTGCCCGTGGCTTCGTCTTGGTTGGCGAGAGGAGCGTCGCAGAGTTTTAGTGGGTAGGATCGCGGCACATACCATCTTCGCCGCGATGAGCCCCACATATCCGCAGCGGGAGTCCCCATCCCCTGTGTCGAATGCGTAATGCATTTCTCTGCGTGAAAAAAAAAAAAAAAAAAAAAAAAAGGTAATTACTATTTTAAACTGAAAAACAACTCAAACATGTTAAATATTTTCGTATGAGAAAATGATTTTGGTATTACGTATGTATGAGAAATTCCAAGGGTACCCGGCCTCACGTGTCGGATAAATAACGAGTGTCGAACGATTTGTTCCACAAAAATGCTTGTATTTTCAGATAGGCGAAAAAAATAAGTAGGCGGTAGCGTAATGCCATACTTGTCGGGTTACAGCCCGCCATGCCGACGCGAATACGTTAATTTTAATAAAAAATTGAACCATTTGTACCAGGCTAATTTTTGCATAGCTAATTATCGTCGAGTCATCAAATCACCTTGCCATACTTTTCCGATGTGTCCCAATGGCCGCCATACCACTGCAAAGGTTTTTGACGTCCTCTGTGGCTCAGTGGGTGGGCTGTCGGTAGCTCAAGCCGAATTAGAATCCCGCCGACGGAAAAAAGTTTTCAATGTTCCTGGGTCACGGATATGAATTAAATATGTGTATATAATGTGTATATAATGTGTATATCTATATATATAAAAGAAAGTTGTGTTAGTTACACTACTTATAACTCAAGAACGGATGAACCGATTTGGCTGAAAATTGGTGGAGAGGTAGCTTAGAACCAGGAATAGGACATAGGATACATTTTGTCCTGGAAAAATGTACGGTTACTGCACAATATACTTTTATGATTTGCACGTAAACTATTCAATCGATTTTGACGAATTTTGGTATGGAGATACTTTGAGTCTCGGGAAAGGACAAGGGATACTTTTTGTCCCGGAAAATGTACGGTTCCCGCCCAATAAACTTTTATCTCAAGAACGGATAAACCAATTTGCCTAAAAATTGGTGGAGAGGTATCTTAGAACCAGGAAAAGGACATAGGATACATTTTGTCCAGGAAAAATGTACGGTTACTGCACAATATACTTTTATGGTTTGCGCGTAAACTATTCAATCAATTTTGATGAATTTTGATATGGAGACACTTTGAGTCTCGAGGAAGGACAAGGGATACTTTTTGTCCCGGAAAATGTACGGTTCCTGCATAATAAACTTTTATGATTTTCGCTTAAACTATTTATTAATCTATTTTGATGGGCATGAAGATACTAATTTTAATCTATTGTTTTCTTAATTACATCAATTCGAATTAAAATATAGTCATCGTTAAGACAGGACAACGTCTGTCGGGTCAGCTAGTAATATAATAAAAATCTTAAATATATGTAACTAGCTGACCCGACAGACGTTGTCCTGTCTTAACGATGATTATTTAATTCGAATTGGTATAATTAAGAAAACAATAGATTAAAATTAGTATCTTCATGCCAAATTTCATCAAAATATATTAATAAATAGTTTAAGCGAAAATCATAAAAGTTTATTGTGCAGGAACCGTACATTTTCCGGGACAAAAAGTATTCCTTGTCCTTTCCCGAGACTTAAAGTATCTCCATACCGAATTTCATAAAATAGACTGAATAGTTTAGGCGAAAATCAAAAAAGTTTATTGTGCGGGAACCGTACATTTTCCGGGACCAAAAGTATCCCTTGTCCTTTCCCGAGACTCAAAGTATCTCCATACCAAAATTCATCAAAATCGATTGAATAGCTTACGCGCAAATCATAAAAGTATATTGTGCAGTAACCGTACATTTTTCCTGGAAAAAATGTATCTTATGTCCTTTTCCTGGTTCTAAGCTACCTCTGCACCAATTTTCAGCCAAATCGGTTTATCCGTTCTTGATATAAAAGTTTATTGGGCGGGAACCGTACATTTTCCGGGACAAAAAGTATTCCTTGTTCTTTCCCGAGACCCAAAGTATCTCCATACCAAAATTCATCAAAATCGATTGAATAGTTTACGCGCAAATCATAAAAGTATATTGTGCAGTAACCGTACATTTTTCCGGGACAAAATGTATCCTATGTCCTTCTCCTGGCTCTAAACTACCTCCCTGCCAATTTTCAGCTAAATCGGTTCAGCCGTTCTTGAGTTATAAGTGAAGTAACTAACACGACTTTCTTTTATATATATAGACTAGTCGGTCCCAAAGTTCTGTCAAAGGTAGATAAATAATTTTTTAAAATTCAAACATGATTTCATGAAATGAGTATTGCATTCTCTTTTTGAATATTTGACTATTATTTTAAAACAAAAAACAATCATTTACCGCAATTTTTCACGATGAAGTGGACGTTAAAAGAAAACGGAATATCTGTTTTAGCGTTGCATCGCTGTTGCTCAAAAAATTAAATATTACGCTAAGGTTTGTGTATCGTACTCTAGATAGGTACAATGAAGTCTCCAGTGTTGAGGACAAAAAAGAACTGGCCAGCCACGCTTCGCAAGAACACCAGCAGTGATCAAAGCTATCAAGGCGCGCATAGCAAGAAATCCAGTCCGAGAACAGAAGTTGATGGCGTTGCAGATGGGTTTCAGTAGGTAAACAGTAAAAAAGGTTTTAAATGATGACCTTTGTCTACGAGCATACAAATAAAATTGTGGGCACTTACTTAATAATCGTCTAAAATCAATAAGGTTTAAAAGATCCCGGGAGTTGTTAAGGCGGTACGCGAAAAACCGACACCGTGATATCCTTTTTACGAACGAAAAAAAATCGATATTGAAGAAAAGTACAACAAACAAAATGATAGAGTGTACGCTAAGAGCTTCGAAGAAGCAGGAAAAAAGATCCGCGGGTGTAACATGGCCATCATCCATCATCAGTGATGCTCTGGTTGGGGAGTGTCCTATTACGGCCCAACTGAGGTTCATTTTTGTGAAAAAGGGGTCAAAACCAGTGCACATTGTGTACCAAGGACGGTTTTGGATAAGCTTGTCATAGACCTGCCCAACGCGCTCTTTTTCGGACATAAACTCGTGTTTCAGCAGGACTCTGTGCCTGCACACAAAGCCAAGAAGCACACAATGCTGGTTTGAGCGTCAAAACAGTCGCTGAAATCGACTTGAATATGGTGCGTGCTGCGATAGATGATTGGCCGTGGCGATTGAGGGCCTGTATTCAAAATAAAAGAGAACATTCCGAATAATTTTAAATTACTTTGATTCCTTATTACATTTTCTTTAAATTGATACATAATTCATTAAAATCTGATAAGTACTTTTGTTATTATCATTATTTAAATTTATGACAGAACTTTGGGACCGACTAGGTATAGTATAAAAGTATTAAATATATTTCCGTTGTCTGGTGCCCGTAACACAAGTCCTTCAGGTACTTACCACGGGACCAGGCTGACGTGGTGTGAAGCGTCCTAGGGTAAGCTAAAGTGACAATACTTAGCGTTTGTACGAGTATCTGACCCCTATATATGTATATTAAACGGTTCCATGTCAAAGTTGTATTGAGTAACTTTTTTTAAAAAACTTTTGCATGTAGCCTAGGATCCCTTCATAGAAGGATATAAACCACTATACTGTTTACTGGATGAAAATATAAAATACTTTTCATCCAGTAAACAGCTCGGTGCCTTCACCGAGCTGTTTCCTTCTATGAAGGGATCCTAGGCTAATGGGAAAATTCATGACACTGGGGCGCTTGCCCATACAAATCACAAAAAATGCTCTTTCAGCGCTGCCACTTTCACAGTGAACTCTATTTATAGGACACATGTACATTGTACAGTGTACATCCTAAACTCTTAGGGTCTACACGTACGGCCTGCATTTCAACTGCATCGTTTGGTTTGCAGATTTTCTATTTAAGTCGCATTGCAGTCGTGTCAACTGCATTTAAACTGCAATTTGCAGTTGGATTGCAGTTGAAATGCAGTCCGTTTGTGTAGACCCTAAAGTGTTGTCACTTTGTTTTGTTACACCTTGTATATATTATAAAGGAGTAAAAGTAACTTGGGTATTCTTTATAGGCTCAGCGATGGCATCGGGCGTGTTTTTTTCTGATAAAAAGAAGAAGAAGAAAGTCTACGCCCTTGCATTCGAGGACACCAAACGCAAGGGCTTCGTAAGTAAATCACCTCAGACTCAGGCAGCAGGCTTAGCATGGTCTCCATAGAAATTATTTCTTTCTAAGAAAGAGTAGACAAAGTGACAGATTGACAAAGGTAAACCGCCTTTTTGTCACAAAATCTGTCAGTATGTCCATTCTTTCCCGTTTGTAGTGTTCAGCGTACGCCGTACAGGAGCCTGTACCACGGGCCATGCTGCTTGCCAAAATTCAGGGATCAAACTAGAAATATTAACACTTTTCAGATTGGTTTCTTACATTACGTGAACAATTCTCTCCACATCATTTCGAGTATAATAAGCAAAGACGTCAAACGCGCCGACCTCATACGGACCAAGGAAGGTCGGAACATGTTCGGGGCTTCGCTGCTCATGGCAGACTTCAGCAAGGACGGGTTCTCTGAGCTGGTGGCAGGGGCACCAGCGGAGCCCTACAGGGATGAGTACGAAGCGGGCTCTATATTCATCTACCGCGGAGGAGTTACATTGAAACAGGTGAGGGAACACTATAATAGTTATAATTAAAGATTTATGGCCTGTTTCACCGCTTCCTGATAAGGTGCCCGATAGGGTTATTTGACAGATTTTCCATACTCCATCTGTCAAATTAAGTGGTGGATAGCCTTATCAGGAAGCGGTGAAACAGGCCCTTAATCAAATACGTTAGTTACAAGGTTAGTTAAAATTATAAGGGGAAAAATGTCCGTTATAAAATGTTACCTAGGTACTTATCCGATAAGCGTTCCTTAACTTGGTGGAAGTCCGGCCCCTTGTGATATAGACCGGCCGGTCGTGGAGGGAATCCTGTGTTAGACATATCCAGGATATCCCTCCGTATACGGCTGAAGGCAAAACGCAGGTGGTTTTAGTGGGTAAGGGCCCCCGCGCATTAGGCGGCCAGATCGTGCGGCCAGGTCGCTGCGACCACCCCGCCGCGCGCGGCGGCAAAGTGGCCGCGTGTGCGATGTTTTTCGTTGGCCGCGCGACCAGAGCGTGACAGCTGGCCGCTGGTCGCGTAATGCGCGCACCTACATATATTGTAGAAGAATTAGTTGGCCGCAGCGACCTGGCCGCGCGACCTGGCCGCCTAATGCGCGGGGGGTCTAAGAGTCCCACATACCCCCGGGGTGCTTCAGTTTCAGGTACTTATCCGATTCATCCACACCTATCTTCAATTCATTCTGATAATGTTAATTATTTACAGCTGAAAGAAGGAAAGATACAAGAAAATGCAAAATGCGTCCATCACAACAGAGCGGGCTCACGATTCGGCACTGCCTTGGCTTCGATGGATCTGGACGACGATGGTTTGCCAGGTCAGATGTCACTAACCTGTACTCGGCGAAACATGGCGGTAGCGGTCATTGACTCCCTGTCAAAAACTTGTTATTTTCTATATAAACCGCGATTTACAATGAAGTGTCAGATATGTTGTCAATCGCGGTTTATACAGGGTGTAACAAAAATAAGTGATAATACTTTAGGGCGTGTATGTGTTCCTTGTAGAGAGTTCACTGCGAAAGTAGCAGCGCTGAAAGGCCAAATTTTTTTTTCACTTTTGTATGGGCAAGCACCCGAACGTCACGAGTTTTCCCATACAAAAGTGAAAAAAAAAATTGGTCTTTCAGCGCTGCTACTTTCACAGTGAACTCTCTACAAGGAACACATACACACCCTTAAGTATTATCACTTGTTTTTGTTACATTCTGTATAGAAAATGACAAGTTTTTGACAGGGAGTCAATGACCGCTACCGCCATGTTTCGCCGTGTACAGTATTACTACAGTCGCCAGAGGCTTTAACCTCCGAAAATTGTAATAGTGAATGGATTTTTGTTTTTGAGGTGTCATTTTCTTTTTTACACTATAACTTGTAAAGTTTACCAAAAATTTTTTGTGCTTTTAATTTTTTAGTTACTTAATTAAAAATTAATATTTCATCATATAAAACCAGTCCCGAAAATGTTTTTTCTTGTTCCTGTTATTTAATGACTCTTATCCGATTGCTTACGTTGAAAATTAACCAACTACACAATTTTTAAAAAATAATGTTTGCTTTGCTAAGCTAAATACAACTATAAGGTTTTTGCAAACTTTTTAGAGATTAACGCTCATCGTAACCAAGATAAAAGGGTTTGGGTAGATTTAAGGGTTGTGACGAAAAGTGTGTTTAACTTACTTGTTGTGCGTATTTAATTTTTAGAGAAATGATAACTTTCAAGTACTTAAAAACGTTTAAATATCTCCAAAAATGTGTAAAATAGACCGAAAATATTTTTCTATATTTGTTGAGAATTTATTTAAGTGAGAGCTAAAACATTAAATGCATCGACAAATTAAAGAATTTTTCCAGTCTTTGAAATATATTTAAGCTTCCTACTTAAAGCCAGAAAAAAAATTTGGGTGCTACAAATCTCACGTACATACTAAAGACGCATGCTGCGACCTGTGTTCGGAAAATGCTTACCTGAATGCAAAAAATATCAGTTCTTAACCTAATTTGTATTTTTTTCCTTTAAGTATATTTTAACAAATATAATTAATGAAAAAAAAAACAATTTATTCTGTAAAAACCTAACCAATATAATATAAAATACAGATTTTCTTCGAAATATCCGTGAAAAGTTTGTGCTACATTTTCAGAAAATTTAATAAAGTAAGAGCTAAAAAGTTATACACATTAAGAAATAGAAGGCTTTGTTAAGCCTAAAAAATAAATTTAAACTTCCTATTTAAAACCAAAGAAAAATTGGAACGCCATTTACCTGGCGAGGCACACAACAAACACATTTGGAGGTATGCTCATCTACATACAAAAATATTAATTTTAAATATAAATTATATATATAATTGGCATAAGAATGGCAACTACACTGTATCGGTTCAAAATTCTGGTAAAAGAACATTTCCTATCTATTAGTGGTAATACTCATTCCAAAAATTTACTATCATGTAATAGTTAAAATTCAAAAATGATGATAAAATTGTAGTTTCATGTTCCATCTTCTGAATTGTCTTTATTTTATTTTATTTTCATTTATTTATTTACTTATTTATTTTAATCACATTTTAATTTAATATTATAATGTATGTATGTATTTGTTATTATAATAAATATTAAATCCTTAACTAGGTAATATTGCACACTCATCAGAATATCAATAGCATACTGTCCTTTGCCTGTGGTTGCCTGGAAGAAATTACTTATTAGTATTAAGGCCGCCATTGTGGTACATATATTATAAGTTTATAATTATTATTGTTATATTTGTTTTTTTTCTTATTTTTGTGCACAATTAAGAATATTATTATTATTATTATTATTATTATGCAAATTTTCTTCAAAATTTTACAGTTTATGAGTTTACTTGAAGTGGAAGAGAATAATTTAAAAATAAAAGCACAACTTTTCAATAGGTAAACTTTATTATTTATGTTATCAGCTACACATTCCTTTTTTTCTTTTCAATTTTCATCCGCTATTGCAAAAATCGGAGGTTAGCACGATTTTTACGCTCTGGGAACTCCACTATATATATAGTATACCTAATTTTATTTTTTTACACTATATATATATAGTATACCTAATTTTATAGTATACCTAAATTTCTCAGAGTCATTGAAGAAGAAGATTTAATTTTGCTCGAACTGCTTGAGTCGGCTGTAACCTTTTTGAAATTCAAATTCTTTATGAAGCATACATTTAAGGGGTTTTCCAATAAGGACTTGACAACTTTTTTACAAAGTGAAATTAAAACCATTTAAGATATTTAAAAAAATTTAGTATCGAATTGAAATACAATAAAAATATTTTTTAACACCTTCACTGCGGGGCGGACCGAATTCATTTAAAAAAATTAACAACGCACGATAGCAGGAAACAATAAATCATGTCCTTGAGATGAGCGTTAAACGGCGAAATTGTGCAGGGTGATATAAAAAACTGGGAGAAACTATGAGGAGTGTCGAATCAAAAAAGAAATTAAAAAAAAAAATAAAACATACTGCAGAATGTGCAAACAAAAACGGGCTTTGTGTTTTAAAGACAGGAAATTAAATATATTAATAAAAATAAATATTTTCGACATCCCCTTATTTTTGTCTTTCCCATCGCTAATAAAAATACTTTCTACTGCGGTTCGGGTCGATATTGGCCCGCCACTTTCCCTGGTTTATTTCTCATTTCCTGTTTGTCAGATCCCGGGGCGAATCAAATCTAAAGTAGTTGGGTTCAAGGTTATTCCAACAGTCCAAAAACTGCACACCTACATTATGTTTTCGCAAAGTTATAGTTATTTAATCTAACCTTGTGCTGGTGGGTCGAGAAAGGCTTACCCCGCACTGGCGGAAAAATTTTTGGGGGCACACTTTGGCCCGCCGCCGCACCAGACGAAGGTTTAAGATTTTACTTGCCGCAGTGAAGGTGTTAATGGAACTCGACTTCTCTCATACTTAGGGCTCCATTCCACTGCGTCAAGCCTCGCTTTGTGAAAATATATGTGACTGTATCCACTGCAACCCACGGACACGCTACGCACGGATTGACTCAAGTCAAAGAAATAAAGCCGCCTGTCACCGCAAGCACGTTTGCAGCGATGATTCTTTGAACCCAATTTTCTATGACTTTGCCACACATTTCGGCTATTTCGCGTTTAATTTTGGCTCTGAGCTCTTCCAACGGCTTCGGCTTATTCGACGACTTGACGCAGCCCCTAAGAAAAAAAATTTAGAGGCGTTATATCGCACGAAAGAGGCGCTTAATCGACTGGTCCATATTTTGACATAACACGCTCATCAAACTTGCTCTTCAATAAATCAATTGTACGTACATGTTTGGCTTGTGGTGCCGTCCTATTGAAACCTTATGCTGTCTAAGTCCATATCTTCTAATTCGGGCCAAAATAATCCATAATCATGGCCACTCTGTCTGTCTGATAGGGCGAGAATTATGATCGAAAATCGGAGTTAACGCTCTTTAAAGTAGCGGCCACCGACTCCGAATTTCTGTAGTAAATTTTTAAGATTTGCAGACGTTGTTTGTTCGTGTACTTCACCATGATAAAAATGTTATGTCCAATAAGTAAAATGACAATAACAGTTCGATGTTAAGTGAAAGAGTGCGTCCACAAACTAAATTCAAAGTTGTCAAGTCCCTATAGGAAAACCCTTTACAATAGTATCAGAGCTAGGTAGCGTACATCACATCATCTAATTGCATGCTTAGTAAAATTACTTGTGTTATGGCAATCACACAACTTGGAATTGATCCTAAAGATATTTTTAATAATATCTTTATTGTAAAGATATCATTATAAAGATATTTAAGTTATTCGTTACCTATTCACAGAGCTATTTATTAGTGCACCCTACGAGAAAAAGGGAGGTACCGTTTACGTCGTATCTGGTGCGAAAGTGAAAGGACTGCTGAAAAAAGAGAGGAACTATTGCACTCTCATCACTGACATATGCTATCAAACGCTGTCCACAGAATATAAGTCCTTTGGATACGTTATGCAGCCTGCTCTGAATTTTAATAATAACGGAGGAAAGGGTAAGATATTATATTCTAAGAAAAAAATGTTTTCGTCCGTCCGAAATTTGAATTAGTGCATTTAAAGATTAAGCGTAGAATGTACACTAGTAAAATATGAATATACAATTCTATACTAACTTCGATCGATCGATTTTCGTTATAAAATCGGTCGATTTTATAACGTGTGGAGCAAAGCATCTGACTCTATTTCAACTTAATTAGGCCTAACTCTCTCTCTCTCTATAGCCTATACTCTATACTATAATAATAGCTCCCACACCGGTTTCGGTGACGGTGGCCGGTTTCATTGAAACCAGGCCAGCTACGCAGGAGTAATTTTATAGTGCCCAAGTGTGTGCGCAGTACACAAGAGCACTCTCTGTTCCTTTTACTCTCATAACCCAGTGGGACGGCAGACCGACACGACTGGCGAGAGATCAGGCGCAGGACCGACTTTTTACATGCCCATCCGACGCATGGATCATCTTACTTGTCAGACAATCAGGTGATCAGCCTGCATTATCCTAACCAAACTTGGAAATAACATGTTTCCAACGCGGGAATCGAACCCACGACCTCCGAGTCAAGAGCCGAGCTCTGAACCACTGGACCACGGAGGCGTTATCTATACTATACCTTATAGTTAAGTCACACGCGAAACAATTTATATATTATTAGGTAGGTCGACAACTGTAATGTCATTTATTTAGCTGACGTCCATTACTAAATTATCTTACTTTGTTATTCCTGATATACGCCGATACATTAATACAATGTGTCCTGACACCAGTGTCCGAGCCTTTAATATTATTATTTACAACATTAGATTTGTGAGAAAGAAGAAATGAGAAAAAATATGCCATAATAGGTATATCATAACATTTAAGGCTAGGACACTGGTGTCGGGACACAATATCGTATAAATCAATTTTCAACATTTTAGTTTTGGCGATCGGTGCTCCTCTTGTGGATAAAGTATTTGTATACCGAAGCATTCCTGCAGTAAAGGTGGACATTTCCGCCAAACTTAAAAATAAAGATGTAAGTTTTTTATCTTTATTAGGTACTCGGTACTCCTTTACTATCTTTCTTACTCTCTAATTCTACATTAATAATACTAATGTAGATTAATAACAATAATAATAATAATATAATATAATAATATATTATATTATAATCTAATACTAGATGACATGGCGAAATTCGTATCAGTACTTTCCTTCCTGAACCTGATGTAAACCTTCCCTGGACTTCCACGAATATTCCAAGACTACAATTAGCCAAATCGGTTCCGCCGTTCTTGAGTTTTAGCGAGACTAACAAAATTTATAATTCATAATTATTTATATCGACAGATATTCTAGTTTCGCGTAGTTTATTGCCAAACTCTTAAAAATGTTCAAAATCGCGACTAAAATATGTATGGTGCGGTTTTCAGTCCTTCACTTATATTTTATTATTATTTTTCAGATAGTTTTAGAATTGGATACAAATTTTACAGTTACTGTAACCATAAATATAAAGTATCCCGCTAATCAGACCAAATCGTCAGGGTGTAAGTAAAGCATAATTATTATTTAATATATATATTTTTTATATTCCTCCCCCTAACATGATTAGGGCTGTTTTTTATCTTGTATTTATATATCTTTTTCATTTTTATCTTTTTCCTTTCTTTTTTTATGTAATTTTTCCTTTACTACTTTCTTACATGGCTATTATATCGCATTGTCTTTTATTTTTTATAATATTCTGGTTCTTTTCTTTCTTACAATACTTATTTTTTGTTTTCTTATTTTACAATCATACATTTTACTTGTTCATATTATTTAATATATAATGAAGTTTATACTGTATAATTTATTTTGGTTATACTTTGTAAATGGTTATATTTATACTAAGTAATAAATCTAGCGAAAACGGAATTATCACAAATCAAAAATTTACTCTCTTCTTCTACTAGGACGAGAACTTTTTTGACGAATTGCTGAGCAACCTAATTTACATTCTAAATGTTTTCTAGTTTTATTCGTGACGACAGATATATCAGATCGGAATCAAAACCAGAAACCTGTTATGGACGAGAACCAAAATTTTACAATAGACTTGTCCAAGCACGAGACAAAAGTGATAAAAGATGTAGTTGTCAACATGGTAAATATTATGTTTTTGTGTACTTAAGTAGTATAAAAATGACTAGGTGACGCCCGCAACTCCGTTGCGCCAAAACTCGTTTATCGCGCGGGAACCGTACATTTTCCCGAGACAAAAAGTATCCTATATCCTTCACCGGGAGCCAAAGTATCCCCATACCAAATTTCAGCAAAATCGGTTCAGCGGTTTGGGCGTGAAGAGGTAACAGACAGACAGACAGACAGACGGACAGACAGACAGACAGACAGATAGAAAGACACACTTTCGCATTTATAATATTAGTATGGATATCTCCGTCACCGGATTCGGTGACGGTGGTCGCTTTCATTGAAACCAGGTCAATTACGCAGGAGTAATTTTATAGTGCTCAAGTATATGCGCAGTACACAAGAGCAAGTTCTCTATTCCTTTTACTCTCATAACCTAGTGGGACGGACGACCGACACGACTGGCGAGAGATCAGGCGCAGGACCGACTTTTTACATGCACATCCGATGCATGGATCATCTTGTCAAACAATCAGGTCATCAGTCTGCATCGTCCTAACCAAACATGGAAATGACATGGTTCCAACGAAGGAATCAAACCCACGACCCCCAAGCCAAGAACCACTAGACCACGAAGGAGTTAATTAGTATAATATCCTTATATTACGTATAAATAATATGACATTAGTATTGAGGCATTTGACAGTATAAATAATTATAACAAATAATGATAATCTTTGTTTTTTTAGAATGATGAAAAACCTCATACGTATGATTTTGTGGCAAGAGTGGATAGTGACACGAGTTTGTTGGAAAAAAAAGGTAAGTAATTCAAAAATAATGTTTTCTGGCAGACTAGTTGATGCCCGCAGCTCCGTTATGGAGAGATGCATTTATCGCGCGGGAACCGTAAATTTTCCGGAATAAAATTCTCGGGCCTCATAAAAATTATGTATAACAATAAACAAACGTTATAAAAGTTACAGACGTAAATAATATTTACAGAGTTCGACGAATCTCTAATAAGATTGAGAGACGACAGTGTTAGGCGGTATACTCTACAAATACTGAGGAGGTGTAAGGGCGGCGAGTGCGTGCCTAAACTGAGCATGGAGCTAAAGTGGAGTAAAAGGTAATAACTAATTTATGAACTAAAAACGGTTATTTTCGGTATAATTGTAAGCTACCTAAACCACGTGGTGAACTTTCTTGGCTGTACCACAAAAACCTTGCAGGTTTATTGTATACCTACTCTACACACTATTATAATAATATACTCTGTGACTCTACGTTAGATAAAAGTTGTGATTGTATTACTTATATAAAATAAAATAAAAATGGACGAAGACACTGGCCGGCGCAATACAGTTAACACTAGTGCAGGGGTCAGACTCTTCCATACTATTTTGTGGCTTAAAGAAAGATTAAAGATATTATTTAGTTCGTGTAACAAGTAGGTAAAAAAAACGTCAATTTTGGACGAGTTTGCGTTTAACGGAATACCACAACTAAATAAGATTTGTTTTTTTGAGTGTGGTACTAATTTTCTACTTACTCCAAATCTCCTTAGTGCAATAAGTATATATAATTACTAGCTGTCCCGGCAAACGTTGCTTTGCCATAATAATAAAGTATTTTACCCATATAATTTTATTGAAGTGACTAAATAAGTATGTCGCCACGGCAACGTCGATCGCTATCTCGTCGCACAAACAATGGTCGCCGTACCAGTCTCAGGTTGTAATAATTTACTATTATTTATTTAACAAATGCACTTATCAATATATAAAGTACCCAGTAGCCGATTCTCAGACCTACTGAATATGCATATAAAATTTAGTAAAAATCAGTAAAGCCGTTTCGGAGGAGTTCGTGGACTAACATTGTGACACGAGAATTTTATATATTAGATATTATATAAGTCTGAAAATTAGTGAATTTAATTTATAAAACTGGAATTTTATGTTTATATTCATTGTTCATCCAGCTGTCCTGAATCTGGATGCCAGTACGTCCTGGGGTCGTCGCTAAATGAGACCATGACCGTCGCGATTAGAAATGACGGTGACAACTCATACGTCTCCTGCGCCAAAGTAAAAGTTACGGGGGCTAAGGTAAGAAGGGGGGCAAACGAGCAAACGGGTCACCTGATGGTAAGCAACTACCGTCGCCCATGGACACTCTTTGGCTCTCTCACTCACATGGCAACTTTCCTATATTAGTTAAACAAATAACAGATAGTCAGGGAGCCCTAGAACATTTTTTTTATTACTAAGAAGCAAATTTTTTGAGTAGTTTCATTTTGATAAGACAAACAACTTTTTTATCTGCGAAAAATATCTAAATCTGCTAACAGAGATAGGATTTCATACTTTGATTTGATGTTCCTAAAAATATATGGATTGTTCTATTTGTAGGACAATGTTACTCTTAAATTATATAACTATTAACTTAACAATAAACAAAAAATCTGCTGGTTAGGGTTAAGTTTTAGGGTACCGTAGTCAACCAAGTTTTGTTGATTACAGAACCCTAAAACGACGCCTCACTATGAGTTCCCCTTACTAAGACGCCTAAATGAACAATAAAATTGAAAAATATTTTATTTGACAATAAGAAGAAAGGTGCGCGATGTTCAATACTAATCTTAGATGGTCAATTATATTGCACAGTACGTGATATAGCGCAATAAAATTGATCGTCTAGCTAGGGGCCCGCTAATGCCTGGTTTATTAATTCTTTTGCAGAAGTTCATCTTGTCCCTAGCGTTGTTGATTGGTTAATTTTTTGACATTTGGCTAACCAAACAAAAGCGATGGTGAAAAGATAAACTTCTGAAAAAAAAAACTCAAGAACTGTTGTTCATCATCAGCATTTGTCTGTCTATTTCCACTGGAACTGTGTTGCGAGGAGTGTGTTTTTAGATACAATAGAATAATAATTGCCGTGCTGAATTTGGTCAGTCAATGACAGTACTTATTTTGTGTTTCAGATAGCCGACTGGAGTTGTGACCATAGAGAAATAAGAGATACCTGTAGATTCAATGAAATAAAGCGCTCTTCTGAGGTAACATAATAAAATTAAACTATAGACCAAAATAAAGCATAAACTAACATTTCGCTATTCCAAGATTGCAACGAAATCATAATTTACTCTCGTAACTGGCCCCTCAGTAAAAATGCAATTTGTTCGTTTCGATAGCGAAGTTAGATATCAAAAATGTATGTATGTATTTACCATCGCATCCCAACGCCATCTTCCATCAGTTTGGTCAGAATGACGGGAGAATGATCGTCTAGCCGGCTGAATGACGGACTGATCATTTCTTTATCATGTCAATTTTCAGCCATTATACTGTACATGTCAGTTTCATGTAAGCCATACACGCTACGGTCTACCGGAGAGGTCACCTGTGCAGTTATGCCTGCGGCCTGCGCAGGTGTTACTCGAAAGAATTGATTTTCGATTTTGCGCCGGTCGCCTGTGCAGGCTCAAAAAGTGCAGTTTTTTGCAGTCTATTCCCACACATATTTCGGTCTACTTGCGCAGGTATACCAGCACAGGTGGACCTCTCCGGTAGACCGTAGCGTATATGGCAGCCATTAGATTGATGGACTGAACTGATGCCACAGCCTGTAACCGTTGTCGAGATGCGTCATGTCAAATACATGCATTTCTGACATTTTTAACTTCGCTATCGAAACTAGCAAAATATGCGTTTTAACCGGGTAATATTTTGAGATTATTTGTCAAATTGACTTACTAGGATCAAAGAGATCCAAAGTAGGATTGAAACCATGCTTTCCGCATCTCCTTGGTTCTAGCACCCGCTGACTATCAAGTTTGACATGAGCAAGTTTTCGTATGGAGCGAAACAGCTGGATGTAGTTGTGGAGCTGTACAATAGCTGTTCTGACAAAGAGCCGGCACAAACTAAGAATAAGACGATAAACTACGTACTGAATAACAACGAAATTGTTGTGAAAGGGTAAGGTTATTACTTATTACTTACTAGTGAAAGCGAAATTGATCTTGGTCTTGCAAAAAAGCATAACCAAGATCGTTACCGTGACTATAAGACCGCGTTAGGGTCAATTCAGACCGCGACGCGACGCGTAGATGCATTTCAAAATTTGTATCGATTTGACAGATTTGCAAGACGCCTCACGCAGTTGATATCTGTCAATTCAGTACAAAATATAAAGAAATCATACAGTTAATATACCTAGCGGAATAGAGAAAGAGAAACAAAGGCCTGAGCAAGCGAGATGTCACTATCAGTAACACTGCGTGGTAAAAAGAGACGTGTGATTCACGACAGCAGAACTCTTTTTTTGACGTCCAGTCGGCACTTATCGGCACGTTGACAGTTTAATCTATACTAATCTATACTAATATTATAAATGCGAAAGTGTCTCTGTCTGTCTGTCTGTATGTCTGTCTGTCTGTCTGTTTGTCTGTCTGTCTATCTGTCTGTCTGTCTTTCCGTCCGTCCGTCCGTCCGTCTGTCTGTCTCGCTTTCACGCCAAAACTACTGAACCGATTGTAATGAAATTTTGTACACAGATAGTCTAAAGCCTGAGAAAGGACATAGGCTACTTTTTAACCGGAAAAAGGGGTTGTAAGGGGGTGAAAATACGTAAACTTGTTCAAATTAAGTTAATTCCAAAAAATCATAATAGATGGCGCCGTACGTCCCCTACATCGCGATATCGCTTTCTATAAGAGGTGGTACCATGTTGAATAGCGTTTTTCGATTCTTGCGATTGTTATGCACGTCGATAGTGAATAACTCACTACTCAGTACTTTATCTACGCAGTGATGAGTGACGAAACCTTAAACCTACCAATGCTAAATAGTTTATGGGTTAAGCTAAAGTTGTGTAATGGGGGGCTAAATAAGATTTAGGTTTAATATAAAAAAAAAAATATGTGCGCACTGCCCAGCTATTTTTGGGTATTTTGATTTATTAGGCCTGGAGATAGTGACACAAAATTCTTGGTGATTTGTTCCAGTATGGCGGTTTTACAGGGGTATAATTACGTAAAGGCGAAAAGGAAGATGATAGTCATAGCTCTCGCACTGGCAGCCCAAACGCGTGGGCGTTAATCAAACGTATCGGATAAATAACGAGTGTCGAACGATTTGTTCCACAAAAATGCTTGTATTTTCAGATAGTCGAAAAAATGCCATTTTTGTCGGGTGCGGCTTACAGCCCGCCATACCGACGCGAATACGTTAATTTTAATTAAAAAATTGAACCATTTGTACCAGGCTAATTTTTGCATAGCTAATTATCGTCGAGTATCCATTCACGAAAATCACCTTGCCATACTTTTCCGACAGCGCCCAATGGCCGCCATACCACTGCAAATGTGTAAGTTTTTTTTCCGTCAAACGATTTGTACCACCTTGAAACTTATTTTAACAGTTCCCTGTATGATCATAAATAGGAGTCTGATAATGCCATACCTGTGGGAGGCAGCGAATGTGAATAATATTTTTTTCAAAATCCTAAGATTTCATACGCAATTCAAACGGTTTTTCAAGTATGGCGCCACTTTTTCCGTCTACTACAAGTATGGCAAATATAATAATGGTCATATTGTATCGTATAATTTCCAAAAATCCAAATGCCATACTGGTCCAATTTTTATCACTTTTTTGCTCAAGTCCGATAGTCATCCCGCCCCATGGCAAAAAAAATGTTACTTTATTGTTAATGTTAGTGTATGTTTTTTTTGGTACAATTGTCAAATGACGAGACTACAATGATGCCATGATGTAAAAAATGATCTTACCTATCTTATAGTCGTATTTTTAAAACGTGTCAAATAAATAAGTATTTAAAGTATGGCAGCACTTTTTCCGCCTACTAGAAGTATGGAAAAAATAATAACGGTCATATTTTGTCAAATACTTTCCAAAAATTTAAATGCCATACTGGCACAAATCGTTTGGCAAAAAAAATCTTACACCTTTGCAGTGGTATGGCGGCCATTGGGCGCTGTCGGAAAAGTATGGCAAGGTGATTTTCGTGAATGGCTACTGGACGATGATTAGCTGTGCAAAAATTAGCCTGGTACAAATGGTTCAATTTTTTAATTAAAATTAACGTATTCGCGTCGGTATGGCGGGCTGTAAGCCGCACCCGACAAGTATGGCATTACGCTTTTTAGTCGAATATTTTTAGTCGAAAAAAAATAAGTAGGCAAAAGCCTACTTATTTTTTTTTCGACTATATGAAAATACAAGCATTTTTGTGGAACAAATCGTTCGACACTCATTATTTATCCGACACGTTTGATTAACGCCCACGCGTTTGGGCTGCCAGGGCGAGCGCTATGACCATCATTTTCCTTTTCGCCTTTACGTAACTATACCCCTGTAAAACCGCCATACTGGAACAAATCACCAAGAATTTTGTGTCACTATCTCCAGGCCTATAAGGGGTACCAGGGTTTTAAAAAGCTTTTAAATTTGACACCAATTTTGTTGACACCGCGCGCTATAAACTGAAGTCCACGCGGACGAAGTCGCGGGCAACAGCTAGTCTTATATAAAGATGCTTGTGTAAGTGTATACGTACCTACACATATTTTTACACACAGATGTAAATCAATTTCGGTTTCGTTTGACAGCTCGAGATTGCCGATTCCGCTAGGTACGAGTATTAACTTTATGATATAAATGCATATCTACGCGTTGCGTTGCGGTCTGTCAACCCTCTCAGCGACACGACACGGCACAGCCAAATATTTTGCAAGAGATGATGCTTGCAACCCCGTTACGCCAAAATTAGTTAAAAGGAACCGTACATTTTTCCGGGATAAAATGTATCCTATGTCCTTTCTCGAGACACAAAATATCTCCATACCAAACAGCAAAATTGCTTCAGTGGTTTGACGACACACTTTTGCATATTATTATTAGTATGGAAGTATGGATGAAATCGTATGAAGGAAGCAGCGCTACGCTGCAAGGGAGCGACACGACACAACGTGGAGTATCGCGTCGCGTAGGCTCTGCCGCGTACAGCTTGGCAAAAGAGTATGGATTAAATGAGGGCGCTTTTCTTTAAATATAGGCAACATGCAACCCTACGCTTCGCTTTTGAGTTTTGACACAATTTGTACTGGAGTTGACAAGTAATGTAGTGTTGTCATAAATAAAAACTCTTAGTTTCAGCTGTCACCGCATCAGACTCTTATTTGCCAAGCTGTAGTGTCTCTATAGTGCCAGCTCGCCTTTATAATAATTATATGGATGCTTCACACCACGTCAGTCCGGCCCCGTGCTAAGTACCTGAAGGACTTGTGTTACGGGTACCAGACAACGGAAATATATTTTATACTTTATACTATAGGTACTTACATAAATATTGATTTTAAGATTTTTATTATATGATACACATAATATATTTTAATACACATCCATGACCCTGGAACATTGAAAACTTTTTGTTCCGTCGGTGGGACTCGAACCCGCGACCTCTGGCATGAGCGTTGCCAACCACTGAGCCACGGAGATCTTTATAATGATTTATTTTTCAGTTTCTACTACCCTCTGAACATAACAGACCGAGACATCGCCGACACTACGTCAGCTACTGTGGGCTTGCTAGAAACATTTACGGTACGTAACTACGCCCACTACATTATATTAAACATTATGTCCCGAGTCCCGACACCGAGCCTATAGTTTTTAGGGTTCCGTAGCCAAAATGGCAAAAAACGAAACCCTTATAGATTCGTCATGTCTGTCTGTCTGTCTGTCTGTCTGTCTGTCTGTCCGTCCGTATGTCACAGCCACTTTTCTCCGAAACCGTAAGAGCTATACTATTGAAACTTGGTAAGTAGATGTAGTCTGTGAACCGCATTTAGATTTTGATACCAAAATGGAAAAATTATTAAAAATTTTAGGGGTCCCCATAGGTACAACTGAAATAAAAAAATATATTTTTTATCTGGCCTATGCGTGTGGGGTATCTATGGATAGGTCTCCAAAAATCATATTGAGGTTTCTGATAATATCATTTTTTTCTAACCTGAATAGTTTGCGAGAGAGACTCTTCCAAAGTGGCAAAATGTGTGCCCCCTCTAACTTCTAAAGTAGGGGCATGATAATTCTAAAAATATATATGATGTACATTACTATAAAAACTATCAACGAAAATTGGTTTGAACGAGATCTAGCCAGTAGTTTTTTTTTTATACGTCATAAATGATAAACCTTAATTGAACTTTCATTATATCAAAAATGAAATATTAAAATAAATCAAAAACCTTATAATTTTATAGAAATAATTCTTATTGCTGCTGCGGAACCCTTCATAAGCGAGTCCAACTCGAACTTGGCCGGTTTTTTTCTATTATAACGATTTGTTTATGTCAATATTGGTCAGAATACCAAAGAGATTATAATCACTACGTTTTAACTATGAGAGCCCGAAAAAAATTACAAACGTCACAGAAAAAAATTAGTCGATAAAATATATGCCATACACATTATTCATTACATTAAAGGCTCTTGCAACCATTATTATATTTTTTTTAATTTTCGACGCCATTTTTAATGTCTACAAGATCAGCACGGCTAATCAAACTAGGTACTTAACGAAATTAAGAAAAATGTAGTACTTAATAGGGAAAAAATGCTGGTGGAAATAATATTATGATCGAAGCTATTACTAGCGCGGAAAATGGTATTTACTATTCTTTATTATATTCTTTAAAGATTTTGAACAGTACAGCTTATGTTTTATTGCTTTAGATTTGATTATAAGAAAAACATTTATCTTCATTGACATCTTATCGTAGGTCATTTAAAATTGTCGGATGTGCCACATGCAACGTTCTTAACCGGTTTTTCAAATGTGTTAAATGTCGGTTGTACCACATACGACATTTTTAATCGGTTTTATAAATGGTTAAATTGTCGGTAGTACCACTCCCGATATTGTTATGGGGATTTATAAATTGGCAAAATGTCGGTAGTATCACATCATAATCATTTCACTTATTTTTCTAATTGGTTTAATGCCACTTGGAGTTTGTTTTATATCTGTCGGTGCTTAAAGACTTTAAACAATTTTCAGAAGGCTTCAAAATTGGTCATTTTTGTACGAAAATTAAGTTTTTGTTGGCACACATACACAATGAATGAATATAATTTTTTAATAAAATAATCGTGTTTTGCGATTATTTCATTCGTGGTATCTAATAGCTGATATTCTCGGCATTTTTTAAATACAAAATAGTAATAAAACATAAGCTGTACTGTTAAAAAACGTTAAAAAAAGGCATTAAAAGGACCTTTTTTTCATACTAGCTT
This sequence comes from Polyommatus icarus, assembly GCA_937595015.1. Classification (NCBI taxonomy): domain Eukaryota; kingdom Metazoa; phylum Arthropoda; class Insecta; order Lepidoptera; family Lycaenidae; genus Polyommatus; species Polyommatus icarus. Next base: position 17,314,655 of record OW569332.1, read on the forward strand.
TAACTTCAGTTACAAGATTTCCATGAACATTTTTTTCCTATACTATTATTATAATTTTCTCAAATCGTTGAGTAGCTAGTTTGATTAGCCTCGTTGATCTTATAGACATTGTAAATGCAGGACTTGCAATATGTCTTAACAAACATATTATAGATTTACTCAGATTATGTAAAAATGAAATTATTCTCAAAAAATACCATAGAATAAATAGAGAATCTCGGATGAAGAAGACTGCTTTTGATTAATTAATTTAATAAATATTTATCTATGTTTTTCATGAAAATGAAGGCCGTAAGTATGTAAGTGCCCTAAAATTTAGAGATTTTTACGAACTACCTGATTACGCAAACTTCCTTTCGCTGACAAATTAATGGACCTGCAAAACAGTCAGTCCTTCGTCACTATTTTCTGTATTTCCCATATATTTGGACAAATTACCTCTCCAGCGTATTTGGCAGATGTCGATAAGATCCATAGCAAGTTGTTCCACTTGGAAAATATAATATTTGGCATTACAAATTCATGGTAGCCACCGCCGTTGCCACGTCAGCGCCTTGTTTTGAGCTTTAGTCAAACTGCCTTAACTACTAAAACATTTGCCCCATGGTAATAATTTAAAAGACAATTCTATTCTTTACATAATCACAATTAATAATTTGATATTTATTTAGGTAAGGATTAATTGTTAATTTGCAAAAAAAGCCACGCTAGTAAGAGATGATTTGAAGTTAATTTTTTAATGAAGGGAATGGTTATTATTCGTTAACCATAAAAGATATATATATGCTGTTCTGGATTTTTTTGTAGATAATGATGAATACTATAAGTATTTATAATATTATTTATATGAATCAGCTGTATTTTTCGCAGCGCAAGCGAAATAATGTAATTTATTGCAAATTTTTACCACTTTCGGCTTTATTTTTGCGATTTTCGGTATGATCCCTAATATTTTTCTGAAGAATACACTATATATTTTCTTTACAAATAATGTAGCTTAGCACTGGTAAAATAAATTTTAAAATTAGTTCAGTAGTTATTGAACATATTCAATACAAATAAAGATATAAAGACTTTTCTAAACACGAAACAAACTTTTCGTCTTTATGATTGATAATAAAAAAAGTATTAATTTTATTAAGTTAATTTAAGTTATGGTATCAAAACGTTAACAAAATAGTGATGGCCATAATTTTTAATTTCAATGTTTTAAGTTAATTTACATTTCGGACGAAAATTTGATTTTCTGAATTATTTATGTCATAAGAAATATTTTGCATTTTCATACATACATTGTTTTTACGTTTTATTTGACAGAAGTCCTTAAAAACATATATAAATTACCAACAAAAATAACAACAAATATATATTTGTTGTTATTTTTGTTGGTAATTTCTACATGCGACATATTTTAAATATAAATTTATCACTTAACAATGGCGTAAGTGCCACTTTCGACAAGCAATCTTTGATTTTGTCAAGCAACAATGTCGGTTCTGGCACTTCCGACAAATCAGCATTGCTCGTACTCCGTTAAAAAGGTCGGAAGTGAATTTTCTCATATTTATTCATAAAATACGGGCTACTCCTAATAATATACTAAACGTAAATAACTTATAGAGCACAACCCTGAAATTTCATGATTCTATTTGAAATAAGTAAAAAGTTATTCACAATTTAGACTTTGATTCGCTCTCCTGTAAAGTTGCTGTTTTTCACATCCGACATTGTTAATAGTCATGGGCGAGATACTTACAAACACTTAATAAAATATCCTTTTCCATGCCTATTTCATGCAAAGAAACAAACTTTTCATCTTAACTATTACTATTAGGTATAGATATATTATTTTATCAATTATACGTTTCAGATAAAAAACAACGGTTCCGTGGTATGGGAGCCGTTGCTGACCGAGATAAAGATTTTGAAGCAACCCTACATAAACGACTTTGTTGTAAGTATTTGTAAATTTTAATTTAAACTGTAGCGAATAAATAGAGCGTATTTTTCTATATGCCTATACTCCCAAGTTTTGTGGAAATATAACCCCTTAGGCCCAAATAAGACCGCAACGCGACGCGTATGGATTGCATTTGGATCGAACGTAGCGCGTAGTGCGAAAGTGCTCTAAGGGTCTAAACACACTAGGCCGACGTAAATTCCGCCGCGTTTACGTCGCGTTTCAAATCCATACAAAATATGGGCGGAACGCGACAGACGACACACTATGCCGAAGTTCCGTCGTGAGCCGAATTTCCGTCGAGCCAAGTCGAACGTAAAGTTATGACTGTTTAGCTGCAACACACTATACGCCACGGAATTATCAAACCCGAACATTATAGGAAATCCAACCTTATCTCCAAAGCGTTAACGCACACATTACATCTGAGAAACCGACATCCAAAAAACGAGGAGGTTATATGTTCGGCTGTGGATATATTTTTTTAAATAGGTACTCACTTACGCGCGCGTTCCGCAACGCAAATTACGCCGCGAAATTTCGGCTCTTCACGTAATTTATAGTGTGTCGCATCAGACGTAAGCGGCGGAACGTAATTTCGGCCACGTAAATTACGCCGGCGTAATTCAGCCTAGCGTGTTTAGACAATAAGGGTCAATTTAGACCGCAATAGCCGCAATGCGACGCGTGTATTTCTAAATTCGAATTGAATTGACAGCTTTGCATGCCGTCTCACGCAATTGAAGTCTGTAAATTCCGTACTTTAGAAATGTACCTACTACGCGTCGCGTTGAGGTTGGTATTACAAATATAGGTCTGAATTGACACTTAGAGCGCTTTCGCACAACGTTCGATTCGAATCCAGTCCGGACCCGAGATTCACGGATGACGGAGAAAATTCCGACTTCGAATACCTCACTAGGTATATCCGAAGTCAGCTGTCATTTTAATAAGTGTACCCAATAGTGAGCATTTGAAGATGGATGCCCCGGTGTACGGGCAAAGCCTTTAAGGTTTTTGTGACACCGAGTTTTGTTTTTGTAATAATATGTAATATGTATAATTTTGTGAAGAAAAATAAATTTATATGCGTAAGCTGTCATAAAAAAGTGTCTCTATCCAAGACGTTCTCTTTATTGCTTCTTTATAGAATCAGGGATCAAAATGTATGGAATTGACATTAGACGAGTCGAACGTCAACTTCATATTATTGTCGAACGCTCATGTCAATTCCATACATTTTAATCGGTGATTTTACAGGCTATAAACTGTAACATAACAAAACTAAGAGCTTTACTTTAGGGTGTGTGGGGGTATAGAGTTCGCTGTAAAAGTAGCAGCGCTAAAAGAGTAATTACTTATTTTTTCACTTTCGTATAGGAAAATTCATGACACTGAAGCGCTTGCCCATATAAATCACAAAAAAAACGCTCATTCAGCGCTGCTACATTTACAGTATATAAGGGATACATACACACCCTAAAGTCTCATCATCTATTATGAGTTTTGTTACACCTTAATAGAAGGGATAAAGAAAACGGCAAAACGGCCAGCTCTACGTTCGCCCCGGGGCGTATTTTCACGGATTCAGATCAGACGTAGTGCGAAAGCGCTCTTACTAATTAAAAAAAATATATTAGCAAGCATCGGTTGTCTTTGTCCGTATCATTGAAAAACTCAGACGACAAATACAGTGGACCTTTAAGATCTTTTTGTTTCAGATTTTGAATGAAGACTTCTATTGTGCAAAACAAAATGATTCAAAGTACATTATTTACAGTAACTGTACTTTGAATTTAGACGCAAATTCTTATATTGAGTTGAAAACGCAAGTCAACATTACAAAAAACGCAGTAGGTATGTAAATTTTGACCTGGCGAACGTTGTTTTTCCATGTATGTTATTTTTGAATACTGGCCAGTGGACTTACCGGTAAGCACTCTAAATTTAATCAAAATCGTATATAATAAAAGTAAAATATAAATAGCCATTTCGGAGAAGTTTTGTAACAAACACGAGAAAAAATATTTAGTTTAAAATGACGCCTGCGATTCTGATGACACTAACTGCTGCACTCAGAGAAGAATAATTATTACCTAAAAGGGGTGACAGACGTACGAACTTAAAGTACGCGGGTTTTAAGGGCGTTCCCTCTGGAGATTCCGTAATTGACCGTATTTAAAGCCTTATAAACTCATAATCTGAAACTCACAAAGTTATAATAAAAATACAGCAATAATCTTCAGTATATCAACATTCCTTTCCCAGTTTAAAATTTTCTATTTTTGTTTATTATACTCATGATATCAGCTTCCAAAGTAATGCCAATATTTTATTAAAATTCAACCATACATTCAGCACCTCTTTAGCATTTACAAATAACTTTTTTTGAAACTCACGTCAATAGATCGACGATATCATAAACTACATATTCCCCGTTTTATTTTTTTTAGGACAATTTTGAACTAAGATAAGTAAAAATAATAGGGTTTTGGCGCGATCTCGGCAACGCGGCAAATGTATGGCCAAGGTCGTTTGCTCGGGGGACGGCCTTAAGATCGCGAACTTACTCGGCTCGCGTCGGTGACACACGAAAATCGTTTACACTGAATTACCATGCCCCCAGGCTCACGGCTCGCGGCGCACGGCTCGCGGCTCGCGGCTCATTGCTGACACACAGGCGATTAAGATCGTCGAGACTGGAGCCATAAGTCCGTATACTTACTCGAGTGTCTGTCACCCCCTTAACGGTATCGTTCCGATCTTTGCCGCGGCTAACCGCGACCGACAAAAATTCAAATAAAATGCCACTTTATGACTTATCCTATAGGTTTCATTTTACTCTACGCCCACTAGCTTTTACGCCACAAGCGGCGGCAGCATGCTGCATGAGTCGCTACATATTATTATATGTAGCGATCCATACTGCCGCCGCTCAGTAGAAAATGATACATTCTATGGGCCAACCCACACGTACCACAACCACACGACGTGGTCGGGCGTATATTTCGTATTGTAAATGAACTGGACCATTCACACAGACCACATTTTGCGGTCGTTGTCGACCACTTGTCAGATAACTTGTCAGACGCAACCACAGCCGACCACATCGCAACCACATCGCAATCGCACCGGTTGCTTAAAGTTAATACCTAAAGCGGGAAACAAACCTCCAGACGACCCAAAATCTTACCGTCCGATAACGTTACTGCCTTGCTTAGGTAAATTACTAGAACGTCTCATCGTACCTCGCCTGCTACCCGGTGGCCCTAAATTTCATAGTCATCAATTCGGTTTCACCGCCGGGGAATCGACTGTTGACGCGGCTAGGGAAGTTAGAAAAATAGTAAATCTCTCGGAATCGAAATACGTGGTCGCCATTTCAATAGATATCTCCGGCGCGTTCGATCATGCTTGGTGGCCGTATTATTACTAAAATAAAAAAATCGAGGTTGCTACTCTAATATTTATGCCATAATACGTTCTTACTTTTTTAATGGTCAAACTAAGCTTCGACTTGGCCATTGTACACACGCCAAAGATTTAACTTGCGGCTGCCCTCAGGGCTCTGTTATCTCGCCAAAACTATGGAATTTCGGATTTGATGATTTATTAAGTCTTCCCCTACCACCGCTGTGCGTACTAGTTGGCTACGCCGATGACGGTTTTCTAATCGTTCAAGCAGATTCACGATCCGAAATTGAATCTAAAGCCAATGATAGTCTTAATTTAATATCGAGCTGGGGTAAACGTAATCGCCTAAAATTCGCCGCGCATAAAACTTACCAAATACTTCTAAAAGGTTCCCTTATATCTTCCCCTAGCATTAAACTTGACAATATTAACGTTAAACGCAAACAGTCACTCTGTTATCTTGGTTTTTACTTGGAAAATAAATTTACAATTATAGAACATATAATTCAAACCGGTGAGAAAGCGAAGCGCAATTTTACGTCGACATGGGGCCTCTCTTTCAAAACCCTAAAATTAATTTACACCGCTACTTACCTAGTAGGCAGCATTTGCTACGGGGCCCCCGTGTGGGCTGACAGCGCAACAATCGGCGCGGCTCGTCGCAAGTTGCTACAAAGCCAACGTTTTGCTCTTATATTCTTATGCAAAGCTTACAGGACAACAAGCACCGAAGCGTTGCCTGTGTTAGCCGGAGTTTTACCCGTTGACCTTGAGATTCAGCGTCGTGCGACAATGTATTATCATAACAAAAACATTGACAACCCGTTCTTTTTAAGCGCTCGCGATAAAATTAAAATAGCAAGATTGTTTGAACCTTTAGAAAACTCTGTGCAAAGCCTAATCTCCGAATGGCAGTCGCGATGGGACTGTTCCACCAAAGGGCGTCATCTTTATAATTTTTTCCCTAATATTCGTGAACGGCTATCCAAACATTGGATGGATATTGATCATTGCGTTTCTCAATTCCTGACCGGTCATGGAAATTTTAAGGCCAAACTTTACGGATTTAAACTAGTAGCTTCACCCATGTGTGAGTGCTCGACCGAAGGCAACATGTTTGAACAAACCGGTCATCATGTTCTCTGGGAGTGCAGTCTCTGGCAGGACGAAAGAACTACTATGCTAAACAACTTATTCTGTACATCTGGAGTCCGATACTACGGTGATCTCGTGGACAGCGCTAGGAACTTCCGTGCCTTCAAGCGTTTTTGTCACAATTATTATTAGCAACAATCAAACACATTAAAATCCAATATTAACTTAGCTTTAGCTTAGGAGTCAAAATTATTAACCTTATTCCCGTGGTGCTTCCTCTTAAGTTCTTTGACTTTCGGTCATTGCAACTTTGTGCTGTCTCCCGCTTTTATGGGGAGGGAAATTGGAATCTTCCTACTCCTCCTATTTTCTTCTGGTTAATTTCGTTGCGGGTTCCAAGACAGATTTAGCATGTCCCTCGGGCTCCCTGAGATCATATCAAAGGGTTTTCGTGGTTGGATACCGCTGTCGATCCTGGCGACACAGGAGATACAGTGGTGGGTATGTGTGGTGGGCCAAAGCCCGTTTAAAAAAAAACACATCGCAACCACGTCGCAACCACATCGCAACCACAACGTTGCGTCGATGCAACGACTGTGCGCGCACACCGCCCGCGCTCTTCCCCCCCTCCGTTTCATTGACTTACGTACGTAACCACATTGTAACCACATCGCAACCACTGGCGACAACGCAGCCACGTCGGCATTTTATCGGTACCACAACGCAACCACAAAATACTGCAGCGACACCATTCACACGTAACCACTGCTCGACGACATTTTGTCGTTGCGATGTCGTGTGGTTATGGTACGTGTGGGTTGGCACTATGTCATAAAGTAGCATTTTATTTCAAGTTCTTTCGGTCGCGGCTAGCCGCGTAAAAGTTCGGAAAGTCACTTTAAAGTTTAACTGTAACTAAATTAATATTTTGTCCATAAGCGCCGTCTATTATCTGTCAAACTCTGCATTAAATTGAAGTTTATTCATCATTAAATGTCTCAGAGTGCGTTGTCGTTCAAGTCTTTACAAAATGGTGGCGTTGGGTTTTTGTTTTAAATATCCTTATTCGGGGCCCCCGTAAGGGCTACTGACGCCTGTGTGCAAAAAAAGGATTTTGGCGCCCCTTTTGGCAATTTTTTTGGGACCTTAGTTTTGGCGCCCCTAAAGATGATAAGGATGGCGCCCGTGTGCATTGCACACATTGCACATAATATGGCAGCGGGGGCCCTGTCCTTATTAGTAATTTCAACACGTTTTAGTATTAAATTATTGCTCTGCATCCTTAGCACAATATGATTTTAGGTTATACTAGCTGTTGCCCGCGACTTCGTCCGCGTTAACATAGTATAATAACAAAGATGGATAGTTTTCCCCCTTTTCGTGGATCCTTATACAAAGGGTAAAAACAGGAACCTATTTAAGCAAACGTTTAAACGTCATAGTAACTTTATGCATACACAGTCTCAGCCCGATCAGTTTAAAATTGACAAAGTTTCATGCAAAATTCCATCCCCTATTTTACCCCCTTAGGGGTGAAATTTTTTAAAATCCTTTCTTAGGAAACGCCTACGTCATAGTAGCTTTATGCATGCAAAGTTTCAGACTGACCGGTTTAAAATTGACAAACTTTCATTCAAACTTTCAGCCCCAATTTTACAACCTCGGGGGTAGAATTTCCAAAAACGCTTAAATACGCATTCATTCATTTTTATTCAGTAGCCCAAAAATAAAGTTTCATGTTTCTAACTAAAGAAATGACGGACTTTCATATAAACTTTCAACCCCTATTTCACCCCATTTGGGTTAAAATTTCCAAAATTCCTTCCTTAGTGGATGTTTACTTTATAAAACAACCCTACTCACCAAATTTCGTGACTGTAGCTGTAACAGTTTTCGCTCAGCGATGATGAATCCGTCAGTCAGTCAGTCAGGACTTGTAATTTTAATATATATATATAACGTTAATTTTAATATATATATAACACTAACATAGTATGTACCTACTATAAGAATACTTTTTTTCAGGTATACATATGAACAAAAATAATTCGTTGGTTTTCAAAACGGAAATAATTTTGAGCTTTTCACGCACGGAACTCAATAGTTTCACGTAAGTTTTGTTATTTTATATATGCAACCACTTTGTACAGTAATCGTATACTTACAATGTTATCAAACTGAGAAAGGGATAAAAGTGTATAAAATAAAACAGTATATGGGTTGATACTTGATTCAGACCGAAACGCGACTTGTAAATACATTTCTTTTATATGGATTCGCAAGACGTCTCACAGTCACGAGTCACGCAATTGAAATCTGTCAAATCCATACAAAATTTATGCCGCGCCGCGCCTCGCCTCGCCTCGTCGCGTTTCAGTCTGAATTGACCCTTAGAAGGATGCATAATGTTTTCAAAGGCGGATTCAAACATCGAACAAAACTTTTGTGCTGCCTTAGTGTGAAATTATTCCCTCAAGCTCCAAGCGGTCGCATGCGACCGCGATAACAATAGATTTCCGCGATCGCGATCGAGGTAATATTGCAGTTCTAACATAATATATACTTATCCTATTGATATTTCATTTTTCAGGTTAGACGCCACGGCAATGTACGTGAAGGACTTAAGTTTTAAGAATCATAAGAGTTATATAATAATTGTTGCTGTATTAGTAGCGACAATTGTGTTGCTGATCATTGGCATTATACTATATAGGGTATGTAGTTGTATTCTAAAAAGAAATAACCTTTTTATTAAAAAGAAAATTTAGCTGACGATGTAATTTTTTTTAAAAGATTTAAATAACCACTTCTTTTATCTGGGTAATCTTCCTTAGGCTGCGTCCCCATCAGACACGGCACGGCGCCGTCACCGTGTTACGGCACGACGCCGCCACCGTGACACAGTACGGCGCAGCACCGTAACACGGTGCCGCAAACGGTGCACCGCGCGCCCCTATTCTGGGTGAAACTTCCGAACAAAAATTGTGTCCAAACTAATTAAACAAGGCACTTATTTGGAACATATAAAATCGGCCAAGTGCTAGTTAAGCTCGCGCACGAAGGGTTCCGTACTATTATTATAGAGAAAAATAACCAAAAAATTATGTTTTTTGTATGGGGGCCCTTAAATATAAATATTATTATAATTTTACCATCAATTTTTAAAGTATAAATACAATTGAGTATTTTGTGTACATTTCAAGTGCATATCTGTTGTAATTATTGGTATAGAGCAAAAAAGACGGTTGGAGAGTAGTATTTTGTGTCGAACTCGAACTCAAACTCGAACTCGAACTCGATTCGAACTCGACTCGAACTCGACTTGAACTCGACTCGAACTCGGTTGTCTGTAAAGTCGGTTTACTGACGATAGTTGAACGTGACAACGTCATAGCCTTAAATGGAACGCCTCAGAGCGAGGTAACGCCGCATATTGCGTCATGTTTTTTCGTGCGCGCAGCCCATATCGAATTATAAGACGTTGTCACGTCAAAAATAGCATCATCATCAATCAGTTTCTGTTTCTTTTTCAATCTTAGTCTTAGTAACAACAAGAGGATAATCCATCGCAATCCATATCCAGACAAGCACTTTCGTTCGAGCGCAAATATCGACTGAATAGGGACATGGGTCAGCGCACCGTACCACCGTGACACGATGCGGCACCGTACCGTAAGATCACGGTGACAGCGTCGTGCCGTAACCATAAAGTTAATATACCTATCGGAATAGAGAAACAAAGGCCTGAGCAAGCGAGATGTCACTATCAGTAACACAGCGTGGTAGAAAGAGAAGCGTGATTTGAGGTTGCATAGCTTTTTTTTCATCTGTTTGACAGTCTGTCTGCCCCTGGGCCGATAGTTGTCAATTTGGGCTCTCAGAAAAATTGTGATTTTAAGTTAAATAATGAATAATTTTAAGAAATACTGCTCTAGAAACATGGTTAAGTGTTTGTGGAATGATTCTGGATCCACACATCGAAAAAACCCGGACAAATATTCATTTCACAGGTGAATTATTCTACATCGACAGGACCTAGTTTTAAGTTTATTTTTGCCAATTCCCTACGAGTTATTGGTATTTTTACGTCCGTGTTCACTTCTGTATATGTTTAATTACATGGAAAACATAACTTGACTAGCCATGGTGCACAATTTAAAGATATTTTGTGTAAACAATTTTCATCTATTTTACACTAGGGCTGCATCAAGTTATCGATAAGTTGTGTCGATATGAAAATATATTTAGTTAAGTATTTAATTATCTAGAAATGTTGAAATGATAACATACTCATCCGTAGTTTATAATTAGTTTATATACTATCATGCATAATTTATCATTTTTAAGGTTCCGCACCCAAAGGGTAAAAATTAAGTCCTAGTAGTGGGGTCCCGCAGCCCGCTTTACTACTAAGACTTCGTTGCCTGTCCGTCTGTCCATCCGTCCGTCCGTCTGTCCATCCGTCCGTCCGTCTGTCTGTCTTCAGGCTGTATAACAAGAACCACTATAGTAATAGACTTCTGAAATTTCCACAGATGTAATGTCATTCTACATTCAATACGGCTGCTCATCCAAGATAGGGAAATAGTTGAAAGCACTTCTGCAAGATGGGCATCAAATAAAAGGGCTCAGTAGGCTCATTGAGAGTGAATTGAAAATTAATAGGGTCTAGTGAAGTCGTGTCGTGTCGTGTAGGTACTGATGTCACGTGACGTAACCTGTCGTGTCGAATCGTGTCATGACATGTCGTGTCGTATCGTACCGGGTTTTAGAAAATGCCCGGTTGAAACCGGTCACCCTTCATGCGCGAGTCCGACTTACACTTGGCCAATTTTTCAGATTTCCTGCTGACCTGGATACCAGAAATTCATGACTTAAAATAATTAACCGTCCAAACTGGACTCCGAAGAAAAAATCATGCATACGAGTACTTAATTATGCAGCAAGCATTTTGAAGAAAAGTCACATTTTACTTCAAAATTACAATTTTATTATATTATATATATGCAGTTTTATTTTATCCCATTTTATAATGCCCGCTGTACACTCTCGCCGAGAGCTCTCGGGCGAGTCTCGTGCGAGAGCCCCTTGCCCGAGTGCGATCATGTTCATTATTGCTTAGTTCAATCGCAGATAAGAACTCAGAGAAGATGGTGGAAAACGACCATTCACCATTCACCATGCATCGAAAGATATCATTGTAATCCAAAGATTTATAATCATATTTAATTTTATTTCTCATATATGATGACTGATAATGACGTTTATTATTGTTATTTTTCTGTTCTACACTGTCCAACAACGGCGGGACTAGTAGTGAAAGACGCGAGAGTGTACAGTAGTGCGCTCGTTTTCCTCGCGAGACCCTAAGTTTGTCTCGGGCGCAAAATACCGACAACGGACCGAGAGGGTCCGAGACAGGCGAGACGAGGCGAGCGCACCCATTTACACTCTCGCACTCGGGCCGCCTCGCTGTGTCTCGGCGAGAATGTACAGCCGGCATTATGTTTACAATCTTACAATTATTATTCCATGATCGATATTTTGTCGAATTACAAGATGTTTGTACATCACTGACACGCACACGTAAACATAATTGTATACACAGATGTAAATCAAATTTTGGTTAAGCTTGACAGCTCGGGATTGTTTCTCTATTCCGATAGGTATATTACCTTTATGGCCGTAACACGGTGGCGGCGCCGCGCCGTGTCTGATGGGGACGCGGCCTTAATTACCATTTTAAAATCCTTATTATTTAATGAATGGGAAATAAATATTATTTTCTTATTAATTTTTATGCGTTTTCAGTGCGGATTTTTCGAAAGGAACACAAAGAAAGAGTTGAATGAACTGAAGAAGGAGTACAAACGACGCAGCACTATAGTATGTATATTAGACTTAGGTATTAATCGTCGCTGTTAAGAATTTGTGTCCTATCTCACATTTTTTTTGTTAAAGTTTGAATGCTTAAATTGTTATAAATTGCATATGTGATAATATGACTTATCGAATGGTATACAAAAAATAAAAAATGTTATATAAAAAAATCGTCCTGAAAGTTGAATAACTTTGAGGGCTCATAACAAAAAAAAACATAAGGTATGATTTATGAAGCTGAAATTTTGGGAATACCTCCATTTTCTTATCATCAATGTGTCTTTATTTTATTTGGAAAAATACCTAATCTTTGACCTTGTCATCACCCCTATTAAATGGGGATTTGACATAACAACACTTCATTAAACTGAAGTTTTAATCACCATTAAATATAATTTAAATGTGGCTGTTAAACTCGGTTATTTTTTATTTTTCAGAGACGTCCAGAAAGTTCCTGCCTTCGGCGCGTGAGTGAGGGTGAGCTCCACATAGAGGAGATACATGATGACCAGGAAAAATTGTGCGCTTATCACCCTAAGTCCTCATGATGCAGAGGATATCAACAGGCTTAGCATAACAACATTAGAAACAGAAAAGAATGGTAATACTGACAGATATTAGTGACAAAACGACGGATTTCTTTTGTGTAACTGTCACTTCGTAGTTAGTCTATTCTTCCGAAGAAAGAAATCGCTTCTATGATGACCATGCTAAGCCTGCAGGAAGAGAGTCTTGGGTCAAAAGTGTCAAACACTTAATAATTTGAAAATTATCATCCAGTTATTATTGTTACAAAATTAAATATATTTACCAGGTGGGCTATTATGACCTCTTATTTCCAGCCAGTTTACGCCCAAAATGTACGTTTTCGGGCGTAAACTGGCTGGAAATAAGAGGTCACAATAACCCACCTGTACCTACCGACGTACAGGTATTACATAATATATTTAATTTTGTAAAATATTTTTTTTAATAGCAACCTATTTTAACTTTAGAACCAGCGTAAACTACCAGTAATTTTATTTTTGTCTAACTATAAGTTTTTATTTTAAGATTATAAAATTGTAATTACTGTTTTTTTTTCAATATTAAAGAAAATAAATAAATGTTATGAAAATAAGTATCTAAGCGTTTCATTCTTTTTTTTTTTATTTTTTTCGTGTGGCAACATTTGTGACAATACGTTAGTTTTTATCTCCCGATTAGAAAATTGTATTTTATTATTTTAACTGGTATTATAAGTTAACAAAGTTTGTAAAACTAATCCTATGTGTGTAATCTCCAAGAAAAATAAATAATTCATTGGCTAGTGAACTTTATTGTGGACTTCCAGCAACTTGTAAAGTGACAGCTGACGGCACCTTTTTTATCGTTGGGGAAATGCATTTACGCATCCCCGGCGGTCTGACGTTTCCAGTCTCACCAGCTTTAACCTTCCATGCAGTTTTAATTTTATTTTTAGAGTTTTTAATTTTATTTTTTATATAAAGAGCCTTAGCTGCTTTACAAACTTTTCTGAAGGTTTTAGAATAGTTTTTAACATATACTTTAAATGCTTCACTACTGTTGATAGACCTTTCATCATACAATTCATATAATTTTTGCCTGCTTATCTTAATTCCTCTAGTTGCCCATTCAATAAATTTACTAATATATAAATAAGTGGTAAATAAATAAGTAAATAAGTAAGTAAAACTATGAAAGAGTGTATGTTATGTAAAACGCAGTACAAAAGGGATGTGGGGTTACATTTCACAAGTAAGTGATTTTAACATCTAATTTCTACGATATTAAACTTTTATTGATATTATAGGCACTTAAAAATGTGGCACTAATCTTATTATACCGTATTCACCACATATTTTACCTTAGTTTTACCGATTTTTGATAAACAATAAAATTCAATAGTGCTGGAGTTTTCTGTCGATAAAACTTATCGATATCTATAATAATTGTATTGAAATCTCCGATAACCGATTTTTATTATCAAATACATATTATTATACTCTTAAAATAATTGACAGATTTCCGTCTGACGAAGGAAGACTGGAATTAGGTATGGTTGAAAAAAATTGAAAAGCCTGGTTGGCGTCTGAAAATTGCTACTACCACTTGCCGTTACTATTTGAAGTGTACAAACGTTCTCTGTGAAAATACAAGGCGCAAAAACTACCATTTGATCGTGATTATGTTTGGAAAAATTATTTCAACGTCTACTCTTTCTTGACAGACTGTAACTGTGTAACGGTAACTAATAAAATATAATGTTAAAGTATCGCACATATATTTTTATTATTTATAAATACCTTTCCTACTCCACCCCAATAAAAAATGTATTCAAACGTTCTATATTTATTTATGGATCGCATTATCCAATTAGTTAATTTCGAAATAGCTAAAATCAAATGAGATAAAGTAAATAGATAAAATATGGGAATGGCATAATCTATATAGATTAAATTCCCTTCTTTTCTTTTCAATAAAGATTAAAAAAAAAAAATAGATAAAAATTGGCTTGCTAGATCCATAAATAATAGGGAACTTTTATATTATTACTAGACGTTCCGCGCGGCTTCTCCCACGTAAATATATAATTTCACAGACAAATTGGTCCACAAAAAATAGCCTATATTATCCTTCACGTTATACATTCCCCCGTTTTTTCCACATTTTCCTCTATTTCTTAGCTCCTATTAGTCTCAGCGTGATAAAATATATAAAATGGGCTATCTAACACTGAAATAATTGTTCAAATCGGACCAGCTATGAGATTAGCGCGTTGAAACAAACAAACTCTTCCGCTTTATAACATTGTATCATGGTATAGATTAGTTAGGGTCTAATCACACAGAACACTTATTCAGCTCTGTTCAGCTTTAATACGATACACTTTAGCACTACTTTGATAATATTAGAAATGAAATTAGAAAATACAATACAACAAAGTTTTTGTTAGAAGCTTATCTTCAGTTTTGTTTTTAGTTTTTCGTACTTAGTGCTAACTGGCAAAAATAAATGGATTATAGAAAGGTACTGGCGTACTGCTACATCACGTTATCTACGTATGAAATCGTTGTTAATTTATTACGCCTATCTAAATTACGGAGAGGAAGTCTGTAATCTTTAATACAAATATATAGCGTTTGTATTATTCAATTTAATATTTTTGTCCTAATGGTCGACATTATCTGAATCTGGAAACATTTCATCGATAATAGAAAAGACAGTTGTACATCACTAGTATTAGTTCCAAATACTCCCACTACTGCTGTCAGCGCCAATATGGCAAATTTCAAACTTCATTTTTACGTCAAATTTAGTTCCTACCCCGAATAATGGGGGAGCTGATTCCGCTTCAAATAGGCACAAAAAATAGCTGTCATTTCAAAGGGTATCAGCAGTCCAGCGCACTTGCATAATGGAGGTCAGTGGTTATACCTCTTTGCCGATCAACGTAACTGGACCAAACTAAAAAACCTGCCACATGCATAGGAATCAACTTCCTCGAGTGTACATGGGAAAATTCATGACGCTGGGGTGCGTGCCCGTATCCATCGACGACCCAGTAGATATTAATCCCAAAATAAATATTGTTCTTTCAGCGCTGTTACTTGCACAATGAACTCTATAATTTAAGGAACACACACATTGCACTTAGATCTGTTACCTACACCCTGTATAGGGGTCGTACCTATACAGAAAAACTTTCAGCTTTTATAAAATGACGAATATTTAGATAAAGTAACTATTTAGATAAAGTAACTGCGAAAATGTGTCTATTTGTCCGTCTGTCTGTCTTTTACCTCTTCACGCCCAAAATGCTGAATCGATTTTGCTGAAAGGCATGTAGATACTTCGAGTCCCGGGAAAGGACATAGGATACTTTTTATCCCGAAAAAATGAATGGTTTCCACGCGATGAACGAATTTTGGCGCAACGAAGTTGCGGGCGTCATCTAGTTACGTAAAATCAGCGCTATCTGTCGCCATCACAAGGAACTATTTGGCGTACTAAGAAATAACCTGGCTCTGTAGCACCTGCTTTTAAAGTTTATCCTTCTCAGAACAGATGTCAGGATCTATAATAATATTATAACTTTGTGTGTCTTTACATCAAATAGCTTTGTCCACACTGTGCCTTTTTCTGTTCATCCAGGGTATGCGTTATAGCCTTATAGCGGAGTAGCGGAGTCAACAGCGAACGTGAGTCATGTCTGTGACGCATGCCCTCTAAACGTATCCAAAACTTCAAAAATGACAATGTTGACGTTGCGTTCGTTGACGCATTCAAGTTCAATGAAAAAAAATGACGAAAATTGAAGACGAAAGCGCATGTTGTGGACATATCTTTTGGGAATCATAGGCTATAATAAATATTACAGACGTATGCAAAACCACGATCTCTTGTATAGAACTACAGAACGTTTGTGTGAAATATTTAGCGTGGTAGGACAAAGGTTGCATGTACCATCGAGAAAGTTGATTCCTACGAGTATGCAATTGACAGACCAACGTTATTTGGTCGAATATGTCAATTCAATGTTAATTGTGATCCGTCGGCTGGGTTTGACGTAACGCAACCAAACTACTTAGGTCCCCGATTTGCATAGGAATCAACTTCTCTGATAGTACAACGTAACCGTATTAAAAAAATACGTGCGCCACTCGGGGAATTCCTAAAGTATAAAATCTATTTGTATAATATTGAGCGTGGTGGTATACCTTGTAGGACAAAGGTTGCATTATACAACGTATCCGTCCGCCGCGCTGATAAAGCTGCGGTAAAATAATTCGCATACTTCTAGTCGTGTACTGACACCCTGGCAACGTCGCACCAATGTGCCGGTCGGAGTAGGATGTGTTAGGTTTTTTTGTTACGGAATTACTTGATTCATTCGCCGCGCTCGAAGCCCGCTATAAAATCTATGCAATAGCTTAAAAATGTGGGAATCCTAAGGGACCTATCAGACAGAGAGCGGTCACGCGGTCAAGCGTTCAAGAGGTCAGTTTTGCGTTCTCTGTTTTGTATTACGTTATAATATAAAGATACACCGGACTGCGTTCTGATTTATTCATTCCTCCTGTGTGACTGAACGCTCGAACGCAGAACGCATGAACGCGTGACCGCTTTCTGTCTGATAGGTCCCTGACACTAAATTAACAAAAAATTAAAACCGACTTCTAAGGTAAAAACAAAAATTACATCCTTATAATATGAACTAAAAAGTATTAAATAATTTTTCCTATCTAATAGTGCCTTTTTCCGAATTCGGCTAAAACTCAACTATTTCTTTACTCAATCTTCATCATTTTGAAGTCGGTACCAGATGAATCTTCAGTTCTCTGGCAGAATATTTGAAACTTTTGGAACTGGCACCGACTTCAAAATTATGAAGATTGAGTACAGAAATAGTTGAGCTTTAGCCGAATTCGGAAAAAGGCACTATTAGATAGGAAAAATTATTTAATACTTTTTAGTTCATATTATAAGGATGTAGTTTTTGTTTTTACCTTAGAAGTCGGTTTTAATTTTTTGTTAAAAATAATAATTTCACTCTTTTTAGTTTTTAGTTACCTAGTACTAAACTATCGCGTACTATGTACGTAAATAATACACCTGTATAATATTATTCTACGTGTCTTGTTACAAGCTTACCGGTGAGCAAGACACAATAGAATAACAATAGATTTCCAAGAATCCACGATCGTAGGATACAAACTAGGTATTAGCAACAAATTATAAGTATCGTGCTGAAACCGGTCTCGAACGCTTCAACTCCCAAGCGGCCACATTGTGGTGTTGTATTATATAAATTCGGACATCTATTGATAACTAGGATAGGAATAATTATTTAATACTTTTTAGTTCATATTATAAGGATGCTATTATTGTTTTTACCTTAGAAGTCGGTTTTAATTTTTTGTTAAAAATAATAATTTCACTCTTTTTAGTTACCTAGTAAGCCATCGCGTACTATACGTAGAATAATACACCTGTATATTATTTTCCGTAGGTATCTTATTACAGTCACACTTACAAAATATAATATCAGCTGCAGCCTGCAGACAATTTTAAACAATACATTAAAAAAAATCGAAGTGAACACGTGTGACGTGCTAAGTAGCCGGTCACCGGACTAGTTTCAATAGGGTGCTCGCTCGACTTGTCGCACACGCCTCGCACTGTATAGTACGGTACCCGGCAGACGACAGTTATTGTAGCATGAACGCTAAACGCAATGCAAAAGGTTGAAATTAGGTTGTTTTACAGAATATATCGGCGAAGTGAGACAGAATGTTACATGATCGAAGCAACTTTAACTTCTCAGAAGTAATGTCAAATGTGTGCCTTATGCTCTGGAAATAAGGTTGAATTTGGTGACATTGGTGACCCTGACTTCGTAATGATGATGATGATGATGAATGCAATTAGCATAGAAGCATATGCTTTCAGTTCTTAAAACAGCACCTAAACTCCCAAACTTGTATCTATAAGGAATCCGGAGTTCTCTTAGTATCTTCGGAACCATAGTATACCTCGGTACAAAATCTTGAGTTTTGGTAGCATATGCTTAAGATGCTTCTCATAAAACAAAAATCACCATATGTTTCCATATAAATTTCGAGGAGTTCCCTCGATTACTCATGAATGCCATCATCAGGTCACCACTTTTGTGAACATGGTACCAAATTGGAGTGAAGCCTAATACAACTAAACAAAAATTTTGAAAATCAGTTCACAAACGGCGGAGTAATCGTTGAACATACAAAAAAAAATAAAAAAAATATATATATCCACAGCCGAACATATAACCTCCTCGTTTTTTGGAAGTCGGTTAAAAATAAAATAATTGCTCAGTAACTTTCGCATATATTTTTTTATTGCTCATCAGAAGTATCCCAAGGCGTTGGCCCCGTCAGCCAGTCCAAGCATCATCTGCGTCACCTCCTCCCCCTGCTCCGGGATCCTGGACGCTGGCCAGTGAAAGGAATCCCCCCGGAGCTCGTAGGTGTACACCAGGGGCGCCCCAAGGGCTTGGTACACCCAATCCATACTCCCGCCTGACGCTTTGTCTGGAAAATATTGACAACATTTTCTTATGTGGCGTTAATACAAGGTGTAACAAAACTAAGTCATAATACTATAGGGTGTGTATGTGTCCCTTACATAGGAATTCACTGTGAATGTAGCAGCGCTGAAAGAGGATTTTTTTTATTTGCATGGGCAAGCGTCATTAATTTATCAAAACAAAGGTTAAAAAAGTTACCCATAAAAAGGGGTGCTGAAGGCAAACAAAAAAGTTGCCATTTTTTCAGCACTACCAGCACCCTGAGCGCCGAAAAAATCTCGCCCAGGACGCTGATAGTACTAAAACCGGCACTGCTTTTAGCGCTTCAATACCCTAGAATCTAGATTCTAGAAGATGGCCAACGTGACAGCAACCAAAACTCTTTTCAGGCTGGACACTCCTGGGTGTACTCTAAAGACCCACAAACACCCGCCCCGGCGTCGCACGGGTATAAAATTTATATATTATAGGCACTGAAAAAATGATTAAAATCGACATCATAATAATATTATGATCCTTCTCGTGGTCTACTTCTTATCTGTGCCAAATAACATAAAAATTGCTCTAGTAGTTCGCGAGATAAGCCCTTTCAAATAATTTCCCCCGTTTTTCCACATTCTCCTATTAGTCTTAGCGTGATAAACTATAGTCTATAGCCTTCGTTGTTAAATGGGCTATCTTACACTGAAAGAATCATCTAAATCCGTTGCGCAGTTTGAAAGATTAAAGGGAACAAAGGGATATGAGGGAAAAAGCGACTTTGTTTTATAATACAGAACCATTGTCTATAAGTATAGGTAAAACATAATATGTTCTGTTCACTTACACAAAACCTCAGCAGCCGGCGAAGGTCCACCGTAGGACGAATTGGCCACCCTCTTGCCGTACTCCAAGGACACTTTACCCACTCGCACCTACAAATTGCAATAAAGAATTTGGTAATCTATACTTATAAAATTACATGTCCTGACTGACTAACTGACTGACTGATTCATCATCGCTGAGCAAAAACTGTTAATGTTACAGCAACGAAATTTAATAAGTAGGGTTATTTTATCAAGTAGACACCCACTAAGAAAGGAATTTTGAAAATTTTAACCTGGAGGGGGTGAAGTAGGGGTTGAAAGTTTGAATGAAAGTCCGTCATTTCTTTAGTTAGAAACATGAAACTTTATTTTTGGGTTATTGATTAAAAATGAATGGATACGTATTTAAGTGTTTTTTGAAATTCTACCCCCAAGGGGGTGAAATTGGTGTTGAAAGTTTGAATGGAAGTCCGTTATTTCTTGAGTTACAAACATGAAATTTTATGTTTAGGCTACTGATTAAAAATTATTGGATACGTGTTTAAGCGTTTTTGGAAATTATACCCCCAAGGGGGTGAAATAGGGGTTGAAAGTTTGAATGAAAGTCCGTCATTTCTTGAGTTAGAAACATGAAACTTTATTTTTGTGCTAGATTAAAAATGAATGGATACGTATTTAAGCATTTCTGGTTATTCTACCCCCAAGGGGGTGAAGTTGGGGTAGAAAGTTTCAAAGAAAGTCCGTCATTTCTTCAGTTAAAAATATGAAAGTTTATTGACGTTTGCTTAAATAGGGTCCCGTTTTTATCCTTTGTATAAGGAACCACAAAAAGGGGAAAACTATCCATATTTGTTAATAATTATTATACTATGTTAACTATAATAATTATTACTATAATAATTATTATACGAAGTCGCGGGCAGCAGCTAGTTATATTTAAAATAATAAATATAAATAAGTGACTAATGTTTTAGCTATACCTAAAAAATATATTTTTGCTATGTAACTAGTTTAAAAAATATTCTGTATCCCTGGTGGTCCCTCAATAAATAAATAAATAAAGTAATTTCGAAAGCACGCAAAAAATATCAGTGACTCGACGCACACGTTATGCAACCTGTAGCCAAGACGTTGTCTTATCGCTTCTTTACAGAATTGCCGACCAAAATGTATATTAGTCGAACGTCAACTTCATATTATTATCGAACGCTTTTGTCAATTCCATACATTTTGATCGTCGATTCTATAAAAGAAGCGATAAATAAGAGATCTTGGCTAAAGGACCTGGATACCAATATTTTCATCAGCATGCATAAAAGACAAGAACAGGCCAATGGACGATTTCTCTCTTTTTTGGACCGGACTTTAACATAAAATGAAAAAGCCTTAGAGAAAATCAATATTCATAGTATTAAGCTAGTGATTAAGTAACTTTTCAAAGGATGAAAATTACTTTTAAATACTGACCTCATTTGAGAATTTCTAGAGCAAAACGAAAGAATATGAATTTTGATAAAAATATTCCATTCACATCATCATTCAACGTCAAATCGTTCATTCAAGAGCCGCTTGAGGCGGTGAGGATACGTGATTCATCATAATATCCTTATAAAGTATTTGAGGTCCATGTGTGCTCTAAGGGTCAATTCAGACCGCAACGCGACGCGTAGATGCATTTCTGTACTGATTTGACACATCCCAATTGCGTGAGACGTCTTGCGTCAAATCCATACTTAAGTAATGCTTCTACGCATTGCGTTGCGGTCTGACTTAACCCTTACATTCATGCTAGCGCAGTATCGAGGCGTAGCGTAGTTAATAATTTTGTTGAAAATATTTTTGGAGCAAAAACTGAATAAAACTGCATTGTTCGCCCGATTCTATGCGTTTAGCAACGCCTCACTTGCTTTTAAAGTACCCGAGATAAGAAGGTTTGTCCAAAAATTTTGCGGGATCACGAAATCTTTACATACCGCGCTCTACCGCGCTTCTTAATTTTTTAGTTCAGCTTGGTACTACTAATATATTATATTCTGTGGTTCAGCTTCCCGGAGCTACAGGGTGGGTGAAGACACAATGTCATATTTTTTACACAGGCCATTTAGCCAAGACCTTTTCTTTTTCGCCTCTATAAAATATAATCGTCGATCAAATTTTTGATCAAAATGCATGGAATTGATATAGGTAAGCGTTCGTTAATATGACGCTGACATTCGGCTCGTCTTATGTCAATTCCATACATTTTGATCAAAACATCTTGGCTACGGGCTCAAGATTCAAATGATACACTTACCAAATCCTCGTAATTATGCACATGGTCGGTGGAATCAGAGTACGGTATGAGTAGCAGCGAGGCGTAGGAGTGGAAGGCGACGTAGAACAGCAGGTTGTCGATGGTGGACAGATAGTCTCTCAGCGCCCTTGTCTCTGCCTCGGAGAAGGGCTTGGAGCCAGCGTAGGTCTGGTAGTTGCAAGGTCGGTTGCTGGACGAATATTCTGAAATGAGATTAAGAAATATATCATTCTGGTTTTTTTTTATTATTATTATTGGGGCCGTCTATGGGCTGTTCGCCCATATCCTTTTTTTGTTATTTTTAACCGACTTCCAAAAAACGAGGAGGTTATATGTTCGGCTGTGGATATATATATATATTTTTTTTGTATGTTCAACGATTACTCCGCCGTTTGTGAACCGATTTTCGAAATTTTTGTTTTGTTGTATTAGGTTTCACTCCAATTTGGTCACATTTTCACAAAAGTGGTGACTTGATGATGGGATCCATGAGTAATCGAGGGAACTCCTCGAAATTTATATGGAAACATATGGTGATTTTGGTTTTATGTGAAGTGTACTAAGAATACGCTACCAAAAAGTCAAATATTGGGTCAAGGTATACCATGGTTTCGATGATGCTGAGAGAACTCCCGATTCCTTATAGATACACGTTTGGGAGTTTCGGCGTTGTTTTAAGAACAGAAAGCATAAACTACTATGCAATTCATATTCATCATCATAATCACCATCATCATCATCGTCATCATCATCATTACCACGTCGTGTTAAGGCCACCAATGTCTCATGGCATGGCACAGAATAGATAATAGTACAAGGCATAGGTATGGATATACTAATAATAATAATTATGTACTGTATAACAATTAACAACACCTGTTTGTTTTTAATACACGGCGGTCGGCGTCGCCGTCCCGCGCCGCAGACAGAATATCGAATACTTTACTAACTACTTTATATACAGATCGAATACTTTACTACTTTATAAAATTTTAATAGACAAATAGAATTAAAATAAAGTTATTTTAAAAGAGCATTTAAACAAAACAAAGTCATTAAGTGTCTTTTTTATTAGTTATACTTATTAATCGATAGATGATGCACTAAGTACCTATCGAATTGAATTCTTGATTACAAGAACAGCTGTCAATAATTATGATAATATTAAATATTTTGCTACCCTAAGCAAGTTTGTACAATTTTTTATCTGATAGATCCTTCGATCGTGGAAAACGAGACACAATAGCCTTTCTATTGTTATCGCAATCGCCGGTGACCGCTTCGGGCTTGAAGTATTAAAATTGTTAAATTACTTAGCACAATATGTTCACTTCACTGATAATATTATATTATTTTGTGAGGGTGAGTTGTGACTCTTAACAAATTGTATTAAGATACGTAAAATATACGCGAAGATTTACCTACTAGTGTAACTAAAAAGAGTGAAATTATTATTATTTTTAACAAAAAATTAAAACCGACTTCCAAGGTAAAAACAATAATAACATTAATATGAACTAAAAAGTATTAAATAATTTTTAATATCTAATAGTGCCTTTTTCCGAATTCGGCTAAACCTCAACTATTTCTGTACTCAATCTTCATAATTTTGAAGTCGGTGCCAGTTCCAAAAGTTTCAAATATTCTGTCAGAGGACTGAAGATTCAGCTATCTGGTACCGACTTCAAAATAATGAAGATTGAGTACAGAAACAGTTGAGGTTTAGCCGAATTCGGAAAAAGGCACTATTAGATAGTAAAAATTATTTAATACTTTTTAGTTCATATTAATGTTATTATTGTTTTTACCTTGGAAGTCGGTTTTAATTTTTTGTTAAAAATAATATTATTTAGATTTTTCGCACCAAGGATATTTGATTTAATATTATTAATTTTAATTAATTGGAGTCCATCACGCCATGGACTTTTTATTTTTTTATTCCCGGCGCCCTGCACCCGCCATGCTTTGTTTACCTTCCTGATCGGAGCAAATAGTTAATCGTGTGACACGTTTGTAATCACACGGTAATTAGGTAGTAGGTAGTATACGGTAGTATATATATATATATATATATATATATATATATATATATATATATATATATATATATATATATATATATATATATATATATATATATATATATATATATATATATATATATATATATATATATATATATATATATATATATATATATATATATATATATATATATATATATATATATATATATACCTATATAACCTGGCGATTCCACTGGCTGGCATCTGGTAGATTCGACACAGAACGATATCCTTTTAACACCGTAGAAACTCCACCCAGCTTGAGTGACCCAAAGGGTGGAGAGCCACCAAGCTAATGTCACAACATCTAAAGGCAAAGGGTGGAGCAGCATAAAATCTAAGGAAATCGAAAAATGTAGGATCTACCGGCCGCCACACACTATATATATATATATATATATATATATATAATAATTTTTTGAACGGCGTGGTCCCAGTGTGGCGGCCGGTAGATCCTACATTTTTCGATTCACACTGGGACCACGCCGTTCAAAATATATATATAATATTTTGAACTACAACTACAACAAAATATATATATATATATATATATATATATATATTTTGTTGTAGTTGTAGTTCAAAATATTATATATATATTTTGAACGGCGTGGTCCCAGTGTGAATCGAAAAATGTAGGATCTACCGGCCGCCACACTGGGACATATATATATATATATATATATATATATATATATATATATATATATATATATATATATATATATATATATATATATATATAATAATTTTTTGAACGGCGTGGTCCCAGTGTGGCGGCCGGTAGATCCTACATTTTTCGATTTCCTTAGATTTTATGCTGCTCCACCCTTTGCCTTTAGATGTTGTGACATTAGCTTGGTGGAGAGGGGTCACTCAAGCTGGGTGGAGTTTCTACGGTGTTAAAAGGATATCGTTCTGTGTCGAATCTACCAGATGCCAGCCAGTGGAATCGCCAGGTTATATAGGTATAAGGTTTACGTTTTATTAATTGGTATTTTATTTCTGCCGATCTCTAAAGATCACAGGTCACGACCCGCTATGTGGCTTAGGACTTTATCGTTTCTGTCTTTTATAGCTATATTAAATATATAATTCTGGTTGGTTCGCTACTTAACCACTTCATCAAGAAATCTTACTTCTTAGCCCGACAATAGACGGAACGTAAGTTGCAGTCGGGCCCGACTGCTCTAGAGCGGTCGCGTTAGAACTGACCGCTCAAGAACTGCTCGAGCGGTTGGTGTATTGCGGATATGAATTTAGTACGAAAAAGATCACCATGCGGCGACCGCATTTTGCAGTCGGTTTCGACTGCAAGATGCGGTCCGTCTATGGCCAGCCTTAATGGTTTACCTCCGTGGCTCAATGGTTAGAGTGTGTGGCAACTCAAGCCGGGGGTCGCGGGTTCGAATCCCGCCGACGGAACAAAAAGTTTTTCAATGTTCCTGGGTCATGGATGTGTATTAATTTATTAAATATGTGTACGATATAATAAAAATCTTAAATATATGTATAGTATAAAAGTATTAAATATATTTCCGTTGTCTGGCGACTGGCACCCGTAACACAAGTCCTTCAGGTACTTAGCACGGGGCCAGACTGACGTGGTGTGAAGCGTCCATAGATACTAATCATTATTAACTTACGTCCCCAGTTGTGATCCCAGTTGCGATTGGGGTCTGCCCCGAAGCAGCCGTTGGCTGACCTTGAGCGGGTCTTCCTCCAGTAGCGTTCCTGTAAATGAAAATTCTTGATGAGCTTTGGCTGATGATTCCATTGCAATGACAAAGAGACATAATATTATGATGTATAGAAAACAAAGTTTCCAAAATTGTATTAGGAAACAGGAAGTATTTTTACTATTCAAAGATTTTATATCTCATCATTTCCTAATTACTCATAGCAGAGAGTGCTAACTTTTGACGTGACAACGTCTTATAATTCGATATGGGCTGCGCGCACGAAAAAACATGACGCAATATGCGGCGTTACCTCGCTCTGAGGCGTTCCATTTAAGGCTATGACGTTGTCACGTTTAACTATCGTCAGTAAACCTACTTTACAGACAACCGAGTTCGAGTCGAGTTCGAGTCGAGTTCGAGTTCGACATAAAACACTACTCTCCAACCGTCTTTTTCTGATATCTCAATCTATGTTTCTCTTTAATTTGCTAACCATTTACTTTACAGACAAAAAAATGGTTTGTAACGTCTTACGTCACAAAACAATCGGATCTATTCATAAAGTAGGTGCTTCACGTTGACAAAGGGAAATTGATATAGGGTTTTTAGATTTAGGCTGCGATCGATAGGCGGGATTACTGGACAATTGATGTCTGACATCTTTGAGGCCTTCGGACGTCAGATAAGTGATTGTGTCCCATTAGTCCCATCTGCTGGACTAGACTAGTGATAGATCATGTACCTAATAATAGGGGAGGTATTGCTATTTATTGCAAAGTCATTTCATACCAACCAAATTTTTGTCCAGTAGTAGATTAATATTTATTAATCAACATAATGAGCGTCATTCACCGCACCCGTGGTGGGTTGTACATTGAGAGTGTCTCAAAGTTGTCGAAAATTTTTTTGCTAAAAGTAATTTCATACCGTATGAAATTTTGATGGATGATTACTGAGGTCATGCTTAACCAAAAAATCACCGTCAGCCGTATTGCAGACGGGGGATTCAAAGTCAGTCGCGTTACCGAATATGTAAAAAATTTTTGAATATAAATTCATTTTATACCGTACAAAATTTATACAGGTGAATGTTTCTACTTTGTAAATAATAAAGAAAACCGTCAGTCGTTAATACGACGGTGGAAAAACCGTCAGCCAGCGATATAAGTTATTAACCAATATAGCCCACGTTCGCGCTCAATGTATCCTAGGGCGTCGTGTAGACGACATTTCCACCTGCAAACATTCAGCTGACGGCGATTTTCGTTTGAATTAACCCAGCGACAATGACGCCGGGTCATATTGACCCGAAGCGTGTTTATTTTACCATATTTTGTCCCTGCGTCAATTGAATGTTTTCAAGCTTAGTATAGCTGGAGATACAACCCCCTTAGACCCGCCTAGCTATTACGGCTAGAGCTACGCCTTGTGTGAAGCAAATTACACGCGCGCCAAGTAAAATCGGGTCCATATGATCCAACGTCATAGTCGGTGTAGTATTTTCGTGACTAGCTTTTATTAGTAGAAAAATATTGTTTTGCCTTATTTTTTACGTTTTGAAGAAGAAAGCTATTAACTAACAGTCCAGAAAGGATTTCAGAGTTATTAGAAGAGTTAGATTTTGACGAGGACGAGTCTCAGGCTACTTTGAGGAATGGAACTTGAGGACCACGTATTTAGGTAAAAGTAAAAAAGTTGCTGGAACTTACAAAATATATCAAGTCTGTTGATCTAAAAAAGATAAAAAAAACACTTTACACACGCACAGCATGTCCAATTTTTATATGCTAGGACATGATTACATATTGTGATAACTGTAATAGTTCTATAACTCTGAGTGACGAAGTAAGTTACAACAACCTCTCTTTAAATTCAACAGTAATTTTTTTCCTTCATATGTAAGAAAATTTTGCGAAAATAAAATTAACGTACACGTTAAGTTTTCAAGGTTGATTTTGCATCTGCCGTGTAGAAAGCCAAGAACAAAAATATTTATACGATAACACAGGTTTTTTTTTTTATATGCACAATTAAAGTCCTCTTTTTAAATAAATAATAAGCAAAATTGTGGTAGCCCACTTAGTTTCATTAAAAAATATTTACAAGGTTCGGGTCAAAATGATGCGACGATAACGTCGGGACTATGAAGTCCGTGTAATTATTTTCACGTCATTGACGCCGGTTTAACCACAAAATTTTCTCACATAGCAATTTTAAGTAATTAATTCGATAGTCAATATTTTTGTGAAGAAGAATTATATACATTTTACTTGTAAAGCGCCATCTGTTGTTATATACTAAAACTAAAATGACACCTACCAAACCTAAATGTCTATAATCTAGATATTATGAACCTTTATTGGGTGCAAATTGGGATCTTTGTAATGTCAATTCAATACGATTCCCAACAACAACTTTGAGATAATCCCAAATTTTAACCCACCACTTCTGAAGCAGCTGACGATCAAAGCTGTTATGTATTAGTGGAATACTATTATTGTAATGATTTTCGCTCGGTATGAAATGACTTTTCAAAATGAGCGCGACCTCCCGTACTATAATAGATGGACTTACCAGTAACCACCGTTTTATCTTACAATTACCATTAACTTAGTAACTTTTACACGTTCTTTGTACAAGTATAAGGGGGAAAATGAGCAAACGGATTACCTGATGGAAAGCAACTACTGTCGCCCATGGACAATCGCAACAACAGAAGAGGTTCAGGCGCGTTGCCGGCCTTTTAAAAGAAGATTTTGAATGATACCGTTGGCGATTCTTAACTCTTTAAATTTTCTAAGTTTAATTCGATGCCAAAGTTTCTAGCAATTATGGGTCAAGGTTAAAATTAGTATCAAACTTTTTTCTCACGATCCACTTTCAAATTGTGTGGGTACCATTAGAATCCAGCAGTTTTTAGTATGATATACATAATATTATATCCTTTATGGTAAAGTTAAAATCAAAAACGTCGGTACTATACTGGTGCCTACAACCGGTTCGGGAACTAACCCGGCGAGAAATCACTCACAGGCAAGTAAAAACGTTACTTGAAGATTACTAATTTATGTATCGCCGTGGTATACTAACGTATCTGTAGCTGTACTGGTAACCATCAGGGTTGACTGTGGGGAAGATGCGCCAGTCGAACTGGTCCCGGAGCCGCGTGATGTTGGGGTTGGTGCTGGTGAGGAGCTGGTGCACGAAGTACGTGGTGGTGGCTGGACCGATCCACTCACGCGCGTGGATACCTGAAATGATTTTTTGGTTTCATGGTTTTTTATCGGAAATTTACCCTAACGGGCATTTTCCCCTTACATCCATAGGCATAGGAAACCAATCAGCTAGACTAGCTAATTGGTTTTTGACGGGCATTAATCCCCTTACGTCCATGGACATAGGAAGCCAATCAGCTAGACTAGCTGATTGGTTTT
The DNA here is from genome assembly GCA_937595015.1 of Polyommatus icarus. Lineage (NCBI taxonomy): Eukaryota > Metazoa > Arthropoda > Insecta > Lepidoptera > Lycaenidae > Polyommatus > Polyommatus icarus. The sequence goes on from OW569332.1 coordinate 17,344,354, forward strand.
TGACGGGCATTAATCCCCTTACGTCCATGGTCATAGGAAGCCAATAAGCTAGACTAGCTGACTAGTTTCCTATGCCCATGGAAGTGAGGGGAAAATGCCCGTTAGGGTTAATTCAGACCGCAACGCGACGAGTAGATGCATTTCTAGATATTTTGTACTGAATTAACAGACTTCAATTGCGTGAGAAGTCTTACAATTTGCAAATCTGCCCGGTCCATACAAAAGAAATGCATTTACGCGTAGCGATTCGGTCTGAATTGACCCAATTAATGCATATAATAAGAACCAATAATAAGAAATAAGAATAAAGCAAGCACAGAGCAGCAGCACAAGTAATTTTGTCGGTTAATTTGTTTTATTCTACTGTTTGATTTCTCATGATTTGTTGTCATTGGTGGAAAATTGGGTAACCTGGTAACCTTATTTTATTTGAAATCATGAAATAAACCTTCAGTTTTAGCTTTATACCTGACTCTATGAAGAACACCGGCTTGTTGCTCCCAGTGGGTGTATTTATCCTGATCCCCATGACAGGTCGACCTTCGTAGCTCTTGCCGGCGACGATCACTTCGGTGACCTCCGAGTATGCCTTGCTGATGTTCTTTACGAAGTTTTGTATCTGGAATATTCGAGAATGAGATAAAGCTTTTATTCAGCTAATGCAAAGGAATAGGAAGGCTACAGAAGGTCAGTGAACTTAGTAGTACATATTTGTATTTAAGAAGAAGAAAGAAAGAACTTAAGTGTATTTTCCTACGTGGCAGTTAAACTACAAAACCTATTTTAATATGTTTAAGCGGTTAAGCCCGTTAAGGTAACACAGCTACCTATATCATGATAATAAGTGCAGTCGCGTTATATTATAGTTTTAAACTGTTTCCTCTTGTCTTATTTTCAGTTCTGATAACACGATTTAGGGCCTCCGTTATCAGTTATCACATTCCACTTATTCTCCTTTCTCTGAACTCCGCAGCCACGATTAAATGTTTAATAGTTTAAATAAACAAGGGTTCAGAGGTGTAAAGAACAGGTAATCTTTTCACCGCTGCGCGAAGCACGTAGTAGATATTAAGTATATTTTAATATTTTTCAGAATTCATTTTTAACCAATTGCATCCATACATTGAATGAAAAATATGTGTGCTGTTTCTTTATTCCACTGAACGGATTTTGATGAAATTTGGTACAGAGAATCTTTGAGTAACATAAAATTTACTACATTTATCCCGGAAAATTTTTGTCCTTTCTCGAGACTAAACTAGGTGCTTACATACATACTTCAACACGCTCTAAATCGGTTCAGGCGATAAAGTAACCTACAGACAGAATATAGGCAGACCAGCATAGCCTTTTTATGTAAGTACGAAAAATAAATTTTGTAAATTGTAAAAGCTACCAACTAATAAAGTGACTCGAAAAACTAACTTTTAAAGCCATTAAAACTTATCAGTTTTGAACTCTGTGCCAACGGAGACTTGGCAAAAAATATCCTTGCATTTACTGAATTGTTGTTTCTACAAAAATTACCAGATGTGGCCCGCTTAATTGTGCAACTATTTGTATGTGGCACGGAAACCGTACATTTTCCGTATTAAATACTATCCTATCCTTTCTTATAAGTGAGTAACTAGATGTAGTAAGACAATAATAAGTATTAATAACAAATTATCAAGTAATATTACCTCAGAAACATCGTGGTAGGCTTTGAAGGAGTACTTCCCGCGAGCTCTTTCATTTCCTTTCTCCGAGAGCAGTATCCTAAAAAAAATTACGGGATATGAAAAGTTAATCCAAAATCCAAATTATTATGTTTCAGATAAATATGTAACATCTTTAGACATTATTTTCGTCCGTTTTTTCCGCATAGAACAACTAATCTCATATGATTCCATAAGGACTTTTATAGCACTTCTTTGTAAAACTAATGATCTCCGCGGAGCCCTCCGTCTCCGCAAAGGCTTTTTTTGGGGTCCGGGTTCCGCCACCAAAAAAGTTTGAGAATCGCTGACCTAAGTTATGGCTAATGTCGATATCTTCTCATTTATACGTAGAAAAAACGAAAGAGATAGCTAGATGGAACTAAGTAAAAATACGTGTGGCACTCGGAGACTGCCGCGGTAAAGCTAGTCGCACGCACACAAACACCATGCCGAAGTCTTCCGTCTTAGGTCTTTTTCGTTACGGAATTTCTTGATTCGGCCGCCTGCCTCAAAACTTGCCATAAAAGCTATGCAATAGCTAAAATGGTAGTCGTGAGCAATTAGTGGCACAAGAGACTTACTCTGACACGTCGTCGGTGACAAGAGTGATCTTCAGGTTCCTCTCAATCGCAAGGTCGTTGAAGGCTACTGATGATGAAGGTGCTACCAGGACCTGGGCACTGTCTGCAGTTCCGTCTAGCAGCAGAATTGAGTCCTACAAACAGTCGTAAAAATGTTATTGATATTCTACTGATATAATAACTTTGTACCACGTTTTAACGAATAAAAAAGTTAATTAATGGTTATAGCTTATAACAAACCCATGTCATATTTAATCCATAAGGACACTGATGATAGCAACAACAATAGAATAACAATAGATTTCCAAGAATCCGCGCTCGAAGGATTAAAATAAGTATATAATAATAAAACCTTTTTAGAATTTTGTTAAAAAGGTGATAAAACAATAAATTTTATGAAAAAACTAAGGATTCACTTAAATTAAGTATCCATAATTGAACATTTCTACAAAATTTTTTTTTGCAAGACTCACCTCATAATCTTCTAGCACATCGTTCAAAGTCTTCAAATTTTCATCGTTACCCTGGACATTGTAGAGTTTATAATCCTTATAGTCTTTGTACTCTGCACAGTGAAATACTGGAGTTAAAGTTAGCAAAACAACCGCTGCAGTTAGCCTCATGTTTGCACTAAGGCTTCCGAAGCTGAAGTGATTCTTAAGCAGGCTGATAATATTTAAAACCTGCATCATTGACATGTGTATTGTATATAATAACTACACGTAAATGTAGTTATTGGAATAGTGATTCATGAGACAAAGGTCTTTTAGGGTTCAGTATCATAAAATGTTGTGAGATTGTATTTTTACTGACGATATATATTTATTAGTTATTTTTAACCGACTTCAAAAAAACGAGGAGGTTATATGTTCGGCTGTGGATATTTTTTTTTTTAATTATTTTTTTTTGTATTTTCAACGATTACTCCGCCGTTTGTGAACCGATTTTCGAAATTTTTGTTTTGTTGTATTAGGTTTCACTCCAATTTGGTACCATGTTCACAAAAGTGGTGACCTGATGATCCATGAGTGGTATCCATGAGTAATCTAGGGAACTCCTCAAAATTTATATGGAAACATATGGTGATTTTGGTTTTATGTGAAGTGTACTAAGAATACGCTACCAAAAAGTCAAATATTGGGTCAAGGTATACCATGGTTTCGAAGATGCTGAGAGAACTCCTGACTCCTTATAGATACACGTTTGGGAGTTTCGGCGTTGTTTTAAGAACAGAAAGCATAAACTACTATGCAATTCATATTCATCATCATAATCATGCAATCGCCGGTGACCGCTTCGGGATTGAAGTATTAAAATTGTTAAATTACTTAGCACAATATGTTCACTTCACTGATAATATTATATTATTTTGTGAGTGTGAGTTGTGACTCTTAACAAATTGTAATAAGAAACGTAAAATATAAGCGAAGATTTACCTACTAGTGTAACTAAAAAGAGTAAAATTATTATTATTTTTAACAAAAAATTAAAACCGACTTCCAAGGTAAAAACAATAATAACATTAATATGAACTAAAAAGTATTAAATAATTTTTACTATCTAATAGTGCCTTTTTCCGAATTCGGCTAAACCTCAACTATTTCTGTACTCAATCTTCATAATTTTGAAGTCAGTGCCAGTTCCAAAAATTTTAAATATTCTGTCAGAGGACTGAAGATTCAGCTATCTGGTACCGACTTCAAAATAATGAAGATTGAGTACAGAAATAGTTGAGGTTTAGCCGAATTCAGAAAAAGGCACTATTAGATAGTAAAAATTATTTAATACTTTTTAGTTCATATTAATGTTATTATTGTTTTTACCTTGGAAGTCGGTTTTATTTTTTTGTTAAAAATAATAATGTACTCGTAGTGTTGAATTTACTGTCGCGTTTATCACTCGCTGACCGTCGGTGCTGACACCAAAATGTATGAAATATCAGCGCTGATCAGTAACGCGTCATTTCAAACGCTGTTCCTATAGTATTTCATACACCATCGGTTATAAATTTATAATAATCAGCGTCGAAGATACGCACGCGGTCAACATGAGACTAAAACCATTCTAGTTGTAATAAAAGTTTAAAAAACACGTATTTTTTTATTTAGGTAAGTTAATAAATTATTGCATTGTCATTGGCTTTTAATACGTACCATCGATGGCCGAATTTATTATACTCACTAGAAAAACAATACGTTTTTGTGCCTCATGAGGAAAAAATTTTATCTTTAAAAAAGTTAATATTTTTTTTAGCCTTATGGTAAGGTGCAGAGTCCTGCATGCATATGCAGATCCCGTCTGGCTGCTATTCAGCCATTTGGGGATGGAGATGACTTTGTAAAACTAGCAGATATTGGTCTTAACGCATGGTTCCTTCAACCACGTGTAGTAGACCATTGCCATTTGAGCTAATCTCGTCTCATGTCGTAACCGATGAAGGAGGTTACACTCGTTCAATAACACAGTTTTTATAAAAAATTTCATGTCGCCTTCGGTGAACAAACTAGGGATTGTGCTGGAGGACCTGAATCAATTGGGTCATATTAAGGTCACGCCTTTTTCTTCATAATTAAAAAAAAAATGAAATTAAAATAACTTGTTTTCCTCCTTTCAGTATTCCTCAGGCCAGTGTTTTTACATTGTAGCAAATGCCAATCGCTTAGCATGCATGCATCTGGGGTAAACTTAGGTTTTTCGAAGGACGAAAACAACTGAAATTCAGTTCTTCAGTTTCGCCTTAGCATTCTGTTAGATAAAGCTACGCCAGCATCATCTAACAACAAAACTTTTATGACTTTCAGGGGTTTTCTTCTGTCCTCAATAATAAAACGCCTTGTTTCCTCTCCTGTTCAAGCAGTCGAAAGATGTTTTCTACCACATTTATCAACTCGCTATGGGGACAAAGATTTTTTTAGGTTCATCACATTTTTATATTTCAAAGTGTAGACTGGGAAACGCCTACTAATCTCGCAATTTCTCTCCGGGTATGATTGATATGACTCGAAGGTGTCTAAATTTTAGATTTATTTCTAGCTGAAATATCTGAATTCTTTCCCATGGCTACATCTTTCATTATTTTAACTTAAAATTACATTATCACAAAAAATAATCAAGAAACACTAGAATCATGCGTTGATATAACACCATTTAGTACGACAGTCACTATTGCCATATTGAAAATATGGCAATAGTGACTGTCGTACTAAATGGTGTTATTATTACAAGATTATTATTGAATAATAAATGTTACTGACTCACAAAATGTAGAATACAGCCTAAAGTAACAAAAAATAAAAGAAAAAACTAAAACTAACAACACAAAATGGCTAAACAATCAACCAATAAAAATCTATGTAAAAATCTCACACTGAGTATATTAATTTGGCCACCCACTGTATACAAAGTTTCGAATTAACTAGATTAAAGGAGATAGTTAAAAACGTGCTCAAAGATTCCGTTACATTCATACAGCCAAAACTAATAAAAGTGTGTTAATGATACGTCGAATGCTGAAAATACCCGTAATTGATTTCCGTTAAATTAATAACCGTACTATTTAAAAATTAAACTCAAAACCATAGGACTTAAACCATCTTCAAACCAAATCGGTTCAGCGGTTTGGGCGTGTAAATAATAATAAATAAAATAAAAAATTGTTTTATTTCTGAATAGATTTTAAGAAAATGCTTTCAGAATGTTTCAATACTACTGGTGCCTACCACCGGTTCGGGAACTAACCCGGCGAGAAAAACTAGCGTAGAAAGTAGAAATTCGCTCGGGCCCCACTTTTTTACCAAAAAAAAGTGGGCCCTGTGTAGAGGTTACAGACAGACACACATTCGCATTTATAATATTAGTATGAAAGTATGGATTGAAATTTCTATTTTTGTTGAATTCCGTAATTCACTAATTAGGTCGACCCGATCCGTCCAGAACTCTCCAGTTATTGTTAGTTTTCGAGTGGCAATCGGATTTTTTTCTATAACAACTAGAACACGAACCGATAGTCATTAAAACTTCTACAAGTCTCACATACAACGTTTGTCATTCCCGTGGGATCGATCGAACTACTCGATGTAACCACAACTGAAGTGGCTAAGTTACATTTTACAACACCGACCGACCGACTTTTTACATGCCTATTAGGATTTTAGTATCTAAAGTCTATACACACCATGCCGAAGTTCTGCAGCGGAAGTTCGGCATGATTACGTCAGCAATGTCAAACGCATACCAAATAACGCGACGTAATTTCGGCATGGCGTGTCATCGGTAATTTACAATACAGATTAAAGTAAAGATAATTTTGTTTACGTATAGTGTATTAAGTATTTAGCATATTATTGTAAACTTTATTGACGAGCGTATCTCGCAGTCAAACAATTAGTTTGGCGAGATTTAACTTGGAACAATATTATGTAGATTTTTATGAACAAATATATTTAAAAAAATATTACAGGCGGAATCATGCCGAACTTCCGCCGCAGAACTTCGGCGTGGTGTTTTTAGACACTAAAATAAATGGACACTGCGCATTTTTATATGTCAATAGGTGAACGTAAAAAAATGAAAACCGCGCCGGTTACCACAAAAAAGAGTTCATTCGTTCTGTTCCAAAAGTCGGTTAAAAATGATACATTTGCTCAATCAAGCCTGCTCGTAAAAGTAAACGCAGGGTATTGTCAACATCTGGCACGCACTGGCTTACACGGGCATTTACCCTTTTTTAAAGAGGGTAAATTACCAAAAATATTACTAATAGAAACATAAATTATCTAGATTCTAGACATATTGATTTACTATAACGCTTCGATCAAATATTTCGAAATATTTGATCGAAGCTATAACGTGTAAATTGAAACATAATCCGTCCATTCTTTTTAGGGTTCCATACGCAAAGGGTAAAAACGGGATCCTATTACTAAGACTTCATTATCAGTCCGTCTGTCTGTCTATCTTCAGGCTGTATCTCAAAAACAGCTATAACTAGACTTCTGAATTTTTTACGGATTGTGTATTTCTGTTGCCGCTATAACAACAAATATTAAGAACAAAATAAATTTAATATTTAGGGGGGCTCCCATACAATAAACGTGTTTTGCTCGATATCAACAATGACAACAGGTATAGGCACTTAAAATAAAGTAAAACTTTAAGGGGGCCTCCCATACAATAAACACAAATTTTTGGCTTATTTTTGCTTGTTGTATGGCCAAGGTGGTTTGCTCGGGGGACGGCCTTAAATGAGCGATGATCTATATTCTATACGGAAGTCTAATACTCGGCAAGCAATTAACGCTTTTGTTTATCTTAACATTAAAAGGTATCTTCCAAAGATGATTAGATTTGGTCCCTTTCATGGCCCCAACTGAATAATACACAAGGATCAAACATTTTCACGGGTCAAAATTAAGGTTCTTATTGCTTCCGCCCTTATGATAAAGGGTCGAAGCCTTTATTATTACTCTATTTAACTTTTAGTTCCCGAAACATAAGAAATATGATAATAGACAAAAAATATGCTGGCTGAACTGAATAATACTCGCGCACCCGCTACAATACCAAAACACTTTATTGCACACCAATAAAACTACGAAGGGCGAGCCCCACATAATATTCTCCCCCGCGGAATGCGTAGGAGCATTTACCGTCAAAAAAAAAAAAAGGGCGGTAACATTTTAATGTTGTTATTGATAAGCTTAGCGGTTCAGTTGAAAACCGGTGTCATGTGTCCAACATAGGTACATGGCCTAAGCCGAACTAAACCCTTTTTTGGACACATCCAGGCTCAATTAGTTAAATAATTATACTAGTTTCTCTGCTCTTGTACTGTTTATATTGTAATAATTGTGTCTTGTGTGTACCGAAAATAAATTTTTTCTTTCTTTCTTTCTATAAACTGTCTATTTATTGAGTAAGTTTATTGTACGGGTCTGTACACCTTACACGCTGATAACGATGATACATGATGGAAAGAGCTTTAAAATGATAACTGTTTATTGATACACATTAAAAAGGTACAGTGATATAAGATAAATGATAATAATGATCTAAGAGGAATTATAATAATGATGGCGTATTATAGCAGACACATTTTATATATGTTACGCTCAAAGACCGAAATCGCTCAGTGAGCGAAAAAATAGCTCACAACGCGTTGTGGTCACAGTGAAACAGCCACGACGCGAAATTCGCGTCGTGGCTCTAATGAAAACGGCCACGACGCGTTGTGGCAATCACAAAAAGACCATAACGCGAAATTCGTGTCGTGACTGATATTCTATTCGTTTTTCTTGATTTGTTCTTGATTTATTAATCGTCCATAGATATGGAAGATTATATTTATTTGAATTATGTATTAACACGCGTACTACAAAATATTTTTTCTTTTACTAAATCACTGCATAACGTGTTTATCATTATTATTTATAAAATATTTATAGTTCCATACTATTCGTATTCCATACGAATATTATTAAAATTTTATAGTACGCGTGGTAATTCAAATATTATAATCTTCCATACCACGATTAATAAATCAAGAACAAATCAAGAAAAACGAATATCAGCCAAGACACGAATTTCGCGTTATGGTCTTTTTGTGATTGCCAGAACGCGTCGTGGCTGTTTCACTGTGACCACAACGCGTTGTGAGCTATTTTTTCGCTCATTGAGCGATTTCGGTCTTTGAGCGTAACATATACACAAAGATACTGATGACTATAGCAAAAATTAAAACATTACGAAATCGTTCAAATATTGAGATTGTTACTAAATTGATGTATTACTTAACATTATTATGCTGACAGCTGACCTAGGAATGTGCGATGCTTGCATCGTACATTTATAATGTAGCATTCCGATGGTATTATCAAAATCGATCCAGCGAAAACAAACAAGCATACAAATATCTCGTTTTAATAGAAAATAAATTATATTTCAAAGATCATTATTAAAGTTGTCTACACAGCTCCGATAGGACGGGTGATGATGATGAAAGTCGTTTTGAAGGACTCTCGTCTCTAATTGAGAACAGTTACAAGTGCATACGGGTGTTTATGCAGTGATAACAATATGGGTCGCAAATTTTAAGTGCAACACTTTACAAACATGTAACCCTTCGGTGCAGTATTGTATAAAGTACTACCTAAAATTTATAGATGATCAAAACGACCACTGACAATATGTATGTAATTTATAAAACTCAAAGGTGACTGACATGGTGATCTATCAACGCACAGCCCAAACCACTGGACGGATTGGGCTGAAATTTGGCATGCAGGTAGAAGTTTTGACTTAGGCATCCGCTTAAACGGATTTTGATAAATTCCAACCTCAAGGGGTTAAAATAAGGGATGAAAGTTTGTATATAATAATACTTCTTAACGCGAGCGAAGCCGTGGGTAAAAGCTCGTAATTTATATGTTAGTATTTTTTCATGCTTATAAATTGTAGAGCTTGTCTTAAAATGCCGCGCCTAAATAAAAAATACTGTTTACAATATCCTGCGGATAATGTAATCCTTCTGTGAAAAGTAAATTATTATTGGTGGTCTATGCCAAATACCATCTAAATGGGTGCAGTAATTTCGGAGGATATACGATGCTTACAGACAAACATTTTTAGTTTATAATATTTAATTTAAAACCATATTAAATAAGGAAGCACCCGTAAAAATAATTTCCTCCGTAAAATACAACACACACCTTCAAGTGGAGATAAAACAAGTGATAATTTTCTAGCGCCGGATCGTCAGTAGTTTGCTTAGCACTTCATAAATTCCGTCCTCAATTGGGAACTACTTTCCCGGTACCCATTGAGGGTTGACTCGAGTGGAAATTTTTAATATCGACTTTATACTAAGGGTCTACACAGACGGACTGCATTTCAACTGCAATCCAACTGCGAATTGCATTTGGATTGCAGTTTGAATGCAGTTGACACGACTGCAATACGACTGCAATAGAACTGCAAGCCAAACGCGCAGTCGGATTGCAGTTCAGTTGCAGTCAGCGTGCAGTCGTGTAAACTGTTTGGTTGGAAATTGCATTTGGATTGCAGTTGAAATGCAGTCCGTCTGTGTAGACCCTAAGTAATATATCTAATGCTAAGTACTCACATACGGTTTTGCTCGATAGTTTTACCCCAAATCGAGTAATAATTACTGTGTGGACCGCAAAACTGACAGCTTGAAGGCTCGCATCGAGCCGGCTTGATGGAATGAAATATATCGATTTCGAGTAAAACTATCGAGCAATGCTGCATGTGTGGACGAATGCCCCAGCAGCGGATTTTGCTCGACGTTATTGCTCGATCGAGCAAAACCATACGGTTTTGCTCGATCGAGCACGTGAGTACTTATCATAAGACTTTCAGGCAGAAAAAAGATTTTCTATTTTTGTCATTGCTAATATTATCTGAATATATTAGTCTTCACTTATTTAATTTTGTCACCGTAAAATTGTAAATACCTTTAGATTATGATTAACGATATTAAAAAATGACGAGATTTTGTAAAAGTTTAACTACATAGTTATTTCTCGCCTTATTACAATTTCACGTTTGTATAATAAACTTGCCTGAATACCAGACAGTTTGTATTATGTCTACGCCTTATATGAAGATTTTCTTTACAAAATCACTTTATTATTTTACCATCTCCGATACCAACACGTTGAACAAATTAAAACCAAATATTCGCTACATCTTCGACGTAATTGCTAGAAATTGAAACGTGCCTATAGAATTAATTTGGAAATAACTGTGTAACCCTGTAACCGCCGCGGGACATTTGTATTCCGGGACACGTCCCGCGAAGTCCCGCACTCCGCCGGGATTCCGGGAAATCTTGGAAAGGCGCAACAGTGAAAGGGAGTTTAAAATCAGACGAAAAGACACGACCGGCTAGAAAAACTGAGATTATTTAAATTTGTTTTTTTAGGTATTATAGTTTGTGCGTTTCAAGATGAGGGTGACAGTTCTCATATTCCTTGGTATGGAATTTTTTACAAGAAAACAAATAAAAAAACAATATGTAATAAATTGTGTTCCATCTACAAAAATAAATGTTTCTTATATTATGTAATTGTAAATGAATAAAAACGAAAAGTTGCTAAATACTAACTTATTAATATAAAATTATAAAATAACACTAACTGTGAAATAGGAGTATAATGCCCATTTTCACCAACCACACCTAAAATTTAGGAGTCCCCTAAGCCAATATTCCAAGTTTTGTTCTTGATGAATTGACAACCCCCTAACTCTTAGGTGACGTTTATTTGAAATAAAACAACCTATTATGCGATTCCATATGGTGACGTTTATAATTTACAGGATGAATTGACCACCCCGTACACTTAGGTGACGTATGTGGCGACGACGACGGTTGCCTTGACAATGAATCTGATAAAGAATGGCCGTCTGATATTTAATATTTTACTTGTAAAATAGCGATAATATACATATTTATCACAAACCTTCTTCTTTAATCACTCTATCTATTAAAGAAAACCGCAATTAAAGGGAACAAAGGGACATGAGGACAGAAAAAGCGACTTTATTTTATACTATGTAGTTATAAACGTCACCTAAGAGTTACGGGGTTGTCAATTCATCAAGAACAAAACTTGGAATATTGGCTTAAGGGACCCCTAATTTTAGGGGTTGTTGGTGAAAACGGGCATAAAATTTTTATTGTTACGAAAACATTTGAAAAATGTCAGATGCATGAAACGGAACTTATGTCAATAGAGATTGCCACTGTTGAATCGAAATCAAATCGATAAAAAGGGCGGCTATCTTAAATCGCCGGCGCCACTCTGAAACGTCAGTACGAAATCGATAATTTCGATTGCAATTCCTTTACGAAGTAATTCGATATTTTTAAATTATTATCGATTATTTTTTTAGGTAACTTCCCTACTATTGTCAATTATTATGTGTCACGCGTATCATCTTAAAACGCACAAGGTATAGTGATTACTAGCTAGCCCGGCAAACATTATGTTTATTATTGAAATAACTACAGTTGAAATAATATCTGTTTATTCTTGAGGTTTTTCATAGAAGAATTTTCCTTTGAGTTGGCAATAATTGAGTTGAGAAGATGGCGGCGCGGCGCTAGTGTTGAGATGGCCGCGCTAGTGATGTCTCGCGTTGCGCGTAGACATACTACGGGCCCGGCCGGGTTGAAGTGTCGAGGCAGCAGGTAAGTTGTTCTGGAAAGTTTCTCTGTCTTCTTTCAATCCATTTCTGTTACTAATCTATTTTCTTTCCAGGTGCTGCGGGGTCATCTCCAAGTAGGTGTAGGTGTAGTCGTCGTTAAAAGGTAAGTTTGTATCTAGTTATCTTGTAGAAAGTATTTCTAGGGTAGTTAGTAGTTTGCTGTCAAGTTAGTATTTAGTTTTCATTTGGTAGCGGGCAGAGACGAGTGAGAGCTCTGCGTATTGTTCCTCTCGCTGTCCTAATATCAGCGACACGCGAGATTCCGTCCTTTCCAGGAATAAGTTTCTCAATGCGTCCGAGGCGCCAGTTGAGGGGCTGGACGTTGTCCTCTTGTATCAAGACCATGTCATTGACTTATAGCGTATTCATGTTTCGCTTCCATTTTGTACGCTGTTGTATCTCGCTGATGTATTCGTGTTGCCAGCGTTGCCAGAATTGTTGGCGCGTCCTCTCGATCGTTTCATAGCGGGACCGGCTGGGGCGTGTGTCGTCAATGGCGGGCGTCAGTACCGATGTCAACGGCCGGCCGTTTATAAAATCATTAAGCTTATAATTATAGGATTAGGCACACAAACGTTCTATGACTACTTTTGTAAATGTATTAATGGAAATATTTTGAACGTTTTCTGTCGGCGCTCCGCTCCCAAAAATATCAGTAATGGAAACCGGCGCTAAGTATACTGCCGGCAGCCGAGATTTAAAACAACGGCTGCCGGCGCTGGCACTGAAAATGGGAACCGGTGAAAAAAAAACCGGCCAAGTGCGTGTCGGGACTCGGGCCACGCACGATATATTCCGTAATACCGCTAGTTTTTTTTTTTAATTTTTGTATGGTCAATAATTAATGTACATTTATAACGTGTTTTACACTACTAAAAACATCATCTCAGTTATTTTCAAAGGAATAACCTTTATACTTCGCCGAATACATTTTTTTTAGTTTATCGACTATTTCTCAATAATTTATGAAGTCTTCTTAGCCGTGATAGTTTTCCTTTTAAATTCTGCATATTTCCTACTCTCGTGAATTTTTTCACATTTCCAGAAGCAACCGTTTAGCTGGTAGAAGGGGGACACTGGACTCTAATGATTTTTTCCACTTTAAAACTTAATATTTCACAAACGGATCCCTAAATCAGAAAATGACCTATGGATACTCATAATATATTAAAAAAACCTATCCAAAGACACGCTACACGGGGTGGACGCGAAAAAAAATTTTCATCCCCGCTTGATGTGTATGGAAGGTACCATAAAAAATATATTTTTAAGTTTTCATGTACCATTTTGTTGCCATCGTTAATATGTGCATTCATGCCAAATTACAGCTTTGTAGATCCTACAGTCTCAGAGCAAAACTGCGGACAGACAGACAGACGGACGGACAGACCGAAACTATAAGGGTTCCTTGTTGACTACGGAACCCTAAAAACTTGCGGTTAACACCGCTAGAACCGGAACCCTATATTGCGCGTGGCCCGACACGCACTTGTTATATAATATATTGGAATCTCAGAATCGGCTCCAACGATTTTCATGAAATTTAGTATACGAGTACTCGTATGGGGTTTAGTATAGGGGGTTTCGGGGGCGATAAATCGATCTAGCATGGAATCATTTTTAAAAAATGTCATTTTCTTCGTGTTTTATCGAATACCGAGCAAAGCTCGGTCAAATGGCTAGTTTTTTTTAAATGAAATAAGGGGGGCAAACGAGCAAATGGGTCGCCTGATGGAAAGCAACTACCGTCGCCCATGGACACTCGCAACATCAGAAGAGCTGCAGGTGCGTTGCAGTATTATATATTTCTTATATTTTGATCTTGTAAGGGTCATTATGACGTAACATGTAGAGTGCATAGTTCACACCACGGAGATAAATACAATGCTCCTTTAGAGTTTTAACTTTTAAGTTCAGTATGTTCCATAGAGTAATATTATATATTATAGGTATGTTCTAAGGAACCGTAGAGCGTACCCGCACGCAACATATTGTACTTACCACTAAGTATCGTACTGTGTAGAGTTTTAATAAACAATTATCCGAGCCTACGAACTTTTAATATCGTTAAGTAGTAAGTCACCTTAGGACATACCCAACAATTTACGTTGATTTACAAAATGAAATCGTTTTGTACATAGGAACCTTTATCACGCATAAAAGTAGCCTAGTAATCTAAGCTATAAACAGCTGTCTGTGTGCCTATTCAAATCTCTTCTATGATTTAGACTAGACACGTAACAAAACTTATTTTCACAACTGTTTCTGTAATCCATATAAAATATTATTAATTAATTAATACATAATGCACTCGATGTGTTAGTATTCTACGCCGATAATCGAGACATAATATTATAATCACTTTAATTATTAAATGAAGAATTTGACCGAAAACTGATGGAGTTTGAGTCAAAATGTTATATATTTCAATCTTATATCTTCTTATATATAAAATTCTCGTGTCACAATGTTAGTCCACGAACTCCTCCGAAACGTCTTCACTGATTCTTACCAAATTTTATATGCATATTCAGTAGGTCTGAGAATCGGCTACTGGGTACTTTATATATTGATAAGTGCATTCGTTGAATATAATATAATAGTAAATTATTACAACCTAAGAAGCTGACGGCGACCATTGTTTGTGCGAGGAGATAGCGATCGACGTTGCCATGGCGACATACTTATTTAGTCACTTCAATAAAATAATAATATTATGGCAAAGCGACGTTTGTCGGGACAGCTAGTGTTGTATAAAATTTCAATATTATATAATAATGTATATTGGTGGTATAAGTAATGACTAACGTCTCTGATTTTTGCCATTATTGAAGCAAACTGTCGTAAGAGTATGAAATATTCGTGCATCGCTTCGCAGAATTTAGATACCAACTATCAGAATAAGGATAATCCCGGATAACACACTCGGTGGGGGTCTTACGGGAATGCAAACATAACTTCGAATCTAGCTATCGCACCGGGGGGTTATAGGGCCAACCCACACATACCACAACCACACCACAACTAAACCCACACCACAACCACACCACGTGGTCGGGCGTATATTTCATATTTTAAATCAATGATATTGTATGTTACTAACGTAACTAGATTGGCAGTCTACGACAGCAACGCGTCACCACTTTGAAGATGCCTGCAGGCATATCTGCCATACATAATGACATAATAACATTATGAAGTGACATTGTCTTTTGGGCCATCAAGTGGTTACGCATTTTTTGCATCAGTTTGTAAGACATTGCCACTCTAGTATTTTAGAAACTCATTGTTTTAAATGAACTGGACCATTCACACGTACCACATTCTGCAGTTACTGTCGACCACTTGTGTGATACCGACCACATCGCAACCACGGCCGACCACATCGCAACCACAACGTTGCGTCGATGCAATGACAGTTGTCGGTACCACAACACAACTACAAAAAGTTGCAGCGACACCATTCACACGTAACCACTGCAGCTCGACGACATTTTGTCGTTGTGATGTCGTGTAGTTGTGGTACGTGTGGGTTGGCCCTTAAGCTTGAAATAAATATTGAGTAATGATCTATGTGAACTCTAAGATAACGTCGTTCCGGTCAACGCGGCAAGACCGATCGAGCGACAAAAATTCAAATAAGGGCGTTCCGTCCGGAGATTCCGTAATTGACCGTATTTAAAACCTTATAAACTCATAATCTGAAAGCTACAAAGTTATAATAAAAATACAGCTATAATCTTCAGTATATCAACATTCCTTTTGTCGTTTTAAATTTTCTATTTTTGTTTCTTATACTCATGAAAGCAGCTTCCAAAGTGATACCAATTTGTTAAAATTCAAGCATACATTCAGCATCTCCTTAGGATTTACAAATTACTTTTATTTGAAACTCACGCCAATAGATCGACAATATCATAAACTACATATTCGCCGTTTTAAATTTTTTTAGGACAATTTCGAACTAAGATAAGTAAAAATAATAGGGTTTTGGCGCGATCTCGGCAACGCGGCAAATGTATGGCCAAGGTCGTTTGCTCGGGGGACGGCCTTTATGACCTGGATTTCATTTTGCTCTATGCTAGCAACATAGAGCTCGCCTCTGACTCGGACGGAGGTCGTGAGTTCGATTCCCACGTTGGAAAACATGTTTCCAACGTGGGAATCGAATCGTTTTATTTCCAAGATTGGTGAGGACGTATGGTCGTATATCCTCGTTTCGAGGGCACATCTTTAACCATCTATCCCTAGCACTGAGATACTTGGCGTCAACATATCGAGCGAAGTCCAGTTCCGATATCATCTAGAGGGTAAGGCCAAATTAGCCTCGAAGAAGCTTGGTGTTTTTAACAGAGCGAGACAGTACTTCAGTCCGGACCAACGCCTACAACTCTACAAGGCGCAGGTTCGGCCTCATATGGAATATTGTTCTCATCTCTGGGCAGGGGCGCCAAAATACCAACTGCTCCCTCTGGATCGTATCCAACGAAGGGCCGCTCGAATTGTTGATTGCCATAGTGTTTCAAACAGCTTGGACCCCTTGGAATTACGCCGAGATGTAGCCTCTATCGGTTGTATCATGGGGAGTGCTCTGAGGAATTGTTCGGAATCATACCACCTGCAACTTTTCGCCATCGTCCCACGCGAAAAACATTCTCGTACCATCCTCACCATCTTGATGAGTGGCAGTCTTCCACAGTGCGTTTTTCGCGTAACTTTCTGCCGCGCACTGTAAAACTCTGGAACGAACTGTCACCAGCAGTATTTTCGGACCTATACGACCTGCAAACCTTCAAGAAAAGAGCGTATTCCCTCTTAAAAGGCCGGCAACGCACCTGCAGCTCTTCTGATGTTGCGAGTGTCCATGGGCGACGGTAGTTGCTTACCATCAGGTGACCCGTTTGCTCGTTTGCCCCCTTATTTAATAAAAAAAAATGCGGCCGATCACCTGATTGTCTGACAAGTAAGATAATCCATGCGTTGGATGGGCATGTAAAAAATGCGTCCCGCGTCTGATCTCTCACCAGTCGTATCGGGTCTTCCGTCCCACTGGGCTATGAGAGTAAAGGATTAAGGAATAGGGAGTGTACTGCGCACACACTTACCATAAAATTACTCCTGCGTAACCGGCCTGGTCTCAATGAAACCGGCTACCGTCACCAAAACCGCTGTGGGAGTTATTATTATTATGCCAACAACGCAGCGGCGCGGCGGCATGGGTCTCTAGACCAGCAATGTCGGTAGCAAATGAAACCAGCTATACGTCCTAATGCTTGCGGCATAGATCGAAAAGTCACCGGAGTTAGCATACAGTGCAAAATAATTGTCTATCTCAGGTGCTGGCAAACTTTGAGTTGAAAGAGCTAAAAACGATATAATATTATTATTATAATGATCTAAAATTTTTAAAGCGTCAAATCATCTCTGAACAATATTTAGTAAATATAGTAATAGATATTAGGTAATCACGTGATTAGCTGAAAAGTCTCGGCTTCCCCTAAAAGAAATTGATCACTAGCAACATATTGGCCATTGGTATAATTTAATTTATTGAGTCGAGCAATAGCGCTCTAGGCCGCAGCGGCCAGGCCTTCGAGAGCTTGGTGTGGCCGCTGGCCTGGCCTATTGCTCTATTACTCTATTGTATTGTGCTAATTCCTTTATACACCGGAAGCCGTACATAATATTACCGCAATAAAAACCACTCCTTTCTCAAAAGTCCTTTCCTGTCCTCCTTCGTCCGTCCTTCATACCAAATTTAATTAAAAATCGTTCGGTGAATAAACGGTGTAGAAATAGACGTAGACGGATATATATTTTTTAATATGTATGTATAATAAATAATTATATATTCTTATAGTAAAAATACCTGGGACGATAAGACCCTATGTTCCAGAGGAGGTGTTAAATATTATGTGTTCTCAACACGCACGCACTACTCGTAATCTGCTACGAACGTGTTAAATATGCAAATATTCAATGCAATGATCATACGAATGTAACAAAATTGTGCTTTGTGACAATGTTATACATATTATTATATTATAAACATAATAATATTATAAACGCAAAAGTCGCTGTCTTATTAAAGGTAAGTACCAATAGTATTATGATGAAGTCATCATAATATCATTGACAAAATGCGCACCAGCCAACACACCCGTAAAACGATGAAAGGAAAACAACACGTGTTCGTATATTTTTACTGAAAATGAAACGTAAGCTTTCTTTAACTATATACAGCGTATGTGCGAACTAATACAGTAAATACTCGAGATTGTCTGTCGCTTAAACCGCTGATAAAATTATATTATACTCAATCGGTAACGGTAACATTAAATAGTATTATTTTATGTAAAAAATAGGGACAACTATGTTACGTAAAAATAATTATAGACTATTATAGAAAATATGGACTGTTAGGGTGTGTTTCCACTGACGCGGAGCGGGGCGGAGAGGAGCTTAGCGGTGCCGAATTGACCAATCACCATGCTCGAATTAATCTTCGCTCCGCTTCGCTGTCATTCCGCGGGAATAGCACGATTGGTCAATTCGGGCACCGCTACTAGTAAGCTCCTCTCCGCCCCGCTCCGCGTCAGTGGAAACACACCCTTAGTATATTATGTTACCCGCAACTTCGTTCGCGCAGGACATAGCTAGGTTATTTTCAACTGTTACTTTTCCGGTATTTAACGTTCCTTTGTTCATTTCTGGGAAGCAAAATTACTTATACTTAAATTCATAAAAAAACTGGTTAAGTGGTATAGTTACGACGTGACGGACACACAGACAAACGTGTCGTATCCTATTTCATCTTTTTATGTTGTATTACGAAAATACTCAATAAAAATTAATATCAATTACTCCTAATAATGTGACCTGCAATAATTTCTACTAATAGATTCCGCCTTTCTAAGTGGGGGTTTTAAATAAATTATCTGCCATTTCCCGTCTCTAGTGATTTACGTCCACGGCTCCGAGCGATTTGCTAACATTTGTCAATAGGCAGGTGCGACGTTTCCACCGATTAGGTTATCACACTGCGCCTAATAAACGCACGTACGTAACATGAAAGTAAGTAACAAAGATCAGAGATTTACTCGTAATATATTTTAGAAAAATATATAATGATATTGAGTCGAATAATATATTTTTTGGGGCTGCGGTTCGCTCGATAAATTTCTTGACCATTACAATTCCTCAAATGATCGAGTATAATTATTTATTTTTTAATATTGTATTGAACTGATTTTATGAAATCTTGCAATTATCAGGTGATTGCAGGCAAACTCGCATGAAAAAGCTAATAATGCTTACATATTTGAAATGTGCTAACAAAGTTCTTTCATTTGATACCCCACACGACACCATCAGGAAAAAATTATATTCCTTAAGTGCCCTAGATGGCGCTATAGTCAAATTAACGTGAAGTCATGTAGCCCATAGCCAGCGGATGATTAAGACGCTTCCAATAACACCTCATATTTTGTCTAAATAGGATTAATTATTATCCTCTCAAGGGAACAGATAAACTGCATCCATACCCACATTCATATTAATACATACATACATATAGGTCAAAATCATAACCCTCCTTTTTCTTCGCCGTAGTCGGTAAATGAATGTGTTTTGTTAATGATTTAAGAGTTTTTTAAGTAAATATAGCAACTGCAAGGTTTAGTAACAACCTCTCTTTAAACGTGACTACGTTTATTAAAAACATTATTTTGATTTTAATAATAATAATAATATCAACAACAAAATCAAAGGCAATATTATGTACATTGTACAAGTGCCCGTTAAAAAAGTCATTGTATATTGAAAAGTGTTTTTGGAATTCAAGAGAAACTAAGGCGTTTCATTTTCATCTAAATACTGCTGGCTAAAGAAGAAATAAGAAGCTAGGAATCTCACTAAGAGTAAACTCTAGTTTTATTCCTGTAATTTAAAATTGCTTGTACATTTTCTGTTCTACTTTGCTTGCACTAGAATATCTAATCATTGTGCTGTGTACAATTCATTCTTACCTAGTTTTATTGGAAAAATCTGTCTTCGTGTAAAATACTTTTAAGT
Organism: Polyommatus icarus; assembly: GCA_937595015.1. Taxonomy (NCBI): domain Eukaryota; kingdom Metazoa; phylum Arthropoda; class Insecta; order Lepidoptera; family Lycaenidae; genus Polyommatus; species Polyommatus icarus. The sequence goes on from OW569332.1 coordinate 17,364,935, forward strand.
TACATCCGCATAACTAAGATTTGTTGGATAAATGAACATAGATTAACGACACTTTTTTCCGCAAATAACTTAAATTGATTTATATGTCAATGATTTAAACACGCAGTGGTGAATGGTAGCCGCGATAAACTGAGTTCGTGTGAAAACATAAACAATGACTTATTTGCGAAGGCAAGGTGTTAAAATTTTATCCGAAGCCGACGTGAAAACCTGTTATTTTTGTATGAAATATGTATGAGTAATGTAAAATAAAAACGGGATTCATGATAACGGCTCCGCGAAAACCTCACACATACACTGGGCTTTATCTTTTTATTTTTGCAAAATATTTGACTTCCCTGATAAAATTTTCCTCTCAGAATAATATTCACTTATAATAACACAAGAGATAATTTTGAAGCTCGTGTGGTATTCGGGGGATTATTTTTCCGTCCCAAATATCGACCAATAGAATTGCACCATTCGACGTCACGTGGTAACCAGAGAAAATTTTAAAAAAATTATCAGTATAATACCATGTAGGTTGTACCACGTGACGTCGAATGGTGCAATTCTATTGGTCGATATTTGAGTCGGAAAAATAATCACCGTAAATTAACACGGATGTTTTTTTAGGTAGGTAGCTTGAAAGGTAAAATGCTGAATTTAAAAGGTCGGCACTACACTTACACTACACTTACTCTTCTGGTGTTGAGGATGTCCATGGACCATGAGCGAGTCATGGGCGTCGTCGCCCGTCGTTTTCCCTGGAAATCCATTTGCTTATTTGCCCTTTGATGCAATCTTTATAAATATCATAGACTAAGGAAATAAATGAATTTTAAATTTTGTTACTTCCTTCAGATCAGAAACTAAATACTCGCATCACCTCAACGACGGCAGCGAATCGGCGAAGCTATTAGGGTCGGTAAAATTAAGCCGTGTAATCTATAACAAAAGATTGGCTCCAAATGAGATGTGATCTTTTTCACAGGTCGTCTTGGCAACATTTTACATGAAATGTTTTTGGTGGGAGAATATTTATTAAGAGTAGGTATCCGGAAGATAGTCGGAAATCTATTTTATAATCTACTAGTAACTAGAGAATTATTATTGAAGGTTGTTGGCATCACCACAATCTGTCGATTGGCTTTTTATAGTATCTTGTATGATATCTAGTGCCTATCCATCTAGAACCTTTTCCATTAAAACCAATGAACCGAATTACGACACAATTTTTCATCCCGGAAAATTGTACAATTCCCACTTAACGCAGACACAAACTATACTGTACTCGGCGAAACATGGCGGTAGCGGACATTGAACTTGTCATTTTCTATATAAACCACGATTGACAATGAAGTGTCAGATGTTGTCAATCGCGGCTTTGTATAGAAAATTAAAAGTTTTTGACAGGGAGTCATTAGCTATGTCCACACCACAACACACTATGCAATTTCATCATTTTCTTTGTATTCAACTTTCGTTTGGCGCTTTCAATAATTGAATGCGTTAAAGAACGCAACGCTGTAGTGTCTGTCAGTTTTTTTACGTGTGCGACGAAAACCTTTTATTGGGTGGAATATTGCGGCTTATTTGGTCATAAGAAATTCCAGAAAAAATATAACTCAGCGGAAGTTTTAGATACGGTCGCGGGCATGCCTCACGTGCGCTGTTGACTGCGCTATGACGCATGCCCTTGATGAACAAAAAAAGGCACATTGTGGACAAAGCCAATGACCAATACCGCCATGTTTCGCCGAGTACAGTATAGTTAGTTCATTATTTGGAAGAAAACGTAATACATAAATTAATATACTGGGCCACTCGCTCATAAATAATTTTAATAACAAAGTTGAAGGCATAAATATTTATTTCGCACGTCATCTGCACGGAACTTCGGACCTTATTGAGCAAGAAAATGATTTAATGTTCATGTTATGTAACTTGTTATAAATAAACACATGCAAAAAATTATGCTTACTGTTAAGAATCCGTTATAAATCCTTCGAGCCTTATAATTCGTAGTTCGAGCCCCAAGCGGTCGCATGCGACCGCGATTACAATAGAAAATTGTGTCTCGTTTTTCCTCGATCGAGGGATTAACTTAAAAAAAACTACTATGAAAACCCAAAAAAACATACTTTTCATTTTATAGAACTCTATAAGAGTTCTAAGAAATAATTATAAAATAAGAAATTGAATTTTTATCTGGAAAATCGTACAGTTGATAAAAATTTGGATCGGCAAGTGTGTCTTTTGGAAATTCAAAATTGTGTATGGATTGTGTAATGGACTGTAGTAGCAGGAATAACTCCTAGGTTAGCTCTTTGAGCACAAAACAATCTAAAGATATCTTGTAATTTTCGTGTGGGTATGGAATTGAGTTGAGCAATGCAACTTTCTGTTCTGTAGTCAGACAAGTTGTTGCCAATATCTATAACACTAATTTTATTTATAGAACTTGAATCTTGCAAGAAATCTTAAAGCCTTTTGCTTATGAACAATGATTGACTTCCGCAACCAAGTAACACACGTGCTCCTTAGCTTAGCCTCCTTAGTTTTTGGATTTTGCACTTCACTTATAGCAGTAGAAAGTAAGATTTGGTTTGTTGGTTGTGTAGAAAAATTCACAATTGTGTCAGTAAAATTTGTAGAACTAAAATCAGTCTTTGCTTGATGTATTAACGTATCATGTTTTCTTTTGCACATACGACATGGACCTGATTTGCAGTTGTGAGGCTGATGACCTTCCCTTAAACAGTTCATGCAAAGTTTAAATTTACGAAAGTCACTAATTTTATCTTCGTAGTTTTTAGCATTCAATATTGCACATTATTTTATGCTCACCCTTACAAATAGTACAAGATTTGAAATTGTTTATTTTATTTTCGCTTTGTAAGAAAGAAAAAGATTTCGTATAAAGTCTTTCACTATCAACATTAGAGCCTGAGGGCCGCAAGAAGCCACTTGATGCTTTCATCTTATCTAATTTGTTACGATTTAACGTCTGAAGTATGTCGGCTTGATCAGTTAAAAATTTATTAAATAATTGTTCTAGCGTAGGTACCTCATCCAAAGAGTTACGCGTTTCCTCCCATTTAACTGAAGTGCATGTGTCTAGTTTCGACGACACCATGTGAATTATTAAAATGTCCCAATACTGGATAGATTGCCCGAGACTAGACAAAGCACGCATTTTTTTTTGTAATATGGTCCACAAGAAAGCGCAAAGATCGTTCGGACTCGCCATTCAACGATTCAATCTTGAATAGAGCATTCAAATGATGATTAAAAAGCTATCGTTTATTGATAGGGCTTTGGCCCACCACACATACCCACCACTGTATCTCCTGTGTCGCCAGGATCGACAGCGGTATCCAACCACAAAAACCCTTTGATATGATCTCAGGGAGCCCGAGGGATATGCTAAAACTGTCTTGGGACCCGCAACGAAATTAATCAAAAGAAAATAGGAGTAGGAAGATTCCAATTTCCCTCCTCATAAAAGCGGGAGACAGCACAAAGTTGCAATGACCGAAAGTCAAAGAACTTAAGGGGGAGCACCACGGAAATAAGGTTAATAATGAAGCTATCGTTTATTGTCGTACCTCTCGCAAAGTAAACGCCACGCATCATTATAGTTAGCCTTGGAAACCTCCAAATTTGATATAACTCGTGCAGCATAGCCCACTAAATAAGATATCAAATAATGATGAATTGGTTTAATTCGATCGTTATTGTGTATAAAGGACAAGAATGTGTCTCGAAACTCTGGCCATCGAAAAGAAGCACCATCGAATTTGTTAATTTGTAATTGAGGCAGTTTAAATTCAGTTTCGAAATGATTGCGATGACACTGACACAAAGAAGTATTGTGCTCGTCTTCGTTACTGCTAAACTTAGATATAATAGTTTGTACCATTGCCATACATGTCGCGAAATCTTGCTTAATAGCGTCCCGTCCATTTATTTCAAATGCTAAATTATCTGAATTTAATCACCAATCGAATCCTGCACTTGTTCATATTGAATTGTTAACAAACGAAATTCTAATTTGATTGAAAGTTCCGTAACTTGTACAGCAGATAACTCTTCCTTTTTGGCAATTAAATCGATATAGTTTTTAAATTTAGTAATACGCCCTTTTAAATAAGAACGTTTGGAAAATAACGCTTTTAATTAATCTTTATCGGTTTCGTTAGGCATTTCAATAAAAATCAAAAGTTAATACCAAAACCAGAAACTTCGCCTTAAATAATATTCATATTTTTGCTTAGACTTCGCCTTAAGTGTGAAATTATTTTTCTAATAGCTTTATAAAGCAAAATAAAGTAAAATAAAATTGCTCACGCTCTAAGACCGGTGTCACCTGAATCTCCACGCGGCTCGCGTTATACTTCGCCTTAATTGATATGCCTTTCAAAGTGCTTTAATTGATATGTATTTCCAGTGGTTTTCCAGATTCTGCCTGAAAATAGCCTGAAATAGTCGGCAAATAACAATAAGTTTAAGCTTTCTATAAATTAAATCGACCGATAACGGTCATAGATACGGAAATTGTAACTTATTTTATAAGTTTTATAAGTTTACTAAAATAGGTACCTAATTTTAACTGATTGCGCAATAAAATTATAAAATACTAGCTGTTGCCCGCGACTTCGTCCGCGTTAGCATAGTAGATCACATCCCGAGTATTATGTTATTGCACAAAAATATTCAATGTACAGAATTGACTTTCCTACGATTTTATTATTTATATAAATGTTCCGCGCGGCTTCGCTTGCGTAATTTAGGAATTTCACGCAACCGTACATTTTTCCGCAAAAATAAATTCTATATCCCTTCACGTGGTCTATTCTTTGTGTTTGCCAAATAACATAAAAATTGCTCCAGCAGTTCTTAAGATAATAAGCAATTTCATATAATTTCCCCCGTTTTTTCCATATTTTTCTCTATTTCTTCGCTCCAATCAGTTTTAGCGTGATAAAATATAACCTATAGCTTTTCTCGGTAAATAGGCTATCTAACACTGAAATAATTTTTCAAATCGGACCAGTAGTTCCTGAGATTAGCTCGTTCGAATAAGCCCTTTCATATAAATTACCCCGTTTTTTCCACATTTTCCTCTATTTATTCGCTCCTATTAATCTAAGCGTAATAAAATATAGTTTATAACCTTCCTCAATAAATGAGCTATATAACACTGAAATAATTTTTCAAATCGGACGAGTAGTTCCTGAGATTAGCGCGTTCAAATAAGCCCTTTCATATAATTTCCCCCGTTTTCCCCACATTTTCATCTATTAGTCCATTTCATCCTGTTAGTTTTAGCGTAATAAAATATAGCTTATAGCCTTTCTCGATCAATGGGCTATCTAAAACTGAAAGAATTTTTTAAATCGGCCCAGTAGTTACTGAGATTAGCGCGTTCAAATAAGCCCTTTCAAATAATTTCCCCCATTGTTTTTTCCACATTTTCCTCTATTTCTTAGCTCCTATTAGTCTTAGCGTGATAAAATATAGCCTATAGCCTTCCTCGGTAAATGGGCTATCCAACAATAAAAAAAAATTTCAAATAGGATCAGTAGTTCCTGAGATTAGCGCGTTCAAACAAACAAACAAACGAACAAACTCTTCCCAATTATAATATTAGTATAGATTGATGTATTATTGTGTAGAACTAAGAAATATAGGAGATCTAGATAGGAAATAAGGGTCATAATTAGGGTTAGGTAATGGTTGTTAGGTTGAAGAATGGGAAGACACTTATCTGAAAACGCCGAGTCGTAGCTTAATCACTCCACAACGTCCTCAGTTTAATCTTTCTTCTTCCAGAAATAAGTATTAGGTACTTTCCAGCTGGAGCCACTCTGACCAGGATGATACAATAGTTGGATCGTCGAATGACCGCCGAATGTAATATTGCTTATTTCTCGTCGAAATTCCTCGTAATCCTCCGATTGCGATTTGCAGTTTCGTATTTTGCACGGTCGCCAAATGTTCTGACTTGTATGTTTGTTTGGTTGTAATATAATTAAAGATAGACTGACAAAATTTGTTTATTCTAACTTGCTTGTGCGAACAATGGAAACGTGAATGACAAAAGAATGACAAAAACGAAGCAAATACATAAAATATTAATTATTCGAAAGGTATTGAAATATTAGTTTGTCGGTAGATAGAAATGTTAGCGTGCCGGTGGTTGTAAATTTATCATGTTGCTATTTAATAATCGCAAGCGCTCGAACATAAACCAACTGTACGATTTTCCAGATAAAAATTCAATGTACTCACATTCCTACTATAATTGTAAGGATTTTAATCCTTCCATCGGTGATTCTTAAAAATGCTATCGTATTCTATTGTTGTCGCGATCACAGGTGCTCGTATGGGGCTTGATGGGTCATTTGACATTTCTAAATGTAAAATATGCGTATGGAATATAGCATATTTTACACTTAGAAATGATAAATGTTCTGTAATACCACAAAATTAAAAATTAATTACATTTGCCGAACCCCGAGGACCACCCAACGGATCCTTGGCTTTCACGGAACTCAGTTTGGGAACCCCTGGTTAAGTGGTTGACCACAACATCCCTAAATCCCTGTGGTCCAACATAAATTGTTTTGTTGTGGTCTGTAGTTTGATGGGCTACTTTGTTCGATATACTTTGGCCAATTTAACTTTGTGTGGTTATAAGTAGAAATTTTGTAAGTAATTGATATAATATTTATCAAAATATATTTGTCCGTGAAACTTTAGACTTAGAATGGGTGCTAACCACAAGGTGCTATACCCATCAAGTTTTCTATACTACATACTCGGCGAAACATGGTGGTAGCGGTCATTGACTCCCTGTCATTGACTTGTCATTTTCTATACTTACAATAAAAAAGCCACGATTGACAACATCTGACACTTCATTGTCAATCGAGGTTTATATAGAAAATGACAAGTTTTTGACTGGGAGTCAATGACCTCTACCGCCATGTTTCGCCGAGTACAGTATTGAATACTTTCATAAAAGAAATGTATTACGGCTTTCTACAAAATAAATAAATAAAAAAATAAGTAGTTTATATTTACCGGCAGTAGGAGAATACTTGTAGAAGGGAACGAATATTAAACTATAACGATTGGCTATAAATTATTATGATCGACATCAATTTATTTATGACTATGATTAGATGACGCCCGCAACTCCGTTGCGCCAAAATTAGTTTATTTCCCGGGAACTGTACATTTTTTCTGGATGAAAAACTATCCTATGTCCTTTCCCGGGACTCAAAGTATCTCCATGCCAAATTTCAGCAAAATCAGTTCAGCGGTTTGGGCGTGAAGAGGTAACAGACAGACATATACACTTTGGTATTGATAATATTTTAGTATGAAAGTATGGATATTGAATATAAGTACTTTACAATCATGGTGGCAAACATTGGTCAACCTGGAGAGGGGACTTTAAATATTAATTGTCGTCTTTACGAAATCGAGGTGATCGGATAGGTAAATTGTAAACAACAAGAATACTTCTGTAGCACTAAGCTACAAGACGTGCATTACAATCAGACGATTTTGCTGCTCGTTTTGTAATTATAGCGGAATGTAAAATTATCGAGAACGTCCATTTTGTGTAATAATTATTCTGTTTATTGGGTGTCAATTTTGTGATCGCCATTGCTTTATATAATTAATTATTACTTAATGAGTAGCGTTAAATTAATTAAAATTTTGGCTTATTAATAAAATCTATAATAATATGCTTTATATAATTAAGCCCGTCACGGACTTAGCTATAAGTTAATATATTTAAAACTATGACATATTCACTGGTCGTGTTCCTCTTTGGTCGTATTGTTGTTTGTGTTTTGGCACACACGCAGAGGAGACAGAATGATAGAGTATGCCGACTTAGAACTGATGTAAAAATTTTAAGTTTGACGTATTATGACAAAAGTTGTCGCTAGGGTCGTTACTTACAAATTTAGTTGTATTTTATATTTTGGCACATGCAAAGAAAACTGTCAGAATTCAATTTCAAAATCTTATTTTTAAAAATAAATTATACCAGCCAGCGCGCCAGCCTTTAACTTATAGGTATTGAAACCCGACGAATTTGACAGATATTGAAACCTGTCCATTTCTTTGCAGTCGAACTACTGGTAGTTATGTCTATTGTGACACGCGATTAAAATTTCCAGAATCCAATTTTGAAATCTTTATTTTAATGGCCTGTTTCACCGCTTCCTGATAAGGTGCCCGATAGGGTTATTTGACAGATTTTCCATACTCCATCTGTCAAATTAAGTGGTGGATAGCCTTATCAGGAAGCGGTGAAACAGGCCCTTAATATTTAAAAATAAATTATATCAGCCAGCGCTAGGCACATTCCGTTCATAATCCTAGTGAAACCCGACGAACGACGACGACTTTGCAGTCGAACTACTGGTAGTTATGTCTATTGTGCCGCTGATCTATCTATCAGTAGATTAGGATCTACTGAATCACCTATTCCGGAATTTTCATTTCGTGTTACGAGCTATTTTCGAGGAATTTGCAATTGCGTTCGACGTAACCGATGATAGAAGTTTCTGAAACGATAATACGTTTCAGAAAGTGATGAACTGATGAGCTTTATCATCGGTTCAGGAAGTACTGAATTATTCCCGATTTTGCAATTGAAGACGTGATTTGATAAAGTGGGTAACTAGAAATTTGAAAATATACTTTTTTGCTTGGAGGCTTAAGGACCGTAAAAATGATTTGAAATCAGAGTGGATTTTATGTATACCCAGATATAATAACCAGATGATGTAGATAAGTTACAAGGTTTGTTCAAATTATAAGGGGAAAATAATTATTAAAATAATTATATGATAATAACTTGCTTTTGCCCGCGGCTTCGCAGGCGTTAAGAAGTATTATTATTAATGGGGTAAGTCTCAGCCCGATCTGTTAAAAATAATTAAGTTTCATACAAACTTTAATCCCCTATTTTATCCCCGTGTGGGTAGAATTGATCGAAATCCTTTCTTAGCGGATGCCTACGTCATGACGTAGGCATCCGCTAAGAAAGGATTTCGATAGATATCATGATATCTACCGGCATGACAAAAATCTGGCTGATCTGTCCAGTGGTTTGGGCCGTGCGTTGATATACCACTGTCAGTCAGTCACCTTTGAGTTATCTATAATATTTAGATTACCCCTATCTTACAAAATTTTAGTTATCAACTTCTTCCACGCACGTCCTCAATTGCGTATGAACTATGATCGTTTCAGAAACAATTTGCTTTCATATATCACGCGATCTGACGGCTACAGCCTAAAGCAAATTTAAGATCCGATAAACTGGATCCCGGCCAGCTCGATTATGAAGCATTTGCTTGAATCATAATATGAGCATAAAATCTGCTGGAATATCCAGAAAATGTTTTGATAAAGATCTATGTACTAGCGGAGAAATTGATTTATAGGACCTATGTTATTTGGTTGGGTTATATGGTCAATGTTGTACCGACTCTACGCGTTTTCTAATAACAAAATAGGCTATTGTGAACGTCAATGGTCATATTATATTTTGTCTTTGATTGCCCATAATTCGATTCAATGGTGCATGATGTAGATAGCAAGCATTTTGACATAAAAAAGGCTTTTAAACAATAAAATATCTAATAATGCCTGCTTTCTGAGGTTTATTGTCTGAAGTTTATTCTAGAGAGTTTTCTTCAAGAAGAGAGCGTATTCTCTCTTAAAATGCCGGCAACGCACCTGCAGCTCTTCTAATGTTGAGAGTGTGAAAGGGCGTCGGTATTTGCTTTCCATCAGGTAACCCGTTTGCTCGCTTGCCCCCATACTAAAAAAACAGCTTTAGATCGGCTATCGTCAAGATATTAACCAATAAATAACGCTGTAATAGAAAAACTTCTGTCTAAAATCCCTAGAAACCTTGCATTCCCCATTAGCATAATTAACTACTCGCCTAGTCATTTAATAAAATGCAACTCGATTATCTAGACGTTTTATCAACGAAAGTTGAGCCATGTGAAATATTATTTTCGCTATGAATATGCAGCGAGCGTAGAGGGTAGAAATAAATTTCATAAACGCGCGCGGCTCCTGCATTTTTATGAGAAACAAAATGTGCAAGTTGTCAACACGCGGAAGCGTTTTGTGTAATCGTAGTACTTTTTTTATTCAATTGTTTTAGTTCATATGGTATAAGCCACGAGACAAGTCACTAAGCTTCAATGTCAATTTTTTCTAATCATTTCATGTTTTATACTTGACTTTTATATTTAATTAATTCTCAACAATTTAATGGATTTAATTAATGTTATGTTTAATGTAATGAGTTATTATTTATCTTAGAACTTTTATAATAATTATTATGATGTTAATGCTATAACAATTATTTAAAATTATTTTGCACGCCACTTATTGGGCAGAATGTTGGAACCATTTTAGTAAAATTGTAAGACCTTTTTGTTCCACATTTTATGCAATAAATTATTCTAAGTATTCTATTCTATACACGTCGATATAACTATAAAAATACTTAACAAGTTGTAATAAAAACAAACTAATAATAGTGTAGGATGTGTATGTGTCCTTTGCATAGAGTTTACTGTAAAAGTGGCAGTGCTGAAAGAGCAAAAATTTTTGTGATGTGTATAGGCAAGCACTCCAGCGTCATGGATTTTTTCGATACAAAAGTAGTGGCTATTTCAGAACTGCTACTTTCACAGCGAACTCTATACAGGGGACTCATACCTACCCTACCCTGTATACGTGTGCGAATTTACTAGCAACGCAGCAAAAAGTACTATACAGGGTGTAACAAAAATAAGTGATAATGCTATAGGGTGTGTACGTGTTTCTTGTAGAGAGTTCACTGTGAAAGTAGCAGCGCTAAAAGACCAAATTTTTTTTATATGGGAAAACTCGTGACGCTCGGGCCTTTGCCCATCCAAAAGTGAAAAAAATCGTCTTTCAGCGCTGCTACAGTGAATTCTCTACAAGGAACACGTACACACCCTAAATTATTATCACTTAGATTTGTTAAACCCTGTATACGTATGCTAATTTACTAGCAACCAAATATATTATATTATGAAAGTACTATAAAACGGAAAATTCAAGAAGAAATTATATCTCGTTATGCGATATGAACATCGCAACTTCGCGCGCGCGACGTTGCCGCATATTCATAACTTCGAAGCCAAATTCAATCTTACATTACAACTTTTAAACTTCTGTGTTTTCATCACGAGAATAACAATGTCTGAATTTAACTTTTCAACATAATGCTATCACTTTATGGTTAATTTTATTTAGGTTAATAATTTACATATAGCTCAATTTATTGGCGAACTTTATTCTGCTGTTTTTACTGTTTTTAACGTCGCGTCGATCTACGATGCTAACGAAAAGAACCAGAGCCTGTCGTTTTCTTTATAGTTTTTTTATAGAATCGTCAGTTAAAATGTAAGGAATTACACACGAGTAACATGATACGAATTCGTCTTTATTTTGTCGAACGCTTTAAAATTATGTCAATGGCATAAATGTTGATGGGCAATTCTATAAAGAAGCTATAAAGAAAAGGCGTAAGAAACTGGTGTGTACCATTGTTTAACAAAACTATAGAATTAATTATTAAAAACATAATATACTTTCGTATTTATAATATTAAGTAGTATGTATAGCCTGTATTTGTATTTTCCATTAACCTACAAATCGTCAAAATTACATATAACTTGCAAGTCAAACAGTGTAAAAAACAAAACTTCCATTTACCTTCCAAAAAGCTTTCGACAACAGGATATTAAGCAGGGTAATGTGTCTATTGTCTATGCCCACATCCATCACAGTTGACACCATAGAAACAACCCCTGAATGGATATTTTTCCCATACGTATTTGTAACGTACAATTTATGGTTATTTCTACATTATTCTATTTATATATTTTGTTCGATTGAACAGAGATATAATATTTTTGGAGCCTAGCCCCCCTATGTCCATTGTTTTTAATCAGCAAACCGGTGTGATGTGTTCACTGTTAAGGCTTCTTATAGGCCTAGGCTACGAATAATAAAACCAGGAAACGTAACTCCCATACTAATACAGTTTTAAATTTGGTTCCATTCGAACTGTCATGTAACGTCAGCCTTTATACCGCTCAAGGTCACCAAATGTATGAAAAGTGAACCTAAGGTACACTTTTTTGACAAGTATTTTGGAGCATGTTTTTTGACGGAGTTACTCTTCCTTAGTTTTTTATTATTCGTAGTGCCTAGGATTATATTTTATTCTTAACAATGGTACACACTAGTTTCTTACGCTGAGCTCTTTAGCCGAGACGTTATCTTTATCGATCCTTTATAGAATTGCCGATAAAAATGTATGAAATTGACATAAGCGTTCGACAAAATAAAATCGAATTCAATTCATTTTAAGGCCCTATAGACCCGAAACTTAGCAGGTCGATGTCTGTCAGTACGAATATCGACGTAAAGGACATTAAAATAACATTCATATCAGCGCGACTTGTACGGTGGCGGTTACGACGCTCGCCGCGTCCTTGATAGGGCGAAATAGGAGAAAAAATCCTTTTTACTTAGATAATTAAACCAAAATGCAAATTGTACCCACAAATTATTCTTCTTTAGGTTATGAGCTTTTCGTAAATATGATTTTTGAAAGTAAAACTATCATAAGCTTCATGAAAAATAAGAAAAATATCACAAAATATTCGAATTTAGCCACCTCTTCGGAGTTATTTTTGATCGAGTGAAGTTTTCGATATTATGTTTCGAACCACAAATTGTCCAAGTACATTAGGTAAACAACAATGTGTATTTTTTTTGGCTTTTAAAAGTCACTATTTGTTTGTTTATTATTGATTCAGAGTCATGTAAAATTGGGTCTATAGGGCCTTAAGTCAATTTCATATATTTGATTGGCGATTATTTAAAGAAGCCATAAAGAAAATGTTTGGCTAGGGGTTTTGGTACTTTTCGTAGGCATCGTAGATCGACGTTAAAGTCACAGCTAATATAGCTTCAACTCCCGTAAGGCCCAAGTGGGCCGCGATAACAATTGAAAGACTATTGTGTCTCGTTTTTCCGCGATTGAATGAATATTGAACTGATATAACCCGTCCAAATGACGTAGGTCCTTCATCTACCTATGAATCAATTTCTTCGATGGTACTATCAGAGAAGTTGATCCCTAGGCAGAGTCCTTTGTAATTTGGTCGCGTTAAGTCAAACCCATCCGACCGATCACAGCTAACATTGAATTGACATAAGCCGACCACATGACGTAGGTCTGTCAACTGCATAGGAATCAATTTCTGCGATGGTACATATTATGCTGGTGCTGCTATTTATGGAAAATTGTCATTTTTCCAACGTCCTTATCAATATATTTTGTTTTTCTTGTCAAGCAGGCTCGTGTTACCTCTCCGATACTCCTGGGGCCACAGTAATAGGTACTCGAAAATTGATCCATTTGGATTCTATATTACATTCATAACACCATCATTATCAGCCATAGGGACTATTTTAGAAAATCTTATAAAAAAACTAGCTGTCCCGGCAAACGTTGCTTTGCCATAATATAAAGTATTTCGCCCATATCATTTTATTGAAGTGACTAAATAAGTATGTCGCCATGGCAACGTCGATCGCTATCCCGTCGCTCAAACTTAATGGTCGCCGTCAGTCCCAGCTTGTAATAATTTACTATTATTTATTCTACAAATGCACTTATCTATATATAAAATACCCAGTAGCCGATTCTCAGACCTACTGAATATGCATATTAAATTTGGTAAAAATCAGTAAAGCCGTTTCGGAGGAGTTCGTGGACTAACATTGTGACACGAGAATTTTATAATAAGAAGATAATACTCTACAACTCTTTAGGGTTGATTCAGACCGCAACGCGACGCGTAGATGCATTTCTAAATTTATATGGATTTGACAGATTCGCAAGACGTCCGCAATTGAAATCTGTCAAATCCATACAAAATGCCGCGCTGCGCCTCACCTCACCTCGTCGTGTTGCGTTCTGAATTGACCTCTACTCAATTTGCAATCCGCATCTCGGTAATCCGTATTCTGTCAAATTACATTAGTTATAAGTCCGCGCGGAACTAGTTGGCCGCGCCTTAGATAATATGTGAGCGGTGGGACTAGAGATGTGCCGAGTGGCAAATTCCCCACTGCCGGCAATATTCCCAATCTTGCCATTGCCAGCAAATTTCCATTTTTCCGGGAAAAAAGGCAATGTTGCCGATCCATTTATATAGCTTTATTATAAAATAATTCAAATTATTTTGTCAACAAAAAAAAATACTAATTGATGATAAAAGCAACCTAATTTGTTTTTGGATCGAAATTCCTTATCGCTCATTTTTTCAGCGTAAATTTGAAAGTGGGACAATGACATTTGACCTTGATTTGACCTCTACACTTTTTTATTAGTACCTGCATGTTAGGGGCAGATGGCGTTGATAATAAGTATTCCTGTGAGTCCATTAGATGGCGTTTTTTTAATTTAATATAATTAAAGTCTTGATAGTTTGTTAATAATTATATGTATCGCAAGAACCGCTCTAGCTAGACTTCTGAAATTTTCACAGATTATGTATATTTGTTGCCGCTATAACAACAAATACTGAAAACAAAATAAAATTAATATTTAAGGGGGACTCCCATACAACAAACGTGAATTTTTCGGCCTTTCGGCGAACTTATTGCTAACAACCAATCTCTTCCAGTCAACCTTTTGTTTATAGGATTGTCTGTAACAGATTGAAAACGTCGTGTAGGTGTACAAACCTAATTAACAGAGAAAAGGTTACCTTATTAACAAATAACTTAAAAATAATAATAAATAATAATGTAGAAACAAGTTAATGTCTTATTTAAAAAATAGTGTCTTAGCCTATTTTTAAAAATGTTAATCGTATCAGCGCGACGAATTTCCAATGGCAGTGAGTTCCAAAGCACTGCAGCACGAACAGTAAAGGATTTGGAAAATAGGGTAGAGGAATGGGAGGGGATTTCAAGAGTGAGATTGTTGGAGGAACGTAGTGATAATTGGTGGGTGTCACGTAGGAAGGTAAAGTGATTTTTTAAATATAAAGGTGTGGAAGGGTCGAACAGGATATTATAAAGGAGTGAGAGAGTGTGAGTGTTACGCCGGGATCGAATAGGAAGCCAGCAGAGCTTTTTGCGGAATTCCGAAACTTGGTCATATTTCCGTAAGCCAAAAATAAATCTGATGCAAAAATTTTGAAGTTTTTCAAGTTTATCTAGTAGCTCTTCTGTTACATCGATAAAACAAACATCAGCATAGTCCAATATAAGTAACAGTATTGTGTGCGCCAGAGCAATCTTTGTAGAGATTGGCAGAAAGTTACCTAGTATACGGAGAGATGCATTAGCCCGAAAAACTTTACAGCTAAGAGCATCAATGTGAGGCTTCCAGGATAGGTTACCATCAAATGTGACTCCTAAATTCTTAACGCTGTCCACAAAAGGAATCGGGGAGCCATCGAAGCTCAGTAGTGGGATTTCCTGCCAAATTATTCGGGAGCGAAGCTTTGGGCTACCAATAATAATAGCTTGGCTCTTGCTGGGGTTATCACTTATGCCAAATGATTTGCACCAGCTGGCTAAGTAGAGGAGGTCTTTGTTGACGCGATCAACTGCCTCTTTCAGATCCTCGATGAGAGAGTGCGTGTATATCTGGAGGTCGTCAGCATAAAGATGATAGGATGATGTTAAGCGATGACTGATAGAATATATAAATATGGCGAATAATAATGGAGAGAGTACACCTCCCTGTGGTACACCAGCGAAAAGGTCAGTACATGAGGAAAAGCTACCATCGCTGCGAATTCGCTGTCTGCGACCCCTTAGATAACTGTCGAACCATTTTATAATACAAGGAGAAACGTTTAGTATTTTTAAAACGGCAAGTAGTATGTCAACGTCAACAGTTCCGAAAGCATTTGTGAAATCAAGAAGGGTTAGGATGGTTAAAAGACATTTATTCATATTATTGCGTATGTCCTCTGCGATATTTAATAAGGCCGTGGTTGTGCTATGACCTGTACGAAAACCTGATTGATAGGGATTAAGGAGATTGTTAGTACATAGAAAACGGTTAAGTTGATGGTAAATTAAACGCTCGAAAACTTTGGACAGGAAAGGAAGGATGGATATTGGACGACAGTCAATAAAATGTGAAGGGTTAGACTTTTTTGGGATTAGAATAACATCTCCATCCTTCCACATGGAAGGGAAGGTGCAATTACGGATAGAGATATTAAATAAATAGGTCAGCAACAGGTCACAATATAAGTCACGAGTCTTGTCCGGAGTACAATATCAATAAAATTAACCATTTTTTATATTAAAACACAACAGAAGAACAAAATATATACTTTATTATACTTAACTATTAACAATAAAAATAGACAACAATAATTTTTATTTAATAACAATAATTATTATTAACAAAGAAATATCAAGTACTTACCCAAACGATCAAATTTGTTTGACAAACATGTTTGATGTAAGTTACGTTTTCATCAAACAGCAGCGCAGACGAACAAACGTGCATCAAACAAGTTTGTCAAACAATTAGCTAGAATCGGTTTGAGATCATGAGATCTTGTTTGACAAATACCGCGGAACACGTTCAAACACGTTCAAATTAGTACCTGCATGTTAGGGGCAGATGGCGTTGATAGTAAGTATTCCTGTGAGTCCATTAGATGGCGTTTTTTAAATTTAATATCAAGAACCGCTATAGCTAGACTTCTGAAATTTTCACAGATTGTGTATATTTGTTGCCGCTATAAAAACAAATACTGAAAACAAAATAAAATTAATATTTAAGGGGGACTCCCATACAACAAACGTGAATTTTTCGGCCTTTTTCGCTCTATATCAATAATGGCAAGAGGTAGAGACTTGAATTTTTCACACATTTTTTTTTGTTGTTTGTGTACCTTAATATTTAATAATAATATTAAAATAAAATAAAAATTTAAGGGGTCTCCCAAACAAAAAAACACAAATTAAGCCTATTTTTGATATGTATCGGTGCGGAACCCTTCGTGCGCGAATCCGACTGGCACTTGGCCAATTTTTTTCCCTAGCGCAAGTAATATAATTAACAGATAAATAATTTGACACTGTCCTTGCACTTATTCCACTTTATTTTAGTAGATTTATTACAAATTTAATAAATACACGACCGGTTTCGAAAAAATCATCTGATGATGAGTTTTTCGAAACCGGTCGTGTATTTATTAAATTTGTAATAAATCTACTAAAATAAAGTGGAATAAGTGCAAGGACAGTGTCAAATTATTTATCTGTTAATTATATTACTTGCGCTAGGGAATCATCTGATGATGAGTTTTTCGAAACCGGTCGTGTATTTATTAAATTTGTAATAAATCTACTAAAATAAAGTGGAATAAGTGCAAGGACAGTGTCAAATTATTTATCTGAACATGAATTTCCACCAAGAAGGGACAGTACATACAATATAATATAATTAACATATATTTAGAAAATATCTATTATTACAGGCAAATTTGTCAGCAATATTCCCGGCAATTTTCTGGCAATTTTCCGGCAACATTGGCAGTTTGTATCAAGGATATGTATTTTTTAAATATTTCTTATATACAACGCTAAGATACATTTATTTTATGAGTTTTCTAGACGTATCTGTCCAATATTGCTAATATTTTGCCAATGTTCCCCAAAATTTCTACTTCGGGCAATCTTGCCGGCAGCGTTGCCGGCAATATTCCCACCTTCGGCAATATTGCCGGCAACGGCACATCCGTAGGTGGGACGGAGAGGCGGGGGCGCTTGATTTTGACAGTTCTGGCTAGTTAAGAAAAAACGCACGAGAGATTGCAATAGCAAGATAAGTCCGCCGATAAAAAGACAATCTAAGGAAATAATATTGAAAGTGCATAGTGATGTCAATAATTTAGAATATAAAACTGATCAATTGTCTTTCATTTATTCATTTCAATAATTAAATAATATTATTGTTCACGATATCGCGAGATTGGTCGTAGTGACGACGAGTGTAGACAGTGGTCTAATCTCATGTGCGTTGCGAGCAGCAAGAGCCCCCTCACCCCCGTCCCTACCTAAGGCGCGGCCAACTAGTTCCGCGCGGACTATAGGCTGGATTTCTCGCGTTTCGGCGGCTACGCAGGATTACAAGCAAAGGTAAGTAAATGATAGCGTGACGTCGTCGCCGCTATTTAAATAAATTATTACAAACATTTGCTTTTAGTATCGCGGACCGCGGTGTAGCCTCCAAACCGCGGGTTTGGGCGGCGGTAAATCAAGCCTTACTATTTGCTTTTCAATATCATCAAATGTGTTCTTGATATCTTCCCGTAACTATCAAATGCAACTTGTCTAAGTACCCTGCACGTTTTTCCGGTCTCAGGTGTTCTAATTAAGCTCCGCCTGTCTGCCAAGAGCAGTTCCATTCCCCTCACGTTTCCACCCAATTGTATTTACTTCATTGGTACATGTTTTGGCACTACGAGCTATAAGAAAACGTTTGTAACTACTTTGGCGATCAAAAGGTATAGAGATGCATTGGAGATAAAATACAGCCTGTATCTATAGCTCAAAACACGAGTTAAGAATTTTATATTAGATATCTGAGTTAAGTTTTTTGACTCGCTATATGCATGTCACTCAGGGACGTAGCTACCGCCGTAAATGCCGTAACAATTTTTGCATTACAAGATATTTCTCTACTTTATTACTTAATTACTCGTTGAGAAATATTAAAGTACAACTTGTTATGTTGTTTCACTACTCTGAAACTGTATGATCGAAAGGTTATTCAACAAAAACCTTTTAGGCTTCAAAGGCCCTTACGTCTTAAAAATCTCGCCTAAGTGGTAGACGTTATACATTTTTAAAGGGCGCAGCTCGCAGGGCGAAGGAACCACCAAGCAGGGAGGGAAACTCATTAAACTTTTGTTTGCAAACGCCAAAGTAAACCACCGACATAAAATATTTATGACCCAATGGGTCTTTTCATTATAAAGTGAATTATAAACTAACTGACACTACATGCTGTAGGGAACGCTTGGGAAGGAAAATACGTAAAGTTTCTAGAACGGCCCCCAAAGACAAAGTATATTTCATTAAAAACGATGACGAAATTCGTTATCAAAATGTATGCGGTTTGACATAAGTCATCGCTAAATGACATTTCGCTTGCGAAGACTAATGTCAAATCCCATACATTTTGATAACGAATTTCGTCATCGTTTTTAACGAAAGGGACTTTGTCTACGGCCTCTGAATTGTTTATTTTTTGTGTGATCGATATTTTTTAATGAAAATTAAAGATATTTAATGGATAGTAGTCGTATGTTTTTATGTGTGTATGTGTTTTGTGTGTATACTATACTAGATTACGCCCGCAACTCCGTTGCGCCAAAATTCGTTTACCGTGCGGGAACCGTACATTTTTCCGGGATAAAAAGTATCCTATGTCCTTTCAAAGTCTTCAAAGTATCTCCATGCCAAATTTCAGCAAAATCGTTTAAGCGGTTTGGGCATGAAGAGGTAACAAACAGACAGACAGGCAGACTTTCGCATTTATAATATTAGTATGGATACAGGACGTGATAATTACTATACACATTGCTAATTGTCCTTGTCTATCGACCGACTTTCTAACGCCATTTCTTTAGATCCCTGTTTTTAGGGTTCCGTACCCAAAGCGTAAAAACGGGACCCTATTACTGAGACTTCGATGTCTGTCCGTCTGTCCGTCTGTCTGTCTATCTGTCTGTCCGTCTGTCTCCAGGTTGTAACTCAAGAACGGTAATAGCTAGAGAGTTGAAATTTTCACAGATTATGTATTTCTGTTGCCGCTATAACAACAAATACTAAAAACGAAATAAATTAAATATTTAAGGGAGGCTCCCATACAACAAACTCACGTTTTCGAACATTTTTTGCTCGGTATCAATCATGACAGACACGCACTTGAAATTTTCACAAAAGCCTTAATTATATGTGTTATTTAATAATTAATAATATTTAAATAAAATAAAAAATTAAGGGGGGCTCCCATACGAAAAACACAATTTTTGGCCTATGTTTGCTCTATAACGGTACGGAACCCTTCGTGCGCGAGTTCGTCTCGCACTTGGCCGATTATTTTTACAATTTTTGATAATTTTCAAAACTTATATTTAAATAAAAATGAATAATAAAATTTTTTAGTCTCGCTAAAACTTGAGAACGGTTGAATAGATTTGGCTAATTTAACAAAACTAAGTGATAAAAGTTTAGGGTGTGTATGGGAAGCACCCCAGCGTCATTAATCTCCCCATACAAATCACAAAAAATTTTTTGCTCTTTCAGCGCTGCTACTTTCACAGTGAACTCTTTATAAGGAACACATACGCACCCCGAAGTATTTTCAGTTAGTTTTGTCACATCTTAAAATATAATATTATTAAAAATATCTTATTCAATGTTAAATAATTTGAACACCTAACAGAATATTAATCACGGTCCGGTAAGCCAGTAGTAATTATTCAACTACCCGCAAACGTGACCAATCGTTTTCCTTGTATAATGACACCTCATAATAATTCAGACTAGGGAGTGAAGTTATTAATATTAGGAGAGTTAAGTTATTATTTAGGTGTTTTATATTATGTCTCTCTATTCTTACTGCATATCAATGACATGTTGCAGACCAGCGGCATTCATTGCTATGCGGATGATAGTACAGGTGATGCTGTATATGTACAGGGTGCAATTAAACCTTCCTGCCAAATTTTGATATATTGATCCTTGTTAAAAATAAAAATACGTGTATTTTTTCTTTTATAGTCACTCAGTACCAAATTTTGAGAAATAGCCTCCGAAAGTTATCCTACCAAACACCACAAAATATGTGTCCATATTGCGCGGCCCGACCCCGCCCCGCCCTTCCTTGTTATTCCATTCTTGTTATTATCATAAGTTGCTAATTTTCCTTTCATACTTTGACGGGCTGAGGACCGTCAAAATGTGAAACACGTAGACAGGTATGTTTAGAATAAAATTAATCACATCAAAAGAATGGAAAATTACAACTTTTCAATTACGAACTATCTAAATTCTAAATCACGTCCTTCGCATTTAGGCGTATTTGAAAATTCAATCAACTTATGTACTCAGTACTTGAACTAATTAAAAATCAAAACCACCCATCTCTAAATCTTGTTTACTTCCATCTTGTCTACACTTAACATAGTTCAAACTGCAATCCGTTTTGCTCTAAGCAGTCTATCGCGTTTTGCACATTGTCTTAGACTTTAAAAGTTTGTTTGTCACTTTTAACCTCGTCAGAGGCATGTCTTCGAGGCTGGCGAGGCGTGTGCAGGTGTTGCGAACCTCCTTGACTGTTTCGCGATTCAGATGCTGCTACATTCGAGAATCATCAATCAGCTGTTACGACGACGAGCAAGAGCTCGTACAGTCTCTGGGTTCCGCGTAAACTTTCGCCACTTAAAATGTAGCACCTCCACAGTTCATAACACTCGATCGTGGTTAGGGTACATTTTCACAGACACTAATAATTATTACAAGCGCGGGGGCCGGGGGCCCGGCCGTGACAAACAAAAAAAAATTACGTGTTAGCTATACAACTATGCGCGTGGTACTAAACGGCCCCCGGCGACCGCCCGACCGGCCGGCCTCCCGTCTCCCCCGCGCGAAACCCCCGCTTTACCCCGCGTAACCGGTCCTCCGAGTGGAACTGTGCGGCAGTGGAATATCGTTATTATTATGAACTTATGAAGTGACCATTGTGCACCGATTTGTTTTGGGATAAAATATGTTATTGTAAAAAAATTAACACCCTATTTTTTCTGGTTTAATGGACTCACCTAGTGATACATAAGCCCCAAAAAAAAAATTATCAGGTAGGTTCAATTGCAGCCTGTATACCGGCTCCCCCAATATTTCTCGGCAAAATGTCACTGAAAGTCGAAACGAACTTGTGTCTAAGGTGGAGAATTCATTGGAAAAGGTCTCTGAATGGGGTAGACGTAACTTGGTCCTATTAAACCCCGCCAAGACACAAGTCTGCGCGTTCACCACTAAAAAGTCACCAATGGTCGTATATCCTCGTTTCGAGGGCACATCTTTAACCATCGCCCCTAGCATTGAAATACTTGGCGTCAACATATCGAGCGAAGTCCAGTTCCGATATCATCTAGAGGGTAAGGCCAAATTAGCCTTGAAGAAGCTTGGTGTTCTTAACAGAGCGAGACAGTACTTCAGTCCGGACCAACGCCTACAACTCTACAAGGCGCAGGTTCGGCCTCATATGAAATATTGTTCTCATCTCTGAGCAGGGGCGCCAAAATACTAACTGCTCCCTCTGGATCGTATCCAACGAAGGGCCGCTCGAATTGCTGATTGCCATAGTGTTTCAAACAGCTTGGACCCCTTGGAATTACGCCGAGATGTAGCTTCGCTCTGCATCCTCTATCGATTGTATAGGAGTGCTCTGAGGAATTGTTCGGAATCATACCATCTGCAATTTTTCGCCATCGTCCCACGCGAAAAACATACCATCCTGATCACCTTGATAAGTGGCAGTCTTCCACAGTGCGTTTTTCGCGTAACTTTCTGCCGCGCACTGTAAAACTCTGGAACGAACTGTCACCAGCAGTATTTCCGGACCTATACGACCTGCAAACCTTCAAGAAAAGAGCGTTTTCCCTCTTAAAAGGCCGGCAACGCACATGAAGCTCTTCTGATGTTGCGAGTGTCCATGGGCGACGGTAGTTGCTTACCATCAGGTGACCCGTATGCTCGTTTGCCCCTTATTTAATAAAAAAAAAATGTCGATTAAGCTTGAGGCTTGATGCCTAAAACGCTAAAACTAAAGCACGTTAATGAAACGCTTCGACGCGCAACGAATCAATATAATGGACTCACAGAAAACCGGCGATAAAAACGCCATTTTTGGGGTTCCGTACCCAAATGGTAAAAAACATAACCCTTATAGATTCGTCATGTCTGTCTGTCTGTCCGTCCGTATGTCACAGCCACTTTTCTCCGAAACTAAAGGTAAGAGCTGTGCTCAACTCACTGAGGCCGCCATAATAATAATAAAAAGAAGAGCTATACTATTAAAACTTGCTAAGTAGATGTAGTCTGTGAACCGCATAAAGATTTTGATACAAAAATGGAAAAATTACAAAAAAATTTAGGGGTCCCCATAGGTACAACTGAAACGAACATAAAATTTTCATCTAACCTATGCGTGTAGGATATCCATGGATAGGTCTTTAAAAATCATATTGAGGTTTCTACTATCATTTTTTTCTAACCTGAATAGTTTGCGAGAGAGACTCTTCCAAAGTGGTAAAACGTGTAAACTCTAACTTCTAAAGTACATCGTAAGTCTTAAAAAAAATATATATATTACTAGCTGTCCCGGCAAACGTTGCTTAGCCATAATATTATAAAGTATTTCACTCATATTATTTTATTGAAGTGACTAAATAAATATGTCGCCATGGCAACGTCGATTACAAAAAATGGCCGCCGTTAGTCTCAGGTTCTAATAATTTACTATTATTCATTCAACAAATGCACTTATTAATATATTATAAAGTACCGAGTAGCCGATTCTCAGACCTACTGAATATGCATGTAAAATTTGGTAAAAATCAGTAAAGCCGTTTTGGAGGAGTTCGTGGACTTACATTGTGACACGAGAATTTTATATATAAGATGATGTACATTACTATAAAAACTACCAACGAAAATTGGTTTGAATGAGATTTAGCAAGTAGTTTTTTATACATCATAAATGGTAAACCTTTATTAATTATTAACTTTCATTAAATCAACTGAAATATAAAAATAAATCAGAAACCTTTCAATTTCATAAAAAATAAACCTTATTGCTGCTGCGGAACGCGCACTTGGCCGGTTTTTTAAGTTTCGTCGTGTATGAGTTAAATAACAACAGTAAAGTTGATAGTTAAAAGTTTTTAAGACTATGAATGCGACTTTCGTTTATTTAATTAAAAAAATACTATTTAATTTTTGAGAACTAGTCTGATGGGTACGCAAATTTTTGAGTAAAGTCGTAAATCCAAAGCTTGCAACCTTAAGGTCGTCCCCTGAGCAAACGACCTTGGCCATACATTTGCCGCGTCGCCGAGATCGCGCCAAAACCCTATTATTTTTACTTATCTTGGTTCAAAATTGTCCTAAAAAAATTTAAAACGGCGAATGTGTAGTTTATGATATTGTCGATCTATTGGCGTAAGTTTTAAATAAAAGTAATTTGTAAATCCTAAGGAGATGCTGATTGTATGCTTGAATATTAACAAATTGGTATTACTTTGGAAGCTGATATCATGAGTATAAGAAACAAAAATAGAAAATTTAAAACGTCAAAAGGAATGTTGATATACTGAAGATTATTGATGTATTTTTATTATAACTTTGTAGCTTTCAGATTATGAGTTTATAAGGTTTTAAATACGGTCAATTACGGAATCTCCGGACGGAACGCCCTTAAGCTTAGAACAAACCTACTCGTACGCGTCAGTGACGTAGGTTAAGCCTCAGCTTTACTGTCATATCGTTGCAAGTAGATAATTTACCTACATACATAGCTACAGATAAAACTATAACTTTATCTACATAACCAAATTCTATTACTTTATTACGTCTTACATAATCTGAGAAAAAAGCTGTAAAGTAACATAAAAAGTAATTTCTTAATTAGAGACGTGAAAAATTTCGCAAAGACTGAAGTCTTTAAGGCTCTTTGAAGCAACTTGAGAAAAATGTGGACAAATATGTTAATGCTGTGATCTCAAATTTGGGCGACGCAAAAAAGTTGTTTAAAGCTTTTATCTAGGGGCTTGTTTGGATCATCCTTAGATTAATGAATGGAGTAGAGGAGACGGTCTATAGACCTTTTGACAAACACGAGACAAACAAATACGGTGATGGAAATATATCTTTACGACGTTATTTACTAGACAAACTGGAAAATAAATATTTTATTTAGATTTTGGGTGCCACATTATACTACGCATTAGAAACATAAAGCACCTTTTTATATTAAAACATGTTTAACAGTTATATGTAATTATGTAGTAATCATTTAAGTATGAAAAAATAATCGTAAATTGATGGAGAGGTACAAAATTGCCTAATACCTTAGTGTCGCACGGGCCACACGCGACAGTCACAAACGCCGTTTTAAGCTAGTCGTAGGTCGTATTGTTGTAGCGTGTGGCGGCCACCAGCGTCAAAAAATGTATGAAAACTGCAGAAAATATGCCGGTAGCGGCGTTTTGTGGTTGTGGCCGGTCGCCCGTTGTTACTGGAGTAGAATGTGACCACTTTAATAATATAATTAACATCTCCCTGTTCTAGTGGTTTAGATCTCGACTCTCGATAACCCGCGGGTTCGTTTACTACTTTGGAATAATCTTGTGTAAGCATAAACATTTCTTCTAGAAATGCTGAGTTTCGATGAAACCAGATACTAAAATTATTAGTGTAGGAGATTTTACGTTTTGTACGTCTGTCCCGGAGTACGATAAGGATTGAGAAACATAGCTTTAGACAGTTTCAACGTCATTTAAACCCGGTTTTTTATGTTTTTGTCAGAAGTTTATATTATCATTTGCTTCATTGATTGGTCAACGTTTTTATTATAGCCAATCCAAAGAGCTTGTGACTAAACAAGGCTCAGTTTTTTATTGGCTGGTTCCTCTGTTTTTTACTCTACGGTCTCATCAATATTTATAAGTGTAGAACCTGACACTTCCGTAAGTATCGAGCCCGACTCTCCTCCCCGGAGATTTAAACTTCTCACTCTCTTGGAAAAAAATCCAATTGTGTCACAACTGCTTTAGCGACAAGTAAACACATAGTAGGTAAGTACAGAACAAGTATAAAATAAAATTGTAATTAAAGCTTTCTTTCAAATACTTGTTACAGCAAAAATTGAAAATGACAACTAAATAGTACAATTTTTTTTTCACAAAAGATATGATTTTATTCTTATATTTTAATATAATTGTTACTTGTTTTCAGTATTTTCTGAATTTACAGTAAATTACACAGTAACGGAGTCATATTAAACCAGTTCTAAAAAGCCTTTTATGGAATATATTGTTTTCAAAGAATTTAGACTTCGACTTCAACAATAACCACGCCTATTTTCTTGTCTAACAACGATTTTGATTGTATATATTTGATCGAAGGATTGCACGCCTTCTTTATACTTATAACATAAGTATAACAATATACCTCTTAAATCTTACAACTGCATCCGGAGTAATTCATCTAGTTGTTAGTTATTTTTAGAGAAACACAATAAAAAAATATACAGGCACTTGACAGGAAATCTAATTTAGATTATTGTCCTATATTTTTTTATCGACTAAGTTATTATATCAATAACTTTTCGGAGCCCTTCCTAAATTTCTTTCAACTGCGCCTAATTAGAATTTTTGACTCCAGGTCTTGTCCATAAGACACTATGTTCATGCTGAAGACAATCTAAATTTAATTCCAGAGCCGTGCTGAATAAGGAAATTCGGTTAATTTCAAGCGAATTAGGTTCGCCTTTGTAGACAACTTGGAAATAACATTTCTATTCAGTTATTCGGTCGCACTGAATTGACACAGTTTACTGACAAATCCACGACCTACTAAGTATTTTGCTTTAGGCAACACGTGTGTGTAAACTTTTGTGGCTTACAAATTTAGGACCATAATATGCGGGGAGGCTTAGGGCCGCGACACACCGGAATGGCAGCGGCGGCGAGGCGAGCAGTTTCAGTGTCATATGATTTTAAACTTTATCTTCATTATTGTAATACATAGTATCGCTTGAGAAATCGCCGTTGCCGGCGGCCGCCAGCGTCCACGAGCGTCCACGAGCGACCACGGTCGGCCGTAGACTTCTCAAGCGATACTATGTATTACAATAATGAAGATAAAGTTTATAATCATATGACACTGAAAGTGCTCGTCTCGCTGCTGCCATTCCGGTGTGTCGCGGCCCTTACATAATCGAGTCGTAGTGATCGCCATAGGCGCCGGCAGAAATACGAGTAATTTCCAAGGGGTGCAGATTTTACTTTCTTTCTTTTCTTTTTACTTTTTACGAACAACAGTGACTTTCTATTTACGTCAATAGAAACATTTCGAACTATCTTTGTATGGTTTCCAATAGACGGATTTTTATTTCAATAATTTCTGATGATTGATTCCCAAATTCATTGAGATTCCCAAGGGGTGCAAGTGCACCACCTGGCACCCCCCTGCCGGCGCCCATGCTGATTGCAGATCGACTAAATATTGAATACTGCATTTTTTCAGGATATTGTAACGGTTAATCCAGACGTGACCAATCATAGTCTGTAATCGTCAAAATAAGTTTAAGGGGGTTTGCCTGAAGAAGTAAGAAACAAACACAAACTTCCTGTCAATAAATAAAAAAAACAAATAAAAAAATCGCTGAAAAAAGCAGACTATATAATATAATAATAATAATATCTATGGAAATCGGCCCTTTTGTTCTTGATATTAGCGCGTTCAAACAAACTAACAAACTCTTCGTTATAATATTAGAGGTAATAGTATAGATTTGTGGTGGTTAATATCTAAGACAAAACTCAACAAAGTTCTTTAGTACTTTCTATATGTGTAATATCATAAAAGTGTAGTTTCTGTAACATTAAGGAAATAGGTCAGCTATATGTTTATGCTAAGC
Organism: Polyommatus icarus; assembly: GCA_937595015.1. Lineage (NCBI taxonomy): Eukaryota > Metazoa > Arthropoda > Insecta > Lepidoptera > Lycaenidae > Polyommatus > Polyommatus icarus. The sequence goes on from OW569332.1 coordinate 17,392,776, forward strand.
TGTAGTATGTAATGGAGTATCTCACACCGCACTCTCGATAATAACGTTTAATGCCTCAAAGTCTTCATAAATATGGTAATACTGTCTTCAGAATAGTTCATTTTATGCTAAAATGTATGAAGCTTCTGGGAAGGTGTTGATGGTTATTTTCAGTTTCTCTCAGGCCGTGTTTCAACCTGCAAGACAACTGTCGCGAGAAGTGTCTGACAGTCTGTCTGACAGCAGCTTGCAAGTGTAAGCCCCGTAGCAACTGCTGTCGCGACAATTTGTCAAGCGCTTCCTATGCGTAGTTGCGAAGGCATGTCTGCATGGAGTCGCGACAGATCTCGCTGCTATATCTCGCAGCAAGTTATCGCACGCACGGCTTGTGTTTTTGTTTAAAATAATGATATAGTTCCTATCGCGACATTTGCAAGCTCTCGTGTGTAAACACCTTCGAGATAAGTTGCGATAGTATTATCCGCGAGCTTCTCGCAAGACATTTATTGAAGCAATAAATTGCAGGAATTAGTACGAAATGTAAACAATATTGCAAGAAACTCACGCAAGACTTCCGTAAGTTTGCTTGCAGTTGCAGGGGAAACACGGCCTAATATAGAAATGTGAGATGGGAGGGGATATTCTTAGGGATTCGCATATGGAAAAGCCGATCTATTGGTCGGATTGATCGCAGGCTGACCTGCCCTACTAGACAAGACGTGGCAAGCGATTATCGTAAACGCCAACAAAATGTATGCGATTTGACATAAGTCATGGCTTCGCTTGCAAATACTAATGTCAATCCCATAAGCTTTGTCCAGTCTGTGCCTTTTTCACGTTGCGTTCTTTGACGCATTCAATTATTGAATACGCCAAAACGAAAGTTGAATGACAGAAGATGACGAAAATTGAAGACGGAAGCGCATAATATGAACATAGCTATTAGTTTTGTCCACATTGTGCCTTTTTCTGTTCATCAAGGGCATGCCTTATAGCGTTGTCAACAGCGAACGTGAGGCATGCCCGTAACGCGCGTTGAAATCGTAGCGCGCGCTATGACACTTTTCTTTCAACGCGGGTGGATTTTGACGCGCGTCACGGGCATGCCTCACGTTCGCTGTTGACAGCGCTATAAGGCACACATACACACATACATACAATACATCACTAGCACACGCACACATTGACAGATCAAAAATCGTCACGCATTTTCGGGTTCTCAGGTGGTCTATACGACAGTATATATTATAAGTCTATGGTCCCAATGGTCCCAGCTATCTTTTCTATAGGTCTAAATTAGTAAGTATGCACTTTCAAGGCCATTTTATCCATTAAATTGAATAAAATATGACAACAACATTAAAAATGAACAATTTATTTAATATTACAATAATGTATGTAAAATCAGATGTATCGCTAGAATCAGGAGCAGCCATTTTGATGTCGACGTGGACTCTGCCCCCTGGTGAAGTTCTGCCAAACTCTCTCCTGCAACAAACAGTTAATTAAATTAATGGATCTGATTGAAACAGCCTTTCAATAATGTAAGTGAAGTTAGTTCGATAAAATATTGATTTACTTTCACTTTAAACCACTTTACTTTTTGTAAACACAATAGAAGTAAAAAAACGAAAATAAAAAAAAAATAAAACGAATCAATTTCATATCTATACTCATTATAAGTCACTTTTTTTCCCTTATGTCCCTTTGTTCCCTTTAATCTTTAAAACTACGCAACGGATTTTGATGATTCTTTAAGTGTTAGATAGGCCATTTATCGAGGATGGTTATAGGCTATATTTTATCAGGCTAAGACTTATAGGAGCGAAGAAATAGAGGAAAATGTGGAAAAAACGGGGGAAATTATTTGAAGGTCTAACTTGAATGCGCTAATCTCAGGAACTACTGGTCCGATTTGAAAAAATATTTCAGTGTTAGATAGCCCATTTATTGTAAAAGGCTATAGGCATATTTTTTTTCGTGGCTATATATTTTATACCCGTGCGACGCCGGGGCGGATCGCTAGTAATAAAATATAATAAAACAAAATAAAATGAAATGAAACAAAAAACTTAGCTGGAAGATGCTTCAAGTAATGTTTGCTGTTGAGACAACTCTCGAGCCAAAATCGAACTTAAGGAACAATACATATTACTAATAGCTTCAAAAAATGATAATATTGAACAAAAGTTAAAAAAAAATAGAAAGATGACCATCTGACCTATCATCACAAACTACTAAACACATCTCTGACCACAAAGCTAATATTTTCTGTCAATTTTTGTAGTGAAAGCGGATAATAGCTAACCAAAAAAGGCCATACTATCGCAATTTTCATCCGCCATTGATCCATCTCGCAAAATATTTCGCGACACGTTCACCAAAGAAGATGGGTCGAATTATGATAATAGACGTCTGTTGTAGACCAGTAAATGTGCAGAAATGGCAAGCCAGCCTCGTGTTTTGGTAACTTAAGTGCCATAATTCATAAAGCTTAAAACCTGATCGCCAAAACTTGAACTTATTGTTATTGCTTCGTTAATTAAAGAGAAATCGGTAAATACATTTACTGTTTTATAAAATGACAATTAATAACCATACGTGTGGATAACGATTTAACAAACTTATTTCAGATATACAAATATTATGTTAACGTCCAATGACACGAACTCAATCAAGAATTTAAAGCTTTTAATAACGAAGCTTCTAAGAAATTGACGATGACTATGTTAAGTATTACAAATGAAAAACTATGCATTTTTGCTTTACTATGTAGTTTACGAATGAAAAAATATGCGTTTTTGCTTTACTATGTAGTTTACAAATGAAAAACTATGCATTTTTGCTTTACTATGTAGTTTACAAATTTAAAACTATGCATTTTCTCAGGCAAAAAAGGCGTAGTCATTAATTCCTTTGTGGATTGTCTGTTTTTCGTATATCTATAGTCGAAGGTGAGACAGGGGTAATACACACGTTCAGGTCCTAACATCTGACGTGTTTTGGCGTGTGAAGCCTGTGACGCGTGTGGCGCGTGTTGCGATGGGCTGTGGCGTGTTAGCGCGTGTTGTCAGGTGTTGTGGCGTGTTTGCACGTGTTGTGGCGTGTTGTGACGTATTTGCGAGTGTTGATCTTGACTTACATCTTAAGGATGGTGACAATCGAAGACTTAGTAGATCTACCGTTTTATGAAATCTATTGTGTGTAGTACTTAATTGTAGTATTTAATTACGGATATCAATACATATATTAATATTATAATATGCTTTTTATGTAAATCTGTTACTAAAACCAGAAAACAATAATGTTCGAAAGGAAAAAAGTTTTATACTTTTTTAATATTAATTTGCATATTACAGAAATTTGCACTTATAAGAGCTTGAGAAACTTTATTATTAAGTATTAACCCTCCTAAAAACAGAAGGTATAAAGTAATTTTTACGGTGCATATTTCATATTTGACTTTTACAGGTACGCGGCCTTTTCGACCCCTTACTTTTTATTACTTTCACAAAATCACGCGCAAGGTTATAAGCGATAAATTAAACTCACACATAATTCACACCGAACTCGTCATAAAAAAACTGCCGTAAAAACAAATGTGATCAGCACTGTATTATGGCTTTTGTGTTTTTGATTTCTGACTTTATTATTCTTTTATTGATTGTAGTTATGATTGCTTATTCAAAGTCAATGAGTACAGTGAGGCAGTAAATAGTTTTTGTGTTACAATAGGTTACAAAAATGAAAAACCGTAGGAGGCTTTCAAGTCAACGTCTATAATATGTTTTTTTTTCTAATAATTAATTTATAAAAAACCCTATAAAAGATTGAACAATAAAAGCACATAACTTATAAACATATTTTAATGAACTAAATTGAGAAATAAAAAATCTAAAGGGCAGAATCAGAATAACATTTTAAACTTTCGCGTTGCATTATAATTATTAAGTCCCCTCGTGACCACGGCCGTTGCAACACGGCCGAAACGTCGAGAAAAAGTATTACTATTTTAATAAGTCGCGTTAAGTCCCGATTAACAATTAGTTTTATGCAGAATCAGAAATGGGATGACGCCATCAGAAGTGGGATGACGCCATCAGAAGTGGGATGATGCTATCAGAAGTGGGATAACGCTATCAGAAGTATGATGTACCTTTGATAATGTGCAGGGTGACCTGGGCGGGAGGCGGCGCGGGGGGCGGGGCGCGGGCGACGGTGCACGAGTACAGACCGGCATCATCAGCCCGCACCCGCGCAACTCGCAGCACGGAGTTCGCGCCGTTCGAACCGAACTCTGTTCGGACACTGGAAGAAAGAATAAAGCATTAAGAATCGCACTCAGAGACAAATAATTTTAAAAATTACATATTTAACCTATGTCCACATTATGCAATTTCATCTTCAATTTTCGTCATCTTCTTTTTATTCAACTTTCGTTTGGCATATTATTCAATAATAATTGAATGCGTCAAAATCCACCCACGTTGAAAGAAAAGCGCTACGATTTCAACGCGCGTCACGGGCATGCCTCACATTTGCTGTTGACTGCGCTATAACGCAAGCCCTTGATGAACAAAAAAAGGCCCAGTGTGGACAAAGCTTTTATTAAATTAAAGGTCGCTAAATGTAGCCGTTAGTGAAAAGGTTGCGAATTTTCTTCTAATTTTACGCCTGACTCTAAATATAATAATTCTACGATTACAGACGCACAATCTAATGGTACGTACGATACAATCGTGGCATTTGTTTTAATTACTAGCCAAATGTAGGACTGAAAACCCTTATTGTATAGACAAAAGTTACTCCTCTAATATATATCAAACTTGGCCATTATTATAACAAAACTATCTTTGAACTCCCATGTCTTATACCAATAATTCACATCAGTGATACAAAAAATAAGACTTATTCTACAAAGACTAGGAAAAGCTAACTCAAGATAAGCTTATTCATTCCTGACACACTGTGAACTAATTTCCTTTATCAATAGATAGCTTGTTATTTCCATCGAACTGGCGACCATTAATCAGAGAAGATAATTAACAATTACAAATGAGCATTTAGGTCATAGGGGTCAAACTTTTTTCGGGTGGACGACTTAGCGATGATCCTGATCTAGCACGTGCAGAATAAATAAATAAAATATGTTTATTTCAGGCTTCAACCCATAAAAATATTAGTAAATGTGTTAGTAACAATCATGGGCGATGGCAGGGGGTGCCAGATGGTAGAAAACTAAAATCTGCATCACATGGAAATTATTTCTGCCGGCGCCCATGGTAACAACTAACAATCCATGACTTCCTATGTTAGTATTGTTAGTATTTAAGAGTTATAGGTACCAGAATGGCAGATTCCTATGCGAAAATTAAGCACATAATATCTGTCAAAATGTTTATAACATATTCAAGTTATTATTATTATATTATAATGTTTATTTAACTCGTTTTTTTTGACAAAACTGTTAGGATATTAATAATTGGAACGCAACATAGTATGTCAACGCTTATGTCAATGTCACCCCTGACAGTTCCCTTTTGTATTTCCTGCTCTGGCGCCTCTCTACACATGCATAATATCCGAGAATATACGTCGTTGCATTTTAAAAGAGAAGTTTCATTTACCAACATGGTAGCAGAGCGTGGTTCATTGCTAGTTGTGGAAATACAGAAGAAAAGGTAAAACCAGTGATAATCCAGAAAACCGGCCGGCGTACTTTGTCCGTCATACATTTGGAGGTTAAGCGGCGTGGCGTCATCGGACCGAAATCACGTAAAGTTAATAGAATATGTCGAACACAGGTTACAATCCGTTTCATATTGACAGATTAGTTGGAAGGGACAACTATGCTACCTGGAAGTTCGCAGTGCAAGCATATTTTGAACTAGAGGATCTTTGGAGTTGTGTGACCGGTACCAATACAGATCCTAAAAGGGAGGTTAAGGCAAAATCAAAGGTAATTTTATTACTAGACCCAATCATTTATGTACATGTACAGAATGCAAATACATGTAAGGAAGTCTGGGAGCGTTTGGAACAGGCTTTCGATGACAGCGGGTTCTACAGGAGAGTAGCCTTGTTAAAAGATTTAATAACAACCTCATTGGAAAACACTCAAAATGTAGAAGAATACGTGAATAAGATTATGTCCACCGCTCATAAGCTGAGGAACATTAAATTTGACATCAACGATGAATGGCTGGGAACGCTAATGTTGGCTGGACTTCCCGAATCTTATAAGCCCATGATTATGGGACTGGAAAGTTCCGGTATTAAAATAAGTGCAGACTCAATCAAAACCAAACTTTTGCAAGAAGTTAAATCGGAAAACTGTAATACAGCGTTATTTGTTGGATCTAAGTCGAGGAAACAGTATCAACACCAGCCGCAGCATTCAAAAGGGCCAAGATGTTATAATTGTAATGGATATGGACATTTTGCTAAATATTGCAAGTCAGGCAGGAGGGAGAAGACGTCTGAAAGTGAGAAAAACATAAAAGATTCCGGTATTATTGCAGCTTTTTCAGCATCTTCAGACCATGTTGACAAGAGATGGTTTATGGACTCAGGTGCATCCATGCATATGTCCGGAAATAGTCAATGGATGTATAATGTCACAGAGCCACCGGTAAACAAAATCACAGTTGCCAACAAGGAGCCGCTTACAGTTGCAGGTGTCGGAAACATAGATATAAAACTGGCCCAGGGTAAGCGAATTCAGTTAAAAAATGTGTTATATGTCCCTGACCTAGCTGTTAATTTACTCTCAGTGAGTACTATTGCTAATAGTGGTTACAGAGTAACATTTACTCAAAGAGGCTGTAAAGTTCATGATTCACATGGTAAATTTATATGCTCAGCAACTTTAAATGATAAATTATATACATTGAACACTGAGTATAGTCCTGAAATTGCAAATTTTAGTTCCAGTGAGAATAATAATTGTAATACTGATACTTATTTATGGCATTTGCGCATGGGCCACCTTAATGTTACAGATGTCAACAGACTGCCTGATTGTGTCAGGGGTGTGACACTGAACACTACAGAGAATAATGTGAGTAGATGTGTATCGTGTCATGAGGGCAAGCAATCAAGATTGCCATTCAAAAATACTGGCACTCGTGCAACCGCACCCCTACAGCTTGTTCACTCTGATCTCTGTGGACCTATGGAGAATTTAAGCTGCTCAGGTATGAAGTATTGTATTACTTTTATAGACGACTACACGAGAATGGTGTATGTATACTTCATGGACAGTAAGATTAAAGCATTAGAGGTATTCAAGGACTATAAAAATAAGGTTGAAAATCAATGTTCTCAGAGAATTAAGATATTAAGAACAGATAATGGTACTGAATATTGCAACACTAACTTTGAACAATTTTTATCCAACAGTGGAATAGTACATCAGACCTCCACTCCCTACACCCCACAACATAATGGACTTGCTGAGCGAATGAATCGGACACTCGTCGAGAAAGCCAGATGCATGCTGTTTTATGCCAACTTACATAAGAGATTATGGGCAGAGGCGGTGGGGACTGCAGCGTATCTATATAACAGATCTCCTAATAAAGCTTTAAATGGTAAGACACCTTTTGAATTTTGGAATGGATATAAGCCTGACCTGTCTCATCTGAGAATATTTGGCTCTGAGGCCATGGTATTTATACCAAAGGAAAAACGCCAAAAATGGGATAAGAAGTCAAGGAAAATGATTTTAGTGGGATACTGTGACAATACAAAGGGAACTGTCAGGGGTGACATTGACATAAGCGTTGACATACTATGTTGCGTTCCAATTATTAATATCCTAACAACCACCCCTGGAACGCAAACCCATATTTGCTATACAATACAAAAGTTTATACTCGGTTGTACCCTTAGTGAGAATATCAGCAACCATATTGTCACCTTTACAATATGGTTGCTGATATTCTCACTAAGGGTACAACCGAGTATAAACTTTTGTATTGTATAGCAAATATGGGTTTGCGTTCCAGGGGTGGTTGTTAGGATATTAATAATTGGAACGCAACATAGTATGTCAACGCTTATGTCAATGTCACCCCTGACAGTTCCCTTTTGTATTTCCTGCTCTGGCGCCTCTCTACACATGCATAATATCCGAGAATATACGTCGTTGCATTTTAAAAGAGAAGTTTCATTTACCAACAAAAACCCCTTCCAGAAATCTACAATTATCAGCAAATAAACGTTTTCTGAAAACGGCAGGCCATCTTCTGCCTTTAATGTTAAATGAACGTCAATTTATTACATGAAATATTATTCGAAGAAAGTTTATCAAAAAATTGATATATTTATCACGGAGTAAAAATGAGTTTCGCTTTTTGAGGGTTGAAAGTTCAAGACGGGTGATCGTTCAGAAGGCTACATAATGGCACAATTCAGGCTTTCCATCGCTCACTCTCAGCTTCTTTTGTAGAAGTTATTTTCCGTTACAACCTAGAAAATTGTTTCGAATAACAAGTAATCTGGCTAAAATATACCTATCGTAACTCAGTAAGATAGAAGCACAAAGAACAATTTTCTTTGCAATGTGTAAATATGTATTTTGCTGGTTATGTATTATCACACTTCTGTGGTTATACAAAACATTCACTCATTTTCCAGAGGTTTGCTGTTTTGAGACTTACTTGCATCAGTCATAAACTCAAAGTTTTCCTATAGCATAATAGCTACCCATACTGAGAGTGCCAGTAGTTGGAAAAACTTTTGGTAAAACTATTTCCTATCATTTCCCATTTAAGGTCCCATATTGTACAGGGAGGCCAATTTTTTCAGCCAGATCGCAGGTTGATCTCATCGGCCTTATAACATGGGGGTCTTTACCTGATACCACCTCTCGTGGTGTCATCATTGAGGAGTAGGTCCCGGCGGTACCACAGCAGCGAGGGTCCACCTTCCATGCGGAGCCCCCTCACTTCGCAGCGAAGCGCCACCGTACTGCCAACTTCGCAGACTTGTTCTGACACCTCCGCCCCCGCTCCGTCAACTATTCGGACTGACACTTCTGTAAACAAAGTTATATGGCTTCAGTTTACCTACTTTATTAATGGTGTAGTAAGGCTTTACATGGAAAGTTCAATTTCCGAAACACATTGAGATTATACCAGCAAATTAAAAGTAGGGTCTGCTCACAATATGCTTAAAAAATCTACTTTTTCAAACAAAAGTTCTAAAGGTTTGGGCGTAACCGCGGTATAGTATGAAGCAGCAGTTGTTTAATTAGAAAAGCTGTCGCCGAACTAAATTTGGCTTATATTCATAAGTTAATTCAGAACTTCGCTGTATTAATTAGCTGCTAGACTGGGCCCATATATCTGCCGATCAATAACGTTACGATTACCTAGCTGTTAAATCTTCCTTTTAACCCTCAGACGTCCAACCTGTGAGGGTTTCGCTCACCTGGCACTCTCAACGTGACCCGAGCGGTGCGCGGCGGGTGAGCGGACAGCTGACAGTCGTAGTAGGCCTCGTCTGACGGTCGCACCTGCCGCACCTCCAGTCGCCAGATGTCCGGCGGGATGAAACGGGCGGAATACCTGGAAAAGGGTTTCTTAGATAATTATAATATATTATAGGCTTCAGTTGCGCAGTTCTGGGTTAAAGTTTACTTTGGGTTAATCACAATGTTATCATTATCGTTCTTCGTTTTAACGAGAAACATGATGTTAAAGCCAGAGTTAATATTATAGCAAACCTGTGCAAGTGTGCCTTAGATGCAAAGTTACCATCACGTGCATGTCTATCTTCTAAAACTAAGAACACCATAAATTTTCTGACTGTTGTATCAAAACCCGGCCTTTTCTATCAAACTCTTCAAAGCTATAGTCAGTTCGCAACTAGTTGGCCGCTCTGGCCATATACTCACATACCGGCAGAGCGGCCAACTAGTTGCGAACCGACTATAAATCAAAGTTAAGTTTAATCATTCAATGACTCTGAGTACGTCCGTAAATCATTGAACACAATCACTAATTATTTTAAGCAACGAAAAATTACAATTGAATTCCACCACAACATTCAAATGTATCAAACAATTTCACGCTAGCCGGGGCGCATTTCTCATCAGAACGACCAAATCAAACATCGGGGGTAAAATATATCCCAATTAAAACATACGTGGGATGTGACAGGTTTATGATTACAAATGACTCGTAAACCTACCTGTCGTCGGCGGTGTACAGCTGCGTGCCGGTGGTGAGCAATTTCATCGGCTCCTCGTCATTTTTCCGCCGCACCCACGATACCTGTGACAAAGTGCGTTATTATGTGTAATGCGGCCTAATCGACCATATGGTGCTGTGGGGGGTTACTTGGGAGTTTGAGAGAGAAACATTCACAAACGCACTTTTTCGTCTTTCAAGATAAATTGTGTTTTGAAGTGTGTTTTTAGTGCAAATGCTCTCGTTGGTACAACATTTGGGTAGATGTATGTATCATCGAAGAAATTGATTCACAGGCAGTTGACAATGTATGACAGTTGGTCGAGTTATCTCAATTATTATTCGTGATCTGATGGCTGGGTATGACGTAAGGGTTGATTCAGACCGCAACGCGACGTGTAGATGCATTTCTAAGGCTGTTTACACACACACCGCTGCCGCTGCGGCGGTGCCACTGCAATACTCATCCTTGTACTTCTATTTGCCCTTACACACGGCGCTTCCGCGGCGGCGGCGATACCGTGCCGCTGCCGCGGCGGCGCCGTGTGTAAGCGCCCATGGAAATGCGAGGATGAGATAATGCAGCGGCGCAGCCGCGGTACTGCCGCCGCTGCGGCGCGTGTGTCAACACTCTTAATTAGTATGGATTTGACAGAATATTTGCAAGATGTCTCACGCAGTTAAAATCTATCAAATCCATACTTTATGCCGCACCGCGCCTCGCCTCGCCTCATCGCGTTGCGGTCTGAATTGACCCTTAGGAATGCATTTCTGTACTGAATTTATTTAGTGAGCATGAGACGTCTTGAACAGCTGTCAAATCCATACAAATTTAGAAATGCATCTACGTGTCGCGTCGCGGTCTGAATTGACCCTAACACAACCAAATTACGTAGGACTGCCAGATGGCAGATGCCTATGAATCTACGAATCTATGAATCAACTTCTCTGATAGTACATAATGTCTGGGTCTATATAACGATGTTATGTAGATAGAGATGTACTCGTAATGTAGATGTGATAAACAACTTTTATTTATGTTAACATTAAAATCCATTGCTACACCTTTGGAACACTTGCTTCAGCTTGTGTTACTGTTAGTTTATGAACGTCTTGTTTCTTGTCTTTCATGACTACGAAGAACAAGATTTTGAGAATATTATACCAAAGATTTACTTTAAACCAAAGTGGCACAATATTCTATCATCAATTTCATATCATTTATTCCACGGGTTTAAAAATTAAAGTTACTTACAAAAATAATAATGTAACAGTCGCATTTATTATCAAGCGCCTATATACTGCGCTTTGTTTACATAATATACATAGAAGAAAATTAATTTAAACATTCTATAGTGACTTAAAAAAGCAGCTTGGTCACGCTTGGCATTATGCTCCAAGATCGGCTTTTACGGCGGAAGCAGAGCCAGGCCCAGGGGAAATATCTAAGTCAGAGACTCAAGCTAACAAGACTCTTAATAACTTGATTAATATCTTTTATATTCTTGAGGAGAATTATTGACAAAGAAGTGCACTTTTACTTCGAGCCTTATAATTAGTGATACCTACCTACTTATTCGTCTAATTTTTAATTAAATTTTTGTAACGTAAGTTAAAAATTAATAACTGAGACATTTGAGCTATTTGCTTTTGATTAATATTTATTATATTTTTTGCAACTATTTTAATATAGTTTATTAATGTTTTTTTTTAGTTTTTAGCTCTTCCTTGAGTTCAAAATCTAAACAAATGTTATGTTATCGTTATAAATAAATTAATTATATACCCTTTTATTTGTTAATTGATTCACCAACGGAATAATTCGTTTAGTTTATTTAAAAGGCAATTCACACAAAGTGATTGATTCAATGCAAGTTATAATACATAGTACGGGAGCCCTAGAACAATTTTTTTTTTTGTGATTATTAACAAGCAAATTTTTTGTGAGAAGCTACATTTTGATAAGACGAACAACATTTTTATTTTCGAAAAATCTCGAAAGTGGTAGCTAACAGAGATAGAAAGGATTTCATACTTTGAATTGATGGTCCTAAAATATGGACTGTTTTATTTGTAGGAAAATGTTACTCTTAAATTAAATGACTTTTAATCTATCAATATAAATCAGCTCGTTAGGGTTCCGTTTTAGGGTTCTGTAATCAACAAAACTTGGTTGACTACCTCAAAACGGAACCCTAACCAGCTGATTTTTTTTGTATATTGGTCTTATTGGTAGATTAATAGTTATATAATTTAAGAGTAACCTACAAATAAAACAATCCATATCTTAGAACCAACAAGTCAAAGTATTAAATCCTTTCTATCTCTGTTAGCTACCACTTTCGAGATTTTTCGAAAATAAAAATGTTGTTCGTCTTATCAAAATGTAGCTACTCACAAAAAATTAGCTTGTTACTAATCACAAGAAAATTTCTTCTAGAGCTCCCTCACTATTTAGTTTATATTATATAATATATATTCCCTCATATTAAAAGACAATTCATATAAAGTGATTGAGTCAATACAAGTTATAATACAGTTTCCTTTGCGATTCACAACTTTACTTTTGCGAGGCACTTTGATCTTAATCCAAAAATATATCTTAATATATATATTTCTTGTGTGCGTGTATATGTGACTGAACTCCTCCTAAACGACTGGACCAATTTTGATGAAATTTTTTGTGTGTGTTCAAGGGGATCTGGGAATGGTTTAAATTCACAATTTTGTCCGCTGGATAATGTTTTTTTAATTAATTTTTAATTTATTAGTTGATTTTGGAATGTTTTACATTGGATCCGACATGTGTCAAATTTTAAATAATATTCGAATTCGAATTTTAATTTTAGTCTGTCCCGACAGTTAGCGCTGCAATCAAATTTAAAAAAATTAATATGGCAAAGAAACGTTTGCCGGGACAGCTAGTTATATTATATTATACAAAGTAGTACGATCTGGCAGTGACTAAGTCCCAGAAAAGTCAATAGTGCGATAACTGCAGAGTGGTATAATATGATAACATCAGGGGGTCGACGCGAAAGAACGTTTGAGATGGTTCGAGTGCGGCCTATTTCCCCTCACCTTGACACTACTGGGACAATGGGAGCGCAACTACCCTCATAGAAAACTTGAAAATATCGATACTGGAATATTATGACGTCATAATGATGCGTCGTGTAGACAAGACTAGACAGCGACGTTTCAAAAGTGTGGATGAGGGCTGTAAGTGTATGTATGTGATATGTATCACATATTACTTTATCTTCTACCTCTTCTTCTTTTTTAAAATGTCTTCTTAGTGAGTCGCCAATGTCAAAGTTATATAATATTATCATACCGATTAATAGGGAACGTACATGAACTATTATAGGCCACAATACATCATTTAATTAATATCGTACACTTTTCGGATATGACGTGGGGTGGCCCTAGCACGTAACACTTTCTTTATACGAAAAAACCGGCCAAGTGCGAGTCGGACTCGCGCACCGAGGGTTCCGTACAAACCTGCAAGGTTTACAAAGTTCGTTTGATATGAATTTCAACTTGATAGCTCTACGCGTTCATGAGGAAAAAAGTAATAAGTTTATATTTATTAAAAAATATATATTTTGTAATGTAACTAAAAATTTAAGGTTTTCGGAATTTTTCCTTTATGTGTGCTATAAAACGTTGCTTCATGCCAAATTTCAAGATTCTAGGTCGACTGGAAGTACCCTTTAGGTTTTGATTCCCTTGCGAGTACTTGCGAGTTTCAAAATATGCAGCTTAAATTGCTGTTTCTTTTGATTGCGTTGACATAGAAGTTTGATTTTGTTACAGCTTAAAGGTATTATAGACTTGAGTATTTGGTATGAATTTCAATTTAATACCTCTACGCGTTTATGAGGAAATGGGTAGTAAGTTTAAAATTATAAAAAAAATATATATTATGTGATGTAACTAAAAATTTATGGTTTTCGTAATTTTTCCTTTATCTATGCTATAAGACGTTGCTTCGTACCAAATTTCAAGATTCTGAGTTCACGGGAAGCACCCTGTAGGTTTTGATTCCCTTGCAAGTGTCGAAAATTTGCGGCATAAACGGCTGTATCTTTTGATTGCGTTGGCTTAGAAGTTTGATTTTTTCACAGCTTCAAGGGACAGTAGACCTGAGTAATTGATATAAATTTCAGCTTCATACCTCCACGCGTTCCTGAGAAAAAGGGTCTTGACAGACGGACGGACAGACGGACAACAAAGTGATCCTATAAGGGTTCCGTTTTTTCCATTTGAGGTACGGAACCCTAAAAATAAATAAACTATATAGAATAATAATAATTTAATTATATTATTATGAATGAAAGTGAATGGAATATATATTTTTATTGTTGACAATCACAGTTACAATAACATAGTAATAAATAATAATAAAGTAATACTTAATATAAACACAAGTTCACTGTTGCACCTTTGATGCATACGCTCCCTATACAATATACAAAAATAAGTGATAACACTTTAGGTTAGGGTGTGTACGTGTTCCTTGTAGGGAGTTCACGGTGAAAGTAGCATTGCTGAAATACCAAATATTTTTTGTCACTTTTGTATGGGGCAACTCGTGGCGCTCGAGCCCTTGCCCATACAAAAGTGAAAAAAAAATTCGTCTTTCAGAGCTGCTACTTTCACAGTGAACTCTCCACAAGGAACACGTACACATCCTAAAGCATTATCACTTATTTTTGTTACACACTGTATTTAAACATCCCAAAATCATACTAATCTTGAAGACAGAAATTCTAACAAAAGATGCGAGAACAGCTAAAACGCTTTTCTTTAAATTTGGCATGACAAAAGTTTGGACTCCGAAGTAACACAGACTACATATCCAGATGGCACAACCACTCCGTAGAATACTATTTAATAACTAGATCACATAAATAACTTAATTACTTTCATAAATGCTGTAACAACTAGATTTTAACATAAATTTCGAATAAATCCCGCATATTATTAACCATAAATATTAAGTGACAGTAAATATCGGGACGATAACAATAATCGCTTTATTTCAATTCAATGGACTCCAATTAGAATCAGTATTTAGTATGACAGTTCAAATTTAACTTGTCTGTTAGTAAATCTAACGTAAAACCGCTTAGCGCGATTAACTGTGAATAGACTATTGAAAACAGAATATGTAATTCGGATCTAATTATGTACGTATTATGATTTGAATTCAGTTATTAATCTCAAATTGTGTTATGTAGAAATTATTAGTAATATTATTATATTAGGCAAAATGTGGGCTTCGCGGGCGATACATTACATTAATTGATTTAAGAATTGACATCAGACACCAGAATGGATGAAATGAATTCGTGAAATATGTATTCTTAAAAGGGTACTGCCAAAGTTTGAGAACCGCTTGTCTGTACTTTATAATAAAAATAATTTATTTATTTCAAATCATATTAGTACACTCGAAGAAGGGATATTTAAGATATTTCAATGCGAAATCAGTAATAATAGCGTTAAAACTGTTAACTGTGACACAGCACCCAAATATTATACTGTGTAATACTGTGACGCGGCCACCAAAGTTTGAGAACCGCTGATCTATACTCTATACCGTGAGTCGTGACGCGAGTAACAATAATGGAACATACTTATTACCAGTTTATCATGTAGCGCGTCAACCTTGCAGTCTAACTGAGCCGTGGAGCCCACCAGGGCCTCTATCTCCGGGCCCGTAGCCACGTAGATGCTGTTGCCGTTGCCTGGCCTGGAGAAATAGAAAAGTGAGAAGTAATTTGTGTAGTATACAGTGTGTAACAAAAATAAACGATAATACTTTAGGGTGTGTACGTGTTCCTTGTAGAGAGTTCACTGTGTAAGTAGCAGCTCTGAAAGACAATTTTTTTTTTCACTTTTGTATGGATAAGGGCCCGAGAGTCACGAGTTTCCCCATACAAAAGTGAAAAAAATTTTGGTCTTTCAGCGCTGCTACTTTCACAGTGAACTCTCTACAACGAACACGTACACACCCTAAAATATTATCACTTATTTTTGTTACACCCTGTATAGTAACGAGCTATTGTCCGCGGCATCGCTCGCGTTAAGAAGTATTATTATTAACTAGATGGTGCCCGCAACTCTATTGCGGCAAAATTCGTTTATCGCGCGGGAACCGTACATTTTTCCGGAATAAAAAGTATCCTATGTCTTTTCCCAGGACTCAAAGTATCTCCATGCCAAATTTCAGCAAAATCAGTTCAGCGGTTTGAGCGTGAAGAGGTAACAGATAGACAGACAGACACACTTTCGCGTATTAGTATGGATTAGGTATCGAAGTATCAGCCCGATTAGTTGAAAATTGATAAAGTTTCATACAAACTTTCGTCCCCTATTTTAACCCCTTGGGGGTAGAATTGATCAAAATCCTTTGTTAGCGAATGCCTCCGAATGAACGCCAAAATCCAAATTGCCTTTGCCTTTGTAAAAAAACTACTACTTTCACAGTGAACAGTGCTACTCGCTAAAGGAGGCTCATACCTACCCTAAAGTATTATTATACTCGTATCAGTTTATTACACCCTGTAGAAAAAGTATTGGTAATTTAAATGCTTCATTTCTATTTTTATTTGTTTTAATACATAAACAAATGAAGTACTTAACAATGCCCATTATTTTAAGAACAACTGAAAAACATTTTCACAAAAAACATTTGGTGAAATACGTTTGACCGTGAAAACAAATGTTAAAGTAAATACGAGGAAAATATCGCCCGAAATGTAGAATTTTACTTGAAAGAGAGGGCATGCCGTACCTAAATGTGTCTTTATTTTTAGTGCCCCATTGGGCCACATAAGTTTTACAATGAGACAATATGGGGGTTAATGTAGCCAGGTTATTTAAAGGACGTGAAATAAGGATGCACAAAATTATAGACTAGATACTTTACTATTTCTTTTATTAGGTAAAAGTAGGTTTTTTGTAAAGATTGTCCTTAAAAATTCCAATTTGATCGCTTACATACTACAATCGATTCAACAATAATTGAAGTAATCACTTTTTCTTTTAAATACGGATAATTTTTCAGTCTAAAATACGTGGTCGCTGTTAAGCATTTATTATGTCTTAAGCCATATATTTTTTGTTGTTAAAAAAATGCAGTCTTGTTCTAAATCATCTAAAGAACATAACTACATTCATAGCTCAACACGTATTTTTTGTGGGTTAGTAAACGAATGCTTAAAGCGTCCATGTACAGTGTAGCCTGTCCTTAAGTGTAACTCTACGACCCGCAAACAAAACAAAAATCAAACAAGAACAATATCAATAACCTTTGATCTTACACAGAGCAAAAACAAAATACTTTTTGATATTAAAACGACCAAAAATACACCCACAGATGGATATTTGGGGTATTTTTTGCAGGAATTGTAGTCGGATCTAATGATATTGGAAAATTTAACCCTTGTTCGCCTCGCCATTTGGGACCTATCTGTTTTTGTATCCTTATCCTTATGAGAATTCTATATACTTAGGACCATAAACCCTTAAAAGTACTAAGTGTAAGTTTATTTTACTGTCTCAAACCAACTTCCAAGAGGGGTGAGGGTGACTTTATTATTAAGTTCGGCTATGAATAATAATGGCTTAAATTACTGGTGGACCGATGATAAAAAGTTTTTTATTACAACTGCTTTAAAGTTCCAACTTTTTGTTGTATGATAATTTTAGAGGTCATTCTAATATCAGAGAGAGCTTTTTATATAAGCCAATATATTCAATATTCATATGACAAACAGTACAATAGCTTAAGTTCTATCTCCAATTGATGTATATATTTCTTCAAGAATAGACAGCAATTGCTCTTATTTATACATAGTGTACTCAAATTTAAATTTCCTCCTGTAGCTCGAGCTTCAACTAGTTATGTTATGTAAAATCAGAATTACCTTTCATTTCTATGCTGATGTGAATTAGAATACGTATCAAATATATAATTGAGAAGAGGCGCGCTCGAGCCCGTCTCGCCCGGCTTGCGTCGTCTCTCAAGCGAAATAGGACCATAGGCAGTCGTGGACTCCATATTGAACGTGACATTTTCATTTATTCGATTTATATTCACAACCCGTCTCTTTCTCCCTTTAGTATCCATCTCTTTCGTTTGACAGCACGGCTTAGCGTCAAAGTCGGTGAAGTCGAAGTTTGTGAAATTGTACAGTGGCTCCAGAGTCGTCGAATGCAGCATTCGGTAGACTTTGTTGAGAATTGGCAGGGATTTCTTTTCTAACTTCGTGTTCGCCGTAGTAGAGACGTCGGCGTCTGAACCTGTCAACAACAAAACATTTTCATAACGACGCGTGTCAGCGAAAAAGTATTTGCACAGCGCAAAGGTGCCACTTATATCTGAGGTAAAGGAACCAGAGTTTATTGTTACATTTCTATGTATTTTTTGTAGACAGCTTTTTACAAAAGTTAGTGCAAAATGTAGCCCGCAACTTCGTTTGTGGAACCGTGTATTTTTTGAGACAACAGTGTCATTTTCCAGGACGAGAAGTTTCTCTATAGCAAATTGTATATAGACAAGATGTAAAAGGTGACGGACATAGGTTCACGCGTGGAAACCATAATCTTCTTCTTATTTTATATTTTATATATATATAAATGGATTTTCAAATGTGTTAGTCCGCTAAAACTCGAAAACGGCTGAACGGATTGGGCTGATTGTAGTCTTAAAATATTCGTAGAAGTCCAGGGAAGGTTTTAAAGTGACACGAAATTCGCCGGGACAGCTAGTTTTTCATAAAAGAAACTATGACATTTTCCAGGACTTGCAGTATTCTCAAATTTTATTCACTTAATAGAAAGGTAAGATGGACAGACACATTTCTCAAATTAAAATGTTATAGTATTAACACTTTTATATTGTACAAAAGCGTACGTTAAGGCAGTTTTAATGAAGTCACAAAGCAAAACAATACGTTAAGATAAGAAGTTCGTGACAGAAGAGGTCGTTTAATTATAAGAAAGAGAAACAGATAATGTACGTTACAAGTAAAAAGACAACTTCGTAGTTCTCGGGAAACTTTAATGTCTCATTAGAGAACTATTCGTTAGCCGGTCATCTGAAAAGTGCGAAGTCATCAAACAACAATAAAGTAATCTCGAACTTTCCTCTATTGTGGAGCCTCGTTAAAAATACTAATGAAAACTGTATTGTGCGAATTTTCGCTTTAATGATTCCGAATTTTTTATAATGAATCCGAAATTATCTCGAATTTGATTTTAAATGATGTTGCATTCACTGAACCCTCTCATTGTTACACAATGAAGGAATACGAAAGATTTTGCAATTTTAATAGAGTTGTAAAATTCGAAAATTTCAGAATAAAGTTATGATAAGCATAAAGTTTTAAAATATGTTCTATTGTCTGATATAAGATATATCTACGTATTCTCAGAGAAGTTTACATTTTGTACCGGACTTTTGTCTTCATCTTCGCCATGAAACATTATCCCACGGAAAGAAAGTTATATTTCAAGATAAGTGGTTGCCTTTTTTATATAACTTCGCCTACTAGCGTGCAAATATTCACCTACATAAATTCGCTAAGTAATATTTACGTGAAACATCCTTACAAACTTTCGCGTTTATATTAGTAGCAGGATCTAGAAGGCTTCTCAGAAAAGTTAACATTCATTTAAAATGAATAAAGCAAGCTTCTTACTTTTTAGTAGCTGTTAGTAGCAAAAACTTTAAAAGTTTCAATCTTCAATAACACAGTCTGAAGTATTAAAGTATGCATAATATTAAGCGTAAAAATCTCTTATAACTTTTAACCCTAAGTTGGGTTAGACTTTAACTTTGAAGCGGGGTTTAGTGGTTCGTTTAAGTTTAGACATTTTAGATACACTCAGTAAAATCTTTACAAAGTTTCAAACGGTATGCGTGGTGCCAAGATTGGTTCAAAAGTGCTTATCTCAAATGGCCTATTTGCACTAATAGACGATTCCGTTTTGTAAATCCCTGTTCGTATGAAAGGGGGATGTTTACAGCTTTTTATTACCGCAGGCAACCATCCTAAGTCGAGGCTTATTGCTGTGCTGATTTATTATTTTCAGGCTATTTACATTTTTTTTTAATTTTGACATTATACAAAGTGCAATTAAACCTACCAGTCAAATTTTTTTAGGGTTTAAGTATCACTAGGATAGTTCGTTTAACCAAAACCTAGAGTGAATTTTTTTTACCAAATCATATTTTATCCCACTTAAAATTGTTGCAGAACGGTCACTTCACGGCGGTAGGTAGAGGCGCGGGAGCACGAGCCGACGACGCGTAGTGTCCATTAATTATTGTGGTGTTTTTTAGCAAAACTTTCGGAAGTCATTTCTCAATATTTTAGTACTGAGTGATTATTAAAAAAAATACGTATATTTTTATATTTCACTAGGATCAAGGCCGGAAGGTTTAATTGCACCCTGTATAAATGCTCTGGAGATCGAAACTCAAACTTCGGATCTCTCTCCTTAAGACAGCGTTACAATTCATCCGAAATCCGAAGCATGAGAATAATTAAGCCTCGTGATAGCCGCGATGTCGCTTGATTTTTACTGTGAATAATAATTACATAGTTACTTTTTGTCATTTTACTATTTGTGTATTAGCTTTAAGTATACCTGGCTTACATCCCTATTTGACCTACCTTTGAAATGAATAAAGATTAAAAGCATCAACTTCAACGCCAATTTCTTATTCCGTGACTCCCAGTTTACCTAGTTCCAATATAATAACGAAATGTAAAAAATATGAGATATAAAGCACAATATTTAAAACAAGTTTAACCATAAACATTTTTATAAAACGTAATACTTTGGCTGTAATTAATTTACAAACTCACCTCCGAAAAAAATCTAATTCATCGAAATATAGGTATTAACTAGGATAATTATACATTTTATTTAAATAAATTGTTAGTAAATCTATATTAAAATATCTTTAACCGAACAATTTTGTTTCTTAATATTTATTTCTAAAGATATTTTAAAAAAACATGAAAAATAGAGAAGAACCGCCCCTAGTATATACAGTTTTATGCTAAGCTAAAATTAATCTTATTGCGATGCGTATACGCTTGGTCTTTGGTTGTGTGCAAGGTTATCGTTTTGGATTGAGATTGATCCCTGCCTTAAGAGTCTTATGTACGTGGATTAGTAAGATTATGCTATACCTTCTATAATATTATGTGTACAAAGTTTCGCATCGGTTGAGTAGCTTCCTCGTCAATTCTGACAAATAAACTTACATTTATATTGACGCCTCCGTGGTTAGAAACATCTTACTTATTTCCAAGTTTGGTTAGAACAATGCAGACGGGTCACTTGATTGTCTGACAAGTAAGATTATCCATTCGTCGTATGGACATGTTTAAAGTCGGTCCTGTGCCTGATCTCTTGCCAGTCATGTCGGTCTTCCGTCCCACTGGGTTATGAGAGTAAAGGAATAGAGAGTGCTCTTGCGTACTGCGCACGCACTTGAAAACCGGTTATTATTATTTATTGTAAGCAGGGATAATAAGGGTTGGACCTCATCTGGCAGCACGGAATCGCATTTGTTCCGCCTGTGCTACCACGTGCTGCAGTGTGCTGCCGCATGCGAACGCGCGCTGTCGCATTCCGCAGACAAAAAAGGCGATCGCACGCGTCAGCGATAGCAAGTGATCGGCGGTGAAAGGATACGTTAGCATGCTATCGCGCGCTTCAGCGTTCCGGAGTCTCCCTGCCGACCATTGCATTTTGTCCGTGATGCCGATCGCCTCGAGGATTCCGTCGCGTGCTATCGCATTATGCTTTCTGTTTCGGTCTAGCAAATGGCAGTTCTAAGCGACATAAAGAGAAAGGGCGACGGAAAAAGGCGATTCCGTGCTGCCAGATGAGATCCAATCCTAAATGTATGTATATGTATGTATGTACCTCGACAGAGCTGGGCGGAGAGCGCGGCCAGGAACAGCGCCGCGGTCGCCGGCGCGCACATCTCTACATTATCGCGCCATCTGCGAACAACATACATTATATTAATGGGAGTTGGGTTTACAGTCGTATTACGGCTTTATTGTGGCTGCTACTGTTTAATACAATATTAGTTTAACTAAAACGGTCCATTCACTATCCTGCATTGCAGTCCTGTTGCAGTCCGCCAGCTTATGCAGGATAGTGAATGGTGTTGCAGGCCTGCACGGTAGACTGCAACAGGACTACAATGCAGGATAGTGAATGGACCCTTTAAGGTAAATACGTGTTATTCTAAATACCCCCACGTATGCTATGCTATGCTATGATTGTATACATTATACTTGACAGTCTTGTCGACAAGTGACAATACGATATCCTGTGTATCGCTGTTTGGCGTGAAAAAAATATTGGATGATTCAGTAAAACTGAAGCTATGCTTAGAAATAATAGCGGGTTTGTGTTATTCCATAATGAACTGAATAGCATTCTAATTACCGTTTACATTATTCTAATAGCAATCTAGCACTAGATTGGATTACTGTATTGGAATAATTTAAATCGGCCATAACACAGGCAAATGTAGCCAACTATGGTGAATTAAACATTTTTAAGACGAATGCTTTTGAACTACATATTTAGTTCATTCTGCTCTATTACGCCTTTAAAGATTTTTTACATTTCTTCATTAGGAGACTAACCTAAATCATGACGAGAAACCTGTGCACGAAACTTTCTAAGTTTATAAAACGGCGAAAACGTTCTGGGGCATAAAACGTGTGTGTTAGTGCACATAAAGTTTCTCCTGCATTGCGACTGAATTGGACAAGACAATGGACATTACAGCCTGGGCATAACTCTACCTCCTGTTAGGCTTGGTACACAAAGTATAAGAAAACGCGCGGTGCGATTCGGTTTCATGCATGACGTTCAAATTTTAATTTAAATATAGTTAGTTGCCTAAATCGACAACCCGATATAGAATTTCTTGGCGCAAATTCACTATAAGTGACCGTACCTACTTAAAGTGGGAAAGACCTAAAAAGAAAATATTAGTTAGTTTATTTGCATTAATGGTCATTTTTATTTTGTACTGTAAGCATGACGGAGAATAGATGGCTATTGTAAGTTAAGTTTTTTATTGTAAGTAAATTAATGTTTTCCTAATTAAAGCGATGTAATTTACGCCCAAAGACAATAGTTTGAAGAAATAGAAAGTAAAGTTTAATTTTGCGACGAGTGTTTTCAATTCTAATTTTGTAAAATCCCTATATTACTATCGAGTTCACTCTAAAACCCTTAAAAGAAACGGCTCAATTTTTTTTCTCACGTGATTTTTGATTCACGTTTATTTAGAGTTATGCAATCTGAAAAGATGTGAATGCCGTTAATTTTATATTATGCTATCTACAAAGATTTTAATTTCGTGAATTCTTACAATCATACCGCGTAAGATACGGTAGTGTGTAAACGCCCCAACTCGTAGTGAGCTCACATTTCTACCGAACAAAAGGTATTCCCGCACTACAGATCCCATCTTATAAGTTGTATGTAGCATTAGATATGGACCCTCTGTTTATGTTCATCTTTGTTATTTTAAACTAGAACTCGGAGCATGCAAACGTAATTTAGTGTTTGAGTTATTTTAGTAAATTGAGAATAATAAACAAGAATGAAACTCTGTTTGAATATTCTTTACTAGATGTTCCGCGCGGTTTCGCCCGCGTAATTTAGGAATTTCACGAAAAAATTGCTCCAGTACAGTTCTTAAGATAATAAGCAATTTCATATAATTTCCCCCGTTTAATCTTAGCTTAATATTATATAGCCTCTAGCCGTTTTCAATAAATGGGCTATCTAACACTGAAATAATTTTTCAAATCGGACCACGGGCAACGGACGGTTCCTGAGATTAGCGCGTTCAAAAAAACAAACAACAAACTCTTCAGCTTTATAATATTAGTATAGTATAGATATTAGTATATATTGTAAAATATTGTGTTATTTTACTATAATAATTTATAAAAGTTTGGCCCAAATTACACAATTAATGTAAGTTCTTATTTAAGTTAAAAAATTGAAAGATATCTGCGCAGGCAAACCATTGTGTTTAAAATACTCTTCCGTAACTTAAAAACCTATTTTTAAAACTACTCTTCCAAGGAACTCTGCAATTCACAAAATCGATCATTACAGAACAATTGCACCATCCTGGCCTCTATTATGCTAACGACTTACAATTACATCGCTATTGTCATTACACCACCCTAATGAAACCATAATGGCACAATTAAAATAGCAGATTGCGGTTTAGTCTCTTTCTTAATATAACACTCGAGTCTCGACTAAGAACGCTAAACATTGAGAATGAAAGAGCTATTTTCCGCAATAAGGCTGCGTTTCAAAACAAAAAGTAAGATAATACTAATATTATAAAATATGCGAAAGTGTGTCGGTATGTCAGTGACCTCTTTACGCCCAAACCACTGAACCGATTTTGCTGAAATTTGATATGGAGATAGAACAATAACAACATATATTATAATATAATAAGCTGTCAATTGTTACAGCAAAGCTTGCTGGTATCACGTTTAGAACAAATATGTGACGTCGCAGCTGCGACTCAACAAACGCTATTGTTTCACACTTTATTCAACTCTGATTTGAATGTAAAATGTTTTGTTGAAAACTTTTATAACGATTTCCATTATACCGTGATTTTGTGAATAAAATATATGTGTGTTCGTATTCTATTTATAATGATCCAAGTAATTTGAATGATTTTAAATATAACTAGCTGTCCCGGCAAACGTTGCTTTGCCATAATATATTTGCCTTATTATTTTAATGAAGTGACTAAATAAGTATGTCACCATGGCAACGTCAATCGCTATCCCGTCGCACAAACTTGGTCGCCGTCAGTCTCAGGTTGTAATAGTTTACTATTATTTATTCAACAAATGCACTTATCAATATATAAAGTATCCAGTAGCCGATTCTCAGATCTACTGAATATGCATATAAAATTTGGTAAAAATCAGTAAAGCCGTTTCGGAAGAGTTCGTGGACTAACATTGTGACACGAAAATTTTATATATAAGATGATTCTTTATGGGGTTAAGTCAGAGAAGTTGATTCAGAGGCAGATGGCAGACCGTACCGTACCGACACGTAATTTGGTTGCCTCGTCGCGTTGCAACGCGACGAGGCGAAGCGAGGTGCGGCGCCTAAAATTGTATGGATTTGACAGATTTAAATTGCGTGAGACGTTTTGCGAATCTGTCAAATCCATATGAATTTAGAAATGCATCTACGCATCGCGTTGCGGTCTGAATCAACCCTTACTCGACTGAATTGACACAACTCGAACAAAATATGACGTTAGTCCCCCATATCTGCCTACCTACAAATAATAAAAAAGCCAAGGAATAGTAACTCCGTCAAAAAACATGCTCCAAAATACTTGTCAAAAAAGTGTACCTTAGGTTCACTTTTCATACATTTGCAATATTTAGGTGACCTTGAGCGATATAAAGGCTGACGTTACATGACAGTTCGAATGGAACCAAGTTTAAAACTGTATTAGTATGGGAGTTACGTTTCTTGGTTTTATTATTCGTAGCTGCCTACGAATGAATTTTTTCGATGGTACTGTATAATATTATTAATTATTATAATGTAAACGATGAAAAAGAAAAAGTAAAAAGATGCTAATTTTACCTTGTGGGTAAAATTAGCATCTATTACACTTATGCATCGTTTACACAAATTGTTAAACTACTGATTTAGTTATGCTGAACCAAAAAACAAATTGCGTAGACCGTTTAAATGTACAGATTGTCAATTTTATAACAAAATATAATCTTAATATCATCTAACAATCTGTTTAGAGTCCAGAGAATGTCAAATCTTAATATATATATTTCTTGTGTGCGTGTGTATGTGACTGAACTCCTCCTAAACGACCCGACCAATTTTGATGAAATTTTTTGTGTGTGTTCAAGGGGATCTGGGAATGGTTTAGATTCACAATTTTGTCCGCTGGACAATGTTTTTTAATTAATTTTTAATTTATTAGTAGTTGTTGATTTTGGAATGTTTTACATTGGATCCGACAGTCGGCTGCCATCGCAGTGTCAAATTTTAAATAATATTCGAATTCGGATTTTAATTTTAGAGTGTCCGACAGTTAGCGCTTCGACCAAATTAAAAAAAAAATACTTTATATACTTAATATGGCAAAGAAACGTTTGCCGGGACAGCTAGTCTTATATATAAAAATGGATTTTCAAATGTGTTAGTCGCGCTAAAGCTCGAAAACGGCTGAACAGATTGGGCTGATTTTAGTCTTAAAATATTCGTAGAAGTCCAGGGAAGGTCTTAAAGTGACCTGTGACACGAAGTTCACCGGGACAGCTAGTAGCTAGTATAAAAATAGTCGAAAAACCTGACATTCTGTTTGGCACAGTTGTGGCCTCGGAGCAGGAAACTAAAATCTGTGGTTGTGGCTATAAATTAAAATAAATACGCTTTTATCTTAATTTTTTCTTTAATTTTCCTTAATTTAATATACTATGACTATTTAGATACTTTCCATACAAAGAGAAAACGACGAGAATTGAATATTACGATATAATATTATACTCGTAATAATATACAATTCTTTATGTACACATAATCTCTCCCAGTATTACGGCATATAAATTACAATAACTCCGGAGGCTATTTCTAAAACTTTACGATAACACAACAATGCTTATTATTTTACCACTTTACCGCATATTTTATATTAAAAGATTAAAAGAAGGTCACAGAGAAAATGAAACAGCAATTTTGGCATTTATATAATAATTGGCAATTAAGGTATGAAATAAGTTTAGGGATACATGCATGGATCTTTAAAATATCATTGTTTTATTTTTATATTAATACCTATTTTATTTAAAAGTGTATTTTCCTCTTACTTAGTTCTCGAGAAAAGAGCGAGAAACGTAATGATTGTGTACAAAGCCGCAATTCCTTTGTCAGGTGAGTGACTTCCCGATAATTCTGTTACTCATTTGTCTCATTTATCCGGGTCTTAGATAATTCGATTTCTTTGACAGTAAAATCAATGGCCGACAGGTATTAATTAAAATTTACGTTTCTCGGAAAATTAAGAGAATTCGTAAACGTTTCAGTTTATTAAAATTTATGAGCCTTCTGTAATTGTACTAGCATATTTTTTGTAAAAAGCACTTTGGGCGACTATGGACGCGGTCATAGTATCGCTGGTAGCTGCACAGTATAACAACTTGCGTAGCACGGTATTGCCACACGCGTAGCATAGTATAACTACACAATACGCATGTGAGAGCCATGCTTCGGCACGAATGGGCCGGCTCGACCGGAGAAATACCACGTCCTCACAGAAAACCGGCGTGAAACAGCGCTTGAGCTGTGTTTCGCCGAGTGAGTGAGTTTACCGGAGGCCCAATCCCCTACCCTTTTCCCTTCCCTACCCTCCCCTACTTCCTTCCCTACCCTACCCTATTCCCCTCCCTACCCTACCATATTACCCCTTAAAAGGCCGGCAACGCACCTGCAGCTCTTCTGATGCTGCGAGTGTCCATGGGCGACGGAAGTTGCTTTCCATCAGGTGACCCGTTAGCTCGTTTGCCCCCTTATTTCATAAAAAAAAAGCTAATCATTGCTATAGCGTTGCTATACGGAATACGCGTAGCACAGCATTGCTACGCCCCATAGCACATAATGACTAAAAGCATAGTGCAGTGTTTGCACTGTGTGAACATAATAAGCACTATCAGATAAACTATGGTCTACTTGACTTCATCAGATAACTAAAGGTTTGGAGGTAGACGTGTTTTCTCTTGTTATTGTATTACGTTTGTACAAAACCTAAAACAAGTCCTAACCTTATTCCCTGAAAGACGAGAATTTGAAGCGAAGTCTGAAGTATTGACACAACTCACGAATTAAGGCATAAAACACTGAACATTTCGCTAAAAGAATTTCATCATTCGAATTTTCTCGATTCCCCGGGTGAATATTATTTCGCAATATTAAGATAATATTTTGTATGAAAACGAGGGTTCCCTAAAATATGGACTTTTTGAGTATTGAAGGGCCTTTGAAATAAAATCTTTTGGAAAATTCAATTTTGTTTGTATATCTCGCCGGAATATTTTATTTACCGGCGCTTTATTTGGAGTGCCTGAGGTGTTTCGAACGCTCTTAATGGGCGTAAAAATACTCTGGATGAAGACAAATGCAATATCAGAAGTAATAATGTCTGTATCGTATAAATGTATAATTCGTACATAATATGAAGACCACACGGGAAAAACAAGGAATGTCAAAAAAGTACAATCAAGAGAAAAACAGTTTTATATAGTTTGAAAAAAGTCATTGTTTCTCCTAGTATGTGGTCTTCATAATAATATATAATACTAGAAATGAAAAAGATGTGAGTCGGGTGAATTTTGATGAAATTTTGTATAGTTGTATATTAAAGCTCTTGCATAAACACTAGGAAACTAATGAACTCGAAATGATGCTGTGTTTTCTCTCGACCTTCTACGACATACGAGAATATTGTACAACAGTTGCATTGGTATAATTAATTATTATTTTATATTAATACTAGACGACCCCCGCAACTACCTTGCACCAAAATTGGTTTATCACGCGGGAACCGTACATTTATCTGGAATAAAAAGTATCTTAATATTTCTCCATACCGAATTTCAGAAAAATCGGTTCAGCGGTTTAGGCGCGAAGAGGTAACCAACAGTTAGTCACACTTTCACAGCTGTAGTATGGATTTAGGGCATATTATTATTTACATATTTTATTATCATTTATGACGTTTAGACAAAAAATATTACCTATAAATGTATTCTCATTAGACGAATAGAGTGAGTGTGCGTTCAATTTGAATATTTTTAATGATTCTACCACCTAAAAGGATTATCAAAAACTTCAAAATTGAAGAAGTGGACGGAGTCGCTAGAAAAATCGTATAGTGATGATCATTATTGCTAAACTGTTGTTCACAAATCCTATCATTAACCTTGAACATTTCATTACCAGGGCAGGCCACGTCGGCCGTGTTACGTGCTACGTTATCCCTCACGTACACGTACACGTATTAAGTAATATTCTGTCGGAAAACATGATTTCGCCGACGTGAGAAAAACGTAACGATAGACTCCGATTAAACGTATTTTCGTTTACCATAAAATAATCGTTTTGGATCATATTTGGGTGATTTTGGCTGAATAGGATACGGGTTTGTTGATAAAAATTCTGTACTCCTCACAACGGTAGCACTATGCATCATCAGCAATTTCAACTTACTCATAATTATTGTCAGTAACATTAAATATACAAGCATTTTTTGAAGCTTATAAACTATTTTATTTATTATTAAACTATTTTAATAAACTTTCTAGATATTGGCAATTGCAGAAGTAAATTAATTAAATGAACAATTTTATGTTACATTCAATTAAAATGTTCTGTGTTTTCTAATTATTATAGAACTGCATTGCGAATACCACTTTAGAAATTTCCGTTTGCCTTTTTGCATTGCTAACAAGAAACCGGTCTTAGGATTATCTAGTTGCATTGATTAAGTCTTGAAGTGGGTCACCATCATGCATATGCATGCGCTTGGATGGGTACAACTCGATAATCCTGCATATGCATAAACTACTACACAATACAACGCATTGATTTCTTGTAACTATACCGAAAGTTAGTTGAGAAATCTACTTCTGAAGAATAGTGATAGAACTAATATAACAACACTATTCTACTTGATCTCAAGGAGGTAACTATATCGGAACCGAAGTCGGAGTCGGAGTTTTCAAATTTGACTTATCGGAATCGGAACCGGAGTCGGAACCGAAGTCGGAGGTCGAGTCAGAAGTGGTGGCAGGAGAGAGGTCTGTTTTTAAGGACCAATAAAACATGATTAAGTCGCGAATTAACAACTGAAAAAAATAATAGAGAAAATACGCACATAGCGGGGGTCGGAGGGGTTCCTCGAGCGACATAATAATGTAGTATAGTATGAACCTGTTTAAATAACCGTTGACGCGGGCCGCCACGCGCCACTTTGTTCTGCTTCGGCCTCCGATTAACCTCCGATTTGAAAGTATCGGAGGCGAAGTCGGAACCGAAGGTATAATATTAACCGGAGGTTCCGACTTAT
Source organism: Polyommatus icarus (assembly GCA_937595015.1). Classification (NCBI taxonomy): domain Eukaryota; kingdom Metazoa; phylum Arthropoda; class Insecta; order Lepidoptera; family Lycaenidae; genus Polyommatus; species Polyommatus icarus. The sequence goes on from OW569332.1 coordinate 17,423,169, forward strand.
TGGAGCCGAAGTCGAAGCTTCGTAACGTCCCTGATCTCAAGATACCAAGATGTTTGGAATAAGTTAATGCCTTATCTACTATATGTTGTCTACAAACAGCTTTTTTTGATTTTTTTTTATGATTTACTAGCTGTTCCGGCAAACATTGTTTTGCCCATATTATTTTATTGAATTGACTAAAACATAAGTATGGTTTCCATAGTCGTCCGATCTGGCTCTCTTAGGCATTTTCAAATTTTTAAGAAAATAATTGAATGCGCCAATACGACAGTTGAATGAAAGAAGATGACGAAAATAGCATGAGTAAAATAAACGCGTTTAAATGAACTCCGAAAAAATTCAAGATGTTTTAATTAAAAAAATGGTTGGTGTGCCTCACTCGATAGTGTGTCGCGGACTTTTTTGTAGATATTTATAAGATCTACAACTAATTAGAACATTTTATGGTTCTATCTTTTATAGTTTAGGCAGCGTACGCAAAATAAGTAACTTTCTGGTTGATTTTTTACACCTTGTGTCCGAAAAACTCAATATCTTACGAAAACCATTTCTTTCCAAAATAAAATGTAGCTTATGTTACTCGTGGATAATGTAACTTTCGAATGGTGAAAGAATTTTTAAAATCGGTCTAGTAGTTTTTGAGCCTATTCATTATAATTATACAAACAAAGTTTACCTCTTTATAATATTAGTATAGACAAATTATAATACTAATTTCAATGTTTCCAAAAACGTTCAATGAAATCTAATTACATCACAGATAAATACTCGTACGACTTAAGATTTTCTGTTAAACGAAACTTATCACAATTCTCGTTAAAGGCACTACAAATTCTAGATAAAAAAAATCTCGAGACCTTTTATAACGCGAAAATTGCCGTCAATATTAAATATCTGTCTCCTAAAACACTTTAAATGTAAATTTTAAGAAACATTCCCGTCTCGCGGAATATCTCTTTAATATTTTATTAGAGATAAAAGTAAGCACCAGAAATCCATTAGACGCAAGCAACTCCATGTGTCAATGTTCATAAATTCTCAAATTACGGCTAAGATAGTAAGCTACAATATAGGTGTTGCCTGCAACATTGTTGGAACAGAAATTTCTTTATAGCCTGTGCTGTTATTCTTGGTAAACAAAATATCTCCTTAGAAAATGTTATCTACATCGATTCCAGGGCTTAAGCGTAAATAGTTTAAATTCAGATACACGTATGCGTTATTACATTTTATAAGGGTCAGTACAGATTGCGACTTTTTTTAATCTTTAAATGACCCACTCAAAGCAGACTTGCCGTCCGCGGTGTTGGGTTGCCTATAAGTCCTATTTTGAATGGATCACTTAAAATTGCATCGCATCGCACGACGCAACTGAACCTAAAACAATGTATCTATATTATATTATTAACTAGCGACCCGCCCCGGCGTCGCACGGGTGTAAAATATATAGCCACTAAAAAAATTATGCCTATAGCCTTCCTCAATAAATGGGCTATCTAACACTGAAAGAATTTTTCAAATCGGACCAGTAGTTCCTGTGATTAGCGCATTCAAGTTAGCCCTTTCAAATAATTTCACCCATTTTTTCCACATTTTCCTCTATTTCTTCGCTCCTATTAGTCTTAGCGTGATAAAATATAGCCTATAACCTTCCTCGATAAATGGGCTATCTAACACTGAAAGAATCATCAAAATCCGTTGCGTAGTTTTAAAGATTAAAGGGAACAAAGGGACATGAGGGAAAAAAAGCAACTTTGTTTTATAATAAGTATAGATTACGTGAGCAAAAAAACTTTGGATCCCTTTTGACGAAAAATGCAAAAACGTAGGTGCATCATGGTACAGTTATAGTTTATATGGAGAAGGAATGCATCGAGCCAATACTGTTTTAAAAGTATGCTTTTATCATACCTTATTTTAATAAATAAAACATTATACATACTACAACGAGCACACTACGACATTTTGAATGACAAGCCTATACACACGAATTCAATTAAAAATTCAAATTAAAAATTGTTGTATTTTATTAAATCTAAAATATTGAAAAAGACGAAGAAAAAAGTAAATATTTTGGCAATTGAATTTAATAGCATTGAAACTTTCAATTTTTTGGCTCGAATTTCGACCACTGTTGGGCGATCACTAGTAGACTATAATTCACTATAGAACTTTATAGAATACGCATTACACAGCCGAAGCAAATTGAAAATAATCACTCCCATAATGAGGTGTAATAGGGAGTGATGACGAATAAATTCACGCTGCCATAAATCTGTTACGAAAGAATTATGGCCGCCGTTAGCGGTAATTAGAGACCTCGTTTCTATTCATTATACTTTTTGGATCAAGATTTGTTGTATACTATAATACGTTCCGATTTAATCATTAATTGATAACGAAAGTTTGTGTAATGTGTTTGCATGTTTGTTTCTTCTTCACGTAATAAATATTAAATTTTGACCTCATTTCGTTACTTGATGATGCCCGCAACTCCGTTGTACCAAAATCCTTTATCGCACGGGCACCGTTCATTTTTTCGGGATAAAAAGTAGCCTTTACCCTTTCCCGGGACTCAAAGTATCCCCATACCATGTTTCAGTAAAATTGTTACCTCTTCACGACCAAATCGCTGAACCGATTTTGCTGAAATTTGGTAGTCTCGGGAAAAAAATACTTTTTATCCCGGAAAAATGTACGGTTCCCGCGCGATAAACCAATTTTGGCGTATCAGAGTTATGGGTATCAACTAGTATAAGATATTTCCATTACAAATTGTATATCACACCTAAGTAATCCTTTCATAAAATTCAGCTTTCACTGTCCAGCTATTCGGTGGTTTCCCATCCGATCCAGGCGCTGGTTTCAGCTTTGTAACCATCGCGTCGCAGAGAATTGAGAGACCGCAAGAATTTAGTTTACAACTTAATATCAGTGAAAATTATGTAATCTTTTTCATTCATTTTTTATTGTATGAATCTGGAATAAGTGAATTTAAAAACTTTTCTGACTGGTTTTTGGTTTTTTTTTGGATTGTACTTCGAAGATTAAACTTCAATATTTACCCAAAAGATTCTCTGGACATTATTTCGTAGGCATTATTATCTTTTTAGATTTAGTAACTTACTGGCATTAGCCAAAAACATTATTTTCAGCTGAACGTATTTTTCTAGTACGCTAATGGAAAATAGAAATCCATTTTGTAAATTAGTAACAAAGATCCCGTCCGTATGATCATTTGTCACTATTAAAAATCCATTACCACTGCAGAAAAACTTTAAGGTAATTTGTGATCTGGAGTACGCGTGTGCTGTTAGCTCGGCGCAGCTGGAGTTAGTTCACTTTGAAGTAATTAAAATATACTATAACTATACTGTACCTACTTGGCGAAACATGGCGGTAGCGGTCATTGAATCCCTGTCAAAATGTTGTCATTTTCTATATAAAGAAGAGATTGACAACATCTGACACTTCATTGTCAATCGCGGTTTATATGGAAAATAATAATAATAATAATAATCTTTATTGTACACCACGAATTTTTTTTTTTTTTTTTTTATGCAATAAGGGGGCAAACGAGCAAACGGGTCACCTGATGGAAAGCAACTTCCGTCGCCCATGGACACTCGCAGCATCAGAAGAGCTGCAGGTGCGTTGCCGGCCTTTTAAGGGGTAATAGGGGAGGGTAGGGAAGGAAATAGGGAAGGGTAGGGAAGGGAAAAGGGTAGGGGATTGGGCCTCCGGTTAACTCACTCACTCGGCGAAACACAGCGCAAGCGCTGTTTCACGCCGGTTTTCTGTGAGGACGTGGTATTTCTCCGGTCGAGCCGGCCCATTCGTGCCGAAGCATGGCTCTCCCACGTCACGAATATATACATACAGTTATACATACACATAAGTTACATAGAAGTACAATGTTGGCGGCCTTATCGCTAAAAGCGATGTCTTCCAGGCAACCATCAAAACGTTTCAGAGAGCGTCACATTAAGAAAATAACAATTAGGGTGGACAAATAAGTAAACATTAAACTAAAAATAATGTAATTATTTACACAGATTGTTGACTAAGATTGTCAGTCAGATAGAATTCTTTGAGTACTCTTTTGAAAATGCTAAGAGATGGCGCTTTTCTTATAGTATTGGGTAATGAATTCCATAGACGAACGGCAACGGACGCAAAAGAATTACCATAGTATTTAGTCTTTTGAGTAGGTACATCTAGTTTGAAAATGACAAGTTTTGACAGGGAGTCGATGACCGCTACTGCCATGTTTCGCCGAGTACAGTTATAGATGACACCCGCAACTCCGTTGAGCCATAATTCGTTTATCGCACTGGGACCGTACATTTTTCGGGATAAAAAGAATCCTTTCCCGATTTTGCTGAAGTGTGGTTCTTTGAGTAACGACTCAAAGTATCACACTTCAGCAAAATAGGTTCAGCGGCTTAGGAGCGAAGATTTAACAGCCAGACAGACACACATACCTACATACTTTCGCATTTGTAATATTAGTAAGTATGGATAAGTAATATTCCAATTTTATTTTGTACGTTAGGTTAGGTTTTTTACTTAATTACTGACTTTTGCAAAAGTAACAAAATAATATGAGTGCATTCACAAAAACTTTTACGTTTGTTCACTAAAATAATGTGATATTTGCATCTGTCTGATTTAAGGTGAAACCGCACTTTCGCACTTAGTCTTAAATAATATGCTTTACAGTCACAGTTTTATCTTAATCTTTGCGAGTCCATATCAACAATTAACCAATTTCTGCAGCAAAGCCGTTAGTGTATCTATTTAACAGCGCATAATATGATTAACATCAAAATCGCTCTATTATTGCAATAGACATTAGATACAAACGCAGGAAACTAGTTAATATTAGATAGCGGCATCATGATGACATAACGCTCTGGCGAGCGTTACGGTCGGTTATGCTCAGTATTGCGGTTCCGAGGGCTTATTGTAAATGAAATTATGATTATTAGTCTGCTTTAGATGTTATAGCAAAAGGATTATTGTGGAATATAGCTACGTTCCTGAGCTTTAGCCTGTACCCTTTAGTAGTAGGCGAGGAGCGCTGAGATTTTGTCTTCTATGATATAGGAATTGTTTGCGAATACAAACATAATATCTTGGCTAGTCACCTTTGGTAGACAGGTGACAAATTAGCGATGGATTCTGAGTTGACTTTTAAAGTAAAGTAAAGTACTTTAAAGTAATCTAAGAAGTAGAATTTTGAAAAATCTTAAGTCTATATCATGAGGAACACGTAGGATAGAATGAAGTTAAAACATGTAAGCAAAATTTCAAGATTTTAGTTTCAAAGTTTTGGTCCGTGCGTTCATCTACCAGTTAATCAGCTTTGCCTTTTAGATTTTAGTCCCAAAATATATGAAATTATAGGAAGTGTTTGTAAATGAGGCGTAGCGGTCTTCACTGATACATTTTCATATATACCTGCGTCGGCACCGATGGGAGACGAGTGGCTTGCACGACAGTAAAATTAGCATAATAAAAAAACGTATCTCAACGCCATCAGACACGACTGTATCGTGCGTATAAAAAAAACATAAGTGTCACAACGCCTGATGGCGTTATACACGACTACGATATATCGTGTGTAAATCTTATCGTTACTACACACCCATGTCAGAGTCACCGAAGCCTGAGGGATAATACCGTACACGGTGGATTTGTAAACACGATCGCTCCGTGATTGCCTGCTGTATTGTGTTCTGAGAACTATTTTACATTTTATATCGGCGTTTTCCTGAGTGCAATGAGCAGCGATTGCTTATTGCAGCATAAAATGCAGTAGTATAATACTTCCATCATATTATCCATATCCATACTATATTATAAATTCGAAAGTGTGTCTGTCTGTCTGTCTGATACCTCTTCGTGATTAGACCGCGAAATCGATTGTAATGAAATTTGGTATTAACAGATACTAAGGGCCTGTTTCACCACTTTCTGATAAAGTGCCGAATAAGCTATTCACAGCTCTTTTTTGACAGATTCTCCATACTTCATCTTTCAAGTTAAGTGGTGGATAGCCTATTCGGCACTTATCATGAAGTGGTGAAAAAAGCCCTTAGAGTCCCGGGTAAGGCAATTTGATAATTTTTATACCGGGAAACTGTACGGTTCCTGCACGTAAAATAATTGAGTCCAAACAACGAATCGAGGCACATAACTTTATATCTATAATATGTTAAAATAAAATAATTTAAAGTTTTGTCAGGCTCGCTAAAACTCGGGAACAATAACATCGATTTGGCTAATTTTTGTCCTGAAATATTCGTGGAAGTCAAGGGAAGGTTTATATTAGGAGGAAAGTGATAAGAAATTATCCGAGTCATCTAAGTCTAGTAAAATATGAAAATATAAAAATGAAATTCTGTGCCTCGTTATTTTGATTATAGTGTCCGTCGCAAGTGCTTGACATAACCCGACCAACTTACATAAGCCCTATGCATCTATATATCTACACAATAGATGAGCGCTATGCAAATAGTCCATTATACATGCAGTCCACATCGATGGTCCATCATACCCGGGAATATTCGTGGGGAAAGATTTTTGTCGACCCACTTCGATGTTTGCTTTTTCCTATTCGTCCGAAAACGTCAGGTGGCGAGCGTTATGCTGATTTGGCTTTGTTATTATAGATTGTCGCTAGAATATCCATACTAATATTATAAATACCTGTCTGTCTGGTACTTCTTTACGCTTAAACCTCTGAACCGATTTTGATAAAATTTGGTATGGAGATGTTCTGAGTTTTAGAAAAGGACATATAATACTTTTTGCCCCTGCAAAATGTAAGGTTCCCGCGCGATAAACAAATTTTGGCACAACGGAGTTGCGGGCGTCATTTAGTTGTATAAATGTGATAATGTGTCTGTCCGTTTGTATGCTATTGCTACCTCAACTTAAGCCGCTTTTGTTAATCGTTTGACATTTTTCTATAAAATATCGACATTTACCCCTCCCAAATTAAGTACTACACAACGCTACATACTTTTCACTTCAAGAAAAAATATATTTGTTATCTTACGAGAACCGTTACACGATTTCTTGACATACAGGAAAACTGAGATAAAAATACACACGTCATAACATATCACTGTATCAAAGTTTATCTTCCTTATTCTGTGCGAAATATTTCTGTGCATCTTTTATAACAAGCCTATCGGTATCGAGAAACTTACGAATGGTGCCCGCAAAGATCACACGAGAAGTTAACACTTCTACACTTCCACACAATGTAGTTTACATTACGCGCAAAACCTTTCAACGAACAGAGCCCCTAGCCAACACGTTTTCTGCATCTTTTATTTATAGAATCGCTGATCAAAATGTATGGAATTGACATGACCTTTCTATAATATGAAGTTGACATTCGACTTGTGTCATGTCAATTCCATAAAGGCCGGCAACGCACCTGCAGCTCTTGTAATTTTGTGAGCGTCCATGGGAGACGGTAGTTGCTTTCTGTTGCTTTCGTTGGCCTCGTTATTTCATAAAAAATATCGGCGATACTGTAAAGAAGCAATGAAGAAACTGTGTTGACTAAGCCCCCAGGTTTTAGAAGTTGTTTAGAATATTGTGCCGTAAAGACCGCCTCGGGAGAAAATGTTTTAACAATATTTGTTTTTTATTCAGTATATATTTTAGTTTGCAATGAGATTTCTATGCAGCTTCGTATATTGTTTGCCGAGATAAAAATAGTTTACAGTAATTGTATAGTATGTTGTCTTTGGAGAATAGTTTTTAAAAATTTTGATGACGATTGTCTTACGATGTGAAGAAAATTATTTGGTCACTACTATAATCTCTATTTACCATAGTGTACTAAGTTAACTTATGAATAACATTGTATTTGTTATAATTGAATGTTCTTTACTACTTAAATATAATTAACATTTTTTTAACACATCTGACTTGACGCTACAACATTAACTTTACTAGTGTTATTTAAAATACAATATATCTATAAGTAATGTTTAACTAAGCACACAGTATAATATTATCTTCTTTTTCTTTTGATCATTCGACAATTAGGTAAACAAACTTGAAAACAATATTTTTTGAACCCACGACCTCCTAATCAAGACCTAAACTCTAAACCAATGGACAATAGAGGCTTTTCCTTGAAAGTTTGTCCCTTGTAGCCGTTTACTCGATCAATTTACATGATGGATATTGTAGGTCGATATTGAAATGACATGATGTATCTGTTTATAATGCCCTGACCCCAGTATCGGGACAAATGGCCTGACATTATTGCTGTCTCCTCTCAGTCTACCGTGTAGGAAGGGATGGCCTATATATCTATGGCTCAATAGGTAGTTGTATAGATTATTAACAAAGTTAGAAATAGTTAGGTCAATGAATAGGAGCTTCGTTTAAATGTAGTGTTAATAAGCTTACAATTCTAAAACATAGTAATAAAAGCCAGATTATAGTTAGTATATTCTAATATTTTAAAAGCAAACGTAAATGCCCTTTACTTCTGTATTGTTAAAATTGCCGAACGAACGTGAGTAAAGAATATAATAATTGCGGCGTGCGCGTGTTTCTCTGTCTGTCCCTCTCTCTCATAGAAAGAAACTTTGTACCATCCGGGTGTCCCTTGACACCTCTCAAGTTTTTTAAAACGCAAAGTGCACGGCACTATAATCAAATAACTAACAAACGACATTTCAGACAACATCTTGTATAAAATAATAAGTCTAATATTATTATTTTTTCAAACACTTTAGTTTAGCTATAATATAAATTCCATCAGTAATCAATAAATGTAGGAAAATATTTTGGTAATTTCATAAAAATATTTAGGTCTTCAATAACGTCAATCCAAGGCGAATTTTCTAAATCTAATTAAGAAGCGTACTTATTATAATAATGGTAACCTCATTATTAACAATAAGTTTACGACATTTATGTTTGTGCATAGACGGTTGCCTCGCCTAAAATAACATGAATAATTTTAGTAATTCATAAACTTGAAAAGAGATATTATAAAAATTACTAGCGAAGAAAACGTTGTAAATTTCCTAAGAAGCTAAAGGCCCTTTTGGGCCTGACGATTTTATTATTTTTCTTCAGACTAAAAACTTCGAGAATTTTTTACGATTACAACACTTTTATGTTCTAGCGTCAATTTTTCATTTATAATTTTTTACAAGCTGAGAAAAGCTGTACAAAATTTAGCTTGATTTCTCTTAAAATTATATAATATTTTCCGTGTATGAAACTTATGATGGTGAAAGCCACTATTTGGAATCGAACCTGCCACCAGTCACCCTCAAGGTCAACACGAGCGATTCAAATTTGGGACAACAGCACGAGCGACAAGTCTGTCAATTTAAATGAATCTTCTTACGTATTAAATAAACTGCAGTTTTAATGGTTCATTTCATTGCATAATTCCAAGTAACGTGTAACTTTGGAATGTACACCGATCCTTAAAGGTCTACCTGACCCTTTTAGCATGGCCACAGTAGAAATATGAAAGTATAGAAACAGTGTGGAGATAAACTGAAGATACCGTTCCGATCTTGAAAATCATATAAAATCATATAAAATGCCATTTTATGACATAGACTGAAGTCTAAAAATTCAAAAAATCAAGTCGTGGTTAGTTGCGGTAAGGATCGGAACGGTACCTTTAGTTTATCTCGACAGTGTTTCTATACTTTCGCATTTCTACTGTGGCCATGCTAAAGGGACTGCTAGGCCGACGCTCCACCTTGCAACAACACCGGTAATAATATCATTAATCATATCACATTCCTCCACTTTCATTACATTTTAATCACAAGATTCCACATCCATCACCCATGACAGCCAGCAAATATCATACCAATTACGGGTGTTAGGTGTGAAAAAAACATCAATTTTATCACAGCAATTCCCACAAGCTCATTAATAATCATTCCTTTGAAGGCTTTGGAGATGTTTGAATAGACGTTTGGGGATTTTGTACAAAAAGAAATTCTTATTATTGTGTGCCTATTGATAATAATTTAATATTATATTTCCACGTGTAAGCGAGATTGCGGGTGTTTTGGCACGTGTGGTCTTATACAGTGCACATAAAACCGTTGATTTTGTTAACCAACTTTCAAACAAGGAGGAGGTTTTACGTTCGGCTGAGTATTTTTTTCGGTATCAAATAACATTTGATTGCTCACAGAGTTTTTATCTAACCGCACCAAACGTTATGTTATAAAATAATAATTTATTTGAACACTCAACACTCAATTATGATAGCGTTAATGATAGTAAATGAAATGTAAATATTTTACATAAAATACAGACGAAATGGTAATTTTGTAGTTAAGGGAATAAATAACTAATAGCTCCCAAGACTGTTCGTGTTAATACACAATTTGTAGTCAATTACGGAGGGAAGGAGAACTAATATTTTGAATATAATTACTAGTAAAGTCAATAACACAGTAGGTGTATAGTTAATGTGCAAATATCCACACTATAATATTATTAATGGGAAAGTGTGTCTGTCTGTTACCTAAGCTTCATACTTGAATCACTGAACCGATTTTGCTGAAATTTGGTATGGAGATGCTTTGAGTCTCGGGGATAAGAAATCAAGGATACTTTTTATCTCGAAAACATTTACAGTTCTCACGCGATAAGCGAATTTTGGTGCAACGAAGTCGCGGGCGTCATCTAGTTTTTTTTTTTTTTTAAATGTAACAATTATTATGAAAGTCATTGACATAGTTAGTTGCAAATATACAGAACATTTACGAACTATATTATGTGAAGACAAAAAGAAGATTGGTAATTTAGTTATTTTAGCGAACACTTTTCAGTTAATTATTGCATGCTATTTAATAATATGTAATGGTAAAGTGTATGTCAATTTGCGGAAGCTCCTGAACCGATTAAGATGAAGACACTTTTAATAGCGAGAAACTACATAGAGTGGCTAAATATTTATTTTTCCTTCTGTTTTTATACAAAGTTTGATCTTTTTACAGAAAACAACAATCTCCATAAAGCATAAATACTTAAAAATATTTTATATTACCCGTTATAGCATCATTTCTTATCTATTGACACATCATTTGTCAAAGTCATACTAGTACTTTAACCGCTACGATGACATATACATACAAGCTATACATATATAATAATATATTAGACAGATTGCCAAAATCACTACCGTTTCTTTTGGTTTAGCCGTAATCGGGTAAAAAGACAGCAAACTGGTTTCAATAATACAACAAACATGTGAATATACAGTATATTATAATATAATTTGTTACATGTAGCGGCCATGATACGGCTATTTGTCGGCTGTCACGACTAACTACTGACGATCGCACCGCTGGTATGTGATACATTTTTATCATGTAATAGGAGAATGTTGAATGTTTTAGGACTAGATTTCAACGTCATATTTTCACTAGCGTTCCTGCGCGGTCAAATGGTTGTGATGCTAAAATATATTGCTCTCTTAAATTAACGACGACCTCTGTGGCTCAGTTGGTGGGCTATTGGTAGCTCAAGCCGGGGGTCGCGAGTTCGAGTCCCGCCGACGGAACAAAAAGTTTTCAAAGTTCCTGAGTCATGGATGTGTATTAAATATGTGTATAATATAATAAAAATCTTAAATATAATATGTATAGTATAAAAGTATTAAATATATTTCCGTTGTCTGGTACCTGTAACACAAGTCCTTCAGGTACTTAGCACGGGGCCAGACTGACGTGGTGTGATGCATCCATACATATTATTATTATTATATTCACAAACTGGCTTGCTTTTAAATCACTTTTGTTTATCGAAAAGATGACATTAAAATCAGTTGCGTTATTCCAAAAATCAAAACATAATTATTAATTTTATTATTATACAGTGTGTAAGAAAAATAAGTGATAATACGTTAGGGTGTGTAAGTATTCCTTGTAGAGAGTTCACTGTGAAAGTAGCAGCGCTGAAAGACGATTTTTTTCACTTTTGTATGGGCAAGGGCCCGAGCGTTACGAGTATAGGGGCAGTTGATAGACCAACGCTATTTGGTCGGATTAGATCATGTCAATTTTAATTGCGATCTGTCGGCTGGGTTTGGTTTAATGCGACCAAACTAAGTAGGTCCCCCCATCTTCCTATGTATCAACTTCTCTGATTGTACTTACTACATAATTATTATTATGTGATACATAATTTCATGCTTCTTCACATTATAAAATATAATAGAATTCGTAATTTTCTTGAATCACTGGCAGATTTCACAGGAACAAGCCGGCTTCGTGAAAGGCAAGGGTACTCGCGAGCAAATTTTAAACATCAGGCAGCTTATTGAAAAGTCATATGAGTTTAATACACCTATCATCTTGTGTTTTATTGATTACAGCAAAGCTTTCGATTGTGTTGTATGGTCTGACTTGTGGAGGGTCCTGAAAGAACTTGGCGTGCCGCACCACCTCATCGCTCTTGTTCAGGCACTGTACAAGAGTAACAAAGGCGTTGTTAGAGTTAACAAGACCTACTCAAAACCATTTAGCTTTGGAAAGGCGTCAGGCAAGGCTGCATTCTGTCACCAATACTCTTTAACGCCTACGGAGAGTACATAATAAGAAAAGATTGCGAGGGTTGGAAAGGTGGAGTCTCAATAGGTGGCACCAAAATATCCAATTTTCGCTATGCAGATGACACCACGCCACTGGCCGCAAGTGCACAAAAAATGGCAGAGCTTCTCGATATAATGAGAAGGATTAGCTTAGAACTAGGCCTCAAGATTTCAACGCAAAAACCAAGCTAATGGTGGTTGATCGCACGGGAACATTAGATCTTGCGGGCCTGCTCGATTTTGAAATGGTCTCCGACTTTGTATATCTGGGATCCAACATCAACAACACAGGATCATGCGAAAAGGAAATTAGAAGACGTATAGGTATGGCCAAGAATGCAATTTCGCAGCTCCAAAAAATATGGAAAGATCGTAACATCTCCCGGAAGACAAAAATCAAACTTGTCCAGTCTTTAGTATTTTCTATATTTACCTACGGAGCGGAGACGTGGACTCTAAAGAAAGCGGATCGTGATCGAATTGACGCCTTTTGAGATGTGGTGCTGGCGAAAAATGCTCCAAATACCATGGACCGCCTTTCGTACCAACGTCTCCATCCTTAGTGACTTAAAGATAAAAACAAGACTGTCGTCGATCTGCCTACGTAGAGTTTTGGATTTCTTTGGTCACATCGCAAGAAAGGATGGCCATAACCTCGAACAGCTTGTGGTTACAGGCAAAGTTGACGATCGCCGCCCAAGAGGCCGAAGCCCTATTAGATGGTCTGACCAAGTGCGTACAACTCTAGATACCGGCCTCCATGATGCTCTCCATTCTGCCAAGGATCGCCACAGATGGCGTAATATGGTCGTCACTAAACTCCAAAAGGGGAATCACGACCCTCAGCAATGAGGAACACGACGCGAGGAGGAGGACATAATTTCATAATCTAATGCAGAAGAAACGAGTAAGCTTAAATAGGAAATAGCCATTAAAATAATTATTAGCAAGACAAAACAAAAACAAATTAATCTAATGTATTAAACAACCTAAAACTCAGAGTTTGTTGTATTTTTATTTTACCAAACACATTTTGTTTTCTTTCTTTATAAAACGAGATTAGAGGAGGCTTTTATTTGTCTACGTGTCTAAAATAAACTTTGATGTAATAAAATAAAACTTTTGTATAAAAGTATACCAGATGCCGCAACTCCGTTGCGCCAAAATTCGTTTATAGCGCGGGAACTCTGCCTTTTTCCGGGATAAAAAGAATCATATTGTGTTCTTTCCCGGGACATAAAGTATCTCGATACCAGATTTCGTCGGAATCGGTTCAGTTGTTTAAGCTTTGCAGAGTTAACACTTTCGCATTTATAATATTATAGTATGGATTGACATTATTGCGTCGAATTTCGTGTCACGTAAAAAACTGTATATTTTCAGTTTTGAAATTTGAAATCTTTTGTCTTATCCAAAACTTTTAGTATTATATCCTTACACATCATCAGTCTAGTAGTAGCAAATTTAAAGTTAACCGACAGGCAACCAAGCTTTTGTATAATACTATTATGGATTAATATTAGTTGCGTATCTTTTTGTCGTGCGTTTCGTATTGAAACTGTCACAATGGGAGTATTAAATTTAGAGGCGACCATTCATCACGTCACGTCGCCACGACAGATATTATATTTCACGATTAATGACTTTACCTCATCACTATCATCGATATTGTTGGTTCAGTATATTTATTACTAAACAAGATGACGTCGTACGACATCTCTGCAACCTTTTCCGGCTTTTAAAGTAACAAATTATATTATATTATATTATAATGTATATTCACATTTTTGTTGACGACCTCTGTGGCTCAATGGGTAGAGTGTGTTGCAGCTCAAGCCGGGGGTCGCGGGTTCGAGTCCCGCCGGCGGAACAAAAAGCTTTTCACTGTTCCTGGGTCATGGACGAGTATTAAATATGTGTATGATATAATAAAAATCTTAAATACATGTATAGTATAATAGTATTAAATATATTTCCGTTGTCTGGTACCTGTAACACAAGTCCTTTAGGTACTTAGCACGGGGCCAGATTGACGTGGTGTGAAGCGTCCTTAGATATTATTATTATTATTAAGTTTTTGATAGGAAGTCAATGACCGCTACCGCCATGTTTCACCGTACGCATTACAGCTTGATGGATAAGGACTGCCAAAGTCGCGATGGTTGGCCCTCGTTCAAGGCCTACGTTCAGCAATAAACGGTGAAAAGATGATCATGGTAATTATCAATTTAAAAATACTTTACTTGCAAATTGGTTAAAAACTGACACTTTCAGAGTTGTCCTACAGGACAACTCTGAATTATGCCTGCCATCAATTCGGAAATAAGACAAGAAGAACCAGCGTAAGAAATTCGCCATACCATCATTCAATATGAAATGTCACAATATATCACATTGCTCATATTATTAATGCTCCCAGCATAACACTTCTGGAATGCCATTTTGAATCAATATAACGTTGATTACGGTGACAATAACGACAACAATCACCGAAGTTTCCGATCCCTTATAAACGATATCAACAACAGGCGGCGGATTGTGTACATTGATTGTTATTAAGACTCATGTGACCCTCAAGCTAGGCAGATTGGCAACAAGATGTCGCTATCCATACTAATCCATACATCCATTCTAATATTATAAATGCGAAAGCCTCCGTGGTCCAGTGGTTCAGAGCTCGGCTCTTGACTCGGAGGTCATGGGTTCGATTCCCGCACTGGAAACATGTTATTTACAAGTTTGGTTACGACAATGCAGGCTGATCACCTGATTGTCTGACAAGTAAGATGATCCATGCGTCGGATGGGCATGTAAAAAGTCGGCCCTGCGCCTGATCTCTCGCCAGTCGTGTCGGTCTTCCGTCCCACTGGGTTATGAGAATTAAAGGAATAGAGAGTGCTCTTGTGTACTGCGCACACACTTGGGCACTTTAAAATTACTCCTGCGTAACTGGCCTGGTTTCAATGAAATAGGCCACCGTCACCGAAACCGGTGTGGGAGTTATTATTATTATAAATGCGAAAGCGTGTCTGTCTGTCTGTCTATCTTCCGATCTGTCTGTCTGTTACCTCTTCATGCCCAAACCGCACAACCGATTTTACTGAAATTTAGTGTGGAGATACTTTGAGTCATATGAAAGAACATATGATACTTTTTATCGCAGAAAAATGTACGGTTTCCACGCGATAAGCCCATTTTGGCGCAACAGAGTTGCAGGCGTAATAATGTTCTAAATAATATTAATATTTTGCATGATTCTCAGCCAACTGTATTTCCTACATAAATAATATTTATACAAAAAAATAATAACACTAAATCTGTATTTTAACTGGTAGTATCGGATAAATTGATTTTTCGAACTGTAGGTCGTAAAAGATGTCGAAACGACGGCAATAATTTTGCACTATAAAAACTTTTATCTCAAAAAAGTTATTATACTCCATTTTAAAATTATGCTTAAAAGAACGCTTTCACATTATTGTGCGGCTCGTCTGCACTGACCCTAATATTACTCTCAAACTTTTCGATATTGTGTTAACTTCGAGAACGATGTGATAACAGCTTGTCGGTAAACTTTTAATTTCGTTTGGTTGACTCGTAGAGCGCTACGAGACGCGTAGGCCGCTACGACTATATGCTACGAAAACTGCTACGAGCTACGAGATGTTGCTACGAGCTACGAGATGTTGCTACGAGCTACGAGATGTTGCTACGAGCTACGAGATGTTGCTACGAGCTACGAGATGTTGCTACGAGCTACGAGATGTTGCTACGAGCTACGAGATGTTGCTACGAGCTACGAGATGTTGCTACGAGCTACGAGATGTTGCTACGAGCTACGAGATGTTGCTACGAGCTACGAGATGTTGCTACGAGCTACGAGATGTTGCTACGAGCTACGAGATGTTGCTACGAGCTACGAGATGTTGCTACGAGCTACGAGATGTTGCTACGAGCTACGAGATGTTGCTACGAGCTACGATATATTGTTATTTGTTAGCGTATATTTTTCGGAAAAAAAGTATCCTATGTCCTTTCCCGGAACTCAAAGTATCTGCATGCTAAATTTCAGCAAAATCAGTTCAGCGGTTTGGGCGTAAAGAGATGACAGACGGACGCACTTTCCCATTTATAATATTTGTATGGATTTAGCGCAGATATAGAATAAAACACAGTTCCAATGAGATTTCAATTTACGCGTACGAGGTCGTCAGAAGCAGGAAGTTTTACAATAAAAGATATCACCACATTCGTCATTAAGGATAGTGAAGTCATATATAACAGGGAGGGGTTTTTCATTAAAGCTTTCGTTAACTAAACGACACTAAAAGCTAATTACAAACAGGTAGGGCTGCAAACACGCACTTTATTTGATAAAGTTACAAAAAAATTCATTCAAAACTTTGTGTAATATTCGCGCGAGCTCCGAGGCATCACTAATCATAATTCTTATCCACACTATATTATAAATGCGAAAGTGTGCCTTCACGCGCGTGCGGTCTTTATAGGCAAAAAGGCAGTGCTTGCCATTCACAGATAACAGATATTTTAATTTAACTTTCGTACTTTTTAAGTGACTCATGACGTTAATTTTTTAATAATACATAATAGTAAAAAATATAGTAAAAAAATAAATATACACATTTAAAACGCCTCAATTTATAAAATAGCAACATGTAATCAGGTACACGCGCGAACGGGTTCACGAGAGGTCAAGATAGGCTCAGTGTTGAGGTGCCTGCCTTGCGCGTATGTGTGAGTGTGTCCGTGCACAGCCGAAAACGCACACAACCATGAATATCGAATGCGATTGTGTACTGCAAGCTCTGCGGCAGACACCAGCAGTGTTGCCAACTATGGGGATATCCCACTTTTAATAGGGAAAAATTAAATATATAGTGCGTATTTTAGGGAGTAAAAATATCATATTATATTCATGGGCGTGAAATATTTAAGCAAAAATGTATATTTGTTTGGTTTTTATTACTGTTTTTATATAAATAATGACATCATGAGTGATGTTTTTGCCGCAAACACAATAATTGCGGTCGGCTGAAGTAGTAATTCAGCGTTTTGATCTCTCAGTGGAAAGTACCCCAAGTAATAAATAATATATTTAAATAATAGTTGGGGAGTTCTGGTTGAAATTCAATGTGTTTTCAAGTTAATTTAAGGGGGAAATTTTTGAACAGTTGGCATCACTGGCGCCGCGGCCGGCGCGGGCGCTCGCCTTGCTGACGGCGATCGGAACTACTCGTGAATTATAGTCGTGAGCAATCGGATATAATCCGAGTAAAATGAATAGACGCAATTAATCTAACTAATTACGTACAATATGTACATTATGCATTTTTGTTTTGTGAGGTTTATAATATTTGTTTACATTTTACATAGCTGAAATTTTTTGTGTTTTGGGAGGCCATTTGCTTTTTTCATGTGATCGAGAACTGTCACTATATTATATTATTATTTTTGGTTTTATAGTTTTCTAAGAATATTTTAGATTTGAATATTCGAAAGTTTGTATAATATTTAACAGTTTAACATTAATAATTGCGTACATTCATAAAGTATCACTCACTTGGATAAGATAATTTGTGGTGGCCGAAATTTTGCATTTATTTACATCGTATTATGGATCGGATCTCAAGTAACCGGAACCTTGATTATGTGAAAACACAAAAGTTAAGCTGATTAGGTGAGTACTTAAAATATACTAGATACAAAAATGAAAAAGTTGTAAAAGAAAAAGTTTTTGTTTTGTTTTGTTTCACGCCAAAACTAATGAACCGATTGTAATAAAATTTTGAACACAGTTAGTCTAGAGCCTGAGAGAGCCATAGGCTACATTTTGATGAGGCAAAGATATATTATCTAATTTCCATGGAAATATCGATGAAAATAAATTCACATTGTATTTCTAATACGTAACAATAGATCGCGTTTTTTTATTTATTTTAGCTTAGCGCACAATATTATGTTGTATGGTAATTGGTATACATCGATGAAATAAACTCTCATTGTAGTTCCAACGCGTGACAACAGATGGTGTTTTTTATTTCTTCATAACAGTACGTAATTATACTAATTAGTTTAGAAAATAGTTTTCAATGTATATCCACACTATTATTATTATATTAATATAGTAGTATATATTAATTAATAATAATTAATTAAGTAAGTATATATTAATTTATGCGAAAATATCTCTTTTTGTCCGTTTGTCTGTCTGTTTTGCTTTCACACCAAAACTACTGAACCGATATCGCTGCATTACCAGTGTCAAAATCTTGTGCACGCCCCTGTGTGCCTTTATGTCTGTCTGTTACCTCTTCACGCCCAAACTGCTGAACTGATTTTGCTGAAATTCTGCATGGAGATACTTTGAGTCCTGGGAATATGTACAGTTCCCGCGCGATAAACGAGTTTTGGCACAACGGAGTTTCGGACGTCCTCTAGTTCTTTATAAGTATTCTACAAAATTCGTCTACACGTCAAGTATTTCTGTACACATTAATCTGACATGGTGATCTATCAATGCACAGCCCAAATCACTGAACGGATCGGGCTGAAATTTGGT
The DNA here is from genome assembly GCA_937595015.1 of Polyommatus icarus. Taxonomy (NCBI): domain Eukaryota; kingdom Metazoa; phylum Arthropoda; class Insecta; order Lepidoptera; family Lycaenidae; genus Polyommatus; species Polyommatus icarus. Next base: position 17,442,365 of record OW569332.1, read on the forward strand.
ATGCAGGTAGATGTTATGATGTAGGCATCCGCTAAGAAAGGATTTTGATCAAATCTACCCCCAATGGGTTAAAATAGGGGATGAAAGTTTGTATATAATAATACTTCTTAGCGCGAGCGAAGCCGCAGGCTATTAGCTCGTTAACGAATAAAAAGAGAATCGCCTTATTTTAAAAACGCCTATTTATAGTTTTTTTACTTCTCTATCACTAGTAAAGTGCAACTAAAAGATGTAAAAAAAGTAAAGAATTGAAAAGTTAACATATAAAGATAAGATAACATAGCTTGATGCCTCTTGGTATTTAAATATTTTATCTCGTCACGTCTCATTATATTACTAATTGATTCTATAATAACTTATTTATTTATATGTGTATTATATGCTAAAAAGATTATAATACAACTACTGCATACTAGGTTACATGTGGTAGTTATAATTTTTGTCACAATTATAACAGTTCTAACAGGCGAGACATTCGGCACGCAATGTAGTAATAGTTTCAAGTTTTTGTTACTGTTATTATACTTCTATTACAGAAATTGACTTCAAGGCTATTACGACAATTAACTTGAAGTTACCAAAATAAAGGCTTAATATTGTTCAATTACTTTATTTACAATTAATTACAAATGAAAAAAAAAAAATTACTTGCCAGTTGTAGAAGTTGCCGTGACTTCGTCTATTTTATTATTTTATTAAATCCGTTTATAGCGCGGGAATAGTTAAGTTTTCGGGATAAAAAGTATACTGTGTCCTTTCCCGAGGCTCAAAGTATCTCTATACCAAATTTCAGCAAAATCGGGTTAGCGGTTTGGGCGTGAAGAGGCAACAGACAAACTGAACCACTTTCACATTTGTAATAGTGTATAATGTGTATGGATATAAATTAATTAACTAATGACCCGGTGAGCTGCGTATCACTTTACTCCCAATACTAACCTTTTCTGGACTTTCATGAATATTAATTCAAGGGAAAAATTTTAGCCCTTCTCTAGTTTGAGCAAAAGCAACAAAATTCATTTTCATTCATAAAATGAATGGGAAGCATATGTAACATTTTTTGAAAACTTGTCCATCTATAATATTTTTGTAAAATGTATTTAAACACAGAAACATCTTGTTAAACGATTTCGATAAAATTTTGTACGAATTCGAATATATAATTCGAAAATAAAAAGATAATCTTGTTTTACAATTTTACCATCGTAAAGTGTGGTACCTGCTGCGTGATAAAGTTTTAGGTCGTATCTAGTTCATACTAATATGATAAAATATTTGAAAGTCTGTCTGTCTGCTCGTCTGTTACCTCTTCACGCTCAAACCACTGAACTGATTTTGCTGAAATTTTGCATGGAAATACTCTGAGCCCCGAGAAAGAACAAAGGATAGTTTTTATCCCGGAAAATGTACGGTTCCCGCGCGATAAACGAGTTTTGGCGCAACGGAGTTGCGGGCGTCATCTAGTATGCTATCTGGAGGCACGACAGTGCCCCAGCCAAGCTTTTTAGCAAAGGCACGGCCGTACCATACTTTTCTCGAAGCGGTTCGCGGCTATTTCACACCCTCCTTATCGTCGATGTTAACAAAGCTAGAGATTTAGAATTTCGATGACTAGGAGCAAGTATTAAAACTAGCTTAACCTCCAAATTACATTATATTCTGATTAATAGTTTACTAGTTACGGATGGTCAAAAGTTACTACGTTTTGTCACTGACTGACAGATCATCAAAATTCTAAGGTACTTCTAGCAGACTTAGAACCTTGAATTTTGGTACAATGAAAGGAAAAATTATGAAATCGGCCAAATTCGAGTCGGACTGGCGTAGATAGGGAGCCCCCCTTAAATGAAAGGTTTATTTAATTTTTATTATTTATTATTAAAGTTGAAATACAATTGAGTATTTTCTGAAATTTTCAAAAACCTTACTGTTACCATAAGAGCAAAAAAATCATGTTTTTTGTACGAGACCCGCCATTCCGAAATTATTTTATTTTAATAGGACTATTCTATTTTGTAACGACAGCAAAAATATATAATTTGTGAAAAATTCATCTATCTAGCTATTGCGGTTCTCGAGATCCAGCCTGGTGACAGACAGCGAAGTCTTAAGACTTTGTTAATATGGTAGAATAGTTTTAACGTGAAAAGAAAAAAACTTAAAAAAAGAAATGAAATCCCACCAAAACATTAAATGTAAAAGGAGCCAAGCAAAATATTGCATAGCTATGCAATAATTCTGTCGTAAAAAGTTTTCAGATCACATTCAAGCCAAGCCTTCAACTTATTTTGTAATTGAAATCAACATTCAGTGAATGTATCAATAGTTTTCTTTATTTTAAAATTATAATAGTGGCTTGGCAATGAGTATTAAAGAAATAATCAGCGACTAATTGGATTTATATGGGTACCTACATCGACCAGATGCGTCGTTACGATATACTAATTAACAAAAAATTAAAACCGACTTCCAAGGTAAAAACAATAATAACATTAATATGAACTAAAAAGTATTAAATTTTTACTATCTAATAGTGCCTTTTTCCGAATTGGGCTAAACCTCAACTATTTCTGTACTCAATCTTCATTATTTTGAAGTCGGTACCAGATAGCTGAATCTTCAGTCCTCTGACAGAATATTTAAAATTTTTGGAACTGGCACCGACTTCAAAATTTTGAAGATTGAGTACAGAAATAGTTGAGGTTTAGCCGAATTCGGAAAAAGGCACTATTAGATAGTAAAAATTATTTAATACTTTTTAGTTCATATTAATGTTATTATTGTTTTTACCTTGGAAGTCGGTTTTAATTTTTTATTAAAAATAATAATAATTTCACTCTTTTTAGTTACACTAGTAGATAAATCTTCGCGTATATTTAACGTATCTTATTACAATTTGTTAAGAGTCACAACTCACACTCACAAAATAATATAATATTATCAGTGAAGTGAACATATTGTGCTAAGTAATTTAACAATTTTAATACTTCAAGCCCGAAGCGGTCACCGGCGATTGCGATAACAATAGAAAGGCTATTGTGTCTCGTTTTTCCACGATCGAAGGATCTATCAGATAAAAAATTGTACAAACTTGCATAGGATGTAGCGTAGCATAATATTTAATATTATCATAATTATTGACAGCTGTTCTTGTTATCAAGAATTCAAATCGATAGGTACTTAGTGCACCATCTATCGATTAATAAGTATAACTAAATAAAAAGACTTAATGACTTTGTTTTGTTTAAATGCTCTTTTTAAAATAACTTTATTTTAATTCTATTTGTCTATTAAAATTTTATAAAGTAGTAAAGTATTCGATCTGTATATAAAGTAGTTAGTAAAGTATTCGATATTCTGTCTTCTGCCGCCACGCGCCGCGCGGCGGCGCTAGGCGGCGACGCCGACCACCGTGTATTAAAAACAAACAGGTGTTGTTAATTGTTATACAGTACATAATTATTATTATTAGTATATACTAAGAGATAATAGTACAAGGCATAGGTATGGATATCCATACCTATTATTATATTCTGTGCCATGAGACATTGGTGGCCTTAACACGACGTGGTAATGATGATGATGACGATGATGATGATGATGATTATGATGATGAATATGAATTGTATAGTAGTTTATGCTTTCTGTTCTTAACACAACGCCGAAACTCCCAAACGTGTATCTATAAGGAATCAGGAATTCTCTCAGCATCATCGAAACCATAGTATACCTTGACCCAATATTTGACTTTTTGGTAGCGTATTCTTAGTACACTTCACATAAAACCAAAATCACCATATGTTTCTTTATAAATTTCGACGAGTTCCCTCGATTACTCATGGATCCCATCATCAGGTCACCACCTTTGTGAAAATGGGACCAAATTGGAGTGAAACCTAATACAACAAAACAAAAATTTTGAAAATCGGTTCACAAACGGCGGAGTAATCGTTGAACATACAAAAATAAAAAAATATATATCCACAGCCGAACATATAACACACTTTACGCTTGCCGTCTGTGTAAGTATGAACTCCTCCAAATATGCAGTTTTATATTTGTTTCTTAATAATTATATGCTCACTGCCGAGCCACTATAATAATTTTAAAATAAAGAAAATTATTGATACATTCACTGAATGTTGATTTCAATTACAAAATAAGTTGAAGGCTTGGCTTGAATGTGATCTGAAAACTTTTTACGACAGAAGTATTGCATAGCTATGCAATATTTTGCTTGGCTCCTTTTACATTTAATGTTTTGGCGGGATTTTATTTTTTGAGTGACTTATTAAGACTGTTAATAAAATCGTCAGTCTTTAATAATCCAATTTAAATTACTCAAAGCGTGAAGAAAGATAAAATGGCCATCAAAGATAGAAATAATGAAGCTTATCTCTATACAAATTGTGTTAAAGTAATTTTGAAGTCGACTGTGTTATGATAATGCCCGAGGCCAAAGGAACAATTTGTAACTGACATGCTTCTTTTCACAGGCCAAGATATTAAACACAATAGATTTTCGGCTGTTATTTAATTAAGGGAAAAGTATAATAACCTATTTTTGTTCAGAACAGTTTTTGTTACTTTATAACAATAAAAACATTTTTACTTCCTATACCTCACTATACAACAAAGTTGAAATGAAGTGAAAATACACCTTAAAACTTTTACAATCCTTTTACTATAATTATAATTTAAATAGTCCGCACTCAATAGTCACCTAGATTGTTGTATATAAAGAGGATATTATAATTATTATTCTATGAATTACTTCTAACTAAACATTTCGCAAAATATATTAGATTTTACAAATTCTAAGATAACTAGCAAATCACATACAACAATTTGGCATTAAACCGAGTTGTAATAAACATTATTTCGCATAACATTATAGATTTTACAAATCCTAAACAAGCTAAACTAATCTAAACTAACACGTAATAAGTGGCACTTATTAAACTAGCTCACAATAAAGCAATCCAATCCTTATTCATTACAACAACTTCCATATTTCTTTCGCGCAAAAAACTGTAGCAGATGTTAATTTTAATTTCCGCAAAAACATGCTCCGAAGGGTCGTCGAATAAATTCCCTAATCAGGCGTCAATAGTGGATGTATAGGCCCTTGGGAGGTTAAGAGGGTATAAGAGGAGGGGGTAGGGGGAAAATTACCGAAAGTTCCCTGACAAAATGGCCCGGGGAAAAGTTCATTAAAATTCTGATCGCATAGTTTGTTGTTTCGCGCCGCACACCGACGTCACTTGACCTATATAAATTATTATAATGTGCGGGCCACAAGTGGCTGCGACTTTCGCTGAATTAATGTTGCGACTGGATTTAGTTATAGATTGTAGATTGATAATGTAATTTAAGTTAGTCGCCTCCGTGGTCCAGTTGTTTAGAGCGTAGCTCTTGATTCGGAAATCGTGTGTTCGATTCAATGTGTTCGGTCAATAATATTGCATAATATATTGTGACATTGCACTATAAAATTGATCTCTTAGGTGCCCGCTAAAATTAAAAGTTTTTAGTAGCAATTAAGATGTAAATAAATTTTTTGAAGTTTACATTATTATGTAAACTTCAAAAAATTTATTTACATCTTAATTGCTACTAAAAACTTTTAATTTTAGCGGGCGAGTAAGTAACCAGAATCGATTAAAATTGAAGCTGTTCATATTATGGTAAGTACTTGTTACCTAGATAGTTACTACAAAGTAATGTTTTGCATCTGCTCAGCTTCTCTGAATAGCTCATTGATTTTTTAAAGTGGCTTTTAGTAGTTTTAGATACTTGATAACATGTTCTGCTTTTCTTAACTCGTTAAAATACCGTAACTACTATCTACCTCTTTTAGCAAGTAATTCATACATAGTCCATCACACATGCTATTACTAATATTATAAATGCGAAAGTGTATATGTCTGTCTGTCTGTCACCTCTTCGCGCTTAAGCTGTTAAACCTATTTCGATAAAATTTCCCGGGAAAGGACATAGGATACTTTTAATCCCGGAAAAATGTACGGTTCTCGCGTGATAAACGAATTTTGGCGCAACGGAGTTGCGGGCATCACGCCCGCAATAAATATTATAAGTAGTACGAATTTAATATAAAAATTCGTACTACTTATAATATTAATATTAAAATGTTATAAATAAGTATTAAAAATGTGTTAAAAGTTTATGTTAGCGCATAAACCTAGATTTTAGTAAGGCAGCGAGAACACGAATAAAAAGGCACTATCTAGATTTTAATTAATTAACATGAAAACATTTTGTATTCACGGTTGCCGAAGAAGAAGTTTGATATTTTAGTTTTCCTAATTAAAAAGCCGAGGAGTTACCAAGATTAGAATTTAGATCAGCAACTTTGAAAGCGACAATTTTGTAGTTTAAATTTATACCAAACGAAATGATGTTACTTCGTTGTGATTAATATTATTATGTAATTAATTATTACAATTTAATAATTAATAAATATAAACTAACATAATATTGCACCTACTACATATTGTAAGCTGTTGTTATACCTATTGTAACTTTTGTAATATTAGTATCAAAGTTATATTCCATCCAAATAATAAATAATTACGCTATAGTTTAAAATGTCATGCGCAAAACAATTAACAATTTTGTTATAGTGTGTTATTTATTTATTTAAATTTTTACTGTAGTCAATGGTGATATCCTTTACAATTTTGTCATTAAAATGCTCACTATTTTTGATCCACATTGGTATGAACTTGGTATAAATAATGGTGTTTGAACCATCCATCTAGCGTTATTCATGGTTCAGTTGAAACCATCTATCTAGTTTTATTCGCGGTTCCGTTGAAACCATATATCAAGTTATGTTACGTTAATCCGTACATTTATCATCCTCCGGCGGTGCAGCATTTTCCACTTAAATAAAGTTTAAAAGATCATACTTTTAGTGGCGCTTCTTGAGTGTTCATTGTCTTGGAAAACTATAAGACTGAAATTTACTTATTATGTAATATTACAAACGAAAGGTTTACTGCAATAATGATGAATGTCCTAAAATGTTTGTTTTGAGATAATTGGGTGTTTAAATTTAGAACGGTATAACGAAACTTGTAATGAAAGATTATTTTGAGTAAACGCCTGTGACGTTGAGCGTTTTAGCCGTATATAGCCAAAATATAAAAAACATATGTATCACGGAACTACGAGCGATATTGCTAATTTTGTAGATACATTTTTAAGATATTATTTCAAGTTACCGAATGGCATTACTCGTTAAGGTATTAATTTTTTTTGGACGTTTATCATTATTGCCGTGGACCCTTCATTAACATAATATTATTAATGAAATATCTATATTAAAGTAATTTAATAAGTGAATTACATTATTACAGTTAATTAAAAAAGGTTTCACTGAATACGGCAATCATACTCGTATAAATCAACATGTTTCCACCGTAACCACATAAACCAATATTTCGTTAACTAATTAAAACACATTAACTAATTAACTTGTTTTTTGTAGCCTATACCACAAAAACCTCTCCAGGCCCTATTAGGTTATTAGTTATTACTTCAAAATATTGTTATTTATAATTATATAACACATAGAAAAATATTAATCAGCCAACCAACAATTTTTGTAAAAATAAATCTGACAAAAATATATAAATGAATTCCCCTATTACGTTATTATTTATAATTATTATACATACAAAAAAACTAATCAGTCACAACCAAGACTTTTTTTAATATAGAATATCTTAAAACAATTTTAAAGACAGCCCTAAAATATTCGTTACTTTTTACGCACATTTTTTAAAGTAACAAAACACTTTTTCATTTATAAAAAAAAAACTTACAAAAATTAAAAAATATATATATATATATACAATTATTACGGAAAAATTATTATTAAAAACATAATTATTTTTCTACTCTCGCTACTCTCATTTCTAAGTACGTTACTCACCGGCACTCTCAACACAACACACACAACACTCGCGCGCCTCCCGCCGCGGTCGCCGACACACTGCTGCGTCCGCCGCACTTGTACTACTGCTGTATTAGTTATACTGTAATATGCAACAATTAGATATATTTTATACAAGGACTAAAAAGTAAAAACAGTGAGTACTAAACTAAAAAAAGTCGTATTGATATGCACTTACAATTTACATAAAACACTAGTTTTAAAACTTAAATGAATGAATGAATGAATGAATGAAAATCCTTTATTGCACCAAAACAACCATGACATATTACAGAACTTATGAACTATGAGTAAAAAGTACAAAAGGCGGTCTTATCGCTACAAGCGATTTCTTCCAGACAACCTATATAATTATAATATTATAGTAACAGTAGTAATAGATGGTAGGTGACTACCTAAACAGCTAAGAGTGATTTTTCCTAACATATAAGTATAATATTACAAATACATATAACATATACATATACACTATATAATTATACATACATACTAAAGAATATATACAAATCATTATAAATACATACAAACATAAATAAATGGAAATAATACAATATATCGATTATTATCAGTTATTATGGATTAATAATTGTGACAAAAAAATGTTCCTTAACCCCATTTTTAAAAACATACGAGGACTGAGCACGTCTCAAAGATTTGGGTAATTTGTTCCACAGACTGACAGCACGAGCTGTGAACGAAGAGTCATAAAATTTTGTATTAGGAGTGGGCGGTATTAGTGATATATTAGAGTTTCGAAATATTTTAAAATCGTCATCTAAAAATGTGAACCTTTCTTTTAAATATAACTTACTAATGTAATAAATTTGAGTTTTAAGATCGTAGCTTGACCAAATTGTTATAATATTTTATTAGTATGTTTTATTTTGTAGTCAATTGTAATTATGTCGTGATAATTTGATGATGCGTAGCATGCTAGGGCATGGCGTAGATCATCTACGCTACGTTAGGTTAATAGTGAGCTAAGTACTAAGTAGCATTCTTTGCTACGGTATTGCATAGGTGCTCTGCGCTTCGTAAACGTTGAATCGAACTGCGTAGCATGCTACGGCATAGCGTAGATCCTTTACGTTTTGTGTTGGTAATGCTAGACTGCTTTAAGCGCGACTCTCATAGCATACTCGTAGCATACATTTAGTATGCTACGAGAGTCGCGCTTCAAGCGGTCGGAGTGTAGCGAGCTAAGTATCATGCTACCGTATTTCGTAGATCCTCTACATTACATATTTTATGCTCTTAGCAAGCCACGTAGCACGCTACATCATTATACATATACTCAACGCAAGAAAAACAAATTGTAGTAATTTTTGCACCTCGATAATTATATAATTTCTACTACCATCTATATTCTACACTTACTTCGCAATACGCTGTATGTAATGTTGTAGATCCTGTTATTTTAAAACTGATATGTATACATTTATTTAAATTCAATCCTTTACTGTAACATGACGTATATTTTTGGGAATAAAAAGCTCTCACAATAAACTCTTTTAATCCTTCTTTGTAACAAGGTAAAGGGGTAGGAGGAAAACATTAAGGAGTACCGATTACAGCTTACCGCCGCGATACTTCTACACCATTAACCTCTCGACCCTCCCAATATCTTTAAGGGTGTGATAATGTGATTCGGCTAATACGTAATTTAAGAGTACCGGCTTAATCTATATACATACTTTACTAATTTTGCTGGGTATGGAGATACTTTGAGTCCTAGTAGTAGTTTAAGTAGCAATAAATTTTGCCGGAACGGAGTTGCGAGTGTCGTCTAGTGATGTATAAAGATATAAGTTTATAAGAATAATTAAGCTATTGCACAGCTTTTATCGTGGGCTTTGAACGCGGCTACCGAATCAAGAAATTCCGTAATGAAATAAACCTAACCCCTCCGACCAGCACAGCGGTGCGGCGTTGCCGCAACTTAATTTTTTTCTTGATGGACATACAAAATGACTCACGATTGAGCAAGGACCTTTTTAAAAGCTTTTATTTAATATGTATGTATGTACCTATGTATGTACATACATACATATTTCACCCGAACATACATTGTTGAAATATTGAAACTCAATTTTTTTCTCAGGGATAATTATTTATGACATACAATACATGCTGCAAATTATACATAATAAAAACGATAATTCGTAACATGCTACGAAGACCGCTACGAAAGTTTTCAAGTCGTAGACGCTTTACGCCATGCTACGCAGCTAGCTTCAAATTAATACGTTACGTGCATAGAAAAGTGAAAAAAAAAAGATTTGAAATTGGCATAACAAATCCTTACCGAAATTATCAAATGCAAGTTGACTAATATTTTAAAATCCCTGAATTTAATTTGTGTAGGTGAATACTGAATAATAATTTTACCGAAGACGAAGCCTCGGGAAAGACCTGTCAGCGAATTGTTTGATACACAAAAGCCATAACGCCTACAACCTTATTTATAATCTGCCGACGTAAGTAAATTACTAATCCATTACCTTCTGTCGGATTAAATAAATTCCATTTCCACAAAATGAGGTGGGAAGTTGAAACGTGTGATTGCATTAACAATTATTGTCCATTACGCGTTACACTTTACAGCCTACAGGTACGATGAGATTTTTTTCTGTATTCTATAAAATATGACAGAAAGGCCCGTGACGTCACGTACTAACACACACGCACAGACGCATGCACACACTCACACACACACACACACACACGCACACGTAGACGTAAGCCATTTTAATTTACTCTCACATTTAAAGCTAATAAATATTTAAATCCAATATAATTTTAAGATTTATATTATTTGAACATACTTTGAATGTATAATATATTCAAAAGGGAGGCCTTTAATTATGGCTTGGGATTAAATTTATCTTGAGGATACCGTGCAGGAATATAAAGTACGCTGTGAAATATATTTATATATATAAACGAAATTAAATCATTAGAAAACTATATATACACTAGCTGTCCCGGCAAACGTTTCTTTGCCATATTAAGTATATAAAGTATATTTTTTTTAATTTGATCGCAGCGCTAACTGTCGGGACAGACTAAAATTAAAATTCGAATTCGAATATTATTTAAAATTTGACACTGCGATGGTAGCGCCGTCTGTCGGATCCAATGTAAAACATTCCAAAATCAACTACTACTACTAAATTAAAAATCAATTAAAAATACATTGTCCAGCGGACAAAATTGTGAATCTAAACCACTCCCAGATCCCCTTGAACACACACAAAAAATTTCATCAAAATCGGTCCAGTCGTTTGAGAGAAGTTCAGTGACATACACACTCACAGAAGAATTATATATATTAAGATTTTGACGAAATCAAAAGTTTTCAAAGCATAACTCAAACAACAGAGCAGAAAAGTGCAAATATTTCAAATTAGATGATGCCCGCAACTCCGTTGCACCAAAATTTGTTAATTGCGCGGGAACCGTACATTTTTCCAGATAAAAACTATCCTATGTCCTTTATCGGACCTCAAAGTATCACCATGCCAAACAGCACAATCCGTTCAGCGGTTTGGGCGTGAAGAGGTAACAGATAGACAGACAGACAGACACACTTTCGCATTTATAATATTAGTATGGAAGTATGGATGGATTAAAACGCTGACTAAGATTGCCTTGGACATGAAATGGAGTATTGTAAGAACCTTAGTACGTTTTTTTTGAGCGTCTAGACTTCTACTTGCTTATACGAAAAAAGTATGGCATAGTCTATACTCTATACTGTTTTTGTCCCGATAGTCTGCCTTTTCATGTTTTACGCCAAAGCCACAAATAACTGTAACATCTGTATATGCAGCGTGTCCTTGTTTACGTCAAGTCAATGTCCGCGTGAAGTTAACTCAGATATAGCGTGTCCTTATTTGGTTTACGTAAACTTTCCGTAAACAACATAGATCCTATCACATAATATTATGCTTAATATGCCTTTTGACGTGACAACGTCTTAAATTAGGTTGCGGCTGGGAGTCACTTATGAAAAAGTGTAACGCTCGGTAACGTTACGATGAGTCACCGAACGAGAGAGAGGCCCGCTGAATGCCTTGCGTCTCTCTCCCACACGTTGTCACGTAAAATCTTCGCCCGTAAAACCGACTTTACAGGCAACCATTTTTTAATAATAATAAATAATCTGAGAAACACAGAATCTCGCTATTTATCAATTACGTGATCAACTTTATATTTGTGCTTTTATTTAAATTAGTAGATTGGCAACCAATTCAATGAAAAAACAAACAAAATATATACTTTTTCCTAATAATACTAGCGAAGATCCAAACATTTCAGTTTGATTGCGCAAGTTATATTACTTAAGCTTGTAATGTAACGTAACAGAGTCAAGCATTACATCAGTAAGGGAGAAAAACCGAGCATTACAATGCGCTCCTTGTAATGATACAATGTGTAATATCTTCATACAACTTGTAACATCAATGCGGCCTACATGACAGTGAAGTCAACTTGCTATGGAATGCTCAAAGTCGAATCTATAATGTTATATTACACGCGAATGCTCGTCAGTCAGGGAGGTAGAATTTTTTTTTTTAGTTTCCCCCGTACATAATACAGGCCAATTTCTACATCAGGGAGGTAGTATTGTAATTGTAGGTAGTATTCAAATTCAAATCTATAATGTTACATTACAATGCTCCCGGTGAGGAAGCACCTTCATGCTACCATCAAGGTCGGTCATTATAATGAATCTCCTGAAAAATTATTTCATCGTTTAAATCAACCCATTCATGTGCCTATAACCGTGCAAAGTGTGCGCTGAATACAGCATGTGCATGTTTTCGCATGTTTACACTTTTCTGTACACAGGGTGTATTTACGCGTTTCCGATGCGATGATTTATACGGCACGATACGATATGCGATGATACGAGCTGGCTGACCGCCAGACGTGTGTTTGTTGCTAAATTAAATCCGAAATACCAGATAAGTGCGCTTAGATGAGGCGTGGGTGTATCTATGATGTGATTGTAATGTTACAAGATGAAATGTATCACTGAAAACGATGATGTCATATAAAAATAGTAGATAAATTACTCTGGTGTCTTTATGATTAACAGATTTTCAGATAATCTTATAAATCATTTATATACTCAATAAAATATCTATATAAATAAAAATTAAAATACTACGTTGCGTTTCGATGTTACCTATCCCAATTGTTAAGGTAATTGTTGCTATAATATTTAAATTAAAAATAAAATTATATAATAGCAAGTTATCGGTTAACGCTTTTAATTAAAATACTGTTCGATATTATAGCTTCCATTAACGTTTTCAACGCTTGAAAGAGAATTAATAAAATGTTTTATTAGCTATCTAAAATACACCACCATATTTAACTAAAAGCCTGCAATAGTGAATATGAAGATAGCGTACTTAATTTGTACTACGTACAGTCCCTATCTCTAATCGCAAAGATATTCTGTTAACACACTTAATTTAGGCCAGTTTTCACCAGTTTTGGTTAAAGCTGATCGTTTGTCAAATTTCCGACCTTCTCTTTTTCTTCTGTTATTAAAAAAGAGAAGACAAATATTCATAGATATGACACTACTAATATAAAAGGTAGTATCAGTGGTAAAAACTATTAATTAACTAATCAGTAATGCAAGAGTTTTATAGTTCAATCTGTTCCTTTATACTGTTAGACAAATAGAGAGATCCGGTGCAGAGAGATGACTTATTTTACGCACTATCGTCTTTGATGATAGGCCTGCAGTATTCTTCTAATCAATTTAAAAAATATATTATTTTCATTATTTAAGTTATTCTGACGGAGAATCAAGCCCACGACCTTGTATAGAGGATCTAGCTCTTCACTACAGACCGACGAAAGAATACATAATACTTAAACCACGATTAACACAAACTGGTGCAACGTCGCGTTACAGTGAATTTAATTTCGGTCCACTCGTCCTCATGTTATCTAAAGCGGCCGATATGGGTCTTCGGGCCGGCAGGAGTTCCCGAAACTAGACCCGTATAATGGACGCTCTTTAGCTGTTATATCTGGCTTCAATGGTTGTCCAAAAATTACAAGGATATGAGGAATATTATAGTGCAAATATTTTGTTAAGGCGAAGACAGCTGACAATTCGACAAGTTTGTGCAGTTTTCTAGATTTATGTATTTCATTGATTAGCACAAAAGATATATGTGATTTTCGATTATATTTAGAAAAGCTTGTCTAATTTATCTAATTTAAATAATAAAATAATGTACTCCTACTGGAAGAAAAAAAACCAAAGTCACATCTTTCAGGAACTTTAAATAGTTCTAACTAAAGTACTCGTAATAATACAATATATGCTTTAAAAATTTGTTTATTTGATATCTTTTACAAAAATCCAAAGATTGCCAGATTTAATTTTCGGTTCTGACATCTAGATTTCCCATAATATTTATTTTATCCTCTAACAAACGAAAAATGTATCCACGCTACCGAGTGAACACTTCACATCTCTGTCTTTCTGGCATGAAAATCGACAGTGGTGCGAGAGTGATGCGAGAACAAGGTCATTGGCAATTGTCAACGCCTTAATAGTTCTCGGCAATCGTACCTTTTATATTACACAAGTCAGCTAGGCTAATAATATAATATAATCCATACTTCCATACTAATATTATAAATGCGAAAGTGTGTCTGTCTGTCTATTACCGCTTCACGCTCAAACCACTGAACTGATTTTGCTGAAATTTGGCATGGAGATACTTTGAGTCCCGAAAAAGGACATAAGATAGTTTCTGTATCGAAAAAATGTAAGGTTTCCGCGAGATAAATGAATTTAGGCGCAGCGGCCGTCTTTTAGTTATCCATAAAAGTCTAATAATATAATAATCCATAGAGATAAGATATAATAAAAGAACTCGTCTTTCGCTTAATGTCACCTTTTTATGCTTAACTGCACTTTTGAATGAGCAAATAAAAAAACAGGCAGTCCGATACCGCAAGTAGTATGTCATATAAAACGCCTCCGTGGTCTAGTGGTATAGAGCGCGGCTCTTGACTCGGAGGTCGTGGGTTCGATTCCCGCGTTGGAAACATGTATTTCCAAGTTTGGTTAGGACAATGCAGGCTGATCACCTGATTGTCTGACAAGTAAGATGATCCATGCGTCGGATGGGCATGTAAAATGTCGGTCCTGCGCCTGTTCTCTCGCCGGTCGTGTCGGTCTGCCGTCCCACTGGGTTATGAGAGTAAAGGAATAGAGAGTGCTCTTGTGTACTGCGCACATACTAGGGTACTATAAATTACTCCTGCGTAGCTGGCCTGGTTTCAATGAAACCGGCCACCGTCACCGAAACCGGTGTGGGAGCTATTTATATTTATTAATTCAATTTATATTTTCTTGTGTAATAAATAAAGCACAGTTTTGAATGCTCCATGGTCGTTGTAATATCAACTAACGCTACGAGTAATACAGCAATATCTATGCTAAAAACTAGAACCCATAACTCACGAATATAAGTAATAATGTATGTGTGCCTTTCTTCGCCACCCATATTTCTGGGTAACCCTACGACCGTAGGAAGTATTTTGTTTCGATTAAGCCAGTATTGAAGGGAGATTTAGTGGTGATAAATCAAAAGTACAAAGACTCAAGTCGATATATCTTACTGGCGTTCCAGGATAAATGCATGAAAATACTGCATACGATTTATTCTTCCACCGTAGAATAAATCGTATTTATTCCTTTTCGGATGTTTTGTTATTATCTTTTGATTTGAAAACTATCGATATGAAAAAAGACGGGTTGCACTCCGGGAGTGCCGGCAGAAGTGAAAACTTGATTATTAAAGTTGTGCATTACTTTAACCCATTTTTTATGAAAATCGATTATAATAAAATCGATTTTTTAAATTAATCGAAACCCTTACAATCGATTAAATTTTAACTCATTTTTATGAAAATCGATTTTTAGAAAATCGATTTTTTTAATTAATCAAAACCATTACAATCAATTCTAGTTTGAGTTCGAGTTCGATTTCGAGTTCGTCACAAAACACTACTCTCCAACCATCTTACGGTTTTTCCAAGGTTTTTCGATCAGCACGAAAATCGGACGCGAGTTTCACAGTTTTTACTCATCCCACAAAAGTGTTCAACGCCGTTAAAGAAGTTTTCACTTCAATAATTTTTTATTGAACAGAATTAGAAAACAAACAGACGGATCACCTGATGACAAACGCATTTGGCACCGCAACACCATAATGGCCGGTTTACATTATTGCAATCCAGTGATCCAATCCAGCGCTGGATTGCTACTGGAATAATTTTAACGGGCACTGGAATTCACTGAATTGCATTCCAGTGTATTATGTTGCAAGTCGTTGTGTGTTTTTAAGCGCTCGCGATAAAATTAAAATAGCAAGATTGTTTGGACCTTTAGAAAACTCTGTGCAAAGCCTAATCTCCGAATGGCAGTCGCGATGGGACTGTTCCACCAAAGGGCGTCATCTTTATAATTTTTTCCCTAATATTCGTGAACGGTTATCCAAACATTGGATGGATATTGATCACTGCGTTTCTCAATTCCTGACCGGTCATGGAAATTTTAAGGCCAAACTTTACGGATTTAAACTAGTGCCTTCACCCATGTGCGAGTGCTCGACCGAAGGCAACATGTTTGAACAAACCGCTCATCATGTTCTCTGGGAGTGCAGTCTCTGGCAGGACGAAAGAACTAATATGCTAAACAACCTATTCTGTACATCTGGAGTCGCATACTACGGTGATCTCGTGGACAGCGCTAGGAACTTTCGTGCCTTCAAGCGTTTTTGTCACAATTATTATTGGCAACAGTCAAACACAATAAGCTCCAATATTAACTTAGCTTAGCTTAGGAGTCACAATTATTATTAACCTTATTTCCGTGGTGCTCCCCCTTAAGTTCTTTGACTTTCGGTCATTGCAACTTTGTGCTGTCTCCCGCTTTTATGGGGAGGGAAATTGAAATCTTCCTACTCCTCCTATTTTCTTCTGATTAATTTCGTTGCGGGTCCCAAGACAGTTTTAGCATGTCCCTCGGGCTCCCTGAGATCATATCAAAGGGTTTTCGTGGTTGGATACCGCTGTCGATCCTGGCGACACAGGAGATACAGTGGTGGGAATGTGTGGTGGGCCAAAGCCCGTTTGAAAAGTCGTTGTGTGAGTTCATACAATCAGTAAGGAATACTTTTTGGTTAACTCACTCGCTAAAATAATTTCCCCATATTGAAATATTGTTACACAATACTACGAACAATAAAAAGTACACAATAAGCTCCTCCATCTATAACTTAGCATTTGCACTATACTATACTAATATTATAAATGCAAAAGTGTCTATGTCTCTCTCTAACCTCTTTACGCCTAAATCAATGAACCGACTATCTCCATTGAAACCCGGGAAAAGACAAGGATACTTTTTACCCGATAAAAATGTACGGTTCCTACATGATAAACCAAGTTTCATGCGTCATCTATATTATATTATAAAGATACTAGCTATCCCGGCAAACGTTGCTTTGCCATAATATATAAAGTATTTCACCCATAATATTATTTTATTCAAGTGACTAAATAAGTATATCGCCATGGCCACGTCGATCGCTATCTCGTCGCACATACAATGGTTGCCGTCAGTCTCAGCCCTCAAGTTGTAATAATTTACTATTATTTATTCGACAAATGCACTTATCAATTTATAAAGTACCCAGTAGCCGATTCTCAGACCTACTGAATATGCATATAAAATTTGGTAAAAATCAGTAAAGCCGTTTCGGAGGAGTTCGTGGACTAACATTGTGACACGAGAATTTTATATATAAGAAGATATTATATATCCACTCTTAGCACCATTAAGCATCATAATTATTTACAGGCTACAGCTTACACAGCAAATGTGGATAATTTATGATTATTTGCTTCAGAAGACATTACGCGGCGCTGAATTAGATTACGGTAAGTAAGCAAGAAGGTAAATGAGTAAGTGTCCTAATTCTCCGACATACAACAGACTTAATGGAATGTGAAAAATTCTGAGCGAAAATGATATGAAGATTTGCCGTAACGACGTTACCATAAGTTAGAGGTAAGCAGCTTTTAAGCGTATCATATTTACACTAGCTTGATTAAACTAGCTTAGCACTTAACACTCGTTAAACATAGTTCTGCTGTATAAGTTATTTTGGGTATTAAAAATGTTAGCTGATTCTCAGACCCATAATAAGGACACAAAATTTCATAAATATCAGTCCAGCAGTATCGGGGCAGGTTGGCAATGATCGATGGGACAGAAGAATTTTTAATATTTTATAATTAAGTCCGGATTACAAAATATGATACATTACAACAACACGTTACCAACACGTTTTTAATGGTGAATTGGACTGAAAGACTTGATTAAGAACACTTTCGGTCTTATCACAACCGCCTACACACAACGCTATCCTCCAATCGTGATAGAATAATTCCATGAATCGTGCTCCCGGGCAATGTGTTTTAGGCTGCAGCTAATAGTGAACAATATCGCGTAATAACGGTTCCCGCACTATAGCACGAAAGTAAAGATCGTAAGTCCCAAAACAGTTTTTTGATGATTACTTAAAAACTAAATACAATACTAATATTTCCTTTAGCTATTATTTTATAAGGTGTTCGATTGTAGTAGTGCAAGTTATTCAATGATATTAACTCAAATTTAATGAGCGTAATAGATATTTGTTGAAATGCCCAAAAAGATTCATAATTTTAAATTAAAACTATCGAGTCAAAATAAGTGAATCGTGTTTTCCGTTAGCTAAGTATCAGATAAATATACATTGATTAAAATCTCAATTTCATTTGAGTCAATCGTCTTCCGAGATCGTAATACCACAATAGACATAACTACCAGTAGTTCGACTGCAAAGAAACGGACATGTTTCAATATCTGTCAAATTCGTCGGGTTTGACTAGAATAATTATTATGAACGGAATGTGCCTCGCGCTGGCTGATATAATTTATTTTTAAATATTTAAAATAAAGATTTCTAAATTGGATTCTGACAATTTTAATCACATGTGCCAAAACACAAACAACAATTCGACCAAAGAGGAACACGTCCAGCGAATATGTCATAGTTTTAAATTCATAGGTAACAAGTCAACAACCCTAGCGGCGATTTTCGTCATAATACGTCAAATTTAAAAATTTCAACATCAGTTCTAAGTCGGTATACTCTATAATTCTGTCTACTCTGGTAATTCTTATTAGAAAACACAGCAAAATTGCACAGCCCGCTCTTAAACAGCTATTGAAATTTGAACAGTTGTTTTGAGACCATTATGTGTACTGATTTTTTTCTAATCAACCGTTCAACAGGTGTTTTAATCTTTTGTAGTAAGACCATTTGAATCTTGGGAAAGTTTTTATGCGGAAGTGTGACTTTTCCGAAATGCCAGATATAAACAACAGCAAGCTGACCTCGTATAATTATTTGCTATGCAAATATTTTTTCAATAAGGGGTAGCGTATTACTAGATATAATATTACTTTTATATTATTATTATATTTTACACAATGGCGATATTGGTGACTATGTATTAACATTTAACACCTTTACATTTGATGTAGACACCAACACATCTCAATAGTTCCGGATTACAAGATTGATGACGTCATTAAAATAAATATGGCGCCCACCTATTCCAGCACCAATTGAAATAAATCGAAGGGTACAGGGCAAGAATAGGCTTTTAATGACAACTATTATTCACGAGAAGGATACATTTTTGTCGCAGGAAGTTGAAACAGTAGTTTCTATTTTGGGGGTAACTACTTTGACATGGTCGTATGGCCTCGTTTCGAGGGCACATCTTTAACCATCTCCCCTAGCATTGAGATACTTGGCGTCAACATATCAAGCGAAGTCCAGTTCCGATATCATCTAGACTCTAGAGGGTAAGGCCAAATTAGCCTAGAAGAAGCTTGGTGTTCTTAACAGAGCGAGACTTCAGTCCGGACCAACGCCTACAACTCTACAAGGCGCAGGTTCGGCCTCATATGGAATATTGTTCTCATCTCTGGGCAGGGGCGCCAAAATACCAAGATGTAGCTTCACTCTGCATCCTCTATCGGTTGTATCACGGGGAGTGCTCTGAGGAATTTTTCGGAATCATACCACCTGCAACTTTTCGCCATCGTCCCACGCGAAAAACATGCCATCCTCATCACCTCGATGAGTGGCAGTCTTCCACAGTGCGTTTTTTGCGTAACTTTCTGCCGCGCACTGTAAAACTCTGGAACGAACTGTCACCAGCAGTATTTCCGGACCTATATGACCTGCAAACCTTCAAGAAAAGAGCGTATTCCCTCTTAAAAGGCCGGCAACGCACCTGCAGCTCTTCTGATGTTGCGAGTGTCCATGGGCGACGGTAGTTGCTTACCATCAGGTGACACGTTTGCTCGTTTGCCCCCTTATTTAATTTTAAAAAATGGCAGATTCTTATAAGTATTAGTAATAATTATTTTAACACGGTTCTTTAAAACAGGAGTTGCTATTTTATATATACTTCACATTTGACATGACAATTTTAAACAGTAATTTCTGTTAATTTTGTTCATGTCAATCCAGAAATCTCAGACAACCCTTAGGGTTGGACCTCGTCTGGCAGCACGGAATCGCCTTTTTCCGTCGCCCTTTCTCTTTCTGTCGCTTAGAACTGCCATTTGCTAAACCGAGACAGAAAGCAAAATGCGATAGCACGCGGCGGAATCCTCGAGGCGATCGGCATCACGGACAAAATGCAATGGTCGGCAGGCAGCCTCCGGAACGCTGAAGCGCACGATAGCATGCTAACGCATCCTTGCTATCGCGCGCTTCAGCGCCTATCACTTGCTATCTTTTTGTCTGCGGAATGCGACAGCGCGCGTTCGCATGCGGCAGCACACTGCAGCACGTGGTAGCACAGGCGGAACAAATGCGATTCCGTGCTGCCAGATGAGGTCCAACCCTTAATAGCCTTGAGCTAATGCGAATATTCGTTAACTCATTGTCTACATAAAAAGTCAATGCCTACATAAAATTTTCCATTATGGTGACTTTTTTTCGTTTGTATGACAGTCACAATTTACGAAGCGCGGCTACCCATTAGCAGAGGTCGACTCAAAACCTGGACGTAATTGCAAAAATAATGGACCGACGATAATAATAAATTAGGAAGGGTCACATTAATTTATGGCTAAAAAGGTCAGCTGGTCACGTATGCCAGTCACGCCTTTTCGCTGGTAGATAATTTTAGATTGCTCTTGAGTCTTGACAGGCCTTTCTTTAATGTATTGAGTAGGAATGACATCTGAATTTCTTTGTTACTCACTCGCTGTCTTTTATAAGATTTATAAGAGCCCCCGCAGACTTTTATTCGGCCGATAGTTTGATCGAAAGCTAAATCAGTACGAAGATGTATGAAGGTGCGCACACTAAACGATTTGTATCGGCCGATAATAATGTACTGAAACCCCAACTTGGTCAAACTATCGGCCGACTAAAAGTTTGTGGTCTGCGGGGGCTATAAGGAGTTTTTGACGTGACAACGTCTTATAATTCGATATAGGGTGCACGCCCGAAAAACATGACAGTTCATGCGGCGTTGCCTCGCTCTGAGGCGTTCCATTTAAGGCTTGAAGTGCAAGCGAGAGCGCGGAACGAGCGACAAGGAAGCACAATCGGCCTGCGTTCAGCAGCGTTCGACATCCGTCTCTCTCCTTAAGGTGAACGCAGATTTGGCCGCACCGCACGCACCGCAGTCGCCGCATTTCGAATTCTTTATATGAAGTTATAGGCAAGCTCGCATACCTACCCGCGCCGCAGTCTTCGCAACTTCTACATTCTTTATATGAAGAATTCGAAATGCGGCGACTGCGGTGCGGCCAAATCTGCGTTCACCTTAAGTCCTACTTGAGTGACATCATACGGTCCGATCCGTTCTGTAGGGTTACCCTGGGACGCAAATCCCTCTGGAATAATAATAAATTAAACAACTAGTGAGTGTCAGCGAAAAGACAAGAATTTATTCCATTGAATAATATAAATAATTTGAATTACATGTACCAAATTTTATCGAGTAAACGATAGCGCGATCTAGAGGCCTAACAGCGACATCTGTTATCAAATCGCGGAACTAAATTTACTTATTTACTTAAATATTATGAAGTTCCACTCAACAAAGGTAGTTGTCACGTTCAACTATCGTCAGTAAACCGACTTTACAGACAACCGATTTTTTTCTTAATTTTCTGATGTCGGTGTATGAAAATACACAGTACTTGGACAAAATGATGGAATGTATGTTTATTTTATAAAACAGAATCTTAATTTTACTTTTTGCAGATAACTGGCTTTTTTTTTAATTTTATAATTGGATAATTTTTCATCTCTAGCATTCACTTTACTAACACTAAGAAAGAATTTTCCAAAGGACAATCCTTCAGGGGAACAAAGTTTGTATGCCAAAAATACTACTTCACAAAATCAAAGCCGCGTGTAAAAGCTAGCGGACATTAAAATTGATTTTTTGACTGAAAAACAAATGTATGTGTTGAAAAATGTCAAATTTTATTCCCGTCACGGACAACACGGCTTAATGTTCCGTAATGGGTTTGATGTGCACGCGAAAAGAATTCAAGTCCGCGTATCATGTGTTTTTGCGCGCCATTTTAATTTTGCCCGCCCGCGCCATTTTGTTTCGGCCGCCATTTTAAAGCGCGTACGCACTTGTTGACGAGAACTTGTAAAGATGTGTATAGCTGATAAACGATTCTTTTTTGTTTCCTTTTTATTTTTTTGTTTCATTCGGAATATATTTGACCCTGAGTTACGCTTTACAGTAAACATGACAATGCAAAGAAAACTAAAGCATTTTTCAAATTACCAACCACGATATCGAGTAAGCCGTCTAATATCAGCTTTAGTACCGTAATAAAATGAAACGCGCAATGTAAATAAACTTAAGGTTATTTTATGTCGTCTTGTGTCAGTCGCTAGCGCAGCCTGAAATTTTGGAGGACTGCGGCTTCCTAATAAATAAGCACAGTATCACGAAGTAGGTTGAAATATAAATCTAACTGTACGAGTACGATGTATATTTCAACATATCATTGGGCTCATTTATTAGAAAACCACTGCACTTCCCCAAAATTCCAAGGGGCTGCGCTTAGAGCAAACATAATTTCTATTAAGCGGTACTCCGCCGCGGAATGGAATGGAAGCGACTCTTTGCAAAGAAACTGTACATTGATGCACAATGAACTTTATATCAACAGTTAATACATACAAATTAAAAAGAGCCAAAAAATCGTGTCTTCCACGGAATGCTTGAGAATTCTCCGGTGTTAATTCCCGAATCATGAGGCGAAATTAACGCTTCCATTCCGTTTCATTCCGCGACGGTGTAAATTCAGCCTTAAGCCGGGTCCAGACGAGTGTAACGTGTAATGTAAGATTACGTGTTATTTAGCGTCAACAGTGTGGACGGCACACGAACTCAAAGCGAATTGTCCAAAGGAGCCTTTGTGCTCGCGCGAAAACCGACAGCCGATGGATAAACCCCGAGCGTTACATGTAATGCTCGTAGTGCCGTCCACACGTAGATTTAGATTTTTTTAGATTTATTTATTTATTTCCAAGAAATTCGTACATATAGGTCTTACAATTTAGTTTGTTCACAATTTCTGCCACATGGGCGTGGAAATATTGTCATGTTATGTCATACAAAATTTCTAACATACAGTATTACAATAGTTCGGTTATTAAGGAATCAATTTTAAAAATCCAATAATTATAATCAATACTGTCAACTCAAGCCAAAACATTTTTATCATTTCAATAGAGTCAAATATTAATGAAATTCATAACATTACAATATTATCAATACAATTTATACTATAACAAATTTTTGAGAGAGAAAAATCCATTAACATTGATGCAATATAATAATATAATCATGTCATACAATAATAAATAAATTTAAGTAAATATGTTCATGTCAAAATAATAATTTAATCTAAATTTACAATGTCAATTTAATCGAATAAAATATTATGATAAGCAACATAGTAATTCTAGTGTTTTGTCTTAATATAAATTTATTTATTAGAATACATTTAATGTCAGAGAGTACAAAATAAATAAATCAATTTTAATAAAATATCATTTAAACCTTTTTGAAGTTATTATATCATTAAAATATTCTTGTACCGTGTAGTAGCATTTCTCTAACAACCACTCAGAAAGAGCTTTCTTAAATTTATCATAGGTAGTGTGGTCTTTTTTAATTTTATCGGGAAGATTATTATATATTTTTACTGTCATACAATATGCATTTTTGCTGTTTAAAGACGACTTTTGTACGGGTATGTTAAGTTTGTTTTTGATTCGGGTATTGCTTTTTTTTTCGAACAGATAATCATATTTTTTAACAAATAAACACGCTTCTAATATGTATTGGCTGGCTAAAGGAAGAATTTTAAATTTTTTAAAAAGCGGTTTAGAGGGTGTTAGGTTTTTTACTCCCGCCATAGCTCTAATGCATTTCTTTTGGATGATAAATGCTCTATCCACTTCTACTGAGTTTCCCCATAATATCAGACCATATCTTAAGACAGATGAGACATAGCCGTGATAAGATATTAAGGCTGCTTCTTTAGATACTATATTTTGTATTCTTTTTAGTGCGAATACGAACCTATTTAATCTATTACACATATTGTCAATATGTTCTTTCCAATTTAGATTTTTGTCAATATTGAACCCTAAGAATGTGGTAGACGGCACGCATTTTATAGGACTGATCTTATTTTCTAATTCCTTTATATCAGATTCAGAATTTGATTTTTGAAATTTAATAATCTTTGTTTTTTCTAAGTTCACTTCCAATTTGTTACATTTTAGCCAATTTTTAACTCTTTCTATTTCATTTTTTATTTCATTATTTAATAAATTTTTTAAACATTTTATTAGTAAAGTAGTGTCATCTGCGAACATAAAGGTTAGATATTTTGTTACTTTGGGCAATTCGTTTATATAAATGAGGAAAAGGATAGGACCTAGTATACTCCCCTGTGGTACCCCACAGTCTATGTTTTCATAATCGGATCTGTAAGAAATCTCTTTATTATTCTCAACTTTGCTTATCTCTACACATTGTTTTCTACCTTTGAGATACGATTCAAACCATTTATATACGTTGCCACGAATACCACATTTTTCTAATTTGTTTAATAGCAGTTTGTGGTCAACAAAATCAAAGGCCTTACTTAAATCGAGAAAGACAGCACCTACAGATAATCCTTGATCGATCGCTTGTGTTATCTCCTTTACCAAAGAGAAACAGGCCAGTGTTGTTGAACTTCCTTTTGTGAATCCGAATTGCTGTTGAGACAGTATCTTATTAATATTTAAAAAACTAATTAGTTTCGATTGCATTGCTTTTTCAAAAATTTTAGATATTATAGGGATTAGTGTTACTGGTCTATAATTGGACATGTGTTTTGGGTTGCCCTTTTTAAGAAGTGGTCTTACTACAGAAAATTTTAATTTAGATGGAAAGTGACCTTGTTCAAAAGACAGATTTATAACGTGGCATAGAGGATAACATATGTATTTTGCAGCTAATTTTATTATTTTTGTGGAGATATAATCATATCCTGTCGATTGAGTATTTCTAAGTGAAGAAATAATTTTACAAATGTCATGTGGAACTAGTGGAGCTAAATATATCGAGTTTGATTGATTATTATTATTAATAGTAGTTATATTGTTTATGTCAGAAGAATTATTTTTTGTAATGTCAATAAAGTAATTGTTGAATAGTTTTGTAATGTCATTCATATTTGTATATAGTTTCTTGTCTACTTCTATAGCGTCAATGTTTTTACGTGTTCTATTACCGTCAATAATATTATTTTTAATTATAGTCCATGTAGCTGCACATTTGTTTTTTGCGTTTTTTAGAAAATTACTGTTGTTCTTCTTTTGAGAATCATTGATACACATTTTTAATACTCTAGCATATGTTTTATATTTTTTCTTTAATTCTTTCTTGTTCTCCGCTCTGTGTCTGTATTTATAATATAAGATACGTTTAGTCGCACATGATTTTTTTATACCTTTCGTTAGCCAACGTACCTTTTTGGGTCTACAATTAACTTTAACATCTATCCATGGAAAACAAAGATCATAAAATAAAACAAAGATATTATAGAAGTGATTAAAACTTTTTTCTGCATCCTTTTCTTTGAAAGTTTCAGTGAATCTTAGAGAAGCCATTGCATCTAGAAATTTTTTTATGTTATTTTCATGAAAATCGCGTTTTTTTACAAAATAGAAACTGTTTTTTTTTATTTCTCTCACTACTTATCACTGGAAACTTTATAGTCTGACCCGTTTCATGATCCGAGAGAGCCAAGTTATGCACTTCTGCCTTAAACGACTTTATATTGCTCGCGATTTGATCAATACTGGATAGACCTCGAGTTGGTTGATGAATATTTGTTTTTAAATTATAATTTAAGAGAACCGATTTTAATTCTCTGTGTTCAGTTGAGTCCTTAAGTACGTCTATGTTCCAGTCCCCACATACTATAATGTTTTTGTTATAAAATTTATTTAATTCTGTTAGCAAACTGTCAAGGCTGTTGATAAATATATGTATGTTTTCCTTAGGCACCCTGTAAATGACTATTACAATTGTACCCGAAGAAACCAGTTCTACGCCACAACACTCAAATACAAGCTCCTTAGCAATTTTTTTTGTTATTTCAAGAACTCTAAATGGTAACTCATTCCTAACTAATATGCATGATCCGCCTCTCTTTTTATTTTTCCGTGAAAAGGAAGCCGCTAACTTATAATTATTTAGTATTAAATTTTTTTCTGTGCTTTTGTTTAAAAATGTTTCGCATAAGCAAATAACGTCAATAGGACCTAATTTGTCTTTTAATGTAGTTGATAGTACTATTTGTAAATTATCTAGTTTATTTAATATTCCCGCAATGTTTTGATGTAATACAGTTATGTAATTCTCATTTTTATTTATAAAAAAGACTTGTTAATAGTGTTATTTTTATCAAACATACCGCATATAAAAGTTTTGTCGTATTGTTGACTATCTATTAATAAATTTATTTTTTTCCCTATTTCATTTAATAACAAATTATTATGGTATAAATATTTATTTCTATAACTAAGCAACTTAACGTTAGTAAATTCCTTTAGCAATGATTCTAATCTAAGTTGTAAGCTCTTAGTATAACTTGAGTTCATTTTAGTATTTATGTAATATGGTACGATTATTACATTGGTCTGGGCCAACTTAGGGAGTGCTAAAATAAGGTTGTCTATAAAAGAATGAATACTTTTTTCACCAACCCGTGATGCCAGAATAATATAGTCAGATTTTGTGAATTTACTAGCCGACTCATTTGTAATATTTAAAATCTCAGAATAAGTTGCATTTTGTTTAATAAAACCTGATACCGTAAATATGTCATTCCATTTATTTTGATTCCTATATTTTTGTATAATATTGCTTAGTCCTTTTGTATATTGGTCGCCCATAATATAAATTTGTGGCTTAATATTATGAGTATTCAGTTGCCCTTCAAATTTTTCCTGTTTACAGTTTTCTAAGTACATCTTTTTACATAGTGTGTACTGTATATTTGAGAAAATTTGATTAAAAATAAAGTTTTTACCATTTGGGGGTATGTATTTACAGTTATCATAGTTTTTTAGTAGTGAGTAAATAGTCGTGTTAAGAAAATCTGTATTTAAATAAGGATTTTGTTGTACACCTACTACATAAACCTGTGAGGAAGTTAGTTTGCTGAGGGCATTACATATGTCAGTAAAAAGTTTATACGGATTTTTGTCATTACACCCAACGCCTATAATTACAATTGTATTCTTATTCAATAAATTAGAATTATGTAAGTAGTCACAATAATGAAGTATCTTGTCACCTGTTGCTTGTGTCTTAATGTTACCATAAACACTAACACTATTCTTAAAGTCTTTTAAGTAACACAGTTTGTTATGTAAGCGTACTGATAAGTGTTGCATTTGTTGATCGCCAAGGACGTAAACAGTGTACTTTTTATTCGTGCCGTCGTCAGTCGCCAGATGCCCTTGGGAAGTGATGGTGTCGTTTGTAGCCGTCAATACCTCATTAGAGTAATTATTATTGCTTAAAATATCTTTGCCAGTCAAATATTGCGAATTGTGTGACTTATTAATCGTAGTATCACAGTCATTTGTTAATGTAAGTGGTGAGGACAAAAACTGTAATGTTTTTTTCTGTGATTTCCGTTTTCTTTGTGAGTTTGGAGTGCTAATCAATTTGACAGGTGTAACTGCTGAATTTTTTGAGACTGATTTTAAAACCGATATTTTTGCTTTGGATCCCTGTAACTCTTTTTTCAGTGTTATAATTTCTAAATTTAAGTTTCCAATCTCCTCATTCGCGCAGGTAAGTTCATTTTTTAGTCTGTTTATTTCCAACTTAAGACTTGAGACCTCCAAACTTTCAGTTAACATGGGTTCACTCGTCGTTGAAATATCCAATCTGGATGTAGAAAATGAGTCATCGTCATCGTCAGAGATACATGAGATATCTTGATCTGATTTAGATTTAGTCAACTGTTTTTTAGTTCTATAGGTTATGTTGTCTATATAAGAGAAATCCATATCTGCATCAATGACTTTTTAATCTGCTTGTTGTCGTATAACCAGTGGATATTTTATATATTAGAATGTTAATTACTTTAAATTAGATCTCTCCGTCAGATAAAATTCCTTAATCTTCTTATGATTCAGTAATTAGGTAGATCAGCTGTTATAGTATACACTTCCAATTCATTCATAATATATACATTTTTTATATATTTATTATTAATTTTTCGTGGTTTTGCTATAATTTATTAGAATTAACACTTGTTTTATGTTTTATGTAGATAGTTAATAGTCACATAAGATGATAGTAACGGTCACTTTTTTATATCGGTTATTTTCTTCTCGCCTTGTAATATATTTTCACTCAACATTATTGTCACTGTTGCACTGCACTAAAAGCTTGATATTTTTAATCAGTTTACTAGGAAATAACTTATAATTCTATTTTAATTTTAATTTTTTATCGGACTTGATGTGATTTGTGTCACTGCAGCGCCCTCTTAGAATTCGTGTTACATTACACGGTGAATTACATTACACGTTACACTTGTCTGGACCCGGCTTAAGAGCACATCCCTGAAATCGCACATGTCTCTTGTAACTTCTTTAAATTTTGAGCGGCAACTCACCTACCGTGTGTCACCAAGTGTGCACTTACACTTAATGTTCCGAGATCCGTAATGTCGAGTTTGCTCAGGTGCTGTTAATTTAATTGCTCTACAATTTGCGAAACAAAAAACGGACGAGTGACCAATTTTGAAAATTTTGTGACCGCAATTAAAAGTTTTCAACTCTTTCGAGCATTTGATTAAAACAATTCGGCGTACATTTTCTACGACAAAAAACGATTTAACTTGTGTTAAAGCTTTGCAATTATTGCACATAGTTGCTTTAAATGCAAACGAGTAGACCAATCGCCTGATAATAAGCGATTATGATGATTATTCATAAGACATGAACGCTATTTCCATTACAATATTGGCATTATACTGCACTCGGCGAAACAAGGCGGTAGCGGTCATTGACTCCCTGTCAAAACTTGTCGTTTTCTACCGCGCGATTATAATATAAACCGCGATTGATAATGAAGTGTCAATGTTGTCAATTGCGGCTTTGTATAGAAAATGACAAGTTTTTCACAGAAAGTCAATGACCGCTACCATCATGTTTCGCCGAGTACAGTATAGTATTTTTTATTTATTTATCTAAAAGTCCTAAATATTAATAGGTGTCTGGCAGTGGGAAGCAAACATCATTAGTATCCGGCAGTAGGTTAAAACTCAAAGAAAATACTATGAAAAAATTAGCTTTTATACTTTAGCGAAAGTGAGGCTTACATTAACCACTTGATATAGGTATATCCTAATGTAACTGCAATCAATACTCCATAGTTGTTGATCGTTCTTACCGAAATAGGAGACATACAGTAGGTCTGTACAGAAAAATTTCAGGCTCTTAGGCTATATGAGACCCACAAGCATATTCCCACACCAAGTATGGAAAAACAACATTTGCCGAGTCAGATTTAATTGTATATTTTTATCTTACAATAATATAGATTATACTATGTAATACCGACATTAGAGCATTGGCCTTCGCCCACTGGGTATTATTAAATAAGGTTCTGTTTAAATTATTTCAAGAGCTAGAGTTAAATAGATGATAGTCATTATTCTTTAACTGTGTTCAGTTTAACAGAATTGAGGGTTGCACCCTTTTGTCCCTTCGGTCATGAAAACATTAGTACCATGTACTATTTAATTAAAACATTGAGAATTTCTAGTAGAATTTAGTTTGTGCATTTTAAACATTTTAATATACTGGGGAAAATAACCAACGTTTTACAAACACATAGAAGCTTTTCGAAATGAGCTGTTTGTTTTAACAATAATAACTATTGCATGGTCTGGATTGTAGGACGCTTACTACCTACTTACAACAGAATATAGGGTATTTAAAAAATATATTGTTTAAAAAAGAAAACATTGGTCACAAAATATCAAGATGTGTTAGCTTATACGAGAGCTACCACTAAAATGTTTTTTTTAAATAAACCCTTTGGAGGGATCAAGACGGAGAATAAAGATAGTAATTAATACTCGTATTTAAACAAAATAATAATGTATACTTAATCCTTCGATCGCGGATTCTAGGAAATGCTATTGTATTCTATTGTCGTCGCGATCACCGGTGCTCGTATGTCTGGACGCTACCTCCGTAATGGTTAAGGGCTCTGTAATGGTTAAGGGCTACACTACACGGTATGAAAGACAACAAATAGATAAAAGCAACGAGATTTTTAGAACTTCCCAAAGCGAGTTTATGATGTCCAAAATGGTGAGATGAATTTTGGTGCAAAATCAGAAAATTCTTGTATCGCTGAGAATATTTTTTCAAATCAACTTATGTTCATGACACAATAAAGTCGATAATGTTATAACGGTGTAACCGCAAATAAGTAGCAGACACATTTTTGCATAAATAATATTAGTACCTATGAATTTACACTTTATTAAATTGGACACGTATTTATAGAATCACAAAATACACTTAATTAAGGCTTAAAAATACGTCACCAAAAGAAAAAGATTTGATTATTCGAGGTGAAAGTTTCGGCGCCAATTTAAAACAAAAGTGAATCTCATTGACCAAAATTATAATAAGTTCCTCGCAATTGGGTTATTCCAATTTTTCTGGAAAGTTCGTGACACATTTTATTATAAATCTCTCCAGCCAATAACTTATGACTGAAGTTTTAAAACGACCAAATACCAAACCGCCAACTTCGACGGCATATAAATTGCACGGGTTTGTTCCCAGATATATTATAATGTGATAACACGTATTTCCACTTCAAGAATTACTGAGGATGTCTTGAAACCTTAGCACACTGAATAACTCAAAGATTCACACCGTGTTTTAAAGTCGCTTGACAGATAAGAACAAAACTTTGTGTACCATTTCATTTTAAAATCAGTTTATAGTTTTTTTTTAATACATTAATTTTATAGCACATACTTAGTGTAGATTTTATTTTCCAGTGGCGCTCCGATTGCTGGGGGTTAAGTCAACAAGTTTTCTTTATCTATCTTCATTAAATGGCCGATCAAAAATGTATGAAGTTGACATTAACATAATGTGATATACGCAACAACCTTCGATATTAGAGATGTAAAAAAAAACAAAATAATTTAATGAATATATTTTTTTCAAAATCCTAAAAATATAAACTTTTAAGTTATGTAGGTATTTGTCGTAAAATAGCGTGGGTTATTTAAAATTTAAATGAAATATTCCCAGTATTTCCTATGATAGGCTGTTTTAATTAATATAAACAGAAGGGCCGTTAGCGAGCCCTACAATTAGGTCCCTTTGATGAGGCTTTCCAATTAGAAGTCAATTTAAATCTCCAATTGCATGACATTGTGAGGCGTCTCCCTATTCCCTACGAAAGGGTTAAATTGTGCGAAATAAGTGATGAGAACTCAATATTTGATGGACGGACATGCCGGAACTAAAAGGTGTTTGTGGACCCTCGATGATCCAAAAGGAATTAGTGGATTTAAGTTGTAAAACGGCTGCCATCCGAATCGGGAAGGCTGGTCCATGATTCGGATACGGTTTAATTTTCAAGAATCGAATGTCGCTTAATCGATCGCTAGGCGTCTAACTCACGCTTGAAGAAAGGTATGTGCAAATTGGATATTAATCCTTCGATCGGGGATTCTTGGAAATTCTATTGTATTCTATTGTTGTCGCGATCACCGGTGCGTTTATGGGGTTTGAAAGATTAATTCATCAATCACAATGTGAAATTCGACACGGATTTGACCATTTCTATACGCAAAATAAAGCAAGAGAATTTCAGGTGCCCAAAGTCCATTTACTACTATCTCAAAGTGAGTCTGTTCGTATGTCTGTTATCTACACCATGACTGTATCACGACTTAGCCGCAAACCATTTAATTCTGAAATTTGATATGAAGAAATATTTTTAAATTTGACTTTGAGTCCCGAGAAAGGACATCTACAGGTACTTATCCCGCTTATCCCGTGCGATAAAGGAATTAGGGCGCATCGCAGTGGAGAAAGTATTTTAAAACACGTTATAGTTATTACAATTATTTAACGGTATTAACAATAATTGACGGTGACTAAATGTAGTTTATCATCCCTAGTTGTCAGTTACAAATGTAACGGTTCCATGAAATTATATTAGTTACCCGTTATCGCCCAACCTAACCCCAAAATTAGATTACAGAGATTCATCAACGTTACAAAATTGATTACAAAATTAATAATAAAAATTTGAACATTTTCTGTCAAATTATTCTTCATTGATAAAGTTAATTAATAGTTAAATGTCACTCAGTACGAGCGGCCGTAGACATTTTAAATACAAATTCCTTAAAGTGTCGTAATAATTAGTGTTTCAAGTTTTCAACTGTGATGGTTCAAGTGAATGAACATTTTCTAGTAATCATTTCCGAGGGCGACAGTTCTTACCGTTATGACATTTTTTCACCGCTATTTTACTGAATCAAATCTACAGTGAAGGCTGTGTTTAACATTTAATTTGCACTCGACAAGTCAACTTTTCTGACCAGGTCTACTCAAGTAATTTGCACTCGAGCACCAAAGTTTAATCTGACCGGCGTCGACTGGGGCAGAGTATTTTGACGCATAGTCTGTAGTTTGCACAATTAAGTTCGCGCAATGATTTAAAAGAAAAGATAGGATGTGACATACATTACAAAAACTTCGTAAAATAAATATGTTACGCTATTTACAGATGAAGATGAATATGATGATGAATATTTTTTTATTATTTATCTTACTCTATCATTATTATTAAGACCTAAATAATATCTTATACAGTATTAGATAAGGTAACTAAGCCATAGTTCACGAACTGAAACAGTGTATTCCACAGGCAATCATTACGAGCATGCGAGTGCTCATTTGGTTTCGGATGGATCGATATGCAGATGGCGTATTAAATATTGTTATGTATTTTTATTGTGTTTAAGCTGAAAACCTATATAATATTAAACCTAAGCTCCTTGAAAAGTGGGGCATTCAGCTGGGGTCACTTGTTGCCTCGACATACCTCGTCTATAACCTACAGGCTACAGGTAAAGACTATAGGTCAGCGTTCACGTCGAACGCCAGCGTTTCGACGTTCGTGTTAAGTCTACCTTGAAACACGGTAAATGGTGAAGTGTAAGTTTTTTTGGTGTATCGATCCGACTGCAGTAATTTCAGTTACGGAATGAAATTAGATTTTTACACTCTTTGACAAACTAAACAGTTGTAATAACTTTTTTTAATTATGTAGATTTTTCAAACGACTTTGACCAATATATTTGCCTTCAATTTTTAGGGCTTCAATCCATACTAATATTATAAATGCGAAAGTGCGTCTGTCTGTCTGTCCATCTCTCTGTTACCTCTTTACGCACAAACGCACAATTGCACGATTTCACCGAAATGTCCATACCTCCAATGTCTATAATCTATATCCTTTACCGGAACTCGAAGTATCTCCATAGATACTTTGAGTCCCGGTAAAGGACACACTTTGTACTCCGAACTACAGTTCCCGCGAGATAAACGAATTTTTGCGCAACTGAGTTGCGGCTGTCATCTTGTACGCTACATAAATATACTTATTCCGTTGTCTGTCATATAACTTTTTCATTGTTCCAGAAAAAGACAAGACAATTTCTTCTATAGTTATAAGCTGCCTTAATTTTTTTGTTAGTATGGAAGTAAGCGTTCAATTTTTAAGGGCGAAAAATATCGTCACATTCAAAACTACCTCCTATTATGAGAACCAGGTCAATCGTGTAACTTCAAGTGAAATCACCCATACTAAAGGGTTTAAGAAATTCTGAAAGGAAAAATCGGTAAAAGGAAAATGTGATCTTCATATGCAACCCTTGACGTACGAGGCTGTCATCTCACCCTGTTTATATGCTTAGATTTATGCTCTGATTATGCACAGTATATCACGGGTGAAAGTTATACTTATTGGTAAAGGAAACGGCATACATAGATATACTGCAAATTATTTTATGTAGATACTTTTTTAAGAAACGTCTTAGACGCCTAGGCATCAGACATCAGTTTAACTCAAAGAATTCTCTCTCTCAGTTAAAAGAACCTCAGTTTAAATAGAAGTCTTTGGTGTAACTACGTAAACTATCCTCCTTAACGGTAAATCTTACATATTATAAAATCGTGTCACAATGTTAGTCCGCGAACTCCTCCGAAACGGCTTTACTGATTTTTACCAAATTTTATATGCATGTTCAGTAGGTCTGTGAATCGGCTACTGGGTACTTTATATATTGATAAGTGCATTTTTAGGGTTCCGTAGTCAACAAGGAACCCTTATAGTTTCGGTATGTCCGTCCGTCCGTCTGTCCGTCTGTCTGTCTGTCTGTACGCGGTTTTACTCAGAGACTATAGGACCTACAAAGCTGTAATTTGGCATGAATACACATATTAATTATGGCAACAAAATGGTACGTCAAATCGTAAAAAAATATTTTTTTATGGTACCTTGGTATATTATGGTATATTTTTTTTTCACCCCATCGTGTGGGGTGGTCGTTGAATAGGTTTTTTAAAAATATTGCGAGTATAGAGATCATTTTCCGATTTAGGGATCTGTTTGTGAAATATTAAGTTTTAAAGTGGAAAAAATCGTTAGAGTCCAGTACTGTGTCCCCCCCCCCCCCCCCCCCCCTTCTACCAGCTAAACGGCTGGTTCTGGAGATGTGAAATTCACGGGAGAAGAAAAATTACTGAATTTAAAAGGAAAACTATCACGGCTAAGAAGACATTATAAGTTATTGAGTAATAGCCGATCAACTAAAAAAATGTATTCGGTGAAGTATAAAGGAACTTTTCGTTCAAATTCCTTTGAAAGTAACTGAGATGATGTTGTTAGTAGTGCAAAACACGCTATAAATGTACGTTCATTGACCATGAAAATATGTCAAAAACTAGCGGTACTACGGAAACCTATATTGCGCGTGGCCCGACACGCACTTGGCCGGTTTTTTTGAATAAATAATGGTAAATTATTACAACCTGAGACTGACGGCGACCATTGTTTGTGCAACGACAAGATAGCAATTGACGTTGCTATGGCGACATACTTATTTAGTCACTTCAATAAAATAATATGGGCGAAATATTTTCTATTGTGGCAAAGCAACGTTTGCCGGGACATCTAGTAATAATATAAAATAATATTATATTGCTTGTCTTTAAGAAAGTTATCTTTTGATAGAAAAAGCGAAAGAAACCTTGAATACGCTGCATCAATTTATTAATTATTACGAAAACATACGTAAAGGCGAAGTTTAAAACGAACTCAAAATATCAATGAACTTAAAAGAGCAGCAAAATACTGAAACCACTATGCACTTCACAGTTTTAAAACCCAAGTACTGGAGCGTAGTACTTAGGGTGAGTACTCGTATACGAACAAACAAAATGTTTACAACGCAATCTAAAAGTAACGGTTAAAAAGTAACGGTAGATATCAAACGGATGACGGCCATTAGTCTAGCCCACGTCAGGGTTACACATACACACATACACAATTTATACAGAATACATACACACACGCACACACCACAGTATAAGTAATACAGTAGGCCTTCTTCATTCTGCGCATGTACCTATGATTTAGGAAAGGTATTGGAGTACCATCGAGTTTAAGTGGTTTGGCTGCGTCCACTTACCATTAATTCGGGTGCAACGATTCCAACATATCCGCGGTCGGGTTTTCCATTTCCACAATATGCGGCACGGTATTCCTAAAAAAAATGTTCAATGTTCATGCTAGACAGCTAGACCATCTTTATCGAGTGCTTTCATGCTTCTTTAATGTTAGCTACTGTATATCTTTATGTTTCTATGTTAAGCGAAGTTATTGTCCTGCCTCCGAAGTAAGATAACTAATCTGTGCATTCCCGTGTGCATGATTCCGGCCAAGTCAGCCTGCGATCAATTCAACCGGAACTATCGGCCGCCCTGGTCTGGCCTTTATAGTTTACTAGATGACGCCCGCAAATTCGTTTATCGCGTAGGAACCGTACATATTTCGGGAACAAAAAGTATTATATGTCCTTTCTCGGGACTCAAAGTATCTCCATACCAAATTTCAGCGAAATCGGTTCACCGGTTTTGGCGTGAAAAGGTAACAGACAGACACTTTACTCTACTGTATGATATTTTGACTGTGTCTACACGGCCGAGCGGACCCGCGCGATACACGGCTCGGGAGGGCTTGTATATTTTTTACACAGATTTATGGTATGGATTTCGAGTACTTTTTTGGAAAAATAATCCACTTTAAAAATCTTAACGAATACAGTTTCGGGGAAAATGCACACACCGGTTTTTGGCCCTTCAAATGCATACTAATATTGAAAATGCAAAATGCTAGTCATGTCTGTCTGAGATCTCTTCTTGCTTAAACAGTTGAACCAATTTTTATAACATTTTCCTTACCGCTGGAGCGATTTAATCCTTCAGGCCCCGCGCGAGCACCGGTGATCGCGAGAATAAAAGAATACAATGGGAACTTCTAGAACCTCCGATCGAAGGATTAATTAAAATTTCGTATGGAAGTACTTTTTAAGCCCCTGGAAAGTATATAAGATAACTAGGTACTCGAATCATATAAAAAATATAAGCTTTGTTATGATAAACGAATTGCTTCCAACATCGTTATGCTAAAAGATACGAGTCTAGACACAGCTGTGTCAATATGAGGCGCATATAGACTCATGGATTTTAGCATATCAAAATAAGAAAATCTCCCACAAAAATCGTACGTTCCAGTCGGATGTGTAAAGTTTACAGGCCTCACAGTAAAATAACGCTTCCCACAACGATTTTCGTGGCTGTTTCCGGTGTCCACTAAAAACAGAGGTCTTTATGTGTGCGCTTACTCAAGAGCCCTCTCTCATCTTTTACTTTTTGACGTAACAACGTCTTATAATTCGATATAGGCTACGCGCACGAAAAAATATGACGCAATATGCGGCGTTACCTCGCTCTGAGGCGTTCAATTTAAGGCTATGACGTTGTCACGTTCAACTATCGTCAGTAAACCGACTTTACAGACAACCGAGTTCGAGTCGAGTTCGAGTCGAGTTCGAGTCGAGTTCGAGTCGAGTTCGAGTCGAGTTCGAGTCGAGTTCGAGTCGAGTTCGAGTTCGACTTCGAGTTCGAGTTCGAGTTCGAGCTCGACACAAAACACTACTCTCCAACCGTCTTTTTATTAAGTGAGACGGATTAACGACACGACTGGCGAGAGATCAGACACAGGGCCGACTTTTTACATGACCATCCGACGCATGAATCATATCTCTTAACAGACTACCAGGTGACCAGCCTGCATTGTCCTAATCAAACTTGAAAACAATATTTTTCCAAAACATCGTATCCACAATAAACTCTAATCCATTGGACTAAGATGGCGCTAACAAGGACTCAGAAAAACTTTCACTAAAACGTCTTCTATGAACCCTTAAGACTTAAAACGCTCAAGGTATAGACATTTAAAAACCGAGCTCCTAATTCCCTTTCAGGTTTACGAGACCTTGTTTCTAGACTTCCTTTTCTACGTCCTAGGTCCTAACGTTAGTACTTAAAACTAAGAGTGAAACCATTAAACGAGCTCACGACAGGTGTTTTAGCTCCAGGTGACAATAAATTTTAAATAACCCATAACGAAAATTTAGCTTTATTGCACAAAGAGTTTCCTATTTTTATCAAAGTATTATGTTGTCAAAAATCATACTTAAGATAGATAGATACATAGAATTAACATTATTGCGTTCAAAAAGTTGTACAAACATAAAGATACATTCAATAAGGACACATGAACACAAAGGCGGCTTTATTGCTATTGAGCAATTTCTGACAAGTAACCTTCGGTACAGGAAAACATTAACAATTAATTTAGGGTATACTGTCCACTAAAATCTAAAAGTAATTAAACTTAACTAGGAGTTGTAAGAATAAACTCAATTTAAATAACCTTATTTCAACTATTGTATTCAAAATTCTTGCCAGGACGTCTTCTTCATGAATTCTTCAATAGTCTATAATATTATGATCAAAACTCCAAAAAGCGTCACAAAATTTTATTTTATACTAGCTGTTGCCCGCGACTTCGTCCGCGTTAACCAGTGTTGCCAGATGGTTTCGACCTTTTATCTGTAGTGGGAACTGCTAAAATCTGTATAAAATCTGTATGTCATATTGTCTCAATATTCTGTATTACTCGCCAAAAA
Source organism: Polyommatus icarus (assembly GCA_937595015.1). NCBI lineage: Eukaryota > Metazoa > Arthropoda > Insecta > Lepidoptera > Lycaenidae > Polyommatus > Polyommatus icarus. The sequence continues at coordinate 17,481,409 of OW569332.1, forward strand.
TCTGTATAAATACGGAGAAATCTGTATATATGGCAACACTGGCGTTAACATAGTATAATAACAAAGTTTTCCCCTTCTTGTGGTTATTTATACAAAGGTTAAAAACGGGACCCTATTTAAGCAAACGTCAATAAACTTTCATGTTTCTAACTCAAGAAATGACGGACTTTCATTGAAACTTTCTACCCCAATTTCACCCCCTCAGGGGTAGAATTTCCAAAAACGCTTAAACACGTATCGAATCATTTTTAATCAGTAGCCCATACATAAAATTTCAAGTTTCTAACTTAAGAACTAACGGACTTTCATTCAAATTTTCAACCCCAATTTCACCCCTTTGGGGGTAGCATTTCCGAAAACGCTTAAATACCTATCCATTCATTTTTTATCGGTGACCCAAAAATAAAGTTTCATGTTTCTAACTCAAGAAATGACGAACTTTCATTCAAATTTTCAACCCCTATTTCACCCCCTTCGGGGTAAAATTTTCTAATTTCCTTCCTTAATGGGTGTCTACTTAATAAAACAAACCTACTCACCAAATTTCGTGGCTGTAACTTTAACAGTTTTTGCTCAGCGATGATGAATCAGTGAGTCAGTCAGTCAGTCAGTCAGGACATGTAATTTTATAAGTATAGATGAAGTCGAAGTTTGCATAACGTTTTCGTAGTTTGACCATACTTTATTTGCCATTAAAGTTTAAACTGTGCTACACAGTATCTATACTTATAAAATTACATGTCCTGACTGACTGACTGACTGATTCATCATCGCTGAGCAAAAACTGTTAAAGTTACAGCCACGAAATTTGGTGAGTAGGGTTGTTTTATTGAGTAGACACCCACTAAGGAAGGAATTTTGAAAATTTTATGGGGTGAAATGGGGGTTGAAAGTTTAAATGAAAGTCCGTCATTTTTTGAGTTAGAAATAGGAAAGTTTATGGACGTTTGCGTTTGACGTTTGTTTAAATAGGGTCCCGTTTTTAACCTTTGTATAAGGAACCACAAAAGGTGAAAAACTATCCATCTTTGTTATTATACTATGTTAACGCGGACGAAGTCGCGGGCAACAGCTAGTCAAATATATAATAGTGTTACTGTTGTAAATAATGTAAGTTGCTATTGTCGCAACACACCTCTGAAACTTATCTCTAAACATAATACGGCGGCAATTTATCGCACTAGGCAGGTGCACCTGTACCCCAATTGTTATATTTTCAGACAGGATCAATGCAGCTTTATATTTCGTGCAATCCAGTCCATTTCTTATGAAACAGCAAAACATTTCACTACAACACACAATACAAATGCGCTTGATACAGTATTTAGATTGAACAATACAGTACAAAATATTTGCATCTTAACAAGTTGTATTTTTTTTTTGCAATAACCTGTCTTAAAACTGTCGTGTGTCAACTGTTAACCGTCAACTATAGCAAACCCTTTGACCGCCCATATAACCTTTGGAGCTATGACAAATCTTTTTTTTTTTTTAAATAAGGGGGCAAACGAGCAATCGGGTCACCTGATGGAAAAAAACTACCGTCGTCCATTGACAATCGCAACGTTAGAAGAGCTGCAGGTGCGTTGCCGGCCGTAAACTTTGGTGTGACGTATATAGGAATAATATTTTATTATTTGACAGGAAACTCTCAAGAACAAGAAACGTAGCAGCATTAATACAGCATTAAAATAGTAGAATCAGGGTGCTGGTGGGAGTCGTTGTCCCAAAGTAAATGTGCGGTCGCAGATTTTACAGCCTCAAGTGCAGTACTCGCTAGTGACGTCACGATTTCGGCAAATGGCGCATTTTATGCGGTCAAGCTGTTTGAGTTTTTTTTTTGTTTATTTTTTTTGTAAAGTGCATAGTATTATAATGTTAAAGACTGTCTATCGTTATTTTCTTCACATGAAACAGTATTATCAAAACATTTTGTTGCATGTCCTACCCTCGTAAGAGCAAAGTCACATAGCTCTTTTGCATTACGGTTGCAACTACATGTTACATTTTATTTTAAAATTTAACCACTTTTTGTGAACTTATCATTTGCTGACGTCTACGGTTCCAGAGCCTTCCTTTTACATACATCTCAATGCTTTTACAAGTTTTATTTAGTTGACAACTAAATGCCCAATGCGGAAACTACCTTAAATATGCGGTTCAACCGAATTTGTCTTCCACATCCCTAGACCACCTCGATGTAAAACAGCATTAAATAGTAAAAACTCCGTGTTTATACGGTGAAAATTCAGGGAAAATTATGTTTATCGTGCTTTCGTACAATAAACTGATAACTTTTAATTGAAATGTTTTGTTTACAACTATCCGTATTATTACTAATATTAAAAATGCGACAGTGTGTCTGTCTCTACCCCTACTTGCTTAAACCACTGAACCAATTTTGATGAAATTTGGTATGGAGATAGTCTAAGTCCCGGGAAAGGACATACAATAGGATAAAAATATACAGACTACAGTTCCGGCGAGAAAATCGAATTTATGCACAGCGAAGTCGCGGGCGTGATCTAGTTTATTATAAATTCAACTTTTTTGTTTTTATTTTTACTCCATTTTTTTCAATGTATGTAATTGTGAGCCGAAATTGCCTTTTATATTTTAGTATTCATTTGTACTTTTAATTTAAATTTTATTAGTTTTTTAGTTACACCGTTACAGCAAATTTTTCAGCCGTATGATTCGGACATATTGTTATTATTTTTCCGACAGCGCCTGACGAGTGACGACACATCGTAATTATTGGGAACGTATATTATGTACTGTAGGTGGCAGCACATGTGGAGAAAATTAAATATAGTAAACGTTCCGGATTTGTGAAGTTAGTAGGAAAACACTTCCTTTTAATAAGAAAAAGTGAAACTTATAGATGCATTATGTCATGTCAAGTTAGTATGGGAGCCTCCCTCACCGGGAGCATTCGCTTGTGATGTAACATTACAGTGTCTAGCATTACAATGCGACCAACCCAAATAGGCACTAGCTATGGAATGCTCAAAGTCGAATGTTACATTACACGCGAATGCTCATGAGTCAGGGAGATCAGAGTAATGTAATGTCATGCTCAAAGTCGAATCTTTAATGTTACATTAAACGCGTAATGTAAAAACGAATATATAGGTGAGGGAGCACCTTAAGAGTATTTGGTTTAGCAATACCAGCTTGCATGACTTTTCATCACGTATTAAAAGTACTAATATATTTACGGAAGGTACAAAAAGGGGAAGGGATATACATTATACAACATATAAAATCCTATAGCGACAATTAACATTATAACTCGTTGACCTACTGTATGTACGCTGATTACTCACATAAACAGGGTTGAACTCATAAAAAATCAAGCCGTAAAGCCACTGAGTTGCAGATTGACGAGATAACAGTAAAAAGTTTATTACACTTTCATATTTTGAGGACTTTAATATGTTACGATTATCGTGCCAACACAGAATTTTAACGTCAATGTAAAATTGCCACTTTCAGCGAATCGTACAATCGTATAATATGAAAGACCACACTAACTTTTAACAATAACTCACCTATTTGAAATCTCAGCAGAATGTCATTCTATAGGGTGTAACAAAAACCCTGTACAAGGTTCGATGTAAAAGTAGCAGCGCTGAACGTGCAAACACCTTATATTTCTATGTCGTTTGCTTACATTCTATTTCACACAGAAATATTTTAAAAAAGTCTACGAATAATAAAAACTAAGGAAGAGTAGCTGTGTCAAAAAATTGTTTCCGATTCTACAAAATGTGACGACCCAAATACATGTATACTTTATCCAAAAAGAGGCCCGAATACATGCAAGAATTTTGTGTAATTATAGAAGTTACAATTATTATTGTCAACGGCCTTATTTTGTCAATTTGAATGTAGTGTTTCGTAGCTATTGCCATATTATTTTAGTGTGCGAAAAGAACCTTGAGAACCAAATTCAAAACGATTGAAGTATGGGAGTTACGTTTCCTTAGTTTTTATTATTCGCAGGAAAAAGTCAATACTTTTAATTTTGGTCACTTTAGTAACAGAAATATTCCAAATTTTAAAATTACAATTCTCTATTACCAACGTAATATCGTGACATCGTATCGTACAGTGAAAAATCTTAAGCTTGATTAACATCAGACTAATGAGTTTTGGAAGAGCGAAAAATATCTTAAACTAATTAAGTACATGATTCATTTTAGCAAAAATTTCAACTCATCATTTCTATCTAATTAATCTCAAATCTGTGGATTTTAAAACATTAGTATCTTCTTGAGCCTTATTACGTGAAATTTGTAGAAAATATTAAGATGAAAGTCAAATTTGAATTTTGAGGATTGTAAGCAATTAATACCAAACCTAATTGGCACGAGATTTCTTTTTAAGTAATCTTATGATTATCTTACAAAAATAGCATTTTTCAGTATAAAAGGACCTACGCCTACCTTAAGTGTGCCTACCTTTACGATAAGTATTATTTTTAATTGCACGCCATTTGTGTGACGGAATGCACAAGAAGTAGTGTAGAGCGTTATCTAAAATGAACCTTATTTATAGACATTTATTTCTATTCTACATGTTAATCAAGTGCTTCAACCAAAACAGATATCATTAAAATTCGTTATTACTGTCTTACAAACTTAAAAACTTTCGACTAGAGTCTAGACTAAGGCTGGCGATTAGGAATTTCCGTGATACTAGCAAAAAGGTTCCTTTTTTTATCGCGCGAACGCTGCGGCTTGCGCTTGAAACGTAACGTTGCGTTCGGAAAAAAGCGAACGTGTGCGCCAGTTACGTATTTTACATGCATTCGGATGTCCAAATAAGGAAAACGAATTCGGAAATCGAAAATGGGAAACGTATGAGGCCAGGCCTGTAATCAGTGCTGGCAATAGTTCTGGCAACGTTGATCGATGTTCCTGATCTGATGTATCGGCAGGCAGTTCGTGCCAATTGATATGGATTATGCTAAACTGTGATCTCAACTAATCCAACTAATACACGACATGGAAATGCAATCGTGTTATGATGTTATGTTAATTTTATAGGCAACGAACAGCAGGCTTAGCATGGCCACCATAGATTACGGTAAAGTAGACAAAGTGATGGATTGCAGAGGAAATCTATCAGTTTGTCCGCAAAAACTCTCAGCGTTTCTATTCCTTCGCGTGTCTAGTGTGACCAAGCTAAGACTGCAGTAAGTAATAGGTGGCAGCACGTGAGAAGTAAACAATATCAATTACAATTACCAGATTAGCAACACCAGTTTAATGGGTATTTATAGCTGTCCTACGTTATGTTGTCAGGTTGTCATGCCCCTCAGAGTAAGGACTAATAGCTTGGAGAGGGCGCTTAACCTATCAAGCCCCATAAGGGCACCGGTGACTGCGACAACAATGGAATAACAAAAGATTTTCAAGAATCCGTGATCGAAGGATTAAATGTTCAAAATAACTCTAAGTCCACATGAGAGTCCAATTTAATTATGTTGAACTTACTTTTTGCCATTATTATTGATCTTATAAATTAGTAGATTCTCTAAAAAAACTAATCATCATCATCATCATCATCTAGTCAGTGTTAAAATCATTACTAACAAAAATAATACTAACCAAAGACTTCCTGAAATAAACTAAAATCACACCACCTTTATTGGTTACTACTTACTAGAAACTGAATAGATTATTCAATATTCATGGTCTCTCGAAAACTCACCGGGAAATTCCGGAAGACTCACGAATACTCACGAATTTTCGTGGTCTCATTAACGTTAACATCAGCTTGGGTGTATGAATAAGACATACATACTTCGTTAATAAGCTGTAAGAAGTAGTCGTCGACGAAGGCTAATTAAAATCCATACTAATACTGTAAATGCGAAAGTGTATCTGTCCGTCTGTTACCTCTTCACGCCCAAACCACAAAGACGATTTTGGTGTTTGGTATGGACTATGGAGATACTTTGAGTCCCGGGAAAGGATATAGGATGCTTTTTGTGTCGGAAAAATGTAAAGTTCCTGCGCAATAAACGAATTTTGCCGCAGCGGAGTTGCGGGCGACATCTAGTTAATTATTTGACTAAAACTGGACACGAAAATGAGGATATATAAATCAGTTGATTCAACTACTACTAATCAAGATGATGTAGTCAACTATCCACCGGAATTTTTAAACTCGCTGGATTTGCCAGGATTGCCACCTCACAATCTTCAATTAAAGGTTGGATCGGTGGTTATAATGTTGCGAAATATCAACCAACCGCGTCTTTGCAACGGTACACGGTTAGCGATAAAAAAATTACTAAACAATGTGATAGAAGCAACTATACTCAAAGGAAAGTATAAAGGAGAAGATGTTCTCATACCGCGAATCCCAATGATTCCGACTGATGTGCCATTTGAGTTTAAACGACTACAGTTTCCAGTGCGGCTTGCTTTTGCTATGACTATAAACAAGTCCCAGGGGCAATCATTAAGTGTTTGTGGTATTAATCTAGAAAACCCATGTTTCTCACATGGTCAATTGTATGTTGCCTGTTCCCGTGTTGGAAAACCATAAGATTTGTTTATCTATGCGCCAGGTAATCAAACAAAAAACATCGTATACCACAAAGCACTACAATGATAATAATAATAATTATGATTCACATGATTAACAATAAAGCGATTACTTACTTTTAAATCCTTATATATGTTTTATTTAATTATTTTTTATTCACAACGCCCTATCACCAGGATGGCGGTTCTGTTCAGGAGAATTTTTTAAAATACGTAGGCACAAAAACTGCCATATTACAAATCTTTTTGACAGGACGAAGTCTGTCGGGTCAGCTAGTTTCTCATAAAAATATTGTAGTCAAAAGTTACTCTACGGGTAACTCTAAATAAGGGACAAAAAAAACTAGGCATTTGCATCCGTTGTGGATGACTGGTTTATGAGCCGCGATTTTGCTTATTCCAAGTTTATACTGAGTATTAATACTTTTATACTCGGTTTATAAGTAACACAGTAGTGCCTGCGATAAGATTTAAATGTCCGTATGGTTGCTCAAGCACATAGTACGGCATTCTCGCAACATAGTCGGCCTAGTCCAGAGAAAAGAACTAGTCAATACCTCTGGGACCAACTATATTGTGCGGGTTTCATCACGATGTTTTCCTTCACCGTACGAGCGTCCGATTATGTACTTGAGTTCAGAAAATGTCTCATTAGTACACGCCTTCACCCGGGATCGAACCTGCAGCCTCTACAAATGCGAACCATAGGTTGCCAATTAGGCCACGGACGCTCTAAATAAGGAACATACACCTATATCACTTTGTCACGCCCTTTCTAACACGCCTATTTCGCTTCAAAATGAATTTTTATTTCAATTTTGTATCTCAAACTTACCAATCTCAAAATCTGACTCAGTGGCAGTAAAAGTCGAATCTAAAATATCATCTAGTAGGCGCCGTTTGACGGGAATTGGCCATTAAAAACCTCGAAACGAATCACCCTACACCCACATCTATCTCGGTGTCGCATTTCTTTATTGGGACTTTGATAGGACAGGGTAGTCCCTTAGGATTTTACAGGACTTTGCGGTAGATTCGATCTAATTGGACTTGATTGATTTTTTGGCGACCTAATTAGAGCTGTACCCTTTTTTCAAAAGGGAAATACTTTCCGCATCGCTAGCGGATTGGGAACATCGGTCGGGATGATGATGATGATGTAGGACTACTCAGGCATGGGGTTCCACAATCCATTGCCCGCATAGGCATAGTTGCGGAAATGATAAAACCCTCTGAAAGCGGGTTAGTTGACGACCACTGGCATAGTGGTCGTCAACTAACCCGCTCTCTAGAGCTCCTGTCACGATGTTTGTCCGCGATGGATTCCTAAACTACTTAACCGATTTTAATGTTTCTTTTTTTAAATATGTGCTTTTTTCCAACTTGAGAGATAGGATAGCTTAGATCTTTAATTATAGTCGCAATTTTATTTTATTGCAAATTATTTGTCTATAAAGAGCGACCATTGTTTATGCGACGCGCGTCACGGGATAGCGATGGACGTTGCCATTCTTATTTAGTCACTAATTCAATAAAATAATACGGGCGATATACTTTATATAATATGGCAAAGAAATGTTTGCCGGGACAGCTAGTTTATTATATAACTTTATTTTGTGTGATAATTTTTGCAGACTTGGTCCAACATTAATATAAGCAAAACTTCTACGTTAATTTTTGACTGGATGTCGGGATCGCTATTTTAATTTATATTTATTTGTTCGTTATTAAAAATTCATTAAAGTATATAATTTTTTAAAGGTAACTTTACTCGACTACCTTAATAAAAGATAATTGGGACTCATTACAACTTGTTAAAGTTTATTATTTTTGGACCAACTCCAAGCTTTTGTTAACTGTATGCCCCGACTTTTAAGTTCATAGGAGCTTTTTAGCGGCTTTTTAATCCGTGAGAGCGAAACCACAACGCCGTTTACGTAATATAGAAAACTTCGATAGCGCGATGCAGGTTTGTGGTACTAGTTGTTCCCCCATATTTGCAACAGGACTAAAAAACTTCAAGGAAACCAGAAACTTAACTCAACTAAAAAACCTTATCAATAGAGCAATCAGGCCCTCGGGTGAAAACCAGAAAATTCTTTGCATACCTAAAACTTTCCGACCTTAATATGAGTAACACCGTTCCGTTTCCAGCGTAACTGGAACCCCGCAAACCGTGACCTCTAAAGGTATTTCTATTGAACAACGAGTTTCAGGGGTCTTCGCTGAGTGGTTACGGGTTCACCTTGTTATTCGCGGCACGCTCCTTCCACACGCTTCCAAATCGACTTAAGAATGTTAAAATAGAGCCCTTTTTTGATTCTTTGGCCCAATAATTTAGATGTTCCACGTCTTATCAGGGAGGGAGGGAGGGATTTATGTTTTAAGGTTAGGACTGGACCTGTTTAATTTTCTGTCGTTAAAATTGAAATAGACGACGCTTTTTCACGCCTTTATATATATATATATATATATATATATATATATATATATATATATATATATATATATATATATATATCGCTGCTTGCGACGTAATGTGAAGACGCTCTCAAACTCAAAGGTGACTGACATGGTAATCTATCAACGCACAGCCCAAATCACTGGACGGATCGGGCTGAAATTTTGCATGCAGGTAGATGTTATGACGTAGGCATCCTCTAAGAAAGAATTTTAATAAATGCCAACCCCAAGGGGTTATAAAGGGGGATGAACGTTTGTATATAACAATACTTCTTAACGCGAGCGAAGCCGCGGGCAAAAACTCGTAAGTAATAAGTTTGTAGTATTACTTACACTTAGTGATGAGCAAAGCAAGACCAAGACCAAGACTCGACCAGTCTTGGTCTTGGTCTTGTTCTTGCTTGTGCAGTCTTGGTCTTGGTCTTGCTTAAATCTGTCTGGTCTTGGTCTTGGTCTTGGTCTTGCACGCCTAGTCTTGGTCTTGGTCTTGCACAAAGCAAGACTCTTGCAAACATTTTTATAAACTTTTTGTAAACGTTTTCATTTTCTCGAAAAAACATTTTTATTATTAGAAGTTAGCTGATGATGATCATAATATTATCTTAACTTGATACGAGAATGGTTCTTGAATTGAAAATACTAATGAAAAGTCGAGAGCCAACTCAGCATAGGCTGATCTTCTAGCGGCAATAATGTCCTTAAGAAAAATGAAAATTTTGAAAAATAATAACTTTTTTATTTTTAGGTTTCCGTAGCCAAATGGCAAAAAACAGAACCCTTATAGATTCGTCATGTCTGTCTGTCTGTCTGTCCGCCCATATGTCACAGTCACTTTTCTCCGAAACTATAAGAGCTATACAATTGAAACTTGGTATGTAGGTGTAGTAATTATGTGAACCACATTAAGATTTTGATACAAAAATAGAAAAATTATTAAAAATTGTAGGGGTCCCCATAGGTACAACTGAAAAAAAAAATATTTTTAGGAACGAAGTTATCGTGCATTGCGAAATGGGGCTAGACGGAAGAACGACACTTTTTGCCACTGTTTGTATCTATCTTGATTTATGTCTGTGCTTTTTGCTATAGTTATAAGCCGTGCGTCGTGCGCGTCTTTCTCTGTCGGTCTCTCTCTCTCTCTCATCGAAAGAAAGCCAGCTATGATTTTTTCTTTTTTTATACATCCATACTAATATTATAAATGCGAAAGTGTGTCTGTCTGTCTGTCTGTCTGTTACCTCTTCACGCTCAAACCGCTGAACCGATTTTGCTAAAATTTGGCATGGAGATACTTTGAGGCCCAGGAAAGGACATAGAATACTTTTATCCCGGAAAAAATGTACGGTTTTTGCGCGATAAACGAATATTGGCGCAACAGATTTGCGGGAGAAATAACTTCGTTCCATCCGGGTGTCCCTTGACACCTCTCAAGTTTTTTCTCATCAAGCCTATGCGTGTTGGGTATCCATGAATAGGTCTTTCAAAATCTAATTGAGATTTCTAATATCATTTTCTTCTAACCTGAATAGTTTGCGAGAGAGACTCTTCCAAAGTGGTATGACGAGTGACGTTACGTATTTACTATTAAAACTACATTACTATAAAAACAAAGGAAAATTGGTTTGAACGAGAACTAAATACCTTAATAATTTAATAAAACCTTAATAATTTAACTTTCATTAAATCAATTACTGAAATATAAAAATAAATCAAAAACCTTTTAATTTCATAATATAATTTCATAATAAACCTTTTTGCTGCTGCGGAGTCGGAACCCTTTATGGGCGAGTCCAACTCGCACTTGGCCGGATTTTCGGATTCTCTCTATCTCGGTTGAAAGATCTTCCTTTTCGGCCGCCACGTATTACGTATATTCCCAAATTTTTAGTTAGAACTTTAAATGCATGGTTACATAATCAAAAGGGTAAAAATGGGACCCAATTACTTACACATCACTGCCTGTTCGTCTGCCTGTTTCCAGGCTGTATCACAAGAACTTAAAATTAATGTTAAGTAGATATTATATTGTTATAAATATTTTATTTCATGAATATTATAGTCGCTGCGACTAAGTAAAATTTTTTTGCAAGAGTCTTGCATGGAGCAAGACTCTTGCATAGTCGGTCTTGGTCTTGGTCTTGTTCTTGCACACCTAGTCTTGGTCTTGGTCTTGGTCTTGCAATTTTTGCAAGACCAAGACCAAGACTGCAAGACCAAGACTCATTTTGCTCATCACTACTTACACTTATACAACAGCCTAACACATGTTGCTTCGTCTTATCACAATTTATTGGTGTAATAACAGTCATATCTGCACGTTTTCCTCCACATCTCTTATATGAACTAGGAAATTATTATTGTGTAGTAGTTTAAGATATTTCCCCACTAATATCAGAAATGTGATAGTGTCTGTCTGTACCCCTTCGCTCTAAAACCGCAAAAACTTTATGGCAGGGAGATACTTCCGGGAAAGGACATAATGATATTATTAAAGAATAGTTTAGATTTCTAAGGGTTGATTCAGACCGCAACGCGACGCGTAGATGCATTTCTAAATTTGAACTGAATTGACAGATTGCCATGTCGCCTCGCGCAACAGAAGTCTGTCAAATCCATACAAATTTATGCCGCGCCGCGCCTCGCCTCGCCTAGTCGCGTTGCGGTCTGAATTGACCCTAATGCTGATTTTAGTCAACGTTGATCGCACGCGCACCGTCGGCTCTGATGGCCCATGCCCCATGCCAATGGAAAATTCCAGGAAGCGTTTTTGAATAACGCTTACTGAGCTGACATCCATACTAAAATTAAATGCGAAAGTGTATCTATCTGACTGTCTGAAGAGATCTTCATGCCTAAACCACAGAACCGATTATACTGGTATTTGGTATAGAGACACTTTGAGTCGGACACCTTATAGGATAGTTTCTGTTCCGGAAAAAAGTACGCTTCCCGCGTGATGAACGATTTATTTGACGCAACGGGGTTGCGGGCATTATCTACTAGTAGAAAGAATACAACACTGATAAATAAATTCACATCTCTATTTATATCGATGTTTGCAAACCATCGATAACGCCCCTCTCTAATGCCAATTTATATGGCACATTATATTAAACTGGCCAGCGGACACGTTTAGTAATTATCTTAATTAAAACAATATATTTATCGCGCGGTTAGTATGTGCATAATTTAAATACAGAACATTTTTTTTTTGTTAGTGGATACGAGGGAATTGATCTATTAGTAAAAAAGATATTTTAAAAAACTGTATAAGTTGTTCTCTATATAAGGTAATATGGTCAAAAATGCTGCTCGATACATGCGTACATGGATTGCAGGCAGAAGCACTCAAATACATAGTTCAACTATGTCTGCACTCTGCAGTGGATGCGGAGACTAAGTGTGTGCGCAATACGCTAGAACAATCTCTATTTGTTTTACTCTCTTAACCCTGAGGGAAGGATAATCGACACGACTGGCAAAAGATCTGAATGCACGCATGAATCTGCATTGCACGGAGCCCTTTAAAATTGACAAAAGTAATTATAAACATGAACCGTATTAAGGCCGTCCCCCGAGCAAACGACCTTGACCATACATTTGCCGAGTTACCGAGATCGCACCAAAACCCTATTTTTTTAACCCTCGACAAAACAGATGGGTGTTATTACTATATTATCTTAGGTAAAAATTGTCAAAAAAAAAAATGGTTGCCTATAAAGTCGGTTTTACGGGCGAAGATTTTACGTGACAACGTGTGGGAGAGAGACGCAAGGCATTCGGCGGGCCTCTCTCTCGTTCGGTGACTCATCGTAACGTTACCGAGCGTTACACTTTTTCATAAGTGACTCCCAGCCGCAACCTAATTTAAGACGTTGTCACGTCAAAAAATTAAAACGGGGAATATGTATTATGTTGTTTATGACATTGTAGATCTATTGGCGCGTGTTTCAGATAAAAGTAATTAAATTACTTTTATTTGAAACACGTGCCAATAGATCGACAATATCATAAACTACATATTCCCCGTTTTAATTTTTTGTAAATACTAAGAAGATGCTGAATGTATGCTTGAATTTTAATAAATAGGTTTTACTTTGGAAGCTGATATCATGAGTATAATAAACAAAAATATAAAATTTAAAACGGGGAAAGGAATGTTGATATACTGAAGATTATTGCTGTATTTTTATTATAACTTTGTAGCTTTCAAATTATGAGTTTATAAGGCTTTTAAATACGGTAAATTACGGAATCTCCGTAGGGAAGGCCCTTAATAAAGTAATTTTCACCACTGACAGACATTTGCAACGTTCCTTTGAGTAGATTTAGTTACGAGTACTGTAGGTTGTACGCATTGCGGCTGCCGCCCAAAGCGCAAACTTACACAAAGCCCTATTACAAACTTGATTTAAAGTATAATTAATTTCAAAATGCCATTCCAGTCCCGCCTAATAAATTAAGGACTGGTTTTACTATCTATTATCACGAACGTAACTTTATTATTAATTGTAGTTAATGTTATAAGTAGTATAGCCTGCGCAAACGTTATAAGTTTGCTAGGCGAAACTGGAGAGAATGATAGGCGCATCAGTACCTATCATAAATAATTCTCTTGTCCCACCAAAGAGACCTAAAAGCCCTGTCCCTGTCATTTTGTCGAAGGATCTATAAGTTGTTCAAAGCCTGAATTTTCGTAACCAAACTTGAATACAACATTTTTCAACGCAACGGGAATCAAATTTCGAGTCAATAACGCTCAAAACCACTGAAAAATAGGGCATTTCACACTTGTAGTTCTATAATAGAGGTGCGTACAAAATGTTTAAAATTTCCTCATTTTGGATACGAAATACCAAAATACTTTTACACCATCTCTTGGGTCATTTTGCAGGATGATATTACGTCCATTTAAAATTATATTCTCGAAATATTTTCCGTAACAAAACACACCCATAAGTTTTATTTTCGCCGTTAAAATATTTTGTTTAATTCATTAACAAGATTAAATAAATGGGCAGCGATATTTCTGAGCCCGTCCTACAGAGGTTCACTCCATTTACTGGGCGTTCTTCGCCGAATATTAATAAAAGTATTTTTAATTGGTACTTTTTTAGATAAAGTAAGTATGAGTAAGTTAACTATTTTGTTAGTGTTAAATAAATAAATAAAATCTTTATGCCAATTTTTTAGGGTTCCGTAGTCAACAAGGAACCCTTATAGTTTCGGTCTGTCCGTCCGTCTGTCCGTCTGTCTGTCAGTCTGTCTGTCTGTCCGCGGTTTTACTCAGAGACTATAGGACCTACAAAGCTGTAATTTAGCATGAATACACATATTAATGATAGCAACAAAATGGTACATGACATCGTAAAAAAAAAAATTTTTATGGTACCTCCCCTACACATCAAGCGGGGATGAATATTTTTTTTCGCGCCCACCCCATCGTGTCGTTGAATAGGTTTTTTAAAAATATTGCGAGTATTCATAGATCATTTTCCGATTTAGGGATCCGTTTGTGAAATATTAAGTTTTAACCTTCTACCAGCTAAACGGTTGGTTCTGGGAATATGAAAAAATATGCACAGAAATATGCTGAATTTAAAAGGAAAACTATCAAGACTAAGAAGACTTCATAAGTTATTGAGTAATAGTCGATTAACTAAAAAAAATGTATTCGGCGAAGTATAAAGGAACTTTTCGTTCAAATTCCTTTGAAAGTAACTGAGATGATGTTGTTAGTAGTGTAAAACACGCTTTAAATGTACGTTCGTTGACCATAAAAATTATCAAAAACTTGCGGTACTACGGAACCCTATATTGCGCGTGGCCGTTGGCCGGTTTTTAACATTACATAACCACAATAAAGAAAAAATACAAAAGAAAAAAAATAAGAGAAACAATTTCACTAACATATTGTTTAAATGCCCTAGCAAAAGCTCCGAGGATTTTTTGGAACCATGGGAAAACCATTTCCGCGATAATATTAAGTAACCTATGTTACTTTCCGGGACTTAACTTAAGGTACTCGTAGGTACTCTAGAATCTCTATACTCAATTAAATCTAAAACGAGTCAGCGCCTATATTCTTACTTTGTCAAATTATTTATCGACTGTGCGACAGCAAATATCTTTTTAATCACACTCGCCGGCGTCGTTTAAATGTCGGAAAATGTGTTCAGACATTTTAGTTTTATTCCATTCACGTACTTTGCGAACGGTGCTCAAAACATTATGATTTATATATGAGCGTCAGCGCAGAATAAAAACTATAATCCTTCATGCCACAATAGTCTGACGTATTGTATGCGTATTTTACGTTGGATTTGCTGCACAGCATGAGTATTATACGGTACTCGGCTGTCTTTGAAGTCTTTGATCAACCTATGTAGTACCTACCTATAGTACAGGAGCCCTAGAACATTTTTTTATTACTATCAAGCTAATTTTCTGTAAGTAGCTTCATTTTGATACGACGAACAACATTTTTATTTGCGAAAAATCTCGAAAGTGGTAGCTAACAGAGATAGAAAGGATTTCATACTTTGAATTGATGGTGCTAAAATATGGACTGTTTTATTTGCAGGACAATATTACTCTTAAATTAAATAACTAATAACCTACCAACATACCAAAAATCAGCTCGTTAGGGTTTCGTTATAGGGTTCTGTAATCAACAAAACTTGGTTGACTACTGAACCCTAAAACGGAACCCTAACGCTTGTTAGGGTTCCGTTTTAGGGTTGGTTGGTTTAGGTAGGGAGCGCTACTACAGCTTATGCCCACGCGTGCAAGCGCTAGCGATTTAAGTCTAATACCTACTATATTATATTATTCATATTGTGAGTTTTGTAAAATGGCTCTTTATGTCGTTGTCCTTAAGATGATTTTAAAAAGAATTTGATTATCTGTTATATCTGTAGGTACAGGTGTCATTCGTAGGTACAGGCACAGTATAAAACAGTAGAACACCTTTATACAAACACACGGCTCTACGACCCGTTCGAATGTGCGCGTGCTTCGTGTTTTCGCGGGCCTTTCTGAGAAAGTTTGGGGGCATTTCCTATCAAGAACTCGTTATCTTACTGTTTCGTCGTTCGTTTTCGTATTCGTCTGTTATTCAAAAAAAGTAGTGATTTTTAATTACATTGCGTCGTTTCAATAAAGAAAAACCGAAAACAGTAGGTAACTTTTCTTATCGTGGCACCACGTGTAAAGTATCCTATTTCCAACAAAAAATAATAGTCAAAATCGGTGCACAAACAGCGAACAAACATAAAAATAATAATATTATATACGATTGAATTAAGAAACCATCTCCTTTTTTGAATTTAAATGAGAATTAGCGGAGTTTGCTTATAATTACATAATAAAACTTTTTGACGTGGTAACGTCTTATAATTCGATATGGGGTGCGCGCCCGAACAACATGACAGTTCATGCGGCGTTGCCTCTCTGACAGCTCTGAGGCGTTCCATTTACACTTTCAAGTCTTTCAACAACCGTAAGGCCCACCTGGGCCGCGCTCTTTGTTTCGATTATATTACGTATTTCGATGACTTAGAGAATACTTTTGTATGAAGAAGTTTGGTTAGTTATGACCTTTGATACATTGACCACAATCTGAATGAAAAATAAATAAACAATCTGTGAGCTATTAGTATTATTTCGGATATTTAAAATTGTGCTCTATTTCTTACGTGTCAAGGTATGACTTGTGCTTTGTTCGAAGATTTTACTGGATTTCACGAATGTATGTAGCGTTTTGTATTGCGAATAGTTTATTTTACTCATTATAAACTAATTCCTTCTCTTTATCCATTTCTTTACCAGTGCTACGCTTCACCCAGTCACTTAACATACAACGGTCATAAAATTTCATCACAGGTAGGAGCGCAACAGGGTGATCCCCTGGGTCCCCTTATATTCAGCTTAGCCATCCAAAAGAAAATATCATTGATTACGTCTCCCCTGAATGTCTGGTACCTCGACGATGGCACAATTGGAGGAAGTCCAGAGGTTGTCGCAGAAGATATCCGAACGCTCAGTAGGAGTCTTCAGGAATTGGGTCTCGCTATTAACACCAGCAAATGCGAATTATTCGCTTGCGGCGAGACAGACTTAGCCAAAATCACCACCTTCGATTCTCTGCTCCCCGGAATAAAAACCCTCAATAAATCGACATTCTCCCTTCTAGGTGCGCCGATACTCCCAAATGGCATCCCGTCGGCCCTAGAAAATAAAAGTAAAACCCTGACACAAGTCCGGGAGCTTCTCAGCAGTTTATCCTCCCACGTCGCCTTAATACTTTACCGCTGTTGCTTCTCCCTACCTAAACTCACTTATATCATTAGAACGGCTCCAACCTGGCAATTCCCTAAAGAGGTCTCCCAGTTGGACGCTATCATCCGATCCACGCTGGAGCATATACTCAACATCTCTCTCGATGATCTGCAATGGCAGCAAGCAGCATTACCGGTAAAACACGGTGGTTTGGGTATCAGAAGTATGGGTTCTGTCGGTTTGCCCGCATTCCTGGCGTCGTCGAATGGGGTTGCTGATCTTGTCACTAGCATCTTAAAAGTCCAAGGTGCAAGATGCAGCATCCCCTTTATGAACGACGCAGTAAATGCCTGGCACGAAAGTTATCCCGGTATTAGCCCCCCCGTAGATGTCACCTCCCAGCGTGCCTGGGACGAACTCTGCTCCAGATCCTCATTAGTGCAAATGGGTAATTCACTTTCGGAAACTGCGCTGGCCCGAATCAAGGCAGCTAGCTGCCCGGAATCAGGCGCTTGGCTCCAGGCGTTACCGTCACCACACCTCGGCACTCTTCTCGACGATAATACCCTTCGAGTAGCAGTGGCGTTGAGACTGGGTTGCGTGGTGTGCGAGCCTCACTGCTGCCCCTGTGGTACTGAGACTGATGCCTTCGGTTACCACGGGCTTAGCTGCGTTAAGGCAGCCGGTCGTTTTGCCAGACACCATGCACTCAACGACATCCTTCGTCGAGCTTTGGTGTCAGCAGACGTACCGTGTGTTCTCGAGCCCCCCGGTTTGAGTAGGAGCGACGGCAAACGCCCGGACGGTCTTACTTTGATACCATGGGAAAAAGGTCGTTGCCTCCTATGGGATGCCACATGCGTGAGCACATACGCCGCTTCGCATATTTCCGGCACCGCTCGAACCGCGGGGTCTGCCGCCGAGTACGCAGCCAGACAGAAACACACTAAGTATGCGGATCTGGAGCAGAAATACCTTTTCGTTCCTTTTGCCGTGGAAACAGGAGGTACCTGGTGTAACGAAGCGAAAGCTTTCGTTCGCCAGCTCGGACGTCGGTTGCGGGAATCGGGTAACGATCCCCGCTCCGGGGCGTACCTGGCCCAACACGTCTCCCTAGCCATTCAGCGCGGTAACGCGGCCAGTGTGATGGGGACGTTTGAGCATGGTACGCTGTGGGGTGGCCTTTTTGATTAAGATCTTTAGTTTTTCATATTCTTTTTATTTTAATTAATTATTATCATTGTTATATTATTTTTTTTTCATTTAACCTTCTGTAGATTATTGTTATTGTTAATTTTATATTCTGAATATGTTACTATGTTACCTTTAATTATTAATCTCATTATAAATATTTTTAGACAATCATTTGAAAGAAATACATCGAAATAACTTTAGATTACAGTCGAAAAAGTTTGTTTCTATTTATAGAGATTCCGAAGCGAGGGTTAAGGGGTTAAGGATAGTTGAACGTGACAACGTCATACGTTGTCACGTTCAACTATCGTCAGTAAACCGACTTTACAGACAACCGATTTTTTAACAATGTTTTTGCAATCTGTGAATTGTATTAAAACAATATAATATTTTACAATACACTTCATTATTCATACAATACTAAAACAGCTCCAGACAACCTTGTGTAAGAAAACAATACAAATTACTGAATATTCTAACATTAGATAATATTAGGTGTATAAAATTAATGTTGTGTAAGAAGAGATTGTAGTATTGTGTAAATGTTTATTATACTCCATAATATGTAAATAGATATTAATTTATTTGTACTTTGTTATGTTACTTTCAAAGTATAACTAAATAAAAAACCGGCCGGGTTCGAGTCGTTTCGTAACGTTTGTTAAAGTGTGGAAAAATTGGCATTTCTTGTATTTTCATACGTAATATTATAACATTAGTGCCAAAGACAAGTCGCTCTATGTTAATGACAGCGTTATTTAGTCTTAATTATTAACGTAGATAGGGCAAATTAAATTATTTCATTACACATACTATATTAATTGTAGTTACTTAAAATTGTTAACATATTTAATAAACAACAAAATATGTAAAAATGTTAACCGTAAGGGGGCGCTTAAACCTCGTTAAAAAACCTCGTATCGCAACGGATATTTTAAATTATATCCAAGTTTAAAAGAGTCGAAAAATAAATTGGATTTTCGCGACTCCCCGCGACTTAGCGCGTTATCTATTAAAATCTACCGCCTGCGCCTGGCTGAATTATGATCACAGAAACAACTGAAAACTCCACTCTTAACTTCAATTACTTGGGAATTTCTGGCTCCGTCTGCCACCCAGGCGGCCAGTGTTCTAATATATTGGCCACTTAAAAAGTCATCTGAGGTCGGTTGTTTTTCCGTTAAATTAGAATACTTCTAATGCGGGTATATTAAATTCTCGTGTTTGTGTTTGTGCGCTTCGCTCCTTTAAAACGGCTCAACCGATTTTAATGAAATTTTGTATGTACATTCGTTTTGCCTAAAAATAGGTTACATCTATTGATAACAGAAATAATTTGTATGGCAACGTTTGTTGGGTCAGCTAATATTTTATAATATATTTGATTTGAGACAATATATTATGATACTCGTAGATGAGTTTGGAAATGAATATTACTTACATTGTTAGTAAAACGTTTTAAATAAATGTATACGTAAGTTTATACCTTGTTACTTTTTAGGGTTCCGTACCCAAAGGGTAAAAACGGGACCCTATTACTAAGACTTCGATGTCTGTCTGTCACCAGCCTGCCTAGCATACGCCAACGAGATATATCTCGTATCTCACTCTCGAGATAATTAAAAACTACTCGTCTCATAATGTCAAAATCTCGACATTATCTCGACAAAACACTTTAAAAATGTTTTCTTGGATGATAGTTCTACACGAGAAAAAATGTTTGTCATGCTAGGGTCAATAGAGATGAAGATACAAACTATCAAACATCGAGAAACATGTAGAGAGAGATATCTCGTTGGCGTATACTAGGCAGGCAGGCTGTAACTCGAGAACGGTAATAGCTATAGAGTTGAAATTTTCACAGAATGTGTATATCTGTTGCCGCTATAACAACAAAATAAAATAAATATTTAAGGGGGGCTCCCATACAACAAACGTGATTTTTTTGGCCTTTTTGCTCTATATCAATAATGGCAACAGGTAGGTTCTTAACTTTTTCACAAAAGCCTTAATTATATGTGTACTTTAATATTTAATAATAATATTAAAATAAAATAAAAAGTTAAGGGGGGCTCCCATACAAAAAACACAAATTTTGGCCTAATTTTGCTCTATAATGGTACGGAACCCTTCGTGCGCGAGTCCGACTCGCACTTCACTTGGATTATTATTTAATAATTATTATATTATATAAGCTTATCATAGTTCATACAATGTCTTGAATAAATCAGACATCTAAGGCTTCGTCCACATTTGTATCATTTGCGCGATCAGATCTTCGATCAGATCTCCGGGGCGTATCATGATACGCCCCGATCGCAATTTACCGCGTATCTGATACGAGTCGTATCAAATACGCGCATGATCGGCAGAATGATCTAATAGGCGTCCACACTATGATACGCATACTTGATTCGGCGCGATGATCGCGACGGAGATCTGATCGAGCAAATGATACAAATGTGGACGCACCTTAAGGCTTCGTCCACATTTGTATCATTTGCGCGATCAGATCTCCGATCAGATCTCCGTCGCGTATCATCGAAGCGTATCAAAATGAAACGCGTATCATGATACGCCCCGATCGCTATTAACCGCGTATCTGATCGGAGATCTGATCGCGCAAATAATACAAATGTGGACGAGCCTTAAGATTACTTTTAACGCATGAAAATGCTCATGCATAGTTCTGATTGATTTCATTTGGTGTTTATGAACTATCTGTTTATGTAACCCACCTCTTGAAGAACAAAACATGTTAATCTTACAAGATTTTTTATTAAACACATAATATTCCTCACATATTGCAAGAAACAAACATGACACGTATTATAGTAATAACCAGCCATTTTTCTTTTATGTTCACTTAAAGTGACCGCAAACTTTATGAGACTTATGGCCTGTTTCACCGCTTCCTGATAAGGTGCCCGATAGGGTTATTTGACAGATTTTCCATACTCCATCTGTCAAATTAAGTGGTGGATAGCCTTATCAGGAAGCGGTGAAACAGGCCCTTAATATTAAGACGCCTTAATCTTGGCTTCGAGCTCTGTAGACATTATTTTATCACCCAACATCCAAAAAAAAGTAAAGGAAGTAACCTTTACTTTATTTTCTGTAAATATTAGGGTTCCGTACCTCAAAAGGAAAAAAACGGAACCCTTATAGGATCACTTTGTTGTCCGTCTGTCCGTCCGTCTGTCAAGACCCTTTTTCTCAGGAACGCGTGGAGGTATGAAGCTGAAATTTATATCAATTACTCAGGTCTACTGTCCCTTGAAGCTGTGAAAAAATCAAACTTCTAAGCCAACGCAATCAAAAGATACAGCCGTTTATGCCGCAAATTTTCGACACTTGCAAGGGAATCAAAACCTACAGGGTGCTTCCCGTGAACTCAGAATCTTGAAATTTGGTACGAAGCAACGTCTTATAGCATAGATAAAGGAAAAATTACGAAAACCATAAATTTTTAGTTACATCACATAATATATTTTTTTTTAATAATTTTAAACTTACTACCCATTTCCTCATACTCGATTGTCGTAATGAACGAACTTTGTAAACCTTGCAGGTTTGTACGGAACCCTCGGTGCGCGAGTCCGACTCGCACTTGGCCGGTTTTTTTTTTCCTTAAGTTTTCTTTTTGTTATACTTTGCGCAGGAAATCATTTATCGCGTGGGAACCGTACATTTTCCGGGATGAAAACTATCATAATATGTCCTTTCCCGAGACTGAAAGTATCTCCATACCAAATTTCATCAAAATCAGTTCAGCGTTTTAAACATAAAGAGTAACAAAGAGATGGACACGCTTTCACATACTTTATAATTTCAGTGAGGACATCAGTTTTAAGTATATATAATATTACTAGATGACTCCCGCTGCAACTCCGTTGTGCCAAAATTCGTTTATCGCGCGGGAACCGTACATTTTTCCGGGATAAAAACTATCCTATGTCCTTTCCCGAGACTCAAAGTATCTCCATACCAAATTTCAGCGGTTTGAGCGTGAAGAGGTAACAGACAGACAGACAGACACACTTTCGCATTTATAATATTAGTATGGAAGTATGGATAACCCACAAATAAAAATATTTAATAATAATAATACCTATGGACGCTTCACACCAAGTCAGTCTGGCCCCGTGCTAAGTACCTGAAGGACTTGTGTTACGGGTACCAGACAACGGAAATATATTTAATACTATTATACTACGAGTATACATGTATTTAAGATTTTTATATCATACACATATTTAATACACGTCCATGACCCAGGAACATTGAAAAACTTTTTGTTCCGTCGGCGGGACTCGAACCCGCGACCCCCGGCTTGAGCTGCCACACACTCTACCCATTGAGCTACAGAGGTCGTCATTTGGAATTCGAATATAACACAGCAATCGAAACCTATAAATTCGAATTTCCAGATCTGGTAACTTAAAATTGATCTCCAAATCCCACATAAACCGCACATAATATTATAGGCCCATAGAATAACGGAAGCACTGCTTATATATACAAGCAGAGCCGGCAAATATTAATAGAGGATAATAAAATAAAGTCCATTCGAGATGAGAATCAATCAGGGACCCGATCAGTCGTGATCGATATCGGTATAGGCCGAGAGATGACGATAAAAACGTTTGTAATATTTGATGACCTCCGTGTCTTAGTATGTGTTTCACATTATTTCCATTTTGCTCTGTCTTCTGCAGGGAAGCGGCGGTGGTTGTTTTTTTTAATATACAATATACATATTATAATATATTATGTATAATATATGTTGCGTTCAAAAAGTTGTAGTACAAACATATAATATACAATCAACACGGACACATGAAAAATAAAAGTACTTAATGAAACTTAACAACTTAATTATATTCTAATATATTGTACCTAATTCATATATAATACCTATTTTATATATTCTAATCTAATATATATATATATATATATATATACCTAATATTTACACAACCATTTACATTCTAATACACAAAATATAATAACTAAAATATTGTTATAAACTAATAAATACTCTATACTTATTCATAATGATCTACTGAACATACAAAATTGTGTGAGTAAAATAAAAATAAAAAGGAGAAGGATAATTGACGTCATTTGTGATGACTGAATTGTCACATCAATAATACTCGTGTTCTATTGACAGTTAGAAAGCGAATCTAAATAGTGTTTTTAACTAATGATTTAAAACTAGAAATGCTTTTAGCTTGCATTATATTAGTTGGTAAAGAGTTTCATAAAAGTATCGACCTGACCGTAAAGGACTGTCCATAAAAAATTGTTTTATGGTTAGGGATTTGGAGAAGGAGATTGGCTGAAGAGCGCAATTGTTTGGGATCCGATGTTCGGAAGTTAAATCTATCCTTAAGGTAAGGTACGGTGCCCTTGGATCATGTAGCAAAGTGTACAAGGAAGATAGAACACGCGTATTACGACGAAGACGTATGGGCAACCAAGAAAGCCTAGAACGGTACTCCAATATGTGGTCGAATTTACGCAGACCAAAGACAAAGCGAATTGCAATATTTTGGAGACGCTCAAGCTTATTTAGTTTTTCTTGAGTGAGGTCTACATAGCATATATCTGCGTAATCTAATATGGATAAAAATAAGGATTCGGCAAGCATAATTTTGGTTTTAATCGGTAATGTGTTCTTAAGCCTTCCCAGTGAGTGCCACACCGCGTACACCTTACTACTGATCATTGAGATATGATCGGACCATGAGAGGTTCACCCAGTCAATCCTTGAGACTAATCCCTGGCTGCCAATGACAAGATCTGTGACTTATTAGGATTAATAGTGAGGCCGTTACGCTTACTCCACTCACAGATTGTATTCAAATCACTATTAAAGTTGATAACTTGCCTTGGAAGATTCTCTAAGGAAGAGTGAGTGTAGATTTGGAGGTCATCTGCATACAGGTGAAAGAGAGAAAACTTAAGCATGACTGTTATAGAGTTTATGAACAGAGCGAACAGAGCAGGGGATAGTACACCACCTTGAGGAACACCATCAAAGATAGTGGACCAACAGGAAAATTTGTCATTCACTCGAACACGCTGTCGGCGCCCCCCAAGGTAGCTTCGGAACCAACTGAGGACTGTAGGCGAAAAATTAAGAGCCTTAAGTCTACTTAAAAGAATATCATGGTCTACGCAATCTAAGGCACGACTGAAGTCAAGAAGGGCAAGTAAAGTGAGTTGCCTATTGTCCATAGCACATCTGATATCATCCATGACCTGACTAGTGCCGTGGCAGTGCTACGGCCAGGTCTGAATCCTGATTGGAAGGCGCTAAGAAGACTGATTTTATTTATGAAAGTTAATAGTTGCTGCTGGATTGACCTTTCTAGAACTTTAGACAAAAACGGCAGTATCGAAATTGGGCGGAAGTCTGTTGAAGATGTGGGTTTACTTTTTTTAGGCAATGGAATAATTTGTGCCCTTTTCCAGATAGACGGAAAGACGCCATTTTCGATGGAATAATTGAAAATGTGCATAACAATAGGTGCAATTTCATTTATAATTTACGTGACCATCTTTTTGCTTATATTGTCGTCACCAACTGCATTAGATGCAATACCCATGATATTCTTTTTTAGTACCATAATTTGGTCACACCTTTTCGCTCGCCTTCGCTTTCTTTCGTCGCTTGCCTTCAATTTTACCCGTCACTAATTAGTTTTTCGAAGTTGTTTAACTGAACCAAAAAGAAAACGTTACCATAAATTTAGTTTGGCAAATGTGTCCGTTGTATTCAGTAAGTGAAACAGCGTTAACGTCGCTTAGAAATTCGCTCAAGGGTAAAGCATACGGGACTCTTCACTGCAGATATAATATGTCCGAAATACGAGCCAAAAAGACGGTTGGAGAGTAGTGTTCTCTCTCTGTGAACTCAAACTCGACTCGAACTCGACTCGAACTCGACTCGAACTCGACTCGAACTCGACTCGAACTCGACCCGAACTCGACTTTACTGACGATAGTTGAACGTGACAACGTCATAACCTTAAATGGAACGCCTCAGAGCAAGGTAACGCCGCATGTATTTTCGTGCGCGCAGCCCATATCGAATATAAGACGTTGTCACGTCCAAAGTTGAAACAAACTAGAAGAAACACACGCGGTGGCGATATGCCGTGGACATACGAGTAACGTTACGTGCAACGTCACGTATAAAACGTTACGTTGACAGACAGACACACTTTCACATTTATATTATTAATTAAAATATAAATAGTATGGATATCATCGAAGCGTTTAAGAATTCCATTAGCCCGGCTCCTAAGATATTATGATATTACCTTAGGATATTACCGTTTTTTTTTTTTGTTTATCGGATCAAAACCCGTTAAAGGCCCCTATAACTCGTGTCATTCCCAGCCAGCTCCTGGCCAGCAGTAAACAATACCGGGATATCTATTTCGCGGGAGATCGCCTCTCCCATTGTTATGGCCGGCCGACTCTCATTACAGACTTGACCTCAGTTGACCTTGGCGAAATATTGCAAAAATATTTCATATTTACAGGTGGCGAATATCATATCAGAAGACGCCTACGCAATTTTATTTAATTCTGCATTAACAAGATATAGAATTAAAATGTTTAACGTGTTTATAATGATTCACAAAAGGTCATTTTGACGTTGGCCTAATAGACCGATACAAGCAATTACCTACGTAAAAGTAGAGGGGCATATTCGTCTACGACTGTCCGTGATGGATGTCAATTGACCATGTATACCATGGTCAATTGACATCCATCACGGACAGGCTGCGTTAAAATGTTGGCAAAAAAGGTATAGTTAACTTCGTAGAACGTGAATAAAAATAAAGAAAGGTGGAAAGTATCCCTTAGGCTACGTTCAGACGTGCGCGTGTTCTGCGTAAGCAAATCTGTTCCACACATACATTTATTATTCTACCAAGCGCTTGATACTAAACAGAAACACATAATACAAACATTTATGCAACATAAGCCTGTCACACCCTCATACTGGGAAGTATACAATTATTGCGTTGCTTTTTCTAAAGGAACCCTCTTCTCGAGAAAGCGTACGAAATTAAGCTATTCAGCATTGTTGAGGATTAATAATTCCCTTTCTTAAACGTATCATGTTTGTCAGACGGCGACCCAGCTCAGAGTGTTTACCCTAAGAGTGATTTACACCATACGATCCGATATCCGTATCGATCGTGCATGCAATAAAAAGGTAAAACATGTGTAAAAGCATTTTAACATGATATGGGGGAACTAAAATTGTATATCAAACATGCACCTGTACATAACACTGTGACAACTTATATAATATGATCGAATCTTACATAATAATATTGTATTGTTGCACTATTGACTATACAAATACATAAATTAGTATTCACAGGAACCGCGCAATAAACACTTATATTTTGACGTGATGAAAACTATCCTATGTCCTGTCCCGGGTCTTAAAATACGGTCTATCTTCTATCAAATTTCGTTCAAATATGTTCTACGGTTTAAGCGTTACACAATTTTCCATTTTTAATGTAAGTAGGGCTTTTTAGTTTTTACAGACAGACACAATTTTCCATTTTTAATGTAAGGCTTTTTAGTTGCCGGTCCACGTTGGATGCGAGTAGCAGGAGATCGGTCATCTTGGCGTTCATTTAGAGAGGCCTATGTCCAGCAGTGGACGGATATAGGCTGATATTATGAAAGCTTTATCTAGTCCAATATCGCATGGATCCCAGACGATATCGTATCGGTTCGTCTGAGAACATTTCAACTTGACTCGCAGGTCACGTCACAGCCTTTACAAACGCCTCCAACCTTTTCGGCCATAATACTTTTATTAATATTAAAATGTAAAAGATTCTCTGATAGAATTGCCAAAACAGTGTTGCTTGACATTTAATAACATAATATTATGTGGTCGCTTCTTTGGTACATAATGGACCAATACAACTTACAAGCGATTATGAACGTGTACTGTGTACATAATTTTCTTTTCTTTCTTTTTTCGACTATAATAATTGCCCAAGGGCAAAATACAGAGAGTGGTAAATACAGCGAAGGATAGACACGAAGTGAGAAAAGGGAGTGGAAGAGAAGAGGTGTGGCTTTCGCCCAGCAGGGGGCAATAGCGGCTGTCAATAAAATAATAATAATTGCCCAAGGGATGTCGTTCTTTGCAGGATGTGCATTGTGCATAATATACATTGTACATGCTATTAACAGCTTCACAATCATTATGATAATCATGGTTATCCACTATGGTCCAACATGACGAGGCGTTTATAAAAATGACTGGGTATGTAGAAATATCAAACCTTATGTCATTGTGTGAGTACACAATGACATAAGGTTTGATATTCAGCCTACTTTTTCGTTAATTAGGTGGATACCTTGAGTGCGTAGTGAGAAATCAGGCCAAACTGTATTCAACTGTTTGACGACTGTTTGATATAAGGAATACTTAATTGTGCCATTTACATTTATAGAGAGCGACTTATCTGTACGACAAGTTGTTTGGGTGAACTTGCTTAAAACTACTCAGTTTACAACTTTAAACGGTTGATTATTACCATGCAAAAGTACTCTAATAATAGTAATTCTTCGCATGTCGGTTTTGATGATGGCGGCTAGTTCCATTAAAACCAAGTCATCAACGCGCCCTTGGAGTATTATATACTTATATAAGCCTAAGTTTTTGCGAAATACACGGGAGCACACTTCCTTCCTTTACTCTAATGACCCATGAGCATTTCACGGTAAAATAACTTACCATGTGCGAAAAATTACTAAATTCATAGCACAGAGATTATAAAACCAGATATTTTCTGTTTTTATTAAACCGTTAACATAACAAGGGGATTATAAACACAGTTAATTAACGCAGATTTTATATATGGCTTGTAAAATATTCTAACCTAAAACAACAAGATAAAATATAAGCTGACAGGCTCTAATAATCAATTATTTTTTGTGGAAATTGCCATTTCAAACAGATAAATAAAAATTAATAAACAGTGCGGATAAAATATAGTAGCATTAATTCTCAAATTCTGAAATAAAACAAATGCTAAATGTTATACTTTTAAAACACAAAACTTTGGTCGTGTATTTCTAAGTTATTAGTACCAATAAAGAAATTGAATTAATGTGAAACCAATACTATATCACAGTTTACATTATAATATACAGTAGACCATCATTCATACTAGACCACTCGAATTAGGCCCACGCATACAATATTAATTGGATTTCAGGGAGGTTATCATGATTTTCTGTAGACAGAAAGGAAAACTATATTTCTCAGACCTGTGATCATTTTCATACAATTTATTTTTGATAACATTACGATTACTACATGAACTCATGCTCATGCCACTGATAATTTAGAAGACTTTAGTGCCATGATATTACATTTTTGACATTAAATTTTGCTGTAGAAACTAGCGAATACAATAAATTACTAAGCTCATGTTTAGCTTGTCTCTCTCTGCATAGCACTGATTTCAAGGAAACTACTGAGTTACACTACTGTATTATACTGTGTATAAAGCGGGCTGTCATTGGCAGCGTTTTATTGGGCCGGACCGCGCTATAAAGCGCTGAGATTACTCCGATAGACCTCTTAAACCTTAATTTGGATTTTTATTTAGCTGACGCAAATTCAAATTGAAATTAGAGCGTTTAAGCGCTTTAAAGTATAATCTTAAAAGTATTTTAAACTGTAGCAATTTATATTAGCCGTATATTTTGCGTCTTCAGAGGTTGTGATGATTATAATTTATAACAATAATGTTTGGATTTGTCTGAAAATATCAGTCCATGCGCTTTGCTTTAAGGTGTTCCCTCACCGCGATCGTTCACATTATATTTATTTATTTATTTATTTTACACTCTATGTACAATGTATGTACAATGGCGGACTTAATGCCATAGGGCATTTTCTACCAGTCAACCATTGGGTGGTAGCAGAGACAAAGCTAAAAAGAAACACAGGTGCTTTCTATTTAGAAAAAAAACCAGACATTCAAGAAATAAATAATGAAATACATATATAATAAATATTAAATACTGATATAGACAATAACAAATACTAGGCATACTAATATAATATACAAATCAAGTTACACGTAATATTATAATTACATACTAATACTACTATGGCGATTGATATGATATATAAGCTATACAATACAATATATACATTATACATATACATAAGTTTATACATACATCCATATAAAACATTGAGTAACGTATACTGTGTTATACTTATGATTCTGCTAATTTATTTAGATAGAGCAGTCGGACTCTACGTTTGAACGTATCTCTGGTTGGGCTTAACCTGATTTCCGGAGGTAGGGCGTTCCACAGCGAAATAGCCTGGACGTGGAAGGAAGAATGGACTAGACTGGAGCGATGAGATGGGCAACCGAGCCGAGCATTATATGAGGAGCGGAGTGTTCTTTCGTGATTGTCGCAGAGGTATTGAAAGTGTGACTTTAGGTAATCAGGAGAATTGGGGGAGTTCAGGAGTGTATAGAGCATACACAGGGCTCGCACTGAACGACGTTGTTGTATAGGCAACCAGTGCAACTCAGTACGATAAGAAGATACGTGGTCATATTTCCGGAGATTGTATATAAACCTAATGCAGTTGTTAATGAGTCGGTCATATTTGTCAAGCTTGTCAGCATTGAGGTCCAAATGCAAGCTTGTCAGAATTGAGGTTTTGATGTGTGTCGGTAAAAAGTTTTTGTGGCGGTAAAGCAAACGCAATATTCCGGTGACTCTCTGACAAACTGAAGCAGTCTGTGTTTGCCAATCGAGAGTGGAGTCTATGTGTAATCCGAGATCTTTTACACTTGAGCTGAAATTAATTACAGAGCCTTCAAACATTACTGGTGGAAGAGATGCTACGTCTACCCTACATATATAACGAGGACTACCCAGTAAGATAGCTTGACACTTACTAGGGTTAACTGATAGCTAAAAGTGCGCGTCGCCTTTATTTGTAGTTGGAAATGTGAATAGATATTTTCATTAGTGTGCGTACCCGACGGAGCAGTCAGTAGCGAGCGAGCCATGTACGCGTGTATAGATATGGTCACTCACACAACTAAGGGCGACGCGCACTCGTAGATTGCAAGAACTATACCTCCCTGACTGACGAGCATTCGCGTGTAATGTAAAATTTTACTTTGAGCATTCCATAGCTAGTTTATGTATCATTACAATGCTCGGTTTGGTATCATTACATAAGGAGCGCATTGTAATGCTCGGCTCTCCTCCCTTACTGATGTAATGCTCGACTTTGT
Organism: Polyommatus icarus; assembly: GCA_937595015.1. Classification (NCBI taxonomy): domain Eukaryota; kingdom Metazoa; phylum Arthropoda; class Insecta; order Lepidoptera; family Lycaenidae; genus Polyommatus; species Polyommatus icarus. The sequence goes on from OW569332.1 coordinate 17,512,250, forward strand.
AACGTTACATTACAAGCGAATGCTCCCGGTGAGGGAGCACCTTCTCATAAAAAGCTGATTAATAGATCGACAAGACCCAATTTTGTCCTACCTTCAACGTTTGCATATTATGTCCGTTGCATTGTTTAATTTATTTATTGTTAAACTGCTAAGATCCTAGTGCAATTTGTGTCCTTTTGCTGTAGAGAATCTTTAAAAAAACTTAGTCCTCCAAGTATTTTAACTCTGACCGGCTCAAAAAACTAATATAGAATAACCGCAATATTGATAATAAGTAATAACCGATCAGGCCTCAACAAAAGGCTTCGTGGCTGCCGCTGGCAATGTTTTGTCCACTAGACAAAGAGGCCGATATGAAATCTTGCCATATTGCTCATAGAACTTTCCGTAATAGTATAGTTCTTAAACTCTTATAGTGTAATAATGCAATAATATAAGCCATGTTCATAACTGTTGATTCAAACCGCAACTCGACGCGTAAATGCATTTCTAAATTTATATGGATTTGACAGATTCGAAAGACATCTCACGCAATTGAAATCTGTCAAATCCATACAAATTTATGCTGCGCCGCGCCTCGCCTCGCCTCGTCGCGTTGCGGTCTGAATTGACCCTCAAGTTAATGGTTTGTAATTTTTTTTAAGGCGGAGTGTTTTATTGTTGAACGAGTGAGATTTGATGGATGAAGATCCACTTAAATATAGATTTCGTTCGATTAAGGCTAAAGCCTATTTACCAATCTCGTCGTCTATTAACTTATTTAAGCAATACGAAAACAATTGCATAAAATTAAAATGTTAATTATTGCAGATAATTTTAACGGCAAAGGTGCATCACACAATACTGAAACGAAAAATATAATGTTCCTTATGAATGTCGGTTAAAAAATAGTTCTTATATTTTGTAACCTTTGTCCACAAATAACTTATCTTCTCAACGTGTCAGCCCATTTCTTTCGCGTTTTTCTACCGGTTTAATAAAAACGCAATATTGTATGCAATTGTTATTTTTTAATATCGTGCCAACAATGGCTGGGTGACATCAATCCTGAACCTAATATCCATGACGTTGACTGATGGTGTGTTTTGATGTTGTTTCAATGACTCTATAACCGTAATATAATGTTTTGGCACGTGGATGAAACTTAACAACAGACTGCGTAGTCAAAACGGATTCGCTACATTCTAGCGAAGTTAGGGTTAATTCAGACCGCAACGCGACGAGGCGAGGCGAGGCGCGGCACACACAAAATTAAGTTTACTTTTCCACAAAAATTTACTGTACCCAGAAACCATCACGTTTATTGAAAGTCAACTCTATTTTGAGTACTACGGTCGATCATTGAATGTGGAACTGCACAATATGGCGTTAAATTGCCTCTGTGACTTTGAGCAGGCCATATTGTCATATTTCGGCTGATTGTCACTTAGAGCCTGCGAGTGATCTCTGATAGATCCTAATGAACTCAGCTCATATGAACCATGGCTTTAATAATCCTAGTACGAAACGGTTGTGGAAGAAGAAACAGGATTCAAAATATTGAAGGGGGATCATACAACAAACATGTTTTTTTTTTGGGGAGTGCCTCCGCTGCCGGCGCCGGCTCTCAAAAATATCAGTAATGGGAGCCGGCGGTAAGTATACTGCCGGCAGCCGAGATATAAAACAATTACGGCTGCCGGCGCTGGCACTCAAAATGGGAGCCGGTGATAATGCGTAAAGCGCTAGGTTCCAGTCCCGATACACAAATTTTAAAAAGAAATAATTATAATCTCAATTAATATAATATTCGACTTTACCGATTTCCAAAGGTGAAATAGTTAGTTAAGTAGGTACTTACTTGTTCGGCTGTGGATGTTTTAGTTTTTTGTGATGCATTTTCTTAGATTAGCTTTACCTTAGCTATCTTTTTTCAAAAAAGTAAGATTTTGCACCACAGCTACATATTATAAGCCCCGTGGTATACTTCCGAAGGTACCTACTGAACAGAACTTTAGATTCCTTATACATATTAGAGAGTTTCAGCGTTGTTTAAAGAAGCAAATTGTATTATGCTACTACGCAGATCACATTTATCAGCATCATCAATACCACCACTAACCCATCAAGATTCAAGCCCCATACGAGCACCGGGGATTGCGTCAACAATAGAATACAATAGCATTTGCAAGAATCCCCGATCGAAGGATTCAAATATGCATCCTTACAATATGACTATTTATGACCTTATTATTTGTACTTTTCATAGTCCTTTAGCTCAAGACCCTTGGTACTCGAAGACCCACACCACAGGGCTATTACGTTACAAGTGACTGACTGACTGACCTATAGATCAAAATTCTAACCCACTTCCAGATGACCTAGAAGGCTGAAATTTGGAATCCAGCTCGGTAATTGTATGAAAGCGTAGGGAAAAATCAGAAAACAAAAAAATCGGTCAAGTGCGAGTCGGACAGAGCGAAACTAGACAAAAATTGTGTTTTTTGTATGGAGACCCCCCTTAAATATTTATTTTATTTTACTTTTAGTATAAATTGTGAAAATAAAAATATGATTAAAGATTTTGTGAAATTTTCAAGTATCTACCGGCTGCCATTATTGATTTTGAGCAAAAAAGGCCAAAAAATCACATTTATTGTATGGGAGCTCCCCGTAAATATTTATTTCTGAAGTGAAAAAACTTTAGGAAATTAATAAAAGGTGACTCTATGCATAGACCGCAGAAGTATGTCTGTCTGTCTGTTACCTCTTCATGCCCAAATTGCTTGTAGCGATTGTTCTTGGTATGGAGATATAGTTTGAGTCCCGGGAATAGACATAGAATTCTTTTAATACGTCTGTCCGTCTGTCCATCTATCTGTCTGGACGGACGGACGGACAGACGGACAGCTGTCCGTCCGTCCTTCCGTCCGTCCGTCTGTCTGTTTGTTTGTTAGACAGCTATAATAATAGCTACTTTACTTCCGCACAATAAGCTGTACCCTATAGTTAATGGTTGGAAATATACTTCTGTTATACCGTAGTATTCCAATTTATTATTATTATTCCTCCTGATGGTAGCTGCTTTTTCCATTCGCTTGAATTTCCTTTGTTTTATTAGTCTGATACTCAATAAGGCTTAAGGGCTATTTCCCCTTCTTCCTGATTAGTTTCAGATAGGCCATCCACAACTTATCTGACAGATGAAGGATCTGTCAGTTTAGTTTCAGATAGGCTATCTATACTCGTCGGAAAGTAGTGAAACAACACCTTAAGGTTGCGTATGAATATAGTCGAATATTGTGTATGTTTGAACTGGGAAGATTAAGATGTCTACTATGTCTACCCTTGCTCGGAAAGTTTTCTTTACAAAAAGTAATGATATCCCTTCAAAAACATTAAATATGTAAAAATGGAAAGCCAAGTTCCATACAAACATTATTCTTGTCTATGGACTTCGCCGTAAAAAGGATGGAGATCTAAATGAGTGCCAAGTTCCATAGAAAATCGAAATATTATGTATGTATAGGAACCAAATAACATTATGAACAAATAATAGAGTATATTTCTTTGCTTTATTGAATATGTATAACAATTAATGTTATTTAAATAATTTGAGATCTTAAACTAGATTAGATTCTACTTGGCTAGTTTTCATCAGAATTAAAATGTTCAATAACTTTATGAAATGGCTGATGTAATGAAAACTGGCCAAGTTAGATCTAATCTAGTTTGAGATCTCACATTATTTAAATAACATTAATTGTTATAGATATTCAATAAAGCAAAGAAATAGACTCTATTATTTGTTCATAATGTTATTTGGTTCCTATACATACGTATTTAGATTTTCTATGGAACTTGGCACTCATTTAGATCTCCATCCTTTTTACGGCGAAGTCCATAACCAAGAATAATGTTTGTATGGAACTTGGCTTTCCATTTTTACATATTTAATGTTTTTGGTGGGATATGTATTACTCCGCCGACTTTTATTCGATAAACGATAGTATTGGCCAAATTGATTGGCGACACGAATTTAATTATAGGTCATTCGAAGGTGCCGTCTCCTTTTTCTACGACACCATTTATAACTTGCGGGACTCTTACATACCTACTAAAATTGTAACCCCTGGCCAAAGATATCCTCCTTGGTACAGGAAACCGTTAATTAAAATACTAAAGGAAAAGTTAAAATTTCATAAAAAATTTAAAAAGTACGGAAACATTAGTGACTATAATTCATTCATTTTACTGCGACAGCGCGCTAAAGAAATCGAACGTGATATATTTAACAATTACATTACAAGTATTGAAGACAACGTATTAAAAACTCCAAAGTCCTTTTGGTCGTATGTAAGATCTAAAAAAATAAACAATGCATATCCAGCAATTATCTAAATTAGGAGACATAAGTTCCAGTGACGGCGATGATATCTCAAACATGTTTAACAATTATTTTCATTTAAATTTTCTTTCTCGGCCCAGCACTAGTAATGACCCTTGTCTAAATCACCCACGCTCTTCCATCTCGAGTAACACTTCGATGTGTGTATCTGACATCCATACAATTGATGTACGTGAATCGGAAGTACGCAAACTACTAGAAGGGATTGATTTAAACAAATCTGCGGGACCAGACCACATTCCACCGATCCTAATTCGCAAATGCGCTGAATCCCCGACCCCTCCACTCACGTTACCCTATAGAAGATCACTCACCGAGGCAGTCGTGCCGTCTATCTGGAAATCGGCTTTCATAACGCCGATTCACAAAAAAGGGCCGAAGGATATAGGCCAGTATCTAAACTGTGTCTTTTTGCAAAACTGCTTGAAAGGATAATTTATAATCAACTGTATCCTATCCTAAGTCCAATTATCACTACGTGTCAGCACGGATTTATGCGTGGGCGGTCCACTACTACCAATCTCATACTTTGTAGTGACTATTTGTCTGAGTGTATGTCAGAGCGCACGCAGGTTGATAAAATCTACACTGATTTTACAAAATGTTTTGATCGTCTGGATCATTACATACTGCTGTACAAGTTGTCTGCAATAGGAATTAGGGGAAACCTCTTCAGATGGTTCTCCTCTTACGTCGACAATAGATGTCAATTTGTTGTTCTTAAAGGTTACACATCTAGGCCTATGTTCATACCATCAGGTGTGCCCCAGGGCTCGTTATTGGGACCCTTGTTATTTAATATTTTTATCAACGATATTATCAATTTTTTCAAATATTCAAAGGTACTGCTATTTGCCGACGACTTGAAAATTTTAAGCCAAATCAGAACCATTGACGATCATATTCGCCTCCAGGAGGATCTTAATTGACTCCTTGACTACTGCCGTCGTAACCAACTAGATTTAAATGTCACCAAATGTGACGTATGCAGCTTTACTCGTAAGACCACCCTAATTCACTACGACTACAAAATTACAGATGTATCATTAACTAGAGTCAACAAGATAAAAGACCTGGGCGTTACGTTTGATTCTAAACTTTTATTCGATTGTCACATAGACGACATTATTAAAAAAGCCGCTCAAGCCTTGGGATTCATAATACGCGTCTTCGTTAATTTCAGACACATTAAAACTCTTAAAATCCTTTACTGTAGTTTTGTGCGCAGCCATCTTGAGTACTGCTCGTCTGTCTGGAACCCAGTTTACGATATATATACTAACCGTATTTAAAACATCAGAAGAAATTTCTTAGATACGTGCAATTCAGATCTGGAACGTACTTGAACAATTATTTCGATCGCTGCAAAAAATTCCATCTACTGCCTTTATCTGCTAGACGAAAAGTATCAGACCTGGCTCTTCTTATTAAGTTAGCCAACAGCTCAGTGGATTGCGCTGATCTCACCAACAAAATCCAACTTCGCGTTCCAGCACCCTCGAGAAGAAAGCGTGACAGTAGTGTGTTTTCGCGGGTTCTGGATCACGATTCTGGGTCCACCCCTCCCCCGCTCACGGCTCGCAAACTTTCTCGATCACTTTTTGTCGGTTTGAGCGGCGACATCGCCTAAAAAAAGAGTTTGGTGTCAAAATAGGGGTTTTGAAGCACGCATTTTGTGTTTAACTTTCATTATCTACTATCACCACGTTCCATTGTTCCTTCATAATTACAATCGCTACTTATTGCATTGTTATGCTCGCCTCAGTGTCCTATTGTTCGACCTGGCTTATTGCTTACGTCACCTTGCTTTCTTACAAGATTTTAAATAAATATGAATGATAATTAACTAATGAATTATTGCAAATTAAAAGTACCTAATAATTAATTATGTATGTCACCCGATCATTTGATGGACTTCGTAAACATACGACGACGCGGTGCGCAAACTGAGTCTTTTAGATTTCAAATAAATATGAATGATAATTAACTAATGAATTATTGCAAATTAAAAGTACCTAATAATTAATTATGTAGGTCACCCGATCATTCGATGGACTTCGTAAAAATAGGAGGCCCCGGCGCGCAAACTGAGTATTTTTTTAATAATATAATTAAAGCTAAGGTTAAAATAAAACTTTGGTTTACTTTCAAACAAATTATTTATTTCGTATTACATACCACAGTTCAGAAAACAAGATTGAAACATTTTATTCAAAAACATATCATTTTTAAGCGTGTCACTACCAAATTCAGTCTGAAACTCTGACAATGACTTGTTATGAAACTTGTATAACAAGTACATTAAACAGTACTCTCCATACACAGAAGTTCAATCATTTTGTAGCCTGATAGTATTATAACGCCATTTCCTTGCATGATGGCGTTTTAATACTATCAGGCTATAAAATGATTGGACTTCTATGTGTGGAGAGTACTGTTTAATGTAGTGGTGGACCCAGAATCGTGATCCAGAACCCGCGAAAACACACTACACGTGACCTACTGCATATTCAACAATATAGTACTAATTATCGCCAGAATTCTTATATTATCAGGGCTAGTAGAATGTTCAATGAAATATCTCGAATGATTTTCATCTTTTAATCATCTTTTAAGAAGGAATTTAATAATTTCTATTTTGATTTTAGCCTGCACAATTCTACTACTTAATTAGTTATCAATTCTTGTTCTGTTTTTCTAAATTGTTTCTAAAATTCTAAATTGTGACCATTGTCTATCGCTGCCTTGTTTTTATTAGCATTTTTCTATATGTGGAAACTTTTAATTGGCCTTCTTGTACTGTATATTTAGATTCTATGTGTATGTTAGCTGTAAGTTTTCCAAAAATTAATAAAATAAAATAAAGACTGATGTTTTTGATCATTATTCTGTCATTTGACAAGCGATGTTTGCCGAATAGGCGCCGGCAGCCTATTCGGCAAACATTGCGTGACTTCGGCAAACTTCGGAGTTCGGAAAACAGCGCCGGCAGCCATTTCAGCAACCGGCGCCGTCAGCGGAGGCACTCCCTTTTTTTTGTCCTTTTTTGATCGGTTAGAATATTGGCAATAGGTAGGACTCTTGAAATTTTTGCGAATAATTATGTGTATTCTTTACTTTTGTAATAAATAATGAAATTACTTAAATAAAATAAATATTTAATTAAATTATTTTTTTTTAATCATTTATTGTGCACAAGAAATATTAACAAAATAACAATTTACACACAGTAAGACGTCACAAAGGGTCTGCTTATTTCTAATAGAAATCTCTTCCAGCAGCCCTACGGAGAGAGAATCAAAAGAAATTATTAGTTAAAACTCATAAAAAATCTTTTAAATTAACTGATTATTCATATTCACAAAAAGTAGTGCACAATATACCTCTTTCGTTTTGTTTGAAAGTTCACTTTGGAGTAGACCTAAAGATATTAATATAAGTAATGGCCACTGAAAATGAATTAATTGTTCCTAAATTGAATAAATTATGGGAATTAACTTTATTACTTACTTAAGTTTTAATATTTAGGATCATAAATTTGATAAATAGAATTTACGATTTTAGTGTAAGATGTAAGCTTAAAAGCACAAAAACAAATAAATCCTGTACTATAACAATACTATACTGTACTCGGCGTGACATGGCGGTAGCGGTCATTGACTCTTTTCAGATTCAGATTGTCAAAAACTTGTCATTTTCTATACAAAGCCGCGATTGACAACATCTGACACTTCATTGTCAATCGCAGTTTATATAGAAATTGACAAGTTTTTGACAGGGAGTCAATGACCACTACCGCCATGTTTCGCCGAGTATAGTATAGATCCCGAAATGACAGAATCCTGCGGCAACCGTACATTTTCTTGCAGCATAACCTTGCCTGCTTCCACTGTGCCGTTTTAGATGAAACAGAGTAAGACACTTTGAATTCCTAAAAATGATAAAGCGTAGTTTTTAGGGTTCCGTGCCCAAAGGGTAAAAACGGGGCCTTATTACTGAGACTTCCATGTCTGTCCGTCTGTCCGTCTGTCTCTAGACTGTAACTCAAGAACCGCTAAAGCTAGACTTCTGAAATTTTCAAAGATTATGTTGACTGGTGCCGTTATCACAACAAATAATAAAATCAAAATTAAATAAACATTAAATAGGTGTCAAACATAATTTTTTTGACCTTTTTTGCTCGTAATCAATAATGGTAACAGGTAGTCACTTAAAATACTCAAAATATTATAATTATATTTTTACTTTAATAATCTTAATATATATATATATATCATTCTTCTGTGAGTGTGTATGTCACTGAACTTCTCTCAAACGACTGGACCGATTTTGATGAAATTTTTTGTGTGTGTTCAAGGCGATCTGGGAATGGTTTAAATTCACAATTTTGTCCGCTGGACAATGTTTTTTTAATTAATTTTTAATTTATTAGTAGTTGTTGATTTTGGAATGTTTTACATTGGATCCGACAGACGGCGCTACTATCGCAGTGTCAAATTTTAAATAATATTCGAATTCGAATTTTAATTTTAGTCTGTCCCGACAGTTAGCGCTGCGATCAAATAAAAAAAAATATGGCAAAGAAACGTTTGCCGGGACAGCTAGTTAATAATAAAATTAAAATAAAATAAATATTCAAGGGAGGCTCCCATATTAAAAAAAAACACACGATACGGAACCCGTCGTGCGCGCGTCCGACTCGCACTCAGCGGATTTTTTTACCTTACGGTATTTAAACAAATTTCTGCTCAAACAAAGAGCAAACCAAGTAATAATCAAAACATAGCCCAGTATTTTAACCTACTTAGCACCCTAGTAGACCTAATCCGGCAAAATCATTATATCATAATCATAAGACCCTCGTAAATACGCACTAAAGATCGCTATTCCCACTTTAACGGCCCGAGATAATGAAATAGTTATCCGGCAAAGTTAAAACGACTTGCCAAGAAATACCATTAGATATAAAACTGCAATTATAATAAGAATGTTTTATAATTAAAATCGTATTATGAAGCCAGCCTTGAACGATTACTTTTAGTTTTATGTTACAACGTTACTGGTCTGACATTTTAAGGCCAGGTTAAGCTTAGATCTATATATTATAAATAAAAAATAATTTCAAATTTCGTTAGTCGCGCTAAAATTCGAAAATGGCTGAACGGATTGGGCTGATTTTAGTCTTGAAATATTCGTGGAACTCTAGGAAAGGTACCTGAGAAAATTTAGGAATTAAGTAATATACAGTTCACGGGTAATCTAATGTAAGACGTGCTATAATATGTTTAACTAATTTTATTTTATACTTTACTAGATGATGCCCGCGACTCCATTACGCCAAGACTCGTTTCGGGAACCGTACATTTTTTCGGGGCAAAAATATCCTATGTCCTTTCCCGAAACTTAAAATATTTCCATGCCAAATCTCAGCAAAATCGGTTCAGGTAACAGACAGACAGACACACTTTCGCATTTATTATATTAGTATGGATTTTGTCTTCGTGGTTCAGTGGCTTAGAGCGTGGCTTTGGATTCGGTCATAGGTTCAATTCCCGCGTTGGAAAAATGCTTGATTACGACAATGTAGGCTGATCACCTGATTGTCTGACAGGAAAGATGATCTATGCGTCGGATAGGCATGTAAAAAGTCGATTCTGTGCCTAATCTCTTCTCTTGCCTGTCGTGGAGTTCGGTTATGAGAATGTGGATAATAAAAAGCGAGGGCTCTTCTGTATTGCGTACACACTTAAGCACTATAAAATAGCTCCTAAGTAGCTGACCTTTTTTATGAAACCGGTCACCGTCACAGTATGGGCATGGGAAGCAAGATATTGCCCTTGACCAAGATGTGGACTTACTTCCTGTAAGACTTTACTAAAAGGTTCTATCAACGAAACCGGTGTGGGAAGAATTATGAGCCTTAGAAAGTATATTGCCCTTGACCAAAATATGGACTTACTTCCTGTAAGACTTTACTGAAAGGTTCTATCAACGAAACCGGTGTGGGAAGAATTAAGAGCCTTATAAGTATATTGACCAAAATATGGACTTACACTCTCTCTCCCTCCTGTCTGTAGCGAGCCTTACAAAAAGGCTATTGCAGTTGGAAACGAGGAAATTCCCATAAACACAAGTTAACCATGGGGTCGGTAATCGCATGATCACAGCTGTTATTAACTACATAACTCCTGACACGCCGTTTTATTTCCAGTTAACTTCGGGTTTAGGACTTATAAATTAGTTTTTTAATCTGTAAGTTTTAATGGGTGGTTGAAGTTATTGTGGAATATGCTAGATAGAGTACTACAAACAAGGATAGTTAAAACAATTCCCTATGCATAATTTAAAAGATTGTGAGGATGGGTGAGTTTTTGTACGTAGTAGTAGTACGTAGCCAGAGGTAGTAGAATCTGTAGAACAATAATTCTCAAACTTTTTTGGTGGCAGAATATTTTAAAGAATTGTCATTTTTAACGGACCCCAAAAAACATATGTTTTGTTTTTGAATAAATTGTCTCCTGCTGATGTCAGTTTGCTGATCAATTTATGTTTCGTTTGTGGAGACCACTGGGCACTAAGGGCCTGTATTCACTTTGATTAGTGCAAGTGCAGGTGATTAGGGCAGGTGATTAGTAGGTAATCAGGAGAAAGCCAGTATGGACAGCGACTGATTAGTGCAAGTTCTTTTTTTTCATCGAATCACTAATCACCTGCACTAATTACCTGCACTTGCAGTAATCAAAGTGAATACAGGCCCTTACACACACACTACAAGGCCTTTGCGGGGCCCCACAACTCCACGGGGCACAATTTGAGAGCATTTTTCGGAGTGAGAGACTCCGTAAAACGCGACGAAATAGTACAAACAGCTTTGCTTTAAAAACAATAACACGTTACGAATATCTAATGACACTTTAATATTTCAGGACTGCAATTTTAAATGCAAAAGTTTGTTCGCGCTGACTAATTGTTGCGAACTGTAGAAACTTCCCGAGACGCGGGAGTTGTACAACTGTCGAGGGAAATCCCACAGACAAAAACAAGAATAGATTAATTTTTCCTCGTAAATATTTTGTAACTTCCTGAATTTGTGGCATAAAGTACAGATATAATGAGATTATCCAGGAAAATATTCTTAAGCTGACCACACATATTTTGTCAGCACCGTACGCGTCGAACGCACCGCATAGTACACGAAATGCGGCGCGTGCAGTGCGGACGAATGTGCGAGGTTTCACATCATTTCATACAACGAATTCTAAAATGCGACGCGTGCTTACTGATAAAATATACACGATCACCTTTAGACAACTCTACATTTTTTTTGGCGGAATACACAGACATAGATCAAGATAGATACCGCATGTGTATGTACTTGATACTTGTTGTACCATCGAGGAAATTGATCCCTATGCATTTAAGAGACCAACACGTCATTTGGTCGATCATGTCAATTCAATGTTAATTGTGATCTGTCGGCTTGGTTTGACATAATGCGACCAAACTACGTAGGTCCCCCATCTGCATAGGAATCAACTTCTCTGATAGTACTTGAAGATAATGAACTAAGACAGAATGGTAGGACATTTTGAATCACAATTCACAATGCTTCTCAGGCCAGGAACTCTTCTTCAGGCCTAATAATACCTGGTTGCTAATATCAAAATATTTATAAAGCAAAGAGGCCTTTGCAAAACAATAATGCTTAGCACAAACCTACGCGACCACGCGACTGCGGCAGCGTCAATACAAAACACACATTTGACAAGTTGTCAAATGTGTATTTTGTATTGACGCAGTCACGTGGTCGCGTAGGTTTGTGCTAAGCATAAACACAATTGGTAAGTAATAATATCAAAAATGTCAAAATGTTTTAAATCTGTTTATGACATTTAAATTGATTTATTATCATCGAAAACTAAAAGGTAAATTATATAAGCATCAAGCACTATACATTATTGTATGGGTATAAAACCTTAAAACGTTATTTACTAGTAAAACAATGTTCAGAAGGTAAGGAAACACTGCTCTAAGCTTTTCAATTCCTAATTTGAAAAACATTTTGTTTCTACATCGAAATTCATAACACTTTTCCATTTAAAACACAAATACAGAATCCTTTTTTATCAAAGAATTTTAAAACCGTCAAAGCCATTTAACTATTTCACAACCAATAATTTAAATCGTGAAAAAAAAAACAAATATTTAATGGAGTCCTCGAAAAATTGGGTCGGGCTTGCTTGGAGTACATTAAGCGGGAACCTATAGCGGGCGGAGTCCACAAAAATTTAAAATATTTAACCGTAACGTAGTATGAAATATGGCGGTGTACACACTAGGCGATAAAAACTGGCCCAGCTACGAATGATTTCATAGTGTCCATGTGTCCATACTCTCATCCCCTGTTTTTTTGTGTCAATATAGTTTACTTTTGCACATCACCGTTTTCCTGGATGTATCACTGTTAAGAATGTTAAAAGGTTGCCTGGAAGAAATTGCTTCAAAGTAATAAGGCCGCCTTTGTGTACATGTGTGATTTATCAATAATTGTTGTTTATATTTAAGTATTTTTGTGCACAATAAAGTATATTTGTTTGTTTGTTTGTTTGTTTTTTCCGCTCATTATTTTCTTTTTACTTCCTTTAGGGCCTTCCTTAGGGCGTGTTATCACGTGACATAATATGCTGCCAGTTACAGTATGTCTGTGTGTTGCCTCTTCATGCCCAAACCGCTGAACCAATTTTGGTGAAATTTGGTATGGAGATACTTTGAGTCCCGGAAAAAGATATATTAATATGATACTTTATATTGCGGAAAAATGTACGAATCTCGCGCGAAAACTAATTTTGGCGCAACGTAGTTGCGGATATCATCAGCTAGTTATATTTAATTCCATACAATTTTAGTAAGTTTTATTCGATAAATTCGATAGTGTAGTTAGTACTGCACTATCGAAATTATCGAATTACACTTTAAGGCCCAGTATAAAATGATCGAAAGTTTTTATTTGAGTCGCTTAGTACGAACACACCCTTACCGCAGTAGAAATTGTGGCTGAAATATTAAGTTACGTGTTTCAACGCCACGTTTTATATGCAAGCATTTTTTTGGTTTTTCATAACTGTTAATAATTAAAACGGTCATATTTTAATAATTGTCACAGTTTTTTTTTTACTTTTATTAACTGAATATTTTGATAATTAATACTGTCTACAGCCAAAGGTATAAAAAGTGGCCAAAAATGGCCAAGGCCATAAAAAAATCTTTATTAATTAAAAATTCTATACTATCCATATTTTATATACTTAACTCATATCATAAATGCGTAATTCTTTGTTACCTCTTCACTTTTAAATCGCCAAATAAATTTATAGTAAAATTGGTATCGTATACGTATACTTTGAGTCGAAGGAAAGTAATAGTTTTATTCTAAAAATATTTGAAGTTCCCGCATGAGCAACAAACTACGAAGAAGTGCAGGCAACGACTAGTAAAATTTAACTTGTACAAAAATGAAGCTATTGTCTACATAATAATATTTTTGTGACAAATTCAAAATATTAGCTCTTGTTTTTGTAGCAAATATTTTTAAATATTGATGTGCAAAAACAAATTGCATTCGGACACAATTGAAATGGATTAAAATACAAATTGGACGCCTAATAGAATCGCAGCTTTTCGAGTATTTCCAAACACACGACAGTTAGATGAAAAATGTGTGCAAAAATTCTCAACAATTTATGTTTATATATATATATATATATATATATATATATATATATATATATATATATATATATATATATATATATATATATATATATATATATATATATATATATATATATATATATATATATATATATATATATATATATATATATATATATATATATATATATATATATATATATATATATGTATGAAGTAAAAAATAAAACATGACATAAATTATTCTATCTGGAATAGAAGAGTAGTTGAGTATTTCGTCCTATAAAATATGTTCGTCCCAGTGGGACGAATCGCTGGCTGGAAAAAAAATTCGCTAAGTCTAGCCATTCATCCCACTTTGACGAACATTTATGGGGCAAAAGACTCAACTTCTCGAATATAAGTCGTCTGCGTTGTTTTCGTCGTTATGTCAAGAAATCCTTATTAGCAAAAATTTATGGTGGACGGCGGACTTGTTGCGTCTATTCACGACTGGCTAGCCTGACTGGTATGCTTCCAGTGAGCTAAGCATGGTTAACATTGAAACGGTTTCTTTCTACGGAATAGTAGACGGATTTGTCACTAAAATCTCTCAGTGTGTCCATTATTTCCTGATCTAATGTAGTTATGCCTGCGTATCGTCGCGCAAACCAGCAATATTTAGGCTATAGGCGCGGCGCAGACGACAGACGTGTGCTTTACTGCGTGTAATTGCATAGGTTCTATTTCCACGGACTAAGAAGTACGTCACGGATTGTCTGTCGTCTGCGCTGCGCCATATTCGTTAGCCTGCTTTGATAGTGATGTTCGAGCTATGAGAAACCCTGGACATAATATAAGCCTCCATTTACTTCCCTGTAGATTGGAAACGGAGCGGTTTGTACAGGATTATTCGGTTACAGAGCTTCCATTGCGACTGCGATACAGACATAACTTGATTTTATGTAGGCTAGTGCATTCGTATGATTTCTAGGTTTCTAGGATCAGTTATTTCCAAAGTGATCTCATGGCTACCTTTATGGGGTCCACAGGAGACTCTGCGGCGCTTGAAAATTAGATAGAAATAATTCAAGAACTAAAATTTTGGCTTGTATTTTTAGAGCTCAGCGATTTTACATAAAATGTTTATAGATAGATCAAATCTCCAGTATTTTTCAAAAATTAAAAAAATGGCAGTCCCCCAATCCAACAAAATATTTTAAATACTTATTATAAGGAATAAAAGAGTCTGCCAGAGCTAAGATGTTATTTCTGACTGAGATGTTAAATTTTAACATCATAAGTTCAAATCTTTTTATAAAAAACAGGAGATTTATATTTTGAAGTTGGGAATTGGAGTTTATAATATAATTTACTATATACTATATAACATTTACTATAATATTTACTATATAATATATTAGTATTCTTAAAAGTTCAGAAAATGCTTGAAAAATCACCCGGTATACGCCCACAATATTTTCGGAGATGAGAATTGTAGACAATCTATTTTCGTCCTCGACAAAATTTGTTTTTGAATTTTAAAATTGCAGAAACAGAGCTTTGAGATTCAACTTTCTTACGAGATATATTCGTAAGATAAAGGACAACCGAAACTCCTGAAACTATATTTTATCGTTTCGTATTCGCAGCTCGGTAAATTTATGAGACAAGTTACATCAAGACTCTAGTTGCAAAAACGTTATTATTTTATTGCAATAGCAAAATTTACATTACAAAAGATGTCACTATGAGAGAAGTTGATTCGGCTGACCAACGTTATTTGGTTGCATTATGTCAAACCCATTACCCAGATCGCGTATCGAATTGATATAACCCGACCAAATGAAGCAAGTCCATCATCTGCTTATGAATCAATTTCTTAGAATTAGATGGTACAAATTTCTAAGAAACTGTGGCTGTTGAATATACGACTAGAAATATGCCTGACACGCTTAAACAAGCAATTAAGATGAAGTTTGGTATGAAGATATTTAAAAGATGAAAAAGGATGTCTAAGGGCAGTTTTTCTTGCGACAAAATGTACGGTGTCCGCGCGATAAATAAATTTTCGCTTAACAGAGTTGCGGGCGTCAGCAGATAACATTTAAAAATAATAAATGAAGGGCCTATTTTACCACTTTCTGATAAAGTGCGGAATAGGCTATTCACAACTTTTTTGACAGATTCTCCATACTTTATCAGTCAAGTTAATTGGTGGATAGCCTATTCGGTACTTATCAGGAAGTGGTGAAACAGGCCCTTAAATAACGAAATTTTCCAGCAATGCTTCCAGCAAATGAACTCTCTCGATCATACCAGCTTTTAAACAAACTACGACCCATACAGTTAAAAAGTAGTTAAACAAAACCTTAATTTCAACAATTCGTCATCAAAATCCACGTTTTACGTTCTCAAGAATTGTACCATAGGAAAGATGTTAAAATAATTCAGACTACTTTATCCTCAGTAAATAAAATAGATGAAAGATTGGTGAACAGATGCTTGGTGAGGCGGAAAAAGGTCCTTATTATCCCTCAACGCAAAACAAACGCTTAGATCGTGGTGAAGCGTTGAAAAATATTTTCAGATATTTTTTCACCAAGTTTTTGCACCGCATCATAAAATATTTTAGTCCAAAAATCTGTTTTACTTGGTGTGGAATTTCGTTCGACGTAAGTTTTCTGAGTTTCAAACATTGAAATACTAAAAAAATGTAATATTGTCAAAAACGGTTCCGTGCAATGGCTACCGCTATTGTTCATAATAGCATCCATGAGTGGCAACTGCTGTCATGGGTTATTGTTACTATTTTGGGGACGGCATAAGCCGAACTGGTGGTCATTTGATACGCAGGTTGTTTTTAAGTATCTCGAGAAACGACCTATATAATATTATGCTATACCAATCACAATAAAAAGTGAGTAAGTGTTTTTTTCCATTGCTGTATTTAAACGTAGGAACTAAAAAAACCTTAAAAGCTTTAAGCTTACTCCTGATCTATAGAACGTTAAAATATAAAAGGCCTTACAATCTTTTCCCTAAACTGTACTAACAAGACATCTACGGCTCATTACTCTAGGAAATTTATTCCAAAGAGTTCCGTCTATATTATGGAAGAGGATTCTCGCCTTGTGAAATTGGAATATGGCAGCAAATTATAATAACCGTTTTCCTTTCAGACTCTTTTAAATACTTTTTAATCGGTTTTTCGTTAATTTCCTTTCATGGTTATAAATGGTTTCGTAAAATTCATCTTCTTTTATGTTGCTTAATGCTCGAAGTTTGACGCTCTGATTTTTGTGTTTTGTAGCAAAAAATGTTCGTAAATATTGGTAATTTCTGAACTTTTAGCAAACCATTCTACAGAAAATGTAGGACTTTTTGCAAAATTAGTGTTATTGCTATCCACGTCCTAAAATATACTTTATATAAATATATACTATAATAATTAGTGTTCATAAGGTATAAAGATAAATATACAAATTCAATTCACTGCATTACCTACTATTTATATAGGTGTGATTGTTATAATCCATAATAATATTTTCTGCCCTGAAACCCCCTCTACACTAATAATGAAGATCCAAAAAAGTATGATCAGCAGCCTACTCCCGAAACTGATATCAAACTGATACGTTTTTCACTTGACGAGCCTGTTCGATTAGAACCATAAAGTTAATATACCTAGCGGAATAGAGAAACAAAGGCCTGAGCAAGCGAGATGCCACTATCAGTAACACCGCGTGGTAAAAAGAGACGTGTGATACATGACAGCAGCACTCTTTTTTTGACGTCCAGTCGGCACGTGCCGCACGTTGTCAATATAATCTCATAGAATTCATTTTCAATCATGCTTGTGTAAGTGTACACGTACACATATTTTTCACACAGATGAAAACCAATTTTGGTTACGTTTGACAGCTCGAGATTGTTGCTCTATTCCGATAGGTATATTAACTTTATGATTAGAACAGGTTTTGACACTTTGGACATCTAAAATAGCGCTCGATCGTTCTGCGGATTGATTTGGAACTAATCAAAATCGTATCAGTTTGGTTTCCTCTATGGTTTCCTTTTGATATCAGTTTGGGGTAAGGCTGCGGGTTCCTTCGGACAAGCTTCTAAGACCATAAAAACTAAGAACGTAAAATGTTAATCTCTTTTGTTTATTTAGCTTCCGTTAACAAGCCTCACCACATAAACCTACTTCCAAATACTAAAGAGATCCCTTACGAGCTATAAAAACTAAGCTGCACAAAGGATTCTTAGACTAAATGCTTAGACTAAAAACATAGAAAGGTTTGAAACAGAATGTTAAACATAGAAATGTTTGGAAAAAACGTAGAAATTTAAAGTAACGATGCCCTTTAGTCATGAATTAGTCTTCAAACTTTAGTTCTAACTCTAGACCTTAGTTTAGCCTTTGATAAATCTTTTCAAGATTTCCATTTGGATAATTATTCAGTTGAGTTGTTCAAGCCATTTGCCTAATGAAGATAATATATTATTATGCTAAAATACATTATAGTATTTATATAAATACTCGATAAAATCCATACTAATACTGTAAATGCGAAAGTATGTCTATCATTCTATCCGTCTGTCCGTCTGTCTTTCTGTCTGTCTGTTACCACCATACGCCCAAACCGCTGAACCGATTGTGCTAAATTTTGGCATGGAGATAGGTAGTTTGAGTCCCGGGAAAGGATAAAGGATACTTTTTGACCCGGAAAAATGTAAAGTTCCCGCGCGATAAATTAGTTTTGGCAGAACGGAGTTGCGGGCGCCATCTAGTTAAGTATATTATTAAAAGTTTGATCATAATTTTTATTACAATACATTTTTAACTTGTAACTTTATAAAAGTATACAGGTAGGAAACAGATTCTTTTGCTCTTTGACTCTATCAATCTAAATACAATGCTTATGTACCATCGAGGAAATTGATTCCTATGCAATTGACAGACCAACGTTATTTGGTCGAATATGTCAATTCAATGTTAATTGTGATCTGTCGGTTGGGTGTGACGTAACGCAACCAAACTACTTATATCCCCGATTTGCATAGGAATCAACTTCTCTGATAGTACATAATATTAATTCTTGTAATTCAATTCCCTCAATTTACTTACCGCATTAATGTTAATATACCAGACAATGATTAATAAAAAGCATTACATATTATCATAGGAATAATTCCTATGATTTTTATTCGTAATTATTACGATACCCATATTTTAAAGTCATCAAGCATATTAAAACCTCCAAAATTTGAGAGCACAGCCGCCTCTAGCGTATTAAGTTGAAACATGTCTGTGATGTATTATTCTATAGATAAATTGAAAAAAATGTTTTTTATTATGTTAATGTAAAGCAGACAGACTATTTTTCAACTAAAATATTTTTTTTAATCTTGCATTTTAAATATTGCACACGGTGCAGTGGTTTAGGTTAGGGGTGTCTTTTGACTCGGAGATCGTGGCGTCAATTCCCACGTTGGAAAAACTAAACCGGCTCCGTACCTGAAAACAGTAGAAAGCATTAACATTATAAGTATAGAAGCTGCCAAAGAAATTAGCTATTTTTCTTTATAAAATAAGGGGGCAAACGAGCAAACGGGTCACATGATGGAAAGCAACTACCGTCCCCCATAGACACTCGCAACACCAGAAGAGCTGCAGGTGCGTTGCCGGCCTTTTAAGAGGGAATACCCTATCTTCTTGAAGGTTTGCAGGTCGTTTAGGTCCGGAAATACTGCTGGTGACAGTTCGTTCCACAGTTTTACAGTGCGCGGCAGAAAGATACGTGAAAAGTTATGTTTTTGTCGCTAAATATGAAGTAGCAACTAACAACAACAGAATTTTAAAATAATTGACACTTATTTGTGATATACGTCCTTAATACTTTATACGTCACATACATTCCAAAGCACATCATATTATGTTGTCTCAGAGGCTCATACGAATCGGTCACGTTCCACCAATTTTTCTATTTCAATTTATTCAGATTTCACAAATCCACCTTAATTTATTGTATGTCGTTTGTATGACTTGTTTGAGATATATTTTGAATGTTATATCATTTGAAATACTTTACGTTTCATATTTTTATGAAGGATTTTCTTTCAATTGTTTAACTTTATATTTTACCTTTTTGAAATATTTGTGATTACTATAATTAAAATAACGAGGCATAGAATTCAATACATATTTTCAAATTCATATTATGAAGTTATGCCAAGATTTACGTTTCAGATTTAATGAATTTGTATTTTGGTTTAGTTTTTGTAAGCCGATTGCTTTCGTGTACGCGTCGCTCCATTACAACGTGACCTATAATTCACTACGAATAAATCTCACACACGGAAAACTTGCGCTAAAATCATGCATCAAGTCATTTCTACTCGTAATCCAATACACAATATTAAATTAGCAAATAATTCAGCAACTGTCGGGGCGGGTCGCGTCATATTACCGTAATGCTCATACAATATGTATTTAGGGCGGGCGCAAACAAATCGCGGAATATTTATTTCGTCTAATTGTGAGCGTGCTTTGTTTAATTGCGACGGTATCACGACCCGAGAGTCTATTGTGATTGAAACATTGCAGAGCCCTGAGCCCTTTCAAACTGTTTCTAAGCGTTTGACAGGATGTTCAGTACAATAATTCAATTTAATAATGCCGTATCTCGGTCTATAATATATCTATCTAGATCGGATACTCAGGTTGTCTCGCTCATGTACTCACGATTTTCTGAAAATTGGTGGATTGTTGCTACGCAATATATATTTTATTCTTTACATCGAGCTGTACTATATGATAGACTAGCGACCCGCCTCGGCGTCGCACGGGTATAAAATATATAGCCACTTGTTAAAATTATAAAACTCCATATTAATTGTAATATCTACTTTTATTATACATTATTATACAACTTGTACACTTTCGGGCAGAGGTTCCTCTTACAGTTGTTCCTCCGTCAAAATCCACACCATACTAAGCTCTTGGGGTATTTATACCCAATTTTTACCCGTCAACCCCACTCCAAATCACGTGATCGTAGAAGGGATTGCACGTTGTCAGTGTGGCCAGTATTAAATATTAAAACTATTATCAAAATTTACAAATTTACTCAAAAATAGTTAAGTTATAATAATTTTTAGTATTCTAAAAACAATAAACTAGGTTCTAAATTACATTAATCATAACATTCGGCCATCCGACAACGTGCAGCGTCCCGATGCACTCTAAAAACATACCTACTTAACTAATCAATAATCATCAATGGTGCAATACAAAAAATATTTTAGTAATCTATACATTTTCACTATAAACTAGTAAGTACCTATTGTTAATAAATACACTGATCAAATAAATTTCACATTTAAAAAAACAATTCATTTGTTGTATTGTGTTACAAATCGTGTAGAATGAAATAATATATCTACCTATACTTACAAACATTACTTAATTAAACTTAATATAAGATTTTTGTACAATCATTGCTTTGCAACAACCAACATTGACATTATTAAGATAAAAATCCTTGTGTATTACTCTCTCGAGTCTTAATGTTACAACATTAATTGAATTAAAAAATAAGTTCTAACACTAAAATGTGGTATAAGTAATCTATATAATATCTTTCAATGTAGAACAGAAATTACAGTATTTCTATACAACAATCTATCAATCAAATCATTAGGCTAATTAAATATATTTTTGCGACTCATTTAATAGAGATACATAACTCCGAGTGTCAAAATAAAATTAAATATCACAAAAAACTTAATAAAAACAAACTGAAAAAATAAGCCTGAAAATAATAACTTCTCACACAATACCTTTAACGATTGCAGTGGTACAAAAAGTAACTTTTCTAACATAATACACAACAAAATAAAGTTAAGTAAATATTAGATACCTTATCAAATGTCGCTGGTGATAAAAATTAGAAATAATAAACAATAAACATTACAGACCTCTGGAAGTTTTAACAATAATTATTGGTCTTCCAATTTTACTTTTAAAGGTACTAGTAAATATGGAACTTCCACTTCAGCAGATTCCAATTTTATTTTGTATCTAGCTATAGATCTGTGATCATCTGGTATTCCCAGAAAAACTAACAATATTGTCTATATAACTTCAAATAGTAACTTCAAGTATAATATATATTTTAAATATCAAATAATTTAAATTTATGGATTATTCCATAAATTCAAATTTAAACACTTTTTTAACTTACAAGACTACCCAAAATTAACAAATTTGCTAAAACCAAACATCTACATGCATGGCTAAGTTAAGCTTTTCTGCAGCAAAGAGCATACTTATTTTCACATTTTACGAAACAATTGTTTACTGCTTCATAAACTACGCTTTCCTGAGCTTTCTAAAAGAAAATCTTATTTAAGGACCTACTGTCAAAACACTAGCCCCGTCTACACATACCGCTAACCTCCAATCGTGATCATATTATAATGATTCCATGAATCGTGCTTACGGGCGATGTGCTTTACGCTGCAGCTAATAGTGAACAATATCGCGTGACAACGATTTCTGCTTTATAGCACGAAAGTAAAAGTCGTAAGTCCCAAAAATGCTTTTGATGATTACTTAAAAATTAAATACAATACTAATATTTCCTTTAGCTATTATTTTATAAAGTGATTGTAGTAGTGCAAGTTATTTAATGATATTAACTCAATAAGTGCAACAGGTATTTGTTGAAGAGCCCAGAAATATTAATAATTTCGAAAAATATAGCTTACGAGTTAAACTAAGTTAATCGTATTTTCCGTTAGCCAAATATCAGATAAATATACAATGATTAAATAAATACCAATTTCATTTGAGTCAATCGTCTTCCGGGATCGTAATACTTATTAGAAAACAGCAAAATTTGGCAGCCCGCTCTTAACATAAACTTATGGTAATCAAAAGGCAAAGGTTCAAGGACAAATAGTAAGATTCATTACAAAAACATAACTTAACTATAAATAATCAAAAACAGAAGTTATGTGGGATCACTGGGATATATAAAAAAAATCTGTGACCTTAAATTACACAGAATGGCATCGATACATGTTTAAATAGTACCCAGAAATTACCGGAATATTCATTGTCATGAGTCATATTTTAATTATTATTAAGGATGACTTTCTTCTAATCATCGAAACCAGAGTGACGTGATACATACCTAAATTTTCTATCGGTTCTCAAATAATTCGGGACCAACTCACATGGGTTATATTTCTAATCATATTATCATAACACTGTTCAATGTAACATAAATCATAACAGGTATTTTATAAATCATAACATGTATTTTAAATCTAGATTCCACTAGCTCAAGATCAAGCATAAAACTTAAGTCATATTTCTACGTTTTTGCTTCGTCTCTAATTTAAATCCCACAGGACCCTAAATACCTCAGCCCCCCTACCATGACATCTTATAGCAGTATTACTTTAGTATTACTTTCAGATTTCGCACAAACAAAAAAGATAGCTATGTTTATATAAATAGAGTTCATGTTTGTTTATGCGAAATTCAAAAGTAATACTAAAGCAACACCGCTATAAGAGCTCATGGTAAGGCCCCAGGTCAGTTTAGTAGGTAATATTAGTTTGAGCATATACAGATAAATATTATGTCAATTGTCAAACTGGCACTATTAATAATAATTTAATAAAGGAGTTTTGACCTAAGTGATTATCTATAATATACTTACATAAAATAATAATAATTTATTCTCTTATTTCATCACAATTTTGTTACTGTATAATAATATACACAAAGAGAGATGAGTAATATTTTGACACCTGTGTCAGATGAAGTATAATATTTTTTTATATAATATGTAACATTTTTTATTTTTAGAATTGTGTTATCGCTATCGTTTTTATTGGGTCGTATTAGTAGAATATTAACCATTAAACATGAAAAATATAGTTACAAGTAAAACATGAGATTTCGAAAGTCAATATTCATAAAAATATAAATGAGTCTAGTTTTACATTTGGGATCATCGATTGTTGTCTACCAAATACTCAATATATCGACCACGTGGAACTTTAACTTGAATTAAAAGAAAACGTCCCATTGATAAATCATAATAAATTCTACTTCGATAGCAGCTATGTTAATTCTACTTCAATGAATAATAACCAAAATGCTAAAACCGACAATTATAAATGAAAAACAATATTATTTAAACTTTAAGATAAATAATTATATACTTAGTAGAATTTGACAATCGTATGGACCAAAAATATAATCCAACCCCTAAACTTCTTGATAAACTTAAGACTTATTTGTTCACATCAGTAGCAGTAGAATTGTCTTATCTCATTGTTACCGTATTGATCGTAATCGTAACATAATATTTTAAAGTTTTTAAAATAGCTATCCTAAACGATTTGCCTTACGAGTACCTACCTATACGATTTTTTATATACCATCGAATAGTAGCCAACAGTTTGTTTTATAAGAACAGCAATACTACGAGTACATTGTACAGTGCTTTGATCTATCGATGATAGGAATCTTGTGGTAGGTAGCCATTTTTCTGGATATGACAAAAAATACATTTGACTTTGTAGATCGCAAAACTGATTGCTTTCAAGTTTAACAACTACCGTTTACGAGGTAAAGCAAAGAGTTCGCTTAAAAATTGTTCATCCAATAAATATCTAAAATTCAAAAACGTTATAATTCTTAATCGAAACTACTAGCTGACCCGGCAAACGTTTTGCCGTATAAATTATTTCTAGTATTAATATAAAAGGTACTTAGATAAAAACCTATTCTCAGGTCCAACAAATGTACATACAAATTTTCATTAAAATCGGTTGAGCCGCTCTGGAGGAGCTCGTGCGCAAACACTGACACGAGAAAGTTTTACATAATATAATATTATATTAACTTATCTTCCTAGCGCTATCAATCACAAAGCAGTGTAATTTGTGGATGTCAAAACTTTGGCAGCAATAATCATAGTAGTACATAGTATATCCTACAACCTTTACATTTTGTGATGAATCATACACTTTACGGATATACGGATAAACTATCATGCCTATTGATTTGTGCTCTAACATAGTAATTTTTATTTACATATATGTAGATGTATTATAATCAGTCAGTCAAGGTGTGACGACACGAGCCCTCGCGAAGCTCGGCTTTGTAAAATATTTTTTTCGAAAACTTAACAATATGGTTGAAGTTGATCTCGATTTACAATTTTATAATACGAATATTGACATGGACTGAATGATGACCTTTCAGGATTAATAATTTTGGATATTTATTTTTATATTTGCTATGAACAACCAACAATAGTTACAATTATACATACATAATATTAACAAGGATTAAATATTGACCATGATTATTGCACTTTTAATTGGAGGCTATTACATCTTGTTATTAAATCAGTTACAAAGTTTAACTGCAGTAAGTACTAATATTCACTGTAGCGTTTCTTGATTTCTATAACAACAGCATTCTGAATACTTTTTACTAAGAGCAAATGCACGAACCGCTCTTCCAGGAAATAAATTCAAATTATTTAAGTTCCGTAACATCTATAAACGAATTTAAGAACCTTTACATGGTCCAGTAGCCAAGAAGTTTTCTTCATCGCTTCCCTATCTATTGCTAATTATTAAAAATACAATATTAAGAAACACGAGTCGAATTTCGATTAATCATTTACATTATATATTTTAGGATTTAGAATTATATGTACATAGTGAAAAATATTTTCATCTGAATCTCATTTAGAAATCATAACTCTTGTATTGACTTTTCGACAATAGATTAAACTAATGATAGCTACTACCTTTACTGATTTTGACTTCCAAACCATTTTTACTTTTGTACGCCTCTAGAAAGGCAGAATGTATCTAAGACAGTTTTTCCATTTCAGCCTAAAACTCCATTTCAGTCTAAAATCTCAATTCAATATTTCACTTACTTTCATATTTTTATTTACAAATCATTAGATTTAATATAATATTTCACTTAATTTAATTTAATCGATTTCATTAAATTTCATTTAATCGATTCCATTAAATTTCATTTAATCTAATTCGCTAAATTTCATTTAATCCATATTTCATTTAATCCAAGTTTCATTTAATCCAAGTTTCATTTAATACCTTTTCATCTCCACCTTTTATACAAAAGGTAAACTTTAAACGAGAAAACAGTTTCATGTACTTTTGCATCTATAGGGTCTTACTTTATATAGAAACTTTACAGTGGTCAATCCCACAGTTACTTTACTCAGGAGTTCACTTCACAGTCCTCAAAATCGATACTGTTGAAATTGAGTTTAAAATTTTCAGTTCACATACCTTTAACTTTGATCAATGGTTCACTCCACAGCAACTTTGATCAATGGTTCCCTCCACAGCAAATTTGATCAATGGTTCCCTCCACAGCAACTTTGATCAGTGGTTCACTCCACAGCAACTTTGATCAGTGGTTCACTCCACAGCAACTTTGATCAGTGGTTCACTCCACAGCAACTTTGATCAATGGTTCACTCCACAGCAACTGATCAATGGTTCACTCCACAGCAACTGATCAATGGTTCACTCCACAGCAGTTTCATGAAAACAAAAAATAAAAATGATATTGTTATTGAATCGACACTCTGAAATTAACTATAAAAAGTTAACTTATTAAATAGTAACTATAAACTGCAATAAAATGAGATCTCATACTATCATTATATTAGAATAAACCATTTCGATTTATTTATATTACTGGTTTGGGTATTTTTCCAAGCATAGTTTATGTTTGATGAATGTCCAACAGGAGGTCAATATTAATTTTATTTCTTGTATTGAATAAATAATTATTTTAGTAAAGTAACTAAGTAATTCCATACCAAACATATAATACCAAAAATATAATACATTAGTTACCAAGTTTGAATAATTTACCGTTTGCACTTTGCACTAAAAATACTTATGTATAATACTTTGTAATAAAAATGATATTTTATCAACTTCCATGTAGGCTTTTTGCTATTCATAAAAATGAAAGTTGTATAATTGAAGTAGTGTAATAATGAATTGTGTATAACAGCTATAAGCTGTCCAAATGTGAACTACAATGTGGTGTGTGGTGTACACTGTCGAAGAGTAGCCTCGACCAAGTGAAATGTATAATGTTAAAATGTAATGTTGAATTCACTGTCGAAGAGTAGCCTCGACCAAGTGAAATGTATAATGATGTTAAAATGTAATGTTGAATTCACTGTCGAAGAGTAGCCTCGACCAAGTGAAATGTATAATGATGTTAAAATGTAATGTTGAATTCACTGTCGAAGAGTAGCCTCGACCAAGTGAAAGGTATTATGTGTGTGGAGCATGATTGTTATGTGTACTGGAGTTCTTTCTACTCCGCAACGTATTTTTTGAATACCTCTTGTTGCAAAGTTATATAAAATTCTTGTAAAAAGCCCAGAATATACTCTTAATACTCATTTTTCTTTTTAATATATTTTAAAATTAACCATATACGTACAATGTACATCTTCATTATCATTATAATTTATAAGTCTCGAATGTACAAAATAAATGTTCATATAAAAATGTCACATTATAGAAAGACTGCATATTCATCAAATCTAAAATTATAGAAAACAAAGTCTTTCATTACGGTAAAAATCGTTTCACAATTAATAATTATCGAATCTATTTCAATTATATTTCTTCTCTTCATTCTTCGATATAATACAACATTGGTTAGGACCAAAAGTAGTAACTTTGCTTATCTGCTAGGCAATCGCGTTTTTTTTTTTAAAGGCGTATGTGGGTATTTGAAAAGTTACCCGTCCGTTTCATAATCATTAATAATTATCGAATCAATTTCAATGAATACACTTTAGAAAGAAACATCAACTACACAAAAGAAAAATAGACAGGACATACCAATAATACTCGCCGCACGGCGCACACTAATAGTTATTAGTAATTACTATTGAAAAAGAAGTTTGTTGTACGAAGATGCTGCACTTCAAAACGATTTACCACAAACAATAAATAAGCAACATCTACATCAATTTTCAAAACACAGCTAATATTATTACACCTTAATTCGTGATACTTTCAACTATTAACACTTTTGAAAAATAATTTAAAATTACCCTACATTCTTTTCATATTTATTTTATGTGAATTATAAAATCGTTATTGTATGCTGATAACTCGTTTGTACGATTTCTTAGAAATAAATATATTCATATCTCACTTAATAATAATTTAATAATAAGTAATTTAAAGTGAGCGTACCTGGATTTTTCTCCCTCTTCTGAGATGTTAAAATTATAAAACTCCATATTAATTGTAATATCTACTTTTATTATACATTATTATACAACTTGTACACTTTCGGGCAGAGGTTCCTCTTACAGTTGTTCCTCCGTCAAAATCCACACCATACTAAGCTCTTGGGGTATTTATACCCAATTTTTACCCGTCAACCCCACTCCAAATCACGTGATCGTAGAAGGGATTGCACGTTGTCAGTGTGGCCAGTATTAAATATTAAAACTATTATCAAATTTACTCAAAAATAGTTAAGTTATAATAATTTTTAGTATTCTAAAAACAATAAACTAGGTTCTAAATTACATTAATCATAACACACTGAAAAAATGATTAAAATCGATAGCCTATGATCCTTCAGGTGGTCTACTTCTTATCTGGTCCAAATAACAATATAAAAATTACTCCAGTACTTCGCGAGATAAGCCCTATCAAATAATTTCCCCCGTTTTTTCCACATTCTCCTATTAGTCTTAGCGTGATAAAATATAGCCTATAGCCTTCCTTAATAAATGGGCTATGTAATAATGAAAGAATTTTTCAAATCGGACCAGTAGTTCCTGAGATTAGCGCGTTCAAATAAATTTTCCCCGTTTTTTCCACATTTTCCTCTATTTGAGGAGGAGGAACAAAGGGACATGAGGGTAAAAAAGCGACTTTGTTTTATAATATGTATAGAAGTATAATGTAAGCCATATTTCTCCGAAACATATCAATCTTTAACCACTGCAGATAACTATTAATAATTCGCATATTTTTTTATTATCACTAGCCGTCAGCTAACGGCCAAACAGAGAGGAGTTAAAACTTTGAAAAAATGATCTTCATACAAAAAAGAACGTTTCCCTTCGTGTAAAAAGTGTTCATTGCTAACTTTTAGTTACTATCAAAAATGTTACTTGAGCGTTCAATTTATAAAAGCAAAAAAATGAAAATTCTGGTTTGCCTACTTAATATTACCTCTTTTTAAATCAAATTCTAAATAAAATTTGCTTATTTTTCAAGCTTCATGATATCATATTATGTAACTCATTTTTGTATTATAAAATTACCACTGAAAGCGGCTTCTCAAAACACTTGAAAATGCAGTGGTGAAAATTTTTACCGGTAAAAAATAGCGTGCGCCTCACCTTATTTCGGTCGCGCTATTACTTCTCATTTGGCAAAACTCGATCTAACACAACGACCGACTCATGCGTCACTTTTTCAGTAATATATTTTCACTTAGTTTCAGTCAGCTTATCGTAAACCTTGGGTTACGTCTAATCTAGGACTAATTTACAGCAACGGTGTAGGTACGTAACTTAAAGGCCGTGTTCACACCAAACTGACTATTAGCCGCCGATTGTGAGCGAACGTTACGCAGTTTATTGTATTTCCATACATATTCACTTTTTCGTTCACACCTAACCGACAATACGCTATTACGCTAGGCGTAGGCGTAGACATTCGATACCGTATATTTTCACGTTCACATTGAGGCTCAGAGTGAGCCTGCTCATATTCGGCGGCTCACAGTCGGTTTGGCCGTGTAAAAACAGCAGTGTCGAGAGACTGATTTCGATGAAATGAACGGATCCTGTATAATATAATTTTGTGTGTGTAAACGCGGATAACAGCTATAATATGTACATATTATAATTATATATTATTGAGTATGGAGAGTCTAAAAAAACAAAGTAATAATACTTTTGGGTGTGTATAAGTACGTAATTTACAAGGGGTATAGAATTCACAGTAAAAGTGGCAGCGCTGAAAGAGTACCTTTTTTAATTTTATATGAGCAAATTCATGACACTGGAATGCTTGCTCATAAAAATCACACTGACACTATGTTATTACATTCTGTATAATAAATCAACGCAGCATTGACGCATTAATACGATACACTACGATGCGCTACGTTGTATTAACAGAAACGCAACGGAGTAGTAATTTCCATTTTAAGCTTTAAGAGCTAGCTTAAGTTCGAGTATTAAAAAGCCTTTGTTTCACAAATATTAAATAATTCAACCGCAGATTATCCGAATTAAGCCTTAAGTCTAATTACTCGCTTTGATCTGGACCGTCTTATTGGATTTTTGCTGGAAACTTTACAAAATTAAACAGATGGAGTGATTTCAACTTCCACAACTAATTATTAAAATTGAATGAAAAAAGTATGTTTTTATTCAGAAAAAGGATTTTATTTAAAGTTAGTCAATTTCGATTAATTTCCTTTGTTAATGAGGAAAATAGACTTGTCGAGGAGAAAATTATTCTTAGAAGCTAATTTTTGTTTAAATATTTGTATTTTAGTTCAAACTTCGTAGAAAACATTTTCATTGCTACTTGCAAAATTTAACCAACGTTATTTCAAAATTGTTCTAAATTGAGGATTATAACTAACATGACAAATTATTTTTTTCGTACGAGAAGAGTTCAAAATTGCGATCTGATTCTTTAAACTGTCTACTCCCACATATAAATTATTTTAATATGTACCCGTCATGATTAACTCCCCCTCACCCCCACTTATCTTTAAGTAATCCCGTAAGGGAAAATTAAAAGGATAATCCCAAGTGCCGTAAATTCTGAACCCACATATTATAGCTTTCGGACATTATGGGCTTTTGGATATTATTATATTCCGAAATATGGGACTTTTATAGGATTTTATATAATTCATAGTGACAAAAAGTTGTACAGTAAACATGCAATAATGATAGAGATTTAAGAGGAAAATATAAAATTTCTCGTATCATGATATCATGATACGAGAAATTAAGGCATAATTTTTTTATCTTATTTAAGTCACAACTCGAAAAAAAAAAAGTGTGTCAGCTCCGACGCACGACTGGAGTTTACTCCTTAAGTACGAGTATCTAACCATACGCAAAAAGAGTTTATTCAACTGAAAAAAGATTAATATCATATGAAATCAGATGTTCCGGCAATATTATCTACACCCCTTTCTGCCATCGTTATTTCAAAATACTTTTAGTTCACTTTAGCTAGTATAATGATAAAAAATCCGAAAGGCCAGGATCGTATAGAGGGGAAAAATCCAGGAAGAACAAGCCGAAGAAACTCATATCCAGGACAAATAGTTGCCGAGTTACAAGCATTCAAACTTTGACATTGACAGCTCGGCAACTGTCAAACGTTGAACAAAAGCGGCCATAACTCAGCTTCCAATAGGCCTAGAGGAACGGGGTTTCTTCTAACATCAAAGGCAACACCTCGGCTACCCCCTCCCTGAATTGGAACTAAATCAGAGACATCAATTTTTTCTCAATTCTAAGGCCAGAATCAAATAGAGGAGAAAAATCCAGGAAGATCAAGCCGAAGAAACCCATGTCCAGGACAAATAGTTGCCGAGTTACAAGCATTCAAACTTTGACATTGACAGCTCGGCAACTGTCAAACGTCTTACTAAAGAAGCCATAACTCCGCTCCCAATAGGCCTAGAGGAACGGGGTTTCTTCTAACATCAAAGGCAACACCTCGGCTACCCCCTCCCCGAATTAGAACTAATCTACTACTCTACTACTTTTTTATCTGAATAATGTGTACATTCTATATGTATACCCAATATTTACCCGGGAATACCCACTCTTTAAACTTTAAAGCATGAAGTGACAAAAAGGCGTGAAGAGGTAATAGACAGACAGATGGACGAACGTTCGCATTTATAATATTAGTATGAATTGCTTGTGATCTCACTGTAGCCGCTAAACCACGTGTTCGGGCAGACGCATATAAATCGAGCCAGCGAGTATAATAACTAACAAAAGAAAGTTACACTTCCATCAGAACGATCATCAAAATGAGAATAATGTTAAAGAATCGTTGACAATGTATTAAGTTAACTAGGCAAAAAGATATAAAGTCACTTTCATATCCACACCGTAGCGCCGCTAACGATCGCCTCAGCCTGGTGCTTATTACGTAGCAATGAAACACAACAAAATTAAAGGCATATATACTAATATTTAAAACGTAAAACTGAGTGTGTCTGTGTCTTTTTATTCTTCAGTATTACACACCTCAGCGCTTAAACCACTATTTTTTGTCAGGAGAGAAGACTTATGATAGTTTTATAACTCTAAAATAAACGCAGATTCTTCGTAACTAGGCAGTTACTAAGTGCTACGGGGCTACGTTAATGTTACGTAATGCTACAGTGCTACGCAGCTACGTAGCTACGTAGATCTACAGTGCTACGCAGCTACGTAGATCTACAGTGCTACGCAGCTACGTAGATCTACAGTGCTACGCAGCTACGTAGATCTACAGTGCTACGCAGCTACGTAGCTACGTAGATCTACAGTGCTACGCAGCTACGTAGATCTACAGTGCTACGCAGCTACGTAGATCTACAGTGCTACGCAGCTACGTAGCTACGTAGATCTACAGTGCTACGCAGCTACGTAGATCTACAGTGCTACGCAGCTACGTAGATCTACAGTGCTACGCAGCTACGTAGATCTACAGTGCTACGCAGCTACGTAGATCTACAGTGCTACGCAGCTACGTAGATCTACAGTGCTACGCAGCTACGTAGATCTACAGTGCTACGCAGCTACGTAGCTACGTAGATCTACAGTGCTACGCAGCTACGTAGATCTACAGTGCTACGCAGCTACGTAGATCTACAGTGCTACGCAGCTACGTAGCTACGTAGATCTACAGTGCTACGCAGCTACGTAGATCTACAGTGCTACGCAGCTACGTAGATCTACAGTGCTACGCAGCTACGTAGCTACGTAGATCTACAGTGCTACGCAGCTACGTAGATCTACAGTGCTACGCAGCTACGTAGATCTACAGTGCTACGCAGCTACGTAGATCTACAGTGCTACGCAGCTACGTAGATCTACAGTGCTACGCAGCTACGTAGATCTACAGTGCTACGCAGCTACGTAGATCTACAGTGCTACGCAGCTACGTAGCTACGTAGATCTACAGTGCTACGCAGCTACGTAGATCTACAGTGCTACGCAGCTACGTAGATCTACAGTGCTACGCAGCTACGTAGATCTACAGTGCTACGCAGCTACGTAGATCTACAGTGCTACGCAGCTACGTAGATCTACAGTGCTACGTAGCTACATAGATCTACGTAGCTACGCAGCTACGTAGATCTACAGTGCTACGCAGCTACGTAGATCTACAGTGCTACGCAGCTACGTAGATCTACAGTGCTACGTAGCTACATAGATCTACGTAGCTACGCAGCTACGTAGATCTACAGTGCTACGCAGCTACGTAGATCTACAGTGCTACGCAGCTACGTAGATCTACAGTGCTACGCAGCTACGTAGATCTACAGTGCTACGTAGCTACATAGATCTACGTAGCTACACAGCTACGTAGATCTACAGTGCTACGTAGCTACATAGATCTACGTAGCTACGCAGCTACGTAGATCTACAGTGCTACGCAGCTACGTAGATCTACAGTGCT
Organism: Polyommatus icarus; assembly: GCA_937595015.1. Taxonomy (NCBI): domain Eukaryota; kingdom Metazoa; phylum Arthropoda; class Insecta; order Lepidoptera; family Lycaenidae; genus Polyommatus; species Polyommatus icarus. The sequence goes on from OW569332.1 coordinate 17,546,127, forward strand.
ACGCAGCTACGTAGATCTACAGTGCTACGCAGCTACGTAGATCTACAGTGCTACGTAGCTACGTAGATCTACAGTGCTACGTAGCTACGTAGATCTACAGTGCTACGCAGCTACGTAGATCTACAGTGCTACGCAGCTACGTAGATCTACAGTGCTACGCAGCTACGTAGATCTACAGTGCTACGCAGCTACGTAGCTACGTAGATCTACAGTGCTACGTAGCTACGTAGATCTACAGTGCTACGCAGCTACGTAGCTACGTAGATCTACAGTGCTACGTAGCTACGTAGATCTACAGTGCTACGCAGCTACGTAGATCTACAGTGCTACGCAGCTACGTAGATCTACAGTGCTACGTAGCTACATAGATCTACGTAGCTACGCAGCTACGTAGATCTACAGTGCTACGCAGCTACGTAGATCTACAGTGCTACGCAGCTACGTAGATCTACAGTGCTACGCAGCTACGTAGATCTACAGTGCTACGTAGCTACGTAGATCTACAGTGCTACGCAGCTACGTAGATCTACAGTGCTACGCAGCTACGTAGATCTACAGTGCTACGCAGCTACGTAGATCTACAGTGCTACGCAGCTACGTAGATCTACAGTGCTACGCAGCTACGTAGCTACGTAGATCTACAGTGCTACGTAGCTACGTAGATCTACAGTGCTACGCAGCTACGTAGATCTACAGTGCTACGCAGCTACGTAGATCTACAGTGCTACGCAGCTACGTAGATCTACAGTGCTACGCAGCTACGTAGCTACGTAGATCTACAGTGCTACGTAGCTACGTAGATCTACAGTGCTACGCAGCTACGTAGCTACGTAGATCTACAGTGCTACGCAGCTACGTAGATCTACAGTGCTACGCAGCTACGTAGATCTACAGTGCTACGCAGCTACGTAGCTACGTAGATCTACAGTGCTACGTAGCTACGTAGATCTACAGTGCTACGCAGCTACGTAGATCTACAGTGCTACGCAGCTACGTAGATCTACAGTGCTACGCAGCTACGTAGATCTACAGTGCTACGCAGCTACGTAGCTACGTAGATCTACAGTGCTACGTAGCTACGTAGATCTACAGTGCTACGCAGCTACGTAGATCTACAGTGCTACGCAGCTACGTAGATCTACAGTGCTACGCAGCTACGTAGATCTACAGTGCTACGCAGCTACGTAGCTACGTAGATCTACAGTGCTACGTAGCTACGTAGATCTACAGTGCTACGCAGCTACGTAGATCTACAGTGCTACGCAGCTACGTAGATCTACAGTGCTACGCAGCTACGTAGCTACGTAGATCTACAGTGCTACGCAGCTACGTAGATCTACAGTGCTACGCAGCTACGTAGCTACGTACATCTACAGTGCTACGTAGCTACGTAGATCTACAGTGCTACGTAGCTACGTAGATCTACAGTGCTACGCAGCTACGTAGATCTACAGTGCTACGCAGCTACGTAGATCTACAGTGCTACGCAGCTACGTAGCTACGTAGATCTACAGTGCTACGTAGCTACGTAGATCTACAGTGCTACGCAGCTACGTAGATCTACAGTGCTACGCAGCTACGTAGATCTACAGTGCTACGCAGCTACGTAGCTACGTAGATCTACAGTGCTACGTAGCTACGTAGATCTACAGTGCTACGCAGCTACGTAGCTACGTAGATCTACAGTGCTACGTAGCTACGTAGATCTACAGTGCTACGCAGCTACGTAGCTACGTAGATCTACAGTGCTACGTAGCTACGTAGATCTACAGTGCTACGCAGCTACGTAGCTACGTAGATCTACAGTGCTACGCAGCTACGTAGATCTACAGTGCTACGCAGCTACGTAGATCTACAGTGCTACGCAGCTACGTAGCTACGTAGATCTACAGTGCTACGTAGCTACGTAGATCTACAGTGCTACGCAGCTACGTAGATCTACAGTGCTACGCAGCTACGTAGATCTACAGTGCTACGCAGCTACGTAGATCTACAGTGCTACGCAGCTACGTAGCTACGTAGATCTACAGTGCTACGTAGCTACGTAGATCTACAGTGCTACGCAGCTACGTAGATCTACAGTGCTACGCAGCTACGTAGATCTACAGTGCTACGCAGCTACGTAGATCTACAGTGCTACGCAGCTACGTAGCTACGTAGATCTACAGTGCTACGTAGCTACGTAGATCTACAGTGCTACGCAGCTACGTAGATCTACAGTGCTACGCAGCTACGTAGATCTACAGTGCTACGCAGCTACGTAGCTACGTAGATCTACAGTGCTACGCAGCTACGTAGATCTACAGTGCTACGCAGCTACGTAGCTACGTACATCTACAGTGCTACGTAGCTACGTAGATCTACAGTGCTACGTAGCTACGTAGATCTACAGTGCTACGCAGCTACGTAGATCTACAGTGCTACGCAGCTACGTAGATCTACAGTGCTACGCAGCTACGTAGCTACGTAGATCTACAGTGCTACGTAGCTACGTAGATCTACAGTGCTACGCAGCTACGTAGATCTACAGTGCTACGCAGCTACGTAGATCTACAGTGCTACGCAGCTACGTAGCTACGTAGATCTACAGTGCTACGTAGCTACGTAGATCTACAGTGCTACGCAGCTACGTAGCTACGTAGATCTACAGTGCTACGTAGCTACGTAGATCTACAGTGCTACGCAGCTACGTAATTCTACGAAGCTACGTAGTTACATAGAACTACAGACTACAGTACTACAGTACTAGCTACAAAAGTTATAACATAGTGATCCCTGTCAGCTTTACTTGCTAACTCAACACGTAATAACAGAGTGCTTCGCTAGTAAATCCAATTAATGGCCCAGACTTCTGTATGGATCTTCTAGATTTAAATAACTTTATAATATATTTTTCAATTGCTCTCAAATTTTATTATTCAAATGCTTTATAGAAATTTCATTCATATTTTCGCATAATGTGATTTTAGAGACAATTTACTAAAATATTCAATGCTGTATTTTAAACCATTTATTTATTTTAAAAATGTAAGAAGAAAATTAATAATGAATAATAACAAAATACCTTCAAAGTAACCTTGATATATCTACTTCAAAGCTTTATAAGAGATAGCTTTATTTACATCGTAGGAGTAATTTTTCAACGCATCCAATCTTCAATTTTATACAGCCTATATCATCAATAAATCATCAAACTATGGTCAGGCAGCGGAAAATTCGTCGATGTGATGAGCTATTGGGAACTTTGTTACTAACGAAAGTGGCGATTTCGCGCTCCGCAGCACACTAGATGTGGATTCCATCTGACACTTGCGGGAACGAGAGATCATTTTATAAGGATCTTCCAGAGAGATGGGTATACGAAGATTTGTCATACATTCAAATAGGAGTCTCAGTAAAATTGCATCAGATTTCGATAGCGCAAATATTTCAAAATTAATGCATGTAATGCATTGTTAAGTTGTAATGCGTTATGTTAAACTTCACTTATTAAAACGATTGAATGGAACGACAATTGTTTCATTTATGAATTAATTTCAAGCATTGTTTTTTTTCCAGAATTATTTAGCTTGTTGGTTCAGATCAGTTCAGGGACTAACACTCTGAAGAATTAGCGTTTGAAATTAGCACAGGCCACATTTAAAGAAAGCAGGAAGGTGTTTTTGGAACGAAGTTCCTTATCGCGCGTTGCGAAAGGGAGCTAGACGGGAAAAAATCATACGAAAAGTTATAACGGCACTTTTTGCCACAGACATAATATTATATCAAGATAGATTTTTATATACAGGTTTTTTGTACATAAGAAATAACTTCGTTCCATCCGGGTGTCCCTTAACACCTCTCAAGTTTTTTTTTTTAATATAATGTATAGCCCACACGGATGCAGTTATTTTGCATCAATTTTGCATACACATAACATAATCATACATGCTTCAAAGCATCCCTCCTACTTTTCTACAGACATAATGTAAGTATTCCTACTCTATGGCTCCAACAAAGTAAACAACAACGCTCGAGTGAATCTAATTAGCACAGAACCCTATTTTCTTACGTCTTGTGTAAGAAAAAACTCGGTGTCATGTTTATAGAGGAAAGAAAATATCGCCTTTAAGTGTTTGCAGCGAACTCAGAATAAATAAGAGTGGACACATTGACGGCTATGCAACTTGGCTTTTTATATTTAATAGGGTTGTCACTTGTCAGCTAATCCATAAAGCATGCTTAGCAATATTCATAATAAAAAAAGACAAAATATTATGTGGCTTAAAAAGTATAATTTCAAAGTTATATTTGTATAATGAAGACAAGAACTCTATAATAAATAAATTATATTATATTATCATAAACGAAATATATGCCCTATAATATTTTATGACTACCCATAATCGTTGTTAATTGTGCTCGACATAGCCAGCGACAGAACGTTGGCACCAGGGTGGAGAGAGGCCTTTACAACAATTCCAATATGCATATTTATATTTGCCTAAAAAAACGCATTGTTTGCTCTTCAATAAATATAATTTGAACTAATTGCGTTCTATAAATCTCTTTTAGCTCCGAGCAATGGACGCCAAACTGCAACCTCAATTTAAATATAATTAAACTAATAACCGCAAACGTATTTAACGGAATAGAATAATAAATGTTTTAATTAAATGACCTAATGTTTATTGTTTAACGGTACGTCATGGAAGAATTAAAATTATGTTATTGTGAAGACTTGTGACGATATTATAATATTATCAATGTTTAAGGTATACAATAATAATATAAATGGACGCTTGACCTGAAGGACTTATGTTACAGGTACCAGACAACGTATATGTTGTATTTAATACTTTTATAGTATACATAATATATTTAAGATTTTTATTATATGATACACATATTTAATACACATCTATGACCCAGGAACTTTGAAAACTTTTTGTTCCGTCGGCGAGATTCTAACTCGCGACCCCCGGCTTAAGCTACCAACAGCCCACCAACTGAGCCACAGAGGTCGTCAAACTACAGACTTACAAGGATACTGTGATACATAGATGACATTGTGTATAGATGAGATACATCATACATCACTTAAAAATTCTGCGTTAGGTTTTGATCACTAGTACTTGGATATCAGTTACAGGAGAGTATTATTTTTAACTGTCGTCTTTAAAGTGTCAGTACACAAGATGGCGGGCTTAGTTAAGATTTTTGACAAGTGCAAAAAATCCTCGCAGAGAAACATTCCATAAAATATATTATTATTATTTTAAGGTAAGTTGGCGATCAAGGCATTATTGAAATGGGCCCCTATCGCTTTTATTGTGCAATATCATTGAACAATAGTTTTGAACAATTTATTTGACAATAAGATTGAAAAGTTTCAATGTCAACCCTAGACGGTCAATAAAATTGCACAATACGTGATATTGCACAATAAAATTGATCGCCTAGGGACCTGCTAGTCTTTTAATATGGAGAGGTTTATTATTTATGTCATTTTTACGGAATTTAGTTTATTATAGAACCATAGTCTACGAATAATAAAAAGTAAGTAACTCCGTCAAAAAACGAGTTCTACAATACTTGTCAAAAATGTGTAAGTACCTAAAGTACACATTTCAATACATTTGCAATATTTAGGTGGTCAGGTTGGCCTTGAGCGGTATCAGGCTGACGTTACATGACAGTTCGAAAGGATCCAAATTTACGTTATACGTACGGAGTTACGTTTCCTTAGTATTTATTATTCGTAGATCATAGTATTATATAAAGATTGAGGCACTCGGCAAGACCTAGATTACCCTCATTAATCGATACTTACCAACTCAATACGTCACGCCCCAACATATATCACGAATTAGTCGCCCCACATACAAATCTGCTGTTCAACTACGACCATAAATAACAACTTCCAACGAGAAACATAATGATTAACTACAATATACATAAACAACTGTATGTCGTTAGCGTAGAGGTTATTTTGTTGTTATTTCTGTAAAGGTCTGTATATTCGGATGCCAGGTTTAAATAGGTTCTTAGATTACCTTGATTCTCATCATGAACAATCAAAGAAAAATCAGCCAAGATTTTTCTTTGATTGTGTTTTTCTATGTTGTTGCCAAATTAGTTGGATTAGAAAGTAAGACACTTCATTGTGCAACTTCGATATGCAATATAGTCTGAGTAACAAGTACCATTTTCCTCGAAACCTGATCTCATGCACCGAAAATTATGATTTTGGTCTCATTCGATTCGGAATACCATCTAGAACATTCTATCAAAATTCCAAGAGGGGCTGAAAAAAATTGCAAAAGTTATAAACAATAAAGTAAACAAAAAAAGAAGGGTTTGGTTTTTTTTTTAAATATTTCACAAACTATTTGAGATAGTCAAAATTTTAAAATAGATCCTTAAAGAGCAGGAAATTTCCTAAAACAAATCCTAACTTTTGGAACTTTACCAACAATCCTTATAACTTTAATTGAGCGGCGAAAGTAACGGTAAAAAAGCATAGTTGGCATTTCGCGTGATTTGCCGCAATCTGCCACGTGAACTAAAAACATATTTTAACTGATTAAATATTAATATTAAAGAATAAAAAAAATTTGGTACTAAGTAGACATATCAATAAACAAGAAACCGTCAACAAAAATAAATTATCACCATTTGTTTGATTGTTATGCTTTTCTTAATTTGTTAATAGTCACTATTTTAGTATTAACATAAAACGCTGAAATTTTTCAAAACAAGAAATCTAGATTTTTTTTATTCTTTTGAGCTAATCTTCAAAGGGCTTAAAAGAGATCCCCGTTGGAAAAATTGAAAAATTTTGATTTTTTACTTTTTTATGAACTATCAAAGGCATTCAAGAATTTTTCATGTAAATAAAGTAATAACTCAATATTAAGGTGACTTTCTGATGCCCTTTTATGACAAAGACTATAAGGTTTCATTTTCTAACGAAGCATGCCAACCATCCAGTATGTGTTTTAAAGAAAATAAAGTTTTATTTATTATTTACTAGCGACCCGCCCCGGCGTCGCACGGGTATAAAATATACCTATAGCCACTGAAAAAATGATTAAGATCGATATTCTTCACGTGGTCTACTTCTTATCTGTGCCAAATAACATAAAAATTGCTCCAGTAGTTCGCGAGATAAGCCCTTTCAAATAATTTACCCCGTTTTTTCCACATTTTCCTCTATTTCTTCGCTCCTTTTAGTCTTAACGTGATAAAATATAGCCTATGACCATCCTCGATAAATGGCCTATCTAACACTGAAAGAATCATCAAAATCCGTTGCGTAGTTTTAAAGATTAAAGGGAACAAAGGGACATGAGGGAAAAAAAGTGACTTTGTTTTATAATAAGTATAGATTATTATTATGCCGGCACGACGCTGCTTTGTACTGGCATAGAGCAAGATGAAACCTATAATGAAACCCGTCATAAACGGCATTTATTTGATTTTTGTTGGTCGTGAGCCGTAGCACTTGCCGCGTTGGTCGGAACGGTACCTTTATAATTTTTTTTATTTCAAACTTCACTATCGAAATTGCCAAAGCATCTTGAGTCAACGTACAAGTGCAAATACCAATCAGCAAAACTAAATAAAACCCTTTTTCATCACTCGGGTTAAGTAGAAGGGGTGCTTAACCCTTAAGAAAAAGGGCTGAGTGTAGAAAAATACGTGTATTAGCTAATTAATGTGATGTGGAAAATGTTCACGCCCTTCGCTTGCTTACACGAGTGTGCGGAACTATCTAAAGAACTCAGTGGCGGCTATCATGTGGACTCCATAATAATAGTTCATGGGCTCCCGTTGCCCCTAGGTCAAAGGTGTAACTTTGTAACATAAATTAATATGGGAATGAATCTACAGTTTAAATGGTATGATGAGTACGAGTAGAAAAACCATTCCATAATAAACGTGCAGCAAATACAAAATATTATGTGTAGAAAATTATCTAATTCTATCTTTCAACTATACATATAAAATTTAAATGCCGTAGGTTTTTTGTATCGCACGTCTGCAGACATTAAGGCTACTTTCTAAGACAAAATTTTGAAACCGGCAAGCAGCAACATTGTCGAATCGTATATTCAGAGAAGTTGATTCCTAAGCATTGTAACACTTATAGGTGTGTTAAATAAAATTAATAGAAATGAACTTAAAAATATATTAAAATATAGATATAGATAGAGAGAATATAGAATATAGGGAATAGGAGTCGTGGTTCGTCGTTCACAAAGTGTGATCCTGTTGTGCCTATGTGTACTTTACTTTCCTGAGGCTCCGGTAGGTAGGTTGTAGATAGGTATGTTGAAAGTAGACTGAATGCAGGGCAGGCAGGTAGGGTTCAGGTAGGCAGATAGGTTGTAGGCAGGTGGATAGCAGGCAGGTAGGTAGCCAGGACTCGCAGCGGCCACAGAGCCCGGAGAGGTGAGCTCGTAGTAATATACCCGACGCAGTAATCCTCGTCGCTGTGATCTCTGTCGTGGTGATTCTCCGACGCAATGATTACCGTCCCGGTGATTGATCCCCAAGTGGGGATAGTTATAATATTAAATTATTTTATAATAGCGAAATTATTTTAGTTTTCCCAAATTCGTCTAGTCGCAGCAGATAAAAATCAGAAGCAAAAATGTCAAAGTGAGAAAAAATAAAAACAGTTTAGGCGTACCGGCCAGTATAGAAAAAAATCACAAATAAAACCTCATTTGTAATATTATTTGTAACAACAATAAAATCGTTACAGCATGGCGGTCCTACATACTCGTAATTTGCTCGGTTACGCCAATCCTAGCCGTCAGGTCACGACTAAATATTATATTGAATTGACGTAACCCAACCAAATGAGGTAGTTCCGTAAACTTCCTAGGAATAAATTTCCTCGATAGTCCATTATCTTAATAGACTCAAAATATTTTAAATACTGCTTAACGAAAACATTGCGAAAAACATTTCACCAAAATTTCTCCAACCACAGTAATAATGTTCAACATTAGGAGTAAGCGGGGGGCGTCACAAACGTGTCGCCCACACAAGTGTCATCTGACGCCGCCTCTGAGTCATTACGCCCACGCAGATTAGATAATGTATTAAGCTCGAAAACAGCTTATATGAAAATCAGTTGTTTTGGTCTTCTACTTTGGGGATTTCTTTTATGGCTAAGTACGAGTGGCTTTGGTATTTTTGTGTAGATATTTGATTATGATGTGGCTAAATAAGAACTTATCAAATAAGCATGGAATCGCCAAAATCCTTAATCGCGCTATTAAAATTTTCACAGCGTTTATGTCTCAGCTGACAACTAATACTGGGCTGCTGCCTGGTATTAGTTAGAACCACCTCGCCCATATTTCACCTGGAGGCTCCAAATCATATTTCTATAGAAACATTTCCATTTCACATATAATCCAACTTAAAATGAAAGTCCATTTTAACTGTACATATTTAGTTATTTACCTTAGATCATAATACTACTTCGAAGTACCTCGTTTATCACGATGCTCCATTAAAAACTATGCTAGGTACTTTCCTGGAATTCAAGGTGTATCTATAATAACTTTAATTTTAATCGGTGCAGTATTTTAAGCGTCAAAAGTCAAAAAATAGGCATATTAGTATGCATCAAATCGTCAAGAAATCAATGACAATTCATATTAAGGTCTCGAACCAAAACATAACTCCCCCTTTTAATCATGGCTTTTACATTCCAAACAATAACGAATATTTGGCGCAACATCTTGAGGCCATTAAGATTAGCTGCACAAAGGGTGTCACAATAAAAGGGCCAAACGGCCCCACCACAATGGTTCCAAGTTTAGCAAGTTGGCCCATCGTGATGGATGACAGAACTTAACAGCTTAACTCCTGTTTAATTAGTCAACGTATTGTTTTTGAGGGCAATTTGCATGGCTTTATATAAGGGATAAACTGAAGGTCAAATATTATGGCAACAAAAGGCAATGCTTGGGGTTACTATGACCTCATGTGTGTTAAAACAATGTCGATACAATTTTCTATATCTTAATATTCTAAATTCTAAATATTCGCCCAATTAGCGAAATCCTTTTAAAATAGCAAATATCTAATTCTGCAAGACGAGCACTTACAACTTACTGTAATATGTACGCCCAAAGAAAGATTATAATATTTGGATCTATTTCTTAAATACGATCTAGAACTTAGGCTTACAATTTTATTAATGTGTTGAAAACGCAAATGTACTTTCAATTTCATAAATTGATATTCATACATTGATAATGTTTTAACGTAAAAATAAAGACCGTAAACTTTACCACCGCAGATTCATACATATAAAACATTTGTCAAAAAACTACTGAATATACGAAGTGTGGTTATTTCACACTATATCGGTTTGAAGCACGTGCAAAAATTTGGGGTGAGACAGAAATGCTGACAGAACGCCCCGTTATATTAAAAAACCGGCCAAGCACGAGTCGGTCTCACGCACGTAGAGTTCCATACTATTGTCAAAATACTTTGTGAATATTTCAATTACCTAGACAATATGTTGTCGTTATTGCTATCAAACAAAAAAGAACTAAAAAATAACGTTTGTTGAATGTGAGCTCCATTCAACAAATTTTCATAATATTATGTTATTTTCGCAGTACATACTTATAATTATTAAATACAGCAACAGTAATAAAACATTCGCGAAAATTGTAACCTTACTATGACTTGAGCCAGACTTTTTACTGTCATAGAACGTACGTAGAGCAACTAAAATTATCCAACCCGAAAATGACAATCGCTGTATGCATTTCGATGGCTAATCGTGGAACATTTTTTTGTCTCAGTTACTTTAACGTAGAATTTATTATTCGTAGCATATCCCTAAAAAATGGGCTTCGGTAAGATATTTCCCTGCGTATTGAATATCTAAGTTTCAACATGGCCCATTTTTCTTCGACAGATTGGCCAAATCCTTCGTGTATTCTTTCATTTCGTATATTTTGTAGCTGAATGTTTTTTTGATATTGCCGAGCTGACGTCGATTATAAAATTCCTAAATACAGCAAGTTTTTTGGTCAGTAAATATTTTATCATTTTCGCCTTTGTTTTTGTGCATTGTTGATTGATTACCGCGTCAACGGTCATACACCAATTACAAATACGTTGGTCCTATAGATAAAAATTGTTTCAACTTCCAACAATATAAAAAAGCTTTTTATTAATATTTAACATAATCTTTATCCAAGGCAAGAAATGGGCAGTAAGAACGTTACATGATTGATACAAAATATATACAGGGTATATTACTGCAATGTTTTCACGCTAGATGCAGCACCAGTATGGACAGTTAGCAAAAGGTTTGTTCGACATTAGCCGCGTACTGACCAAGCGAGCCGCCTCGCTGCGGCAGCCTCGCGCGCATTTGCTCGGTCGGTCGGTACGTGTTAGTGCGCGGAAAACGTCCGAGGCGCCTTTGAGCATCGACCAAAAACCGACAACTTTTGGCTCGGCCGCAGCACGCTCGCGAGGCAGCGAGGCGGCTCGCTTGGTCAGTACGCGGCCATTAGCTATATCCACACTATGCGCTTTCGTCTTCAATTTTCGTCATCTTCTTTGTATTTAACTTTCGTTTGGCGCTTTTAATAATTGAATGCGTTAACGAACGCAACTCCAACATTGCCATTTTTCTTCAGTTGCAGTGTCTGTCAGATTTTCCCCGCCAGGTGGACGAAACTTTCCGAACAAAAAAAAATTGGGTTCCAAATTTAAACGTAGCAACTGGACCCAATAACATAATCTGTGCTTGATCTTTGCAAGATCGACTGTGATTGGCTGATAAAAAAGACCATAAAGAATTTAAACTACATGAGAAAAAAGACGAAGAAGGAGTTTAAAACTCAAAGTTCGATTTTCATTTTGTGAAAATTATTTGTAGCAACTCATACAAAAATTGAAAATTATGTGGATTAATTATTGAAAAACGAAAGGTAAGCCATTGTAAAATGTAAATGTAACCGTAAATTGATAAATTGAAGCAAAACATAACGGTATCATACCATGTTCTAATACAAAGTATGTCGTAGTATTATTTGCATAATTGTACAAAAATTTACAACTTAAACTATATTAATATAAAAAAGATAGATTATTATTTCATAGAAATTATTATAATGTATATCAGTATGCAGTTAATTTGGAAAATGATGAAATGTGTATCATGTGTATATTGTTTTATTGTAACTATACATAAGGTTATTAATTACTATACTTACTATTATTTATGTAAACTGTATGGAAATATTGTAGTAAATGAAAAATGTTTCATTAATTTCAGATTTTTAGGTCCCTATACAGCTAGTTTGCAACATTTTAGTCTGCAAGCAATAGCTGTTAACTCGATCGCGGATTCTAGGAAATCTTTTGTTCTCGCGGTCGCATGCGACCGCTTGGGAACGAAAGCAGCAAAGAGATTCAAAGCAAGGAGATTTTAGGAGAAGGAAGGTATGGGATTATGAGTGGTACGGCTACCAAGGAAAAATCCTCTGATCAAGTGAGATGGTATGCAGCTGGCCTGAACCCGCGCGATAGATTTCAGCTGTCGTATACAGGGTGTAACAAAACAAAGTGTGTATGTATAAAGGCGCGGTCCACTGGATCGGAATCGGAGCGCAGGTACGCAGTGGACGGATTTGTTGCTTTGTATGTATGGTACTGACTACTATGAACTGCACTAGAAGTACTGGAACGTCATTCTGCGCCTGACAAGTATATGACGACACGTGGTACTACCGTCCGCACCGTACGTCCCGATTCCAACCTGGTGGATGCGCAGCTTTAATCCCCTCCCTATATACAGTTTACTGTATAAAGCGCTTATTCCACTTATCCTAGCTAGGTTTCTAGATCCTAAATCGTTTCCGATTTAGTCAAGACGTGGAACAACATTTAGAAGCTAGGATCCTACCTAGGAACCTAGCTAGCCGCTAGGATAAGTGGAATAATGGCTTAAGCCAATCAAGTAGTTAGTAGAGTAGCATAGACAGCTATTCTATCATATTTATAAATAAAATACATAAAACTGTACTGTAATAATATTATAATATTTAATAATAGAAATCAACAAAAACTTGTGGATTAAATCTGTTTTATTGTTTAATTTACCTTATTAGCCTATTTATTTAGCCATGTACAATAATTTTTATTGAAATAAAACATTTATTTGAGCTCATTTCTTTTTATTTTATTTTTTTTAATTTTTGGTATGTTTAGAGTGAAAGGTTTTGCACTTAAAATTTTTTCGTTTAGTTTCAAATTAAAAAAATAACGAATGTTTATTTTTTTTCTTCTAAGTCCGACCTCTTGTTACGTAGTATACAGTTTACATCCTCTTTGTTCCCCGCTGGCAACCCTACTACTAACTTGTCAAATTAAAATCTCCCGGATAAAAATTGTAAAATAATTATAAATCCTTATTAAACTGATAAAAATAGTTAATAAGTTAATTAAAATAGGTATTAGTGATAAGATAAACAATAAATCTCAGTGCTGTAAACAAGTTTTGTGCGAATTTGTTTGAAAGTGCCTTACGTCAACGACGATCAGCTGTCAAGGTAATTCAAATTTTGTACTAAAAACGATTTAATTTCTAATTGGATTAACATTTTACGATTTGCTAATACAACCTGATATAAATTGACGATAGGCTATAATAATCATCATTATCGCCAGAGGAAAGCAATATATCAGCTGTTTCCTTAAAATAGGTTACTTAGGCCGGTCAGTGGAACAGATGAACCTTGTTGATCCTTTTTAACAACTTTCAAACCTCACTCTAGCTTTTTTTTTATGCAATAAGGGGGCAAACGAGCAAACGGGTCACCTGATGGAAAGCAACTTCCGTCGCCCATGGACACTCGCAGCATCAGAAGAGCTGCAGGTGCGTTGCCGGCCTTTTAAGGGGTAATAGGGGAGGGTGGGAAAGGAAATAGGGAAGAGTAGGGAAGGGAAAAGGGTAGGGGATTGGGCCTCCGGTAAACTCACTCACTCGGCGAAACACAGCGCAAGCGCTGTTTCACGCCGGTTTTCTGTGAGGACGTGGTATTTCTCCGGTCGAGCCGGCCCATTCGTGCCGAAGCATGGCTCTCCCACGTCTAAAGCTTGCGTGACCCCTCTACACCGAGCAAATATCTCAACATCTAAAGATCTGAATTGGTTGGGTCTATTATAAAGAAGTGGTTGGGTCTATTTGAAGATATTGGAAAGTGTCAGGTTTACACACTAATAGCAATTATCTATTAGTGTGTAAACCTGACACTTTCCAATATTTTATATCTATTTCATCTATAGACAGAAAAGTCAATTGATAAACTAATTATCTTATAGTTTACTATTAGTTATCATGATGACTAGAGGAAACCTGGCTCGTCAGAGTGAGGAGCAACTTCGTCTGACGCTTCAGGAACTCAAGGAGTGCAAAAATTCCGGTGACTAGACTTACTAAAGTCAAAAACTCTTTTAAAGGTCAATGTGTACGCCTTTATAATAAGATCCCAGAATATGTTCAAAATCTCTCAATTAATAAATTCAAAAAAGTTACTGATTTCATGAATGGGAATAAGGTCGCCCCCTGCAGAGCTATTTCTGTATAATATACAGTATTGTACACTTGTTGTATTTTTTTTAGTCATAATGACACTAATTTTATATACTTTTTGTAACTTTCCATCTTTTTTTAGTAAAAGATGACCCCGGGCGAGTTTCTTACGCCGGTTCTTCTCGACGGGGTAGTTCCCGAACCGGTGGTAGGCACCAGTGTAGACCCGACGTTCAGAGAATACATATTTGAAAAAATTTATTCCGAATAAAAAAAATTGAGTTTGAGTTCGAGTTTGTAACATGTGCGACGCGAACGTTACTGGATGGAATATGTGCGGCTTATTAGGTCATAAGAAATTCCAGAAGAATAGAACTAAGCGAAAGTTTTGGATACGGTCAGAGTGCATGCGTCGCGGGCATGCCTCACGTACGCTGTTGGCTGCGCTATGATGCATGCTCTTGATGAACAAAAAAGGCACAGTGTGGACAAAGCTATTAGACAACATTTCATTCAACATTGTATGACTTGTGCAATATGTTGGATTTTCATAGGATAATGTACCATCGAGGAAGTTGATTCCTATGCAATTGATAGATCAACGTTATTTGGTCGAATATGTCAATTCAATGTTAAGGCCCTATAGACCCGAAAATTAGCAGGTCGATGTCTGTCAGTACGAATATCGACGTAAAGGACATTAAAATAACATTCATATCAGCGCGCCTTGTACAGTGGCGGTTACGACGCTCTCCGCGTCCTTGATAGGGCGAAATATGAGAAAAAAACCTTCTTACTTAGATATATAAACCAAAATGCAAAATGTAACCACAAATTATTCTTCTTTAAGTTATGAGCTGTTCGTAGATATGATTTTTGAAAGTAAAACTATCATAAGCTTCATGAAAAATAAGAAAAATATCACAAAATATTTGAATTTAGCCTCCTCTTCGGAGTTATTTTTGATCGAGTGAAGTTTTCAATATTATGTTTCGAGCCACAAATTGTCACAGTACATTAAGTAAAAAACAATGTGTATTTTTTTTTTTTGGCTTTTAAAAGTCACTATTTGTTTGTTTATTATTGATTCAAAGTCATGTAAAATTGGGTCTATAGGGCCTTAATTGTGACCTGTCGGCTGGGTTTGACGTAACGCAACCAAACTACGTAGGTCCCCGATCTGCATAGGAATCAACTTCTCTGATAGTACAATAGTAACTAGCACACAGTAGTGTGCTAGTTAATATTAACATTCTAACTTCACCTTCGCATTGCGTCTCGGTGATAACTGACTCTTAACCTATAAACTCAGTGGTCGACCAGTATAACTAATGGTTCGAAATAAAATCCGCCTCAACAACCACTATAAAGTGATGGACTGAAATGAGGCTGAATTAGGAGTATAAAGCCAAGTGGGGCGAGAGAGGGGTACAAGGGGGAGGGGGGAGAGGAATCAAATTAATTAGCCGAATGATTGTGCTAATACCGTTGGATGTAATTAGCAAGTTCATTCGATATTTAAAGGACTATTACGTAAAGAGATTGAAAGTAACTAATAGCGTTTTCTAACAAAAAAGTAAAGATAATTTCCATGCTTCACATTTCCTGGCCTTCCTTATTTAAATTTATTTTAACAGTGGTCCAGAAATTATTTATTACATCTGTCAAAATATGACCCTTATTAAATAAAGATCCTAAAAATAAACGGCTTACCTATACCCCAAGATAAAATGTTTATGTACTGATTAGAATGCTATAAAGTTTATTAAACAATATAACACTAAAAACTACTAATTAATTTAGTTAGATAATAAGTAAACTCTTTATTTGCACAGGAATCTAATAGTAACAAGATATTTTGTTAAAAAGAAATGTGTGAAAAGGTTTACTGCTTCAATTATCTCCTTATTTTAAGGGCGTTCCGTCCGGAGATTCCGTAATTGACCGTATTTAAAACCTTATAAACTCATAATCTGAAAGCTACAAAGTTACAATAAAAATACAGCAAAAATCTTCAGTATATCACCATTCTTTTCGCCGTTTTAAATTTTCTATTTTTGTTTATTATACTCATGATATCAGCTTCCAAAGTAATACCAATTTGTTAAAATTCAAGCATACATTCAGCATCTCCTTAGGATTTACAAATTACTTTTATTTGAAACTCACGCCAATAGATCGACAATATCATAAACTACATATTCGCCGTTTTAAATTTTTTTTAGGACAATTTTGAACTAAGTTAAGTAAAAATAATAGGGTTTTGGCGCGATCTCGGCAACGCGGCAAATGTATGGCCAAGGTCGTTTGCTCGGGGGACGGCCTTAAACTTTAGGTTTACTTCAAGAAACAAAGGAGTTCAGTCGCTATCTACACGCGAAACCCCAGTAGGTGTAGCCAACCATTCATTTCGGCTCAGGCGGTCGCTGATACAATTTGTCTCATCACTAAGATGCCTAAACTATCAAAATTAGCTAAATTAATTAAGCTTTTAGGCTTTCCGCGAAAACCTTTGAGACAAACTCTGATTACGTGCTAAAGTTAACTGATAATACCTAACTTACATATCAAACGTTCTACAATTAAGCATCAAATATTGAATTTTAAGCTGCAAGGCGCCAAACAAATCCTTAAAAATCCCCTAGCTAACATTCATCTTAACATTTTTATCTTTTCTTTATAGAATCATCGATCAAAAAAGTATGGAATTGACATAAGCGTTCCATAATATAAAGTCGACGTTCGACTCATGTCGTGCCAATGCCGTACATTTGATCGGCTGTTCTATAAAGACTCTATAAAGAGAACGTCTTGGCTAGGGGCTCAGTTAACAATACAAGGTGATGAGGCAATTCGATGCATTTTTAAACGTGTGTGTCAGTGGCAAGTCTGCCAATCCAATGTGTACCTTGTGTAGTATTTTCTTCAGCTTGAATAACATTTCAAAGTTTAATTTTGAATCGCTGTCACAAAACGACGCGCCGTTTTGCCTCTCAGTTTTGTAGTAAGATTTTATGTTATTAGTAAGAAATAAGAAAAAAGTTTTCGTGCTTTTGAAATGAGATTTTTATCTTACCAAAATATTGTGATATTTTTAGATGAAAATATAAAAATGTGTTTGAAACAAGTAGGACATTTGTGAAACTAAATTGGCACGTAAAAAGTAAAATTCAGAATATTGACCACAATAACGGGATCAGAATAGAAAATTGAAAACTATGAGGACCTAACTTTCAGTATATGATTTATATTTCAACATAAAAGCGGACAAATAAACTAAGGCTTTTTTTCTTTACACCCTGATCCATACTTAATATCATTAATACGAAAGTGTGTCAGTCTGTCTGTCTGTTATTACCTCTTCTCGCCCAAACCACTGAACCGATTTTGCTAAAACTTGGTATGGTGATACTTTGAGTCCCGGAAAGGGACATAGGCTACTTATTATTTCGGTTAAAATGTACGGTTCCCGCGCTATAAGCAAATGCCGCAACGGAGTTGCGGGCGCCATCTGGTTAACAATAACAGCAGATAACCATAACAGAATAAACAATAAAGTTCTTATCTGCGAGGCGAAGTAATATTTTGCAATTTCAGTTTCGATATTGTTGTAATGAGTTGCAGGAGTTGAGAAAGTCGGGATGTTTGTTACTTAATGACGCGTAATGTTTTGTTTGAAAATTATTGCTTGTAAATTGTTCTTCTTACAGTGACGTTCATGCTACATAAGCCAAGGCTTAAGAAGAAGGCAGTCCGTATATAATGACAGTAGAAGCTATGGAACGAACATTTTATTAATGTGTAAGATTATTCCTGAGTAATTAAGATGTATGATAAGCCTTATTTAATTTCTAGTTTTAGTTTTATTCCAACGTTGCACTGTGTTGTAATTTGTTTCCATGCGCCAGAGGTTGCTTGGAAGAAATCGCTTCATAGCGATAAAGCCGCCTTTGTGCTCATGCTGAGTTCATGTGAATTCCCTTTTAAAAAATCCTAAAGGATTCCGTAGCCAAATGGCAAAAAACGGAACCCTTATAGATTCGTCATGTCTGTCTGTCTGTGTGTCTGTCCGTCCGTATGTCACAGCCACTTTTCTCCGAAACCATAAGAGCTATACTATTGAAACTTGGTAAGTAGATGTAATCTGTGAACCGCATTACGATTTTGATACAAAAATGGAAAAAATATTAAAAATTTTAGGGGTCCCCATAGGTACAACTATAACTAAATAAAATAAAAATGTTTATTTCAGACTGGGAGTCCATAAGTTGTTAGTAAATTACATTAAATTATTTTATTACAAACTATGTTAGTACTCTTAAATCAGAAAGATCAGTTAAAATATCTACGTGGCCTACCAGCAGCACTGGGCACGTAGACATGAATGTGCACCCAATGACGCATAATAGGACACTCTACTTTTTCACTTATCAGCCTAAGAATGGTGTTGGTGCTTGCGCGAAGTCTGCTCATCAAAGATGCTACTCGCTTTCTTATGACGGCTTGAAAAAAAAATTTTTTCGTCTAACCTATACGTGTGGGGTATCTATGGATAGGTCTTCAAAAATCATATTGAGGTTTCTAATACAATTTTTTTCTAACCTGAACAGTTTGCGAGAGAGACTCTTCCAAAGTGGTAAAATGTGTGTCCCCCCCCTCTAACTTCTAAAGTAGGGGCATGATAAGTCTAAAAAAAATTACTATAAAAACTACCAACGAAAATTGGTTTGAACGAGATCTAGTAAGTAGTTTTTTTATACGTCATAAATGGTAAACCATAATTTAATTTTCAATAAATCAACATAAATATAAAAATAAATCAAAAACCTTTCAATTTCATAAAAATAAACCTTATTGCTGCTGCGGAACCCTTCATGGGCGAGTTCAACTCGCACTTGGCCGGTTTTTCTTTTGTATATTTTGAGCACATTAAAGCATATATTCATTCATTCATTCATTTTATGTATGACTTGTGTATAATATTATGTTTATTCCACCAAGGAGCCTAAACTCTAAAGCAATGATCAGATTTAATAGGATTGATATTTTAAGTACCTAATTTTAAAACACTTCTTCTTAGAAATTATAGAGAACAACCTAAACCACGAGAAAATTAGCGTTTCAATAAATACCCAATTAAAATACGTTTT
Organism: Polyommatus icarus; assembly: GCA_937595015.1. Classification (NCBI taxonomy): domain Eukaryota; kingdom Metazoa; phylum Arthropoda; class Insecta; order Lepidoptera; family Lycaenidae; genus Polyommatus; species Polyommatus icarus. Next base: position 17,565,849 of record OW569332.1, read on the forward strand.
ATTTATTTATTAGTTTCTATTTCATATGTTCTTAATACGTTAATATTTCATCGATTAGAACTTAAAACACACAGACCTTATCTATTTAAATTAAAAATGAATTTTAAATTTTGTTAGTCTTGCTAAAAGTCGAGACTAGCCGATTGGCTAATTTTTAATTAGTCGTAAAAGTCCAATGAAGGTTTATATTATTGTCATTATTAAATTTTTAGCTTGTCTTTATTTATTTTATATTATGTTATTATTGAGTACTTTTTACCGATTATTTTATATTAAGATTGCAGTAATAGTTTAATGAGTGCAAAGATGTGTATAATTGTAATAGGACTTCAGTCTGAATGTGATAAGAAATTTTAAGTTTTATTTTATGCTAATGTATTATTCTGTTGTCTGTAATTATACCTGAATAAATAAATAAATTACCTCATACAAAGTTTACCGGCTCATCTAGTTGTTGATAAATAATATTTAATTTATCGTTAGTCGTCACTCGTCCTAAACTACAGCTTAAGAGGCCGGGTACCCTTGGAATTTTTCATACAAACGTAATACCAAAATCATTTTCTCATACGAAAATATTTAGCATGTCTGAGTTATTTTTCAGTTTAGAATAGTAATTACCTAGGTTCCTGCACAAAAATTTACTTCAAAATATTTAAACACAAAAAAAATTTTTTTGTTTTAAATTTTTTTTTAGTAAATTTACTACTCAACATTGAAACACTAAAAAATAGAGTAAAACACTAAAAAATATATAAATTAATAGTAAATTTACTACTAAATATTTAAATACTAAAAAATATTTTTTAGAAATTAAATATTTTGTGGTAAATTTACTATTTATTTATATATATTTTTAGTGTTTTACTCTATTTTTTAGTGTTTCAATATTTAGTAGTAAATTTACTAAAAAAAATTTTAAACAAAAAAAAATAATTTTTGTTTAAATATTTTGAAGTAAATTTTTGTGTGGGAACCTAGGTAATTACTATCTTAAACTGAAAAATAATTCAAACATGTTAAATATTTTCGTATGAGAAAATGATTTTGGTATTACGTTTGTATGAGAAATTCCAAGGGTACCCGGCCCCTTAAGTAGTTTAAATGTTTATAGCCCAGTAGGGTTAGATTTTTCTTTAAATTAATTAAAGTCAGAAACTTTTTTGCACCAGTGTTTAGAGGAGGTCACAAATAGCTTAAATTCAAAAACTCGACCATCAACGATGTGTGCGCTAGTCGCCATATTGGTTTGAAGGTCCAATCTTTTTTTAGCGGTAACTCCTTTATTTTTTATTTTTTTAAGCTAATGATAAAGATCAAATTTGTCGAAAATTTGATTTTCTACAACTTTTGTCCTTATGTTTTTTATTGTAAAATCAATATTTAAGGAAATAACTGCAAAAACAAGTCAAAGTATCATTTCAACCTGTTCGACCTGTATCGCGATTGTTATCAAATACAGAAAAAAAAACAGAAATAAACTTGTAGCTCTTTATATTAACCACAATTAAAATTAAGACTTCGCTGTCTGTCCGTCTGTCTGTCTCCAGGCTTCAAGAACGGTGATAGGTAGAGACTTGAAATTTTCAGATATTATGTATTTTGTTACCCTCTATAACAACAATTATTATATTTAATATTTGATGGGGCTCCCATATAACAAACAGGATTTTAGTGGCCTTTTTGTTCTTTATCAAAAATAACAGCACTTAGAATATTTAATTGTATTTGTACTTTAATAATTACTTAATAATAAAATTTAAATAAAATAAATATTTAGGGGGGGCTCCCATACAAAAAGCACAAATTTTTGTCTATCTTTGCCTTATAATGGTACGGAACCCTCATGAGCGAGTCCGACTCGCACTTGGCCATTTTTTAATAATTATTCAGATGTAGGTTGTGCCGTAATTGTTAAAAGGTCTAATTCATGATCAGAAATATTCAGTTTTATCCAGTCGCTTGGGTCCCGGTACATTTACCATAGTTGTAAGAGCTTAAATATTGATTTCTAAAAAAATTCATAAGAATCAAATTTGTAGGAAATTTAATGATCTATCACCAACAACTTTTTTTCTACAATTATTTTCGCTAAATTCGATAATAATTGACATACAAGCGAAATTATACTTTGACTTGTTTTTTGTATTTATCTCCGTAAATATTGATTTTACAATGAAAATTATAAGAACTCAAAATGTAGAAAATTAAATTTACAACAAATTTAGTTCTTTAAATTTAGTAAAAAATATAAAATAAAGGAGATATGTCTAAAAAAAGATTTGATATTCAAACCAATATGGCGGCTAAGACACACGTCGTGGCTGGTCGAGTGTTTGAATTTCAGCTATTCATGACCCCCCCACCCCCTATACACAAGTGCAAAAAAAATTCTGACTATAATTAATTTCAGATTTAATTTTTAATTTCAGAACCCTACTGGGCTATTATCTTTGAATACCGCGAGCCAAAAAATCATGTGTCATAGACAATGATATTCAACTAAATACAGATCTGTTACGTTCATACTATTTTCCGGCTTAAATTGCTTCCGAACAATTTTCAAATTCAATCGTCAAATTTGACAGATAAGTGAAACAAAAGATACGAAATGACATTTACATAAAAGAGACAGACTATACAAAAGACGGGTCAATTGGCCCCAACGCGCGCGGTAGTAACATATCTGCTTTGAGTTTTTTTAGGGTTCCGTACCTCAAAAGGAAAAAAACGGAACCCTTATAGGATCACTTTGTTGTCCGTCTGTCCGTCTGTCAAGACCCTTTTTCTCAGGAACGCGTGGAGGTATGAAGCTGAAATTTATATCAATTACTCAGGTCTACTGTCCCTTGAAGCTGTGAAAAAATCAAACTTCTAAGCCAACGCAATCAAAAGATACATTACACAAGTTTATGCCGCAAATTTTCGACACTTGCAAGGGAATCAAAACCTACAGGGTGCTTCCCGTGAACTCAGAATCTTGAAATTTGGTACGAAGCAACGTCTTATAGCATAGATAAAGGAAAAATTACGAAAACCATAAATTTTTAGTTACATCACATAATATATTTTTTTTTAATAATTTTAAACTTACTACCCATTTCCTCATACTCGATTGTCGTAATGAACGAACTTTGTAAACCTTGCAGGTTTGTACGGAACCCTCGGTGCGCGAGTCCGACTCGCACTTGGCCGGTTTTTATATAATATCATTGGTCATAGACTACTGCATAGCATAAATAGCTTAAAATAACTATTTTCTTTTTTTTTTTTTTTGCTGTGAACGTGAATTGCGGGCATCATCTACTAGCAGATAAATATTAATTATTATCAACCTATCAACCCCCATAAGGACACCGGTGACCGCGACAATAATCGAATAACAATAGATTTCCAAGAATCCGCGATCGAAGTATTAAGGAAAATAGTTATTTTAAGTAACTTAAAATAACTATTTTCATCCGTCTAGGAATAGAACTAGATTTCACTAGCTGCTGAGGCGTGAACACGTCTCTATTTTCCCTTCAACTATTTCAATTGAAGTGGATATACATTCTACATAATATAGCGGAGTGGTATAATGGAATTCTGAACATCTGCTGCCGTCTGGTAAACAACCCAGGCCCTTTAGCCAAGACCTTTTCTTATCGCTTCTTTATAGAACAAAGTGTATCAAATTGCATAAGCGTTCTTTAATATGACGTTGACGTTCCACTCGTCTAATGTAAATAGTAAATACCATATATTTCCATCGGCGATACTATAAAGAAGCGATGAAGAAAACGTCTTGGCTACAGGTTCTGGAATGTTGTGTATAACTAGCCATACTTATATTTACTACTCTCTGTCCTCTTCATGATTGATCATTCAACCACAGAACCGATTTTGCTGAAACTTAGTATGGAGAAACGTTGTTCCCGGGAAAGGACATAGGATACTTTTTGTCCCGGAAAAATGTACAGTTCCCACGCGGTAAAATAATTTTGGCGCAACGGAGTTGCGGGTTATATACTGTTAAGTATTATACTTAAACGTATGTGGTAAATTAAGTCGCAATAAGTATAATAAAAATTGTTTTCAATTTTTAATAAAGAATGAATTAATGTTTTCAAAACTGTCCTTCTTTATGACCACCGGTTCTGGAACTAACCCTGCGAGAACATGGGACTGAAAACCGCTGCAATAACTAGATGAGGTAAGAGAGATATATTACACACTATCGCTTATTATATTTGTATGCAATATGGATTACGTTAAGTAGCGTAAAGTGCCCGATAGACGTACGCACGCGGGTTTTAAAATCGCGAACTTACTCGGCTCGCGTCTGTGATATATGCACAAACTTTAAGCACGCGGGTTTTAAGGCCGTCCCCCGAGCAAACGACCTTGGCCATACATTTGCCGCGTTGCCGAGATCGCACCAAAACCCTATTTTTTGAAGTGAAAACTTCTTTAGCGGCGTTGAGCACTTTTGTGGGATGGGTAAAAACTGTGAAACTCGCGTCAGATTTTCGTGCTGATCGAAAAACTATAGAAAAACCGTAAGAAGTTTGGAGAGTAGTGTTTTGTGTCGAACTCGAACTCGAACTCGAACTCGAAAACTCGAAAACTCAAAAAATCGAAAAATCGAAAACTCGAACCCAAATTCGAATTGTAAGGGTTTCGATTAATTAAAAAAAAAATTAAAAATCGATTTTCATAAAAAAATAGGTTAAAAATTTTATCGATTGTAAGGGTTTCGATTAATTTAAAAAAAACGATTTTTTAATGATCGATTTTCATAAAAAATGAGTTAAAAAAATGCACAACGTTAATAATCAAGTTTTCACTTCTGCCGGCACTCCCGGAGTACAACCCGTCTTTTTTTTACTTATCTTAGTTCTAAATTGACCTAAAAAAAATTAAAACGGGGAACATGTACTTTATGATATTGTCGATCTATTGGCGTGTGTTTCAAGTAAAAGTAATTTGTAAATACTAAGGAGATGCTGAATGTATGCTTGAATTTTAATAAATTGTCTATACTTTGGAAGCTGATATCATGAGTATAATAAACGAAAATAGAAAATTTAAAACGTGGAAAGGAATGTTGATATACTGAAGATTATTGCTGTATTTTATTATAACTCCGTAGCATTCAAATTGTGAGTTTACATGGCTCTATATACGGTAAATTACGGATTCTCCGTAGTGATGGGCCCTTAAGTTCGCGCACTTACTCGGCTCGACGTCGGTGACGCACGTGAATGGCTCACACTGGATTACCAAGTAGCCAGACTCGCCCCGCTCGCGGCTCACGGCTCACATTCTTGCCAGACGTACGAGCCGAGACGAGCTACGAATAAAATTCCAAGACGGCGAATTTGCACGGCAATCTTTAAGTACGCGGTTTTTAGGTGACACAGGCGATTAAGTTCGTCGAGCCATAAGTCCGCGTACTTACTCGCACGTCTGTCACCCCTTTAAGTGTTAAATAGGAACCAACATTATACCTCGTAAGCGTAACTGCATAGTAATTTTGCGTTATAGCAGCTTGTTTTGAGATGGTATTTCTTGTTTGTGGGTTATTTTAAGCTGCACGTACAGCGTGTTTATATTATGAGCATAAATTTGGTGGCAGCGGTGGGATGGTTAAGTACCATTAGCTTGTTAATCGTGTTCACGTTTACGTCATAAGTATAATGTTTATCAAGCGGGTATTATCAAATATTTACCGCATATTATAATATACATCAACCTGGATATTATAGTTTAACTATCAACTATTAAAGGACTGCTGAATGTAAAATATATAATATTTTAGTTTAGTAACCAAACTACTAAAAAATTCTGGTAATAACAATATTCTACCTCTGACGGCCGCACTTAGATATTATGTTCAATTCAGTCTTATGTCTACGTATTTAGACTGGTTTACTTACTATGGTTTACTTGACTTAGTGGTTAGATAATAGACAGATATAGGTGTAAAAATGATGAAAATAGTTAGTAACCAAGAAAATATAAACTGCAAACAATTGTAAGACTACAAGAAGAAGCTTCAAGGAGCTAGTTGTTTCATAAGAAAATGTAAGAAGAATCGCTGTAAAGTTTTAAAACATATTAAAGCCAGTCATTTAACCCATCAAGCCCCATAAGCTCACCGGTGAGCGAGACACAATAGAATAACAATAGATTTCCAAGAATCCATGATCGAAGGATTTTTAAAAATCTTTTTAGTTTCTCACTCTCTAAGCATTATCCAGAAGTTCCCTACTCTTCTACGCATCTCGTCTTGAATTACAAATAAGCACTCTGTGCCTAAAATACGCTCCCTGGGAGTCCCCGTTAAGTATTCAGGAATATTGTAATATTAAATTCTTTTTGTGAGCTCTTAAGGTACCGTTACGATCAACGTAACCGATAAAAATACAAGTAAAATGCCATAATACAGTATTTCCCAAAGTGTGAGTCGCGGGTAGATTTTGGGTGGGCCCTGAAATGGGTGTTTCTTAATTGAAATGGGTGTGGTGACGAGCTTTAGGAAAGGCCCAAGTCCAGCAGTGAACTTCAGTAGGCTGACAATGATGATAATATGGTTGTGAACTACGATAAGAATTACCGGGTAAACACACATTCACACACCGCTGCTTTTTTGTCTTCGTGACACAAGGTGGGCCGCGAACTTTAAACTTTCTTGTAAATGGGTCGCGGTCCCGACAAGTTTGGGAAACACTGCGATAATATGTATATATAGGCTTTAAGTTTCATTTTGCTCTACGCCACTACAAAGCAACCGCATGGGTCGCTAAACCAATGCCGGTGGAAAATGAAACCATGTCATAAACTGGCACATTGTTTGAATTTGGTTGCAGTCGCTTCCTGAAGATTGAAAAGTCAGGTGATCGCACATTTATCAGCAAGCACCAATGATATTATTATATACTTAAAAAAACTCAAAGCAGATATGGTAATACCGCGCGCGTTGTGAAGACTCAAATACGACCCAAGTGGGTCGTCTTTTATTTAGTCTGTCTCTTTGACATAAAGTTAATATACCTGGCGGAATAGAGAAACAAAGGCCTGAGCAAGCGAGATGCTACTATCAGTAACACCGCGTGATAAAAAGAGACGTGTGATACATGACAGCAGCACTCCGCACAGCACTCAGCACTTTTTTGACGTCCAGTCGGCACGTGCCGCACGATGTCAATATAATCTCATAGAATCCATGTTCAATCATGCTTGTGTAAGTGTATATGTACACATATTTTTCACACAGATGAAAACCAATTTTGGTTACGTTTGACAGCTCGAGATTGTTGCTCTATTCCGATAGGTATATTAACTTTATGCTCTTTTATGTGAATGGCATTTCTTTTCTTTTGTTTCACTTATCTGTCAAAGTCCAATTTTGAATTTGAAAATTGTTCGGAAGAAATTTAATCCGGAAAATAGTATGAACGTAACAGATCTGGCAAGCACGCACCGTACGCACCGCATTTTAGAATTCGTTGTATGAAAATATGATGTTCAATCTATGAGCAGCATTGGGTTGGGGACGGTACTCTAATACGAAGGAGACACAATAGATCCTCAAGGGTCGCAGTGACATCAGGGCTACTTGACCTGCCTTCAGCAAAAAATAGTGTTTTGTGTCGAACTCGAACTCGAACCCGAACACGAACTCGACTCGAAATCGACTCAAACTCGACTCGAACTCGACTCGAACTCGACTCGAACTCGACTCGAACTCGACTCGAACTCGACTCGAACTCGACTCGAACTCGACTCGAACTCGACTCGAACTCGACTCGAACTCGACTCGAACTCGACTCGAACTCGACTCGAACTCGACTCGAACTCGACTCGAACTCGACTCGAACTCGACTCGAACTCGAACTCGAACTCGACTCGAACTCGACTCGAACTCGACTCGAACTCGACTCGAACTCGACTCGAACTCGACTCGAACTCGACTCGAACTCGACTCGAACTCGACTCGAACTCGACTCGAACTCGACTCGAACTCGACTCGAACTCGACTCGAACTCGACTCGAACTCGACTCGAACTCGACTCGAACTCGGTTGTCTGTAAAGTCGGTTTACTGACGATAGTTGAACGTGACAACGTTATAGCCTTAAATGGAACGTGTTTACAAAGTGTATGTTATTACTGTTAAATGGAACGCCTCAGAGCGAGGTAACGCCGCATATTGCGTCATGTTTCTTCATGCGCGCAGCCCATATCGAATTATAAGACGTTGTCACATCAAAAAATGAAATGATGTGAAACCTCGCACATTCGTCCGCAGTCCGCACCCTACGCGCCTCATTTCGTGTACTATGCTGTGCATTCGACGCGTACACGGTACATCGCTTACGGTGCTGACAAAATAATATGTGCGATCAGCTTTAAATGTTTTTTTTAAAGGGTTTGAAAACCTGTCACTCTCAGATAAGACAATTTTAATAAATCAAATTGTTAACTCGGGCTAATTACAACAAAGGAGTTGATTGAAGGTGAAAAAGCTTTTGTGATTTACTTAATAAAGTAAAAATTTAAAGTTTAACAGTTTTTGATCTTGTTATTTTCAGACTTCTTTTTAGAGTTTTTTTCAGTTTGAAACTTAGTCAAAGTTTTAAACATAAAATTACGTGATGAAATTAAATGCAATACCAATAGCATATTTTATGTTAAAGAGGAATAATGATGAAAAAACATACATAGTTGTGAGTTTCATATATAATTTGAGCTAAACTATATAATATAGTACGTCAGGCAACATCGTTAAAATACGCACGGGAGCTATACATTTTGCAACAATAAAAATATATCATTTTCGAAGACTTACAATAATAACAACACAAAATCCAAATACATCTCGAAATCGTGAGCATGAAGACAAGGTAAAAGATAGACAAGGTAAGAGATACACAAGTGAACTTTCGCATTTATAACATCACTAGATGATGCCCGCAACTCCGTTGCGCCAAAACTCGTTTATCGCGCTGGAACCGTACATTCTTCCGGGATAAAAAGTAGCCTATGTCCATTCCCGGGACTCAAAGTATCTCCATACCAAATTTCAGCAAAATCGGTTCAGCGGTTTGAACGTGAAGAGGTAACAGACAGACAGACAGACGGACAGACGGACGGACGGACGGACGGACGGACGGACGGACGGACGGACAGACCGACAGACGGACAGACGGACATACGGACAGACGGACAGACGGACAGACGGACAGACGGACAGACGGACAGACGGACAGACGGACATACGGACAGACGGACAGACGGACAGACGGACAGACGGACAGACGGACAGACGGACAGACGGACAGACGGACAGACGGACAGACGGACAGACGGACAGACGGACAGACGGACATACGGACATACGGACGGACGGACGGGCGGACGGACGGACAGACAGACAGACAGACAGACAGACAGACGGACAGACAGACAGACAGACAGACAGACAGACAGACAGACAGACAGACAGACAGACAGACGACAGACAGGCAGACAGACAGACACACTTTCGCATTTATAATATTAGTATGGATCTATACTGTACTCGTCGACACATGGCGGTAGCGGTCATGCGCTGGAACCGTACATTTTTCCAGAATCAAAAGTATCCTATGTCCTTTCCTATACTTAGGGCCACTTGCACCATGATGTTTAACTCAGAGTTAATATTAACTCTGAGTTAAACATCATGGTGCAAGTGGCCCTTAGAGTATTACTAACTACAATCTTGATTCAAGTGTTTGGGCGTGAAGAGGTAACAGACAGAGGGACACTTTTTTGTATTTAAAACATTAGTTTGGATATTATGAAAGTATGATATTTAATCTTAACCTACAATTATAGCAAGAATATTATGTTTCAAAACAACCCACTCGTTCAAGGCCCCGTCTCTTCGCCGAATCGATTGATAAATGTATCGGGACAGCCAGATTATGTTAATCCTCTCTCACATTGTTAAGTTCCACTCATGTTAAGTAGAATGTCAACTGGGTCACCCAAATCGCGGGGCGGATGTTTTTCCAAGGAATGTTACTTACGAGTAGGCATGTGTAACAAAACTGTTAATAATATTTGAGAGTATTCTATACATTAAATAGAGTTAACTGTGAAAGTAGCAGCACTAAGGGTTGGTTGCACCAGAGGCGTGGTTAAAGTTAAATATTATGGCGTCCTTTAACTTTAACTTTAAACTTAACTTTGACTGGAGAAATTGACAAATGTCTGTTGCATTTATTTTCTTATTTAAGCTACAGGTAACGGGATTGACAGTATATAAAAATATTATCCGTATAATCGTCAGGAAAAATATAACACTGTAAAACATAGTCAATTTTCACGAAAAATTTATATATACCAACGTATGAGCGGATATGGTTAAATATAGCGTCCGTGACTTTAACTAAAGATTTGACATTTTGCACTATAGTTATAGTTAAAGTTATAGTTAAAGTTACAGTTAAAGTTAGTTGGTGCAACCCAACCTAAGAGAGTTACTGCAGTACTTTGTAAATATGACAATGTTATCATTAATTACGGACTTCTAGACTATAAGGACGTGAATTTGTGAAACCAATGCGTGAAAACACACTTTTTCGTAGCATTGTATCATCAGAGAAATTCATCCATGGGCAGAGATATCCTACGTGTACAATTTAAAATATTTACTTTTATACGTTTTTCAACAGGAATTATTCTGCATTTTATTGAAACCCTAGATGACCCGGTGACCTTCGTATAATTTCCCTCCTAATATATACCTTCGCTGAACTACCGCGAATATTTCAAGGCTAAAATTAGTCAAATCGGTTCAGCCGTTCGCAAGTTTTAGGGAGACTAACAAAATGTAAAATTCATTTTTGTTTAAGTATAAATACAACATAATATTCAGTCTTTAACATAGCCATTCTCTTAAATACCTATAGAGAAACTCTGTTCAAAAACAACATTGTATATTTTGGGGTAAGTGAAACATTGAACAAAACATGAGCCTTCGCGTGGAAAACAGCAAATATTTGTTTAGGCTCTGAGCTCCATAGCATTTTTATTCAAAACCAAAATACATCGAAACAGAGCCGTTTGAAACGTTATATTTAAGGAAAAAACGATACGTAATTACTTATAACCCAAGAGCCATGTCCGGAGTTCTCTTAGTATCTTCGGAACCATAGCATGCCTTGGTGTAAAATCTTACTTTTTCACCTAAATATTGCAAATGTATGAAAAGTGAACCTAAGGTACACTTTTTTGACAAGTATTTTGGAGCATGTTTTTTGACAGAGTTACTCTTCCTTAGTTTTTATTATTTGTAGTCTGTAGCGAACCTTTGCAATTTCGGCAAAATCGGCAAAATTTCGTATACGGACTCTTAAACATAGAAAAACCACAGTTTAGTAAAAAAAAATGTGTATTTTTTGTTAATGGCTTTTTGTGAAAAATCTAGCACATTAAACTGGTTCTTTTTTATTTTAAAAAGATAGAGGAGGTTTTCATCTTCTAAAATTATTTTATTTCAATGCTCTTAGTCAGATAGTCTAGAATAACGATTTTCTTATGATGAGGTGGTCAGATTTAGTATGAAGCCAGAGAATTTTTTTTTAAAGTTGTAGATAAATAATAATTTGAAAGCCAATTGTCACTAATAAAAAAAAATTCTCCAACTTTTTAAAAAAAACTTCTCCGGCTTCATACTAATCTGACCACCTCATCATAAGAACATCGTTATAACTTCTAAACTGAATGCCTTAGAGCATTGAAGAAAAATAATTTTAGAAGATGAAAACCTTTTTTATCTTTTTAGAATAAAAAAGAATCAGTATAATGTGCTAGATTTATCACATTTCACAAAAAGCCATTAATAAAAAATACACATTTTTTCCTAAACTTGGGTTTTTCTATGTTTAATTCCACGAAATTTATAACATATTGCCTATATAAACGTAGTCCATAAATTTAGCTATCAAATGAGACCTTTTTTATCTTCATAGGATGTTTACATGAGAAGTACTGGTCAGATTAGTGTGAAAGCCCGAGAAAAACTAAAATGGCTGCCATTTTACAACCGTGAGAGAGAAAAAAAAATTGAGGGCCAATTAATAAAATATGCCACAGATCATGATATTAAAGGATCGGACACCGGTGTCGGGACACATTGTATATTATGGTGACGGTATTTGAATTCGAATATGTGGGGGTTTCAGAATTTTAAACCCTATCGCGTTTATAACAACCATAATAGTATTGGCCGGTATACAAAAAGAAAAAAAATATTGTATTATTTTTTAACAGTATAATATAATATTTTGTACCTTTTCATCATAATTCATAACTGAGACGATATCGATGACATTATGATGTCATAATGGCAGCAGCGCAGCGAGCACTTTCAGTGTAATATGATTTTAAACTTATCTTTGTGGTGATAATGCGTAGTGGCTGCAAAGGAAGATCTTCCGACCGAGCGAGGTGGTATGCCCGGTCAGGCCGAAGCCCACGTGATACATTTCAGCTGTCGTATATATACCGACGCGCTCAGAAAACTTCGATAGCGCGATGCAGGAATGTTAGGCGAATTGTTGGTACCGCCACATCACTCCCCCCCGAAGACCGGAGGTCGAATCTTGAAGTCTTGTCGCTTGAGTCGCCGGTGCCAGTGAGTTCCAGTGAGTCGGAACTGTTGCAGTGAGTCCCAGTAAGTCGGAACTGTAAGCTGCTGCACGGGATCCAGTGAGTCGGATAAGCTGCCGTGCGGGGCCGATGCTACGTGCTGACCAGGAGAGATGTGCTCTGCTTGCTGACCGGTCGGTGTAGTGAGAAAGCCCGATGATGCCGATGCGGAGTCGCCCAGGCCGCGGTACGTTGCGGCTAGTGGACGAGGTACCCGATGAGGCGATGCTGGCTGGCGCGGTGCGGAGGGGCGGGAACTGATGATGATGAAGGAAGCGTGTTCTGTCGAGGGTCACCAATGTGGGAATAATGCGTGGTGGCCAAAGGAAGATCTTCCGACCGAGCGAGGTGTTATGCCCGGTCAGGCCGAAGCCCACGTGATACATTTCAGCTGTCGTATATATACCGACGCGCTCAGAAAACTTCGATAGCGCGATGCAGGAATGTTAGGCGAATTGTTGGTACCGCCACATCTTCATCAGCTCCCGCCGCACCGCTGCCATTCCGATGTAGCGCAGCCCTTACACTTAGCGTTTTAAAAAAAATTTACAAACACTTTAAAAACTCTCCTCACTATCTCATAAAAACATAACTACCCTATCGCAGTTGATAAAAAGCCGTACACAATTCTCTGAAGTCACACGTATTTATCCAATACTTTTTACGTACAACGGAAATGTCATTTCCGGACCAATATGGGAGTTCGCCCTTTAGCAACATACAGTCAATCAGCCCTCGGCCTAACTTCATTCAAACATCAATTCCTTGCGAGTCACACTTGATTAAATTGAATAAGATCATTTCGATGACTTGTATCGATGTCAAATACATTACTTCTAATAACTGAGAAGGCAGAAACTGATGGGCAGAAACGTAATTGGTCGCGCTATATCTGACCAGCAGACAGGAAATAAAATGCCCTGATGCACCTATTCACGCTAAAACCGCTTAACCGATCGGTGATATACTGGAACTCCTTTTCATTTCATTTATAAAATTGGCTCCAGCGTGATATAGGAGTTTTTTTTAAAGAAAACAGCAAAAACTTTTTGTCTAAATAGCAACAGCAAACATCTTTGCTATCGCAGCCTGTCTGTCCTTACTTCTTCCATATTGGAGAATTAATTAACCAGTAGATTCAAAGCTAGCAAAGGTAAGCTTGTCTCTAAACTAAACTGTAACTTGGCAAATCTCAAGCTAATTATGGTGAATGCAACTAATTAACATATTTCCAGCTTTTGTATACATAAGGTAGTGACTGGACGAAATCTGTTTACCTGTACCGCACAACTCGCGAGCTGTACATAACAGGACACCTCATTATTTATCCAAATTACATCGCACACCGGACACCGGGAGATAAATACACAAATCACACTTTACGACTGTACAGTCTAAAAGCCAATACATTTTAAACCTTATGAATATAGACATAAGATCTATCCTGATTCGCTGTTGACAACTGTATACATTATAGGGGAAATTTTCAATATATTGTGATTTACAACCCGCGGATGTTAAATCGTATCGTTTTCTTATAAATCAATCGTGTGATGAAAATTGAAGCCTTTGTGTTGTGTGAAATGCCTTTTAGGGTTATTAACAAAAGGGTAAAAACGGGATGCCAATTCTGCTATTTTAATCCAATATGAATAACGCTATCCGTGACTGCATCGTTATAATGTGAAAACAAAACAAAATAAAAAGAAGGAACTATAAAGAAAGACAACATGATAATAATCCTTGATTGATTTAAATTTTTAAGCCCACACACACAATTGGGTAATATTATATATGAAACTATCGTGATGCAATGTAATAAAGTTTATTGCAGAAAATATACAGTTAAAAATATGTAATAACGAAATAATATGCCAAAAATTCCACTTAATATATATTTTTTAATCAAAATTACGACTTTTTATTTATGTAAATATGTAACATAGTTTTGTGCATCGATACTCCGTTCGGACTTTATAATATTATGCAAATCTTAATACTAAAATCCACTATATGTATGTAAAAATTCTCAAAAGCCAGCAATAACATAATATAATACATCCCCGTCCTCAGGGAGATGGAGCGGAAACATATATACAATCTTTGGGAGCTATCATACTGGATATATGTTATATCTGCAGAAAGTGGAAAACGTAGTAAATATTCTATTATAGGAGGTACAAAAACGTAAGCTTAACATATTCCCAGTATACTGTATACGCATTATACTGAAGGTAGAAAAAACAAAATGAAACATTTTTGTTGAAATTATATTTTAGTACATGACGCTCGTAACTGCATCGAAATTCGTTTATGATGCGGGAATCGTTCATTTTTCCACAACAAAAACTATCCCTTGTCTTTTCCCGGGAGTCAATGTATCTGCATACGAAATTTCATCAAAAGTTAAGTTGTTTAAGCATTAATAGGACGTAAGAGACACTTTCCCATTTACAATATTAGTATGGATATAGTGTAAAAAATATTTTAAAGAAAATACACATTACATTGATAAATTTGCAGCTCGTGGTTTTTTTCTACCTATTCTAATTTCAACGGCACATCTAAAAATGCATCGCAGCGCCTTGCGATGTTTCAATGTGAATTGACCCTTACTTTTGACTTTTGGCACTATTAACCTTCTAAATAGATACTTAAGTCTACATTTTCTTCTATTCATTACTTTTAAATTTAAAACCTAGTAGGTATTTATTAAATAATAAAACAAAGAGATCTCGCAGAAATTTCAAATTCGTTTAAACTTTTCAAATCAACAGTGGTGGGTTGGAGTGTTGGCGAATAATTAATTTTAATTACGTTAAGACATTCAGGATTCTGTTACTGGGGTAGAAGGGAATCGAATTTATTCATTCATCATCGTTACAATTATCTTCCATTAATAAATAGTTGGTGGTGATTTTTGGAGTATTTTAATATTCTAAATATCGGCCTTATTAAACGAAAATTATAACAAGACTAAATGATTCAAGTTGCTGTTATTGCTTTTATAACATTTATGACAAAGAAACGAACATGGGTTTAGACAAGATTAGTAAGGGTGAAGCCAAACAAGTGTAATTTGTGAGTAGTGAGTGGCAGAATTTCGGCTGGCAGAAATTCTGCTGCATTCAGTTTAATACAAAAGTCCTATTTGATTCACACGAGCGTAATTTTGTTAGTTATGTATGAAAAGATATTTACGCGACCGAAATTCTGCGACTCACAACTCACAAATTACGCTCGTTTGGCTTCACCCTTAGTCTTGCCACCGTATTGGAACAAAAAAGTGTGTGTAAAATGAATTGCAAATATAAAATGTAGTTGTGAAAGAAAAGAATCAATAAATAATAAATATCATTGTGTCCAAGGATAAATTCAAGATTATCCAAAAAACAACGATTTGCAGGCAATTCAAGTGAGGCCGTAGGAGCCAAAGGGCATAATTAGTGAGGTGCAAAAAATTAAAAGCGTGTACAAAGGCGTCCAATGCAGGACAGGGTTAAACCGAACCCGAGCACGGGAGGGTTAAAGCAATTAACGTCACTTTCGTGTAGCGACACCTATTGGGATTTTTGGGGCTCTTTTTGTTACATAGTCTGTGATTTTGTTTGTGGTTGAAAAAGGAAACAATTAGTGACAAAAGTTGTTTGGAATAGATAAAGCTTTGCCTCACTTTATTTTATAGTCAAAATGATATAAGGTGTCCCTAGCGGTCATTGACCTTTTAGTCTAGGGACTATATGAAAAATACTCGCACTTGCATCGGCTAACTTAGGAAAGAAATTATAACTGTAAAAGTAGAGAACGATGAAATATTACAAGTTTTTTCATAGGTGTCAATGACCGCTACGGACAAGTTACGGTATTAGGAAAATATTAAAAATGGTTTATTAAGCTGTCTACTGCAGTTGCAGTCGAACGAAAAATGCAGGTTCGTATGCACCTGTATTTGTCCATCATAATGTATCAACGTGATACTTCAACGACTGTTTTGAAAATAAATAATCAAATAATAATATGAAAGATACTATAACATAATAATTATTTAGCCACTAAAAACTTACCACATATTTCTTGTACTGCACTTTTCAATTTCATTGCTCGAAAAAGCAGTTCCAATCTAAAAAGAAAAAAAAAACATTTGTTATTGAGCCGCATGGCACATTTGAATGCGATAAAAGATGTCGCGAATTAAAAAAATATTTTCAAACGAATTGGTCACGCGCCAACCACTCAAGATGTTCAGGTGTTGAATTACGGTGACCAGGTCTTATTATCCACCTCATATCTGGCGGGTGGCCAACTCAATTTTACAGTGCTACCGCAACAGGACAATAAAGGATATCGGATGTACTCGATCAGAGTAATACGATCGCTTAATACGGTATAGGATTTCGTTATAACTTTTCAATTTATTTCTTGCCAGGTAGGTACTGTCCGTCTCTATTGCACCGTATTTATAATCTTTATTGTAAATTTTGTAGGTTGGATTTATAATAAACTATATAACTGTCCCGGTGTACTTCATTTCACCTAAAACCTTCTCTGGACTTCTACGAATATTTTAAGGCTATAATCAGCCCAATCCGTTCAGCCGTTTTCGAGTTTTAGCGCGACTAACACATTTGAAAATCCATTTTTGGAGTTTACTCCTTAAGAATCGATTTTCATATAAGGCGCCCGGTATGAGAAAAACCCGAGGGGTAAAACCTACTAAAAGTAACGAAAAATCGTGTCACGTTTTTGGCGCGCACCTTTAGTGCGCAACTTTTTTCAGTAAGAGTGAGTATAGCTCCATGTAGAGCTTCACAAATTCGAAGGTATTCTAAGGAACTACTGAGAACATAAGGTTTCATCCATATTGTGACAGTAGGTAAGTTGTCTTGCGGACGGAAGCCACGGAAGACATGTAATAGACCCTCGTGTCTCCGTCCTGCGCGGTAGTAGGAACACGGTCGGGTTTTAGTGGGTACAGCTGCGGCCACTTACCATCTCTTCGGCCGTAGCAAGTCCCACATACCCCGGTGGTCCTTCCCCAATGCTGCCGGGGATGCGTAATTGCATTTCCCGACCAAAAACAAAAAAAAAAAAAAAAGGTAAGTTGTCTTATTGCTCTGGGATCTGGGCCTAACAGGTAGGCACTTGACTAGGTATATGACCAAAAAATACTCAATGGTATCCATACTTTAATAATATTCACTACATGTTAGAAAGGGGAGGTACAGTCTGGACATGGACAGAGAGACAGACGGACAGGCTGAAATATCTTTATTATCGGGTCCCGTTTTTACCCTTTGGGTAAGGAAACAGGGGAAAATTATCCATCTTTGTTATTATACTATGCAGTATGCTGACACGGACAAAGTCGCGGGCAACAGCTAGTGGAAAATAAATTCTTGTTATATCGTATTGTTTTCTAAGGTGTTATATTAATTTATAAAATAAAAATAAAGCCTTTGAAAAATAAATAGCAACAAAGTTAATTTTAAAACGTCTGATAATAGTTTTGGTCATTGAAAAGTGTCTTACACTACATGATACTAGTTCAGAACAATAATCTACAAATTATATATAAATATTAGCCATCAGAAAATAAGTAAAGTAGGACTCATTTTTTGTCCACTTTGGTACCTGGTACCTGACCAGGTGTCACACTTAGAGCTACACAAATTCGCAGGTATTCTAAGTACACGAGGCACTACCAAGAACCTATGGTTTCATCCATCAGAAAGTAAGTTATGTCTTACGCTTTTGGGATCCAGGTCTATCTAGGCCTATTGGAAGCGGAGACATGGCTGCTTTTGTTCGATGTTTGACAGTTGCCGAGCTGTCAATGTCAAAGTTTGAGGGCTTATAACTTGGCAACTGTTTGTCCTGGATATGGGGTTCTTCGGCTTGTTCTTCCTGGATTTTTGTTATAAATATCAATAATTAATATTGTAATTGTGAAGTTATAATTTTTATCATTATACTGGCTAAAGTGAACTAAAAGTATTTTGAAATAACTATGGAAGAAAGGGGTGTAGATAATATTGCCGGAACATCTGATTTCATATGATATTAATCTTTTTTCAGCTGAATAAACTTTTTTTGCGTATGGTTAGATACTCCTACTTAAGGAGTATTATATATAAGACTAGCTATCCCGGTGAACTTCGTGTCACTTTAAAACCTTCCCTGGACTTGTACGAATATTTTAAGACTAAAATCAGCCCAATCCGTTCAGCCGTTTGCGAGTTTTAGCGCGACTAACACATTTGTAAATCCATTTTTATATATAAGAAGACTAGCTGTCCCGGTGAACTTCGTGTCACTTTAAAACCTTCCCTGGACTTCTACGAACATTTTAAGACAAAAATCAGCCCAATCCGTTCAGCCGTTTTCGAGTTTTAGCGCGACTAACACATTTGTAAATCCATTTTTATATATAAGAAGTATAGATGCATCTGTCTGAACGCATGATTTGGCGGCTACACCGGAGATTACAAGAAAATGTATGTAATGATTTACTCAAAATAGCAGCTCAATTAATTTGAATACGTCAAGCTTTATTGTTGCCAATGCTGTAACAATTATTGAGAACAACCATTGAGAACTTCACTCCTCCCTCAAAATCACTAACAAATATTACGATTAAAGCAAAAACTTTATACTTCAAATAGTTTTTAGACAAAAAGGCGACGTACCTTCCCAATCACTTACCTGTGGGTTTTTAGATCAAGTGTCATCGAGAACCCTCGTCCGCGGCTGACAGCCACGTTGGACTTGCGAGGACTTTGTACAATACATTTTAAATAATAAACGTCAGATAAAAATAGTATATTGCTCGTGTTTCTTAGTAAAAAACAGAATCTTATTCTATCTATATATATGAAAGAAAGTTGTGTTAGTTACGCCACTTATAACTCAAGAACGGATGAACCGATTTGGCTGAAAATTAGTGGAGAAGTAGCTTAGAACCAGGAATAGGACATAGGATACATTTTGTCCCGGAAAAATGTACGGTTACTGCACAATATACTTTTATGATTTGCGCGTAAACTATTCAATCGATTTTGATGAATTTTGGTATGGAGATACTTTGAGTCTCGGGAAAGGACAAGGGATACTTTTTGTCCCGGAAAATGTACGGTTCCCGCACAATAAACTTTTATGATTTTCGCCTAAACTATTCAGTCTTTTGTTATGAAATTTGGTATGGAGATACTTCGAGTCTCGGGAAAGTACCGGTCCCACTTTTGGTCCCGGAAAATGTACTAAATAAATAAACTTTTATGATTTTCGCTTTAACTATTCAGTCTATTTTTATGAAATTTGGTATGGAGATACTTTGAGTCTCGGGAAAGGGATACTTTTTGTCCCGGTAAATGTACGGTTCCTGCACAATGAGCTTTTATGATTTTCGCTTTTAAACTATTTAATCTATTTTGATGAAATTTGGCACGGAGATACTAATTTTAATCTATTGTTTTCTTAATTATACTAATTTGAATTAAATAATCGTCGTTAAGACAGGACAACGTCTGTCGGGTCAGCTAGTCTATCAATAAAATGATACGAAGTCCACCGGGTCTTCGTATCACTAGATAGTGATATTTAAAAATGAAACGCTTAATGTGTGTGTAAGAGGTAATCTCAAAATCGGCTCAACCGATTCCGCTAATACTTTTTAGATTATTTATTGGTAGAATTTCGGGGAAGGTTGTTACGGAGAGTAAAATTTAGAAAAATTCGCAGATAACAATTAGAAAATTCAAAACATTTCATCATCGTATAGAATTGACAACATTTCAAATATTTTTTGTACTTGCTTTATGACGAAATATAAAAGTAGGGGTTAAATTAGGGGACTCATATTTTTTTTATTTTTGAAAATGTGCTCATTTTCATTTATAAAACTTGGTTTTTAATTCTGATCATTCTAAAATGACTTAAGCGCCAAATGACGTCATTGGTACGGTTAAACAACAAAATACCTTTGCACGTCATATCTGATTTCTTTTAAAAAAACTGTCAGTACTGTCACTGACTTTGTGGTACTTTACTTTGAGGTTATTGAATTTGTTATTGTGTTTAGATCTGCATTATTTTCGTTCCTATAAGCAAAGGTGTGTATCGTATCGTATTCTGCCGTACCAATGACGTCACAAGTGGATTTTTCGTTTTAATTTTTTTTTCTCGGAAATTAATGTGTTAAGAAATCTGTAATTTTTTAGGACTTCGAAAAATGAAAACAAAGAAATTGTATTTTTTATTTTTGATGATTAATTAAATGGAATGTTGTCAATTATACTATTTTTCATGACATAGTCGAAGTAGGTCCAATGAAACTGTACTCGGCGAAACATGGCGGTAACGGTCATTGACTCTCTGTCGAAAGCTTGTCATTTCCTATACAATATTATATAAACCTTTGTATAAAAAATGACAAGTTTTTGGCAGAGAGTCAATGACCACTACCGCCATGTTTCGCCGAGTACAGTATAGTCACATTATTTTTTTACCAGACTACAATTGTGTAATTTATATTACAAGATTAGTACAAATATACAATTTATGCTTTGTGCAAAGCATAAACGTAGCCGATAAGAGAAAGCAGACGACAATGATACAAAAATAAACACAGGCCTATTTCATATTGTCTATCACATGTCACCGATATAACAAGACCCCTCTAATGGCTTACAATTCCCCCTCTTTATATTACTCTATAAAGGGTGGAACGGGGCCGGGGCTCAAATAATACTGGCTCGTTACATGTTATTCAGTATTGAAAGGTTAATAGAATTAAATCGTCGTCTTTTGTTACCAAATCGAGTTCCAAAACGGCTGGGCGTGAAGAAATTACCCACAGAAGTATATATAGACGAATTTTCTTTGGCATGCCTATATTAAAATAGATATGGCAAAAAATCGAGATACAAATGAGGCTGTTTTGGGGCCATAACATTTGCAGCAATTATGACATTGACGTGAATGAAGTAAGTTTTTCTTTCTAAGAAAAGCTGTAACGAATTATTGATACATGGTCTATGCTAATGCAATCAACTATTATGTTATTAAATTACAAGTAAATCATTTAAATATAGATAGAAAATCAATGCCATAATAAACAAATTATCAAGACATTTATATTCTTCTAAAAGTCATTTGAATATGAAATTTAAATCAGAATTATCGATTATATTATAATATACGTGATAGGAACCATAACATCTTGAAAATGTACGCTTGGAACGCGCAAAAATTTGTGGACAACTTAATCTATGTATCCATACTAATATTATAAATGTGTAAGTCTGTGTGTCTTTTACCTCTTCACGCTCAAACCGCTGAACCGATTTTACTGTTTGGTATATAGATACTTTTATTCACGAGAAAATACATATTATGATACTTTTTATCCTGAAAAAATGTACGATTCCCGCGCAACTATTCTATTTTGGCCCAACAGAGTTGCGGGCTTCATCTTGTACTTCATAAGTCTGATATGAATGAAATAGTATTAATTATTCACTACTTCGCTAACGAGCCCGATTCGTCAAGTTGCCAACTTGTAAACAGCTGATGTTTATATTAATAGTTGGTTAAGTTGCCCAACTTGTTATATTGTATAACTTTTAGGTTATCCAGTTAGATCAAATAGTTGGATTGGCGTTTGTGTTTTGATGTTTCGTGTTGTTACTAGAGACTCCGGCTTGGTACGGATGCAACGTTTTAGTAAAATAGACATTATGAGTGAGACATATTAAGACGGACATATTAATTAAACGTTAATTAATACGTCCGTCAGTTAATCTTCTGCCAGAAAATGCGAAAAACCGGGGGTAAGGGATGCCATACCCCTTGTTTTTCGCGTTTTCTGGCAGAAGATTAACTTTTCAATTGTATCGTTCATTGGATAAGCTTTTGATGTGAGCCTATCAAAAGGGCACTATAATGGCCAGTTTACATTCTAGTACCAATCATCAACCCAATCCAGTGATCCAATCCAGCGCTGGAATAAATTCCACCATCAGTGGTGGAATAACTCCTTAAAGTAAACTTGAATGTTGGTCTGTTGCTCACTATGAGGAAATTAAAGAAGTAGATTAACCCATCACGCCCCGTACGAGCACCGGTGATCGCGACAATAGAATACAATATCATTTCCGAGAATCCCCGATCGAAGGATTAATGGCCAAATCTTGCCTAGAGCTGATCGTAACCTACTAATAAGCTTTCACCTCACCACTCGCCATTGTGACACTTTTAGTAGTTTTTCCACTAATAAGCTGTCACCCTCAGAACAGGACTTCTATAATCTGTGCTGTCACTGCTCGTTATTGTGACACTTTTAGTAGTTTTTCCTCTGTCTTTGTCTTGTGTGCACAATAAAAGATATTTCATTCACTGAATCATCCATTCATTCATTCAATCTTTATTCAATAACCATTTATCAATCTACGGAAAATGATAATTACCGGAAGACTGCTGTGGAATATTTTATACAAAATTTAATATGATGCTGCACTCCCAGCGAAAAAGGTCTGAAGTCTGAATTTAGCATTTTAATATCGCCGTCGACTACATACTACTTGTGTAGAAAATTTATTAGCGTCTAGGTAATACTAGTTTTAAGTTGTATAGAAATTTAATATTGGGCGATATTGGATACTTTGTATTCGGGAATGGAAATCCCTGAGACGTTTACTAACTACGCAAATAAAACATCGGGTTTTTAAAAGTGTTGTGGTAAAAGAAAATAATAGCAGTATTTTCGTTTTTCCAATCCAGTGATACAATCCAGCAGCTGGGTTGCTACTAGAATAATTTATTTTATTTATTTATTTATTTAGCTCAGGCATCTTGGCCCATATTATAAATACCTTATATACTAACATACATACAATTATACTAATAAAAACTAACACTAACACTAAAACATTAAACACGTATTGTCTGCGACGTGGGGCGCGACGTGTTCGGAAGTCGTCCTCGGAACCTCCTGTAGTCGACTCCAATCGGCCAGAACTCCTCCTTCTCGAAGGTCAGTAGATGGTGCGTCGGGACTCTCACCACAATGGAGCTAAAATTCACTTTGTAGAAGGACTCCAAGCGCTCGACCCTCAACGGGCACTGGAGTACTGTATTGGAAAAATATAAACCGGCCATAAAACTACAGGAGTGTTGATAGTTCCCAATTAAAAGCGTAATTTACCAGTGTCTCCTGAATGTAAAAAAATATTTTTTGGCACTTCGAAAATCGTATCTACACTCTACAGCATTGTAGCGCGCGCCGCCTACGAAACCGTAGAAGCACTACGGCACAATAGACATAACTACCAGTAGTTCGACTGCAAAGAAATGGACAGGTTTCAATATCTGTCAAATTCGTCGGGTTTGGGGGTGATAAGTTAGAGGCTGGCGCGCTGGCTGGTATAATTTATTTTTAAAAATAAGATTTTTAAATTGAATTCTGACAGTTTTCTTTGCATGTGCCAAAATATAAACAACAACTAAATTTGTAGGAACGACTTTTGTCATAATACGTTAAACTTAAAAAAAATTACATCAGTTCTAAGTCGGCATACTCTATCATTCTGTCTACTCTGACTACGGTCTACGACGCATTGCTACGAGTTCGATTTTGACAAAAAAGCTTTACTCATAACTTATAAGTAGAGATGTGCCGATCATGACTTTGGCCGACTAGCCGACTAGCCGACTAGTCGGCTGCAAAGAAGCCGACTAATCGGCCGACTAGTCTGCCAAGCCGATCATGTTTTCGGAAGTTTCCGTAATGATTTTTTACTGCTGTTTGCGCAAATGCCGCCTGCAAACGTGTCGAATTGTGTTTAGTAGGTATATTTACTTCGCGTACATTACTTTATTTTGTTTCTATGATACAGTTGATGGTTTTCATTAATTCAAATTAAATATTTCATGTACATGAAATCTCGATTAAATCTATATTGAGTCCCCTAAGGACAAGGGATACTTTTTGTCCCGGAAAATGTACAGTTCCCGCACAATAAACTTTTATGATTTTCGGAATAGATTGGGATGAGTGCACGATGGCACTAAAAATATACATACATTATTATTAATTATACAAATTCGAATTAAATAATCATCGTTAAGACAAGACAACGTCTGTCGGGTCAGCTAGTATTATAATTATAAAAGAAAGTGGTGTTAGTTACACTACTTATAACTCAAGAACGGATGAACCGATTTGGCTGAAAATTGGTGGAGAGGTAGCTTAGAACCAGGAGACAGACATAGGACACTTTTTATCCTGTTCGACCGCGCTTCCGTGAAGTCAGTATAAAATCTTATCTTATAATAAAATTCTCGTGTCACAATGTTAGTCCACGAACTCCTCCAAAACGGCTATACTGATTTTTACCATATTTTATATGCATATTCAGTAGGTCTGAGAATCGGCTACTGGGTACTTTATATATTGACAAGTGCATTTGTTGAATAAATAATAGTAAATTATTACAACCTGAGACTGACGGTGACCATTGTTTGTGCGACAAGATAGCGATCGACGTTGCCATGGCGAAATACTTATTTAGTCACTTCAATAAAATAATATGGGCAAAATACTTTATAATATTATGGCAAAGCAACGTTTGCCTGGACAGCTAGTCTATTATATATAAATCTCCTGTCACGATGTTTGTCCGCGATGGATTTCTAAACTACTTAACCGATTTTAATGTTTATTTTTTTTAAATGTGTGCTTTTTTTCAACTTGAGAGATAGGATAGCTTAGATCTTTAATTATAGTCGCAATTTTATTTTATTGCAAATTATTTGTCTATAAAGGGCGACCATGTTGTTTATGCGACGCGGGTCACGGGATAGCGATAGACGTTGCCATGGTGACATACTTTTTTATATCTATGGACGCTTCACACCATGTCAGTCTGGCTCCGTGGTAAGTAGGTAGCTGTGTGTTTATTTTTATATACTTAAATATTTAGTTAGATATAATTTATATAATATGGCAAAGAAACGTTTGTCGGGACAGCTAGTAATATATAAAATTCTCGTGTCACAATACTGAGAATTTTCTACTGGCTACTTTTTATATTGAAAAGTGCATTTTGTTGAATAAATAATTGTAATCTATTACAATTTACAACTCGGGACTGACGGCGACCATACCATATTATGTTAAAATTATATTAATTACAAAAATAATTTCTTTACTAGCAAGTAATTTCAGAAACACTTCATTTAATTTTAATATGTGTAACACTGACTGTATGTACACATTATAAAATATTAATCAAGGTTTTTCTTAATGTAATTTCCATAATAGTAAAAAAAAATAAAAAGCCGACTAGTCGGCGAATAGTTTGCCGACTATTCGCCGACTACAAAAGTGGCCGGATAGTCGGCTTTACCGACTAGTCGGCGACTAGTCGGCACATCTCTACTTATAAGCGATCCTAAATTTTAAATAAGGTTAATATAAATATATCAAAAGATACAATATATATTTACGAAATGCATATGATAACTATCTATAACATTATCTCTAATGCAATGTTTTGAGCAAACTCCTTTTGAGCACTTATTGTTTACATTAAAAACTCCAAGTCTTGTGTAAAATTCACTTTAGCCTGCCGATCAAAAATAAACCTTAACTCTAAGGCCTTAAGTTTAAAATCTTAAAATACGGATACAAAGGTACGACAAGGAAATACAAATCTTATTATTTTGTAATAGAGTACAGGATGACACAGAGGACGGTTATGTAATATAGATATTAATATTAATGCGATACACTTTCAGATAAAATATCTTAATATTATGTATTAGTCTCATTGAAAATCTAGTTTCAATAGTACTTATTGGAAGTTCTAGTTTTATTTTACAAGCTAGCTGTGCCCCGCGGTGCTACTCCGACAAGATGTTATGTGTAAATCAAGGCTGTCAGCTAACTCCATGCCAAATTCTGTCAAAATTACTTTAGCCCTTTATACGTGACGAAGTATCATACAAACACACTCACAAACTTTCACATTTAAATTGTATATTAGTATGATTTTCAAAGACTGACTCTGCCCGCGTAAAAAGAACACCATACCGTGGTAACTGGACACTTTCCTGCAATAAAAAGTATATATATTATCCTTTCCTGTGTTCTATTCTATGTCAATGCTAAATTAAAAGGTCCCTAAAAGATATTTCTGAACCCCCAGGGCTTTACAACACACTTTGAGATTGACAGGCTTAGGTGACATGCGGTTCCATACTCATGAATGTGCCACATGACAACAGTCGCGGTAATTACATGCCAAATTGTGGCAATTTCCAGGCTAATAAACTAGCATAGCCGATGATGTTACGGCCGTATTAAATTGTTCTGTCACGGACGCGAGATGGAATGTAAATGATAAAATCATAAAAGTCTACATGGTGCCACTTGCCAGCAACTTTGTTGCGTCAAAATCGTTAGCAAAAAGGAACCGTCAATTGATTTCGGCGTAAAATATTTCTACGTCCTTTTTTTCTTTATTTATTAAGGCCATCCCCTGAGCAAACAACCTTGGCCATACATTTGCCGCGTTGCCGAGATCGCACCAAACCCCTATTTTTTTACTTATCTTAGTTCAAAATTGACATAAAAAAAAATTAAAATGAGGAATATGTAGTTACCAGTTATATACCAGTTATAGAGTTAACAAAAATATAAAACTTAAAACGGGAAAAGGAATGTTGATATACTGAAGATTAGCTATCCCGGCAAACGTTGTTTTGCAATATAAAGTATTTCGCACATATTTTTAATTGAAGTGACTAAATAAGTATGGCACCATGGCAACGTCCATCGCTATCCCGTCGCACAAACAATGGTCGCCGTCAGTCTCGACTCTCGAGTTGTAATAATTTACTATTATTTATTCAACAAATGCACTTATCAATATAAAAAGACCTATTGAATATGCATATAAAATTTGGTAAAAATCAGTAAAGCCGTTTCGGAGGAGTACGGTAACTAACATTGTGAGTGATGTGACACGAGAATTTTATATATAAGATTATTAAACATCTGACAGTTAACTTATATACTTTTCCTAAGTATATCTAAGTTAACTTTTAATAATTATAATAATAAACAGAACATTCGTCAAAGAAATATATATTTTTATGAAAATCATTTCACGTGTCTGATATTTTGACATCAGGTTAAGTTCTCTTTATATAATTAGTTAATTAATTAACGTTCTCTTTCAAAAGTATCACTTAAAGTTACATCTATGTTAAGTATCTCATTCTGTTTGTACTCTTTCGAATTGAATGTAAAAAAAGCACTAGTACAAATATTTTCACATTGTATCTGTAAAGAAGTTTCACTTCAAGTATTTTTGAAGTGAAACTTCTTGAAGTGCGTTGAGAGTTAATTTTAAGGTCGCGTCATGGAAAGGGTTTGGAAATAATTGCGTCACGATGCCGTCATGATATCGGACAGAAGTTTCACTTCTGACACTTGTACTCTGTTTTCTGGGGCTCAATTTATCCGCGCGAACGAGCGGCTTGATCGCTACACCGCTAAATCATAACTAATAGTATGTGACGATTAATTTACGTACAATTGCTTGTGATCTCGCAGCTTAGGTAGGATTTCACCAGGCACACTTAAAACTTCGTTTCATAAAACTTAGTTCCCATTGAACGTGTTCACATGATGACGTAAATCTCGTTCTGTTTCAAATTCACAAACTTGTTTTGATAGCGATTAATAAGTCAAAGTTTACGTGACGTCACGCTATTATTTTACATGTTTTCGTCATTTTGGAGGCTTGTCACGTTAATTTAACAACAAAATAGCAAGAAACAATACATAAACTAACCAAACGCATGTGTCAAACTGTTATCTTGACATTTCTTTGGCTATGTTTTTCGTTCCGCCATGACACTTCACTGACAAACTTGTTTTCCGTTAAACTTCGGTCTTTGGGCGTTCAGAAGATAAAACTCGGATTTGCTGTGAACGCGTTCAGTTTATGTTGGTGAAATACAATTCAGTGTTATGAACGCGCTAATACGTTTAGAACAGGTTCAGTGTGCACTGAATGCGTTCCATTTCGTTAGTGAAATCGCCCCTTAACCGCCAAACCGAGCGTTCGGGCCACGCATGTATGTATGTGAATCGAGCCTTTCAGCTAAAACAACAAAATTAAAACATCTAGAATCCCTAGAATAGTCTGGTAATGTTCAATAAGAGTATTAACCCGTTTGTCGGTCATTACTGCGGGCGCTGCGTATTATCGCCTACGTATTGTCCGTGCTGCAATCCGCATGTGACACACGGACGGGTAGTTCAGGGAACAAAATTAAGTTTTCGTAAAGCGAATTGGTATTTGGTTTAAATCGGGCTTTGGCCCACCGCACATTCCCACCACTGTATCTCCTGCGTCGCCAAGATCGACAGCGGTATCCAACCACGAAAACCCTTTGATATGATCTGAGGGAACCCGAGTATAGTATGGTATTTTGGTTATAATATTATATGATTTTCATAATCGATACTTTATATTATAAAGGCGAAAGTGTATCTGTCTGTTACCTCTCCACGCCTAAACCACCGATTTTGCTCAAATTTGGCATGTAGATACTTTGAGCCTCGGGAAACGACATACGATACTTTTTATCCCGTAAAAATGTACAGTTTCCACGCGATAAACGAATTTTTGCGCAACGCAGTTGCGTTAGTTTGCTTATTTACATCCAAACTATTACCTATTATAAATGTGAAAGTTTATCTGTTTGTTAGCTCTTGTCGCCCATATCACTGAACCAGTTTAGTTGAATTAAGTATGGAGACACTTTGAGTCCTGAGAAAGGACATAGGATAGTTTTATCCCGAAAAATGCACGGTTCATGCGTGATAAATGAATTTCTGTGCAACGGACTTGCAGGCACCAACTAGTGAAGTTTAATTACTACAGTTTAGTTATGTTAGGAACTTAACGCACTGATTTGGGTTAGTTAGTAATTCTAACACAAAGCGATGTATTTACTGGGAAAGATCCGATCAAGTGCAAGGAATGCTCGTGGGCCAGGCCTTACGTGGCCTTACCATGTTATAATAGCTGTTGTGTTTCGGGTTTTGCCGCACAAAATCCATCTATACTAATATTTTAAATTCGAAAGTCTTTCGGTCTATCTGTTACCTCCTCATGCCAAACCACCGATTTTGATAAAATTTGGCATGGAAATACTTTTAGTGCATGGAAAGGACATACGATACTATTCTTCGGGCAAAAATGTACGCTTCCCTCGCGATAAACGAATTTTGGGGCAACGGATTTGCGGGCGTTATTAAGTTAAAAATATTTAATATTTTAGTACACAGCCAGTCCCAAGAATATCATAGTTGGCCTCCGTGGTCTAGTGGTAAAGAGCGCGGCTCTTGACTCGGAGGTCGTGGGTTCGATTCCCGCGTTGGAAACATGTTATTTCCAAGTTTGGTTAGGACAATGCAGGCTGATCACCTGATTGTCTGATAAGTAAGATGATCCATGCGTCGGATGGGCATGTAAAAAGTCGGTCCTGCGCCTGATCTCTCGCCAGTCGTGTCGGTCTGCCGTCCCACTGGGTTATGAGAGTAAAGGAATAGAGAGTGCTCTTGTGTACTGCGCACACACTTGGGCACTATAAAATTACTTCTGCGTAGCTGGCCTGGTTTCAATGAAACCGGCCACCGTCACCGAAACCGGTGTGGGAGCTATTATTATATTATTATTATAGTTGGCTGCATCATATTAGGGTGAATTTCAACATGTCCATATTTTTTTTCATTTCGGTGAACTTTTTTGTTTCTATGTTTTTTTGAGTTTTTACTGAAGTTTCCTCTCAATTTTAATGTTTTATGACTACGAAACTAAAGACATAAAAATTAAATAAACAAACGTAGCACACACGTTTATATTTTAGCTATCACCGAGAGGAAAAAGTCAGTCACCGAGATGAAAACAAAATTCACCGAAATAGTATACAGCGTGATTGTAAAACAAGCGAAATAATGTATTATTATGGAAAAATTTGGACACTTTGGGTTACACTTTTGCAATTTTCGAAATTATCTCTAATATTTTTCAGAATAAAACATAGCATACAACAAGCAAGTCACGATCTTGGCTTTGCTGGATTTCAGCAATGCTTTTGGCAGTGTAGATCATGACATTCTGATAGAAAGACTTAGTGCTGCTAATTTCTCACCTTCAGCGACCGACTGGTTCCGTAGCTACCTCGGGGGGCGACAGCAGCGGGTTCGAGTTGATGACGAGTTCTCCTCATGGTCATCTATCACCGTTGGAGTTCCGCAGGGCGGAGTACTACCCCCACTATTGTTCGCCTTATTCATAAACTCCATAACCTCTTTTTGTTCCTCTCGCTTTCATCTATACGCAGACGACCTCCAGATCTACACCCAGTCCACCTTGGAGGGTCTTCCTACTTCAATCAATATCTTTAATAGTGATCTTAAGGCAATCTGCGAGTGGAGTAAGAATAACGGCCTCTCCATCAATCCAATAAAATCACAGGTCATTATTGTGGGGAGTCAAGGATTAGTATCCAAGATCGACCGTGAGAATCTACCTCCGGTGCTTGTAGATGGTACTCCAATACCCCTAAGCACGAAAGTGAGAGACTTGGGTGTACTTTTGAACGATCGTCTTTCCTGGTCAGACCATATTTCCTTAATCAGCAGCAAGGTGTGTGCAGTATGGGGGTCACTGAGAAGGCTAAAAAACGTTCTGCCAATAAAGACTAAAATTCTACTTGCCGAGTCTTTGTTTTTGTCTATATTGGATTATGCGGATGCTTGTTTCACCGACATCACCGAACAACAAATGGACAAACTTGAGCGCCTTCAGAACATGGCAATCCGCTTTATATTTAACTTGCGTAAATATGACCACATATCTGAATATCGCCTCAAGCTTTCTTGGTTGCCTATTCGCCTACGACGTAACATGCGCATCCTAACCTTACTTTACACCCTGCTATTCAACCCTAAAGCACCCTCTTACCTCAAATCAAGGTTTGAATTTCGAACGCCCGAACTTCAACTGCGCTCTGTGTCCAATCTCCTTCTCTATATCCCTAAACACAACACCAATTTCTATAGCAAATCATTCACAGTCAGGGCAATACTGCTATGGAACTCCTTACCAGCCAAAATCAGGCAAGCTAAAACTATTGTAAGCTTCAAAAAAATGCTTAAGATTCATTACCTCAGCATTTCGTAAAGATTTCGTGCGAAGGAGCTATAAACCTTGTATTGTTCTTTATTTATTTCCGTGTATGTAGGTATACGTGTATGTATTATATTAATATATATATATATATATATATATATATATATATATATATATATATATATTAGTTTGTTTATATTTAGTATTTGTGTATTAGTATATTTTTTAGATTAGTACTTACCTATAGTATTATTCCAATATGCTATAGAATATATTGTAATACATTTTAGCGTAATTTATTAAGATTTAAGCCTCGTTTAACTTTAGTAATATTCCAACTTAAGCTGCACTGTTTTGTAATTTGTTTCCATGCGCCAGAGGTTGCTTGGAAGAAATCGCTTCATAGCGATAAAGCCGCCTTTGTGCTCATGCTGAGTTCATGTAACTTCTTTTGTTATGTTTGTACATTTTGAGCACAATAAAGCATATTCATTCATTCATTCATAGCCTATATCCATCACGAAATCAGCCATAATTGCACAACTCTTTTGCCTCCGTGACGTACCGATGATAAGAAACGTGTCCATTATCAAGGCCAATGTTTCTATTTGAATTTCTACAGATCAATACGGCCAGTAATGAGCAATACTCGTCTTTCGAAGGTCAATAAGACTTTCGAAAGACGAGCATTGCTCGTCGTTTGGGAACGCGATATTTCACGCGAAGTACATACACATGCGATATCTATCTTGATCTATGTCTGTGGATAGAACAATGTATTTTATTTTAAAAAAATCATGTAACAAACGATTTTGATTACAAATAACAAAATATATTATAACTGGGAAATAATTGACACATTTGCTTTGAATAAAAATTACCACGCGCCAACTTCACGAAAAGGTATCTTCTAGTGCTTAGTTAAAATTTTTCGTTATAAAAATATACTTAACAGTTAAAGCAAAAATTGAGTAACTATTATTCTAACATTATTATAACCAGAACTACTTTTTTAAGGGTTCATTAAATTCTAATCCATATCCATACTAATATTATAAATGCGAAAGTGTATCTGTCTGTCTGTCTGTTACCTCTTCACGCCCAAACCACTGAACCGATTTTGCTGAAATTTGGTATGGAGATACTTTGAGTCCCGGGAAAGGACATAGGCTACTTTTTATCCCGGAAAAATGTACGGTTCCCACGCGATAAACGAGTTTTGGCGCAACGGAGTTGCGGGCATCAACTAGTATTAAATAATCATATTATATTATCTCGTACTGTTTTTGCTAATCAACAAAACACTAATAAACAAAATCAACAAAAGTCAATATTTTAGGTAGTCCTAATAAACTACATGAGGTCAAAATATCAGTTCTGAGTTTCTTATTCATAAAATGAAAGGTAAATATTGTGTCCTTATAAATATTAAACGTTAAAAAAATTACAAATATTGACTGAAACGACGTTAGACGAATGTAAGGTGTTTTTCGTTACGGAAATTCTTGATAAACGCGATCAAAGCTTTACAATAGCTCAAAAAAATTAAACATTAAGAAGCACATTTTTTTTAACGATTTCGCAGATTATTTTATTATATTATTCATTCTGTATAAAACAACTTTAAAAATCACCGAGATGAAAATGCATTCACCGATATGAAAACTATTGTCACCGAAGGTCACCGAAAGTCACCGAGTCACCATTTCCGTGTTTTTTTTTTCATATCGATGATTTTTTTTTATTTCGGTGACCAAATAGGTCACCGAATTCACCGAAACGGAATCACCGATATGAAAATTTGCGACAAATCGTTGAATATTTTGACACTTATAATAATTATACCGATATCTATACTACATATTGATACATATTATTAAAAGTATTTGTAAGAAAATAAATTAATACTTCTAGCTGGTTCAATTAACATGATAAATTGAATCACGGAAATGAAGAGAAAAGTGTCGGGTGTCACCGAGACGATATACTTACGTTTTTAGCGGAAACACGCAGCGACGCAACAAACCACCTCTAGCTCCGAAGGCACAAGCATGACCGGCGCTTGAGTTCAAGAAGCGGCATTACGTTCAAAAGTACTTCTGGCCTCGACAATTCATGTTTCTTTTTTATTCACCGAATCAAGAAAAAATGTTGGGACAGTTTTATTTCTCCCCCTATTTTGAAAGTATAACGATTGAGATTATGAAATTTGTATTGATTATACCTCCATTCTTTTAGAATCCAATAAAAGAATCCGTTTGTTTGTACCACTAATATTTTTTCCTCGGCTGACGAAATTAGGACTAAAAAGGTCGTTGGGACAGTCACCGAGGGGCCTAATTTCCACCTTTAGAATTTTTTATTTTTATGTTCTAGTTATCGAATTAAAAACGTGTCTGTTGCCTGATATGGATAATCACACAAACTATACGATGAAATTTTATTTAACCCTAAAAAGCCATTTCATGCCAGCCCAATTTCACAGTAGCCGCGAAAAAAAAGCGGTTGGGAAATTCACCCATTATTATTATGTTTAAAAGTCTTTACCGCAGTATAGTACTGCGGTAAAGATGATAACTATGATAACGTATAGTAAACTTACATTTATTAAGTAAAATTAAAAATATTTTATTATGTGCATATTTACGCTTGCGGTTGCTCGCCAACAATTTCGCCGTATATTTCAGTGCGAAGGAAATGTTGAGGAATTTTAATTTAATCCGCTAACGAACGTATGCTGAGTATGTGTTGTAGGGTTGTCACATGCATGCTGGGGAGAATTCAGCACTGATCGTACCGTAAAATACAAGGGCCTCACGGCTCACAGAATGCCGTCGCGAAAAAATAAGTGTGCAAGTGCGTGATAATCACTAAACAGTACTTCGTTGCACGAAAATTGTGCGGAAACAGTATAATGTTTCATCATAACAAATATTCTGTGTTATTTCTTAAGACTACAATATGTATCTCGATAGTAAACATTAAGAATACATGCATAATAAGGAATCAGACAGACATAAATCGCGTTTATAATTTAAGAATAATAATAATAATAACAAATAATAATATTAAAATAGATTTTAATATTATTCGCGGGGGGATTTACTCTTCACACGGCACACGACACCACATACAAAAAAAGTAATCACAATACACTTTAAAGAACTTTGAAATGGAATTACCTATTAGTTTCTTAAATGGTATAACATTAATACTAAGGTTTATTTTAGGTATGGCCTATAGCCAGCTTTAGTCCAATTATCATACAGCTTTAGCAGCCCTGTGCGTAAGAATGAATGTGCAGATAGCAGATGTTCCGCCTCACTACATATATCACGTCTTAAGTCTAACTTATATCTTTAATGACTACTGTACACGAAGATAAGGGGTTTAGGAGTGAATTGTTTTTGTTAATAATTAGGGTCTTCTAGCCTAAAGAGCGGACAAGTATTTAATAAAACTTTATAGTTGCACAATGCTTAAATAATAGTCACAGTACAAAATGAAGTACGGTTTAGTGTATATTTACCCTCTTGGCTCTTACTAATAAAAATATTTACACAATGAACAAAATAGTTACACTAGTTAGGTACGGCTGGTCTATTAGTTTTTGCCTAAGGATATCGATGATATTGCAAACGTCTCATGACAAATAAAGACAGCTGATCTTGCATAGTATACGCTGATAAATTATGTTACTTATTTACTAATTAAAAAATATATTATGATAAATATTAACATCCGAATTTTATCACGGAGCACTTTTTTATTCGGAACGTTTCGGCTGCTTTCCAGCGGCCGTTCTTCTTCTCAGCGGCCGTTGACGCGGGTGGACTGAGGTGACAGACGTCAAGCTAGCTGAAGTTGTTCAACTACCCGCAGATTCAATTATTATTATTTACGTTCCGATTAAATATCACAAAATCGTTGTGCAAAATTTTGTTTAACGAATCGTTCATTTTTCTATTTATTCTGGAGGCAAAGTTTGTAATATCCATAGCCAATTTTTTCATAATACAGATTAGCATTCATAAACTTAAAGATACACATTAGCATTTATAATATTGAGTATGGATTGTTTTTCATAAAATCAAAAAGCTGTTTGTTACATTTTTACAACTGTTTGTTCATGTTATAGTAATATCCTCGTACCGGCAAGTATCGAGCAAAACTGCTTTACCTAAACAACTGCAGCTGTGGTCTATAAATATTCGCCAACTTACTAAACGCCTTTGCATCCGTTGTGGATGACCAACTTACAGAACTTATGTGGAATGAGAACCAACCTACAGAACCTATGTATATCATGTTATTTGCTCTTTGAATTAGAAAAACAAAGCCCTAATTAATCCCAGTTTAAACCTCGTTTAAATGGTAATGATATTCATTGTAACCGGATGGCTCTAACTAAAAGTTAACAAGCCCCTGATATGTAATAACATTTGCCCGCCGTGTCTAAACAACCCAAACAAACACTGATTTTACTGTCGTTCATGATCACAGAGTTGGAGACGCATAGATATGGGTAAAGATAAAAAATAATGTATCATACTGTTTTGTCGAAGAGAGTGTTAGTTTGCATTGTCTTGTAAACTTTAAATTTCTTGCCCAACAGTCTCTTTGGGTGTGTGGTGAAAACTGGGTGTGCACACCTGCGTGACTACTAATATCATGATCATAGAGAAAATAATACACCGGGCAATCATGATTCATGACACAATCTATCAAAACGTACATAAATAAAAAATCATAAACTAAAGAGTAGTACAAAGTAATATAAAAAAGATTTTAAAAAAGAAGTCTAGTTATGTACACTTCAAAACACGCGTCTGACAACTTGACGCGCACGTTCCGCTTGCCGACGCGAACATCCCGCGTCGCGGTCGTGGTGTTTACAGCCCCATAAGATTACATGGGCAGTGTCCGCCGCGCGGTAGACGCTACCGCTTTGCAGTCACTTTGGTCGCGTAGGTTAAGCCTCAGCTTGGTACAACTAATATATATTCTGTGCCTCAGCTTAATAGCATCGGGTAAATTCTGTCAACTTTTTAACTTTTTTACAATTTTAGCATGTAACCTTTCAAAGCTCTACACCGCACAGCAATCAGTAATGGCGTCGCAGTAAGCATTTACAACAATTTTGTAACGTCTTTACTTTCTGTAAAACTTTTATTATTAGAGAAATAGCGTGTGAAAACTGAAAACCCTCTGAATGTTATCCTTATCCTTTTTAGGAGTTTTCGTTTTGGTAAATCGGATTACATTTCTTTAGAAAGCTATTCACGATCACGTGTATCTTAAGAGTCAGTAATGATTTATTGGATTAAGGTGACGCCTTGATAATTTGGCTGCAGCGATATCGATTTTTCTCAACAATGACTAAAGCTAAGAAAGTAAAGTTCATTGTCAGTATTCACCATATTTTTATCTTTGAATTACCTAATCTTTGAATTACATAATGGTCAACTTTTATAACACATAATAATTAATCAAAAATACCTCTATAAAAACAGGAATTCTAATTTTGCTAACAGAGGAGAGTGATTTAAGATTCCAAAATTTGTACATAGATTAGTTCAAGCATACACTATAATTTGCCCATAGCTTATACGAAATATATTTATGGTTTTTAAATTACGCGACAAAAACCATTTTGTCGCTTACGCCCTTTCCATTTCTTGCTGTTCCACTTCTTGTTTTCTATGAGAGGCTGGGCCGGCCTCTTATAAAAAACAAGGGAACTGAAACATAATATCCAGAACGATTTTTTACTTAGACGTGGCGTCACCTTAATGACGATTTATTTACGACAGCCAGTACCTTAAAATTGTTAGTCTATAAGGTTTATACAATACTAGCTGTCCCGGCAAACGTTTCTTTGCCATATTAAGTATATAAAGTATTTTTTTTTAATTTGATCGCAGCGCTAACTGTCGGGACAGAGTAAAATTAAAATTCGAATTCGAATATTATTTAAAATTTGACACTGCGATGGTAGCGCCGTCTGTCGGATCCAATGTAAAACATTCCAAAATCAACAACTACTAATAAATTAAAAATTAATTAAAAAAACATTGTCCAGCGGACAACGTTGTGAATCTAAACCATTCCCAGATCCCCTTGAACATACACAAAAAATTTCATCAAAATCGGTCCAGTCGTTTGAGAGAAGTTCAGTGACATACACACTCACAAATAAATAAATAAAAAAAAATACTTGGTGTTTTCACAACCCGAATTCCAAATACAAATCCGCGATGATACTTTGATAAGCCAGCTATTATGATGTTATAGTAACAAACGCATAATTTTCACACTTACAAAACCACGGAAAATGTAATTTAATTTATTTCGCCCACACAAGTAATTTTGTTATTCAGCCAGGTATAAATTACTAGATATAACTTGTACCCAGACGTTCTTTAATATTATATTTTTATTAAACTACTGAGATTTGCTTATTAAATTTTATTACTAACTTAAATATTACATTCGTAATTGTAGTCAACAGCTGTTATCCAACAAGAGATTATTGAAATTGGAATTTCATAAATGCCCTTTGCTGGAACGTTATAAATTCTTGGAAACGGACGATACTTATTATTATTAGTTCTCACTTATTAAAGTGAAACCTTCTTCAGGTACTTTGAGAGGTGGAAGATATCATTGACTATTATCTAGGTTAATATTATATTATTACATCTTCTTTTTATTGAAGTTTCACTTCTTTTTTTCTGTTTGTTTTAAGGAAATAGATATAAAACTGCTTAATATGTTTAAATTATGTTAAAATGCATATAATATATTGACACAAAAATACAATATACAAGTAGGTAGTTGGTTTAAAAAGCTTTGAAGACGTCTACTGCTTGAAACTACAAAATATTGAAAAAAAAATGTCTTTGTATTGCCTGAAATGGGGTGCCAGGGAGTGTACTTGCACCCCTTGGGAATCTCGGGATCAACGGGAATTATTGAAATAAAAAGCCGATTACCATACCGTACAAAAATAGTTCGTAATGTTTCGGCATTAAATGTATTCTGTTGACGTAAATAGATAGGCACTGTTGTTACAAAAAGTAAAAAGAAAAGAAAGAAAACTTAAATCTGCACCTTTATACCCACAATAATTGGAAATTATTTCTGCCGGCGGCACCCATGCTTGACATAATCACTAATCTACTCACACCATTTATTAGAATCGGACCAGCAGTTTCATCGCTACGAGGGCATACATAGACTGCCAAAATCACTTCCTTTTGTCTTATTCATAATCGAGTAAGGCTCAATTTACACCGCCGCGGAATAGAACGGAATGGAAGCTCAATTTCGCTTCATGACGCGGGAATTGGCAGCAGATAACTCTCGAGAATTCCGCGGAAGACGCGCGCTAAATTTTTTGGCTCGTATAATATAATTTGTTTGTTATACTGTTGATATAAAGTCCATTGTGCTATGTACAGTGTCGTTGCAGAAGTCGCTTCCATTTCATTACGCAGCGGTGTAAATTAAGCCTAAATGGCAAAACATAGGAAATTATAACACAAAGAGCATAGAACTATCACGCCGTAGATAAACACGGTCGTAAATAAAAAACATATTTTTATCAGCGGCAGGAAGCGAGCCTGCGGGCATGAAATATTTGGGAATGGCGCGAGTTTTGACAGCCGACAAGATATCGTTTTGTCACACAAATGTGCCGTTAAACGGAACAATATACTGACGATTGTGTACCGTCGGCAGAAGAGTTGGAATTTTTAGAGAAATTACCTCTACGTTCACATTTTCCTCCCCCAAAAAATTGCCTTTGTCTTTTTTCTCAATGCGGATTTGTAGGACTCGGTGCGCACGATAAAATTGTTGTGGCCGCAGGCCTACCTACTAAAATAAGTTGGAACCCCATTAGCACTGACTTTGCCGAGGCCACAGCATCATCAAAAATTGGAATGGTGACAGACTTTAGAGGTAAACTGACAGATTTCCTTTTTTCGACGTAAAATATTATTTCTATGTTAAGCATGCTAGATGAGTGGATTGTTTAAAAAATTTGGGCTAAAAATTATATATAAGTACCTAACATTATAACAAAATGCCTACCCTTTCTTTTTGTCAGTCAGGGAACAACCTAAAATCACACACTGCTGATTGTATGATTTGATGCACAATAAAAAGAAACCCGGAAATTTATTCCCGACTTGAAAAAAGTCTGAACGCTGTAAAGGAGGTTTATCGTCTCAAAAAATATCAACAGTATAAAGGCGAGGAAATACGTCTCTTACTGCCGAAAGGAAATTGGAGCGAATCATTCATGTAGGAGACGCGCACACTGGACGACAAAAACGCTGGCAAAATAATAAAAATAACAGCTTAAATTGAGACGCGGACGATAGATGACTGACAGGCTCGGTTTTACACGTTACTTGTCTTTTGCAATTATTGCGATTTGCGTACACAAGAGGAGCGCAATAGTGATAGCTTTACGTGCGCAAGTTAAGAAGACAAGTAACACTCGATACATTGCCAAATTTATTTGTCTTCTCCCGACTATAATAATAAATGATATGCTTAACACAATAATATAGTTTTTTTATGTTTTCCTTATTGTATGAAAATTTGCGCGCAAAGGGCGTCTATGCTCTACGATATAAATTTTTTATAGATATTTTTATAGTATAGTTCTTGCAATCTACGAGTGCGCGTAGCCTTTATTTGTAGTTGGAAATGTGAATAGACATTTTCGTTAGTGTGCGTACCCGACGGAGCAGTCAGTAGCGAGCGAGCCATGTACGGGTGTATAGATAAGGTCACTCACACAACTAAGGGCGACGCGCACTCGTAGATTGCAAGAACTATATCGAATATGACAATGTACTATCAGAAAAGTTGATTCACAGGCAGATGGTGAACCTGCGTAGTTTGGTCGAGTTATGTCACCCAGCTGACAGATCACAATTATTAACATGATCCGACCAAATGACGTTGGTTTGTCAACTGCCTAGGAATCAATTTCTTCGATGATACATTGATTGTACCATTTTGCTTATCGACGGGCTACGATTAATTAAAATTTGAGCGATTTGTCATCCAAGTGTGCGTCCCCGCCGTACAAGTGCGTTAAACAGCCATTAAGATAAGCCGTGTGTTGTTTATGCATTGATGTTTACGCGCCACCAACTTTATACAGGCTGCGGCCCATGGGTTCGAGCGATTACATCTAATAAGGCTTTGTCCACATCTGTATCATTTTCGCGTTCAGATCTCCGATCAGATCTCCGTCGTGTAGCATCGAAGCGTATCATGATCGCTATAGTGTGGACGCAAAATGATCGCGATCATGATACGCCCCGATGATGGCGATCATTTTGTGACCACACTAGCGATCATGATACGCTTCGATGCTACGCGACGGAGATCTGATCGCGAAAATGATACAGATGTGGACAAAGCCTAACCGTCTAGACTCACTGTCATGTTGGTCAGTAGTCAAAAATAACTCTACTGAGTCTTTAAGGCCTGTATGACCCTAGGGACCTATGGGTCTGCCAATCTTGCAAAAGGACACTTTGGTTAACTATTCTTTGACATAAAACCACGATTTAGCCTATAGTTGCATTCAATGATTATAGTGACGAGGGTCGGAATTAGATTAAACGTAGGTTTTTCTTTGCAACTACCTACCTACGTAATCTACATAAGGTATCTAATGTCAATATTGTCATAATCATGAGCTGGTAACAACCAGCTACCATTCATTTAAATTTATTATCTCTTTTCCTGTAGTTAATAATAATATGACATTATTAACTCTGTCTGGAGTATACAATATACATATTAATAAACTATTAAGTCTTAAAAGTGTCAATTATCGGGTGTTTCACCATACTTATTACGACTTACATAAGCTGGCGCTGGCAGTCTTCCAAGTCACTTTACTTGAATGTGAGGTGCTAATAATATTATTACAACATCGTTGGCACTTATTTCATACGTAGAAATGTTGTTGTAAACAATATTAAAGACGTTTTATAGAGGATGTTGTAACAACTTAAAAACCTTCGGGGTTCAGCTTAGCCTGACTTGACTGCGACCTCTCAGGCTACTTGACCTATATTCAATTTCATTGAACAAATGCATATTTCTAGTAGAACTTGGCCTAGGAAACCGTATTTCACCCTTATTAACAAATAAAAGCTTATGATTGATAAATAAAGTCGATTTGAAAATATGATTTTTTCATAAAATATTTTCATAATAGGAATTGTACTGACGAAAACGCTTTTGCAGTACTTCCGATTTGGATGTGACGTCATCCTCCTACTAATTTAATATCATTTATTTATCGCGCTCGCTATATGTAAGTTTATTTGTACATAAATAATAAGAATAAGCCTATTATATATTTTCTTCAATAATTCAAATAAAACATCAGTTTTTAACCGACTTCCAAAAAACGAGGAGGTTATATGTTCGGCTGTGGATATTTTTTTTTTTTTTTTTTTTATTTTTTTTTTTTTTTATTTTTGTATGTTCAACGATTACTCCGCTGTTTGTGAACCGATTTTCGAAATTTTTGCTTTGTTGTATTTGGTTTTACTCCAATTTGGTACCATGTTCACA
The DNA here is from genome assembly GCA_937595015.1 of Polyommatus icarus. Taxonomy (NCBI): domain Eukaryota; kingdom Metazoa; phylum Arthropoda; class Insecta; order Lepidoptera; family Lycaenidae; genus Polyommatus; species Polyommatus icarus. The sequence continues at coordinate 17,608,363 of OW569332.1, forward strand.
AAGTGGTGACCTGATGATGGGATCCAGGAGTAATCGAGGGAACTCCTCGAAATTTATATGGAAACATATGGTGATTTTGGTTTTATGTGAAGTGTACTAAGAATATGCTACCAAAAAGTCAAATATTGGGTCAAGGTATACCATGGTTTCGAAGATGCTGAGAGAACTCCTGACTCCTTATAGATACACGTTTGGGAGTTTCGGCGTTGTTTTAAGAACAGAAAGCATATGCTACTATGCAACTCATATTCATCATCATAATCATCATCATCATCATCATCATCGTCTTCATCATTACCACGTCGTGTTAAGGTCACCAATGTCTCATGGCACAGAATAGATAATAGTACAAGGCATAGGTGTGGATATACTAATAATAATAATAATTTTATACTGTATAACAACACTTTGTTTAAATATACACGGCGGTCAGCGCCGAATACGCCGAATACGCCGAATCGAATATACTTTACTACTTTATATACAGATCGAATACTATACTAACTACTTTATAAAATTTTAATAGACAAAATATAGAATTAAAATAAAGTTATTTTAAAAAGAGCATTTAAACTAAACGAAGTCAATAAGTATCTTTTTAATTAGTTATACTTATTAATCGATAGATGGCGCACTAAGTATCGATTTGAATGGATTTGAAATTGAATTCTTGATAACAAGAACAGCTGTCAATAATTATGATAATATTATATTATATTACTAGCTGTCCCGGCAAACGTTGTTTTGCCATATAAATAATTTTTGGTATGAAAAATAGATGTTGGCCGATTCTCAGACCAATATCCTCACAATATGCTCACATAATTTCATGAGAATCGGTCAAGCCGTTTCCGAGGAGTATGGCAACGAAAACTGTGACACCAGAATTTTATATATTAGACGAGTAGCTACGCTACATCCTATGCAAGTTTATACAATTTTTTATCTGATAGATCCTTGGATCGTGGAAAAACGAGACACAATAGCCTTTCTATTGTTATCGCAATCGCCGGTGACCGCTTGAGGTTTGAAGTATTAAAATTGTTAAATTACTTAGCACAATATTATGTTCACTTCACTGATAATATATTATTTTGTGAGTGTGAACTGTGTAATAAGATACGTAAAATATACGCGAAGGTTTACCTACTAGTGTAACTAAAAAGAGTGAAATTATTATTATTTTAAAAAAAAAATTAAAACCGACTTCCAAGGTAAAAACAATATTAACATTAATATGAACTAAAAAGTATTAAATAATTTTTGCTATCTAATAGTGCCTTTTTCCGAATTCGGCTAAACCTTGACTATTTCTGTACTCAATCTTCATAATTTTGAAGTCGGTGCCAGTTCCAAAAGTTTCAAATATTCTGTCAGAGGACTGAAGATTCAGCTATCTGGTACCGACTTCAAAATAATGAAGATTGAGTACAGAAATAGTCAAGGTTTAGCCGAATTCGGAAAAAGGCACTATTAGATAGCAAAAATTATTTAATACTTTTTAGTTCATATTAATGTTAATATTGTTTTTACCTTGGAAGTCGGTTTTAATTTTTTTTTTAAAATAATATATATATTATCTCCATTTATTGTAGACGGGAAATGAAATGGCCAAAACTTTTCTCCAAAAGTTTTCAACATTACAAATGATTTCTAATTTCTTATATAATTATTTTATAATTTTTGGGCACTTTTAGACTCGTACATTAAGCACATTAAAAAAAATTCAATAAAGACAGTTTAAAATGCAAAGCGTATGACGTAACACTATGGCGGACAGTGTTTTCAGCGCCATTTAAAAGGCATATTTTTCAATAAACATTTTTATGGGTTTCTACTGTGTAAAATATTAAAATATTCGTTTTTTTTTTGTAAAAATGAATGATTATGAAGCGATTAGCATGAAGAAAAAAATTAGGTCAAGTAGCCTATTCTGATACACTCTCTGAATCTCTCGGTTTTTAGGGGTCCGTGCCCAAAGTGTAAAAAACGGGACCCTGTTACTAAGATTTCGATGTCTGTCTGTCAGCAGGCTATATTTCAAAAACCGCTATAGCTAGATTTCTGAAATTTTCACAGATTATGTGTATCTGTTGCCGCTATAACAACAAATACTAAAAACAAAATAAATTTAATATTTAAGGGGGCTCCCATACAAAAAAAAACACTTTTTTACCTATTTTTGCTCAATAATGGTACGGAACCCTTCGTGTGCGAGACCAACTCGCACTTGGCCGATTTTTTATTTACAGTTTTTACATTTATTACTGCCTCAATAAGAGACATTAAATCGATGCCTTAGTTCACAAATGTATTAACTGCAAAATTTTAATTTTTTAGTTTTTAAGTGCCAGACACATTAAATGTCATGCTCTTTCGTCTCCGCACATTGAAATAACGGAACTCCGTCTCTTTCTAGCAAAATCATAGTGACACAATTGTTATAAATATAGTTTCTGGTTACCAAATGTATTAACCGCCTTTATTTTTAGAAATCCAAAAAAAATATTGACGTAACTGATTTTAGGTTCACTAATTACTGAAAAATACAAAACACAAATGTATTACATACATTTATAATATCTGCTCATTTATCATCGCAAGCTTTGGCAGTGTGTTATGTGTTGTTAACACATATGATTTAAAAAATATTGAGGGATATGGTATGTTAAATACTTTCACTATTAATGATTTTGCAAGGAGTGATTTGTAATTTGTTTTTTTATTAACACCTTCACTGCGGGGCAGGCCGAAATCGGCCTGCCGCGGAATTTTAGCTGGTGCGGACGAAGAAAACTACTACTCTCACTCGGTGCGGAACGATTATCTCAGGTGTTTGTAAAAGTATGACAGAGGCAAATATATATTTGAGATTGTGTTCAAAATTATAGGTCTTTCCTATAAAAAAATTATGGCAGGTCGTTATCGGCCTACCGCGCACTGAAGGTGTCAATAATCAGCTCAGTGCGGCAGGGGGCCTATTGCAGCCCGCCGTACAAGCAGGCGGTTGGCGACCCGATACCGCACCGAGCGTCCGCCTTGCCAGTTAGTGATGTGCAATCAATCGTAATTCGTAACTGACGTACGTCGCCTTTTTAACCGACTTCAATAAAAGGTTATCAATTCAACCTGTATATCGTATGTATTATTTTCAGAACTGTCTAGTTTTGATATGTTTTAGTCTATATTATCAGCATTTGAACAAATGTGACAAATTTCTAAAGTGACATACATATTTATGTATGTTTTTATGTTTGTGTTCGCACATCTTCGTAACTACTAGTCCGATTAAAGTAATTATTTTTTTTGTACTGGGTACTGTTTAACTTCGGGAATACTGTTCATCAAAATCGGTTCAGTAGTGTTTAAAATAGGAAATTTTGATTCTCAATTACGTACTATTTTGAAGTCGGTTTTATCTTTTTAAAATACAATAATTATTCATTTCATAAAATTAACAACGCACGATAGCAGGAAACAAAACATCATGTCCTTAAGATGAGCGTTAAACGGCGAAATTATGCAGGGTGATATGAAAAACTGGGAGAAACCATGAGTGTCGAATCAAAAAAGAAATTAAAAAAAAACATACTGCAGAATGTGCAAACAAAAACGGGCTTTGTGTTTTAAAGACAGGAATTTAAATATATTAATAAAAATCAACGAATAACAAAACTACGGAAACGTAACTCCCATACTTCAACCGTTTTAAATTTGGCTCCTTTTCGAACACTAAAATATGACAATTCAGATTCTCGCCAAGGTCGTTTCCCAGGTAACGTATCATAATATTGCGCGCTGGACGACAGCCTGCGCGGTTATTGTCAATGTCACAGTAATCACAGTTATGAAACAAAGCGGATGGCATTATGCAGTATACACCAAACATATCTACTATCACGAAGAAAGGAGTACATAATTATTATTTTAAAATCAAACATTTTCCTCTGATCCTTCAATCGTCGATAATAATAATATATAATAATTTTGAACAAACCGTGTACGACTCGGACGAATTTAAAACTATCCAGAGCACCTAGACAAAACGTTTTCAGATTACAAAAATATATGTGCTAAATTATTACAGAACTAGCTGTTGCCCGCGACTTCGTCCGCGTGGGCTTCAGTTTATAGCGCGCGGTGTCAACAAAATTGGTGTCAAATTTAAAAGCTTTTTAAAACCCTGGTACCCCTTAAATCAAAATATCTAAAAACAGCTGTGCAGTGCGCACATAATATTTCATTTTTTTATATTATACCTAAAGCTTATTTAGCCCCCCATTACACAACTTTACTTTTACCTATAAACTATTTAGCATTGGTAGGTTTAAGGTTTCGTCACTCATCACTGCGTAGATAAAGTACTGAGTACTGACTACTAAGTAGAGTAGTGAGTTATTCATTATTTATAGACGTGCATAACAATCGCAAGAATCGAAAAACGGTACTCAACTTGGTACCACCTCTTATAGAAAGATGCACGAGCAAGCGATATCGCGATGTAGGAGACGCACGGCGCCATCTATTATGATTTTTTGAAACTAACTTAATTTGAACAAATTTACGCATTTTCACCCCCTTACAACCCCTTTTTCCGGTTAAAAAGTAGCCTATGTCCTTTCTCAGGCTTTAGACTATCTGTGTAGAAAATTACAATCGGTTCAGTAGTTTTGGCGTGAAAGCGAGACAGGCAGACAGAGACACTTTCACATTTAAAATATTAGCAAAGATTATTACAGAATTGAAATAAAAAACTTACGGTACAAATGCAGATTTTCGTAATCTCTTTAATTTTCGGTCATTACTCATACAAAATATATCATGACTAGGGCCCGGAAAAATATGTACTAAAAAATCCAAAATATGTACATAAAATATGGATTAAAAAATCGAAAATATGGAAAAATATGGAGTGTTAAATAGAAATATGGAAAAAATATGGAGTATAAAATTCCAAAAATTAAACGTTGTTTTAGTGTTATAGGTAAGAAAAGAGTCACTCGTGACAGTTAACAAAGAGATAGAGGCCAGAAATATGCTATGCTGGCTTTGCCTTTGCATATTTGGTAGGCCAGAAATATGCTATACTGGCTTTGCCTATGCATAAATGGTTTGGGAATAAACATATTATGTGACAGTATTAACTGTACAACTTGCATGACATGCTGATCATAATATTGTAACCATGACAGCACGTAACGCACGTCATGCTGCATGATTTGACGTGGGAGAGCCGTGCTTCGGCACGAATGGGCCGGCTCGACCGGAGAAATACCACGGGCTCACAGAAAACCGGCGTGAAATAGCGCTTGCACTGTGCTTCGCCGAGTGATTGAGTTTACTGAAGGCCCAATCCCCTACCATTTTCCTTTCCCTGCCCTTCCCTCTTAAAAGGCCGACGCACCGCACCTGCAGCTCTTCTGATGCTGCGAGTATCCGTGGGCGACGGAAGTTACTTTCCATCAGGTGACCTGTTTGCTCGTTTGCCCCTTTATTTCATTTAAAAAAATAATCGTCTTGGGTTCGCTTAATATTGGCTAAAAGATCCCTGCACGTCACAACTCACAATTCACGATATTTTTTTACTTCAGTTTTTGTTTAGCCATGTCAGTAACATGATCTTCAGCATAGCTGAAACTTTATTTTCTATTTCTTCAATAATCTTTTTTGAAAACAGAATACCGAAAAAATATAATAAATAATAATATAAAACGCGAGAGGAACGAAATACGCAGCCGCATGGTGGCGGGAACGTATTTTTTTTTGTATTTTAGTGAAAATATGGACGATTGTGACATTTTCTTGCAAAATATGGACTTTTCTTTGTAAAACCCTAAAATATGGAAAAATATGGAAAATAAAACTTGGGATTTCACAGTCTAAATATGATAATTCGTGTAAAAACACATTCCCTGATCATGACTATTAAAGTGTATGCTACATAAACGAGTAATCTGGCTCGGCATCCAATTCAGTTCGTTTCTTACTAAACGAAGTACGAACGGCATTATAAAAATAAGATACTCCATACTGATGTCAGTCAGACCCCCGGTTATGAATTATGATTAAATTGTTACATCTTGCATAACACTGTCCATGGCGACTTTGTAAAAATTTTGTAATTATATTATTTTTTAATTATTGCATTTTTACAATAACTTGTAAACTTAATAAGACAAACACAAAGAGACCAGCTTAATTTTACGCAAATACCCTGGCATCCAACTTAAATAAACCATCTTTTTGGGCATGTTTTTGGGTCGGAAAAAATACAAGAACTTTACCTAAGCATAATTTAAAAAAAATCACATACTGATGAAACTTGAAAGGTTATTTCTGTATTAAAAGTCGTATCTGTACGACTTCTACACCATTTCACAGGGCATTTAGGCATTTTAACAACGAAAATTTTGTAAAAAGCTACGTAAAAAGTAAGTAAACCAAAAGTAAACAAATTGTAAAATGAGTTTGACAATAATTATCATGTCAACCTGGTTGAACGTCACTCGAGTATATATACACGAAAAATGTGTACCGAACACATGCATAAATGTGCATGTATTCGGGTCACATTTTGTAGCCATTTGGTGCACTTTTTTTGACGGAGTTACTCTTCCTGTAGTTTAAAGTTCACTGGTAAAAATATATTTTTTCGATATCCCCTTATTTTTGTTTTTCCCATCTCTACTAAAAATACTTTCTAGTGCGGTTCAGGTCGATATCGGCCCGCCACTTTCCCTGGTTTATTTCTCATTTCCTGTTTGGCAGATCCCGGGGCGAATTAAATCTAAAGTAGTTGGGTTCAAGGTTATTCCAACAGTCCAAAAACTGTACACCTACATTATGTTTTCGCAAAGTTATAGTAATTTAATCTAACCTTGTGCTGGTGGGTCGAGAAAGGCCTACCCCGCACTGGCGGAAATATCATTGGAGGCACACTTTGGCCCGCCGCCGCACCAGACGTAGGTTTAAGATTTTACTTGCCGCAGTGAAGGTGTTAATTAAATTATTACTAATGCAGGGCCTATAATATTTTTTGATGACTAAGATTTCTTTTGTTTAGTCAAATTTCTTGACGTAGAATTGCCAGGGATTAGGGCTTATTTAAATTCAAATGTTTATTGTTTTTTTTTATTTGAAAGTTTCTTATAAGTATATATTCAAAAAGTTATTGTTTGTGCCCGTCTAATTAAACACTGAATGTTAATTGATTTTTTTTTATTTGAAAGTTTCTTATGATTACATAATTCCTCTTTATTCAAAAAGTTATTGTTTGTAATCGTCTAATTAAAGATTGATATAAATATCATGTGTGATTATCATTTTAGTCTAATGAGTCTTATAGATATGGCCACTATGGCTTAGTCCTTTTGTTTTATTTTTTAAATTAACGAATTTATTGTCCTTGTATAACAACGTTTGTTTGTACTAGTGAAATTTTATAATAGTCCTTCAGGAAGAAAAGACTTATTTAAAAGTTTTTTATTATCATTGATGAATGCCCTATAGTTAGGGCTTACTTTTTATTCAGTAATTTAAACTGTTTTTTTTTTACCTAAAATTAAACATTATGATCATAACTAATTACTGGTTGTTTCATTATTCTGTTTTATTAAACTTTTTAGACCTTTTAACTTACCTTTGTCCTTTTATATTATGGACCTTTTACTTTATTTTGGCCTGGTAAATTATGAAAAATTTATTGTGTTTTTTACTTAATACCTGTAAAAAGTAATTTTACATTGTGCACAAATGTATTATATAGGGGTTTATAGGTTTATTTGGCTCTTTTAGTAATGTTATTGTTATGATAATAACAAAATATTGAGATATAATGTAGATAAAGGTTTAGTCTTTGGAATACATGCAAAATTGTTTAATTAAGATATGCTACTTTCATGCAATCCAGATCTCAATATTCCGAAACTTGAAAACGCTCCCTTGTAAAGTTGACATTCATGTTGTTAGTGCATTTGTGAACTAAGGCATCGAAATGATGATTAAACTTCAATTTAATGAAGAGTTTGACAGATAATGTATAGGGCTTATATCAAAATATTTATATTATTAATGTTCGTCATATTCACATCTAAGGGTCAATTCAGGTTCCATTTTAACGGGTCGATGCGATTCACTTTTACATAAGCCACTTGCACTCCTTGAAATTTAGTTTTTTTCAACACAAGAATATATTAACATAATATTGAATGGACAGACTAGTCCATTCTATATTACGCTCTTGATCAGTTCTAATTTTGAATACTTTTAAAACTGCAATGCAATGACGATGCGAACTGACACTAATTATCACTTTTAAAGTTGCTATCAAACTCTGTACTCTATAAAAACTCATAATGAAATCAGTCTAGCTGAAATATTTACTGCCACACTTACGTTGCAATAAATAATATTGATAAAGTTAGCCCGAACAGCGCCTTGATGATAGATATGTCAAAGGAACGAAAAAGAAATATTATGTGTGCACAGATAACGGCGTCGGTCATTTTTAACCCCGCGCCGCTCGCGAAGGGTTAATTTATAAAAACAAAGCAACGATACATCAAGTGCTGGATTTTATACGTATTTTAATTCGAGCATTTTCTTTTAGGAGACAGGGGTACTAAACTTAGCATATTATAACACAAGCCATAAAGTTATAACTTGTATATAGCACGAGTCACGACATAATATATTTGACAGAAAAAATCTTCATACACGAAAAAGTAGCTCCATCTCCCTCATGACAGTGTTAGGCTATATTTTTGCTTCGACACACGCACGCACGGTGTCTATCATGTAATAAAATTATTGCGACATTACACTGTCTTGCTATATTTTTATCTGAACAACATTTCACTCGTGGCTTCATCGCAGCGATAGTCATGTTGAATGTATTCAGACCTTAAACTACTATCATAATATTATCAAATAACAAAGGGAATTTAGTGTGGATTCCGTACCCAAGTTTTGGGACATATACCAAACTAGATGATGATCCAAAATTCGTTTGTCGCGAAGGAACCGTACATGTCCTTTCCCGGGACCGGAGAAATCTGCTGCAGTTCAGCGGTTTAGGCGTGAAGAGATTATAGACAGACAGACATACTTTCACATTTATATTAATACTTATTACTTATTAGTAACATAGAATTTATAACAATAGTATACCAAATGAATGAGCTTGAAAAATTGAACAAAACATGGGAAAAAAGTTAAAGCTCGGGTAGAAAGTAAGAAAAGAAAATACAATAAAAAGCCTGTATTATTACACCAATTCATAATGCTGCTGGTAAGTGTAATTTCCAGTAACTTAAGGAAAGTGTTGTACTTATTGTTTATATGTGGTATATTTCGTGGCTAGTATAATGTTTTTATCGCGAATTTTCCACTTATATAATAACTAATACTACATTCAGTTCCCGTATTTGGAGCGCTGCCCACCAGCTGCTGTGTCCAGCTGACTTATGTAACTCTCGTCCGTTTCTGGATTCAAACGTACCTTTCTTTTAAAGTGTTGACGTTCTTTGGCAAATGAAACTCGATGTTACGGAAAAACAACACCTTTTTAAAAAAAAAAATACGTCTGGCACTCGAAGACTGGGAAAGCTATTGGATAGCATTTTTGATCAACTTAGGGCTGCGCTACACCGGAATGGCAGCGGCGAGGCAAGCACTTTCAGTGTCATATGATTTTAAACTGATTTTAAACTTCGCTTGAGAAGTCTACGGCCGCTCGAGGCCGCTCGTGGCCGTTTCTTGACGCTGGCAGCCGCCGGCGGCGGCGATTTCTCAAGCGATATATCTAGACACGCGGTAGAGTGTCAAGCCAAGTTCCAGCATAACAGAATGGCGAGCATGTACCGTGTGTAATATTACACGAACCATTTGCAGCTACTTTTGACCCCCTCATAATTCAGAAACTATTTCACACAAACGTTTCAAATTTAGCTCATATAATGAGATTTGCGAGATAAATATATGTTTTAAATTTCATAAGCACAGCTTAAACGGTTGTTGAGATATTAACGTCCGAAAATCTAAATTTTTATCACTAACTGACAGACCTATAGATCAAAATTCTAACCCAGTTCCAGATGACCTAGAAGGCTGAAATTTGGTATCCAGCTCGGTAATTGTGTGTAACCGTAGGGGAAAATCCGAAAACAAAAAAAATTGGTCAAGTGCGAGTCGTACATAGCGAAAATTGTGTTTTTTGTATGGAGACCCCCCTTAAATATTTATTTTATTGTACTTTTATTATTAGTTATGAAAGAAGAAATATAATTAAGGATTTTGTAAACATTTCAAGTACCTTTCGGCTGCCATTATTGATTAAGAGCAAAAAAGGCCAAAAAACCACGTGTATTGTATGGGGGCTCCCCGTAATCATTTATTTGTGAATTGAAAAAACTTGAAATGAATAGAAGGTGACTTTATGAAGTGTGTCTGTCTGTCTGTTACGTCTTCACGCCCAAACTGCTTGTACCGATTGTTCTTTAGTATGGAGATGTAGTTTGGGTCCCGAGAATAGACATAGAATTATTTCAATATGTCTGTCCGTTTGTCTGTCCGTCCATCCGTTTGTCTATATGTCTGTTAGACAGCTATAATAATAGCTACTTAACATCCGCATAGTAAGTTGTACACTATATAGTTAATGGTTGGAAATACACTTGTGTTATACTGTATTATTCCAATGCCTTCTGATGGTAGCTGCATTTTCCATTCGCTTGGATTTTCTTTGTTTTATTCGTCTGATACTCATGTCTCAACAAGGCTTAGGGGCTGTTTCCCCACTTCCTGATAAGTTTCAGATAGGCTATCCACAACTTATCTGATAGATGAAGTATGTGCCAGATAAGTTGCGGATAGCATAGCTGACACTTGTCAGGAAGTGGTGAAACGACACCTTAAGGTTGCGAATTGCCATTGAATATAGTCGAATATTATGGATGTTTGAACTGGAAAGATGAAGGTGTCTACCCTTGCTCGGAAAGTTTTCTTTACAAAAAGTAGTGATATCCCACCAAAAACATAAATGTAAAAATGCTGAGCCAAGCTCCATACAAACTTTATATTTCTTGTCTATGGACTTCGCCGTAAAAAGGATGGAGATCTAAATGAGTGCCAAGTTCCATGGAAAATCGAAATAAGTACGTATAGGAACCAAATAACATTATGAACAAATAATAGAGTATATTTCTTTTCTTTATTGAATATCTTAGATAACAATTGATGTTATTTAAATAGTGTGAGATCTTAAACTAGATTAGATTTTACTTGGCTAGTTTTTATCAGAATTAAAATGTTCAATAACTTTATGAAAAATGACTGACGTAATGAAAACTGGCCAAGTTAGATCTAATCTAGTTTAAGATCTCACACTATTTAAATAACATCAATTGTTATCTAAGATATTCAATAAAGCAAAGAAATATACTCTATTATTTGTTCATAATGTTATTTGGTTCCTATACGTACTTATTTCAATTTTCCATGGAACTTGGCACTCATTTAGATCTCCATCCTTTTTACGGCGAAGCCCATAGACAAGAAATATAATGTTTGTATGGAACTTGGCTCAGCATTTTTACATTTATGTTTTTGGTGGGATATTGTATTACAATAATGAAGATAAAGTTTAAAATCATATGACACTGACAGTGCTCATCTCGCCGCTGCCATTCCGGTGTGTCGCGGCCTGTGTAACAGACGATGCATGTAGCGCCGGTCGGAGTGTTAGGTTTTTTTCGTTACGGAATTTCTTGATTCGGTCGCCGCGCTCATGTCCGTGATAAAAGCTATACAATAGCTTAAAAATAAAGCCGAGGGAGAAAGAAGCTGTGAAATTCATCCAAATCTAATAACATAATATTAATTGTTAACTATCCTTTTTACTGCTTTACATAGACAAAGCGGGAGCAGGAACGAAGCGGAGCAAGAGCGAAATTAAGAGCGGGAGCAGAAGCGGGAGCGGGAGCGGGAGCGAGAGCGGAATAAGGAGCAGGAGCGGAAGCGAAATCAGGAACGGAAGCGAAATCAGGAACAGTAGTGGAAGCTGGAGTGAGAGCGAAATTAGGAGCGGGAGTGGATGCGGGAGCGATAGCGAAATCACGAGCAGGAACGGAAGCAAAATCAGGAGCAGGAGTCGGAGCGGGAGTGAGAGTGAAATAAATTTAGGAGCAGGAGCGGAAGCGGGAGCGAGAACGAAATCGGGAGTGGGAGCGAAAGTGGATCCGGAAGCGGCGGCAATATCAATACTCCCATTCGTTTGTTTTTTAACTAAGTATAATATTATGATCTACACAAAACGTGACTTAATCAGAAATCTACGTCTTACAGAACACTCTGGAACACTAAACACAATCTAGACTCAAGCCTTGTTCAGAATTCATTAACAATTCATGTGTATTGTCTATGGACGTCGTATTGAAATAGGTCGCTGTTCAGATACAAATAGTATTCTAGCGTCGTAAATATTAACAAACTGTTTGAAGTTGATTGATTTTCGTTTTATAAAGTCCTAAAATAGAACCTAAGATTTTAGATTGGGGCTTAAAGGTACAATTCCGTGCATCGCGATCGATCGCGGTCGCGCACGACCTACGACTGTCGTCGGCCGCTCGCGACCATAGTCAGCGTATGAAAATGTATGGCACCGCTTCCGAGGCCCGCGACTGACGCGCGCGGCCTACGACTGTCGTAAGCCGCGACAGACAGACAGACAAACAGACGAACAGACAGACAGACATCGAAGTCTTAGTAATAGGGTCCCGTTTTTACCCTTTGGGTACGGAACCCTAAAAAGACAAACAGACAGTATAGTCTTAGGTGGTCTTAGTAAGACGTAATATTATAACGCATTGAGTGAAATTTGGGTTGGAAAAATAAAAAAATATTTACGCTACCATGTTTGCAATAAGCTTGTAATAAATGTAGCATACGTACAATCATGGGCAAACATAAAAAATAAGCGTCTGTACCCTGTACACGTTCGAAATCATTGATAATTTTTGTATTGATCTACCATATAATATTATTACCTTATATCGAGTTTAAATTATACATTGCTAGTGGAATCATGTAAACAGGCCCTGGAACGCACTAAATTATATTCCAGTGCATTCCTCTGCAGTTAAACTAGCACTGGATTGGCTCACTGAATTGGAATAAAATAAACAACAAAAAGAAAACATATTATTGTCACTTTTTGGTACAGTTTATAAAATGCTACTTGGGTATCATTCCAAACGAAGCAGCCATAAGAAAAACCTTTAAGTTTTCGCAGAAATTAAACTTTTGTAATATTTTTCATTTGCCCTCGCAAAGGTATACATTTTGTAATTTAGGACTTATGACTATTTCACCCCTGTGAACAATTTGTAACCTTGTTGAAAATTTTAACGAAAATATTTGAAAATTAATATTGACACAGTTTTGCTTTTGTATTTAACTAGCTGTTGCCCGCGACTTCGTCCGCGTTAACATAGTATACCTATATAGACTTGAATTTAAACTTTCAACCCCTATTTCACCCCCTTGGGGATAGAATTGTCAAAAACACATAAACACGCATCCAATCATTTTTAATCAGTAGCCAAAACATACAATTTCATGTTTCCAACTCAAGAAATAACGGACTTCCATTGAAACTTTCAACTCCAATTTCACCTCCTTGGGGGTAGAATTTTCAAAAAACGCATAAATACGTATTCATTCATTTTTAATCAGTAACCCAAAAATAAAGTTTCATGTTCCTAACTTAAGAAATGACGGACTTTCATTCAGACTTTCAACCCCTATTTCACCCCCTTCGGGGTAAAATTTTCAAAATTCCTTCCTTAGTGGGTGTCTACTTAATAAAACAACCCTACTCACCAAATTTCGTGGCTGTAACTTTAACAGTTTTTGCTCAGCGATGATGAATCAGTCAGTCAGTCAGGACATGTAATTTTATAAGTATAGATTAAGGTTATCCTTAACTATCTATACTTAGTCTATACTAATATTATAAATGCGAAAATGTGTCTTTCTGTCTGCTACCGTGTAGAGACACGCCCAAATCGCTGAGCCGATTTTGCTGAAATTGGGGATGAAGATATTTTGAGTCCCGGGGAAGGACATAGGATTTTATCCCGGAGAAATGTACGATTGCGATTAACGAATTTTGGTGCAACGGAGTTGCGGGCGTAATTTAGTATTTTATAATAATTACCATTCTTTAAAAATTGCAAGAAAAATTTCATATAAAATTATTGTATAGTACCTATGTATTAGATAACACTCTACACAATCTGTTAGTTTTTATTTTTTATTTTTATATGTTTTGAATATCAAAATTTTGAAAGTTATTCTGCTCTTTACAATTTTAAGCACACAATATTTTAGTAAAACAAAAAAACAACATTGTTTTAATAAAATTAAAATATGAAACTTTGAAATCATGTCACCTTGAAGTTGGTTAGAGTCGTTTTTTCAAACTTAGACCCCACGGGAGTCTTAAAAAACCCCATCTAGAACCGTTTTCGCGACATATTTAAAAGTAACGATGTGATTTCATGCTTATAACTTGCGCGGCCGCGGGGGACTTTTTAACCGACTTCAAAAAAGGAGGTTTCTCAATTCGTTCGTACATATTTAGTAGGGTTTCAAATGGCCAAAAAGGCACCCTTATAACTTCGTTATGTCTGTCTGTCCGTCCGTCCGTATATTTTTATGTTTAGATCGCGGATAACTTCGCAGTTTGAGGACCGATTTTGATGATTGTTTTTTTGTTGGAAAAGCTTCTAACAAAAAAACAAAGAAAGGATACTTCAGAGGTGGTCCCATGATAAGGAAATACTGATTGAATTTCCTTGAAATGTTGATTTTTGTTAAAATTATATGTGACGGAGTTGTATCTTTGTAATGCGGCTCCACATTGGCCCATTGACAAACAATTTGTATATTCCTCTATGACTGTCTATGATTGACGTTGCGTCGATTGTACATGAGGTAGGTTTGGCAATCATGGTCATCTATTATGACCTCCTTCACTGATCATATTTTGTACGAGCTTTTGCCCGTGGCTTCGCTCGCGTTAAGAAGTATACAAACTTTCAACCCCTATTTTAACCCCTTGGGGTTGGAATTTGGAAAAAATTGGAATTATACACGACTATGCTTTCTTTGGCAACAGTTGCCAGGAAAATTTGCCTAGAAACATGTAGACATTATGTTTTATTATTCGTAGCATTACAGTAAATAATTCTGTTTTAACAATATTCAATACTTAAACAATAAATCAAAGTTTTAATAGCTAATTAATTAATTATTGTCGATTATTTGATATTTCCACATTACTATGTTTACCTCATTACTGATACGCCTACATATACCATTACATTATTGAACGAGCACAAAATTAAATGGAAATAAATGTCATATAAATGTAAATTAACTTCGCATACATAAAGTCACGAAAATTATTGAAATATCGTGATTTTCAGAGCTCTCCAATACGTACTGCATTACAGAATGTAGGGTTACCGATTGCAGATGTTACATAAAAGGACTGCAGCAGCGACAATATAATATTATAAGGGCTCACGTTGAGCCATGGTTGCAAGCTGTCTACTTCATAAATCATTCTTTCTTTCTTCCAGTGCCTCTCCAATCACTGAAGGTTGGCAGTCATGCTCCGAAACTTTTCCTTGTCCAAAGCGAGTCTGAAAAGTTCTTCAACAGACTTTATCCCTGTCCTTTCTCGGATATTGCGCCTTGTAGAGTTGTAGGCGTTGGTCCGGACTGAAGTACTGTCTCGCTCTGTTAAGAACACTAAGCTTCTTCGAGGCTAATTTGGCCTTACCCTCTAGATGATATCGGAACTGGACTTCGCTCGATATGTTGACGCCAAGTATCTCAATGCTAGGGGAGATGGTTAAAGATGTGCCCTCGAAACGAGGATATACGACCATTGGTGACTTTTAAGTGGTGAACGCGCAGACTTGTGTCTTGGCGGGGTTGAATTGGACCAAGTTACGTCTACCCCATTCAGAGACCTTCTCCAATTAATTCTCTACCTTAGACACAAGTTCGTTTCGACTCTCAGTGACATTTTGCCGAGAAATATTGGGGGAGCCGGTATATACAGCATCACCTGTACTGTCATCCGCATAGCAATGAATGCCGCTGGTCTGCAACATGTCATTGATATGCAGTAAGAATAGAGTAGGCGATAGCGCACAGCCCTGAGGGACACCAGCATCAACAGAGTGAGTTTTCGAGCATTCGCCGTCAACTACGACCTTTATGCTTCTGTCTGCTAAGAAACCAGTGACCCACTTACATAATTTCTCGGGCAGCCCGTATGATGGAAGCTTTGATGCTTTGACGCTTTATGCCAAACCCGATCAAAGGCCTTCGCAATGTCCAAACTAACAGCCAATGCCTCTCCCTTCGACTCAATTGCCTGAGCCCAACGATGAGTCAGGTACGCCAAGAGATCACCAGCAGAGCGACCCTTACGGAACCCGTATTGTTTGTCGCTTAGCAATCCCTGGCGTCCAAGTAACGAAGAAGCTGGCTATTGATAATGGATTCCATTATCTTCGAGAAGAGAGAGGTTATAGCGATTGGTCTGTAGTTGGAAGGATTTGAGCGATCACCTTTTTTGGGGAACGGGTGCACCAAGGCTGTCTTCCAGGAAGCCGGGACGATGCCAGTAGAATAGGAGAGCCGAAAAAGACGCGTCAAGACCGGAGCCAACTCTGGAGCACACTTTTTCAACACAATAGGCGGGACTCCGTCAGGCCCACTCGACTTTTGGATATCAAGGGAATGGAGGGCTTTTCGCACTGAGCGCTGATGAAACCGAATATCCGACATTATGCTCGTGCATCGCGGTATGGTCGGCGGTTTTTGCCCCCCGTCATCCAAGGTTGAGTTTGACGCAGAGCTTGCCCAGAAGATCGGCTTTGTCTTTTGCATCCTGGTCCAACGACCCATTACGTTTATTCTAAAAATTCTAGTTACTACTAATGAGTATATATCTTACTTGTTAGTGTGTGGAAGCCACACAGGACTATGAATTCGCAACGCACCGTAAACATCCGCGATATTTTTTTTCAATAAGTTTCAAATTACATACTGTACTCAGCAGATATTTGCGATGAGATGGGAATTTGCAGATATACATAGGACATAGGTACACATATAAAACATTTTAGAGTAAAAGGATGTTTATTCTACTTCCGTTTTGGCAGCCCTAGGTTTTAAATTATACGATGACCTAGAATCAGGAGGAGCTGTCCACGAAATACGTCCTCGTCCTCACGTAGCGCTAAAAATTACGTCCGCGCTGATTGCGGCTCCGTGACAATACGAGATAAACGCCAGCAAATCTCGCTCGTTATTGTAGTAGCTTTAAGGGGCCGGGTACCCTCGAATTTCCCATACATATGTAATACCAAAATCATTTTCTCATACGAAAATATTTAACACGTTTGAGTTATTTTTCAGCTTAAAATAGTAATTATCTAGGTTCCTGCACAAAAATTTACTTCAAAATATTTAAACACAAAAAAAATTTTTTTGTTAAAATTTTTTTTTAGTAAATTTACTACTAAATATTTAAACACTAAGAAATAGAGTAAAACACTAAAAAATAATATAAATAAATAGTACATTTACTACAAAATATTTAAATATTAAAAAATATTTTTTAGAATTTAAATGTTTTGTAGTAAATTTACTATTTATTTATATATTTTTTACTGTTTTACTCTATTTTTTAGTGTTTAAATATTTAGTAGTAAATTTACAAAAAAAAATTTTAAACAAAAAAAAATTTTTAGTGTTTAAATATTTTGAAGTACATTTTTGTGCAGGAACCTAGGTAATTACTATTTTAAACTGAAAAACAACTCAAACATCTTAAATATTATATCGCTAGTTGCTGACCAAACACACTGTTATATTGTTATATATTAAACACTTTTCTTAAAGAACTACCCTAGTATAACACATAAGACAAGTAGCAAGCGATTGTCGTAAACGCTAACAAAATGTACCTATGCGATTTGACATGTCATCGCTTCGCTAGCGAATACTAATGTCAAATCCCATACATTTTATGGCGTTAGCGTTTACGATAAACGCTAATAATACACGTAATATTTCACTTAATGTTACTACCAACTACTTATTACCAAGATTTGTTGGTCAACTAATCATAACTAGCCGACCGCGCAAGACAACGCACTTCAAACGTTTTGACAACGCACTTCAAACATTTTGAATTTTGGAGGGGCGCGCCATGTTATCGTAGTTGATCTCTACTAGCTAAACCTTGCGACAATAATGCATATTTTTTTTCTCATAAATTGATTTCCAACTTCGACTAAGAAACTAGCGAAAGATTGCTGACGAAGGCAATGAGAAATGAGAATGCGTTGCAGTTCATTTGGAGTTTAATGAGATTATGCGAAGTTCATTTGAAGTTCGAAGCAACCAAACGCATTTTTCCCGCTTCAACTCGAGATAATTTTCCGGCTTTAATTTTAAACGTAGAACAATGATTTGATTACAGCCGTAGATTTCGGCGCCGGCGGCTATTCGTAATTAGGGCTCCGAAACGGCACGTCCGCAAAATGAAATAAGGTAAACGGGCACTGGAATGCGATGAAGAATGCAATACATAATTTATAAACGCGCTTGATTGAATTTGTATACTCTGACCGCTTGAAGCGTGACTCTCGTAGCATACTAAATGTATGCTACGAGTATGCTACGAGAGTCGCGCTTTACTCGATAGGATTAAGACCGGGCTGCCAAAAATATCAAAACACGCCTTCACACCCCGCTATCCTCCAATCGTGATATAATGATTCCATGAATCGCAGCTAATAGTGAACAATATCGCGTTACAAGGGTTCCCGCGTTATAGCACAAAAGTAAAGGTCGTAAGTTCCAAAACTGTTTTTGATGTTTACTTAAAAACTAAATACTAATATTTCCTTTAGCTATTATTTTATAAAGCGTGTGATTGTAGTAGTGCAAGTTATTTAATGATAGTAACTCAATAAGTGTAACAGATATTTGTTGAAATGCCCAAAAAGATTCATAATTTCGAAAAATAATACTATAGAGTCAAAATAAGTGAATCGTGTTTTCCTTTAGGCTAGTATCAGATAAATATACAACGATTCAATAAATCTCAATTTCATTTAAGTCTTTCGTCTTCCGAGATCGTAATACTTATTAGAAATCACAGCAAAATTTGACAGCTCGCTCTTAATGTAAACTGGCCATTAAGAATTTTGGCACAACGTTGTTGCGTGCCACGAGCAATCCCTAGTTATACTAACAGTAGATATAATCAGTTCTGGATTTATGTAAGTATAGGCAGTATAGGCCATGGGCAGTATAGTATAGGGCGGCAGCGTCCTACACTGGCGTCCTAGTTTTTTTTTCTTTTTTTTTTAACAAAAAAAGGCGGGCTGGCAGCGTCCTACGACGGCGGCAGAGTTCGTACATAGGGGCAGCAAAATTAAAGTGGCCTATAATACTCATAAAAAATATAAATCCGGCCCTGGAATCTGGATATAATATTAAGATGTTAGTGTCTAAACACACTAGGCTGAATTACGCCGGCGTAAATTCAGCCGCGTTTACGCCACGTTTCAAACACATACAAAATACGGGCGGAACGCAAGTTCCGTCCGTATTTTGTATGAAATTTTGAAAATTTCGTACAAAATACGGACGGACGTGTTTCGACACTTAGCTCCGTATTCGGTGAGTACCTCTATATTTCCTAGGCGTTTTATGCATTTGTCTAGTTATCTAGCAAATTGGCGAGGCTGTAAAGTATGTTTAACGAGCAACAGCACATAAGTCAAGATAACGGCGTCATTACTGCAGCCTGCAGGTGTCTGGTGTATAACTAGGACTCTTATTTTAGTACTTTATACAGCATCAATGCAGCTTGCTCGATCCAGTCCGTTTAGTATCGAGAATGAATCAGCAAGGTAGTATCTAGACATTCTTAGCGCGACACATTAAACGCTTAAAAACTGAGTTTGGGGGTGGAGACCATTCAGAACGCTTTGAAGGTTTGTATAACATGTGACTACTTTATTGACAATTATTTTATCGAAAACGGAACGAAGCTGCATTATTGTTGCACTAGAATTTGACGCTTGGAACTCCGTCGGTCCAAAATTCGTTTATGGCGCGGGAACCGTACATTTTCCGGGACAAAAAGTATCTTATGTCCTTTCGCGGGGCTCTAATTATTATCTCCATACCCAGCAAAATCGATTCAATCAAAATCGGTTTGGGCGTGAAGAGGTACCAGACAGACAGACAGACGGACAGACAGGCACACTTTCGCATTTACAAATTAGTATGTATTGAGATAATAGAATATGAAAGTTTATTTTTGGACCCGTTTTTACCTTTTGAGTAAGTTAAAAAGGAGAAAATTATCCATCTCCGTTATTAATTGCGCCACTATGGCATAAAGGACTCAGCTCTTAGCCTCTTGACTTCTTACCTTATAAACAGGACTCAAAGGGTTGAAGTAAACGGTAACAGGTCCAATGGAACCAAAATAGAATTAGGTGTCCCACAGGGATCTATTTTAGGCCCATTTCTTTTTCTCATCTATATAAATGACTTACCTTACCTTGTTAAGGAAAATGATAATGAGATAGTACTTTTTGCTGATGACACTTCACTTATTTTTAAAGTGAAGCGACAACAGTCAAATTACGACGAGGTAAACAGTGCTCTCTCAAAAATAGTACATTGGTTTAATGCTAATAACTTACTTTTAAACTCCAGTAAAACTAAATGTGTAAAGTTCACTTTGCCCAATGTTAGGCAAGTCCAAACCAATGTACTATTGAATGATGAGAAGATGAATTTGGTAGACACCACTGTATTCTTAGGTATAACACTTGATAGTAAATTACAGTGGGGTCCTCATATTGTTAATCTTGCTGGTAGGCTCAGTTCTGCGGCATATGCAGTAAAAAAAATCAGAGAAATTTCTGATGAAGACACGGCACGATTAGTATATTTTAGTTATTTTCATAGTAGAATGTCATACGGAATCCTTTTATGGGGAAACGCTGCCGACATAAATACAATATTTGTGCTGCAGAAGCGAGCCATACGTTCTATTTATAAAATGTCTTCTTTTGAATCTCTGAGAGATAAATTTAAAGAAATTGGTATTCTAACTGTTGCTTCTCAATACATTTTGGATAATGTAATATATGTTAGAAAAAATATAAGTAAATTTAAAACTAAAAGTGACATTCACTGTAGGAACACCAGAAATAAGCACAAGCTGGATTTGCCGATGATCAGACTTAGTAAAGTTAGTAAATCTTTTAAAGGTCAATGTATACGCCTGTACAATAAAATCCCAAAAAACGTTCAAAATCTTTCGATTAATAAATTTAAAAAAGTAGTCAAAGAACGTTTGTGTGCCAAAGCCTATTATAAGGTCAATGATTTCATAAGCGATGGCACATCTTGGGAGTAGGATGGCTGCTTGCAAGGCCACTTCTACATGTTATATGACTTACAATTATGTATGGATATTGACATTGTATAATTTTAAGTTACAATTGTAAATTTTATTTTAAAAGATTAATTTTTTTCTCACTTTTTTGGTAAAAAGTGGGACCCCGGCGAGTTTCTTACGCCGGTTCTTCTCGCCGGGATAGTTCCCGAACCGGTGGTAGGCACCAGTAGTATCAACATTCTGAAAGCATTTGCTACAAATCTATTCGGAAATAAAACAATTTTTATTTATTTATTTATTATTATTTAATAATTATTATACTATATACTATGTAATATACTATTGTGGCGGTACCCACAATTCGCCTTACAAACCTACATCGCGCTATCGAAGTTTAGGCGAACGGCAAGATATACACAACGTCTGAAATGACGTCAGTGGGCTTCGGCCTGACCGAGCATGCTATCTCGCTCGGTCGGAAGATCTTCCTTTTCGGCCGCCACTAACAACGTTAAATTGGTGACCACCGACAAGAACACGCATCCTTCATCATGGACATCAATCATCATCAACACTCCCCGCCCCTCCGCACCACGTCAGCAGACATCAAGCACAACCGGGTCGCCTCGACCATAAGCCGCGTTGGGTGTCCGCGCTGGTCGAACCCGTGTCCGGCTTGAACGGGGCAGCCATAGGCTACAGCGACCGGTCAGCAAGCAGAGCACGGGAACCTCTCCTGGTCATTGCACGCGTAGCTTCGGCCCACACCTGACAACAGAAGCGCATTGAAGAATACCACCGGTCTTCGGGGGGGAGTGATGTGGCGGTACCCACAATTCGCCTTACAAACCTACATCGCGCTATCGAGGTTTCGGCGAACGGCAAGATATATACAACGTCTGAAATGACGTCAGTGGGCTTCGGCCTGACCGAGCATGCTATCTCGCTCGGTCGGAAGATCTTCCTTTTCGGCCGCCACTAACAACGTTAAATTGGTGACCACCGACAAGAACACGCATCCTTCATCATGGACATCAATCATCATCAACACTCCCCGCCCCTCCGCACCACGTCAGCAGACATCAAGCACAACCGGGTCGCCTCGACCATAAGCCGCGTTGGGTGTCCGCGCTGGTCGAACCCGTGTCCGGCTTGAACGGGGCAGCCATAGGCTACAGCGACCGGTCAGCAAGCAGAGCACGGGAACCTCTCCTGGTCATTGCACGCGTAGCTTCGGCCCACACCTGACAACAGAAGCGCATTGAAGAATACCACCGGTCTTCGGGGGGGAGTGATGTGGCGGTACCCACAATTCGCCTTACAAACCTACATCGCGCTATCGAGGTTTCGGCGAACGGCAAGATATATACAACGTCTGAAATGACGTCAGTGGGCTTCGGCCTGACCGAGCATGCTATCTCGCTCGGTCGGAAGATCTTCCTTTTCGGCCGCCACTAACAACGTTAAACTATATATATTATACTATATAATTCTTCAGTGTTAGATAGCCCATTTATCGAGGAAGGCTATAGGGCATAGGCTACATAACATTACGCTGTGACTTTTAGGAGCGAAAAAACAGAGGAAAGTGTGAATAAAACGGGGGAAATTATTTGAAAAAGCTTATTTGAACGCGCTAATCTCAGGAACTACTGGTCCGATTTGATCTGGTCTGGACCCCCAGGACCCCCCCCCCTTTATATACGCCCATGGCTAGTATGAATATAAAATAACCAAATTTCATACCTATGAGTATAGGTAAGTGGCATGAAGACTTTACTATTTTAAAATAGGTTAACAATAATGTGCATCGAGTTTAAATAGTAAATACTATTGTCTATTACATTCAATGGTCTTGTGAGGTGTTCCGTATAACTAAACAGCGATTTACATCCACACATTAACCTTTGATTAAGTCTTGCTAAATTGGCGTGATAGTCCTCAATCGAGGACTATTGGCTAATCTGTCTTTGTAGCGATTCCCTCGACCATAAAGCGTTGATCCCATAATAAAACGCTAATTAAAATACTGCATTACGAGTATGTTCTTTGGGTTCGTATTCTCGAGCGTTATCGTTTTAATTTTGAACCAACAGCAAAGGCAGGTTATGTACTATATTAAAGGCTGTGAGTTGTAACTTTAATATATTTTTTTATTTTTTTATTTAACTCAGGCATCTTGGCCCATATTATAAATACCTTATAGACTAACATACATACAATTATACTAAAAACTAGACTCATGAGTCATGACATTCAGGCGGGTGCCCGTTCAAATAAAAAAACGCTCTTTAAGCGCTGCTACCTTCAAGTAAACTTTTATAAGTAACACATGCACACCCTGAAGTATTATCTTAACACTTTATGTTACACTCTGACAGGGCCCCCGCTACCAGATGTGCAATATGTGCAATGCACACGGGCGCCATCCTCTAGGGGCGCCAAATCGCCATCTTTAGAGGCGCCAAAACCAAGGACCCAAAAAATTTGCCGATAGGGGCGGCAAAATCCTTTTTTTGCACACAGGCGCGAAGGCGCCAGTAGCCTTACGGGTCTGGATTTTAGGATTTTTTCATCTTCAAATCCGGATTATCCGGATAATCCGGATTGTTTGTAAATTTTTATATATTTTTGGTAAACTGCTCTAAATGTGAGTTATTTTCTTATTATTTCTTTACTTAACATTCATTTTAAAAGTGCAAAATAAAATGTCTTAAAAATTAACATTTTTCTTAATTTAGTGATGTGAAAATCGCTAAGTTAAGAAAAAAAGGAGAAGACTAAAATAACAGTATCTGGTACTTTTTACCAACTTAAAAATACCTTGATTTTTTTAACTATTTAAAAATGTGAAATTTTAGTTAATAAAAAAATCCTATGCAATCTCCCCTTTTCGGACATCATCAATTTATGCTTCAAGATCTGCAAGTCTCTAGTGGAACTTATAAAAAATTGGCCAAAGACACAAACAATGATCAATTTGTTGATTGATTAATTTAAATAATAGCGTGAAATATTGTTGTTTTATTTGGAAAAAAAAATCTCTCGTTTTCTCCCGATAATTACCTGGAAATTTGCCCGATTTTTGAATTATCATTTTTGCAACACTGATCGCATTCGCAATGGGCGCGGTTGTCGCTACATTTTTTGCAATAATTATACCAAAATTTACCTAAATGATAAATCGGTTGAAGATGTATAGAGTGACACACTTTAGCTAGGTACATTTATTATACTAACTACCTAGTAGGCATGGGCGTATATAAGGGGGGGGTCCTGGGGGTCCGGACCCCCCCATTACTATCCATCTTACTTGTCCAATCGACAATATAATATTACTAGACGTTCCGCGCGGCTTCGCCCGCGTAAATTAGATATTTCATAGACAAATTAGTCCACAAAAAATAGCCTGTGATCCTGCACGTAGACTACTTCTTATCTGTGGCAAATAACATAAAAATTGCGCCAGTAGTCGCGAGATAAGTCCTTTCAAATAATTTCCTCCGTTTTTTACACATTTTCATCTATTTCTTCTCTCCTATAAGTCTCAGAGTGATAAAATTTAGCTTATAGCCTTCCTCGATAAATGGGGTATCTAACACTGAAATAATTTTTCTAATCGGACCAGCAGTTTCTGAGATTCGCGCATTCAAATTAGCCCTTTCAAATAATTTATCCCGTTTTTTTCACATTTTCCTCTATTTCTTCGCTTCGCAATGGGCGCGGTTGTCGCTACATTTTTTGCAATAATTATACCAAAATTTACCTAAATGTATAGAGTGACACACTTTAGCTAGGTACATTTATTATACTAACTACCTAGTAGGCATGGGCGTATATAAGGGGGGGGTCCTGGGGGTCCGGACCCCCCCCCCCATTACTATCCATCTTACTTGTCCAATCGACAATATAATATTACTAGACGTTCCGCGCGGCTTCGCCCGCGTAAATTAGATATTTCATAGACAAATTAGTCCACAAAAAATAGCCTGTGATCCTGCACGTAGACTACTTCTTATCTGTGGCAAATAACATAAAAATTGCGCCAGTAGTCGCGAGATAAGTCCTTTCAAATAATTTCCTCCGTTTTTTACACATTTTCATCTATTTCTTCTCTCCTATAAGTCTCAGAGTGATAAAATATAGCTTATAGCCTTCCTCGATAAATGGGGTATCTAACACTGAAATAATTTTTCAAATCGGACCAGCAGTTTCTGAGATTCGCGCATTCAAAATAGCCCTTTCAAATAATTTCTCCCGTTTTTTTCACATTTTCCTCTATTTCTTCGCTTCTATTAGTCTTAGCGTGATAAAAAATAGCCTAAAGCCTTCCCCGATAAATGGGCTATCAAACACTGAAAGAAGTTTTTAAATCGTACCACGTACGTAGTTCCTGAGATTAGCGCGTTCAAATAAGCCCTTTCAAATAATTTCCCCCCGTTTTCTCCACACTTTCCTCTATTTCTTTACTCCTATTAGTATTAGCATGATAAAATATAGACTTATAGCCTCCTTTGATAAATGGGCTATCTAACACTGAAAGAATTTTTTAAATTGGACCAGTAGTTCCTGAGATTAGCGCGTTCAAACAAACAAACAAATTCTTCCGCTTTATAATATTAAGTATAGACTAGACGTTCCGTGCGGCTTCGCCTGCGTAAATTAGATATTTCACATATAAATTAATCCACAAAAAATAGCCTATGATCCTTCACGTGGTGCCAAATAGCAGAAAAATTGCTCCAGTAGTTTGTGAGATAAAAGAAAGTGATTTTAAATAATTTCCGCCGCTTTTTACACATTTTCTTCTGTTTCTTCGCTCCTATTAGTCGTAGCGTGATAAAATATAGCCTATAACCTTCCTCGATAAATGGACTATCTAACACTGAAATAATTTTTCAAATCGGACCAGTAATTTCTGAAATTAACGCGTTCAATAAGCCTTTCAAATAATTTCCCCCCATTTTTTCCACATTTTCCTCTATTTCTTCGCTCCTACTAGTCTTACCGTGATAAAATATAGCCTATAGTCTTCCTCGATAAATGGGCTATCTAACAATGTAAGAATTTTTCAAATCGGACCAGTAGTTCCTGCGATTAGCGCGTTCAAATAAGCCTTTTCAAATAATTTCCCCCGTTTTTTCCACACTTTCCTCTGTTTTTTCGCTCCTAAAAGTCACAGCGTGATGTTATATAGCCTATGCCCATAGCTGGGCATTAACTCGTTAATCCGTTAATCGTTAATTAACGAAGTTAACATTTTGATTAACGAATTAACTTTTAAGTTAAATTTTGAAAATGTTAACGGACACGTTAACTTCCGTTAATATGTAGAAGTCCGTTAATCGTTAATCCAATGCCTACTATTTAGCGCACAGCGCCGCGGCGTGGCGCGATAAACAGGTTCAGAAGTACAATCTGTCAAGAAAACGTAGACGCAGTATAAAATTTTCTAAACTTAATCACGCTCAAAAGGTGGTTTTCTCTTTGTTTTTTCACAGAGAACGCTTATACACTTTAAATATTATCACCTTGCCCATTTTTATCTCGATTTAATAAGGTTTTCATATTTTTATGTGATTTAAAAATTATGTAAGTAAAGGGTTACATTTTAAAGTTGTGTTAGCTTCCAGAACCTAAACCAACAGGTTTTTTAAGTACCTACACTAAAGCAACGATATAAAAATGCAATTTTACAATGATTAACGGATTAACGATTAACGTTAACTTGCGTTAATTCTTCCGAAATGTAACGCTTTAACGTTTAACGAAGCTAACTTTTTTTGTAGCGGATTAACGATTAACGAAGTTAACTATTTGATTAACGGTGCCCAGCTATGCCTATGCCCTATAGCCTTCCTCGATAAATGGGCTATCTAACACTGAAATAATTTTTCAAATCGGACCAGTAGTTTCTGAGATTAGCGCGTTCAAACAAACAAACAAATAAACAAACAAACTCGTCCCAATTATAATATTAGTATAGATTAAAGTACATATAAAATTGATGATTTTGTGAAATTTTCAAGTGCCTACCTGTTGCCATTATTGAAGCCTCCCTTAAATATTCATTTAATTATGTTTTTAGTATTTGTCGTTATAGCGGCAACAGAAATACACAATCTGTGAAAATAATAATAATAAATAAATAAATAAAAATTGTTTTATTTCCGAATAGATTTGTAGCAAATGCTTTCAGAATGTTGATACTACTGGTGCCTACCACCGGTTCGGGAACTATCCCGGCGAGAAGAACCGGCGTAAGAAACTCGCCGGGGTATGAAAATTTTAGATGTCTAGCTAACTAGCTGTATCTCAAGAACCGCTGTTCTTGAGATACAGCTTGGAGACAGGCGGACAGACATCTAAGTCTTAGTAATAGGGTTCCGTTTTTACCCTTTGGGTACGAAACCCTAATTTCCTAAACACATTACCTATTTGCTGCTGCGGAACCCTTCATGGGCGGAGCCAACTCGCACTTGGCCGCTTTTTTACATTAGGGACCCCCCCCCCCCTTATCAGAGCTATATATACGTCCGTGCAGTAGTAGGTATTTCTATTTACGAACAAAAGCCATATTACCACGGCATTTGTGATCAAGTAAACAACTTGAAACTGCTCAAATGATGAATAATTCATGTTTCGAATCTAGCGCCCTTCAAACCCGCTTATTGTGATTAATATAGAATAATAATACGTCGCTAACAATGTCTTTAATAAAATTTAACTATAAGTACTGTGATAAGATTTTTAAACGTATACCTAATTATTTTATATAAGTACTTACTTAATTAATTTATCAATGTTGTAAAAACCAATGTAGGTACCTATTATTATTTGGTGTAATTCTTTGCACAAACCTACGCGACCACGCGACTGCGAAGCGGCAGCGTCAATACAAAAAACAATTTGACAACTTGTCAAAGGTAGGCTTGCGTAGGTTTGTGCAAAGCATAAGTCTGTAGCAGCTAGCATTTCAGGTTCAGCAAGTTTTCAGGGTTCCGTAGGTACCTACCCAAATGGTAAAAACGTAAGACTTCAATCATCAATGTAAGTTTGTTAGTCTCGCTAAGACATTCTCAAGCTATTCTATTCTAGCTATTTTCGAGAATAGTTTCGGTTTCCGATAACCGATTCGGTTAAATTTAGTATTGAAATATTCGTCAATCTAGTTTCAGGTCATATAATTTACTAGCTGTTGCCCGCGACTTCGTCCGCGTGGATTTCAGTTTATAGCGCGCGGTCTCAACAAAATTGGTGTCAAATTTAAAAGCTTTTTAAGCCCGGTATCCCTTAAATCAAAATAGGTACCCAAAAACAGCTGTGCAGTGTGCACATATATTTCATTTTTTTTAATTAAACTTTATTTGTACCAAATTTTAAAGCTTATTTAGCCTCCCATTACACAACTTTAGCTACCCATTAACTATTTATTATTGGTAGGTTTAAGCCGTTTAAGGTTACGTCACTGCATTGTGCATAGATAAAAGTACTGAGTAGTGAATTAGTTAATAACGCGATAACAATCGAAAGAATCGAAACGCCTGGAATAACATGGTACCACCTCTTATAGAAAGACGCATGAGCAAGCAATAGCGCGATGTAGGCGACTCTTAGCGCCATCTGTTATGAATGTTAAGAACTAACTTAATTTGAACAAACTTATGCATTTTCACCCCCTTACAAGTTACTACCCCTTTTTCCAGTTAAAAAGTAGCCTATGTCCTTTCTCAGGCTTTAGACTATCTGTGTATAAAATTTCATTACAATCGGTTCAGTAGTTTTGGCGTGAAAGCGAGACAGACAGGCAGACAGAGATACTTTCGCATTTTATTAGTATAGATTATGGTTTGTGTCATAGCGCCATCTATGATTGCTTTGTGTAATCAAATGGAGAAAGGAACCACTTCGTGGTTCATGGTACAATTTTATGAAAACAATCCGTGTTTTGAACTTTGGACCTAAAATAGTGGAAAGACTTAAGTCCCAGAAAAGGACTTTATTTTTCTTTTATTTCATTGTGTTGTAAATCCATACTAATATTGTAAATACAAAAGTGTGCTGTGTGTCTGTCTGTGTGGCTGTCTGCAGGGGGCCCCCGCTACCATAATATGTGCAATGTGTGCGATGCATATCGATGCGATGCGATCCTGGGGCGCCATTACCAAGGACCCAAAAAATTAGCCTAAATGGGCGCCAAAATCCTTTTTTTTTTGCCAGTAGCCCTTACGGGGGCCCTGTCTGTCTGTCTGTCTTCACGCCCAAACCGCTGAACCGATTTTTCTGAAATTTGGCAAGGAGATACTTTAAGTATCGGGAAAGGACATAGAAATCATCATCTAGTATAATGATTATAATGCAGCTAATAAGTGTCAACAAAATAATAAAACGAGCGTACATGCAATGGAATTTTATTACACTGTACAATAAATATTGAACTGTATACAATATATAGAAAAACTCCAAAAGATATTGTCCACACTCCTTCCAAGTGACAAGAATGTAACATTATTTTAAAATTCATAACATAAAGTATAACAGAAGCCTGTAGTTATTGAAATTACAATCTATATCGCTCTGTCGCATTCCACGCTGATCGAAGTGTTTTAGACATATTATGCGAATTAGGCTTCTGAGGAAATGCTTAAAACAGTACACTTTGCATTTCTAAAAATTTTTAAAAGAATTTAATACCTCATTTATATTTTTGTATAACAAAATGTGCTGTTTTAACCACATCCATCGAATTAGCAATTAACATGTTTTTTTTTTTTCACGAGTGTCACAAAGACATACAATAATATCAGCCTCACCTACCGTAAAAACAATTTCACTTAATAATTATCGAATAATCAAACTATATTGGCACCCACATCGTAATAGTTCTATGGAACATCTACTTACAATTTACAACAAACGAGGAATGTGCAAGGAATAGGGCTTTAGAACTAAAGGGCCAAAGGGCTAAAATAGAATATGTAGGTACTTTGTAACATCAGAAAAATTGATATATGGGCCTTATCCCACTGGCGATTAGCGAGCGATTTGAAAGCGATGCGACTGCGCAGCGCACACGCCGCGTCAGCGCAGCGTCGTCGCGGCGTGGCGTGGACGCCATTATGTACCATCGAGGAAGTTGATTCCTACGCAATTGACAGACCAACGATATTTGGTCGAATATGTCAATTCAATGTTAATTGTGATCTGTCGGCTGGGTTTGACGTAACGCAACCAAACTACTTAGATCCCCGATTTGCATAGGAATCAACTTCTCTGATAGTACACTCGTATTTTGTATACTCCCTAGACGAGTGTAAAAAATGGCGTCCACGCCACGCCGCGACGACGTTGCGCTGTCGCGGCGTGCACGTCGCGCAATCGCGGCGTGTGCGCTGCGCGATCGCGTCGCTTTCAAATCGCTCGCTAATCGCCAGTGTGATAAGGCCCTATAGCCAGATGGCGGACTTACACAAATCGGTATGGTTATGTCAAGTCAATAATATTAAAGTCGTGGTCAATCAGCTTGACATAACTCGACCAAATAGTGTAACCAAATCTGTCTATAAAACAATAATTTATCTGGTTGTACTTTAAAAAGCTAAAATTACTTTTACCTTACGAAGTAAAAATTAACAATTCATTTGGGCGTTTTGTACATATTTATGAAACAGGTGCGAAAACGTAACACAATCATACATTTCCTTGCTAGTAAAATATACTAGTAGATAGCTTACGTGACAACGCTTTTTTGATACGTCAAAAAATCGCTTGATAGACATGGATAAAAGATTATGTAAGCTACTCAGTATTATTTACTAGTAAGGGTAATAATATAACATAATAGTATTATTGATCAAGTACCATGAAACATTGTATTTCGATTCTCCTTTTTACGAACGCCATCTAGCGGTGGCATAGAAAACTATTAGACATTTATTATGATAACGTAGAAAAAACAATACCCCTAAATAATATAGCTAACAAAGTAAAATATACAACACAAAGAATGTCCCATACAACTATTACTTACAACTATCACATGTTCCCAAAAAATTGAGACCAATCTTCGGATACAATTCCTTTCCTTGACAATAACAAATTTTTATCACCTCAGAAAAAGGATATTAATAATTATTATTTGCATTCTTATATGATTTTCGTCATTCTCATAAACTGAAACTTAAAACATAAATCTCTATTTTATGGTTCATGAAAGTGAGATTTAGGGCCGCGCTACACCGGAATGGCAGCGGCGAGGCGAGCACTTTCAGTGTCATATGATTTTAAACTTTATCTTCATTAATGTAATACATAGTATCGCTTGAGAAATTGCCGCCTCCGGCGGTCGCCAGCGGCCACGAGCGGCCACGGGCGGCCGTAGACTTCTCAAGCGATACTATGTATTACAATAATGAAGATAAAGTTTAAAATCATATGACACTGAAAGTGCTCGCCTCGCCGCTGCCATTCCGGTGCAGCGCGGCCCTAAGATCTCCTGTGTTTTATTACTAATCCAGAATGCTGTGGTACTAGCGCCCTCTATGTAAATCATCATTCATTACTGATCTAAAAAAGTGAATTTCAACTTGTTAATGTCAAAAGTAAGGTATCCAACCCTTTATTAGACATTAAAACATTAAACAACATTTGATTGCATTTATTTTCATACAAAATTGTACTTTGAGTTATCAGATCATTCTAGTCCTATTCCAAATCAAATATTCTATACAAAAACACAAATTATACGAAATTATACTCTAACAATAATCATAATATACAATAAATAAAATTTCTCATACAATCATACTAAATACATTTAATCTCATTTATTGCTTTTCATTTTTGTCATGTTCGAGTACAGTTTTCAACTTTATTGTGCTGGTCATAGGGTCGTATTTCCAACGCGTAATATTCTTAGGCCGCGTACACATGCGAAATCGCATTTGGAAATTTCAAATCGGAATTCACAACACGCAATGGCATTGGACTTACGTTATTTAAATAATATTATAATTATGCATTTGAGGTAAGTTATTGTTTCATTGTTTTAATAACAATGGGTTTCATGTTTTCCCCCTAACCACATAGTTTTATTATCAAGACACATAGTTCGTAATTACCCTTTTACTAATAATTAATAAAGAAATTTACCCAGTGTACAGTGTAAAATATAAACAGAGTAGACAGAAATTAGGATTGATCCGTGTTGATCGGAACGGTACCATAAGATGTTATTGTGAGTATTCAAAAAAATGACTTCAAACAGTTCTAGCAAGTGTAATTTAATCCCAAAGCAGCGAATCGGTAATTTTGTATCAATACTATAATGCCCTAAACTAAAATTGCTTTTACATTCAATTTTACGCGATGTATTTAGTAAAAAAAAGTAAAATTATATACCTAATTGACAGAGATTTTGCGGTACACTATACATAAACTTTTTAAAGCGTAGGACATAATTTGGACGATATCTATTTTTATAAGCTTTTGTATAGTTTGAGAGGATAAAAATTTTACCATAATATTTAGTTTAGTAGTTAACATTTCGGGACACTTTTATAATTATTGATTCATCCCTTAAGGGTTGTTATTATTATTAATGATAATAAAATTTTATAAAATTCCTCGCGGTGGGAAATAAGAGCTGCCATTTAAAGAAAAAATATATTAACATAATATAACAAACGAAATGTTCAGACACAATATAAATATATACAGTCCAAGTCCTTACTAGACCGCCCAAAACAGCACACGCAGACATAATAATATACGCGATTTCAGTTATTTTAGAGTACAAGCAACGCATTAACACGTTTACACGACGCGACGCAAGCGCGAAGAATGTGTGCTAGCTAAATTTAAAAGTCGCTTCACTCTACTATATATATTTATATTGCAGGTATATCAAAAGATTACTTTTAAATAATTACCGAATGAAACAGATCACACTGTCCAAATTAAATGCAACATATCACTACCCCAAAAGACTTAAACTAGGAGGTATTTACATAAGCCTCGAATATATAGAATTTGCATTAAATAAATAGAATATTATTATATATAAAAAAAAAGAATCTACACCCAAACTAACTAGTAATAAATACGCTAAAGCTTATGACTTAACCCGGTTGGGTGATTATTGATACATAAGAATTGATATCGGTCGAATGATTCTAATTTATTTGTGCCCGTTTACAAACTTACATGTACGAAAGGATAAGCGGATAGAGAAAAGCGGAGCGGGTAGCGGTTTTCTGTATTGTGTTGGTTTTTGTACTGAGTACAACATTTTCACATTATTTGATCTTTAAGACATTGGACTGATAATAAAATCTGAGATATGCCTACAGTTTGTTTTGAAATATTGAACATCGAATAATGAGGAAACACAAGTTTTAAGAGATTTTTTTGAGCATCTAAAACCAAAAAAAGCTGGTCTTAACTTTTACAATTGTCTATTATTACCTATTTATTTCACGACACGCTCCACATCTCTTTTATAAATGAACAGCCCACTTCGCCAGATAGAGCCAAAGATAATCAAGGACACAAAACAAAAGTTGTTCTTCTAATTTATAAAAGAGATGGCAAGATCTGATGGGCCATTTGCACTCAGCCACAGCCGGAAATATTTCCCTAAATACTTCTGTGAGCGAGTGAGCGTTTACCACAGAAATAAATCAAGATAGAACGGCTAAGCACGCGTACTCCACCCGTACGCGTGTTTCAATCTTGCACAAGTGGGCAAGATTCGTTGAACGTTCAGTCAGTCAGCGCGCATGTCTCGACTTGATTACACCGGAGCGGTTGTGGAAAAATGCCTCATTGTGCAGTGTCTAATAGTAAAAACAGAAGTACGAAAGTGAATCGGTCAAAAGGAGGTATTTCTTTCCACGTGTAAGTTATTTGTTCTAACTAAAAGCAAAGCAAAAATTGACACGCGCGATTCCTTAGCAACGCACGCGCGTCGCCGTTCTATCTTGATTTATTTCTGTGGCGTTTACACTCAGCCTTCTACTCACTTGCCGCGTCGGGCAGCGGCAGCGGCATGACGAGTGGCAGCGCGAGTGACCATTTACTTTTTCTGAATTTCTCTGGCAAGTAGGCTCAATAGTTTACGAAGTGTACCAAGGGACGGATCATTCGCAGTACAAAAAATGGTCGCACAAGTCTTCCAATTCCTAAAGGCGTATTGCGATTTCAGATCATCAAAGCTTTCTATCAAAATTTATAAAATTAGTCTTCAATTTTATAGGAAAGTACCAAAAACGATACCCTCTTTTATGTAAACTTCTACAAAGCCGTGTGTAATAGCGATTTATAATTTAAACTAAACGCTACGCTACTGTGTTCATGCCCTAAAGTGTAGGTGTAGCTTATTGTAGAAAAAAGACAATTCGAATTTTCAATTTCGATTTTAAAAAAACACATTCTTTAAAATTGTATTCGATGGTGCCGAGAGCGAAGTTAGAAATAAAATGTCATAGTGGCACTTCACATGGCTATTGGTATTTGCTATTGGCTATTTGTTGCATTTGGCAAAATTATTGACGAATACACAAACAAGCAAATAAAGACAAATACGACCTTCCACACATGGACGTTAAATGCCAAACTTTTGCTTACTTGATTTTGTTTACTTGCCTATTTGACTCTTTTGATGTGCGTCAAAAACCGACAGTACGATCACGTGTATTTAGTATTGGTCATATTTGTCAAATAAACAAATAAGGCCAATACTTTGTCAAACATACCATCTACACATGGTTATTGTTTGGCGAATACATCAAATACGCAAATACAAATGGCCATGTGAAGTGCCACCATTAAATAAAATAAATTTGACATAGGACATCGCAAGTTCCATGACACTACGACAACTTATGTCAAAAACCATTCATTATCGATTTCTACCTTCGCTATCGTAATTATCGAACGCAAGTTATCGAAGTTCGATTTCGAAATTCGAATCGCTGCAGGTTTTGAGCGGGTAGTTATATAAAATTGAGACAATTTCTAACGCCACATAAAAGCGTACTTCGTTGCTGTTTACAGCCTATATAATTTAATCACAGTTCCTATGTATGTTTTTTACTCCCTACTGGGATACAAGTCTTCAAAATTCTACTGTTATATACCTATTATAATCGGTAAAAATAAGAACAATACTAGCACTGCACCGCCTTTTGGAGGTCGGTTAAAAACGAAGAATCGGGAAAGTCTTTTACATTAGTCGCGTACAAAATATTGTTCTTATTTTTAGTACAAGAGTATAATATTGTTACAAAAATCACTTAATACTTGGCGCTGCCATTCGGTGATTTAATATTGGTTATACATTTTTAAGGCAGTACATTTGAGATTATTACATATCGTGTCCGAATATCTATTGCATTCTCTATAAAGCAATGTAGGGGAGAGAGATTTTCTGTCTCACTTATCGGCGTAGCACAAAAAGAGATACAATGTCACTTAGGTCTTTCCGTACTACAGCGATGAAAGAGACAGGAAACCGTCAAGATCGATCCCCAGTACCTTCATCACAGAGTAAAAAATTATGCTTTCGTACAGAGAAATAGATACATAGATATCGATTTCACTACTACAAGTATAATAATTATGTCACATGTATTTGTGTGTCTATTGATTAAAAAATTGTATAGTAGTAAAATCGACATCTTGCTATTCCTTTGTTCCATCAGAGAAACAGACTCACGGGTAGATGGCGGGCCTATTTCATTTGGTTGGGTTATGTCAAGTCTATCATAGTCGTTAGCTCTCGGTTGGGCTTGACATGAGCCGACGAAATTGCATAGGCTCGCCATCTGTCTATGAACCAATTTATTTACAAGAAAGCTTATATTTTTCACTCTCTGCCTATCATCTAATACAGCACCTACAGTCTACAAACCCAGCAACATCCCCGTAAACGTATCAAAAAGTGTTTAATAATACATTACAAGTGCAAAATCTACATTTTTGGTCATAAATAAACTGATATACATTTATAAAAAAACTACACTATAATAATAATAGTAGCTCCCACACCGGTTTCGGTGACGGTAGCCGGTTTCATTGAAACCATGCCAGCTACGCAGGAGTAATTTTATAGTGCCCAAGTATGTGCGCAGTACACAAGAGCACTCTCTATTCCTTTACTCTCATAACCCAGTGGGACGGACGACCGACACGACTGGCGAGAGATCAGGCGCAGGACCGACTTTTTACATGCCCATCCGACGCATGGATCATCTTACTTGTCAGACAATCAGGTGATCAGCCTGCATTGTCCTAACCAAACTTGGAAATAACATGTTTCCAACGCGGGAATCGAACCCACGACCCCGGGTCAAGAGCCGCGCTCTATACCACTAGACCACGGGGGCGTTAAAAAAAAAAAAAAAAAACTACACTATACAAGTGCACTATATGCCTCCGTCTTTTGCCCGCTCTGGGCGAGCTTCGCTTTGTCTTTTATCCGGATTAGGGTAAGTCAAAGATCTTTGTCATATGCATCGGATGGAAATTTGATGATAGTTTGAATAGTATTCGTCAAATAAACAGAGAAAGGAGATTTAAACGATGCAAACGAAAGGGAAAGGCAAATCAAATCTTTTATGCAATCTTCTGTCTGTTTTCTTTTATTTGCATCTGTTACTTCTTGTTTATTCAAAGAATAGTTCGTTTGGTCGTGTCCATTTTGGCCGTGTCCAAACGATAGGATCAAAATTTTAATTCGAAGGCAGAGCAAAGCGTTGAGGGTATTTTGTCATTTATCACTATGAGGACATTGATATGGCATCGGAACAGCCCTATAGCCCCAAATATATAAAATTCGTTGCCATAACGCTCCCATGGTAAGAAGCTCCAAAAAACCTCAACACTACCAATTCCGAACCTTCCTTGTACGTCTTAGAACCTGTTTTTCAATACACATAAGACAAAGATCTCCGCACACCCTCGGGCAACGCACAATCACAATCACTGCAGCATCAGCGACTCCAAGTTCCGGTTGAGTATAGTGTCCTTCACCGAGTTGAATACCACCGTGATATTCTGCGTATCTATGGCCGTCGTGAAGTGGTGATACATCGTTGTCTTTGGCTCTCTACGGACGTTCGCAAACATGTTCAGGAGAAACAGCTGAACGTCCCGCAGATTGTGGGGATTCCCCGTGAATTGGGGGTAGAACCAGCGGATGTCCGTCTCCTTGCTGGCCACCTTCTTCGCCAGGAGGTCGGATTTGTTGAGGAAGAGGATGATGGAGATGCCCTTGAAGTTGACGTTGTTGACGATCGTGTCGAAGATGTTGAGCGCCTCCTCGAGACGATTCGTTTTCCTGGAACATGTGAAGGCGAGAATTAGTACGTATTCGGTGTAAAAATGTCATGAAAATTAAAAATAAAATGTTTATTTTTTTTTAATTAAAATTTTATGCAAATAATTTAAGAACCTGAGAATGTTGACTAATTCATATCTTTTTTCTTTACCTCACCAAATTACTGACAAGTGACACTGGCTTATTCCTTATGGGAAGCCATTTTTAGGGTTCCGAAGTCAACATGGAACCCTTATAGTTTCGGTCTGTCCGTCCGTCTGTCTGTCTGTCCGCAGTTTTGCTCAGAGACTATAGGACCTACAAAGCTGTAATTTAGCATGAATGTACATGTTAATGATGGCAACAAAATAGTACATGAAATCTTAAAAAAATATTTTTTTTTATGGTACCTTCCATACACATCAAGCAGGGATGAAAAATTTTTTTCGCGTCCATCCCATCGTGTGGGATATCGTTGGATAGGTTTTTTAAAACTATTGTGAGTATTCATAATCATTTTCCGATTTAGGGATCCGTTTGTGAAATCTTAAGTTTTAAAGTGGAAAAAATCGTTAGAGTCCAGTGTCCCCCCCTTCTACCAGCTAAACGGTTGCTTCTGAAAATGTGGATAAATTCACGGGAGTAGGAAATATGCTGAATTTAAAAGGAAAACTATCACGGCTAAGAAGACTTCATAAGTTATTGAGTAATATTCGATCAACTAAAAAAATGTATTCGGCGATGTATAAAGGAACTTTTCCTTTAAATTCCTTTGAAAGTAAAGATGATGTTGTTAGTAGTGTAAAACATGTTATAATGTATGTACATTCATTGACCATACAAAAATTTTCAAAAATTAGCGGTACTACGGAACCCTATATTGCGCGTGGCCCGACACACACTTGGCCGGTTTTAAAGAAGAAGACTAATTCATAACTACATAAATATATAGCAAAGGGGACGAAAGATTTATTTTGCTACCTGTTAAAAATGTAATAATAAGTTTTAGAATAAACTTATCTCTCATGTAACCTAAATCTTGACTACAAAATAAATGCTTGCTCTTCAGCCGCTTCAGAATTCAGATATTATTGACTAGGCATTTATATTTTCTTAACACCGTGTTTTCCTGCTAGATCTATTCTTCGTATAATCGTTAGCAAACACTTCTTATGAGAAAACCATGTTTAAATGTGTGTATAGTTAAATCAACTTCAGGTAAAACTTATAAGCGCACAGCAAAATCAATTCGCTATAACAGTTATAAGCAATATTCATATTTCTATATTTTGTACAGAAATACGAAAATTGTTTATGATATGAGACAATATTATTGTGTAAAAACGCAATAAAACTACAAAATCTTGCATAGAACTAGAATCCCTTGTGTTCTGTTTTCCTTATACTGATACACTCATACATAATAATATGAGTCATATAGAAATTACATACGTGCTGTCATAACTTATTTGCCTAGCTAATCATTTTTGGGTTTTTTTTTTGTCACGTTAGTCGAGTTAGTCATTAATTCATAATGTCTTAGTTTAAACCTACTAATGCCCAGTTTTTGGGGCTTTTTGACCAGAGTTTTTCTATTCAACAGTTGTTGATTGGTTTATACTGATTATTGTATCAAACTGACCAAAAAATCAAAAGCATTAGTGCATAATAAGATAGAACTAAAACCTGACTTGTGTTGTCTGAGTCTGAGGAAACCGCTTGATATGCTCGTAACATAGCTCTAGGAATTCACCATACAGTAAAATCTATCTAATAAAACCAAGAACACAAAAAAGTATAGTCCAACAAGATCAAGTTCTGGCTCTTGATCTATAATCCGTAGCAATAAATAGATCGGCAGGTATACGTGACGTCATCGCGCGAAAAACTCCAGCTTCGGGGAATCCATCAATTAGTCGAGGAGTCTTGACCTACATCGCACTAAATTCCAATAGTTTGAATCGATATTTCGCAATTAGCATTTTAATGTGTAAAGGTTTTGAAGAGAACATCAAATTGGTCTAGCGACCGAAACCGTCACTGCCATAGATAATAGCCACTCTGCTTCGTAGTTCGTACTTCGTAGTGCTTTGTAGTGACGTAGAGCTAAATAAAACTTATAATATCCTAGTGTTCATAAAGTGTTTTTTTTTTTTATTCTTGACGTGGTAGCGGTCGCGTGCCGCGGCCCGCGAGGTTCCTTTAGGGCCGAAACACATAACCGCATTCGGGCACCAGTCACGACAACGCTAACGTTTTTGTTATAACTTATAAGTTTTGAATGATTTAGCCGACAATTTTGACGATGCGGTGCCACAACGCGGTTATGTGTTACAGCTCTACAGTAGTACTGCTTGTAAGTTGTATACACCCTGCAAGCAGGGCATCTTGTATATCATGTACTACGACAGCAATGGCGGAAATACCTGTCGATCAGAAATTTCGTGTACGAATTTGTTAATGACAGCAGATATTGAGTAATATCTGCTGTCAATCACTTGTTGCATTGCTGTCGCAATCTTGCGATTATGTATCTACATAGTCGCCTTGTCGATTCTAATATTTTGATGCAATACATTAGTTTCTTGTTGGATCTGTTCCTTTTCCTACGAAACTAAAAAGTGGCACCTATTCTCATAAAATGTGAAAACAACGTATGGTCAAAACAATAAAAAAAGTAGAGCCCCTTTTTTTAAACAAGTGGTACCACTTTTTTTGAGGTTACAAAATAATGTAACGTATAATTACGTACCTACTTTGAAAGAGGATGAATTTCATGACAAAAGTGATAAGGTTGATGATAATGATAAGTTTAATGACACATCAGAGACATCACACACGTAGTATAACGGCGTACATGATAATGAAATTAGCGTTCCGTATACATCCGTTTCATTGTCAAACGGTAATGTCCTGAAAAAACTGTTACGGTCAACATTTTTACCGTAAGGGCCTGTTTCACCACTTCCTGATAAAGTGCCGAATAGTCTATTCACAACTTTTTTGACGGATTCTCCATACTTCATCTGTCAAATTAAGTGGTGGATAGCCTATTCGACACTTATCAGGAAGTGGTGAAACAGACCCTAATTCTTGTATTTACAGGTATAACAATTTATCCCACTGAACTACAAGGATGGTTGTGTTTTTAATATATAATATCTATGGACGCTTCACACCACGTCAGTCTGGCCCTGTGGTAAGTACCTGAAGGACTTGTGTTACAGGTACCAGACAACGGAAATATATTTAATACTTTTATACTAAACATATATATTTAAGATTTTTATTATATGATACACATATTTAATACACATCCATGACCCAGGAACTTTTTAAACTTTTTTGTTCCGTCGGCGGGACTCGAACCCGCAACCTCCGGCTTGAGCTACCAACGCGCTCACCACTGCGCCACGGAGGTCTTTTTTAGTGTATTATTTACGAGACGAGTCAAAGAATTTCGTACAAATTTTTGTCCTCCATATTTTCATACTAATATCCATATCCATACTAATATTACAAATGCGTAACGCCCAAACCACTGAACCAATTTTGTTAAAATTTTGTATGGAGATACTTTGAGTCCCGGTAAAGGACATAGGGTATCCTGGAAAAAGCACGGTTTTCGCGCGATAAGCGAATTTTGGCGCAACGGAGTTACGGGCGTAAACCAGTTTTTTAACCGACTTCCAAAAAGGAGGTTGTATATTCGGCTGTGGATATTTCTTTTTCATTTTTTTTTTGTATGTTCAGCGATTACTCCGCCGTGTGTTAACCGATTTTCAAAATTTTTGTTTTGTTATATTAGGTTTCATTAAAAACAAACTTGTCGCAGTGAACTATATAGCGTTAAAGATTGGGCGTTACGAGTACATACTTCCAAAGGGCAAAATAAATATCCTTATAATAAAAGTTCCTCTCGAAGGCAATGAGTTTCCTCGAAGGTAACAAACATCAAACTGTTTACGAGCAGTCATAGTTACAAAATCCTAGAGCATACATTCCACATTTATAATCGTCGAAACCGATTAAAAATCATTT
Source organism: Polyommatus icarus (assembly GCA_937595015.1). Classification (NCBI taxonomy): domain Eukaryota; kingdom Metazoa; phylum Arthropoda; class Insecta; order Lepidoptera; family Lycaenidae; genus Polyommatus; species Polyommatus icarus. The sequence goes on from OW569332.1 coordinate 17,650,239, forward strand.
AATGTCCAAATCTAACTCGACCGATGATAACTGCTACGCACGCGTAGCGACAGCAAAAATGTCCATCAATAGAAGAAAATACTTATTAGAAAAAAATTAATGACAATTTAATTGTTTTACTACTGGCACTCAGAGACGAACAATTATTACCTACTTAAGGGCGTTCCGTCCGGAGATTCCGTAATTGACCGTATTTAAAACCTTATAAACTCATAATCTGAAAGCTACAAAGTTATAATAAAAATACAGCAATAATCTTCAGTATATCAACATTCCTTTTGTCGTTTTAAATTTTATATTTTTGTTTCTTATACTCATGCTATCAGCTTCCAAAGTAATACCAATTTGTTAAAATTCAAGCATACATTCAGCATCTCCTTAGGATTTACAAATTACTTTTATTTGAAACTCACGCCAATAGATCGACAATATCATAAACTACATATTTTTTTAGGACAATTTTGAACTAAGATAAGTAAAAATAATAGGGTTTTGGCGCGATCTCGGCCAACGCGGCAAATGTATGGCCAAGGTCGTTTGCTCGGGGGACGACCTTAACTGTACCTGATTATTTTGACATAAGCCCCAATACATTATCTGTCGAACTCTTCATTATATTGATGCTAAATGATTATTAAATATTTCTGAGTGAGACAGTTAATTTATAAGTCCGTCTTCACGTTGCATGCCAAAATACAGTTTGACAAGGCTTTAAATGAATATGTCAATGGGCGCTGCTGGTAAAGGAGAACTGTCAAAAATGGCGTTTTTGTATGATAGAAGCGTTAGTTCCTTTTCTCGCCACGTTCATAAACAGTAATGTCGAACTGTAGAGCCAAGTGTGATTGTCACCATTTTCGAGCAGCTTTTTATAGCATGCACATTGCACAAAGTTGTAGATAATTTGCAATCATAGACGTACATAAGAAATACTCCTTGGTAATCGTTTGTATTGGTTCATCATATGCAAAGCGTAAAGAGACTAAATTAGGTCACCAAACTAATTAAAATTATTTTCTACCGCCGACATAACATTCGGTACGGGTTTAAGACATAACATGTTTAGGCCTCTTGACAGTGTTTATTACTTTTAATCTACATTCTAGCTTTTTAAGCCTCATAAGAGCACCGGGGTGATCGCGACAACAATAGAATACGATTGCATTTTCAAGAATCCGCGATCAAAGCATTAATTTAACTTTTCTTTGTACATTATTTACGGCACTGTCGTTACTATTTTTTACTAAACCAAAAATGCTTGATTGCTAATATAATAAAAAATATACATATTATTTAGTAATCAACACATCTCTTGACTTTTCTGCTGTCGGTACCAAAGCACGGAGTGATTTCTCCTACATTTGAATATCGCTGGTCGCGGATGTACCGGTGCATGGCTGTCGTAATAACATTCCTTGCGTGTAAGATACAAGTAATCTATACTTAATATTATAATTCTACAGAGTTTGTTTGTTTGAACGCGCTAATCTCAGGAACTACTGGTCCGATTTGAAAAATTATTTCAGTGTTAGATACTCCATTAATCGAGGAAGTCTATAGCCTATATTTTATCACGCTAAGACTAATAAGAGCGAAGAAATAGAGGAAAATGTGGAGAAAACGTTGGAAATTATATGAAAGGGCTTATTCTCAAGCTAATCTCAGGAACTACTGGTCCGATTTGAAAAATTCTTTCAATGTTAGATAGCCCTAGATCTAGGACGGCTATAGGCTATATTTTATCACGCTAAGATTAATAGGAGCAAATAAATAGATAAAAATGTAGAAAAAACGGGGGAAATTATATGAAATTGCTTATTATCTTAAGAAATACTATCTGGAGCAATTTTTATGTTATTTGGCAAACATGAAGAATAGACCACGTGAAGGGACATAAGCAATTTTTTGCGGAAAAATGTACGGTTGCGTGAAATTCCTAAATTACGCAAGCGAAGCCACGCGGAGCATATATATAATTATAATAAAATCGTAGGAAAGTCAATTATTCTGTACATTGAATATTTTTGTACAATAAATAATACTTGGGATGTGATCTACTATGCTAACGCGGACGAAGTCGCGGGCAACAGCTAGTTATTTATAAACAAATTTAAGATCATTTTAATTATGAAGAATTAAATTAATATATAGTTATCTAACTGAAAGTCGCCGCGTCCGTCGATCATTTTTAAAATTAAACCTTCAGGCCCCGCGCGAGCACCGGTGATCGCGAGAACAAAAGAGTACAATGGTCAATGGGAATTCCTAGAACCTCCGATCGAAGGATTAATGAACCAATTTTCATACACTTTTCATTTTTTCCAGGGTATGTGGGACTCCCGGGGGGTGGTGAAGGCCTTCTTTTCCGCTTAGGCGGAGTCACAGAATACGCTGCATTTCTAGCTGTTCACCCATCGTCAGAGTAGTTACTGACACAGATGTAATCTTAAGGTTTTATACAAAACTTCACATAACATTATTTTACATTTTTTAATGAAATAAGGGGGCAAACGAGCAAACGGGTCACCTGATGGAAAGCAACTACCGTCGCCTACTACTACACTCGCAACATCAGAAGAGCTGCAGGTGCGTTGCGAGCCTTTCAAGAGGGAATACGCTCTCTTCTTGAAGGTTTGCAGGTCGTATAGGTCCGGAAACACTACTGGTGACAGTTCGTTCCAGAGTTTTACAGTGCGCGGCAGGAAGTTACGCGAAAAACGCACAGTTTCCATCAATAAAAAACTAGGCCTTTTCATCCGTTGTGGATGATTTATACAGTATTTTCAGAGCGAAGTAACCACTCCTCAAATACTGTAGTGCCTGGGACAAGATTTTTAAATGTCCGTATGGTTGCCCAAGCGTATATACGGCATTCTCGCAACATATTCGGCCTAGTCCAGAGGAAAGAACTAGTCAATACGTCTGGGGCCAACTATGTGCGGGTTTCCTCACGATGTTTTCCTTCACCGTACGAGCGTCCGTATTATGTACTTGAGATCAGAAAATGTCTCATTGGTACACGCCTCCACCCGGGATCGAACCTGCACCCACAGAGTGCGAACCAAAGGTCTACCCATTAGGCCACGGACGCTCCTTCCATCAATAAATTATTCCATCAATAATTTATACACTTATTGGTATGTATATTACTATACAAACAACACCATAGTTATACAAGGAATTCATAGCAACATACCATGCGAGCTCCGCATAGCTCCTACCTAGTGCCAAAATACACTTTGTTAATGCGTTATGCGCAGTTTCCTGCACGGTCCACCGCATAAATGATTCTGGTCAATAATATGGTCTTACGTTTCTAGTCGTTCTGATCTAAATGTTATCAAAACTCTGTTTACGTCTTCAACATTAGATTCATCATCGTGGATGATCATCGATTAACCTATCAACGCCCATAAGGACACCGCGACCGGCGCCCGCGACAACAATATAATTTCCAAGGATTGGCGATCGAAGAATTAAAATGATTGCCATGGCAGCACCAGCGTCCAGCACAGAGCACAGACAGTAAACAAAAAGTTTTCTTTGACGTTTGACAACGTTTCTGTCAATATTCTGATATGACGTGTGCCGGTGTGCAACATGTTGGATTAATGTGACCGCTACTAGCATGTGCTAGTAGAGCTTGTCTAACTTGAAATGACGCGCCCCTCCCTCGTATTCACAATACAAAAATGTTTCATTTATATCAACTTTGAAGTGGTGGGGCGCGTCATTTCAAATTAGACAAGCTCTAGCGGTCTCTGCTCCGATATTTTCGTATTCCTATTGACATCTTTCTGCAAATCGAGTACGTTTATCTCACGACTAAAGTCATTATGTAATCGTTGCACATACTCGTAACATAATAATTTATGTAAGACCTGATAAATGACTAATAAAACTAACTTTGGAAAGTACAGGATGTGGTTTCGTTTCAACACATCATTTGTCACGTAGCGATAAGCATCATCATTGTTCCATTTACTGTCATCAATAATAAATATTTAGTAGGTAAACTTATAAAGACGTATTCTAATGTCTCTACTCTCTACGTCAGTGCCGTGAACAACATAAAGGTGGCTTTCCGATTCTTGCCGCAAGCAATAGGTACCGACAAATATTCCAATAAAATGCCACTTTATGACCTAGACATAGCCTTCATTTTGCTCTACGCCAGAACAAGGCAACGGCGACATGGGTCGCTAGACCTGAAATGAAATGAAACCTATTATAGCCTAAGACCTAGGTCATTAAGTTGCATTTTACTTCAAGTTTTGTCGGTCGCGGTTGCTTGCGGCAAATATCGGGAAGCCACCTTTAGTTTATTCGTCAATTAACTTAAATCTTAAACCGAGTACATAAATGGAAGGGAAATACGCAATGTTCGATGTTCGGGTCTCTTTGGTGGGGTGAGAAGTGAGCGGGGCGGGTGCGGAGCCACGCTATTGGTAGCTCAGTGATAAGACGCGTTTTTATTGGTGGATCGCGATCAGACGGTGTCGTAGTTGGTAGCTATTGGCACAGAATAGATAATAGTTGCTATTGGTAGATAATTGACAGATGTACCAGTTTCGCCTAGCAATCTTAAAATTATGCGCGCAGTGCGGCCTATAACATATTTTATCCGCCGTTGAACTCTATCTCGGGAAACGGAATCGTAAAATGTTCATGTAAATATTACTTCGCCAATAAAACCACTATCAAACAGATATCGCCGCCATAAACTATATTTGAACTTATTGCTTATTAATTTAGTATGATTCTGATTGATTTCCGGATTTAGTTTGATATCATTTAAAATGAATTTTTTAAATTCGAAACTTTGGCTTGTCTATCTGATACTTCATAACGCTTAAACCACTGAACCAATTCTGATAATTCATATATTTCGAGTCCCGGGAAAGAATACAGGGCATATCCTGCGCGAAAAACGATTTCCTGTAACAAACGAACCTACTTTCTTACTAACAAGGATAAGCAGTACATAATCATTCAAGATTCAACCACGAAGACCCTTTGATATGATCTCAGGGAGCCCGAGGGACATGCTAAAGCTGTCTTGGGACCCGCAACGAAATTAATAAGAAGAAAATAGGAGGAGTAGGAAGAATTCCAGATTCTCGATCCTGGCGACACAGGAGATACAGTGGTAGGAATGTGTGGTGGGCCAAAGCCCGTTAAAAAAAAAACATTCAAGATGCTTTAATTGCTTTGTCCTTCATGTGACTTTTCTAATAAACCTTGTAAAGTTATTCTAAATATCTTCATTAGTATGTAAGTATTTTTGTAACATTAATAATTCCTCATGTAAATCGCGTACGTTTTTCTCGAAACCTTTTAGTTGGAGCTCCCGCCTACTATCAAATGTCCATCATCAGTGCAGCGCTAATGTGTTTGGATTTCCTACCTCGCATATATTTAGGTCATGTATGGAAATAATATGAAGCAAAGATTTAGTATCAGCTGATATATTATTATAACAGGAGATTTCAGAAGCTTTAACGTAACATACATATAAACACGGTCACCAAACACATGGAAATTTCGCCATTGATCTACCGTACCGTACTTGTCTCTTTCCTTAAATAAAATATCACAGTAATTTATCTTCTTAGAAGCATCTCAATAGTAAATGGTACCCGGATTTGTGATTTTAGCAAGTATGGTTAAAATTTACGTTTAAGTCAAATCCCATATATTTTTTATATGATCTAACTTCGCTATAACTGGCGAATGCAGAGTAAGCAGTAAGCTCTTTGCATGACCGTGCTCTATTACCATGTCTATTACGTGTACTATACAGTAACTATTTAACTATACAGGTATATTACATAAACAAAGACGATCAATTAATATGAAGCACACAGCGACCTGCGGATGTCATTAGCAATTCCTAATTAATGGCGCGAACAGTGCTGCCAAGTGCCAACCTTCCGGTACCTGTGTTTTAGTACTGCCCTCTTACATTTTAATGCCCGGTTTTTGAGATTTTTTTACAGTTTTTTTTATTGGGTAACCTAAGTGTCGTATCCTGAGAATTAAAATCATTGTTAAGGGCGTTCCGTCCGGAGATTCCGTAATTGACCGTATTTAAAACCTTATAAACTCATAATCTGAAAGCTACAAAGTTATAATAAAAATACAGCAATAATCTTCAGTATATCAACATTCCTTTTGTCGTTTTAAATTTTCAATTTTTGTTTCTTATACTCATGATATCAGCTTCCAAAGTAATACCAATTTGTTAAAATTCAAGCATACATTCAGCATCTCCTTAGGATTTACAAATTACTTTTATTTGAAACTCACGCCAATAGATCGACAATATCATAAACTACATATTCGCCGTTTTAAATTTTTTTTAGGACAATTTTGAACTAAGATAAGTAAAAATAATAGGGTTTTGGCGCGATCTCGGCAACGCGGCAAATGTATGGCCAAGGTCGTTTGCTCGGGGGATGGCGTTAAATACGCTATTTTCTATTACTTTAGGTAAAGGTACTTGTTTACCTTATGTATAAGTAAATTACAATTTTATAAAGTTATAACTATTAGGTACCTATGTAACCTAAAAACCAAAAACTAGTTATGTCGGATATCCGTAGTGTAATAGCTGTCAGTTTGCGAGCAAAACTAGTAGAAGTGGAATATTTAACAAATCAGGATTTTGACTAGGTATACCAGTATATCATTTGACATAAAAGATATTTGATTTGATAATAACGTAACTTCCAAATAGCTCTGTTCACTAAAAAGTTCTATAATTGCAGAAACGCATACGCAGGATTGAGTGACAGACAAAAATAATATAGCAAGTAGCAATCAACTTTATTTATTCGATTTACAACTTTACCTCTAAAATCGCGTCCAAGCCTTAAACGTCAAAAATTAAAAAAAAAACTGTCACATTTTAAAAACGCCCATCAAGGAACGTAGTACCTGGTAGAGCTCGACAAGGCTTTAAAATTTAAATGAACGTGGCGAAAAAAGTAACTAACGCTGTCATCATACAAAAACGCCATTTTTTACATGTTTTTGACAGTTCTCCTTTACCAGCAGCGTCCCATCCACGTTCATTTAAAGCCTTGTAGCATTTTAGTACGTTCGGAGACTGAGACTTAGATCACTTAGACTTACGTACTCTACGTTGAACGTAATGTACGTACGTTCAACGTACTCTACAGTCTAAGTACCCCTACCTACATCCACGCAGACGCACAGCAAAACAAAAGTACGAAACAGCTGATTAATTGAAACAAAATAGTCAAACTATGACACCATAATAATAATATTATAGTCAGTATTTCAAGTACATAACCCCACTTTTGTCAATATGCACCGAGTATAATCAAACAACTCTCTGACATGTGATCGATATGACATAATAATTATAATACATCAACCGTCGATGCATTAAGGCCGTCCCCCGAGCAAACGACCTTGGCCATACATTTGCCGCGTTGCCGAGATCGCGCCAAAACCCTATTATTTTTACTTTTCTTAGTTCAAAATTGTCCTAAAAAAAATTTAAAACGGCATATATGTAGTTTATGATATTGTCGATCTATTGGCGTGAGTTTCAAATAAAAGTAATTTGTAAATCCTAAGGAGATGCTGAATGTATGCTTGAATTTTAACAAATTGGTATTACTTTGGAAGCTGATATCATGAGTATAAGAAAAAAAATAGAAAATTTAAAACGACAAAAGGAATGTTGATATACTGAAGATTATTGCTGTATTTTTATTATAACTTTGTAGCTTTCAGATTATGAGTTTATAAGGTTTTAAATACGGTGAATTACGGAATCTCCGGACGGAACGCCCTTAATAATGCAAGTTGGCGCCGAGATGCGCGCGCGCATACAACACACAGTATAGCAACAGGATATGTGTTGAAATCATAACGAGCCTCTGTCCTATATTGGAGATACCGTTTTTAACTGTGGCCAAATGCGATCAATTTCTTATAGGTAGTTTGATCATTTTTTGATGAGACTATCTTGTTAATCCATACGAATATTTTAAATGCAAAAGTTTGTCTGTAACCTTTTCGCTCTTAAAGCGCTGAACTGAATTTGACAAGATTTTGCATAGAGATACTTTAGAGTCCCGGGACAGGACATATTAAGATTTTTTGTATCCCGGAAAAATGTACGATTCCCGCGCGATAAACTACTTACTGCGCAAGCGAGTTGCAGGTATCAACTACATAGTATACAATTTTTTTTACTGTTTACAGTATAGGTTTAGGTTGAGAAAAACCAATCTAGCCAGGTTTTACATTATGTTTTTTTCTTCTCTCATTTTATTAAAACTTCCAAGTGCCTAGAAATATTCCAAGCGCCTAGATAACATGAACAAAATACCATTTATTAAGCTTGAAAGCCGCCTATATTGTAATACTATACACGACAATTCCTAGAAAAACTAGCCTTTGAGTCTAGGTGGTCGTAAATCGTAATACGCAAAATGTGCAAAAATGTAGAGCAGTGCAACTATATGTCTGGGTGAACTTCGTATAACGTCATTCTTCCTAATACAAAACTTTCCTAGACTTCTACAAACATTTCAATAAGTACTATAAAAATTTACCAAATCGGTTCAGCCGTTGGCGAGTCGAGTCTCGAGTCGAGCGTGGCGAGATTAACAAAATTAAAAATGCATTTTTTATATAGATTATTAAATCTTGGATGAAAGTACTGTGTTCCTAAACACTAAACACATGACACAATTTCGTTTTATCTCTGCGCACGCGCAGCTCTTACAAAGTCACCTGTGAAGTATGAGATTTATTGCTCGCTGCCTCGTGTACACTACGGCTGCCAAAATATATCATTATGTTCACATTGAAACGGTATTCTTTGAAAATAATTGTAATAGGATATATAACTACTACAATGTTTTCAAGCTAAAGGCGGCACCAGGAAAAAGTTTAGTTCGACCTTTGACAACGTTTCTCTCAAAATTCTGATATCACGTGTACAATGTCAGATTTTAGGATTATTTACTGTACGTGCTAGTAGCGCCCTCTGCTCTGATGAGTAAGATCGATAAGTAAACTGTATTCTAAACATTATTTAATAAAACTAGTTGGCCTACAAAATCCAGTTAATTAAATAATAGCATGAATTTTCACACGCGACCCAACTAAATACTTCCTTATTCAAATGTAGTCATGATTGAACAAATTGAAGGTTATTTATTAAGGTACTGTTTTTTTTTTCAGCATATTTTTTTTCAGCACTGTTTACAACATCTCTATGCTCTATCTGTATATGTACTTTCCACTTTTACAAAAGCAAATGTCACGTGACATGAAACTTATTTGTTGGACCCTGCTTCCGGCAGTCCTCTGATCGTTAGTCAGAATATTACTTTTACAGACACTAGGACGTCTAGCCCACACTGGAGCCTACCCCCTCAGTCCTCACTACTTACTTTTCATACATCTAAAGCACGTAATCATAAACCGGCAAAATACGTTAGTCATGATTGAACAAATTGAAGGTTATTTAGGTAATAAGAAGGACCAATCCGGTTCAGCCTATGTCTAATTTCTGAGGATTGGTAAGAGTTTATATTTTTGAATAGCGTTTCGATTACTTATTACTTAACTGTTTGTCGTATAGGCCAATCAAAATCGCTATTTCCATTAACCATACAAAAGTAAATCTCACCTATCTTCCGACAGCACCTGGTCGAACTCCGACGACGACACGAGGAACAGTATCGACGTGACGCTGTCGAAACACTGCGTCCACTTCTGCCGCTGCGTCCTCTGACCACCGACGTCGACGAACACGAACGGCACATTCTGGATGTCGATCACGCACTCCGTGATGCCCTTCGTCGCCTTCCGACAGTGGAGGATGTCCTGGTGGGAGGGGACGTAGTCGGGCCGCGCGATCCGCTCCAGCTCACCGAAGAAGTAGCTCACGGAGTCGCTCTGGAAAAAGAGGAAGAAGGTTGTAGAACATTCTAGTTTGTTTTCAAGAGGCGCAAAGATTAGCTCTTAGTTATTTGTAGCAAATCGATCAGAACAATCTGTTGGACAGGAGAAAGAGAACCATAAAGCGAAGAGGGAGAATCTCCTGTCCTGTTTAAAATATTATTTGAAATAGATCACATTTTCAACTACAAACTTGGCATATCATTTCGCGAGAGCCGCAACACGATCATTTTCTTAAGGGAGCTAGAAAACTTTTGAGAGTAGTTATAAGTTTTGATCCTAGCAAGGAGCTACATAGGGGCATAGTTTTCTTCGTGTATTAAGTATTGTTATCTATATAACAATACTTAATACACGAAGAAAACTATGCCCCTTATAATTGTAGGATTAGAGTTAAGCCAATTTATTAAACTGATTTGTGAGATTAATAGGATATCAATGATGGTTATTGAAGACCTTAATTAGGTACCCGACTTAAGTCTAGACTCTAGACAACCGCGGCGCCCGCACTAATCTGGGTTAGCTGACTGCACTAATGCCCATGTCCTAAACCATCTGGGTAACCCAGGTTACAAGCATGATGATGTCATCTTAATTATATTATCAGCGGAAGATATCCTTTAAAACCTTTCCACTTGTGACCAATTAATATTAAGCGAGATTTTTTTTTAAGTAGTCAAATATTCTTTAAAAATCTTGCTCAAGTTTGGCAAGAACAGCATTTCCAAAATGATATGTCACCTAGTTTAACCACTATGAAATTCCTCTCCATAAATAGCATCACAGCAAAATTATTAAGTTAAACATATTTTGAGACAAGTGCAAGAAATTGTAAATTATACCGTACCGCCAGGGTTGCCAAAAACTTAACATTCGCATAGCAACTTTTTGCTTAGGATTTTTCATAAAAAAAAATATAAATCATACAAACGGCATAAACATGGTTGGCCTTAGAAGATTACATACTTCGTTGGTTCTGAAATCAAAAATAATTCAGTGACTTAAAGTCAAGCCTAATCTGTGCGTTAATTCGAAGCTCTCAGCCCTGCGACTGACAGCACTTTGAACTTTAATAAAAACACAATTTTGCATGTTACGCATGACAGCCAACGGTTGTGTAATTATGTATTCCGTTAACAGCGAAATTGCCTCATTTCGTCGACATTCTGTCCATACGTCCCTTATTTCATCCGTCCGTCCGACCATCCTGTCTCTGTTAGTTATTTGGTCTCAGATTTTATCCAATAAAGCTGCTCTCAAAGGTCTTCTTAAATTAAGATGTTCTCATGTCATTTTGAAGTCAAAATAATAGTAAAATTTTGTATCAAATTCGACGCAAATAAGTGGCCTTTAAGTAGGTCTTTATTTAAGAAGCTTTCAGGAATTATCTGTACCTTATGGAAAATAATTATCAGGCGAAGTTGTAGCTTGTAGGGACAACTGTTCAGGGCGAGACAACATTATTGATCCTATGGACGAAATTCAGGAAACTCTTGGCAACATGGTCCTTTAAGTTTACGGTAAGTGAACTGTCCGTTCGTATGTCTGACCGGCGCGAACGTGACCTCACACACGACATTTAGCCCTACTTAATGTCAACTCAAGTGTCAGTATTGATTGAGCGTCCTTAATTGTCGTATGAAGCGTACTTTATCGACGCACTGACTTTTACTCTGTTAAATGGTCATGATTTCGTGGCATTATCATCATCAATTTCAGTGGCGATTTTGACAAATTGATTTAAGGGCGTTCCGTCTGGAGATTCCGTAATTGACCGTATTTAAAACCTTATAAACTCATAATCTGAAAGCTACAAAGTTATAATAAAAATACAGCAATGATCTTCAGTATATCAACATTCCTTTCGCCGTTTTAAATTTTCTATTTTTGCTTATTATACTCATGATATCAGTTTCCAAAGTAATACCAATTTGTTAAAACACCGTCATTCACCGTCTCCTTAGCATTTACACTCACTCACTCACGCCAATAGATCGACAATATGATAAACTACATATTCGCCGTTTTAAATTTTTTTAGGACACTTTTGAACTAAGATAAGTAAAAATAATAGGGTTTTGGCGCGATCTCGACAACGCGGCAAATGTATGGCCAAGGTCGTTTGCTCGGGGGACGGCCTTAAAGTTCTTATTTATCTTTAGTCAACCCGTTTTGAAAGTAAAAATTCCCATTACAGCACGGATACTTATTTTATACGATTACTTGAGACACTTTTTCGTTCGGAATACTCAGGGGGTTAGCAGGTGTCCTTGGGTTAAACTAGAAGGCATTAGCATTTCCTTTGGTTTCTAACAGTGAAAGACATGAAATATTCACTTTTAACATTGTAGTCTCATGAGAATTTAAACCGGCATTTCTTAAATGTCAGAACTCGGTAAATACGAGAAGCGACAAACTGTCTGCTTGAATTGGCATTTAACGTCTTGAAAAAGAGAGTGATATAATGTATGCAATAAAGGATATAAGCTGTTGGACTCACGCCTACAACCGGCTCAAGCGAACAAAGACTGGCACATACCACAAATATGCGAGAAATATGCATGGACCTTTTTTAGACGACTAGTCAGCGCTATATAAATGGATAAATAATTATGTAAAGCTCTACCTGCTCCTGCAGAAAATGACATAACGTATGTAACAAACCATAATGAGACACAAAGAACATACTTTATACTCAGCACTTAGAGCACATAAAGTTATGCTAATATAAAAATGCCGTTTTCCCATAAGACTACTGCCAGTTTATATATTCACCCAGTAATTGCAGATTTTAATAACATAAGCGAGCTGTAATATACAAAATGACAGTTAATTAATGGTAGCCCACTGTGAGACGTTAATAACGTGGAAACTGTAATTCTAGAGCTGCACTGAGATGAAACGATCCGTCATTTTCAGATAAGGGATCTACTGCTGTTGAATGACCTATTCTATATTGTAGTCTCCGGGGTCCAGAAGAGCGTTTAGAGCGGCTCTTGATTCGGAGATCGTGGTTCGAATCCCGCATCAGAAAAATGTTATTTCTAATCACATGATTATTATCGTTATGCATATTAATAGGCACAACATCTACGAAAAATACTCTTATAGAAATTTTGATCCTTCTCTCCCAAAATCTAGATTTTAGGAGAGAGGTAATGGAAATGGGTTCTGGGACTGCGCATGGTAGAGGCATTTAGTCATTACTACGGTCTAACAGTATGGACCATCGACATAGCTTATAGATATGCTAGGTCCTAAGTCCTAACGAACCTACCTCAACAGCATACGATGACAATACATCAAGGCAGTATTCTTCATCACAAAGATCCCATAACAATGTATGGTCAATGGTCCCAGTAGCGGGTCTAATGCACAGACACAAAAGGGTGTATGTACGAATTTAACACCTCCACGTGAAAGCGAGGGGCCACCACATGAGTAACTGTACTCGTCACTCAAAGACCAAGATCAACGAACCTTGACGTCTAATAACACACGACTGCGATCCAAAAAAGTAATGCCAACATTCAGGCTTAGTGCCGTCTAATCAAAGTTTTTTATGTCTACAAAAAGTAATGCCAGTGATATTCAGGCTTACTGTCGTCTGGCTGGTATTTTTTTTTCTTTCTAGAGTCATACAAGGATATTTTGGCTCTTGCTAACATATACTGGATTTCCTTTACAGGGTTTGAGCTCACTTAAGACGTGATTGCCGTAAGACAGCCTATTGTAATTCATATATTTTTTGTGTATGTCTTCATGTGTATTTTCCAGCAATAATATTATGTCTTAGGACTGTCCCCTAAGCTAACCAAAGAGTTCCGTCAAAGAAATTAAGATTCATAATATGATTCTCCAAAGCGACTATTTTAGCTCCGCTAACTTCTATCATAATAATAAGAGCATGCAGAGTTATTCAATGATATGTATAACGTTTCCTCTTTATTAATAACGAAATCTCATAAAAACACATTAAACATCTGCTAACCCGTAGACCAACCATAACATACATATTACATATAGACCAGGGTCCATATGAATAGATGCGTTCATTATTATTGTACATCAGTTTTTGCGCGCGTGTGTGTGTGTGTGTGTGTGTTTTGAACACAATAATATTATTATGTTTGTGTTACAATTTGTATCTCACCTAACTTTTGTGTTTATATATTTTGAACTAGCTGTTTGCTAGTCATGTGTGAACTGTGAGTAGTGAATGAATTATTATGAAAGCAACTTTTGTATAAAGTATAAATCGCCTAGGGATATTTCTTCTATTATTGAATAATCTCAAAATATTCTTCCTTTTTTATTCATCTCTGTTTAACATTAAAGGTCATACAGCTTTCTAACCGTCTCTATTCCATTATTGGTAAATAACCACATAAAAATAACAAAAATATTAACACGGCCCGCTCTCGCCCAATTAATGTAACAAACTCCGGTTATTTCGGTTACAAGGAGCCTAGAACTCGGGAGGAGGTCCGTACATAAGAAATCAATTACTAGGGTAACATGATATCACCGTGTTGTTTCTGTATATGTGTCACGAAACCATGCGAGTATGTCATCAAAATCCCTGATCAAAGATAAAAAATGACAAAACACAGCGGGACGCGGGGTGAACGATCCGGGAGAAATCGTGTGAGCCGATTGGAAGGCAGGTGTTAGAAGTTGTAGCTTCCAGAAATTTTCAACGTAGTAGACAAATAATCGGCCAAGTACGATTCGAACTCGCGCACTAAGGGTTCCATACCATTATAGAGCAAAATTATGTTGTGTTTTTTGTATGGGAGCCCCGCTTAATTTTTCATTTTATTATAATACTAGCTGACCCTTCAGACGTTGTCCTGTCTTAAAGATGATTATTTAATTCGAATTGGTATAATTAAGAAAACAATAGATTAAAATAAGTATCTCCATGCCAAATTTCATCAAAATAGATTAAATAGTATAATCGAAAGTCATAAAAGTTTAATGTGCAGGAACCGTACATTTTCCGGGACAAAAAGTATCCCTTGTCCTTTCCCGAGACTCAAAGTATGTCTATACCGAAATTCATCAAAATCGATTGAATAGTTTAGGCGAAAATCATAAAAGTTTATTGTGCGAGAACCGTACATTTTCCGGGATCAAAAGTATCCCTTGTCCTTTCCCGAGACTCAAAGTATCTCCTTACCAAATTTCATAAAAATAGACTGAATAGTTTAAATGGCGAAAATCATAAAAGTTTACTGTGCGGGAACCGTACATTTTCCGGGACAAAAAGTATCCCTTGTCCTTTCCCGAGACTCCAAGTATCTCCATACCAAAATTCATCAAAATCGATTGAGTAGTTTACGCGTAAATCATAAAAGTATATTGTGCAGTAACCGTACATTTTTCCGGGATAAAATGTATCCTATGTCCTATTCCTGGTTCTAAGCTACCTCTCCACCAATTTTCAGCCAAATCCGTTCTTGAGTTATAAGTGGCGTAACTAACACAACTTTCTTTTATAAATATAGATTATTATTAAATATTGAAGTACACATAAATGATAAAACTAAGGGCCTTGAGAAAAATTCAAGTACCTACCTGTTGCCATTATTGATATAGAGCCAAAAAGGCCAAAAAAATTACGTTTGTTGTATGGGAGCCCCCCTTAAATATTAATTTCATTTTGTTTTTAGTATTTGCTGTTATAGCGGCAACAGATATACATAATCTGTGTAAATTTCAACTCTCTAGCTATTACCATTCTTGAGTTACAGCCTGGAGATAGACAGACAGTCGGACAGACAGACGGACAGACAACGAAGTCTCAGTAATAGGGTCCCGTTTTTACCCTTTGGGTACGGAACCCTAAAAATAGCTAGATTCTAAAATGTTGATGTAGGTGTGCCTTTTGGAAGTTTTAGCTTTCAGAAATTTCCACGTAGTAGACGAAAAAATAGTGCCAGAATTTTCGACGTAGATTCGATTCGATAGATTAAGAAATTAAGGATTGCATTTGCATAATATGCTAAAGCGTGGTAAATCTTTAATAAGTTAATTGAGAACTCAAATCTGCTGATCCAATAAATTATGTCTGATTAGATGCTGCGAATATAATACAGATGTATAAAATTCTACTTGAATGGTTACTTTTTATGGTAAATGGTAATGCTACCGATAACAACCTATAGTAACATTAAAACAACTGTGCCGCTTTTTAAGTAATTTTACGTTCAAATATTATCCAATATAGACCACTACTAAGATAAAAAGATCTTGTTTGCCCTGCAGCCCTTTATTGTGACCCTGCTTTTATGACTGCAAAACGTACCGATCTCTTACAATTTCCTCCACGTCTGACGATCTCACAAGCTTTACAAAGCGAATAAAGCGATAAATCCCTCCAGCTATTATTAAGACGTGGTAAGCCCCTTGAGTGACGTACGGCGACGTCATAATCAGCCGGCGTAATTAGACGCGACCAGCGAGATGTGAAATGGAGGAGCAGATGCTCGGGGCACGGCCAATGAACAGAGTATTGTTTACGGTTTACTAATGCTTTGGTAAACGGTAATAGATGAAAAGATTTAGATGCACTTTTGGCAAGAGTATATCTTAGGAAATAGTTTAGCTTGCAAATTTAAATATCAGGTTTTCCAATGGGTGCCTGCCAGATTTGAAACGAGAGAAAATCTTACAGATTTAATGAACAGATGATCTCAACATTGAACTAAACAAGAACAGTCTTCAATAATAATATATAGGTTTTATGGGTTTTAATCTGTAAATGCCTGGATCTATAGCGATGTACAATTTGATATTCTTTAAGCATAGTTTATACTTCTATATCTATACTTATTATAAAACGAAGTCACTTTTTTCCCTCATGTCCCTTTGTTCCCTTTAATCTTTAAAACTACGCAACGGATTTTGATGATTCTTTCAGTGTTAGATAGCCCATTTATCGAGGAAGGCTATAGGCTATATTTTATCACGCTAAGACTAATAGGAGCGAAGAAATAGAGGAAAATGTGGAAAAAAACGGGGAAAATTATTAGAAAGGGCTAACTTGAACGCGCTAATCTCAGGAAATACTGGTCCGATTTGAAAAATTATTTCAGTGTTAGTTAGCCCATTTATTGACGAAGGCTATATTTATTATTCATTATATTTTATCACGGTAAGACTAATAGGAGAATGTGGAAAAAACGGGGGACTTTATTTGAAAGGGCTTATCTCGCGAACTACTGGAGCAATTTTTATGTTATTTGGCACATATAAGAAGTAGACCACGTGAGGGATTATAGGATATCGATTTTATTCATTTTTTTCAGTGGCTATATATTTTATACCCGTGCGACGCCGGGGCGGGTCGCTAGTAGTGTTATAAAAAATTCTTGGTATAACACTAATCAGTAATCACAGTTAAATAGAATTATTAATTATTCTATTACAACGAATTGCTGTTATCGCTGATTATAATAAACATTTAATTATTAAGTTAATTAAACTATAATCTTATAATGAGCATTTTAACGCTCATTAAACGGGTCTAGTTTTATAGAGGGAAAACCTAGGAGAAACCAATAATATTTTTAAATTCTTTCTATGTAAGACAATAGGAACATCGCTTGAAAAATACAAAGAACAAGCGTAGTCTGTCTTAAAGATATGTTAAGAACTAGATGACGCCCGCAACTCCGTTGCGCCAAAATTCGTTTATCGCGCGGGAACCGTACATTTTTCCGGGATGAAAAGTACTCTATGTCCTTTCCCGAAACTCAAAATATATCCGTGCCTTTCAGCAAAATCGGTTTAGCGGTTTCGGCGTGAAGAGGTAACAGACAGACAGACAGACAGACAGACAGACAGACAGACATACGGACAGACATACAGACGGACAGACGTACAGACAGACAGACGTACAGACGGACAGACGGACGGACCGACAGACAGACAGACACACTTTCGCATTTATAATATTAGTATGGATATCTAGTAGCATAATCTCATGAACCTGTGAGTCAGGACTCAGGAGTTCAGGACAAAGGCCAGTAGACTGATAAATGCAGGCAGCTCGTACAAACGACACTGTCTTCAACAAACGTTTTCCTGCTTAGCATTGTGCACTTTTTCTATTGTAGAGGTCCCAAATAGAGTGTATAACTCAGTATGATTATATTCACGCTACATTATAAGCTTGGCAAGGGACCAAGACTTTTTTTATCAGCTATAACAAACCAAGAATCCATAGTTGCTTAATATTTGCTCGCAAAAAACCAAATTCTTTAGGGGAGTTATCAAAAATACTTTTGTCCTAGAACCTACAAGATCTTATATTTTTCTAGACTCTAGAGCAATTATATTCCTTGTACTCCTTCCTCCAATTAAAAATTTACTATTTATTTCTTTTTAACATTTTCATGGATCGTGTGAATAAGATTCAGTGAATGACTCGTCTCTTTCACAATGTGAATTTCTAGTAGGCAATCGTGTGGGTAGATTGAAATTAGGTATTAATTGTTTCGATTGGAATGTTAATAGTTTTCGACTCGATTATAATTCGGTAATATAATCTGTAACTTGTGTAGGGATAGCAAAATTGTTATTCTTCTGAATAACAATTTTGCTGTCGCTTCTCAAGCAATTAAATAAGGCGGTAAATTAGAAGACTTGCCGACTTATTTTCTTTTGCTTCAAGACTTTTGATGTTTGGGTTTGCTAATGAAGAAATAATTAGCTATTATATTTCTGTATGTTTTCGCTATAAGAGCGACAAGTATATAAATAGAAGTATTACTTAAACCATAGTTTAAACCATACCATAATTATTATATTTAAACCATAGGTATGTTTCAAATAAAATAACAATTAATTTGTACATGCGATACAATTTTATCTGATGGTTACGAAATTATGAATTACATTATACATACATGCTTTTATTAAAATACCTGCGCTTGAGCAATTTTTATCGGATACCGATAGTGTGGCCAAGGACTTTTAAGAATTCTAAAGAACAGGGATTCCCAAAAACGCGGAATCGTAAAAGTGTTTTAAGTTGATCAAAAAAATCAAAAATCAAAATTGTTTTATTTTCTGAATAAATTTAAAATAAATATTTTCAGAATGTCCTACATGATGCCTACCACCGGTTCGGGAACTAACCCGGCGAGAAGAACCGGCGTAAGAAACTCGCATGATGTTTGATATTTTACAAATAAATAATAATTTTCTCTAGTACCTATACTCCTCTCGGGCTAGCTTGTCGCTAGCGGTCATTGACTTCCTGACAAAAACTTGTCATTTTCCATATAAAACCACGATTAACAATATCTGACACTTCATTGTCAATCGCGGTTTATATGGAAAATGACAAGTTTTTGACAGGGAGTCAATGACCGCTAGCGACAAGCTAGCCCGAGTGGCTATATGAATTTGCCATAGTATTTCTCTATTGTTTAACAATATGATATTTAAATAAATAGCATTATAGCCCAGACTAACTGAGGTTTGTTTAAACAAATATGTAGATTGAAAACGAATTGAAACAGTATAAATTAAACATTGCAGCCTGCAGGTTCTGTCAGTTTCTTTTTGGGATACACTTGACAGGGAATCTGGCGAAAATATTAAGAAGTTTCTTAAAACCTTCAACGTGGTGCCTATTTCGTCAACATCCATACTAAAATTATTATAAACTAGCTGTCCCGGTGAACATCGTGTCACTTTAAAACCTTCCCTGGACTTCTACGAATATTTAAAGACTAAAATGAAAAATCAGCCCAATCCGTTCAGCCGTTTTCGAGCTTTAGCGCGACTAACACATTTGAAAATCCATTTTTATATATAAGAAGATGTGAAAGTGTGTCTGTCTGTACCCTGTTACCTCTTCACGCTCAAACCGCTGAACCGATTTATCTGAAATTTGTTATAGAGGATTCCGAGAAAGGACATAGAATACTTTTTTTCTCATAAAAATGTACGGTTTCCGCGCGATTGACGAATTTTGGCACAAGGGAGTTCCGGGCATCAACAAGTTAACGTGCTAAATGCGTACATTTACGGGCATTAAACATAATAATAGGTCAATGTCGAAAACAGAGCCTTGGTGTTCGTTAATTCGGCTAATTGCGAAGGGATCTATTAGCACTCTTGATTAATACCTAATGAGCATTCGCGCCTAATGATCTATGAAAGCCAATGTTTGTGGAATTGGAATAATAATTGCTCTACAAAAATTTTACGACAGTGGCCGATTTAATGAAATCAACTCAATTACGGAAACGCTGCATTATTTTTAATACTCTATATTTTTTATTTAAAATAAGGGGGCAAACGAGCAAACGGGTCACCTGATGGGAAGCAACTGCCGTCGCTCATGGACACTCGCAACATCAAAAGAGGTGCGTTACCGGCCTGCAGCTCATATAATATTAATATTATATTCCTATACAGTTTTGTATGTCCGCAATATACAAAAGCACACTTTTTGTTAACTCTCGTAACCCTTTGGAAGCTGGAACTGACATCACGCCTGAAAGATCCGGCGTAGAGTTATAGTGGCACTTCTCATGGCTATTGGTATTTGCTAGACTCTTTAGACAATCAAGTGATCAGCTTGCATTGTCCTAAGCTAACGTTAAAGTTAAAGGTCTACAATATTTTCTTAACTTGAAACTTATATTGCCATATGGGTCCTGCAGGAACACGCGACGCGGCCTTTATCAACAATTACTCCATCGTTAGATAAATAAACGTTCGATAATTATTATCAAGCTTGTAACTCACATGTTGGCAAATACCTGCCAGTGACTCATACGGACAAAGAACGTAAGGGTTAGCTCACATGGGCGAGTACGCTTTCATCACTATCATCGGATACTGACGTCCTTGGTGGTATGACCTTCGTAATTTCATTTAGTAACACGCCTCCGTGGTCTAGTGGCTTTGAACTTGGCTCTCAACTCGAGGGTGTGGTGTTGTTTTTGAGTTTGGGTAAGGCAGGTTGATAATCTGATTGAGAATAAAGATGAGCCAAGGATGCATTCATGCATAGGATAGGGCAAAACGGTCCTGCTCCTGACCTGACCTCTTACTCACTATACCCGGTCACTAAGAAAGAAAGAGACTCAATAATTCAACCATTGATCTATCGCTGCTTGCACTCGAGCACGTTTATCTCGTTTCCACATACATTTCCGTGTGTAAATATTTCTAAGTGTTAAGTGACAGGGCTACACCTATCTAGTATCTACACATCAATCAAACTTAATATTATTTAATTTTTTAAATCGTGTTGTGTTCACACCCTAGAGGTGCGACGCGACTGTGCGATGACATACCAAATACCCAATTACCAAGTATTCACTATCGGTATTCAATGCGCATGTTTTGTGTTAAATAAACGTTGTATTGTTATTGTTTATAATAAAATTATCTGTTTTGGGTTGGTTGAGATTAAAAAAACAATTAAATTTAAAGGAAAAATATAGCATCAGAAGTGGGATCATTTGGCATTTCTTAGTGATTTCCGTGGGTTAGTCGCGGTCGATAGGAGGGGTTTTAGCAGTCTATTGATCAACTGTTTTGCACTCAATAGCCTCTACTGTAAGATGCAACGTTTTTTTAAACTGTTGATTGTGTTTTAACTTTTAGTATAGTTTACTGTACGTACCTAATTTCTTTGTCGACATTTTAATGAAGTCTTTAACCGCTAAAGTTGGCTAACTTTATTATTTAAGGATGCAAAGTACAGCTTTAGCGCTAAAGAGATAAAGGATCTAGAAAGTGAGTGATTGCATAAACGTGTATGGAATTTTAGATGTCACTTTAAGTGCTTTATAAGCGTTTATTTCATACTAGATATTGACTTCGCTTTCTTGTAAGAATATCTTTCGGAAACCAAACCGTTCTTTCCTTAATTATGTTCTGTGAATTCGCCCAGGTGTTTAATTATACCGAAATTGTATCACAATCAAATCGAGGCCGCGTTGATTAAATAGCAGAAGGAGCTGCAAACTACCGATTCTATCATCTGCAAAATAGTCTACACTCTACAGTCATAAATATAGTGGGCGACGAAAACATTTCTGTCGACCGCGCACGCGGGGTCTAACAGCATAATCACTATAATTGACACGGCCAAATATAAAACCTTAAACCTACACCCATTACTCACGCTGTAGTCTGTACATTGTACAGTGCGCATAAAAATAACCCCGCCCGAAATAAACTCTATTCACTACGGACGTTTACGTTAATTCACGGGAATAAATTAGCCACTCTTAGCGGGAAAAGCGATTCGGATTTGGAAACTTAATTGATTAAGTGTGAATGAGGGTTTTTAAGTTCGTGACATGGCAGCTGTTTGACACGAAAGACCCTATTGCTAGCTCAGCCTAGTAATTGGTAGCAAAGTGTCGGGAACATTTATTAAAATATCTTTTGAAAACACTAGTGTCCACCTGCCAGTGCGGAGTTGAGGTGTCTTCTGTCGAATGAAACATCACACGGCTGAAGCTTATCCACTACGCTGCTTTAATGATGCTGTTACGTTAAAAAGTCATTTTCTTGACCAAGACGTCGTTCGTTACATGAATTGATAAGTTACCTGCCACAAAAACATTTCTCTAGATTTTTTTGGTGTGATTGAATTAGCATTATTTGTTGTTACTTCTAGCCTTCCAGGTCATGTTCTCCAGATATTCCTAATAGAAATAGATTTTATTTGATAACTATGTAGATGATGCCCGCAACTCCGTTGCGCCAAAATTCGTTTATCGCGCGGGAACCGTACATTTTTCCGGGATAAAAAGTATCCTATGTCCTTTCCCGGGACTCAAAGTATCCTCATACCAAATTTCAGCAAAATCGTCTAAGCGGTTTAGGCGTGAAGAGGTAACAGATAGACAGACACACTTTCGCATTTATAATATTAGTATGGATAGAAAGTTGGGAAACACAGTCCCAGACTTGGTTGGACATTTCTTTTAGCATGTGGGACGTGTGCGAATGCACGGCGCAATTAATATTTCCTTTAAAATATTTATTTGTTAAGGGCCTTCTACTCCCTAAATTAGCAGGTCGATTTCTGTCAGTGCGAATATCGACGTAAATGACATTAAAATAACATTCATAACAGCGCGCCTTGTACGGTGGCGGTTACGACGCTCGCCGCGTCCATGATAGGGCGAAATAGGAGAAAAAACCTTTTTAAGGCTTAAAATAATACATATTTCAAAAAAGTAAAAATACCAAATTATTAACTTATGTATTGCAAAGCAGTTGATATTTTTTATATATTCTTTTGATAAATAATGAAGGAGTAAATTGGTTTCATTCAACGATTTGGAGGTGATTTGGTTTTTTATTTCTTTATTATGTGATACCGATAGAAAAAATACGGCAAAACCAAATTACGTATCATATCAAATAGATTACTAATTATTTTTTTCAGATATAATTTCTCTGTTAATGCCGATGAAAAGTTGTTTCATCTGCACGCTTTTTTTGAAAGAGCAGCCTTAATAAGTTGAGAAGATACGATTCGTTCAACAACAAAATCTAAAGGCCCTTGGTCCGAATGGTTTTAGGGCGGAGCAACGACCAAAGTCCAAACTTTGAAGAGGAGGACATAATATTAACCTATCAAGTCCCATAAGAGCACCGGTGATCGCGACAACATTAGGATAACAATAGATTTCCAAGAATCCACGATCGAAGGATTAAAGAGTCGGGACGACTTAATTCACATACTCCTTCAATCAGTTCCAAAAACCTAACCTACAACAAATCTTGGAACTTCAAGCTATTTTATCCAAACAAAAATCATCAAGACCATTTATCACAATCGTAAATTAACTTTACGTGGATAATTTGGACGTCGATACAAAAAGTTGTCAATCACCGGCGATACTGACCCCACTAATGAAAGGTCCCAATAAACGACACAGCAATCAATTGTTGATGCCCGTTTGAAAGTAATTTGCTTATAATGGTGCCGCGTACCGGCCGGCACATGAGCTGTATGGTATAATAGCCATCCTAATCAGCCCCAGATTTATAAATAGGCTGTATAGGCCGCGACCTAGGGCCTAGGGGCGGCAGCGTCCTAAATCCCAATGAATTTCGTATATTATGGGGCGGCGGAAATAAAGTGGCCTATAACACTCATCTATACTAATCTAAACTTATACTTATCTTAGATACTATAATATTATAAAGCGGAAGAGTTTGTTTGTTTGTTTGTACGCGCTAATCTCAGGAACTCTGACCCAAATAACAGAAAAATCGCTCCAATAGTTCGTGAGAAAAGCCATTTCAAATAATTTTCCCCGTTTTTTCCACATTTTCCTCTATTTCTTCGCTCTTATTAGTCTTAGCGTGATAAAATATAGCCTATAACCTTCCTCGATAAATGGGCTATCTAACACTGAAAGAATCATCAAAATCCGTTGCGTAGTTTTAAAGATTAAAGGGAACAAAGGGACATGAGGGAAAAAAGCGACTTTGTTTTATAATAAGTATAGATATATACTATATAGAATAAGTATAGATTCTATTGTTGTCGCGACCACCGGTGATCTTATGGGGCTTGATAGGTTAAATAATATAAAAAGATAATGTCCCTGCAAACTAAACAAAAGACATTAGAGGTCTTGCTACTTAAAAATTAAAGATCTTCCTGATTCTCTAACAAGTGAAAATCGAAATCTACGTTCAAAATAACTAACAAGTTTATAGAAATTCCCAATTACGATGCCTAGGGAAACTACAGCGTACGTACACCCTAGCCCTATATAGGTATCGCACATAAGGGCATAGTGGTAAAAACTTGTAATGATTGTTCTGCCGGTTCCTAGCCAGGACCGGTGGAGTCATTATCGAGTTATAAATTACGTATGGGGATCAATATTACATCATCTGTATGATCCTAGTACTAATAAAGACCATCTAAAATCTAGATAGTCCTGAGAAACGAGAGAGGAAGAGACAGAAAAATGATTATACATTCTCTTTTCTTTTCATTGCTTAGAGACTTTTCGGGAAAGAGTACTGCATGGCTATCTAATTGTTTAAGGCCTGTATATTCGCCAATGACCTTGATCATTGTCTGTCAGTGCGAATATCGACGTAAATGACATTAAAATAACATTCATAACAGCGCGCCTTGTACGGTGGCGGTTACGACGCTCACCGCGTCCATGATAGGGCGAAATAGGAGAAAAAACCTTTTTAAGGCTTAATATAATACATATTTCAAAAAAGTAAAAAAAACCAAATTATCAACTTATGTATTGCAAAGCAGTAAGTAGATATTTTTTATATATTCTTTTGATAAATAATGAAGGAGTAAAGTGGATTCATTCAACGATTTGGAGGTGATTTGGTTTTTTATTTATTTATTATGTGATACCGATAGAAAAAATATGGCAAAACCACGTTACGTATCATATCATGTAGATTACTAATTATTTTTTTCAGATATAATTTCTCTGTTAATGCCGATGAAAAGTGGTTTCATCTGCACGCTTTTTTCGCGAGAGGAGCCTTAACGCTTCGCGTGATATCATTTCCGAATTTGATTCGAACGGGAATAATTATTGTGAATATCCTGGATCCACATAGTCACGATTCGCGAACATAAAAACATACGAAATCATAAAAAAACTCGTCATTATATTAGGGATGGAAAAAACGATATACCAAAATTCAAGGACAACAATAATAATGGGGATTGTCCATTTTTTTTTTTAATTTTGCTCATTACAAAAACATTTCGAGGAATAAGGTCAGTGATCGTTTTTCTGTATATAAACGAAAAAAATACCCATTAGTTACTTATATTTCTAAACAAATATGTTTAACCTTAGTTTGACCTTCAATGGCGTTAAATTAGCCATAAATTCTACCAACATTACGTTTCGAACTTTTGGTAAGCTTCTCGTATCAGTTTTCACATAGTGAGAACTTGCATTTGACGAACCAGCCATTATAATAAGATTGAAAGGAAATTTAAACATACTGCAGAGGTCAATTGGCCGCCGATGATGACGTCAGAGCGAAACTTTAAAAATTTATTGAGAAAAAACTAGCCAATGAATTTCAAAATTATTTAATTTGTGTTCTTAAAATACCCTATTTTAACGAAAAAAAATATAAAAAGTACATGTGATTTTTTTGGACAATGCCCATTAACCTTTACCTTGAAATGCACTTTTAAGAACAATAAAAAAATTATAAAACACAACTATTATAACAATAAAGCCAATCTGGACATACGACATACAACTCTGGGGTACTGCCAGTGCTAGCAACCAATCCATCATACAAAGAGTCCAAAACATCATACTCAGACAGGCATCAAATGCACCATGGTTTCTCAGAACATCAGAGCTACATGATACACTCAACATGCCAACAGTAAAAGAAGAGATTACTGCCGTTGCTAGCACATACAAATGCAGGCTCTAGAACCAACAAAATGTACTAGCTGGACAGCTAACAATCCCAGAAGTAAATCGTTGACTGAAAAAGAGACGTGACATATTTGACCAAGACAGTCAGTCTAAGTAATAAAGGGATGTATTCCACTGGGAATACCACCCTACACTGAAGCCTACATCACATCTGCTTATAGCCTGAAGGCTACTAATTCAAGTATAAAAAAAAGAAAAAAAAACAAGTATTAGAAATTATCAAACAGGTATTGCTAAATGCTCGGTCATATCCATTATCCATAGAAGTGTGCACGCATGACGAAACTACTATGACTAATCATAACAGATAAGCAAAATAATTAATGTACCATACAAAACTCAGATTACTTGCAACTGTGTACTGATATTATTATAAAATAATTAGAGAATTTATAGCTTGAGTAATTGTTTAATGAAAAATATGATTTATTTAATGTTTTCTATGACCTTAAATATTTAATGATTTTCTGATAAAGTAATGTAAATAACACAAATTCTACCTAGGTAGTGGAGCTGGAAAGACCTTCCATAAATTATAGTATATATAAATTACACAACATGTATTCATGTACAATAACACTTTTAAAATATTCCAGCAGTTATGGTAATATTTAACATTGTCACAGAATAAGGTAAAAAAACAAAAAAAGTTCTTGAAGTCTGTCAACATTTGACTAACTTCCTACAGTGAGTTCAAGGCTGTTATTTATTATACTTTTTATTTAAGTCAAAATCTAAACAAGGAAGTTAATGAGCATTTGAGCAATGACTAAGTATCTGTTAAAATATAATAATTATAGTTTTGACCAATGTCTTGCCTTGCCCTATCATAAAGTTAATATACCTAGCGGAATAGAGAAACAAAGGGCTAAGCTATCGAGATGCCATTATCAGTATCACTGCATGGTAAAAAGAGATGCGTGATTTGAGACGGCAGAACCCTTTTTTTCATATGTTTGACAGTCCAGTCGGCACTTGTCGACACGTAAATTGTCGCACACATAAACGTATTGTACACACAGATGTAAATTAACCCAACAAGCCCCATAAGGACACTGGTGACCGCGACAACAATAGAATAACAATAGATTTCCAAGAATCTGCGATCGAAGGATTAATTTCGGTTTCGTTTAACAGCCCGGGATTGTTCCTCTAGGTATATTAACTTTATGATCTCTAATACATTATCACACACACATAAGAAAACTATGTTTTTTTTTTATGGAAAGCTATTGCAGTGTGGGCAATCCATGTTTGTATGACATAGTCAAACATTATAATATTACATGCTATAAGAAATAAAAATGGCATCACTTTTTATTTTACTGCTACGATAATTTAATCCACATTAACACTAATTGTCATAAAAACTTTGTATTTGCTTCAATAGGTTTCATTTTTATTACTCTACATTATTGCTTACTTTATGATTAATTGAGTTATGTAATGAAAACATGATATTAAAGGAAATTTACACAATATGTTTATTCCATACAAAGTACTGATGTACTGAATTTGTATTTTGGATAGATTATTATTAAACCTTTGGTCGCGGATTCTTGGAAATCTATTGTTCTCACTGCCACATGTGGCCGCTAGGGAGTTGAAGCGTTAATGTAAAAAGTGTCTTTCAAAAAGCATAGTAATTATTTAGACTTCCTTTACATATTTCCAGAAAAAAAAATTGTTATTTGGCATTCCAGTCATATTATGCCAAATGCTGTAAGTACATAATATGAATTATTTATGACAAACGATTTGGATAACAAAAAGTTATAAAGATAGCTAACACAATAGTTGATTTAGTTACGGTTTATCTTTTTTATCAAAATAGCAGTGAACTTTAAACTACAGGAAGAGTGCACCAAAAGGCTACAAAATGTGACCCGAATACATGTATGTATACTTTATGCATGTGTTCGGTACACATTTTTCGTGTAATATATACACGAGTGACATTCAACCAGGTTGACATGATAATTATTGTCAAACTCATTTTACAATTTGTTTACTTACTTTTTACATAGCTTTTTACAAAATTTTCGTTGTTAAAATGCCTAAATGCCCTGTGAAATGGTGTAGAAGTCATACAGATACGACTTTTAATACAGGAATAACCTTCCAAGTTTCATCAGTAAGTGAATTTTTTTTAATTATGCTTAGGTAAAGTTCTTCAAGTATTTTTTCCGACCCAAAAACATACCCAAAAAGATGGTTTATTTAAGTTGGATGCCAGGGTATTTGCGTAAAATTAAGCTGGTCTCTTTGTGTTTGTCTTATTAAGTTCACATGTTATTGTAAAAATGCAATAATCAAAAAATAATATAATTACAAAATTTTTACAAAGTGTCCATGGATAGTGTTATGCAAGACGTAACAATTTAATCATAATTCATAAACGAGGGTCTGACTGACATCAGTATGGAGTATCTTATTTTTATAATGCCGTTCGTACTTTGTTTAGTAAGAAACAAACCGAATTTGATGCCGAGCCAGATAACTCGTTAATGTAGCCTCTCATCTGTCAAGAACTGTCAGATTTGACAGTTCGTTTTTCGAAAATTTTTCTTTCCAATTACTCTCAATAAACTGATCAAATTTAAATATAAAGAAATTACCATGAAAGCTATATATAATTTTTATATAATTAGAAATTTTAATAAATAAGCTATTAGTCGCGAATTACACAAAGTTTTAGGTTTGAAACAAAATACTAAATTGGTGGTCTGCAAAGAAGAAGAAGAACTTTTTAATAGTTAGGGTCATGTTAGGGTAAGACACCCATTTTGGGCGCTTGACAGATGAGCTAATATCATACACTTTAATAGTCATGATATATTTTGTATGAGTAATGACAGAAAATTAAAGAGATTACGAAAATCTGCATTTGCACCGTAAGTTTTTATTTCAATTCTGTAATAATTGAGCACATAGATTTTTGTAATCTGAAAACGTCTTGTCTAGGTGCTCTGGATAGTTTTAAATTCATCTGAGTCGTACCAGGTTTGTTCAAAGTTATTATACATAATATATTATTATTGATGACTTAAGGATCAAAGGAAAATGTTTGATTTTAAAATAATAACTATACATATACTCCTTTCTTCGTGATAGTAGATAATAATATTATGTTTGGTGTATACTGCATAATGCCATCCGCTTTTGTGACAATTATTGTCCACGGCTTTGTTTCATAACTGTGACAGTGACAATAACCGCGCAGGCTGTCGTCCAGCGTCCAGCAGCGCAATATTATAATACATTACCTGGGAAACGACCTTGGCGAGAATCTGAATTGTCATATTTTAGTGTTTGAAAAGGAGTCAAATTTAAAACGGTTGAAGTATGGGAGTTACGTTTCCTGTAGTTTTGTTATTCGTAGCAAAATAGTAAATAAAACTATTGTAAGATGTTACTCTCTGCGTCATGAAAATTCTTTCTATACTTACTCTCAACCCTGATAGGTTGAGAGTAAGTAAAGAAAAATCATTATTTTTGAATTTTTCAAATTTAGAACCAAAAGCAAGTTTGAAATTCTCAAATTGTATAATTTAATTATTGAGAAAATACAAAGTAACTTTTCACACATAAAGTTTATATTAGGGAGGCCTAAACAATGTGAAATTCATTTCAAAACTTGCACAATACAACAGTATCACATGAGCAACATAAATAATCACACGATTAGCATAGCGACAGTGATGAATGTTTACACAACAATACTCACCAATTGGAATTCTCTTCGCCTGTCGTACGCCCTCTTTATGGCCCTGTCCAGCCACAGGGAGTGGATGTGGGGCGCATAGTGCATGAACAGTCGGCTGTCGAGCGACGCCGTGCTGTTGAAGTGCAGCGCCTGCTGCCCGATGTCCAGGTTCCGAGGGTTCTCCCACGGTATCGCGAGCTTGTCCCGCGCATCCACCAACACCTGGATACCCTTCACGATGTTCTGATATATCACATGCTGGTACTCGCGCACCAGTTCCGGCTCGAACTTCACTTTGTGTATTATCCTCATCTGTTTCAGGAATGTTGATTTTCCGCTTTCACCCGCGCCTAGCAGCAGCAGCTTTACCTGTCGCCGCAGCGTCTGCTTATCCTTCTCGAGGATTCTATCGATCTCCTTGCTCCTGTACCTCTGCTCTATCTCCTCCGGTGAGAGTTTGAGACGCAGCCAACAAGTGAGAGCTTCTGTACAACAAGTACACGACCAGAAATCGTTGGCCATTTTGCATGATTATCACTAAACAAACGAGTACGAATATAAACTACGGTACACGAACACCATCTAAATCACCAATAATGCACATATTTTCACTGCAGTACTCAATAGATACCGATAACATTAAAATGTACGATGAATCCGGAATAAAACGTACACACGCATTTTACCCCTCCCAAACTCATTGAGAAAAATAAAATGAAAAGTGAGCGAAAGACATTTTTTTTAATTCGTCCCGGTCGGGACAGGCAAAGGGAGCGTTGCCCATACAGCCATTTCTATGTTTTTCATCATCGTTTTAATGTATCGTCAGGTCTAAAGTCTAGTCAAAGTCTAAGTAAAAGTCAGTCAAGGAGTCAAGTCGGTCGATTTAGTAAAGTGGTAGACGCTTTACTGAAACTTTCGATGGAGTTTTGGAGGGAACACAAAATAGCACGTTTCTGGATATTACATCACTTTCCTACACTTGTGAACACTTGTGTGTTATGAACACGAATGTCTATGGTTAATATTCTACCAATATTACACATTAAAAACCCAGCTAATACAATTTTAGGAAAATAATACAAAAACACAACAGCACTCTTTCACATGCCCGCCAAAACCCCAAAACTCTAGACACTAAAACCAAGCATCTAGTAGACTTGACACGGGCGTACACCCGTAAGGGATGGATATAAAGTACCAACTTTGTCTGGTGTTACCAGACTATACAAATCTTATTTATTTTCCCACACCAAATCATTTTTTTTATCATTTTTTCAGATGGCAAAAAATACCTTTTACATATTACCATTACTTTTTGTATTTTTATTATTAGCAATCTTCCCGTGAGTTCATCCGCGTGAGGGCTCCATTCCACCGCGGCGCACGGAGAGACGACGCATGTACGTCAAGCTTCAAAATGTTTAAGCCTTGAATGTTCTCTCCATGTTAGGGGTAATTGTTATGGATTTTAATCTTTGCACTTAAATTATAATTTTACTTACTATACTAATTGCTGTTTGCTAATTACTACTGTACCTACTTGCTAGACTATTTTTATTTTATTTATTTATAATTTATTGTGCACAGGAAACATTACATAATTACAGTTAACACAGAAAGACGGCACAAAGGAACTGCTTATGTCTAGATAGAAATCTCTTCCAGCAGCCCTACGGAGAGAGATAGGATTAAAAACAGCAGATAGGACGTGCACAAATATGATTACATTATAATATACAACAATATTATGTGCTCATCGAAGCAAAACTAATATTATACTAATATAATACATAAAAATTACAAGTCAGTAAATAATAGATATCAATGTTATAATTTTAAACGCTATATCTATAAAATATAATAATACTTTAATAAGTACATAAATACTATAATATGTAAATTTAATAACGGTATTTAAATGGATTGAGATTTAAGATCTTACTAATAATATTAAAAACGGGAAAGTTTATCAGGATGAGTCAGGATGAGTCAGGAGGATAATTTAAGGTGGCACATAAACATAAATAATAGACAAAAGAACTAAGAAAAACACTTAATATGAATTTAATCAGTACCGTATCATTTATTTACTATAGTCAGAATAATTTAAGGTGGCACTTGCGGTTATTGACCTTTCTAGTACTAGTCCAGGAGCTAAGTGAAAAATACTCGCACTGTTTGTACCATCGAGGAAGTTGATTCCTATGCAGTTGAGAGACCAACGTCATTTGGTCGATAATGTCAATTCAATATTAATTGTGATCTGTCGCCTGAGTTTGACGTAATGCGACCAAACTACGTAGATCCCCCATTTGCATAGGAATCAACTTCCCCGAGTGTACAATTCGACAAGGCTTTAAATGAATGTGGCGAGAAAAGGAACTAACGCTTCTATCATACAAAAACGTCATTTTTGACGTGTGTTTGACAGTTCTCTTTTACCAGCAGCGCCCCGTGAGTCGTGACACATTCATTTAAAGCCTTGGAGCACTGTATAGAAAATGACAATATGACCGCTACAGACAGAATTCCGCGATTTGAGAATAAAACACACAAATTAATGTATACCGATCCTAGACAGTTGATAGACCTACGTCTGGCGAGACTATGTGTAGTATTTTTTATGTCATGACACATGACCATATTTTATCTCTAAGTTAAATTACATAATATTATACAACTTACAAAAAATACAAAAAGTATGTTTTGATCTTACAATAGAAAGATAATAATATTATGTTATCTGAAGTAGTATGTTTAAGTTCATGTTGGATGACAATTGACAATTCAATATAATATTATTCTTGAATGATTTTTAAGTATTAAAACTTATAATATTTTTTGTAAAAATAATAATTATTAAACATGAACAAATAACAATTCTAGGCAATTCTCCAACACTAGCGCTGGCAACCCTTGCAATCGTTTAACGCGACAAAATCAAAGAGTACTAATAAGCTTTGGTTTGCTGTTGAAATAACGACCTATAGAATTTGGTTGTGTATTACTACAATAACAATGTTTTTTAAATACTATTTTACGCTGTAATAATGTAATTAACACATCATTCTTCGTGTAATAATATTCTTAGATAATCATACAGTCAATATTACTGCAAACTGAGAGATGTTAAATGCAAAATATCGTACTTACGAATGAAATGTTATGTTTTCATATTTCCGCTCACTACGGCTTTTACAGCCTAAAACGTAACAAATCACCATGTTTAGCAATAAATTTAACACACACTTTAACACTGTCAATATTGTTTTTCGCTAAAAAAACACAGAATCAACGAATATCGCAAAGTACAATATCGGCGTTTTCACACGAGACACGACACGACACGGTTCATAGACAAATATAAATTGTCTATGGACCGTGTCGTTTGAACGTTTTCACACGAGCGACGATTTCTGCGACGACACCGCATTCACTTATGGCTGGTTTACACGTGATAAGTAGCTAAATGGTCAACTAAATTTTAACTTATGACCCTATACTTACTGAACAAAATTTTAACTTGCTATTGGCTACTAAATTTTGTGTTTACAATTTACAAATTTAAAATTAAGTTAACTTCTTATCAACTTAGTACGTGTAAACCAGCCATTAGTACTTAAAAATATTATGTCATCTATGGTTGGGTTTTGTACAATATAATTTTAAAAGATAGTTCGATGATTCTTTCTAACGTCAAGTGGTACGCGGGGCATATTGTATTATTTAAGGCAGTAATTTTAGTGGCCTGGTTCAAAATTCAAACTGAATCAATGAACCACAGACAACTTTCATAATATCTTTGTAATTTTTTTATCTGTGCTAAATAACGGGACGACATAGCGGATTGTCGTCTCAAAATCGTGTGTCGTGCTGTGCGGTGTCGTTCCGTGTGAAAACGGTACATAGAAATGTATGGCGCACGGAATCGTCACCGCAGTTTGTCGTGTCGGGTCGGGTCTCGTGTGAAAACACTCTAACGGCGTTTTCACACGAGACCCGACACGACACGGTTCATAGACAAATATAAATTGTCTATGAACCGTGTCGTTTGAACGTTTTCACACGAGCGACGATTTCTGCGACGACACCGCATTCACTTATGGCTGGTTTACACGTGATAAGTAGATAAATGGTCAACTAAATTTTAACTTATGACCCTATACTTACTTAACTAAATTTTAACTTGCTATTGGCCACTAAATTTTGTGTTTACAATTTACAAATTTAAAATTAAGTTAACTACTTATCAACTTAGTACGTGTAAACCAGCCATTAGTACTTAAAAATATTATGTCATCTATTGTTGGGTTTTGTACAATATAATTTTAAAAGATAGTTTGATGATCCTTTCTAACGTCAAGTGGTACGCGGGGCATATTGTATTATTTAAGGCAGTAATTTTAGTGGCCTGGTTCAAAATTCAAACTGAATCAATGAACCACAGACAACTTTCATAATATCTTTGTAATTTTTTTATCTGTGCTAAAAAACGTGACGACATAGCGGATTGTCGTCTCAAAATCGTGTGTCGTGCTGTGCGGTGTCGTTCCGTGTGAAAACGGTACATAGAAATGTATGGCGCACGGAATCGTCACCGCAGTTTGTCGTGTCGGGTCGTGTCTCGTGTGAAAACGCTCTTAGAGCAAATCTTTTGTTGGTCAAAAGTGCGATTCTTGACCAACAACAAAAAGTGAAACTATGACAAGGACAAAAAAAAATGTTAGGTACTGACTCTATTACTCTTATGAGTTTATGTATAGCTGCGTCTTTGTCAATCTCGGTATTATTATTTGCTTGTCAAATCCAGTTTGATCCTTCATCCAAGTCTAGACAAAACTTGACAAAGACAACGAAAACATAGACAGTAGATTTTTTTTTATTTGGGGCTAGGCAAGGCCTAGGGTCACAATATAATAATTTAAACATTTTATTGATATCAGGGTTTGAGCCAAAATAAATGTACCTTAGCGATGTCCACCGCCTTCAACCCATAATTGTGCCTATGTTTATTGTATTAAACATGTTTATTTTTATTTTTTAATTACACTGGACCATGTATAGTAAAAATTAGATGTCCTTTTTACACCAACATGCATAGTTTTTTTTTTACATAGTAATTTATACATCTCAATGGTAATTTATATTATTTTTAATTTTTTTGTCCATTCAAATGAAACATGTAATTTTTAAAAATTGTTATCAATTAAATCATGCTATAAGCAACTCATGTTTTAGAGTAAAAAATAATATATTATTATAATAATAAGGAAATATATTTTGGTTTTCAATACAGATTAATTATTAGTATTTAGTATTATTATTATTATGTAATAAAAATGGAGTGGAGTGAAGGGGGAATTTTAGAATTCCTAGAATTTTACAAAAAGGTAGAGCTCATTTGGAACCCAAAATATCGCTATCATAAACTTCATAATATTTTTCATTCAACGTCGCTATCATATTAACACGTCCTCCATGTTCGTGTGCGAATGTCAAAATGAATCACTCCACGAATGTGTGAACGGTAGTTCGCGACAGCATTCGTGTACGAATGCTTCGTCGAATGCTTCGTCGATGACGAGGCGAATGGCGAACGCGAATATGTAAATGCAGTATCAGAAAACGTCCCATTATTTAAAAAACTCTCGAGACTCGAGACTCGAGTCTCGAGCAGGGCTTCAAATAACGTTATTTTTTCATAACGTTACTGCTTCAACGAAAGAAACGAAAAAAGATAACGTTATGAAAATTTACCCGATATTAAAAATAACGTTAAAAATTGATATTAATAACGGTTAATGTTATAACGTTATATAGGATTTATAACGGTAAATATATGTTCTTTGATAACGTTAATAGTCCGTCAAGAAAGTCATGACAAAACAATAAATATTATTTTTATTATTTCTCTATGTATTAAACTCCTAAAAGTAGGTAAGCACAAATCTCGCAAAAAAGTGGGCTGCGAGTGAGATTTAGTGCACCGTGCACGATCGCATACCTGATACCAGAAAATAACGTTATATTTACCGTTATTATTATAACGATATTTGTTCGTTTATACATAACGAAAAAATATCGTTATAGCAATAACGGTAAATATAACGTTATATTACTAGATATCGTTATAATAATAACGTTATCTGGCTACCATTATGAAAATAACGGTACGTAACGATATTTTTTCTGTTATTCGATAACGTTATGAAGCCCTGGTCTCGAGTCTCGTCTATTGATGATTGATCACAAATGGCGCTATTATTTCCTTGAGTCCCACATCGATTGCGATGTGGGATTTATCCCACTATTATTTCCTTGAAGAAGAAGAAGAACACAGCTGTTTTTTATTTTCTGTCTGCTGACGTTGACGTTCGTCTTTTGCGCATTTTTCATTTTATGAGATTCCAAAGTTGTGCACGTGTTTTTACAATCTCATATTATTTCACAACTTAAAACAACGCTTCTTTTTATATTGGTGCATTTAACATCCTAAAGCTCAACGGATATACTACGTCGTGTGTGTTGTTCGTTACAAAAATCCAAAATGTAATCTTCTAAAGGCTGCATGCCATGTCGAAAGAAGGTTATAGTGCCGAAAAAAAAGAAGGTGACAGTAAAGTTGTTTTGGAGAAGTTGCAAAGCTATTTAAAAGATAAACGAAGTGTCGAAGCAGCGGAACCAGGTGTAGGTTACAACAGACCGAGCACAAGCTTCGAGCATAGCCCTCACATACAGGGTGACGACAACAGCAACGTGTTAAGAGAGGTTCTCAACCACAAAAAGGCGGAGCTGCTTCGTCAGCCGGAGATAGTGGAGTTTCTGAAGACACTAGCAGCAGACCTGAAGAAATAATGGCAGTGTTAGCTCAGAAAAGTGTTGCATCATTGATGCGAAAGACTCTAGACAGGCAGGCGGCGAATGCGCGTATGAAGTTTGTTTTAAAACCAAAACAAGTTGAACAAATTCTCACTAGCTATGTTCGTGATAGGAATTCGGGTCCCTATTTCGAATTATTGAAGGTGTTAAAGGATTTTCCTTTAAATGACGACAATTTTAGAAAGCTAATGGACGATAGCTTAAATTGTGTAGTGTTATTAGAAAAAGAAATGAAACCGTATGTGGAAGCCATGTGTAACATACAATGGATAAACCGCAGTCAAGATTTAGTGGAACTCTACAAGAGATTTTTGTTAAATTTAGTTACTGCACATACTTATCATTGTCCAAGAATTCTAAGTAATTTGATAAAACTATTCAAAAGTAAGTATTTAATTAATATAAATAATTTATGCTCATATTATATTTTAAGCTATTATTTTACTGTAGATTCTTGAAGGAAACACAATTTTTTAACAATAATAAAACATCTTATTACACAAATTCTAATAAATTTAGTATATAATGTTAATTTTTTATCAAATCATAATATTGTGTCTTAGTTGTGAAATTTGCAATTTATACAATTTAGACAACAATGTTTAGGTAACATTATGCAACCATTTTAATCATCAATCCCTTCTTGAATCAATAATTTATCTCTCCTAAATCCTATTTTATTAATAATTGAAAATCAATTTCCTTCTCTTTTAAAATGTTACAAGTATTTTTTACAGCGGATGGTGACAACTGGGATGATAGACCGCCACAAGAAATGCTCATGTCTTGGTCAAATGTACATAGTGCTATTGCTGAAATAGTAGCTCTTATGCCGTTGTAAGTATTATTGATTTATTTTCCTTTTTTTTAAATTGTACTCTCTATATCTTTGCCATATTTATAATAAAATCTGTTTATAAGTTCTCAAGGCTTTTTGAGAACTACTAGACAGATTTAGGTGTTTGATTTGCAAAGAAATTTACATTAGTATATTAGTATAGAATATGCAAAGAACAAAGAACTCATACCATATCAGATATTATATTGTATATGTGTTATTAATATTTCTTTACACTGATGTTTTTCACCTAGGTTCTATTCTAGAAGATTTGTGGCATATTATGCTGTATAACAAATAAATTGTCTTTTTTCAGAACTAGTGATCTTGTCTTACAAGCAATAGTAGACCAGTTCCCGTATTACAAAGCGGGATGTGTTGTCAATAGGACCTACATCCACAATTTAATATGGATTACAAAATACATACCTTCGTTAAGAGAACCTATAATGACAGCTATAGTTAATAGGTAAGTGAAAATGTTGATTGCAATAATATAGTGTCTACTATTTTAATGAATTATAGAGCATTAGTATGCTCTTCATCGATTCAATTTGATAAAAACGTAGTAAGAAGTAAATTGACCAAATCTATGTTTCATTCTTCTTCTTTTCATATTGCCAAAGCGATTTAGAGTATTG
This sequence comes from Polyommatus icarus, assembly GCA_937595015.1. Classification (NCBI taxonomy): domain Eukaryota; kingdom Metazoa; phylum Arthropoda; class Insecta; order Lepidoptera; family Lycaenidae; genus Polyommatus; species Polyommatus icarus. Next base: position 17,688,717 of record OW569332.1, read on the forward strand.
TTTACCTTAGCATCAAATTAATTGAAATGAAGTGTTGAACTATTTAAATATTTTGCCAGACTTAGGGCCTGTTTCACCACTTCCTAATAAGTGCTGAATAGGCTATCCACCACTTAACTTACCAGAAAGAGTATGGAGAATCTGTCAAAAAATGTTGTGAATAACCTATCCGGCACATCAGGAAGTGGTGAGACAGGCCCTTATAGTACTGTATGGTTCCCTCTCATGGCTCTTATTATATTTGAAGTCAGTTTCACAATCTAATAAGTGACTCACTCAATATTATGTAATAACAATTTTTGATTAATCCTTCGATCGGAGGTTCTAGGAATTCCCATTGTATAGTTTTGTTCTCGCGATCACCGGTGCTCGTGCAGGCCTGAAGGATTAAGCTCCCTATCATTTGTTGAAAGATTGTGCAACAAATATAAGTATTCCGTATCACAATTGGGAAGCTATTTTTCGTAATTTATGTTACTAAAACAAGTAAAAGTTTATAGGAGCTAATATTATAACAAAAGTATTCACCAACATACAAATAGCGAGCTTGCATTTCTTTATCAGCCTGCGCCCATGATAACAAATACCAATGTATGAAATTATAACAGGATGTCGGTTATGTGTCTTTAAATGTTGTAAATTATTTGAACATTCATATTGTATCAAAACATTGATTATTTACAAATCAGGTTTAAATGACAAATGTTACAATACACATGGTAATTTGAAGGCCTTGAATTTGAATAAGATACTGTTCTAGGTCACAAACTCTGTTTCTATATTTTGTTTACAAATACTGTAAATTATAGATTTTATGTGCTATTTATAAAATGAGAATTTGTAAAGTGTATACAAAATTACATACCTACATCAAATGGATATATGTACCATCGAGGAAATTGATTCCTAGGCAGTTGAGAGATCAACGTCATTTGGTCAGATCATGTCAATTCAATGTTAATTGAGATCTGTCGGCTGGGTTTGACGTAATGCGACCAAACTACGTAGAACCCCCATCTGCATAGGAATCAACTTCTCTGATAGTACAAAACAAAAATTTGGAGTTTAGAATATCCTAAATCACTGATAAGAGGCAGATTCTACATTGCTACTATACTTTTTATTTATTTTCCTTCTTTTATAGCATAAAATTATACATTGAAATTTATTGCATACTCTTTATACTTCTGTGTATTTTATTTTTGCATCTGTACTTTAACAACCGCCACTGAAAGAAATGAATAAAGTAAAATAGTAAAATGATAACATTCAATTTATTTTTACAGAATGGTTGATATGGATGCCAATTTAGTAGAACAAGAGAAAAACAAACAGGACACCATGTTTGAGATGGAGGTAGATGCGAAGGACGACATCCGGGATACCCTAGACTACTGTATGTTAGAGATGCTGCGGTGGCTTGAGGATGAGAGAGATCCGGCTCTGAACTCCTTGTGCAATGTCTTCGAAAGAGTACTGCTCCCTACTCATGGTATTAGGTAAGTTACAGAGATTTTGTTGCAGACTTGTACCATCGAGGATGTTGATTCCTAAGCAGTTGACAAACCTATGTTATTTGGCAGCATTATGTCAAATCCATCCAGCAGATCACAACTAACATTGAATTGACACAATCCAATCATATGACGTAGGCCCATGCCTATGAATGAATTTCTTCAATGGTACAATGTACTATCAGAGAAGTTGATTCCTATGCAAATCGGGGACCTAAGTAGTTTGGTTGCGTTACGTCACACCCAGCCGACAGATCACAATTAACATTGAATTGACATATTCGACCAAATATCGTTGGTCTGTCAATTGCATAGGAATCAACTTCCTCGATGGTACATCCTAAGTAGAGTAGTGCATAAATGCAGCTTACTTAGTTAGTGTACTAGAACACTTTACATGTGACAATCGCATGTTTGTTGTCAGTTTAATCCAGTAGCTGCAAGTATTGCAATGTAATTTTGTATATCTTATACCAGAGATAGGATTTATAGGTTTTGCTCTTTCGCAAATCCTAACACTAAACTTTATAGCAAGCTTGGCGTCATAATTTCCAGGTTGTAATAATTTCCAAAAGACAGCTAAATAAAGTCCTTTTAAAGACGCTTCACACCACGTCAGTCTGGCCGCGTGCTAAGTACCTGAAGGACTTGTGTTTCTTCTTCTTCTTTCAGACAACAGAAATATATTTAATACTTTTATGCTATGCATAATATATTATGTATTTAAGTTTTTTATTTATATGATAGACCATCCATGACCCAGGAACTTTTTGTTCCGTCGTCGGGATTCGAACTCGCGACCTCCGGCTTGAGCTACCAACAGCCCACCAACTGAGCCACAGAGGTCGTCATATTGATCAGTGGTCACCTGCTACATATCTCTTTCAGTTGCGCTCGAATTTTTTGTACTGCCAGCTACGCGATAGAAGAGTAATAGCGATAGTTTTATGCCAAAATAAAAACAACAATCAGGGCGCGTTCAGGCGTGCGCGTTTTGTGCTGTAGCATTTGGGAAAAACGCAACTCTGCATCCGAGCCCGCAGAATACGCGCACATCTGAATGTGGCCTAGGTTATATTATTTTATTTCTATAATCTATAAATTTATATTTTTCTAATTTTTCAGGCATGTCCAGTTCCTACTATTATACACAATTTCGATAAGTCAACAATGTGCTGATCGTGTGTTCACCAACTTATGGGCGGTGGCCGCTGGGCTGCACGACATGAGGCCTGGTGCAGTGGCCACAAGGAGAACCGCTGCCAGCCACTTGGCAGGCCTCCTGGCAAGATGTGTGCGTGTGCCAAACTCAAGACTCATCCACTACCTACGACTCATGTCGGAGTGGTGTCATTCGTATATCGCAGCGAGTCAAGAGACAGTGAATGATAACAGCAAAGTGCATGGTGCGTTCTACGCTATTTGCCATGCTGTATTTTATTTAGTCGCTTTCAAGAATCACCACCTGTTTATGAGCAAAGAAAGTGAGTATATTTCTGCTGTTCCTAGTGAATTTTACGTAATTTGCGACCAGCAGGGCAATTCACGATTCCCGTTCGACACGGATTCGGAAACTTTACTGTGCGGTCATTGGTCAATGCTTAGCGCGACGAGCGTTTATTGGGTATCCCGCGATGAAGTTTCCGAATCGAATCAAATTGGGCATTGTGAATCACGGCCCTGATCTGTGTCCTATCACTACACGAACTTTCATTCGAATATATTGCTATCTCGTTTCAACAGATACGCAAATTGCGTACTGCGTTACGTAAAAGAATTGTTTAATTTTCGAATAAATGGAATAAAGAAAGAATGTACGAAAATCTACTACTACTATCTTTTCAAATCTTTTTTTTTCAACTTTTTCAGGTTTGAATTTCGTCGAGTCCTTAAACCTGCCTCGTCTGGTGACATGTTCGTTGAATCCCCTTCGCACCTGTCCACCTCAGGTCACACAGGCCTTCTCGTCCGTGACTCGGTCACACCAAGTGGTCTACTGCCAAGCCATCATTGAGAAGAACATGAGATTGTCTCTGCACAACCAACTACCTTATGACGAGTGGTTCCCGTATGATCCATATACTTTGCCAATGTAAGTATTTTATTGTGACTAAAAGGGTCCATTCACGGCAGTGCAGGACTGCAAATGAACATAGCTCACTGGTTGGTTCACACTCAGTGTTTCCGGTCGTGTGAACCAATCAGTGAGCTATGTCCATTTGCAGTCCTGCACGACGGACTGCCGTGGATGGGCCCTTTAAGTTAATAATTATTATTGACGTGATAACGTCTTATAATTCGATATGGGGTGCGCGCACGAAAAACATGACAGTTCATGCGGCGTTACCTCGCTCTGAGGCGTTCCATTTAAGGCTTGAAGTGCAAGCGAGAGCGCGGAACGAGCGACAAGGAAGCACAATCGGCCTTTGCGTTCGGCAGCGTTTGACATCCGTCTCTCTCCTAAGTCCTACTTGAGTGAGCGATGCGTCTGCGTGGACAGCTGCTATATTATATACTATAGTACATTTACATGTTTTTTAAAGAAAGCGAAAGTAAAGTATTGCCGCCGCGTGGACGCGATCCTGGAATTTGGCGCTGTGATATCTAGCTTGTCCCGCTGGGCCAACAAGACGCTGACGTAAGTGCTGCAATTGTTGATATCTTGCTACTCGAAGTTGGTAGTGAGGTGACACTAAGTATGTTTCTATTTATAGAGATTCGGAAGCGAGGGTTAAGGGGTTAAGGATAGTTGAAACAACGTCATACGTTGTCACGCTCAACTATTGTCAGTAAACCGACTTTACAGACAACCGATTTCTTATTATATAAAAGACGGGTTGCACTCCGGGAGTGCCGGCAGAAGTAAAAACTTGATTATTAACGTTGTGCATTTGTAGAACCCATTTTTTAAGAAAATCGATTATTAAAAAATCGATTTTTTAATTAATCGAAACCCTTACAATCGATTAAATTTTTAACCCATTTTTTATGAAAATCGATTTAAAAAAAACGATTTTTTAATTAATCGAAACCCTTACAATCGATTTTAAAAAATCGACAATTAAAAAAATATATCGACAGTAGTCGATCGATTTAAACAATCGATTGTTCGATTAATCAATTTCGATGTTTCAACACCATTCTCCAACCGTCTTACGGTTTTTCCAAGGTATTTCGATCAGCACGAGAATCTGACGCGAGTTTCACAGTTTTACCCATCCCACAAAAGTGCTCAACGCCGATAAAGAAGTTTTCACTTCAAAAATTAAGGCTGTTGAGGCTCTATAACGAAAGTGCTAAAGAACAAGCAATTCTTTTACTCGTTTTATTATTTACTTTATCTTAATGTCCCCCGCAACGTCTTGACGCTATTAGAATACATTTCGTAAAAAACGTACATTTTCCGGGATAAAAACTTAAATCCTTCTCGGGATTCAAAGTGAATTCTTGGTGTTGAATATGAAATCCGAACCAAACTACATCAATATTAGTTCGGCGGTTAAATCGTAAAGATATAACAGACTGACAAGCTTTCGCATTCATAATATTAGCATACATTTCTTAGTGCCAGTCTACGAGGCGTTTTGCTTTATTTACAGTTCCGGCAAAATAATTTGGCCGCTATGCATGGAGTACAAAGACTTGCTGAAAGAAGGTGATGATGAGACCCAATACTCGAGCCTCAAGAGGAAATTGGATGCAGAAGATGATGACTATCTAATGGCCAGCCCCAATATGAAGCTAGCCAGTTCACTAACAAACTATACTTCGCCAGGCTTCAAGACCAGTGAATCCATTGTTATGTGAGATTTATGTGCTAAAAGTTGAATTTTGAACGATCAGAGAAAGTCAGGCAGATGACGGGACGTTATTTGGTCGCGTTATGTCAATTAAGGCTTGATAAAGATTTGCGAATTCGTTTTCCGTATACGGACTTCTGCATGTGTGACTAAGGCAAACGTTCGTTTTTTAAAACGCTTAACGCACGTGCGGAATTCGTTCCTTACGGAGAAAAAAAGAGTGTGTGGTACCAATGCATATTCTAATGATTCCATGCATTCGGATTTCCGAATACGGAAAACGAATTCGGAAATCGCATACGAAAAACGTATGTATGCGGCCGACCTTAATGTAATCTGTCGGCTTGGTTTGACATAACGCGACCAAAATACATAGGTCCATCTGCCTATGAATCAACTTATCTGATAGTAGGTAACACAGACATCGCTACTTGTCGTTGACAAATATATTGCTATTGCGTAGCAAACTTAGAACGGGATAGCAATATATTTACTAGCGAACGAAAGAGAAAGAGTTTATATTCAAAATTCTACGTGATTAACGGCCGCAGAATAACTTATCCACATTTAAAAACGACGAAGCACTCAGTTTAAATAACGAGATACTGTTATGTTATATTGGTATCTAGATCTTATAGGTCTGTACCTAGCTACCTTACCTAGCAGTACCTTTTGAACCTTTAAGGTCCTCCCTCACTGGGAGCATTCGCGTGTAATGTAATGTTATAAATTCGATTTTGAGCCTTGCATAGCAAGTTGACTTCACTGTCACGTAGCATTGATGTTACAAGTTCAACATATAACACATTGTATCATTACAATGCTCGGCTCTCCTCCCTCACTGATGTAATACTCGACTCTGTAACGTTACATCACACACGATTCACGAATGCTCCCGGTGAGGGAGTACCTTTATACTATCTAGTATAATAAGGTTCAAATAGTCTGAGGATCCAAACATGCCTCGTTCACTTGTCAAATGACCTTACATCTTATTGTATTTGAAGGCTCCATTCTACCGCACGCGTGGACGTGCACGGATTTATTTCTTTGACTACGTCAATTCGTGCGTAGCGTGTGCGTGGGTTGCAGTGGACACAGTCACATATATTTTCTTACAAAGCGAAACTTGACGCACGCGCGTAGCCTCTCCGTGCGCCGCGTTGGAATGGAGCCCTAAAGTAAATAACACATGCCTTGTTTGAAACTGATTGATTACTCACTAATATAGTGTGTCGTAATTGTAAAGCAATGTCGGGTTAATTCTTAATGAAATTACATAATATATTAAGAAGTCAAGCACAGAACACTTTATATTAAGACCAAAAAAAAGGCGGACGGATGGAGTACAAAAAAAGGCGGACGGAGTCGTATTATACACAGAACTGTGTCTTCAGAGTCGGCCACGCACACATTCTGACCGCGCCTGTCAAATGGTGTGGATTAGCGTAATAATGTGCGCGTGCGGCCCGTGTACATACCATAAAGTTAATATACCTAGCGGAATAGAGAAACAAAGGCCTGAGCAAGCGAGATGCCACTATCAGTAACACCGCGTGGTAAAAAGAGACGTGTGATACATGACAGCAGCACTCTTTTTTTGACGTCCAGTCGGCACGTGCCGCACGTTGTCAATATAATCTCATAGAATTCATGTTCAATCATGCTTGTGTAAGTGTATACGTACACATATTTTTCACACAGATGAAAACCAATTTTGGTTACGTTTGACAGCTCGAGATTGTTGCTCTATTCCGATAGGTATATCAACTTTATGGTACATACAGTCAGCTGGTCGACTCTGAAGGACACAGTTTTGTGTATAGTGGGACTCCGTCCGCCTTTTTTTATACGTCCATGATTAAGACTGATGATTTCAAGATTATATTGCAAAATGTTTTATTGTTATATTTTTAGTTCCAATTATTGTTAATTTCTTTTTGGTAAGTATGTATTTTGATTGTAAATATCTCCTAAATTTAAAAGTTTGATTGTTTTTTCTGGAAAGCAAACTAGTTTAATTTAACAATTTTAACTTCTCTTGTATTTGTGATATATTTTCTGACTCGACTAATATTCTACTTAATGATACATCAAATGTGTATACTGTATACTTTTCTATATCTATCTATGCTTATATAGTAATATTTTTAGCAGTTTATAAATTGAATTTCATCAATGATTATAAAAAAGCTGATTCTGAATTTTAATAAACTGCCCTAAAGGTACACTGCAGCACTTAAAAGATGTACAACTTGCATACACCCTTTTATTTTATGAGTACATAGTTGATAATATTAAAATAATAAATAATAATACATAGTAAACATATTATTATTGAAATAATATGTTTCCTATCAACAGCTAACGTCGTAAGATTAGCTGAAGAAGGTATCGTCTACCTGTTGTGAAATGTTACATTATATTTTAAATAAAACTATTTATTACTTAGCCATATTTTTATTTGAACAACCTTCACACATACACAAAAGACTTCCTAAAAGTATATTTTGTTAGTAAATTAGGAAGAAAAAGAACTTTACAACATTTCTAAACTCTCTGTCTGACTTGATAGTCTTTGTAGTGGCTTTTTCAACATAATCTATGAACATAATAGACATGTCACACCACACAGTCATGGATTCTGTCTACTCTGGTCATGGTATAAATTCGATTTTGAGCCTTGCATAGCAAGTTGACTTCACGGTCACGTAGCATTGCTGTTACAAGTTCAACATATTATATGATATAACACATTGTATCATTACAAGGTGCGCATTGTACAGTACCCGGCAATAAATATTGCACATCGACCTTTGGAAAGAGACATTCGGCTAATTTCGGTTTCATAGAGCGTTATCTTTGTAGCACACACCTATTTGACATTACGTCAGTCGTTGTTCAAATTCAATAGAGTGCAGTCGCGTCCAGTTCAGAATATATATCTAGAGTTGTTAACACCCCTAAATTTGCTACAGCTGTAATTTTCCAAACGAATTTTAAATACGTAAACATAATTTGAACACCCTTTTTTATTTTATTTTACCCGAACCTAAAGCCATAACTTATAGAAAATTTGGTGTATTTTATACAAAGAATAATAAAATTGTCAAAAGAAGCAAACCATAATTGTTTTAACAGCTCCTAATATATACCGGACTTTTTGTATTTCGTGCGTAAGAGATAACGCTCTACAAAACCGAAATTAGCCGACTGTCACTTTCCAAAGGTCGATGTGCAATATTTATCGCCGGGTACTGTAATGCTCATCATGACATGTCATGACATGTCACATCACACAGTCATGGTGTTGTGACTTCACTAGTGTAAGAGAAAAGAAAATATTTTTGTTTATAAGGGCCAGAGTTTTGTGCTTGGCATTCCTACTTGTAAAATATATAAAAAATAATGACAGTGATTTAGTATCGTTGTTAATATCAATAATAAAGTGAATAAAACTAAATTAAATCTATTAATAAATTACTTATAATATAAAAACTTTACAAAGTTTGTCATGAGCACATTTTATTAACATAATCTTAGATATTCTATTAAAATCGATGTTAATTCTTATTTAACACTTTTGAACAATCCTATAAAACTAATAATGATATACTTAAACGGCTAGACTACTTGTACTATTTTAGAACATGTGTAGCTTCATAATTCTTAAAAAATGTAATACTGATTTAATAAAAATATGCAACATATTTGGTAGCTACCTAAACCAAGTAGTATAATAAGATCAATCAAGAAAATTTCACTAGAAACATACATATTATCAATTTGCTTATAATACAGATTATCTTTTTTTATTTTTATGATATGGATGGTGACGTCTTTTGTACGAAGAGCCACTATTATTTGTTAGTAATTTGGTTTGGTACTGCGCTATGATTGGTGTTTCGTTTGCTGCAAGTTTGTTTATAACAAAATCCTCGGCATCTTTGGAGTTCTCCATCATTTTTAATTTGGCCTCAATGGATTGTATGGCAGTTTTCTTGCTTAGCTTCATTTCTGGTTTCCCGGCAGTCAACACAGACAGCCCCAACTCCGTCTTGGCTTTGTTTTGGTCATCCTGTAATAGTTATTATAATTTTAGGGCCAAAATTAAGTACATATTGACAAGACATATATGGGCACTAAGTAGTAACTATAGTCCACGGCCGCTATATTGGCCGCTCTGCCCGTATACTCACATACCGGCAGAGTGGCCAACTAGTTCTGTGCGGACTATACTAAATACTTGAACTTATGATTTTAACTTTGAAATTTCAGTAATCATTAAAATAATAATATTATGTATTAGGATTTAGTACCCAAAGAGTAAAAACGGGACTTTAATATTTAATAATAAAATTTAAATAAAATAAATAATCAAGTGGGGCTCCCAAACAAAAAACACATTTTTTCCTATTTTTGTTCTATAATGGTACGGAACCCTATGTGCGCGATGTTTAAGAGTAATATTTTGGAAATGTTTTTACAAACTAAGCAAGCAATACTTACGGAAGTGTTTTTAGCAAACTTCACACATATTCGTTTAGAGCCCAGCAGTTGTCCATTTAGCGATTTCATTGCCTGAATGGCGTCTTGTCTCAGCTTGTACGTAACAAAGGCAAAGCCCCGCGGTTGCCCAGTATTGGGCCCACTCCGATGGAACAGCATATCAAACTTCTCAATGTTGCCATACACACGGACCATTTTCAGTAATTGATACCGGTAATGAAAAGGTATTGTTTAATAAAAGAGTAGGTAAGTGTAAAGATTTAGAGGTAAATACATGCCCCTTACTAAAAAAAATGATCCACAGTCCACACTGTAGACCTCTACAAATGTAAGAATAAGCATTTGAAAGACAAGCCATTTTAGTTGTACAAAACATTGTGTGCTTTTGAGAGTTTCACACAGTCTCAATATTTTTATTATTTATGAGAATAATATTTATAGTATTAAAATCGGAAGTAAAACACAACTTTGAGACTAAACTAAAAGGCCAGATTTAAATCTAGGATTTTATTATACTGATATCAAGAGTATGTGGAACTATTTATGACTTAAAGCAAACGCAACGCAAGCAAATAGCATACATTTACAATAACATTACAAAATTACATACTCATTAACTCGTAAGTCAAGATTGCCAATCCACAGCCTCTTCTCACACACTTCACTTTGGTGAACTGGTTCAAGCTGCAATGAGTCCTGAAAAATGTTTATGTGTAAGAAAAAACAAGCCCCGAATTAGTAATAACAATATTACCTAATTATTGTTATCGACTATGGGTACGTACTGTGGCATCTTCCATTTTCAGCAGAAAAATTCCCAATTAAATTACACCTCAAGTTAAAAATACGTTGTCATATCTCAATGGTTGTCATAGTAAATTTGATACAGAAAACAGTTACTAAAATCTACATTAAACAATGTAAGTTTTTTATGGAATTATTCTAAAAAATATTATTATAAAAATGAAAAATTTCTGGAAAACGACGCTGACGCCTGAGGTTATTTTTACAAACTGTCAAATCTACAAATATATACTAGTAATCTGTGCTGTCAAACGTCAAACACACACAACAACAGTCAACTGTCAACTGTCATTACATATTATTTTTTATAAACTGAAAGTTCCGCACTGGACAATTTCAAATAAAGGTAAGTCCGCACTAGGCGTAACTGAACTGCAGCGGAACTGCGCGACACGACGCGTCATTTTTGGGTATACCGCACTTGAAATGCAGCGGCGCTACAAAAATATATTCAGTATCTAGGCAACCTCTGCTCTGAGCGCTTCCAACCAGCTGACTGACTATGATAATGAAGTTTGTCAAACCGCACTGCGCGGCAACGGAACTATACGTCGCGACACTTTTGGTCAGTTGATCAACTTTGCCGCGCAGTTCAGTTGCAGTGCAGTTCAGTTGCCGCGTAGTGCGTGTTGTCTCATATAATTTCATACAAAGAATATTTTGACGCGTCGTGTCGCGCAGTTCCGCTGCAGTTCAGTTACGCCTAGTGCGGTCTTACCTTAAAGGAGTATATCCACCGCAGCGCACGGAGAGACTACGTCTACGCTGTACGCATAACGCACGTGACACGTCACGTTCGTCAAGCTTCGCTTCGCAAGAAAATATAATATGTGACTGTGTCCACTGTCCACTGCAAGTTGACTCTAGAATAAGTAAAAAATGTTGATCCTTTTTCCTTATAGCGGCTGATTCTGTGTGTAAAACATGCAAATATAAAAATTTATATCCAATGATCAATCATCAAGGATATTTTTTGAAAATCTGCCATCTTTTGCCATCAGTTCCTGGTAGACCCAAGGACCAAGGTAGATGTTTTGTCAATGAGGTGGACCTATACAGGCTATACATGTATTAACTTATATATAAAATTCTCGTGTCACAATGTTAGTCCACGAACTCCTCCGAAACGGCTTTACTGATTTTTATCAAATTTTATATGCATATTCAGTAGGTCTGAGAATCGGCTACTGGGTACTTTATAACTTTATATATATTGATAAGTGCATATTTTGTTGAATAAATAATAGTAAATTATTACAACTCGAGACTGAGGGCGACCATTGTTTGTGCGATGGGATAGCGATGGACGTTGCCATGGTGCCATAGGTACTCATAAAACTTATTTAGTCACTTCAATAAAATAATATGGGCGAAATACTTTATATGGCAAAGCAACGTTTGCCGGGACAGCTAGTATATTGTTATTCGAAATTCGAATATCGTCTCGTTAGATTGGTCTTGGATTGGTCGTTGTACGGAGAGTTCGGAGTTTAAAAGTAGTGGTAGAAGTAAAAAAAAACTTGTCATTTTAGCCTGACAATGACTTTTCAAAAATGACAAATTTGAAATATGTAAACAAAAATAATGTGTGTTCTGTGTAAAATTGCGACAAAATCTTAAATATTATAATGAAAAGAATAAATACTAAAATTCCGGGTATCTTACCACCACCACCAAAAACTGAAATAGATGGAAAAATAGAAAATTTAACTTCCAAATCCATAACAGAGTTACTTGAACTACGTGATCGTCAAGTAAAACTTTTAGGAAACAAAGTTTTCATATCAAAACTTAGCGATAAAGGGGAAAGAATTCAGTCGTTCCTCGATAAAATTAATGCAGAATTAAAAGCAAAACAAGAAGAGGATCAAGCATGCAAGTTATTCAGTAAATTAGATCTCAATCCAATCGACAAAAATGCTTTAGAAAATGTGGAATGGGAAGGCAGGATACGAAAAAACGAGAACACATTCCTAGATTCTGATGACGATAGTGAGCCAGAAGATGTAATACAAATACTCAGCCAAAACACAGCACAGAAGAATGTAAAAGTTTTAAAACCTGAAAAACCTTTAGTGACACCAGAAGATATTATTAACATTGGAGAAGTACCGCATGTTAAGTATATTGTTGAGAAAACAGAACATAAAGTAAAGCCTAAAGCTACAGGTAATTTCAAACCTTATAAGACCACAACATCTGATGTCCACAATCCAGAAAAAGAAATATTAAGAAAGAAACACAAACATTGGGAAGTAACGGCCGCTACTCCACCTCCTATAGTTCACGGGCCAGCAAAAGTATTGAGCATACAAGAGTCTCTAAAGTTACAAACTGACTATAATATTCATTTAAAGAAGGTGGAAGCCCAACATGCAGCTGAAAAGCTTTTGGCGAGAACAGGTATCAAAATGAATGAACTTCCAAGTGACCTAAAGTCTTTTGGAAAATACAGAACAGTGGATAGTGATGATTCTGAATCGGAGCAGTCTGATGCAGAAGGTTCCGACAAGGAGGTCCACGATGAAGAGCCTGAAAAAGGTGGTGTTGTGTTTACTGTGATGAAATAATTTGTTTAAAACTCGGAAGAGAGAAAGGAATAATATTATAACAATTAAAAAATATGTAGTTTCAAAAAGGCAAATCGATACATTATTTTTTTGTGTTGTATGAAATACTAAAATCATTTTAAAATGAAAATTCTAAATATTTAAGTATTTATGTAATAAACAATTGCAAACAAATTATTGTATTTTATTGTAAAAAATGTTTTTTAATTTACTTACATGAAGTAGGTTTTAAATGGTTGTGGAAGTTTGGGAGTTAACTTTTAAGATTATAATATTAAAAATACTACTTGCCCCCTACTACTTAACTCAGTGCGTACCACATGCATACAGACTTTATTGTTGAAGAAAAATAAAACATATTAAGTAAATAACATACTAATATAATAAATGCGAAAGAGTGTCTGTCTGTCTGTCTGTCAGTTACCTCTTAAACCGATTTTTCTGGGTTTTGAGATACTTTGAGTCCCGAAAAAGGACATAGGATACTTTTTATCCCGGCAAAATGTACGGTTCTCGCGCGTAAAACGTATTTTGACGCAATGGAGTTGCGGGCGTCATGAGTACTCAATATAGATGTGCAACTTTGGTACATCTTATACTTATATAAAATTCTCGTGTCACAATGTTAGTCTACGAACTCCTCCGTAACGGCTTTACTGATTTTTACCAAATTTTATATGCATGTTCAGTAGGTCTGTGAATCGGCTACTGGGTTCTTTATAATATATTGATAAGTGCATTTGTTCAATAAATAATAGTAAATTATTACAACCTGAGACTGACGGCGACCATTGTTTGTGTGACGAGATAGCGATCGACGTTGCCCGGTTGCCATGACGACATACTTATTTAGTCACTAAAATAGTTAAATTTCAATAAAATTGTATAGGCGAAATACTTTATATTAAGTATTGCAAAGCAACGTTTGCCGGGACAGCTAAGTAGTTTAATTATAAAAGTAACGAATGATTCTTAAAAAAACTAAAACTAAAATTTAGATCTCGACAATTAAATTGGACCCTGAATTTGCCCTGAATAACTTTTGTCAGTTCTTATTATTTTTTTTGTGTTGTTTACTACGGGATTATTTTCAAACCCCAGGGTTTTCTCGGTGTCCAAAGGCTACAAAAATTTGGCTCTGTTAAATTTTTGTTGTTTTAAATTTAGGTACTTAGGTATTCTGTTGACTTACCTACTTAATTAAAATTAAGCTAACTTATTTAACTATTAAAATAAAAATATGGACTCCATGAAAATAGTCCATTTACAATTAGTGACAATTATGAGGAAAGTAGACTACCCAGGGGCGTATCTTTTAACAGTTTTCAAAAGGGCCCCAACCCTAGGGTAACGTCGCTACTATTATTTTCTTATTTAATTTTATAAATTCAATAATTCTTAAAAAAATGTGTTAGGAATACTTTTGCATATTGCCTTTTCTAATAATTATTATTATTACTTGCCTTAAAATGCATGGGTCTAGTCTTCAATTACAGTGATAAGTAAGTATAAAATTATTATGAAATAAATAATAATGATTAATGGTTTATTATGATAGTTATTAATTACTTACTATAACTTTTATATTCACGTGTTTTAAATAAATATGTAAATAACAATATATTTTATACAGCTGTCTTCATAAAAACATAAATCAGCAATATTTAAATTTTTTGAGCATGGTGAATGGTCAAAAAATACCTACCTATATACGAAAAGCGCATGCTCCGCAAAAGCCAGTTGACACATGTTACAATCAGCTGATCAGTAGTACTTTTGGATAAAATAAGCAAAATCTCAGGAATTCGCGTAAATAACTGCTAATCACAAAAAATTTTAATAGTTAAAAATGTTTAAAAAGTAAGACAGAAGTTTTGTATCATTATCATTGATATTTCTCAACCCGTTACCCGTTGGCTTCGCTCATTTACTCGCAGATTAACGAGGAGGACGGTCGCGCTCCGCGTGTTTGTACCTAAATTGTGTAAATAACAAAACATTGTTTATAACTTCAAATATGGCACCGATAGCGAGCGTTATGGGCATAGACGATGATCAGAGATTTGCTTTAATGAAGGTAAGATCTTTTTGTATACCTACGAACATATTTCAGAAATATTCATTTGTGGCACATGAAGAGAATAATAACAAAGGTTCAACTTAATGAATAATGGTGATACACAGTTAATTAGATTTCGTGTTAGATGGAAAATTATGTTTACAGTGTGTTTTATGTCAAATAAATCGAAAAGAATTTTAAATCTGCTTACTCGTATTCTTACATTGAGGTCACGAGCACGACGATATTCTTTTTGATTTATGATAAGTACTTTTTACGGATTCTATCATTACGAAGCTAGGTATAAGTAATTCATTATTATATATTATATCATGATATTTAAATTTTTAAGAGATTTGGTCATAATTGATGACGATTGACGACTGATGATGTTGCTCCCATGGTGATCACTGATCACATCTTCAATCCTTATTACTCCACAGGCCACAGTCCATATTTAATTGAGTTATTGATTAGGATGTGGGCAAGTATAAGTGGACCACATTTTTTTAACTATAAAATACCAGAATAATTGCTTTTTTCAACGACTTAAAATCTTAATTAGGTACTCTTAATTACTTGAAGTTATCCTCATAAAATAATTATATTATCTTGATTACAATAATCAATTTTGATGCAATAAAAGCGGGTTTCAAATTGTTATTAAAAACATTACGTTACTAATCTCCTCTAATCTCTGATATTTTGATTTATCAAAATATCGAAACTCCAATTATTATAAAATATGTTATCGAGACAGAATTGATTGCGTGCTAAGCAAAATAATATTCATTGTAAATTATTTGGTATACATATAAGTACCTATAGACTATACTCACTATTAACTATAGGATGACTCTAATCTCTATCTAGTATCAACGCATTCTATATAGTTTGTGGTATCTACTGTTAGGTAAAGGTACTTACTGAATTACTTAGTTGTTATTGTATTAATGTTCGTTTTTTATATTATATTAAATTATTGTATCCTCAATGTTTTTCTATTGTTTACAAGAAGTGTTGTATAGTAAAAGTTGTTCAAGAGTTCAATAACCTTGCCGGCAGACTTGATAATTCTAAACTACCAACAGTAAAAATACTTTACCTCTTTAGCTAAAAAAATGCTTTATTGAATAGTAAAATTATGGCCATAAAAACTGTCTGTCTAAAAATTTAATAAATAAAAGTCGTGGGGGAGGGCCTTTGCCCAGCAGTGGGACAGTATAGGCTAATTAAAAAAAAAGTCGAACAATAAAAAAACCTTAAAAAACAGTTTTAAAAAGGATGTAAAAATTAAATGAAAAAGTAACATTATATAATGATTAGTGATTACCTATTCGTACCATGAAATCGTAGGTAAGTATAAGGATTTTGAGCGTTGTGAAATTTACCAAGTCATTATTTTTTACGGACCTTGCATTAAATATGCGGTTAACCAGTCGAGGAAATTCGACCTAGGTCAATAGTTACTAAACTGGATTTAAAGATAACGGGTTACTATATATATGTTACGCTCAAAGACCGAAAACGCTCAGTGAGCGAAAAAATGGCTCACAACGCGTTGTGGTAATAGTGAAACGGCCACGACGCGAATTTCGCGTCGTGGCCCTAGTGAAAACAGCCACGACGCGTTCTGGTAATCACAGAAATATCACAAAGCGAAATTCGTGTCGTGGCTGACGTGCTATTCGACCACAACGCGTTGTGGTAATCGAGAAAAGCCATGACGCGTTCTGAGCATTTAAAAACAGCCACGACGCGAATCCGTGTTGTGGCCCTAATGAAAACGGCCACGACGCGTTCTGAAACAAGGTTATAGTTACTCAGGAGTAATTTTATAGCGCTCAAGTGTGTGCGCAATACACACTTGGACACTATAAAATTCCGTCTTCCGCTCCATTGGGTTATGACTTATGAGAGTAAAGAATAGTGCTCTTGTGTATTGCGCACACACTTGGGCACTATAAAATTACTTCTGCTTAACTGGCTTAGTTTCATTTAAACCAGAGTGCTTTTGTGTATTGCGCACACACTTGGGCACTATAAAATAACTCCTGCGTAACAACCAGAGTGTTCTTGTGTATTGCGCACACACTTGGGCACTATGAAATGACTTCTGCTCAACTGGCCTGGTTTCATTGAAACCAGAGTGCTCTTGTGTATTGCGCACACACTTGGGCACTTTAAAATTACTCCTGCGTAACGTGCTCTTGTGTATTGCGCACATACTTGGGCGCTATAAAATTACTCCTGCGTAACTGGCCTGGTTTCATTGAAACCGGAGTGCTCTTGTGTATTGCGCCCACACTTGGGCGCTATAAAATTACTCCTGAGTAACTAACCTGGTTTCAAAACGGGTCGTGGCCGTTTTCATTAGGGCCATAACATGGATTCGCGTCGTGGCTGGCTTGGCATGGCTTTTATCGATTACCACAACGCGTTGTGGTCGAATAGCACGTCAGCCACGACACGAATTTCGCTTTGTGGTATTTCTGTGATTAACAGAACGCGTCGTGGCCGTTTTCATTAGGGCCACGACGCGGATTTCGCGTCGTGGCCGTTTCACTATGACCACAACGCGTTGTGGGCCATTTTTTCGCTCACTGAGCGTTTTCGGTCTTTGAGCGTAACATATATATACGGTATTTATGTTGATTTTTGTAGAGCAGCTATGTAAATGGTATGTACAAGAAAGGCAAGTTAAAAAAAATACTAATCGTTACATAGTGCTTAGAGCTCGGCACGGCTTTAACTGAACGTGACGAAAAAATGAACGACATTTTTGACAGTTCTCCTTTACCAGCAGCGCCCCCGCCCACGTACATTCAAAGCCTTGTCGCACTTTACAATAAATGTGTGGATTTACCCACTCTGATGCACATCAAGTGTTATCACTCACTTATAATATTAAGTGTTCGAAAGCCTCTTTTCTAAGAGAGAGTCGTTTTGTAGCTCATTCACTTTTACTTTAGATAGTGTTTACTGATAAATATGCAGTCAGATATTTAGTAAATGCGTTAAAACCTAAATCAATCTAAATATATATATGTCGCAGGGTAAAGAGGATATCAGGGATTTCACGATAACCCTAGGGATATCACGAACTCCCGGTAGATGCCGAATATTCTTGTTTGTTACGTCTTCTTACTAAAAATATCTAGTGATATGACATTTCACTAAACTAAATCTAGTGAAATGTCAGAAACGCGGATACCGCCGAATAAAAATCGAGCCACTCATTTCTCTCGCTCGCTCTAGTTCCCACACGTGACACGGGCACTAGTGGGAGTGAAACAAATGCGTCGCTCGAGCTGGCGCGGCTCGTCTAGCCTGGAGACAGACAGACAGACTAACCCTTTGGGTACGGAACCGTAAAAACTAGGATAATCGAAGAGCTGGAGTACCTGTAGTACCTGTGCCTGTACAAGAGCCTAACTAAACTAGAGATCAACATGCCACCTTTACAAAAAATATTCAACTTGGTCGGCCGCTTCATTTGACGTCAAAAATCAAAGGTCTGAAGTATCTGATGAAGACAGAAGAACCCTCAGCTGGTTTCAACTATATGATTCAAAGATATGGTGATGCCCCCTCAGATCTGCTATATACATAGTTGCATTACACGTGTGATAATAATAATAATAACTCCCACTCTGGTTTTGGTGACGGTGTCCGGTTTCATTGAAACCAGTCCAAGAGTAATTTTATAGTGCCCAAGTGTGTGCGCAGTACATAAGAGCAATCTCTATATTCCTTTACTCGCATAAAGCGTCTCCCAGACAGACGCGGCCTGCGGTGGCGGTGGCGGTGGCGGTCAGTTGGATGACTTGAGAGTTCTAGGAACGACACAGACACACGCGGCCACGCGGCCAAGCCATCCAACTGACCGCCAGCACCACCGCCACCACAGGCTGCGTCTGTCTGGGAGACGCTTTACCCGGTGGGACGGAAGACTGACACGACCGGCGAGAGATCAGGCGCAGGACCGACTTTTTACATGCTCATCCGACGCATGGATAACATCTTAGTTGTCAGATTCAGATGTTAGATGATCCTATCAAAGTACCCGTGTGTATACTAGAACAAGCGAGAGAAATGCGTGGCTTGATTTTTATTCGGCGATGTCCGCTTTTCTGACGTTTTACTAGATTTAGTTTAGTGAAATGACATATCACTAGATATTTTTAGTAAGAAGACGTAACTACAACGTAACAAGAATACCGGGAGTTCGTGATATCCCTAGGGATATCGTGAAATCCCTGATATCTTCTTTTGTCTGCGACATAATATATAACTAACAGGTGACTGACTGACTGACTGGCATAGTGACTATCAACGCAAATCCCAAACCACTGGACGGATCGGGTTGAAAATTGGCATGCAGGCAGATGTTATGACGTAGGCATCCGCTAAGAAAGGATTTTGATCAATTCTACCCCCAAGGGGATAAAATAGGGGATGAAAGTTTGTATATAATAATACTTCTTAGCGCGAGCGAAGCCGCGGGCAAAAGCTCGTTTTGTAATATTATGTGCTAAGATGCCTAAAATTAATGATAAATAAATAAGTAAATAAATAATCATGATGAATTACCATAGGCTTGTCAAGCCTATGGTAATTCATCATGGGTTTCATCATGGGTTTCATGGGTTTCTTTAGGTAAAAAATAAAACATAAATATATTGACATGCCATAGCATGTCTATGTACTCTTTCTAGAACTACTAGAGATAAACTACGATAACATGGCGCGCCCCTCCAAAATTCAAAACGTTTGAAAGTAAGTATATTTTGTGAAAATATGTACATAGCGCCAACATCAAGTGAAATATTACGAGTACTGGTTGATTGTTTGAATACTTACAACTACATACAAACTCTTTCAAAGGATGACGTGACTACTGACTACACACATTGAAATAGTAATTTGGAGGGGCGCACCACGTTATTAAAAAGTTTCTGTAAAAAGGGGTCTTAAGCATTCATTTTAGTTCATTATTTAGTTTGTGGGGGGGCTGTGCCCCTGGCCCCAGCCCCAAATTGCTATGTCCGCCACTGTTAATCTGTTTAAGGGGGGTATTAGATTATCATTTATATTGGATCCTAGATCATTGAGTCATTTATATTGGATAATATAACATTATAATAATTAATAATAAAATTTAAATGGTATTATTTTTAACCCATTCTAGAAGCATAGTTTGTGAAATTTCATAATTTCAAGTAGGTAATTGCAATATGATTGCTGTAATAAAAATATAATAATTATTAATTATTGCATCAATTTTATCGCTTGCTCGTGTTCTCAGTTCTCACTCGCACAGAGGTTCATAGGCCAATGGCATTCTATAGGTATTTGAATTTGCAAAGATGGTTGCTTAGTAATATTATCTTGTTTTAATACAACTAAGTAGGCCCATGGAAGGCGTAAAAACAGTTAAACATCTACTCGTTACGTAGTAATAGGTTGCAATTTTAACTCTCTAATCTTTTTGGAACGTTCGATCGTAGGTATAATACCTATCTATCTTACAATCTAGATTCTAGTCCCTAGCGGCCTAGCCGAATATTATATAATATGTACAGACCCGTAACAAATGATAATAGGTATATGAAAAACGCAAAGTAGAATATCATTGCCCGTAACAAACAAAAATATTTGCAAAGTTGACGCTGAACATCAGTACCGATTTCCGCCGCCACAAGAACTTAAGGTGCATAGAGTCGTCGATAACCTTGGACGTTTGGGCGTGGCTTAGGTCCCCCTGCTCTGCACTCCCCGCACGAAAACATCGTACATAGATTAAGCGCGCGTATGACGAACAGAAGCACTCCTGACTTATCACTACCTATTTTACTTGAATCCACTACCTACCTACTACTTGCTTTAAAAATGTGCAATTTATATGAAAATGAATTACTATTGTGAATAAATAGATGTTTGACGAATGACTTTAATAGGTTTAATGCTACACGAATTACGATTTACGCTTAGTAATGACTTTAATAGGTTTAATGCTACACGAATTACGATTTACGCTTAGTATCAAGTATGATAATTATTTATGTCTAATTTATTAAGAGGCACTGAAAAAAATGAAAAATTAATCAGTAGGTATCTAGATAATTTTTCAAGTCTTGGCTGTCTTAGTTAGGTCCGTGCTTGTCTTGCCTAAGCTAGGGCATCGCAACCCGGGCCCAATTTTTAAAACCCGGGTTTTCGGGTTTTTGTTGATTGAAAACTGGGTACCCGATTTTTTTTCTTTTTTAACATTAATTATATTTCTTCGCTTCATTCTACGATATATTAATTAAACAGGTAGTCCTTTGTTTATTTGCTAGGCAATCGCGTTTTTTTAAAGACGTATGTAACGACGTATTTCTATCGACGGTCCCTACGTATAAAAGGTCATGTCCGTAATAGCAATTTTTTTATTGCATCATGCACTTCCATAATATTATAATGAGACGCATATTCCTACTTTTTTTTCTATCACAAGTAATTCCGAAGATAAAAAGACGTAAACGACGACAAGTTGGGAGTTTTATTAGATTTTACTGTGGTAGATGCGGACATCTATACTTACCGTCTTGTACCGCGTTGGAAATTACGCGCCGTTCCGCGTCATGTCGTACTTGTCCGTTTCTACCTCTAAGGTAGAGAATTATTTATAGACTTTTTATCATTTACGTTCAGTTATTATAAGATTTTTGTTCGTTTTTAGTGGGACTAGTGCCACACATTCAATCAAATTTGGACTTATATGAATATTTAAGTGTTATAAATAATCTGCGACGTGATATAATAGCTGCGACGGAGGCTGAGGCCTGAGGCTTCTTTGCATGATGAATTAATGATTATTCTAAACTTTGCTTAAGTATTATGATTTATGAGCCAATGGAAATACAAAATAAATACATCAAGATTCATCAGCTAAAACTTTATACTTCTATTTTTTATAACGACATAGGCATGTAATACTGGGAACTACAAAAAAAGGGTGCGCCTTTTATTATTCTGGCAACTCTGTTTTTACGTCAATGACACATGAATCATGATGCGGCATGTGTCAGTTTACAGCAAGATGGCGCGTGAAGTTTGTTTGTCAGTGCCATTAGAATTTAACGAAATACTCCATAATACGAATTTTGCGGATATAAGTTGTCGACTCGAAATCAATATTTTCTATTATTCACATAAGGTTTCAATCGAGTCTATCGTACCCCTGCACGAAATCAACAAAAATTTCGAAAATCGGATCACAAACGGCGGAGTAATCGTTGAACATACAAAAATAAAAAATAAAAAAAATATCCACAGCCAAACATAATATAACCTCCTCGTTTTTTGGAAGTCGGTTAAAATTATGACCTTCATAAATTCTTAAGAGTCAGTAAAAATTTACCTTGCTCAAGACGTATCCAAAAAGACCAATAAGAAGTAAAAGGCAACTTCAACATTATGATGTTTAGTTTTACCCTTTAGTGAAAACAGAATAATTAGTGA
This sequence comes from Polyommatus icarus, assembly GCA_937595015.1. Taxonomy (NCBI): domain Eukaryota; kingdom Metazoa; phylum Arthropoda; class Insecta; order Lepidoptera; family Lycaenidae; genus Polyommatus; species Polyommatus icarus. The sequence goes on from OW569332.1 coordinate 17,711,479, forward strand.
ATACATATTTTATACTAAAATTTGTAGACTTTTGAAAACTATACAGTTTAACTTATCAAACAATCACATTTTATTAGAATTTTTCACTATGGACCTATAGTTATTGATGACGTGTCTTTTTATTCGTTCATTATAACATAGAAAAAATTTCTTAAATTAGCAGCGTATAGAAAGATATGTCTGTGTTTTTAGTTTTTCTTACTGAAGAGCCAAAATTTCTATTACATAAATATTATAAACTATGACAATAAGATTAATTTTATAAAGTGTTGAATGAATTTAGGACCTAATATAATATTTTTATTCTTACAACGTAAAAACGGACACGTACGACTTACCCGTTTTTACGCTGACAATTCAAGACTCGTCTTTCAAGACTCGTCTTGAATTGACAGAGCGTAAAAACGGTCATCTTGTAATTTTGGCGAAAATATTGAAAATATTTAAAATTGTGTTATATCATCCAAACGGTAGGCCGTTTGGATGATATAACACAATTTTAAATTTACATTAGGCTTTACTAATCAACCAATAACTGTGCTCATGTTTAATGATAATCTACAGTAACAGTTTGAATCTTAAAAACGCGAATTGCAAAAATCATGAAGTAAATAACAATTTAGGTACTGTTCATAAGAGCGTCCATACACCTATACACTTGTTTTATTTAAATACTTAAAATATTAATACTATAACGTCTATACGCGTGGAACAATCAACTTATAACTTTGACGACCTCCGTGGCTCAATGGTTAGAGTGTGTGGCAACTCAAGCCGGGGGTCGCGGGTTTGAATCCCGCCGACGGAACAAAAAGTTTTCCAATGTTCCTGGGTCATGGATGTGTATTAAATATGTGTAATAAAAATCTTAAATATATTATGTATAGTATAAAAGTATTAAATATATTTCCGTTGTCTGGTACCCGTAACACAAGTCCTTCAGGTACTTAGCACGGGGCCAGACTGACGTGATGTGAGCGTACATAGATATTATATTAGATATTATATTATTTAACTAAAAATAATCATGAAGTAAATAACAATTTAGGTACTCTTATAAGAACGTCCATGCGCGAACCACATTACAACCTTTTTACGTTGATTGTACTCTAAGTCTAACTACTCTACATAAACACTCATGCAAATATTGTAGTGATCTAATGCACACAAACAGACGCTCGATAGCACACACACAGGCGCAAGATTTAGCAACGAGTGACACAGCCTCCCCGTCTGAATGCTAGCGGACGACTGTCGCCCGCGCCCGCGCAGACCACCTTTGAACCAAATCGTTCGGAAATACTGTTTTTCGATATCTTTTCAAAGAAAATATTGTTTGATTTTTATAAAAAATGCTGATATTCAAGAAAAACAGATTCTAAATATATCCACGCAAAAAAAAATACCGTATATCACAGCCGTTTAGGAGGAGTCCCGATTTCAAATCGAAAATCGATGTCACGTATAATTTTTTTATTGAAGCAAGGGTAAGACATAAAGCAGAAAAAAAATGTTGATATATTAGTTGTTGAACTGATCTTTCACATATATTTTTTTCAACTTTTTCCTGCCAGAAATGAATGAGTAGTTACAAAAACAAAATGACCATTTCACGACTCTATACGCCTTAATCTGTGGGCCTCAATGGACGCTGCCGCCTGTAGTCCGCGGCCTATAACGGCCTATTTATAAATCCGGGGCTGCTGAACATCCGAACATTGCAATAACTCACATTCTTAGTACCTTCCTATATTTAGTGTTTGTTTTGACTCAAGCCGCAAATACTAATATATTGTTCTGACCATGGTTCTGACTTTGAAGAGATAATGAGACACAGGACGTCCGGAGTCCGGACGCTTACGGCAAATATGAATCATTAAAATACAAATCTGAAATCACTTCACAAACGTATAATATATACGATTCTAGTAATTCGAATGTCGCTTCGAACTCAGGCAACTCATGTAGCTACACTCTGCATCCTCTATCGGTTGTATCACGGGGAGTGTTCTGAGGAATCGGAATCATACCACCTGCAACTTTTCGCCATCGTCCCACGAGAAAAATATTTTCGCGTAACTTTCTGCCGCGCATTATAAAACTCTGGAACGAACTGTCAATGTTTTTCCGGACCTATACTACCTGCAAACCTTCAAGAAGAGAGCGTATTCCTTCTTAAAAGGCCGACAACGCACCTGCAGCTCTTCTGATGTTGCGTCGAGTGTCCATGGGCGACGGTAGTTGCTTTCCATCAGGTGACCCGTTTGCTCGTCTGCCGCCTTATTTTATTTAAAAATGGCAGCAGGCTACCTCATTCGCTCATTAGAGAGATAGCCTGCGATCGGAGCGAGATTCGTGGTATGAGAGTTTTCCTCCTCAGTTTTCAGAGCAGTGGCGTAGCGTGGTTTTTACCGCCCGGAGCAGTCTAATAGGCAATTACTATTCGTCTTAATTTCTAATATACATAATATAACGAACTATCTAACGAATATTAATTTCTTAACTATATAATTAAGACTTTAAACACAAGCCCCCGGGTACATTATCGGTCAAGCTCTACATTAAATTGAAGTTTAATCATGGTTATCGGTCATCATCTGAGTGCGGCAATAAATCTAGATAGGCACGGAATACCAACATTACTATTTCGTTTAGTGCAAAAACTAATGAGAGTTTCATTGCTGAGAGTTAATGTGTATCTTCAAAGGCAGGAAATACGCTGACAAATAGCTGTGTGATATAATATGCGGCATTTTAACGTAATATTATGAGTTATTATGTTGAAAGTAATGCAGGAGAGATATTATAGAACTACGGAACGGACTAAATTAAAACGTTAGAGCCTTATTGAAGATTTAGAGAGGCTAGTTTTATGTATTAATAGCGCTTGTATCATAACGAAACATCACGACATGTCGCTTATAAAGTTAATCATGCAGCCTGCCTAGTATACGCCAACGAGATATATCTCTCTACATGTACCTCGATGTTTGATAGTTTGTATCTTCATCTCTATTGACCCTAGCATGACAAAAATTTTTTCTCGTGTAGATCTATCATCGAAGATGATAGATCTACACGCGGCCTCTTTCTGTGAAACCGTCCTTTCACAGAAAGAGGCTGCGGAGCGAGACAGAGAGGACGATCCCACCTCTCTGCCGCTCCGCCGGCGTAGGACGGGAGTGCGGAGGCGTCGCTACGCGAACCTCCAATCTCTCGTCTAACGGGGCTCCGGGTCAGGATGGGAACCTGCCCGGCTTTGTCAGTCCCGGCGCCGAGGGGAACGCTTTAGTTCGCCTAAGCGTTCCCTTACTTTGGTGGAAGTCCGGTCCGAGATAGACCGGCCAGTCGTGGAGGGAGTCCTGTGTTAGACAGATCCGGGATTTCCCTCCGTTATACGGCTGAAGGCGAACCGCAGGTGGTTTTAGTGAGTAAGAGTCTCACATACCCCCGGGGTACCCAACCCGGGGCACCCATGATGGGTCCTGCGATATCAAAAAAAAAAAAAAAAAAAGGCTGCTATACCAGCCTGCTTTTGGCGTGCAATGAAAATCAGAACTAGATACTATTGTCGTTAATGTGCTTTATTTATGTTTTATTTTTTACGTGTGGTAACAATAAAAACGAACTTTATTTAAGTTTAGTTCTCTATTTTGCGTAACATTAAGACGTAGACCTATGTATTAGCAGTTATTAGGTAGATACTTACTAAGAAAGAAAATAAATATTTCCGAGCATAGTAAATATACTTGAAGTATTATGTAGGTAGATACTTACTAGTAAAGAATATAAAAAACGTATTTCCTAGCATAGTACTTTGAATATCTCCCGAGTCGTTAGCGAAGTGTTTCTTAATGCTCATAGAAATTAACAATGACGTGATGGCATCATGTGTGCAGTGTGTTGCTTTCCATGCCTAATGATATCTGGGTACTCGGACAACCTGCATTCGATAATTCTAACAGTGAAGCCAGAAATGAAAAATGGCCAAGTGCGAGTCGGACTCGCGCACGAACTATTTACAGCTGTTATAGGGCGAAAGTAGGAAAAAATTTGTTTTTTGTATGGAAGCCCCATTTAAATATTTATTTTTATTTTTTATTATTAGGGTGCAAATAAAATTGAGGATTTTGTGAATATTTCAAGTCACTACCTGTTGTAATTATTGATAAAAAATTACAAAAAACTATGTGTGTTGTATCCAGGGGGCCTCCTATAAATATTTAAAATAATAAATTTTGTTTTTAGTACAGATGTTATTGTTGTTATAGCGGCAACAGAAGAATATAAGCTTTGAAAATTTTAACTCCCTAGACCCTATAAGCTATGCACATCGTTCTGGAGACTTATAGAGACGGACAGACATCGAAGTCATATAGTAACAAGGTTCCGTTTTTACCCTTTGGTTACGGAACACTAAAAATGTATGGCATATTCTGATATAACGAAAGTGCTTATATCAAAACCCATAGGTATAATTTGTCATTTAGCGATCCGTTATGTCTTGACGATGTCGAAACTATATTGAGTGCAAGTTAACTAAGTACCCTGATGATTCTGACTGTGGTCAATGCGGTGGTGATTCCGTAGTCGTGACTCGTGTTTTAGACGGATTTTATAGTTCTCTTTTTTTTTTGTTTACTACGCATGAATGATCAGAAAGCGTGATGGCATTTGTACATGGGCATTTTCCATAGATGCGGCATTAAAATCGTTATCTCTGCTGGCTCCTGCCTCCAACGATGCCTGCCACTACTGACTGCAAGACTACATAGCATTTGTTACCGTCTGGCGTCTACCATTTACCAACTATTCCGATGTTCATAGACTAACTTAACTATTTTTATCGTTTGCTCGCTTACCTTTTACCCCGAAAATTAAACATTCGATTTTTTTGCGTCTAAATTATGGAGTGTAGATAGAGGAGAACTATATAATATGGGGGATATTTGAAAAAGTGTCCAGCTGTACGCAGTAAATAACAGTTGAAAAATCCTCCGTGAGTGGCGCTAGCTGCAGCAAAGGGTATGGAATGAATTATGGAGTGTAGGAATGAATGTAGCCGTTGGTGACAAAATATAAATTATTACTGGAATATAAATTATTACTAGAATTACTGGGTTAATACCAATATATTTTGAAAAATATAACCTAAAATAGCTGAAATAAAAGTTGCTAAATGATTTAAAATTTACCTTGTTGCTACTTTAGCGCCACCTTAGGGTGAATTAGTTTCACCCGCATTTCTGAGGACACTTTTTACATACAGAGATAGTTCTCCTCTATCTACACTCCATAGTCTAAATAGACCGGACTATTTGTAAGCTTTGCATAATGCAAAGCTTTTATCGCGAGCTTTGAGTGCGGTGACCAAATTAAAGATAAAAAATGGTCCCTAACGAAAAAATCTAACATATCCCACGTCGGTGCGGCGTTGCCAGACTTCGGTTCGGTGTTTGTGTGCGTGCGACTAGACGTATGCGAATTATAATTGCATAAGTTGATAAAAATGCTTTGCAATAGCTTTACCGCGCAGTCCTCGAGTGCCACACGTATTTTTTTAATAAAAAAGGCCACTGGAGTTTAAAGTGAGGTCTTTTGAAGGGAGATTTTCTACTCAATTTTGATCAGCTTAACGTTTAATAAGTTAAACGATCTACAACTCTGTTGAAATTATAAACTCTTGAGAAAAACCTTCAGGAACCGGCAATAGCCATCCCATCTAGCCCCGAATTTATAAATAGGCCGAGGCCAGCGCCTAGTGGAAGCGTGGTAACGTCTAAAGAGGCCGTAGCCCGTACATGTTCATGGCGCGTTTATCCTTTTACAGCTCTGTGCAATATTTTCAAGTCTGTGGTACAGTTAAATTACCAAACCGCAATAAAGCCAATAAATAATAATTGCTTATGCAATCTAGTCTAGAATAGAGTTTGATCACATTTTGAAGGCGTTTGTACTTTCGTCAGATGTTTTGCTAACGCCATTACGCGATGCACAAAATTTTACGGTTTTTACACACCCATTAAATTTACACAATGTTTTGAGAAACGAATCGTAGATCTTTTAGCTTTAAAATATTACGTCTACGGTTTAATTTAAGGAATATGGTTTTAATTGGTCTATTTGATTCATATACTTACTAATATTTTTTATGTCAATCTATCCCATATATTTTTTTTATTGAATAAGGGGGCAAACGAGCAAACGGGTCACCTGATGGTAAGCAACTACCGTCGCCCATGGACACTCGCAACATCAGAAGAGCTGCAGGTGCGTTGCCGGCCTTTTAAGAGGGAATACGCTCTTTTCTTGAAGGTTTGCAGGTCGTATAGGCCCGGAAAAAGTGCTGGTGACAGTTTGTTCCAGAGTTGAGATATCTATCCAGTAACGGCTTTAGGGTAGGACGTGGTTGGGTGACCGCCCAGGGCGCCACAGGCTCTACTTTTTAGGGTTCCGTACTCAACAAGGAACCCTTATAGTTTCATTTTTTTTTCGCGCCCACCCCATCGTGTGGGGTGTCGTTGAATAGGTTTTTTAAAAATATTATGAGTATTCATAGATAATTTTCCGATTTAGGTATCCGTTTGTGAAATATTAAGTTTTAAAGTGGAAGAAAATCGTTAGAGTCCATCAGTGTAGAGTCCCTTCTACCAGCTAAACGGTTGGTTCTGGAAATGTCAAAAAATTCACGGGAGTAGGAAATATGGTGAATTTAAAAGGAAAACTATCACAGGACTTCATAAGTTATTGAGTAATTAGTCGATCAACTAAAAAAAAATCGGCGAAGTATAAAGGGACTTTACGTTCCAATTCCTTTAAAAGCAACTGAGATGATGTTTTTAGTAGTGTAAAACACGTTATAAAATATGTACATTCATTGACCATACACAAATTTAAAATAAAATCGGCCAAGTGCGAGTCGGACTCGCGCACGAAGGGTTCCGTAGCGGTATAGAGTGAAAGTAGACAAAAAATTGTGTTTTTTGTATGGGAGCCCCCCTTAAATATTAACTTTATTTTAATTTTATTATTAATTATTAAAGTACAAATATAATTAAGGATTTTTTGAAAATTTCAAGTGCCTTACTGTTACCATTATTGATTACGAGCAAAAAAGGCCAAAAAATGACGTTTCTTGTATGGGAGCCCCCCTTAAATATTAACTTTATTTTATTTTTAGTATTTGTTGTTATAGCGGCAACAGATATACACAATCTGTGAAAATTTCAGAACTCTAGCTATAGCGGTTCTTGAGTAACAGCCTGGAGACAGACAGACGGACAGACAGACATCGAAGTCTCATGAATAGGGTCCCGTTTTTACCCTTTGGGTACGGAACCCTAAAAACTAGCGGTACTACGGAACCGTATACGTATACTCGTATTGCGCGTGGCTCGACATGCACTTGGCATTTTTGTGGTGAAACCTCGTCTGGACGTTGATAGTGCTAAAGCCGCCACTGTGTCTATCTGTTATATTATAATATTATGAATATTATGTTCATAGTTGCTACGTGTGCCTTTTTAACCGATTTTGTTGAAAGATGCGAAGGCACTTAAGTCAGCTGCGCTAGCACGGGGATTGAAATTTATTTCCGATCTTCGTAGACAAAATATAACTATAGTTTTTTTGATAAAATATTCTACGTTAAAATAAATAAGGTCGTAGATTCATTGTCAATGTTATTTTATTTTTAATGCATTTTGTGAAGTGTTTTTATTACCCATTGTTTAGCGTGGGAAAATTGATAATTCCACCCTCAATGAATCTACATCGCCAAAGTGCTAGACAAATTTTGTAACATTTTATAAAATCCGAGCTCGTAAAACAATAGGTCGTAAAAGTTGCTCGTAAAACTTACATTAAAAATGCGTTAAAAATGATTTCTGTTGTCGATGAATCTGCGACCTTATTTTCTTTAAAACAGGAACTATTATCTAAGAAACTATAGTTATTTCTTGTCTTTATCTATGTCTTCGAGATCGACAATCCCCGTGCTAGGGCAGCTGGAAAAGGATGAAGGATAGTTAATTCATGAAAAATGTATGGTTTTTAACTACTAATTTAATGATGCATAAAACATCTCAGTGTATAAAATTGCTTCTCATATTATTATTATTATTTTAATAGTTGCAAAGCTGGCATCAAATAATGAGTTATGACTTATGACTTATGAGGCACACACCTACTTAAGTTCATTGCAGTATTTTATACAATGTTGGTATTTTATTGACAATTAAAAGATAATAACCCTTTTCTGAACATAATTATTATGAATTTGCTCATAATAAATATTATAACGAACTATAAAATATACTTACTGGAAAATTACAATGTAAGGATTTCATAAAATGATAGAGGACAGCCAACTTGACTGTAATTAAGAAGTCTTTACAATAGTAGGTAGTATTTGTATAGAAAATAATTGCTTATGAAGTTATAATTATATTTTTTATCTCGTATTATGTACTTTTTTTTAGAAAAACCAGCTATTGCCCGCGGCTTCGCTCGCGTTACGAAGTAAATAGTAATGTATTATTATTAGGTATCAAAGTCTCAACTCTCAGCCCGGTCCGTTTAAAATTGACAATAGTTACATACAAACTTTTATCCCCTAATTTTATCCCCTTGGGGGTAGAGTTGATCAAAATCCTTTCTTAGCCTAGGGTAGATGTTATGACGTAAGCATCTGCTTACGTCATAACATCTACCTGAATGCCAAATTTCAGCCCGATCCGTATAGTGGTTTGGGCTGTTAGACGATAGATCACTATGTCAGTCACAGTCTCACAGACCACAGTCAGTTATGGCCCGGATTCACTTTGATTAGTTATCAAGTGCAGACCGTGATTATTACAGGTGATTACTGATTAGTAATCAGGAGAAAATGTGGGCAGCGACTGATTAGTGCAAGTCCTTTAATTTCTCCTAATTACTAATCACCTGCACTCGCACTAATCAAAGTGAATACATGCCCTTATATTATGTATATCTAAATATATTTAGATATACATGGGTATATCTAAATATACCCATGTAACCTTTTTATTTCCAACAAGACTACAATATTTTTCTATCAAATTGTAACCTGAAAAAAATAGATAATAATATGTAAACTACCTAATCTGCCAGCTATTATAGGTACCACCGCGTCAAGTTGTTTTGTGCTCATTAAATATGTTTTTTGTTTTTTTTGCTAGCAAACAATAACTAAAACTACTTACATTATATTGTAAAGTTATGTCGTAGACCTTGTCATCTTATGACAAAATTGGCGGGTTAATTATTATTGATGTAAATTAGGTATCATCGTAATATTATTATTATTATTCAGTCAGATAATATTTTATAGGTATGATTGTATAGTATATAGCTACATTTTACACGTTCTATTTTGTAATCTATAAAACTTGATTGTGAGAGTGAGTATACTGTATATCAGTAGGTAATTGAGATGATTTTGAACACATGATACATAATATACAGGTTACAGTTACAGGTACAGTATATGGTTTTGAATATTATGCCTTTTATTTACTTTCTAACTGCAGTACCGCTGCCCCATTTCAAAACCTGGTAAAGGACATTTTTTTACAAAAGCATGCTGGCTATACTAAGTATTTGGCGAGATTTGATTGGCTGCCAAGAAGTTATACCGAACTGGGTAGTATACTCGGACTAGTATAGGAACACAACCAATAAACTTATATATTATGATCTAACTAACAAACAAACTTATCTATTCAGTATTCATTTGTTTTAATTGTTTGTCAAATAATAAGTTGTACAGGTTGTGGCAAGGATCGCTGTAGAAAGGATGATACAAAGGTCACAGATATACTGGTACCGGTAAAACATGCCAACTTTGCCACATAGGATAACTTTGCCCTAAGATCCATTCTTAAGCAAATCTTTGATATACGGAGGCATTTCAATATTATGGAAATATTTGTTTAATTTAGCGGAAAATAGGTTATATGACTGATAACATTGACAATACCCCGTAGTGCTAACTTTATTCAGTAACTTGTTGGAACTTCTGAAAAACGGTAAGTACGTATTTTTGCGGGCAAATTGTGGTGCTGATTTGTGAGTAAATAGGGATGATGACAAGGTCAAAGATTAGCGAATTTTGTTAATAAAATAAAGAAATCACGGTAAAAAATAAGTGTTCCCAAAATTTCAGCTCGATAGCATTTGTATTTTTTTTGTTATGCGTCTTCAAAGTTGGATAATGAAATCGATTTTTTTTCAATTAAATTTCTTAATTTTTGTATACCATTTGATAAGTTATGCAATTAAAAGCAACTTTTGTAATGAAACCACTTTCATAAACGCAATATTTAATATACCTATCGAACAAAGTTCTCTCCCGATCCGTACAAACTACGAAAGAGTGACGTCAGTATTTCGTAGCACTTTGTATGGAGCGTTTCGGGCAGGTCTATTTTATGAGTTGTTTGAATTGTCATATCTTGGTGAATTTTTAAGCTTTCAGAGTCATTCTTTCAGCGATATTTCTATATTTTAAGGGTCTTTCAATTACCAATAAGAAAAAAAAATTGTCTTCAAGCCTATTGTGCGTCATGGTGAAACCACAGGTTAGTTTGCTTTTGATATATTATAAAATAATATCTATAGAGTATTATAGTGATAATGTAATTAATCAGGGAATTATATCATAAAACTTATGATGGTGGGCAAACTAACCCAGCAGTGTTCCGATCATCGATTGACAACATTGCCCGGTATCAAAAAATCCTTAGGGTTGTCAAATCGGACATTTTTAAATACTTTACTAAAAATCGATGTCATTTTTTATTACTGTATGCCTTGCTCAGCCAGCCAAATAATATAATGATGATAATGGGTTTATAAATAAACAGAAGCAATTTAATATTTATAATAATATATTCCTGATAATAATGTAAAAGATGTTTAAGTAATTTTATAGATATGTGGCAGCCCTAGTACTCTTACAGACCAAAATGCAAATTGTATGGAAAAGGAAAAAAATGTAAGGGTAACATTGCCCAGTCAATTTAGTAGGATATTATTCGCGATATTGTTTAAATGTCTATAGTAAACGCCATCTTTTCCAAAATTCTTTCACTGCCATTTAATTTGATTTCATTTTGATGCCACCTGCGCAAAGTTCATATTTACGTCAAAAATCAAGGTGGGCAATGTTGGCTACAAGTCCAGGTAACTTTACCCGTCATGAAAATCAATCATAAATAGAATTAAATGAACAGAAGTAATGTTTTTGACATTCCTACACATCCACATGAAGCCTTGTAGTTGCAGAGGGCAAAAAAAACTTACACTTCCATACATTTTTTTTACAAGAATTAAAATTATTCGAAAAAAGCGGGCAAAGTTGGCATGTTTCGCGGTAATAAACGGTATAAAACAAAGTACAAACTGACCCCAAGTTGACTTTATAGAGGCCGTTTGTTAAAGTGTAGTGTGTACACACACCGTATTGCATCTTGTTGCTATAATATATAGACATCGAACTAAATAGGGGCACGCGGTAGAGAAGTCACTATCTTTATTTTACTTATAGGACCAAAAAATTGCTTATTATAACATTCACATAACAATATATTTGGTATAACAAATAGTAATTATACCTACTAACATTATAAATGGAACTGCCGACGAAATTGACGCTTTACTAGATATGAGTTGAAAATCGCATAAAAACGCAGTTTTGTCGCGAATTGTATGTGTATATCAACAACGTCTGCAGTCTTTGCGGTTAATAACACTCCTAGAATTTCTTTGGAATCACAAAAGTGGTCGAGCAGCAACGCTCTCTTTTGAAGCTAACCCCCGTGGTCTAGTGGTATAGAACGCGGCTCTTGACTCGGAGGTCGTGGGCTCGATGGCTTCCCGCATTGGAAACATGTTATTTCAAAGTTTGGTGAGGACAATGAAGTCTGATCACCTGATTGTATGACAAGTAAGATGATCCATGCGTCGGATGGGCATGTAAAGTCGGTCCTCTGATCTCTCGCCCGTCGTGTCGGTCTTCCGTCCCACTGGGTTATGAGAGTAAAGGAATAGACTTATACAAGAGAACTCTTTATTCAATAGAGATTTCTCTTAGAGAGTTCTCTTGTGTAAGCTATTAAATTATTTTGAAGCTAGTACTAAAATATAGTCTATAGGCTTCTCTTCTTATTAAGACACAGCCTTTTATGTAGAAAAATTATCGCCCAATTATAATTGAAACAATAAAGTATTATAAACAATGGAATCATAAAATATTCCACACACGTGACACGATCAACGGTCTGCGTCATGGGCCATCCCAAAACCAAATTATAATTTACGAGCTATGAATGAAACTTGCCTACGTAATTACATTTTGTGAATAAAATTATAAAAATAATTGGTAAACGGAAAAATAGGCTGGCAAAGTACTTTAAATATTTTTGGTAAAATATAGACACTTCAAATAGGTATAGGATTTTTGGTACAATACTGTTTTTTTTATTAGCCTATAGTGTCCCACTACTGGGCAAAGGCCTCCCCCAGGATCTTCCACTGTTCTCGCTCCTGCGCCACCGATAGCCAGCCTGGCTGGTATGCCTCCAGCTCGTCACGCCACCTTTTTCTAGGCCGGCCGCGGCGGCGGCGTCCATTTTCGGGTGCCCACTCTGTTGAGACCCTTGCCCAGCGGTCGGGATGCATGCGGCTAACGTGACCCGCTCACTCCCACTTCAGCTTGGCCGCCTTGACAATACTGTTAACAAATTATTTATTTCCCTTGTATCAAAATTAAAACGCACAAACACGTGGTCGTTCAAGCCTGGGGTCGCGGGCTTTAATCCCAAACGAAAACGAAATCCTATCAGGCCTAACGAATTTACATACAAAATTTCATTAAAATCGTTTGAGCCGTTTTGGAGGAGTTCGCGCACAAACACTGTGACACGAGAATTTTATATAGATGTATCTATACATTATACAGTAGTAGCTGTGGGGTCCACCGGATCTAGCAAACTGTTTAAAGTGGTCAAAAAAAAAGTTTGGGAACCTTTGGATTAAATAATCAAAGTATAAACTTATGGGTTATAGTTTATTGTTTAAGTTTGATCTTCTCTGTGGCGAGGGCGAGTTTTCGGATGTTACATAGGCAGCCTGCTGACGCCTCCTGCAGTACGGGGTCCTTGGATCCTATCGTCTCCAGCAGAAATTGCACTACGCCAGCCTGGAATACAAATAATTTACCATCTATGAGGAAGGACTCCCAAACAATATAACTGCAGCGAATTCATGCGAATTCGCATCGCAATGTCATTTTTAGTATGAGTTTTGTCGCAGATATTCGCGATGCGATGCGAATTCGCAGTTTTGTGTGGGAGCCCTAAATTATCCCGCTCCTACAGCCGCTCTCAGAGATATTAATTAATAAATTACTTTATTTTGATAATTTTGATATAAGGTCCATGATACGTTTCCTAGGTCAAACTCCTCATTAAAATTTACTTAATTAAAGTTAAGTCGTCGTTTAATGGATCTGCGTAAGGCCATTGCTCACATCCGTACCTTTCCTAAAGTGTTCAACACTTGTCAATATCAGTTTATTTATCCATCCTGATACAGAAAGACAATTGAGGTAACTAAGTATACCTTATCTATTTGTTAAACCTACTTAAATAAAACAGTAATTAGGTAAGTATACAATGTCATGTTATTATAAAAATAGACTTGAATTCCTACGTATGTTTTTCAATTTTACTACCACAAAAACGTGTTAAAATATGACAAAAACAAGTGAATAGTTTTATAAAATAATTAGCCGCAAAAGATTACAAAAAACGAGAAATAATAAAAAATACTGAAAATATTATGAGAACACTCGTTTAAGTCTTTTGTATGCACGTTTTTATAATCGGCCATATCCGAAATAAATTAGCACCAAATTGCTATTTCATGGCCAGCTTTCAAGATTTTATTCAAAATACTATTTTTTATTCACTACTAGCTGACCCGACAGACGTTGTCCTGTCTTAACGATGATTATTTAATTCGAATTGGTATAATTAAGAAAACAATAGATTAAAATTAGTATCTTCATGCCAAATTTCATCAAAATAGATTAATAAATAGTTTAAGCGAAAATCATAAAAGTGTATTGTGCAGGAACCCTACATTTTCCGGGACAAAAAGTATCCCTTGTCCTTTCCCGAGACTCAAAGTATCTCCATACCGAATTTCATAAAAATTGACTGAATAGTTTAGGCGTAAAATCATAAAAGTTTATTGTGCGGGAACCGTACATTTTCCGGGACCGAAAGTATCCCTTGTCCTTTCCCGAGACTCAAAGTATCTCCATATCAAAATTCATCAAAATCCATTGAATAGTTTACGCGCAAATCATAAAAGTATATTGTGCAGTAACCGTACATTTTTCCTGGACAAAATGTATCCTATGTCCTTTTCCTGGTTCTAAGCTACCTCTCCACCAATTTTCAGCCAAATCGGTTTATCCGTTCTTGAGATAAAAGTTTATTGTGCGGGAACCGTACATTTTCCGGAACAAAAAGTAACCCTTGTCCTTTCCCAAGACTCAAAGTATCTCCATACCAAAATTCATCAAAATCGATTGAATAGTTTACGCGCAAATCATATTTATATTGTGCAGTAACCGTACATTTTTCCGGGACAAAATGTATCCTATGTGCTATTCCTGGTTCTAAGCTAACTGTCCACCAATTTTCAGCCAAATCGGTTCATCCGTTCTTGAGTTATAAGTGGCGTAACTAACACAACTTTCTTTTATATATATAGATTAAAGTAATGTCAAACTTATATGATTAAAAAAACAGATTTGGTTTATTTAGAGAAAAAAAATTAAGTAGATATACATATTTTGAATATACTCCGAAACGATGTCAATACGAAACATGACGTAGATTGTAGAACATTGTCCCCTTGCCTAGATTTATGTTCTATATATATTTTTTGTGTCTACAAAGTCGGGGAACATCTAGATTATATATCTAGATCTACATCGTAGTCTCTACAGTGAGACCCAAATCCCAATCCTCACAGTAGGTTCCCCTCGGTGGTTTATGTATATCTATGTCTTTCGAGGTACGAAAATTGGACCACTAGGAATTTACTATAGCGGAAATAAATAGCCATTAAGATTTCCCCATGCAGCACATCTTTAGTAACAGTTTATGTGCATGCATATATATTATAACACTTACCGCATGCATAGTAACGCAGTTGATCGAGTAGAACGACAGATGATACAGAGCAAGTGCCGTGGCTCTGTGCACTTTTGGGTCACGTGAGGTCATGTAGTTGACGAGGGGGGTGATCGCCCCCCTCTTGCCAAACTCCTGGCGGTTCTGCGCCCAGTCGCAGCAGTAGGCTATGGCGACGCCGAGGCTCGCGCGCAGATGATCGTCCGTGGTGGAAACTGGAAAATTTTGATGGTATAAAATATAAATGATGATGCATTAGCAATAAATTAAACATCTCTCTCTCTCACTCATCTGTGGCATTATTTTCATTCTTCGCGTCGTCGAGCACATGATAAATGTAGAGCAGATAGATAGATAGATAGATAAACACTTTATTGCTCACATAAACAATGGGTATACAATCAGACTTAAAGTACCTACTTAGAACTAAGACATTAAAGTGGGCAAGGGCGGCCTTATCGCTATAAGCGATCTCTTCCAGGCAACCCTGCAAGGCAGGAGAGTTCAAAAAATAAATAGATAGCAGGGAAATTATAATATTTTATAAGTCATAAATGGATTACTTAAAATATGTACCACATTGAGATAATTGTTTAGGCTATAATATTATACTACGGATAAATAAACATAATAAGTTAAACTATAAGTACCTATAATATTTTAATCTTTGAGACTTACATGATGATAATGATTATTAAATGAGGAATCATCCTATAACTCAATATCCTCGGCCTCAAATTAACGAAACATGATCTTCGTTCGATTGTTAGCGCAAAAGCTCTATCATCGGATGCATTTAAGGTGTATGGTAAAGCTAATGACCTTGGACGTGTGGCCGCGGTCGGCGGAGCGGTCCGCGGAGCGCCATCTGCTTATGAATTAATGTAGCGGTAGTAGGTGTAGGTTGTCAAGCTATTAAATCCTTCCGCTGGATGGCGCGATTCGCAGAGCCTTGGGCAATTGATTAATAATAAACAGGACATTTTTTTCGAATTGTTTAAATTAAATAAATATACATAGAATACTTTTTTAATTTATCCCCGATTAACCCGTATTATATTATTACGTATCTCGAATACGGCTCAAACTATTTTCATGATTGGTTTTGGGGGCGATAAAGATTTATCGCCCCCGAATAGCTAGATAGATATCTAGCTAGGTTTTTATACAAAAAGGCAAATAATAAAAACATTGATTTAAAAATAAATACAAACTCAATATTTATTTATATTTTAAATTTTAAGTTTTTTCAATAATATTCACAGGGATTTTTTTTTCATCGATGATTTATACAGGCTGTTAAAAAAAGTATAGGTATTATATAAATAAATTCACTTTTATATTGCGCTTTAATTTGGTTGACACTAGAAAGACCGGAGCGGTCAAATGACCGTTTGGATAAAATTTCAAAATAAAATGGGTTTTCGTTGCAAGTTTTATTTTTATTTCAAATGTTTTATTAGGGAGTGCCTCCGCTGCCGGCGACGGTTGCCGAAATGGCGGCCGGCGCCGTTTTCCGAAGTTTGCCGAAGTCACGCGATGTTTGCCGAATAGGCTGCCCGCGCCTATTCGGCAAACATCGCTTGTGAAATTAAAGAATAATGATGAAAAACATCAGTCTTGAGCTAAAGGACTATGAAAAGTACAAATAATAAGGTCATAATATAAGGATGTATATTTTAATGGTGGTGATGATGATGTTGATAAATGTGATCTGCATAGTAGCATAATATGAGTACCTTTGCTTCTTTGAACAACGCTGAAATTCTCTAACATGTATAAGGATTAAGGAGTCTGAAGTTCTGTTTGGTATCTTCGGAAGTATACCACGGGGTTTATAACTGTGGTGCAAAATCTTACTTTTTGGTAGCTTAAAAAAGGTAGCTAAGGTAAAGCTAAGGTACTTAGATGAAAATACATCACAAAAAACTAAAATATACATAGCCGAACATAATATAACCTTCACCTTTGGAAGTCGGTTAAGAAGTCGAATATTTGAGATTATAATTATTTCTTTATCGGCACTGGAACCTAGCGTTTTACGCATTATCACCGGCTCCCATTTTGAGTGCCAGCGCCGGCAGCCTTTGTTTCAAATCACGGCTGCCGGCAGTATACTTACCGCCGGTTCCCATTACTGATATTTTTGGGAGACACTCCCGTTTTATTATTATAATGTTTTGTTTGTGTATTGTATAATATGAAATTTGATTAAAAAAATTATAAAAAACTCGACTGAAATAGACTTGTGAATTACTCATAGGACAAAAACTGACGGAGACGGAAACGGACGTAAATGGTCTAAAAATTAAATTTTTTATAATAATATGTAAAAATAATGGGAATTTATATTTTACAAATTATGTATGATGTGCACAAGTAAAACCTTTTGTCTTGTCTAAAATATTTATGCTGAGATCATTTTATTTTTTGTTTTATCTACACCAACGAAGCAAACTGCTAACTAAAGGTTACAAATTGTACTTCTATGAAAATACAGGAAAATACGATAAAAATTGTTATATTTATGCCAATTTTTAGTACATATTTTTACTTTTATAGCATATTTTTATACTTTTTTAAGCTTTAGTGATAAAAGTTTTTTATGATGTGACCAAAAATACGATACGAAAATGTAATATTTTTCACCTCCAATAGGGTATTTCATCAAGATGTTCATGGCTTCTTGACATGATTTACTGTACATACGAGTTACTTTACTATTCTGTTGCTAAAATTAGAAAGTATGAAATGTGAAAAAAAAAACGGTGTTTTATGCTCAAATACAAACAAAACATTGGTTGTGGAGTCATTATAATGTAATTTTATCAGTAGTAGGTATACATATAAAAAGCTTTTTTAATTATTTTTTTAATATTAGTTCTAATTATAATTTAATTTAGTTACATTCATAAATAATAACAATATGATCAATAAAATGCAAAAGCAAAAATGTAAGACACACAAAAAAAACGTTAAAACATACGATGGGTCATTTGACCGCTCTTGGTTTTTAAAGCTAGGAAGTTTAGAATTCCGGTCTTTCTAGTGTTAAATAGTCAGGTTCACATTTGGCATGGGAACGGTTTTTGTTAACTCTGCAGGTCACAGTTTATATTACTGTTAAATATTGTATAACTCTCCTTATTAATTACTCTCCTGTCGTCCTCGCAGTAAAGACGTTATTTATAAATGTAACTAAACTAAATTATACAACAAATATTTAAGAAAATGATCAAAAACAGCATTTTATAAACCTACTACAGCTGGTATAGTGACATAATAATGACTCCACAAGACTATTGGTTTTGTTTCTGTATTTGAACATAAAACACAGTTTTTTGCACATTTTATATTTTCTCATTTTAGCATAGAATGGTAAAGTTACTTAAATGTACACTGTACAGTAAATCATGTCAAGAAGCCATGAGCATCTTAGTGAAAATACCCTATTGGAGGTGAAAAATATTATTTTTTCGTATCGTATTTTTAGTCACATCATAAAATCTTCTATCACTAAAGCTAAAAAAAAGTGTAACAATACGCTATAGAAACAAAATATACTTAATATAAAACTACAATTCGTAACCTTTAGTTTGTTATTGGCTTCGTTTGTGTAGGGAAAACAAAAAATAAAATAAACTCAGCGTAAATATTTAGTTTCCATTCGAACTACTAATAAACCCTGGCTGTGTTAGGCCAACTCAGGCAACAATACTACGAAAATCTACACTGATATTTTGTAATTACGCTGATGGTTTTCAATAAGCAGAGTTTCACTAGGAAAAAAAACTTGAAATACGTTATAATATTAAAACAGGAATGGCAAAAGGTTTTATTTGTACTCGTTTTAGAAATATGCAAATATTTTATGTATTTCCATTATGTTTAAGTACATATCAAAATGTGAAATTTTAGACTATTTACGTAAATAAAAGTATTTGTCCCACTTTTTATCCTATGAGTCATTCACGTCTATTTCAGTGGAGTTCCGTTCCAAAATATCGGAAAATAAAGATGAAAGGCGGTCATTTGACCGCTCCGGTCTTTCTAGTGTTAAAATCCGGGGAGATACAAAATGATCCAGCATTCGTTGCAAGGATGAGGGAATATATAATTAATCCCAAACAATACTAATTAATTAGTACTAAGTATTTATTCAAGGTCAACAAAAGAAGAAATAATAAATATATTTTTCTTTTTGTTTCAAAATCGAACCGTAATCACTAATCAGTAATCAACTAATCACACAATAATTATGTACTATCAGGGAAGTTGATTCCTAGGCAGATGGGGGACCTACGTAGTTTGGTCGAGTTACGTCAAACCCAGCCGACAGATCACAATTAACATTGAATTGACATGATCCCAGTTCCGACCAAATGACATCGGTCTGTCAACTGCCTAGGAATTAATTTCCTCGACGGTGCAATACGCGTGCGCAATAACTTGAGAGTTGAGAGCAATAATTACAAAAATAATATAATATCAAACGAGTGCGCGCGGCGTTGCCGCTCGGCGCAGCCGCAGGCCTTCGCAGCGCGAACTGGCACTTCGCGTTCCTTTCCGTAACTAATATTTTACGCCTGTTACATTTTATGAGCAAATACTTAACTACATTTTACTAGTGGAGTTCGATTTACAGTAGGCGTCAAAGAGTTTTATGATATAACTTCTATTTTGCAATACTGTTTGTCACAAATGGGTCGCGATCAACAAGATAAAAAGTAAAGAAACATGTATGCAAAGATTCATTATAAACGGATTAGCTAAACCAACAAAAAATCCATCCTAAAATATACATCTTACGCGAGTTATAGCACTTTAAAAATGTATTTTCTGATAACTGAATAAAGATCACCAAAAATATCGTTCACGACAGTATATTTCAAGATACACTTTCTAATTACACAAAACTTCTGTATTTCCCGATCTGTAATTTAGCTGAAAAACATCGCCAAAAAGACGTCTAAAACGCATTTTGCTTTACCATTCACCTGAAATCGAATCTACATCGACATCTTTGGAACAAAGTCACACGCAAAATTTTTTAAAATAGTAATATAAGTACTATTAAAATTTTATATATATATATATATATATATATATAATAATTTTATATGTAGGAGAATATATATATATATGTAGAAAAAAAAATTGTATTCTAGATAACAAACTAATTATATTATAGCTCAAATAACTGAATAATCAATAATCTAATTGTAACAAAAAAGGCTCCCGCAGATTTTTGGTCTATTAAATTAAACGAGAAAGACAATCACGCAACACGGAAGCCAAAACTTTTTAATTAAAAGTGAGCGAGCCAACAATTAAAATATTATAATTAATACTCAGGAAGTTGTATTCTGCAATGTCTTCATTCATTATGCACCTCTTTTATTCAGATTACAACACAAAAATTCATTTAGTTGAAAAATTTACAATCGGTGCTTACTGATTAATTAGTACTGAGAACAATAATTAGGTATTACAAAAAAATAGTACTTACTTATTTAGATTTTAGTGTTTGAATTTGAGCTAGTACTACAATTAAATGCGACAAAGACACGTGAATTTCATTATGACTAAGTATAATTTACCTCAATTTAGATTGTCATTAAAATTATTCATTGCCGTCAGTATAATATACTTTATATTATATACCAAAATATTTATTTAAAACAAATTTTAAAACTAGCTACTCATTATTTGCGAGTATAATTAGTTAGTAATTATATTTTATCCTTATAGCATACATATATTATTAATCATAGAGGGAAGGGAAGTGGGCCGTACAAAAAAAAAATGTTACACTACGAAAACACGTGACTCGTGAGATAGAAATCTGAACAAGATTCTCAGTGTTGTTTCAAATGTCAAGGTTTTTAGGGCTCATGTAGGGTTTTACAGTTTTTTAAATATTTATAAGCTCATTATGGCGTACGGTAACAAAACTTGACGTGTACCAAACACATCCTAAATCCTTATGTATCTATTATCACTTACTTGATACTTCTATTCCCTACACTTTGATCATACGAACATTGATGATGATGACTGATGGCTGTTTGGACGGTAATCGTCGTGACTGCAGCCATTTCACTGTAACAACTCTGTAATGCAACCTAGAAACCAACTCTACATAATAATCATCTCATAATTATATAGCATAGCAATAATCAGCGCCAATAATTCATCTTACAGTCCAGTGAAGGTACGAATTAAGTAAGTCTAGAAAACTTACTAATCTAGAGTTTAGACTTCGGAGTCATTGCATCTCGGAGTTTCTATGTGGTCGTTATACCTACTGCATACGTTCTAGGCTCCTAGCTATATAATAATTTACAGGCACAACTTTAAAATCGATGCCGTAAGCGTAAGCCGGCGCATGTTAAAGTAACTTCAAATCACATTTTTTTTTAAGCAATAAGGGGGCAAACGAGCAAACGGGTCACCTGATGGAAAGCAACTTCCGTCGCCCATGGACACTCGCAGCATCAGAAGAGCTGCAGGTGCGTTGCCGGCCTTTTAAGGGGTAATAGGGGAGGATAGGGAAGGAAATAGGAAAGGGTAGGGAAGGGAAAATGGTAGAGGATTGGGCCTCCGGTAAACTCACTCACTCGGCGAAACACAGCGCAAGCGCTGTTTCACGCCGGTTTTCTGTGAGGACGTGGTATTTCTCCGGTCGAGCCGGCCCATTCGTGCCGAAGCATGGCTCTCCCACGTCAACATGTCACTTTCTGGTCGTTGATCTGCCAATATGGCGTCCTCTTATCGCTAATCTACAATTATTAAAATCCTCCACCAAAGTGACCTAAAAATCGAACATACCACGTTTCTGCCTAGCAATTTTAAAATTATTGCTTCACATACCTAAATATTATGTTCTTAACTGAAAGGAAGGAATTTGTCTTACCAAGCTTTGACAGCTTCGCCACGACGCCATGATCCGATATAACAGCCAGGTTCTCCCGATCTCGCGCTATAGTAGCAATCGCCGCACACACGGCAGATAAAACATTGTGGTCATCTGAGTCCAGAAGATCCACCGTCAATTCTAACGCCCCAACAAAAGACCGGACCATTTCACCAGAATCCGTGGCATTTTGGACACAGGGGCTTAGGGCTAAAGCAGCATTCGTCTGGACTTTCTTCGAGTCGTTCTTCAGTAAAGACCAGATGAGCCGAACCCCATCCAGCTCATCAATTTCGCTCATGCATTTCTCGTCTTTCGCGCATTCCATCAGGACCAGTGGTACGTTCTCCAGTAGCGGTTTGTGTGTGTTGCTCAGGTGATGTACTGAAAGAGACGAAGTTGGGTGAATAGAAGTTATATTCACGTCTTTAATAGAGTGTCCAATTAGCGTCCATTGATTTGTTACTGGGTACGCGGATGGACAAACCCTTGTAACATCAGCCTTTTTATATAGAGAATAGTTAGGTGTTTACAAAAAAAATCTTTGGCTCTTAATCCTTTTGACGTGACAACGTCTTATAATTCGATGGGGCCGGTTGCGCGCTCGAAAAAACATGACGCAATATGCGGCGTTACCTCGCTCTGAGGCGTTCCATTTAAGGCTATGACGTTGTCACATTCAACTATCGTCAGTAAACCGACTTTATAGACAACCTAGTTCGAGTCGAGTTCGAGTTCGAGTCGAGTTCGAGTTCGAGTTCGACACAAAACACTACTCTCCAACCGTCTTTTTTTCTAAGAGCATGAATTGTCTTCTTCAAATTCTCGGTTATAGGTTGAAAAAACAAAGGTTAAGCACGTTACTTGATATTACTAACCTAACATAGGTATACCGCCGTTGATCCTTATCTTATCTCTATTAGGCGGTAGCTTCGCGCACTCCGCCAGCGCGCCCGCTACATTTGTCAGGACATGATCGTTCTCATCATCCAGGAGCTTTATCAAAATGGGCACAGCGTCTAACTGGTCCAGCTTCTTGACGCTGATCTCGCTGTTGGCGCACTTCCATAGCGCCCCTGTGACGGCAGCTAGGAGGGGTTTGTTGGGTCTGTTGGTGTCATCTGCTGCTGCCTTCACCAGCAGCTCCAAGCCTCCAGCGTCACGAATCATTTCTCTGGTGACGGGATCGCTGGCACATTTGTAGATGGCCAGGCTGCAGTGTGTCTGAATAAAAAATTAAAGGTACTGACCAACGTTACAAGGTGTAATGTAATTTATTAGTACGAATGCTCGCTATGTAATAACTTATTAAGTTATTACATAGAGAGCATTCGTGCAGTATACGTGGTGTTACGGGTATTATGGGTACAATACCCGTAACAAGTTACATTACACCTCGTAACTTTGGTCAGAACGCCTTTAGACTAGAGATGTCACGAATATTCGGCAACTATTCGGTATTCGGCCTATTCGGCCTCTTTTTTTGCTATTCGGTATTCGGCCGAATAGTACGCACTATTCGGCCGTATACCGAATACTAAATCATGTAAAAAGACACGTTAAATTACTCAACATTATGTATTTATTCCCAAATTACAACACTTTAGTAATTAAAATTGATCAGTGGTAAGTTGTGAGGGATGAAAACAAGCTTTTCCGCATTTTTTGGTAGCAAACGATTACGTTTTTCATCGTAAATGTTACCAGCCTCAGAAAATAACTTCTCACTATACACGCTACTTCTAGGAGAAGAAAGATAAACTTTGGCAAATTTCGAAAGGTTTGGGTATTGTTTTTCGTTTGCTGACCGCCACTTGTAAGGATCGACCCTCCGATCTAGGCGAATTGTTTTCAAATAAAACTCCAACTCGTTTGCGACAGCATTCTTCTCCAGGTCCTCATCATCATTAGCATTTCGCATATTATCTGTAGCGACTTCAACAAAGCAGTTCCAGAAACTGTAGTGTATATTTTCAATAGTCCAATCATTTTCATTCAAGTTTCTTTTCTCACGTACGAAGTGAAAAGTATGAGGAAAACAGGTTGCAACTTGTCTTAAATCAGCTACAGCGCCCCCGAAAAGCGTGTATTTCACGTGCCGAATATTCGGCTTTTCAGCCGACAGCGTTGCCGAATATTCGGTATTCGGTATTCGGCCAATTCACTATTCGTGGCATCTCTACTTTAGACATCAACAATAATTTTTGATTCAAATGGAAATAATTCTACATACCTACTAATGTAATTATGTGCTTGATTTAAATTTCTGTTTAGGATATAATAAAATTAAACCCGGATTACTTGAGTCATGTTAAATTAAATTAAAGTGTAATAATGTCCCCAATTAGGCATTAAAGTTTCCTTGCTATTGTAAGAGACTATTATTCATTTGTTAGGGTCAATATGCTAAAGTATAATTATCTTAAAAATTAAAAAACTTGCAAATATATTTTTGACTTTCCTGGTATTTTTTCTTCTGATAATGTTATAAATTATAGACAATAGAGGTGTTTTAAGAATCAAACACTGAAAAGACGATAATTATTTTTCTGTTTTGTTGGTTTTGTCTTCTAAATTATTAAGTTTTTTGACACGTTACTCATTAACGAGCAAAAATCTTCTCGATTTTGAAACTTTTTGCAATGACATCAGTGTTAAATGACATATTTTATAAAACAAGTTTATAAGTCTTTACTTTAAAACGACTTTGGTCTGGACCGTTTTTGTGAATTTTGCATTTTGGCGTTTTTTTTTTTAATCTTTGTTAATTATTTCGTTTCTTCCGATTTCCAAAAAGGGAGGTACCTACTATGTTGAGCTGTATATCATAATATTTATGGATTGTAGATATATGTCAATATTCTATTCAGTAACGGTCCTTCCCAATATTCAATCTATCTCTGGTTTGACATACGACCGATTGCAGCAAACATTGAATTGACATAAGATAGGTAACTATTCCTATCTCTAGTAGGGCAAAACCAGAGATAGATCAAATATTAGGAACGGCCGTAAAGCGTCTTTTTGGAGTCTCCTATTGTTTTCTACCATTGTATTAATAGCGACAACAAATTGTATTATCTATAATTATGTAAAGTGATAATAAAATATGATTGTTTCGAATTTAATCACCACAGTGTTAATTCCAGATATTGTACACTTTTTTGGCAATTCATATTGTGTTTTATAAAGTTTTTGCAGTCTGGTGCACGACTGTAAGGTTGTTTCTGGGGTATTTTATAATTGGAACTCCCAATTATTACTGATTGAGCGTGTCGTCAAATTCAAAAAGTCACGTCCTAAAAGTGCATTGAAGGTAACCTTCCCGCGTACTCATACAAAAACTTTTGTAATTATTAATTTTGACTGCAAAAATGAAACATAATATAGGTATTAAGGTCTTGCTTGTCCCCGAGCAAACGACCTTGTATGGTTAATGAAATGTATGGCCATTTGTCGCGTTGCCGAGATCGCACCAAAACCCTATTTTTTTTAAGTAAGTACTTATCTTAGTTCAAAATTGTCGTAAAAAAAATTAAAACAGGGAATATGTAGTTTATGATATTGTCGATCTATTGGCGTGTCATGTGTGTTTCAAATAAAAGTAATTTGTAATAAATACTAAGGAGATGCTGAATGTACGTCTTGAATTGTAATAAATTGGTTTTACTTTGGAAGCTGATTGTATCATGAGTATAATAAACAAAAATAAAAAAAAATTAGGGGGAAAATGAATGTTGATATACTGAAGATTATTGAGTGTATTTTTATTATAACTTTGTTTTTTCAAATTATGAGTTTATAAGGCTACGGTAAATTACGGAATCTCCGTAGGGAAGGCCCTTAATAGGAACTTTGATTTTAGAACGGCGCAGAAACCAAAACTACTTGTTGCATTTATAAAATATCATGATAATAATATAATGCATTTATTAATTTGAGATACTTACCTATATCCGTGACATTACAACTTACATACTTTATTAATTCGAAATATGCACATAAATAGAGATAAGATGCAATAATAATTATTATTTTAAAAATTCACCTGAAAAACTTTTAAAAGTGGTTCCTTTTGTTCCTTAATCTAAAGTTTAAGGAAACTACGTAAATCCCTTATTTATACAAAGCTTAAAGTTACATTATAAATACCAGCATAGCCAAAATTATTCAAACTAATCAATTTCAAATTCTGAGTTATTCTAGCGGACCTAATTCGAGCGCACAATTTTAGAGTTCGCTGAAAGTGGCAGCGCTGAAAGAGTAACTTTTTTTATTTTTGTAAGGAAAACTTCATGACGCGGGGACGCTTGCCCATACAAATCACAAAAAAATCCACGGTGAACTCCATACAAGAGGGAGACATACACATTACACACCCTTTTTTTATGCGCAGGGGATACCCTTAATGGGTGCCCCGGATTGGGGATGTGCCTCAGTTAAGCTGAAGCACCCCGGGGGTATGTGGGACTCCCGACTCCGGGTTTACCCACTAAAACCTTTTGCCTTCAGCCGTATACGGAGGGATATCTTGGATCTATCTCACACAAGACTCCCTCCAACACAGTACACACCCTAAAGTATTATCACTTAGTTTTGTTACAGCTTGTATATATTTTGTGATTTGTGCCTCTACCAAAATATTGTGCAACAATTTCAGGAACATTTCAATGCTGTTATGCGCATAGACCCACTAACAATATAAAGATTAAAGACCTTTCTGATTTAAAATCGTAATAATTATAATTGCTAATTGAATTGAACAATTTCCACATACCTTAGCCATAAAAAAAGACGGGTTGTACTCCGGGAGTGCCGGCAGAAGTGAAAACTTGATATTAACGTTGTGCATTTTTTAACCCATTTTTTTATGAAAATTAATTATTAAAAAATCGATTTTTTAATTAATCGAAACCCTTACAATCGATTAAATTTTTAACCCATTTTTTTATGAAAATCGAATTATAAAAAATCGATTTTTTTAATTAATCGAAACCCTTACAATCAATTCGAGTTCGAGTTCGACACAAAACACTACTCTTCAACCGTCTCACGGTTTTTTCAAGGTTTTTCGATCAGCACGAGAATCTGACGCGAGTTTCACAGTTTTACCCATCCCACAAAAGTGCTCAACGCCGCTAAAGAAGTTTTCACTTTTTGAATGATTTTTGAATCCTCTATACCTTTAATTCCTTGTCTTCATTCCCCAAATGCTTGATCAAATCCGGCACCATCTTCTCCGTCTGAATCGCCAGTTGGAACGACGTCTCGTTGGCACACATCTGCAGCAGGCCAAATGCTGGCACCGCCACGTCCAAATGGATGGTCTTCAACACCCTCGCGATCAATGGAATCATGCCAAATTTCCTCATAGCCTCCCTGTTCCTTTGGGAGTATGACATGGACCATAACGCTTTCGCTCCAGCCCGCGCTATGTCCAAGAATTGGAGCTCATCTAGGGTCAATTCCTCTCTGGGTGTTATGAGGTATCTAAGAAACAAAAGCATGTTATTTCGATTTTCGAGTTCTGGGGAATTTGTGGGGTGTACAAGTCAAGGTAATGTCGAAAAGAAAGACAATTAATTCCATTAGCTTAGACCTTTTTTTAAGCATAGACCTAGATCTTGTCATTTTGTTGGCGCTGGTACAGGCCGCGCTCTACTCAAAGACCACTCAGCAAAATGGAGCAATTTTCGAGTCTTAGGTCTCAGTTCTCAGTACTGTACTCTTAGTGGCAGTGTGGGGACACCGTCGCCCATTGCACAGAGTCCTAGAGAGAGCCGTGATGTGTATGGTGCTCCTGCACATCGCAGGCCCCGTGTGGGCTCGGCCACCCCACGGCCTAGAAATGCCTGCGTCTGCGAGATGCGGACAAGCGTTGGTAGAGTTGTGGTGGGTTGATCGTACCCGGAACTGTGCCAAGGCGGGGAGTGGAACACCATGAGGTTTTAGTGGGTAGTTCCTCGGAGAGTCCCGTGCATACCCCGGCTGATGTCCCCAATTCGCCGGGGATGAGCAAAACATTTCCACG
Source organism: Polyommatus icarus (assembly GCA_937595015.1). NCBI lineage: Eukaryota > Metazoa > Arthropoda > Insecta > Lepidoptera > Lycaenidae > Polyommatus > Polyommatus icarus. Next base: position 17,739,656 of record OW569332.1, read on the forward strand.
TGTAAAAAAAAGGTCTCATTGCTGAGGCAAGCGTGGCAGATGCGCTAGATCAGTGATCAGACGAGAATCGAGATAACGGGATGTTATTAACATTTTTGTACATATGCACCTCCAGTTAACCTTAGAAAAAAGCTAATACTGTTGCAAAAAAATTCCGTTAGTCGGAAGTTAGATAAATCCTTGAGTTCGCGCAAATTGTGCAATTATGCAATAAACTAAAAATAAACCTTTTATTTCTATAAATATTTACGTTTACAATGTTTTCTACATTAAGGGCCTGTTTCACCACTTCCTGATAAGGCTATCCACCATTTAATTTGACAGATGGAGTATGGAAAATCTGTCAAATAACCCTATCGGGCACCTTATCAGGAAGCGGTGAAACAGGCCATAAATGTGTAGATAAGACTGAATAAAATTAGCTATAAAGATATTAATTAAGATACCTACTGTAAAATATAAATTAAGCAATATAATATATCTACTATTATATCGGATGAATAATATCAAAGTAAGAATATTTGATGTTAACATAGCTATATGAACGACATTGAACATTAATAATTATTCTGATGTCATCATCTAAATTCAAATTTATCAGGAACTGACCATTCAAAATTTCTGACCCTTTAAATATTTTCAAGGCAACATTTATAAATTTTGGAATAATACTTATGGCCTGTTTCACCGCTTCCTGATAAGGTGCCCGATAGGGTTATTTGACAGATTTTCCATACTCCATCTGTCAAATTAAGTGGTGGATAGCCTTATCAGGAAGCGGTGAAACAGGCCCTTATCATTATAATTTAAACAGCGAAATAAAACTTACGACGTCATTAAGAGGACAATATAATAATCAACTAAGGACCTCTCACCTTTCCTTAATGTCCAACAAATCGATCAGTTTCGGGATCCCACCAAACTTTCTACAAAATTTTCTGCTTTTGCGTATCCTTCCCAAATTAGCAACGGTTTCTGCTGCTAAAATTTGCACGTCTCTTGCTGGATCCGACAGGAGTCCAACCAGAAGTGGTATAGCTCCCAAATCTGTAACCTTCTTCCTAATCTCTATATTCGGAGTGATATCTTTCAAAACGGCTAAGCTACCTAAAATACAGCAGAGATCTCTCGTCTCTAACAAGTTGACAAGCAGTTCCAGTCCTCCAATCTCCTGTATCGCTCGTTGGTTAACCTCAATCGTTAGATCATAGTCCTTAAGGCATGACAAAGCTACCATGGTTGCGGTCTGGTTGCCGGCTTTCATGTATTTCACAAGCTTCTGGATATGCCAGTATTCTGGCGGGATGTCTGAGGACTTGATGAGGTCGGCCCAGTTGTCCTCCTCGGAGGAAGTCGAGGAGGGGGAGGAAGCGGAAGTATCGGAACCCTCCGTCACCATCACTATCCTGGGTAGCCCGACGTTGTCCTGCCCCCCATCCGCGCTGAAATTCGAAACGTTATCACCTTCCATTGAGAGAGTTTCACAAGCGTTTTGCAACTGATTTGTCAATGTGGTCGCCAGGCAACCGTTTGAAGTTATTCCACGCGTCACACGCGCTGTGACGTGGGGCCATGTTGTCATTTTCTACATGCCTACGTTCGCTGGTTCGCTCTCTCCTATTTTAACCGGAAAAGGACCTGCGTTTATAATTTAATTAAATTACGAGTAAGTATAGACACAGGTGTAGCTACCTAATCGAACAGTCAGTCCACGTTTATTGTGTATGCTTTGTTTAGTTGCATTTCTAGACCTAGTTATTAAAGCACATCCCACCGCCCACGACTCACGAGTGTCCAATTATATTATATCATAGGTGTCCACTTTTAGAAAATTTTCTAGGTGATCAAATATGCTTATGACATGTACTGATGCAATGATTAGTTTTCCGTTCTCGGAAGTGGCAAGCGTGCTAATAAGTATAATATTATTATGCTACCGCGATGCCTTCGCCCTTCAAATACTCCTTGAAGAGATATTCAGTTTCTTTCAGTTTTCAGTAAGTCATCTGCAAGTATCAAGATGGCTTTGTTTTGGTATTTTATTGTCATTTTTAACGATGTTTTTTATTGTTTCAGTTCAGAAGAAGCGTAAAGGACATTCTGAAACCTGAACACAATGACCACTTCCTTCTACGGTGGTTAATTGGTAAGTCAATGTTATGTTTATCTTATCCATACTAATATAATTATTATCAGTGCGAAAGTATGTCTGTTTGTTCGTCTAAATTGCCTCTTGAATTGAAGCTCAAACAGATAGACCGATTATTATAAAATTGTGTGTGTAATAGACTGAGGTAGACCGGCCGGTCGTGGAGGGAGTCTCGTGATTGTTAGATCCGGGACGCGTATTGCCAAACTGTATACTGACCCAGACCGGGATTGCTCTGAGTTCGATCGCAGTTTGCCTTTATAGTTGAAGAGCAAACTGTATACCTATTCAGAGCGTGTCTGAATCGAAATACATTTTGCTTTAAAATACTTGAGCAAAATACATACGAGTCCAGACGTCCATACTTTTCGGCGTCTGGTGTAGTATGTAAAAAAAATTCGATGTTACAATACAGGCAAAAAACAAAAATAGTAATTATGACATTTTTCTGTTCTTGATTCATTAATTTATTTGTTTGTTGTTGATTGAAGGAACCCTTTATTATTTTCAGTGAACATCGATTACAAATAGGTACAATTTATTGTGCCAGTCAGTACATCTTTTTTATGAAAAATTAATAAATACTGTCATTGGAAACACTTACTTTTTTTTAACAGCCTGTACCTATAATTGTTACAGTTCAAATTTTTACAGTTCAAATTTTTCAAAATACTTACTCGTACAACGGGTTTTCTTTCGTTATAACCCAAAATAATTCACAATAGGTATGTTTTAGGGAAAGTTGTTCAGTTTCACGGATAGGTATAACAACCACACACAACAACATAACAAAAATATACGGGAAATTATTAAACACATTGTATAGGTAGTTACAGATATTCGCATGTCACAGTTTGCTTTACATACAAGCGAGCAAAGTGCATACCTACTCAGATTGGTCTGAGCTCGTATATACTTTGATCCAATTTTCAATGAGCGCGACGTAGTTCAGTACAGACTATGGGCGTCTGGGTCAGTATACAGTTTGGCAATACGCATCCGGGACATCCCTCCTTTATACGGCTGAAGGCGAACCGCAGGTGGTTTTAGTGTGTGTGTGTATAGACCAGAATATCCTTTACTACATAAAAGTGTCTACTATCCAGTCCAATCTACATATATCTCTAGTTATTAGTAAATCCCGGAAATATGTACAGTTCCTACACAATAAAGTTGCAGGTACTTAAATAGTTGAGGAAATTATATTTGTTTGTTTTAAAGAGGGAAAGGCACGATTTTTAAAACCTATTCATTAATAATAATTATTATATTCGGCTTTTAAAACAACGCTCATTATTCATTTGTTTTTGCGACACATTTTAAATTTTATGGCGTTGGTTTTAACTTTTATTGTTAGTATGGGAGAACATAAATATTTCTGTTACGAGCCATTGTGTGGTAGGTAATTATAGTAGATAATAACTAATACTTAACTAATAAGCTTAAACGTGACAATTTTTATGTTAGAGTAATATAATATTAATAAATAAATTATTTCTGCATTATAAATGTCGCAGCCAACTGGTTTAAATAGCCGATCAATCTAACAGCTAGCCCTTTGACTGAACAACTCCATACAATCACACGGCTACACGTCGTTTAGCCGACTTGTTGACTGCAACGTTCAACACTACAGCTAGACGACGCTTAGCTAACTGGTTAAATGGCAAAATAACTAAGCTGACCATTAGTTTAGTTTTACGAGTATTATTACACAAGCGCAATGATAATAAGCAGAATAAATTGTATTCTAATTTTGAACACAATTGCAATTAATACCTTCGTGATGCGTTTCATAATCCCGTAATTTCTGCTCGAAATTCGAATATTTGTTTAAATTTTGATTCACTCGTATGTGCCCCCATAATTTCTGTCACTTTAATAACACTTGTAACGTATATTTACGAAAAATATCTTAATACAATCACAAAACACCGGCTAGTTGACGACATATTGTAAACAAAATGCACCTAGCGCCGCGGTGGTGAGCGCTGAACTAATTCAATCAAACGGCGGCGACTTGAATCAGCTGTAGTGTTGAACGTTTCGAGCGACTGAAATATTCAATTTAAAAGCTAGCCGTGAGATTGAATGGTGTTTTTCAGTCAAAGGGCTAGCTGTTTGATTGATCGGCTATTTAAACCAGTTGGCTGCGACATAAACATGAGGTCCCAAAAAGAATTCAAACTTATGTAAGATACAAAATATGCGAAAGTGTATGTCAGCACTCAGCTGATCCGATTGGAATGAAATTTTGATCTAGATACTTAGAGTGGGTTGCACGAACTAACTTTGACTTTAACTTTAGCTTTAGCTTAAGCTTTAACTTTGACAAAAGTGTGAAATGTCAAATCTCTGGTTAAAGTTAAATATGGCGTCCTGTCATCTCATACGACCTCTGTCAAATTTTCCGATTAAAGTTAAAGTCAAAGCTAAAGCTAAAGCTAAGGACGCCATATTTGACTTTAACTTTAGCTTTAGCTTTAACCACGCCTCTGGTGCAACGCAGCCTTAAGTTCCCGGAAAGAATATACATAATAATATAATAGGATGCTTTTATCCAGGAAAAATACGGTTTTACGAACTGAGCTACAGTGTTACGGGCAATTCTGTCTGTTACATGTTCACGCTTAAACTGTTGAATCGATTTAGAGAATTTCGGCACCTTGACATATCTCTGTATCTTATTATCTATCTCTGTAGCTGTATAGTAGTAGGTACCTAAAAATAAACAGTAACAAAGGAAGACGTAAGTGGATGAAGTGGCAGGTGACTAATAATTAGAAAAAAATCTTTGTTTTTGTTGAGTAATGACCAGTGCCGTAAATAGCCTTTTTTGTGCCCTGTGCGAGCTTCTATAATAACTGCGCCCTTGTTTTTGGGTTCCGTAGTCAACAAGGAACCCTTATACTTTCAGTCTGTCCGTCTGTCTGTCTGTCTGTCCGCGGTTTTGCTCAGAGACTATATAGGACCTGCAAAGCTGTAATTTAGCATGAATGCACATATAAGTGATGCCGACAAAATGGTACATGAAATCATAAAAAAATATTTTTTATGGTACCTTCCCTACACATCAAGCGGGGATGAATTATTTTTTTTTTCTGTTATTTGGATCAGATAAGAAGTAGACCACGTGATGGATCATAGGTAGGCATTTTTGTGGACTAATTTTTCTGTGAAATATCTAATTTACGGGGGCGAACCCGCGCGGAACGTCTAGTTGAGTAATATTCGATCAACTAAAAAAATGTATTCGGCATAGTATAAAGGAACTTTTCGTTGAAATTCCTTTGAAAGTAACTGAGATAATGTTGTTAGTTATAGTGTAAAACACGCTATAAATAAACTAGCGGTACTACGGAACCCTATATTGCGCGTGGCCCGACACGCACTTGGCCGGTTTTTTAAAGATATTATTGGTACTCAGAGTAATGCTTCCAGGGCCACAGGCCTCCCTGGTCGGGCCATTCTTGCGCCGCCCCCAGAGTCTGCGCCCTGTGCCTGGGCCCTGGGCACCGGTGGCACCGCCCTATTTACGGCACTGGTATTGGACTAATGAGTATAATAATTTAAAATAAAAAAAGTGGATTTTAGGTACTTACAACAATAATTGTCCTTATGGTATAAAATTTTAGTTATAACGTCTTAAGGTGAACGCAGATTTGGCCGCACCGCTGACCGCACGCACCGCAGTCGCCGCATTTCGAATTCCTTATATTATGAAGTTATAGGCAAGCTCGCATACCTACCCGCGCCGCAGTCTTCGCAACTTCTACATTCTTTATATGAAGAATTCGAAATGCGGCGACTGCGGTGCGGTGCGGTGCGGTGCGGTGCGGTGCGGTGCGGCCAAATCTGCGTTCACCTTTATCCACTACATCCACTTACTTCTTTAAATATGGTAAACAAAAGCCGAACCATAACCTACCATGAACAAAGGGTAATTGTTCTTTTCTGACAGCACAGTACTAGCTATTACCATAATACGACGTATTTTCGGTTGTTACCTGACGACCAATTTACAATCGATTAAATTATTACCTAATTACAATTAATCATGATAACAAAACTAAATATTTTAAAAGCGAAAGTTTTTGTAGTAGGTAACTATTATCATATTTGGTGTAAGTATACATATTTTGTTTCAAAACTGCTAAACGTATTAGGATTGGTAGTTTAGGTTCTTCGCATATTTTTTATACCAAAAAGTAGTATCCATATTCCATATAAATAGTAGTATTTATATAATAAACTAGCAACCCGCCCCGGCGTCGCACGGGTATAAAATATATAGCCACTGAAAAAATGATTAAAATTGATAGCCTATGGATCCTTTACGTGGTCTACTTCTTATCTGTGCCAAATAACATAAAAATTGCTCCAGTATTTCGCGAGATAAGCTCTTTCAAATAATTTCCCCCGTTTTTTCAACATTCTCCTATTAGTCTTAGCGTGATAAAGCCTTCCTCAATAAATGGGCTATATATTATAACACTGAAAGAATTTTTCAAATCGGACCTTTCCTGAGATTAGGGCGTTCAAGTTAGCCCTTTCAAATAAATTTCTCCGTTTTTTCCACATTTTACTCTATTTCTTCGCTCTTATTAGTCTTACCGTGATAATATAGCCTTCCTCGATAAATGGGCTATCTAAAACTGAAAGAATCATCAAAATCTGTTGCGTAGTTTTAAATCCCTTTTTTCCCTCATGTCCCCATGAGGGAATAAAGCGACTTTGCTTTATTATAAGTATAGATTTGCATACTAAAATAAATGTATACTAGGAAGAGAGATATTTGTTGCAACTTGCATTAATATTATTATCGTATTCTGCAACGTACAAGTAGGTACAGTAATTTAAAACAAGAATTGTTGTAGTAGCAGAGTTCGTTTATTTATACTTATTTATGATTATTTAAATACTTAAATAAGTTAATATTAAGTAAATAAGTTACAAAAACAAACAAAATAAAATTTATTACATCCACAACCTCAACGAATAATTTTAAATTACTTATATCGTTTTGATCAGGTTTAAAATGAGTTGTTTTTATATTTCTTTGAAAAGGTACTACGGTTAAATAAACGCAACTTTAATTTAATTCAACAGCGATCTCGTTTATGAAACGTGTATGTATTGAGGCCATTTTAACATTGGCATTGAATAAATGCTTCAGAAATATTAATTATTATCTAATCTATAACCAACTTACATGCTTAGTAAGTAAACTACACATAGAGTATGCAAAAGCAAGTAGGTACTCTACTTACATCTGACGTAGAGTTAAGAGTGGTACCAGACGGGCACCTACTACTTTTGGGCAGATATTTGAAACAAACTAGAATCTAACCTACCTAGTAAAGGACTAAACCTAATTAGTAAAGGACTAACGTTTTAATTTTATTACGTTTCAGTTTGTACTTTGTACCAAAAGGCAAAAACATACTCTTAATAAATTGAACATAAAATACATACTTTTAGGATTGAAAGCGAACTTGAAAATTATTTCAGTACTGTCGATTCTGGGTTTTGTGGTGGGATTTTGGACCATCATCTTAGCTAGACATTGTTTTTACAGCACATTTTAAAATGTAGAGCCAAATAAATAATACAGTACACTTGTTTAGATTTCGTTATTTTTAACATAGAGAACTAGATAATCCGCTGAATTTTGTATCACTTCTCTAATATAAACCTTCCCTGGACTTCTACGAATACTTTAAGACTAAAATTAGTCAAATCGGTGCAGCCGTTGTCGAGTTAGAACTATAGAAGTCGAGAGCGACTGTAACAACATTTAAAATGCATTTTATATATATACATTAATTACATTCTACTGCAGTTAACTGTACAAGAGATAAATAATATAAGTAAGAACATTTCCTCATTGTGCTACATAGAGTACTTCAGGTTATTGACCGCTGCGAAACTAGAATACTTAGCTGGAAAATAGACTCTACATTCTACAACCATATTACCACATAAATTATTACCATTAAATCTAGACTAATTTTATATCTGGGTCAATGATATTCTACTTACCTATACAGATCTGTTACGTTCATACTATTTTCCGGCTGAAATCTCTTCCGAACAACATTGACAAATTTGACAGATAAGTGAAACAAAAGATACGGAATGCCATTTGCATAAAAGAGACAGAATAATATAAAAGACGACCCAATTGGGTCATATTTGAATCTGCACAACGCGCGCGATAGTAACATATCTGCTTTGAGTTTTTTATATAATATCATTGATCTGGATGCTAATGTCGCCTAATATATGATAATTTCGTCAAAGATAATAAATGCATGTGTTTTCTTTTTATAACAGTTTTTTTTAATTTTTTTATTTGATATCGGTAGACTTGGCTGGTATGCGATGCATTAACAAATCAACCTAATTTACCTGGATAATATTTTAAATGCTTGCACCTTTCTAACCGACTTTCAAAAAAGTATAGACTCCATGTTTGCCTAATTTCTTATTGTATTATTTTATTTCAGCCAGACAATGGGATGCTGATGCTGCAGAGAAAATGCTGAGAGCTGTGAGTCTATCATCATATTATTATTATTTTGTGAAACTAACTTAAGAGGGCGACTAACCTAAAAAATCAAATATCGTCCTTCTCTCTTCACACTCACGCCCGTCTCCGGTGAAAAAGGACGACGCGGATTCATCGCCAAATTAGTTTTTTCTCAATAACTCTATAATTATTATATATAACATTAAAAAAATCCGCTAGGTCGGTTTTTCAATGATAGAATTTTATACAATGTTTTATAATATTAACTAAGTTTAATGCACGGTTACGGAAATAAATGAGAAATTCGTGAAAATTAGATGCATCTTTGTGATTTTTTTCTATCGAGAAACTTTTAAGATATCGTGTTTTTGCTCAGATTGAATTCTCTGAAATATAATGTAGTATCTAATTTAAGAAAATTAAACATATCGGCGCTTGTTTTCAAGTATAAAAATTAAAAATGAATTATAAAATCGAAAATTTTGGGTTAGCCCCCTTAAGGAAAGAGTTGGGTCTACCAAATTCCATATGAGGTAGATGGGAGAGTCAACTGTGGTAAAATCATTAACCTATTATAATATGATTTTATTTTTTAACTTTATCGCTCATTAATAAGGTTAAGTTTCAAATGGTAAAGCGTATAATATAATGTTGGACGCATAGGCTGGTCAGTGGTCACATATTATGCCTTGTGGCTTTCTCTATCATCCAACTTTGATGCTAAAAAAAACAATAGTTGGTATGCAATTGATTTTTGCAGTCAATGAAGTGGCGCGAAAAATGGGCAGTGGATTCCATCTTAGACTCTTGGCAGCCACCGGAGATGGAGAAATACGTGCCGTGCGGCCAAACGGGCTTCGACAAGGAGGGCTCACCAGGCAAGTTCAGCTCAATATATCGCCCAATGCTATATCTATAGTCTATAGCAGGGGTTCCCAAACTGTGCGCCGCGGCACCCTGGTGCGCCGTGGCCCGTGAGTCGATCCTCTTTCATTATAAGAAACCACAAAAATATTATCATTGAAGGTATTCCGGCTGCATTTTTTGTAGTATAGGGCGCCGTGACAAAGTGATAAATTTGTAACTGCGCCGCGGGCTGAAAAAGATTGGGAACCCCTGGTCTATAGTCTATACCACAGAATAGCGCAGGTACATACATATAATATATATATTATAGGGTTGTCCATAGCTAATAGCTTACAGGTAACATGCCCCAATGGCCTTCAAACTCGCGTGCATCCTGTCGTAAGCTTTAAATAATTGCACCCCCAGGGGTCGAAGAGGATCAAATTTTTATACTCGCTTTTATTATTTTATACTGAATCTATAGATTTTCACTATTAACGTCTAATAAAAACTAGAATCTCTACATTCTTGGAAAAAATATATCGTACCAGTCCAATAATAATATGTTAAGTCGCATCATCATCCCATTGAGATGAGGCTCACCTTTTTTTTTGGGTCGGGAAATGCTATTACGCAACCCCGGCAGCATTGCGGAAGGACCACCGGGGTATGTAGGACTTGCTACGGCCGAAAAGATAGTAAGTGGCCGCAGCTGTACCCACTAAAACCCGACCGTGTTCCTACTACCGCGCAGGACGGAGACACGAGGGTCTATTACATGTCTTCCGTGGCTTCCGTCCGCGCTTGCCTGCTCACCCAAAGCAGGCCCACGCTGTAGGGGTTTCTTGTCGCTCTAGGCCGAACAGAAGATAAGGCTCACCTATAATATTGTTGTTTTAATTGAATTTACCGTTCTTATTCCAGTGGTGATCGTGCCGTTCCTAAGTCTGGACATAGTGGGTTTGCTGCACGCCGCCACCAAGACCGACATGATCCGCATCATCATCAAGGTGCTGGAGACCAACCTCGCCATCGCCAGGAAGCAGGCAGAGACGCATGGACCGGCTGCGTTGAAGGTATGCGTGCTGCACATCACAATCCATATCCATGTCGCAGCCAACTGGTAAAAATAGCCGTTCAATCAAACAGCTCGCCCTTTGACTGAACAACACCATTCAATCTCAGGGCTAGCTTTTTAATTGAATATTTCAGTCGCTCGAAACGTTCAACACTAGGTACAGCTGATTCAAGCCGCCGCCGTTTGATTGAATTAGTTCAGCGCTCAACACCGCGGCGCTAGGTGCATTTTGTTTACAATATGGCGTCAACTAGCCGGTGTTTTGTGATTGTATTAAGATATTTTTCGCAAATATACGTTACAAGTATTATTAAAGTGACAGAAATTATGGAAGCACATACGAGTGAATCAAAATTTAAACAAATATTCGAATTTCGAGGAGAAATTGCGGGATTATGAAATGCATCATCAAATTAGCCCACAAAAAGCCTTAAAGAATTTAGATGATCCATCACGTGGTCTCCTTTTTATTTGTGCCAAATAACATAAAAACTGTCAGTCTGTTAGGAATCAATTTCCTCGATGGTACATTGATTTATGTCTAGTTGTCAACTTGTCTTCCAATAGCGCAAAATATTGATATCACCCTCTATCCCTTGCCTGTTTCATCACGATAGAAAAATGTGCCAGTGAAAGAGACGAGTAGAGATGAGTCAATGTATGAATTTGTAGTTGCGTAGAGTAGAGCATATCAATGGTGATTTTCAATGCCCAACTTTCAAAAATTTATGTTCTCTGGAATTTAAGCAACTTTTATTATTAAAATCAGCTTGCTCTGTTAGAAGGCCGGCAACGCACCTGCAGCTCTTCTGATGTTGCGAGTGTCCATGGGTGACGGTAGTTGCTTTCTATGAGGTGACCCATTTGCTCGTTTGCCCCCTTATTGTATAAAAAAACATCGTTAAGACACCGAAGCACATACAACAAAAATCGTGACAATCATTAAACCCCTTTACCTTGAAAGACGACCTCGCGTCGCTAGCCCACTTTCCACATATTATTAGGCCCTTTATTAGGTTCGTGTTCCGAAGACGACCATTATATTATTTGGAGGCTACACCATTGTACCATCGAAGAAATTGACTCATAGGCAGCTATGAAGCACCAACAACGTTATTATGTCGAATTATGCCGATTCAATGTAAGCATATAAGTCGTGACCTGTCGGCTGGGTTTGACATATTATTCGACCAAGCTATGCAGTAGACCCACCATCTGCTTATTCAGAATCAACTTCTCTGCAGACCTAAAAAGGTCACAAATGCAATTCCTCTCAAATCAATTCAGAATATTAATTGTCAAAACTGTCAAACTGATAAATGCCATATGAATTGTGCGAATTACTAGACATAACATTATGAATTGCAGGCAGAGTGACCATTTTGCGATTTAAAAAAATGAATCATATTATGATCATAAAAATATGATTCTCCAAAGTGGCCATTTTAGATCCGCTGATAGTACAAGCATAATAATCATTAACTGTGGTTTCTACTTTCTATCATAAAAGATAATAACCATGGCAGATATTTCGGCATCATAATTCACAGCTGACATAATACAATCTACTACGCTCACTTCAAAGATTTACCTGTTAATTTCCCCCTAATTTGAATAAACAATCATCACAATCATCGTTTTCGGCGGTGTTTTTTTCAGCCTAACTAATACCAATGTTCCGTTAGCAATCACAAATCACAATAATAACTGCATCTAGTACTTATGTTACTAGATGACCGGGTGAACTTCGTATCACCTTCCTCCTAAACCTTCCCTGGACTTCCACGAACATTTCAAGACTAAAATTATCTAAATTGGTTCATCCGTTCTCGAGCTTATGCGAGACTAACAAAATTTTAAATAAATTTTTATGCAGATTATTTTTAGACTCCACTTTATAAGCATCGCGGGCTTTGCGCGGCGACCGAGTCAAGAAAATCCGTAACGAAAAACGTAAACCTAACACCCCCCACTCGAACCGGCAACAACATCAGAGAAGCGTTTAAGTGCATCTTTCAACGTCGTTTTAGTTCGGTAGACATCTACACGGTGTTAGTGTGTATGCGACTCTGTCTAGACATAATATGCGAATTATAATTACATAAGTTGATAAAAATGCTATACAACAGCTTTACCGCAGTCCCCGAGTGCTAAACTTTTTTTATGCCGATCAGAAACTCATAATACGTGTCCGATATGATCCGATTCCTTGCGGCCGTGACAGCGGCGCTTGACCCAGAAACTGAGCCTGCAATGTTTGACTGGCCTCGCGGTTGCTATATAAGGCTACTGTACCAGACCGATACCTGTTTGTCTGCCAATCCTGCGTGGAAATTTCCTTGCCCTTTCGTTTCATCAACGGTGCTTTCAACATCATTAACTGTTTTAGTTGAAACAGATTTCTGGGTGGAATACGAGGGTGGGATGATAAGTAACTAGCCTAATAGTAGAAAACTTAACTTTTCGTGATAAAATTAATCTGATGTCTGATGGTGCTAGATCAGGCGAATAAGGTGGGTGGGGCAACAAATAATACTTTAATTCATTGATTTTCTTTAATTCTTTTTTGATCGTGCGTAAGCAATCGCGGCAGCAAACGGGCCGATAACTTTTTCATATTTGGTTCCGAACTTAACCTATACCTATAGATTATGTGAGGAACCAAATATGAAAAAGAATACCTATAGATAACTTCAATCGTCTGTCTACTAAAACCATATTCACGACCATTTCCGGAGTTGTGACGCTTTTTGGACATTCGCGGCGGGCTTCATCTTTGACCCATGAACGACCGCGTTTAAACTCAGCCACCCAGTTTTTTACTATGGCATGAGAAGAAGCAGATTCACCCAAAACATTTTTTAATTCGTCACATATATATCTCCCCTTTATCCCCTTCATATGAGGAAACTTTATCGGCGCTCTTTGTTCAATTTTATTCATTTTGAAAACAGTTGACGATTTTTTTTTCAAATGATAAAAAAATAATAAAATTTTCACGCCATCAAATTCAAATTTAGAACACAGGTTTCCAGAGACATTTTTTTTTAATTCGTCCCGGTCGGGACAGGCAAAGGGAGCGTTTTCCAGAGACACGAATTTAATGCCCGCTGTACACTCTCGCCGAGAGCTCTCGGGCGAGAGTCTCGTGCGAGAGCCCCTTGCCCGAGTGCGATCATGTACATTCTCGCTTAGTTCAATCGCAGTTAAGAACTCAGACAAGATGGACGAAAACGACCATTCACCATTCACCATGCATCGAAAGATATCATTGTAATCCAAAGATTTATAATCATATTTAATTTTATTTCTCACAGTTAATGACTGATAATGTCGTTTATTATTGTTATTTTTCTGTTCTACACTGTCCAACGGCGGGACTAGTACTGAAAGACGCGAGAGTGTACAGTAGTGCGCTCGTTTTCCTCGCGAGACCCTTTGTCTCGGGCGCAAAATACCGACAACGGACCGAGAGGGTTCGAGACAGGCGAGACAAGGCGAGCGCACCCATTTACACTCTCGCACTCGGGCCGCTTCGCTGTGTCTCGGCGAGAGTGTACAGCCGGCTTTAAAATCACATACATATTTTTCAATTTTAACTTTTTAAATAACAGAGGCTAGTTACTTCTCATCCCGCCCTCGTACCTCGAATGACGGATACCCACCGAAACCTGTCTGATTGTTAAATGGTCCATTCAGTATCCTGCATTGCAGTCCTGCTGCAGTCCGCCGTGCAGGCCTGCAACACCAATTCACTATCCTGCGTGCAGTCCGCTGGCTTATGCAGGATAGTGAATGGTGTTGCAGGCCTGCACGGCAGACTGCAGCAGGACTGCAATACAGGATAGTGAATGGGGCCTTTTAGTATTCAGCACATAGGAGAGACTTACAAGAAAGTATATTAGGGCATAGAGTAATAAAATGATTAGGGTCGACATAGAGAGCATCAGGCATTTTTGTTCCTAATTTTGGTGTTACAATGACGACAGAAACTTGACTTGAAGATTTCTGGGTGGAATACCTCGGATGACGGATACCCACAGAAACCTCTCAGATTGTTATGCCCGCTGTACACTCTCGCCGAGAGCTCTCGGGCGAGAGCCCCTTGCCCGAATGCGATCATGTACATTCTCGCTTAATTCAATCGCAGTTAAGAACTCAGACAACATGGACGAAAACGACCATTCACCATGCATCGAAAGATATCATTGTAATCCAAAGATTTATAATCATAATTAATTTTATTTCTCACAGAGAATGACTGATAATGGCTGCGTTCCAGATGACGTTAATAACGCTCGCGAAAGTTTAGACCACGAATCAATGACTACGAAAATTTAATCAATCTTTATTCTAATGAAGAATTTAAAAGACCAGGAGAGACGATAACTTAGTATTTTATAGGAAAATATTTGATCTTTCATTTAAAACAATTTCTTTTTAATCAAAATATTTTATTTAATTATATTTAATATATTTCAATTAAAAATATTATGTTTTGCAATGAAATTATATGAAGTTTTTTTGTCGCTACTCGCTCCTGAAAACTTTCCGAATATGGTCTTTGCGATATTGTTACGTTAAAATAAAAAAAAACTAGAACACCCACTTCGACCCATTTTTGTCGTGGGTCGTTTTGAGCGTTGCTTGAGCGAAATTGACGACGTCATGAGTGACGTCATAGCCGCTATCAAAACGACCCCGGTCGCCAAAGGGCATAAACGTACGACAGTATATATTATAAGTCTATGCCAAAGGGAACGGCAGAAGGGGACGTTTTGAGCGTTTTGGTCTAAATTAACGTCATCTGGAACGCAGTCATAGTCGTTTATTATTGTTATTTTTCTGTTCTACACTGTCCAACGGCGGGACTAGTACTGAAAGACGCGAGAGTGTACAGTAGTGGGCTCGTTTTCCTCGTGAGACCCTTTGTCTCGGGCGCAAAATACCGACAACGGACCGAGAGGGTCCGAGACAGGCGAGACGAGGCGAGCGCACCCATTTACACTCTCGCACTCGGGCCGCCTCGCTGTGTCTCGGCGAGAGTGTACAGCCGGCTTTAGTATTCAGCACATAGGAGAGCCGAAAAAAGTATATTAGGGTCGACATAGAGAGCATCAGGCATTTTTGTTCCTAATTTTGGTGTTAAAATGACGACTGAAACTTGACCAACCACAGCTTCAACAACATAATATTTTATCAGTTTACTGCAAATAGAAACCCTAACTTTTGTTGTTGATAAATAAAAGAGATTAATAAAATGAGAGAGAGACAGAGAGAGATCTCTCTCGCACATACATAGCGCGCTTATCGAGTTAATTAATACATAGATAACACAATCAGTACACACAGACGCGTGTACCCAAAAAGATCAAAGTTCAAGTATTATTGCAGTCCACACTTCCATACTAATATAATAAACACGAAAGTGTGTCTGTCTGTCTGTCTGTTACCTCTTCACGCCCAAACCGCTGAACCGATTTTGATGAAATTTGGTATGGGGATACTTTGAGACCCGAGAAAGGGCATAGGATACTTTTTATCCCGGAAAAACGTACGGTTCCCGCTTGATAAACGAGTTCTGGCGCAACGAAGTTGCGGGCGTCACCTAGTATGAAATATTTAATAAACGTTAACCCATCTACGCAACAAGGTTCATTGACTTTGTATAGCGATTATGTTACCTTGGGACTGATCACCTCTCGTAATAATTAATCATATCTTTTCCAATTTATTAGCTATTTATAGCTCGAATATGTTTCCAAATATTTCGTTAATATCTTCACTGGCGGAACAGCTAACAAAATAAACCTTGAGTATTTAGTATAGGCTACTTGACCTATATTCAATTTCATTGAACAAATGCATATTTCTAGTAGAACTTGGCCTAGGAAACCGTATTTCACCCTTATTATCAAATAAAAGCTTATGATTGATAAATAAAGTCGATTTGAAAATATGATTTTATGAAAATAGGAATTGTACTGACGAAAACGCTTTTGCGGTACTTCCGATTGGGATGTGACGTCATCCTCATACTAATTTAATATCTTTTATTTATCGCGCTCGCTATATTATGTAAGTTTATTTGTACATAAATAATAAGAACAAGCATATTATATATTTTCTTCAATAATTCAAATAAAACATCAGTTTTATATAATATATTATCTCCATTTATTGTAGACGGGAAATGAATGGCCAAAACTTTTCTCCAAAAGTTTTCAACATTACAAATGATTTCTAATTTCTTATATAATTATTTTATAATTTTTGGGCACTTTTATACTCGTACATTTAGCACATTAAAAAAAATTCAATAAAGAGAGTTTAAAATACAAAGCGTATGACGTCACACTATGGCGGACAGTGTTTTCGGTGCCATTTAAGAGGCATATTTTTCAATAAACATTTTTATGGGTTTCTACTGTGTAAAATATTAAAATATTAGTTTTTTTTTTGTAAAAATGAATGATTATGAAGCGATTAGCATTAAGAAAAAAATTAGGTCAAGTAGCCTATACGTACATTAACATAATTTATGCTGTCTAGATTAAAAATAACATTTTGATGTTTTACCGACTATCGCACTCCTTGATAGTGTGATAGTATCATATGCAGGACGCCTCCGTGGTCCAGTGGTTCAGAGCTCGGCTCTTGACTCGGAGGTCGTGGGTTCGATTCCCGCGTTGGAAACATGTTATTTCCAAGTTTGATTAGGACAATGCAGGCTGATCACCTGATTGTCTGACAAGTAAGATGATCCATGCGTCGGATGGGCATGTAAAAAGGTCGGTCCTGCGCCTTATCTCTCGCCAGTCGTGTCGGTCTTCCGTCCCACTGGGACGAGAGTAAAAGAAATAGAGAGCGCTCTTGTGTACTGCGCACACACTTGGGCACTATAAAATTACTCCTGCGTAACTGGCCTTGGTTTCAATAAAATCGGCCACCGTCACCGAAATCGGTGTGGGAGTTATTATTATATCCATCATATTATAAGTTTAAAAGTGTGTCTGTCTGTCTGTTTGTTACTTTTTCAGGCCCAAGCCGCTGAACCGTATTTGCTTAAAATTAGGTCGGTATGCAGATATTTTGAATCCCGACTCCCGGGAAAAGACAAAGGATAGGGTATTTTTTGTCCCGGAAAAATGTACGGTTTCCGCGCGGCTTTTATCGCGCAATTTTGGCGCAACAGAGTTCTATACTCAAGTGTCAACTTTTTTTATCCTATGAAATATTCTGTGTAGGGTCAGGTGAAAGTAAATGTAAAAGTTGTGATAGATTGGCTGTTTGTGTCCCTTATAGCATCATTTGTCACGGTGAACGCAAGAGATATGAGAAAGTTTCAACTAGGTGCGTATGATGTATCATAAGTTAGTTGAATGCTCGACCATAACTGCATAATAATGAAAAGAAAAGCCAGCTAGGTAAAAGTTACTCTGGGTTAAAAATCATGTTATTTTTTTCATTTATCGTATCACGTGTGTACCAAAGAAGAACCTGGGTCCTGGGTTAACTTTAACTCGAATTGGCGCAAGTGGAACTTCGGCATGCCGCATGGCGTGTTTAGACAATGCTCGAAAACATGTGCCAGAGAAATGTTCAGATTTTCTCTTGTCAACCTGGAAACCGGTGACAGAGACAGTGGCGGATTATATTGATGCCATAAGCAATCCATGCCTGTGGCCTATCCGTATGTAAGCTAGAATCAGACTTTGAACCTAATTATCTGCTAATTACCATCCTATCCGTATGTAAGCTAGACTCAGTCTTTGAAACTAATTGTAATTACACTCTACTCTACCATGAGTTTATGTTGTTATTTCTTCTTATTTAGAGGTCCAAATTAAACAGTTAATCATTTTATACGTTTATTAATTTGTTAGCGTTACATGCTTCTTGAGAGAAAAATTCTAGACAGTTCAAAGCGGGAAAAAACATTAGCTGTCATCTGTCAAAAACATTCGGAAACTTAACCCAACAATACAATTCGCAACACCCCACCTCGATTGAAACTATTTTCTTACAAATTGTTAATCAATCGCAAAAAAAAAACTTAAAACATTACTACTTAATAACAATACCACTTGATATAAGTGAAAAGAAACAATCTTAAAGTTTTATAACTATGAACTTATACAATATTTAAAGCCTTTTTCATAAAAGATAACCTTTCACAAGACAATGTTTTAGTTAACAAATCTGAGACATTATCATTAGTAGAGATGTACTCCACTGATATCTCCTTCTTAATTATTAAATCTTTTAAGAAATGATTTCTAATATCAATGTGCTTGGCACGCTTACTATTCTCATATGATTTAGATAATTGTATAGCACCTTTATTGTCCATATACAGTATGCACTTTATGTCACTATTTGGTCCACTTATATCACTGTATAGTCCTCTTATATATAGTAAGTCACAAGCACTAGCAGCTGCAGCAATATACTCTGCTTCCACTGTTGACAGTGCCACACATGTCTGTTTTCTGGAAAACCAAGATACTAAGCATCCGTTGTAAAGAGTAACAGATCCAGATACACTCTTCCTGTCAGTGTGGTTTCCAGCCCAGTCAGCATCAGAATAAGTTTCAACATTATTATTTTCTGATTTTTTAAATGTCAATCCTGTATTATAAGTTCCTTTTAAGTACCTTAATGTTCGTTTAGCTTGAGTCCATAAGCTTCTGGTTGGTTTGTCCAAATATTGGCTGAGATATGATACTGGGTATGCTATGTCAGGTCTACTAACCGTTGCTATAAACATCAGTCCTCCAATTAGCTGTCTATATGGAAAGTCTTCATCTATGTTTTCTTCTGCATCATATTGATATTCCTTTAACATTGGAGTAGTTGTACTCTTACAGTCTATCATATTAAACTTTGCAAGCATTTTCTGTATTTGTCCTTTTTGTGTAATTTTCAGAGTGTTCTCTTTCTTTTCAATTTCCATACCCAAAAACAGACTAGGAAATCCAAAATCTTTTATGTGGAATTCCCCTTTTAAATCTTTTATTATCATGTCCATATCTTTGTCATGGCCAGTCAAAATAATATCATCGACATAAATCACCATCCATACATTATATTCTTTGCCATAATATAGACAGAAGTCATGTAGTGATCGTGTAAATCCTTTACTTTCTACAAAGTCATTGAATCTTTGGTTCCAGCATTTTGGACTTTCTCTCAACCTGTACAATCCTCTATTTAGTTTTAAAACTTTTCCTTCTTTTACATAAACCCCTTGAGGAGCTTTTATATATACTTCTGATTCCAATGTACCATTAAGAAATGCGGTTGGTACGTCTAGCTGTTTCATATTGTAATTGTTATGTACTGCGTGTGCTAATAACATTCTTACTGTTAAAATTCTTGCAACAGGAGCATAGTTTTTACCAAAATCTTCTTGTTCTCTCATCTGGAATCCGCGTGCTACTAGTCTAGCTTTTTTCATACCATTATCCTTTGTTTTAAAGATCCATTTTGTGTCAATCGCCTTTTTATTTTCTGGTAAGTTTGTCACCGTCCATGTATTCATTTTTATTAGTGCATCAATTTCTGTTTTGATAGCATCTTTCCATCCTTCATTGACAGCCTCTTCATAGGTTTGTGGTTCTTCTTCATCATTAAGTAAACAGTATGCTTCGACTAGTTCATATTCATCTAAACACTTTGGCTTCTTAATTGTTCTGCCACTTCTGGTTTTTCTTTCTTCTTGGTCTTTACTCACATTTCTTTGCTCATTTTCCATATTATCATCTTCTTTTCTTTCATTATTTTCCTGTTCTTCATTTACTTGATCTTCTTTTCTTTCTTCTTGTTTTTTACTCACTTTTCTTGGGTCATTTTCCATATAATCATTTTCTTTTCTTTCACTGTCTTGATCTTTCTTTTCCATCTGAAATTCTACTTCTTTGTTTTCTCTTGTCCTGGTGTCATATCTTATATTATTTTCATTAAACCTTATATCTCTTGTAATTTGTATTTCATCAGTCTCAGGGTCCCATACTTTATAACCGGTTCTTCCATATCCTACCATTCTTACTTCTTTTGCTCTGGAGTCAAATTTGTCTCTTCTTGGTATGACCGTCATCCAACCTTGACTTCCAAATATTATTAACTTTTTCAAGTTGAATTCTCTTCCAAATATTATAGCCGGTATTTTAAAATGGATTGCCTTTAATGGGCATCTATTTATCAAATATGTCGCAGCCAGAACAGCATGGCCCCATAAGTATCGCGGCAGATTTGACTCATCCAGGATAGTTCTCGCTTTGTCATATATTGTTCTATTCATTCTTTCACTTTTGCCATTCATTTGTGGGCTATATGGCAAGCTGTACTCTATTTTTATTCCCTTTTCTTGACAAAATTTTTTAAATGTATTAGACGAATACTCCCCGCCATTATCACATCGAATTCTTTTTATTCTTATATCCTTTTCAAATTCAATTTCCGTTATGTATTTTATTAGATTGTAGGCAGCTTCTGATTTATTTTTCATTAGATATGTCTGAGTAAAATGCGAGTAATCATCTATAATGGTCTGAAAATACCTGTAGCCTTCTTTTGTGGGAGTTCTAGTCGGTCCTGAAACATCTGAATGAATGAGCTCTCCTATTTTATGAGCTTGTGCATGTTCCACTTTATTAAATGGTAGCCTTGTACTCTTGTTTTTCATACATGTGTCACATGGGTCATTATTATAGGGTAATTTCATAATGGCTAAACCTTTTCTATTTAAATGTCCTAACTTTGAGTGCCACTTATTGTCAACACTATTTGTGTACTCAATATAATGTTCCTGTCTTCGCAGGAATTTTAACACATGTAATTTACCCATTCTTTCTCCATAGTAGGTCTTTGTCTCGGTATGTATTTTTAGTTGGCCCTTTTTGAATACAACTGTGTGTCCTTGTTCTTGTAATTTGTTCACAGATAATAAGTTGTGTGTAAGATGGTCAACTATCAATCCTTCTATTTTCACAGGATTATTTTGACATTCTAACCTTAAAATACCTTTTTTCTTGGCCACTAGTTTATGTCCATTTGCAACTCGAATGTATATGGGCTCCTCTAGTATTTTTATGTCTTCTATTATTTCTTCATGTTCTGATTTTACAAAGTTATGAGTTGCCCCGGAATCGACAACAAACATAATAGAGTTTTCTTCATGTATCTGATTTTGTGCGGATAATGCAATAAATGTTGATTCTTTGCTGTAATTCTCTTGTGCATAGTTTACCGACATCCCTCTTGACGATCTTGTTCTGAAGCTTCGTCCTCTGGACCTCGACCGGCCTCTTCCCCGACTATTCTCTCGATTTTGTATATCATTAAATTTCTCACCATTCTTGCAGTTATAGGATATGTGCCCCTGTTGTCCGCATTTGTAACAGGATAAGAAACTGGACTCCACCTTGTTGAAATGTTGCTTATTCTCTTCACCTTTTAATTTCAACTCTGCATCTAATAATCTTGATTTAATAAATTCTATGTTTAAATCTTTGTTATCGCTCATAGTTTCTAGAGTCGTTATAACTGTATCATATTCGTTAGGCAATGTAAGTAACAAATGGCATATTTTGTCACTTTCATCTATTTTAGCTCCAGTAGCTTCGAGGTCAGCTATCATTGTGTCAAATTTCAGAAAGTGGTCTTGTAATTTGTCTGACGGCACGCACTTTAAAGCTAGTAATCTTTTTCTAAGATATAACTTGTTGAATACGCTTTTTCTTTCGAAAATCTTGTCCAGTTGATGGATCATGTCGGCCGCAGTCGTACATTTCTTGACGTATTCTAAATATCTGTCAGACAAACATTGCACTATAATTGAGCGAGCTTTCGCATCATCTTCCTTTTTAGTTGTCGTTTTCGTTTCCAAAACACCATCTAAGTTTCTTTCTTCAAGTAAAATCTTCTTCTTCTTCTTCTTTTTAATGGCTGACTCGGTGAGTTGCCAGTGTCAGAGTTTTTTTGAAAAGACTTTGCTCTATACTGTAGTGAAGGTCTGGTGAAGTAACAAGGGTACGGTTACAAAAAGAATTGCATATTTACAGGAGTTGATTCACCTAAAATAAAACAAATACAATTGTTAGTAAAGACGTCACAATCTAATATTGTTATCACGAATATATGCACATAAAATTTCAATAAAAGGGGTATTTACATAGGATAAAACCGATTTAAAATTGATAGGGCGGGGAATGGAATTGGGAAGACAGTCATATAAGGACGATTGATTTCTCGGACAAGAAAAGAAGATGTGATCTAAGGTACCCTCATCTAGACCACACTCGCAGAGAGAACGATCCTTGACCCTAATTTTAGCAAGGAACACTGGTGAGCAGCAATGACCAAGTCTAACACGGCAGATTGTTGAGCATGTTGGTTTGCTACACTGTGAATATCTAAAGAACCATGGTCTCACTGGTACACTACTTTGAATATCATGGTAGTGCTTACCTTTGATGGTACTTGAGCTGTCCCATAGTGTATTCCATTTGCTAGAAAGCTGAGATTTTGCAAGTGGAATTAAGTCCTGACAATAGAGTTGGTATTGACTGAGTCCACCTGATGTTATGGCGGCTTTAGCATATGCATCCACACTCTCATTACCAGTAATTCCACTGTGGAAGTAAAATCTTTACTCGAAACTTCCAATTCGAGAACCCGACGCCATCACATAATTTCGGGAACAAACACGTATTTGATGCCATATTTCTTGTTAAACTGATCAACCACGCTCTGCTGTTGTTATTTCTTCTTATTTAGAGGTCCAAATTAAACAGTTAATCATTTTATACGTTTATTAATTTGTTAGCGTTACATGCTTCTTGAGAGAAAAATTCTAGACAGTTCAAAGCGGGAAAAAACATTAGCTGTCATCTGTCAAAAACATTCGGAAACTTAACCCAACAATACAATTCGCAACAGTTTAAAGCTAGTTTTTATCGATACTCGAAAGTCGAAACCGACTACGTAAATTATTAGGTCCATGGGTGTACCAGAATCTGATGGCAAAAAGTGAGAAAATAAATTGACTCTAGTCTCTAGCAATACCGGGGTAATTGAAATAAAACATTTTGATCCTTTTCTTTTAGCAGCTAATCTGTGCATTAAACATGCAAATATAAAAATTTATCCAATGATTTAGGATATTTTTCGAAAATTTGCTGTCAAAAATTGCCATCGGATTCTGGTAGACCTATAGTATGGCAAATTTTACCTCTAGCGGCCACTTGCGGAACTGAAATCGCCATACTAAAAATTTACGTAGTCGGTATCGAGTATCGACAAAAACTATAGCTTTAACTCATGGTAGATACACTGGTGCTCAGACGTGATGTCGTAGACAATTACTCAATTAAAGGCATTTTACCATGTCAAAGGGTTAATTCGTCACTCATCAGAGATGTGATATTATAATCTCGTGTTTTTTAAAACGGGCAATTGGCCCACCACACATTCCCCTGTAACTCCTGTGTCGCCATGATCAACAGTGGTAACCAACCACGAACCCTTTGACCCCTGAAACCTAGTGTCTTGGGACCCGCAACGAAATCAATCAGAAGAAAGATAGGAGGAGTAGGTGATCTTTCTCTTTATACTTATCTTTCCCTAAACTTATCTTTTGTCTCCCAGGTGACAGTGATATTCGACCTGGAAGGCTTCAACATCCGCGAGTTCGCGTGGAAACCGGCCACGCAGCTGGTGTTCTCCTGCCTGCAGATGTACGAGGCCAACTACCCTGAGATACTCAAAGTATGCTACGTTGTTAATGGTAAGTAACGGCCAGAGAGATTTTGGGATGACGTAATTTAAATGATGATTTTGAAGTAAACTTTTTCATTTTTTTTCCTATTGGTAATTGAAAGACCCTCTTTCAATTACCTTATTTTATTTCAATTATCTATTTTTTTAAATAGAAACATCGCTGAAAGAATGACTCTGATAGCTTAAAAATTCACCAAGATATGACGATTCAAACATCTCATAAAATAGACCTGCCCGAAACGCTCCATACAAAGCGCTACGAAAGAATGACGTCACTCTTTCGTAGTTTGTACCCATCGGGAGAGAACTTTGTTGGGTAGCTGTATATTAAATATTGCGTTTAAAGTTGCTTTTAATTGCATCAGTTATCGAATGGTAAACAAATATTAGGAAAGGAGACTGGTCACGGACCATACAAAATTTACCCATGGCCGACACGCTGGAAACATATCCTATTGTTTTCGTTATAATAAGAGCATCCAGGATATGTAATTTTTATATTCAATATCAGTGGCTAACATGTTATTTTATTGCTTTCTTTTTTTCTTCAGGCGCAGTATGAAAAGTGAAAATATTAAGTAATTTTATTCAATATCATTGGCTAACATGTAAAAAATGCTAAGAAATGTAATTAAAAACTATTTTCAAATTCGACTACTCCAGAATAAAACATATTTTTTCAATTTAAGTTAGGTAGGTACCCTAACGCACGGTGGATGTTGCTGTGAAGCAAACGCCGCTAACTGGGCCGCTGCAGTTTCGCCCCTGGCGGGTCCGGCGGCCCAGCAACATGCGGAGGAGGAGGCACCGGTGGGTTTTAGTGGGTAAACCCGGGTGCTCACCGCAGCACCTGGGGAGTCCCACATATTCCGGTGGCCTTTCCCCCGGGCTGTCGGGAATGCGTAACGCATTTCCCATCGTCTCGCATTTCTCATCCCATTTCTAAACAAGTGAATAAACGTATTATTAAGAATTACTATTCTACTCACCAATCCCTGATAACTTGATGCTAGTTAAGTAGGACCATCAACCTCGGCAGTATGTTGCCGCATATTTCGCGCGAGATACAGTTTTCATGTTCATTAGCTAAAGAAAACTTATGTAGACCTATCTTAAATAGGTAAAAACTTAAATAGGTTTATCTCGCCCTCAGTGTTTTATCACGCGTGATAAGATATAACATGCTGCAGAGACCGGATGATGAGTGATGACAATGACAATGAACATACTTGTAGACAATGGACATACTTGTAGAAGGTAGTGAAAAAAAAACCTTTTTTTAATGTAGGTACCTAGGCCCTAGGGTAAACAAAAGAATATATTTTATATTTATTATGATTTTGTGTTTTTCTTTTAAGAGACGGTATAAAATAGTATATTTCTATGTGTTAGCCACTAATATTGAACATGCAAATAACGATTCTTATTATTCATATTAGCACTTTCCATACTGCGCCTGAAGAAAAAGGAAAGCAATAAAATAACATGTTAGCTACTGATATTGAATATAAAAATTACATATCCTGGATACCCTTATTATAACGAAAACGATGGGATATGCCTCGGGCCTGTCGGGCCTGGGTCACAAATGACCCGTCGCCTTTAATTGAAAAAAAAATCTACTTGATTATCCAACTTTGAAGGCGCATAACAAAAAAAAATACAAATGTTATCAAGCTGAAATTTTGGAAACACATATTTTTTACCGTGATCAACAAAATTAGCTAATCTTTGACCTTGTCATCATCCCTATTACAAGGTACTTTATTATTAGGTAGTTAAGGTAAGGCTACGATTATTCTAAAAAAATAATCAAATCTCAGGTGAAAATTAAGTGTTTGATGCATACCTACCAAAATTTTGTACATATTTTTATAAGAGCGTTAATGAGATCGCAAGATCAAAAGATCAGCAACAAAACATCCAGCTGTAGGACGATAGGCGTCTGACTTTGGTCTTAAAGGTATAATAACTACATGGTGATGGAAGTTTCATAGTATTATCTTAAAGATAAACAATTACGTAACTAGCTACGGTAGTTATCTTCAATGCCCAGCAATAAAACTGAGGTGCTAAAACATCTGACATTAAAAAGCTTTTATGGCGTTCAAGTTGTTCTTTACAAAGACAAGAAAACACGCCCTGCCTTGAGACAAAACTTGTTTACAAATAACTTTTAAAGCTAGTATGTTAATTAGCATGGGCGTACCGAGGACCGAGGGGGGGGGGGGGGGGGAGGGGGCAGCCCCCTGGAAGCTAAAATAAACGTCAATTTTCCTGGAAAGTGGGAATTCAAAACGTGTTACTCTGCGTAAAATGAAGTGTTGAAAAATAATCTTTTAAGGTCAGACCAGTTCGGAAAGACTGATTTTTAAGCTTCCAGACCATGCTGCCCCCCTAGCTGAAATCCTGGGTACGCCCATGTTCATTAGTATTCGTTCACCATGAGTTGTAAATTAAAAAAAACCTGTAGTGTAGATTGTAACAATTAACAATTACAGACTGATTAACAATAATTAATGAACTAACACTAGGTATGTCGCGGGTTCAGTACGATGGTGATGGTGACCTAGTCTGGTCGCTGGAAATAATGAAGGTAGCTTGCTGATAGATGAGTGGATGAGTGGATGAATTGAATGTCTTGTGTGATGTGTTTATGATTTGTACCATGGCAAACGAAATACATACCTTTCCTTTAAAGAGTTGAATAGGTATAATAATATATTATAAGTCTATGTATAATATAGACTATAGAATAGAAAAAGCATTTTTTGGAACTAAAAAACTAAACTTAAAATTAAACATGCCGAATGGGGATTGTCCATTTTTTTTTAATTTTGCTCATTACAAAAACATTTCGAGGAATAAGGTCAGTGATCGTTTTTCTGTATATAAACGAAAAAAATATCCATTAGTTACTTTATATTTTTGAACAAATATGTTTAACCTTAGTTTGACCTTCAATGGCGTTAAATTAGCAATAAATTCGACCAACATTACGTTTCGAACTTTTGGTAAGCTTTTCTTATCAGCTTTCACATAATGAGAACTTGTATTTGACGAACCAGCCATTATAAATAAGATTCAAAGGAAAAAAAACATTCTGCAGAGGTCAATTGGCCGCCGATGATGACGTCAGAGCGAAACTTTAAAAATTTATTGAGAAAAAACTAGCCAATGAATTTCAAAATTATTGAATTTATATTCTTAAAATACCCTATTTTAACGAAAAAAAATATAAAAAGTACATGTGATTTTTTTTGGACAATGCCCATTACGGCTTTGTAGGCCATAGTCTCTGAGCAAAACCGCAGACAGATAGACGGACGGCCAGACCGAAACTATAAGGGTTCCTTGTTGACTATGGAACCGGAACACAATGCAGAATCTGAAAGAAACCAGTTCTTACAAGACAACCTTCTATACACATGACACTTCTTCACATATACTCACAGTACAGCAAACTAAAAACCTTTAAAATTTTCCAGCGCCAGCGGTGTTCTCCCTCGCGTTCGCGATCGTCAAGAAGTTCATACGAGAGCAGACGATAGAGAAGATCCAGATCTACGGGACTGACGCGCGCAAGTGGCAGGCGAAGGTGCTGAGCAAAGTTGACAAGGACCAGTTGCCGGTCTACTATGGTGGGACATTGATAGATGAGACAGGAGACCCGAGGTGTCCGAGTATTGTGAGTGATGAGTTTTGTTATCTGTATTGACACTATATCCTAAACCCTCCTTTTTAAGCGTCTACATCATACATGTATGCCACCGGATCGGGAACTAACCGATTTACCGGGAAGAACCGGCAAGTTAAGGCATAAAGAATATCAAGCATAATATTTTTAAATAGCATGTAAATATCGGTTAAATGCAAGTCAACAAGTTTAGTTGGCTTCGTCAGTCTTCACTTTAGCATGTGCTCTTCGACATCAAGCTCAGCACAACTATTAGGCTTTCCATATCAGTTTTTGACTGGAAAACAAAATACTGTCCAGCATTTTATTTTATTGGGTGAAAATATAATCAATCAATCAAGAAGCAAAAGTCACCCCACATAAAGAAACTCAACCAGTAACCACATTTCAACACATTTTCAGATCAACCTCGGCGGCAAAGTGCCGAAATCCCTGTACCTGAAGAATATTCAGCAGGAGAGCGAGAAGGAGTACACCCACGCCACCGTCAAGACCGGGGACAAGCTGGTGGTAGACCTGCTGTGTGGGGACGGCGAGAGCGCGCTACAGTGAGTACCTACCCACCTTTTACCTTTAGTACTAAGAATGTAGCAGTGGGGGAATATGCGTGGTGGCCGCAAAGGAAGGCCGAGCGAGGTGGTATGCTCGGATAGGCCGAAGCCTACGTGAAGCATTTCAGTTGTCGTATATATACCGCATCCTTTATTAGTAAGAATGTAGCAGTGGGGGAATATGCGTGGAGGCCGCACAGGAAGATCTTCCGACCGAGCGAGGTTAGAGCCCACGTGATGCATTTCAGCTGCTATCGTATACATAATTATAATATACTGACGCACTTAGAAAACTTCGATAGCGCGATGAAGGAATGTGGCGCTAATTGTGGTAGTAACTTCAGCATCAGCAGTTATTTGTTTTTACAAAATGTTAAAGGCGAATCTCGTTAGACTGAAAGATAATTTTGCCTTAGTTTTTTTTCTATACCGCCGCGCTGTCTCAATAGCAAAAATAATTTTTTCTCACTTTTTGCCATCAGATCCTAGTAGACGGTAGACCAGCTATAACAAATATTACATTCCAGATGGGACGTCGGCATAGACAGTCACGACATCAAGTTTGTGATCAAGAAGCGAGAGCAGAGTGGGGCTGAGAGCGTCATCTACGGCCCCGTGAAGCTGCAGGAGGGACCGGCGGAAATCGGCGTGCTGCCGGTCACTGGACCCGCTACTAGTGAGTAACGGCCTTAGGCCTTGCAGACTAGGGCTATGGCAAGTTCGTGATCAAGAAGCGAGAGCAGAGTGGGGCTGAGAGCGTCATCTACGGCCCCGTGAAGCTGCAGGAGGGACCGGCGGAAATCGGCGTGCTGCCGGTCACTGGACCCGCTACTAGTGAGTAACGGCCTTAGGCCTTGCAGACTAGGGCTATGGCAAGTTCGTGATCAAGAAGCGAGAGCAGAGTGGGGCTGAGAGCGTCATCTACGGCCCCGTGAAGCTGCAGGAGGGACCGGCGGAAATCGGCGTGCTGCCGGTCACTGGACCCGCTACTAGTGAGTAACGGCCTTAGGCCTTGCAGACTAGGGCTATGGCAAGTTCGTGATCAAGAAGCGAGAGCAGAGTGGGGCTGAGAGCGTCATCTACGGCCCCGTGAAGCTGCAGGAGGGACCGGCGGAAATCGGCGTGCTGCCGGTCACTGGACCCGCTACTAGTGAGTAACGGCCTTAGGCCTTGCAGACTAGGGCTATGGCAAGTTCGTGATCAAGAAGCGGGAGCAGAGTGGGGCTGAGAGCGTCATCTACGGCCCCGTGAAGCTGCAGGAGGGACCGGCGGAAATCGGCGTGCTGCCGGTCACTGGACCCGCTACTAGTGAGTAACGGCCTTAGGCCTTGCAGACTAGGGCTATGGCAAGTTCGTGATCAAGAAGCGGGAGCAGAGTGGGGCTGAGAGCGTCATCTACGGCCCCGTGAAGCTGCAGGAGGGACCGGCGGAAATCGGCGTGCTGCCGGTCACTGGACCCGCTACTAGTGAGTAACGGCCTTAGGCCTTGCAGACTAGGGCTATGGCAAGTTCGTGATCAAGAAGCGGGAGCAGAGTGGGGTATGGCTAACCTTCCTGACAAATTTTGATATATTGATCCTTGTTAAAAATAAAAATACACGTATTTTTTCTTTTATAATCACTCACTACTCAGTACTAAAATGTTGAGAAATACCTTCCGAAAGTTATCCTAAAAAATACTACAAATTTTGGACACGACGCGTCGCCCGCGGGCCGCGCGTGACGTGCCCCCGCGCCCGCGCCTCCCCCCGCGTCACGACTCACCCCCGCTTATTTCCCCGCTCCGTGAGTGATTGACGACCGTTGTGCAACGATTTTAAATGGGATAAAACGTATCATTAAAAAAATATGCCGCGTGTGAACAGTTTTTCAAGCCAGGCCAAACTGTTCACACGCGGCATATACTAAGCCAATACTGGCTGCCAGTCTTATTGGCAGCCAGTACTGGCTCTGTGAAAACTATACTTAAGTGCGGCTGTTAATCATAACAATATTATAATACTCCTTTGTCACATTTATATCAAAAGTTAAATGGATAAACACCGTTAAAATCCAAGAGTCCTTACCTAATTTTGTTTTTTTTTTCAGTATCTGTGATATTCGACAACAAGAGTTCTTACTTGAGGAGTAAGAAGATTTATTATGATGTGGCCGTGACCGCCAACCTCACAGAGCTGGCCACAGACACACCGGAAGACAACACTGCACTGTGATAATAATATAGTTGTAAGAGTAACTTATGTACACTTGACGATCTATACAGGTGTAACAAAACTGAGTGGTAATACTTTAGGGTGTGTATGGGTCCCCTATATAGTTCCCTGTGAAAGTTGCGGCGCTGAAAGAGTAATATTTTTTTACCCGTGTATGGAAATTGGCGCTTGCTCATACAAATCACAAAAAAAAGGTTTTTGTCACAGTGAACTCTAAGATATTATCACTAGTTTTGTTACAATAATATACTTCAATGTGTGCTCGAGGAAACAAGGACTTATCAGTCTGAAGCTATCATGGCGATCATAATTTTTATGGTAATAGTAATAGTAGAAATATAGTTCATAAATAATATTTAAAAAATAGGTTATCTTATATATTATTGTGTTTTTTAGGGTTCCGTAGTCAACAAGGAACCCTTATAGTTTCGGTCTGTCCGTCCGTCTGTCTGTATGTCTGTCCGTCCGCGGTTTTACTCAGAGACTATAAGACCTACAAAGCTGTAATTTGGCATGAATACACATATTATAATGGCAACAATATGGTACATGAAATCGTAAAAAAATAATTTTTTTATGGTACCTCCCCTACACATCAAGCGGGGATGAATTTTTTTTTCGCGCCCACCCCATCGTGTGGGGTGTCGTTGAATAGGTTTTTTAAAAATATTGCGAGTATTCATAGATCATTTTCCGATTTAGGGATCCCTTTGTGAAATATTAAGTTTTAAAGTGGAAAAAATCGTTAGAGTCCAGTGTCCCCCCTTTCTACCAGCTAAACGGTTGGTTCTGGAAATGTGAAAAAAATCACTGGAGTAGGAAATATGGCTGAATTTAAAAGGAAAACTATCACGGCTAAGAAGACTTCATAAGTTATTGAGTAATAGTCGATTAACTAAAAAAAATGTATTCGGCGAAGTATAAAGGACCTTTTCGTTCAAATTCCTTTGAAAGTAACTGAGATGATGTTGTTAGTAGTGTAAAACACGCTTTAAATGCACGTTCATTGACCATAAAAATTATCAAAAACTCATCTACTACGGAACCCTATATTGCGCGTGGCCCGACACGCACTTGGCCGGTTTTTTCTGTAAGTTGACAACATTAGCAAATGTATGTAGATTGTACTCACGATTGAAAACGCACAATAATATGGGAGTTCAAAAAATGTAAAGACTGAGTACAGATTTTTTAAGAACAAATTCATTCTTTAGAATTTTAATTTATTCTTACTGTGTAAAATAAGTAATGAAAAGGGTAAGTTATTTTTTTAACTTACTTTACGAGGTTGTTTGTTATGAATGAAGTGACATCTGTGATATCAAAGTATTTGGTTTTCGACTCACATGTATTCTGCTTATAACAGTGGCGTAGCTAGGTAACCAAGGGCCCTGGGGCAAATTGAAAAATGAGGCCCCACTGCTAGTGGCGAGAGCGGCGTTGCCAATTTTCGAATTGGCAACGCCGCTCTCGCACCCTTGCATTTTTTCGGTACCGAAATGATTTCGGTTGAGGTACCGATAAAATAAAGAGATATATTGGTACCGTAAAAATAAAGGTATATTTCGTTATTTTGCGGTACCGCAATGGTGAAGTTCAACCGTTTTGACTCAACCTTTAAATCATAGCAATACCGTAATTTTATACCGGTATATACTCTTTATAACGGTACCGCTTTCAGTCCCTGCTCTCCAGTACTTTAACTGCGCATTCAATTAAATAATAAAGATATAAATAATTTCTAATAGTAACTTGGGTTTTAGGTGAAATATTATAATTATTGTATGTAGTTGTATTCTTAACTTTCTCTTATTAGTTTCAATAAAACTTAAGTTGTTTGTTTGAAAATAAATTGTTCCTAAATTTTAATTCCTATATTATTAAGTTATGTTCCTCACCTTTAATTTCAATTTCATAATATATTGTGGATAAATTAATTTAATAAATTCAGTACAAATTTGTACAAATAGTGAGTCCAAAATAAAATACAACTGGATGTAGGTCTAGTTATAAATTCATGTTTTATTTTAGTAAAATGGATGGCAGATAAAGTTTTAACTCTTAAGAAAAAATATAATTTTATAGTTACAAAATTACATCCTATAACCTTTATGTATGTATTTGTTATATTTTAATAAGGAGCAAATATTCGATAACATGACATTTATGTACTTAGGTTTTGATGGTGTTGTTATTTGTAAATATGTAATGTTTTGTAAAAATTATTTGTATTAAATTGTAATGATTAGACAAGAGTGTTTACTTTAAAACCTCAATCCTACCTACATAAGCACATTCCGGATAAATAATAACAATGAGTGTACTAAAAGGACAAAGTTGTTAAAAACGTTTATTACAGTGATTAAAAATATTTACATCTTACGAAAACCTTATCAAAAATTAACTAATAATGATAAGGTTGATAGATTTAAATGTATATTTGTTAAGAACATACATTTTGGATTATATCTTCAGGATTAAATAGGTTTCTTTACTCGTCTTCCTCAAATATCATTTGCAACAGTTCCGCATCAGCACACTGTGTACCTTCGAGCCTCTGAACGCCTTTCCATTTAATAATAGTCGGGATAACCATCAGTCTTGATCTGTAGTCAGTTCTGAACAAGCAATGGACACTTTTCCATCTGAAAACAACATCATTTTATACCCTACACCAGCTAAATATTTATTCTATTTTCTGGTGGCGGGACTATTTTGTCTACCCATTCCTGCTTTGCAACATTATTGGTATCTTGGTTCACACATGTGGGCCAAATGCCAATATTTTGGTGCTCATATGAAACAGACTCGTAGCTTTAAGTCAATGACTACATTTCTCAATTTGAAGACGAAATTTAAAACATGTTTTTATTAAAAATATCCATACAAAGTAAATTTTAGGTGGATTTATACAATTTAATCAATATTTAGAAAAAATTAGGCCACTAGATATTTCAAATTTTCTGATTTCTGATGCAGATTTGTTACTTTTGAGCAAATCATTTGATGGATAAACATGATAATGAAGTTTTATATTGATAACAAATATCTATGTGGGGATTACCACAATCACACATGGACAATGATAAACAGAAAGTTAACACTCAAAACTATTACATGACTGCAGATAGCTATGAAATTATGTTTCTAACCTACTTTTTTTATAAAATAGTTTAAATAATCACTTACGCATCTCTTACACCAACATCTACTGACACAAAAGTAACTGGCTTCTTGTATTCGTTAAGAAATGCTTTTACCACTGGTTCAGCTAAAAAGTATGAATATTGTTAGAATTTAAAAATACAAAATCGTATAGGTACACTTTGAAGTTATGCTCAAAATCGTATATAAAATCGTATAGGTACACAGCTGTTAGCTAGGTACACTTTAAGAGGCGTATTTGTAGACTGAAGTATAAACATAGCATCCAACATCTAACAATCAATTTTATTACAACACAGTCAATGAGACAAACCAATTGAATCAGTTTACGCCTTACCTACAACACAATCAGGACACCAGCTATCACCGTTAGGCAGTTTAGTGCCAGTAAAGTAGAAAAACACTGGTAAATCGTAATTTGTATTTTCGAGATCATTTGTGTAATGATCAAACTCTTCAAATCCCTTCAAATTTACGTAAGTAACCATTTTTCTTCTTAAAACTCGTAAAATATAACTTTAGCTTTTCTTTCGTATCACGTAAAATAGCTTAATTTTTATTTTTAATCGTAATTGTATAAGATATTTTATGAGAATAAAAACGCCGACAAAATAATATTATGATGACAGCAGACAGATGACAATTGAGAATTTGACAAGACAAATGACATTTAATTTTTTGACAGATGACACTGACTACGATTTTGACGTGACGTTTCTTCATTTTCTTCTATTTTTTTAAACATAAACCTTATGCCCGCTGTACACTCTCGCCGAGAGCTCTCGGGCACAATAGACATAACTACCAGTATTTCGACTGCAAAGAAATGGACAGGTTTCAATATCTGTCAAATTCGTCGGGTTTGGGGGTGATAAGTTAGAGACTGGCGCGCTGGCTGGTATAATTTATTTTTAAAAATAAGATTTTGAAATTGAATTCTGACAGTTTTCTTTGCATGTGCCAAAATATAAACAACAACTAAATTTGTAGGTAACGACCCTAGCGACGACTTTTGTCATAATACGTCAAACTTAAATTTTTTTACTTCAGTTCTAAGTCGGTATATCTACTCTGTCTCGGGCGAGAGTCTCGTGCGAGAGCCCCTTGCCCGAATGCGATCATGTATAGGTCTACCAGAATCTGATGGCAATTTTTGACAGCAATTTTTAAAAAAATATCCTTGATCATTGGATAATTTTTTATATTTGCATGCTTCACACACAAAATAAGCCGCTAAAGGAATAAAAAAGGATGAAAATGTTTTATTCCTATTACCCCGGCTTTGCTAGAGTCAATATAATATTTTCTCACTTTTTGCCATCAGATTCTGGTACACCTATACATTCTCGCAATCAATCACAGTTAAGAACTCAGAGAAGATGGACGAAAACGACCATTCACCATTCACCATGCATCGAAAGATATCATTGTAATCCAAAGATTTATAATCATATTTAATTTTATTTGGCAAAATCTACTTTCAGTTAAAGACGTCTTTCA
Source organism: Polyommatus icarus (assembly GCA_937595015.1). Taxonomy (NCBI): domain Eukaryota; kingdom Metazoa; phylum Arthropoda; class Insecta; order Lepidoptera; family Lycaenidae; genus Polyommatus; species Polyommatus icarus. Next base: position 17,775,169 of record OW569332.1, read on the forward strand.
GTACTAGTCCCGCCGTTGGACAGTGTAGACAGTAGAACAGAAAAATAACAATAATAAACGTCATTAACAGTCATTATCTGTGAGAAATAAAATTAAATATGATTATAAATCTTTGGATTACAATGATATCTTTTGATGCATGGTGAATGGTGAATGGTCGTTTTCGTCCATCTTGTCTGAGTTCTTAACTGCGATTGAACTAAGCGAGAATGTACATGATCGCACTCGGGCAAGGGGCTCTCGCACGAGACTCTCGCCCGAGAGCTCTCGGCGAGAGTGTACAGCGGGCATAATATCTTCCACACATGGACGTCAAAATATACCAAACTTTTACTTGATTTTCTTTACTTGCCTATTTGATTCCTTTGATGTGCGTCAAAAACCGACAAAGCTACGGAATACGGATACGTGTATATTTTGGTATTGGTCATATTTGTCAAATAGGCAAATAAGGCCAATATTTGTCAAACATACCCTCTACACAATATGGTGATTGTTTGGCAATTGTTTGGCGAATACATTAAATACGCAAATACAAATAGCCATGTCACAATAGACATAACTACGTGAAGTGCCTCCATAATAAATCATAAAAGAAACTTATAAGGCATGGACCAATAGACCAAATAATATAGTTGTAATCTGTGCTATGGACAAGAATAATGACTTTGGCATGTGTCTGTGACATGTAAAAATTTTTAAATTTAAAAAAAAAATATAACGGTCAACAGTTGAATGGACGGAAAATAAACAGAAATAAAACTTGGATTTTTGGAATGTTTGGTGGATTTGTTTTGGAGGATTTGTTTTTGTTATTATTTTACGAGAATTGTGATTTTGTTTCAACTAGTTAACATGGAGGAGACGGCCAGTACAAAATCCTTCATGCAGCCGAAAACGATAGCCGAGTTGTTGCCAAGTTTGAGTGGTAATTATAATGTTGTGATTTTTGTGTTATTTAGTTCTGTACAGTCATGATTAGTTAATAGTTATCGTTACAATTTAATATAATTATATAAAAACCGTTTTAACTGGAATTTGTATGGGTTATACCAAATCTATTTTATGTTATCTTACAGGCATTCTATCTAAAGATGCCATGCAAACACTCACTGCAAAGAAGGCACCTCGACCAACTATGGCTATCACTAGGACTACAGAGAAAGCCGTAGTGAGACCTTTAACTATAGCAGAGATGAGAGCTGACCTTATAGGTGAGTCAGTGTATGTTTATACATAGATACCTATATATTACTAAATTTATATTTTAGTAGGTAATCGTAATGAATATCATGTAAGAGTTACTAGTTATAAACGCTAGGACTACCAATCTACAACCCGCCTAAGAGCATTTATAATTAATAATACTTATTTATTGTGCGTTGTGACTCGACTGCTTTCATTAATTACTTCACCAAATCAGTAATTTTGATTGGGTGGTACATTAATTTCATATTTTTAATTTCAGCATTAAAAGTGAAGCAACCTAAAATGTTGGCTAAGCCAGAAAATTCTACTAAGAAAAGAAATTGGAACTCTTCGGTGAAAATAGACTGTAAAACAAAAAGTTGTACCGGTGTGGGACAGCTAAAAGAAAATCCAGTCAGAAAAACTTTAAATTTTCAAGCTAAGGTAGTTTAATGATAATTAAATTCTATTTTATTATCATTATTGTGAATTTTTGTGATGGTTTTGCCTCCTAAAATGTTTACATTCATCATATGTATGCAACATTGTGAAAAATATAAACTAATCAGTTTTTTTGTTTAGGCCACACCCAAGTCACGGCAGACCATGATCAGTCATGTATCTGAAACAGTAAGGTTTCAAAAACCAGAAGCAAGACCAAAGAAAGCTGCTGTTACACAATGTGAGTAAACTTTATTTATTTTCTTTGAGAACTCTTAACTCTGGAACGAACTGTCACCAGCAGTATTTCCGGACCTATACAACCTGCAAACCTTCAAGAAAAGAGCCCTTAAAAGGCCGGCAACTCACCTGCAGCTCTTCTGATGTTGTGAGTGTCCATGGGCGACGGTAGTTGCTTACCATCAGGTGACCCGTTTGCTCGTTTGCCCCCTTATTTCATAAAAAACTAAAGAACTAGAACCAAAAATATTGTAGCGAAAAATGATAAAATAATAGATGAACTAAAACCCAACTAAACAATGTAGAAGTATCAATTTCTGTAATAGTACTAACTATATACAATAGACTAACTGTATAATATTCTTTTCTTTTTTACAATTTTTAGATAATAATATTATTTTAAAAAATCTGTCATACTTATTTCAGCAAACCATGCAAGGATAAGTGGAATATACCAAATTCAAGAGACTCCTATACTAAACAATAAAATGATCAAAAACAGAATGAGTATTGCAAACAAAGAAAATAATTTTAACAGGATGAACCAGAAAGTTAATGGAAAAAAAGATGATGGAACTCCAAAAACTTTTATACAAAAGAAAATTATGAAAGCTTTTACACCACAAACTAATGTATCTTTCAAATCAAATGATGACAGTTTTCTACTAAAAGAGGCAGAAATCAATAAAATTGAGGAAAAGTCCACGGCACGGCAAGTCGCAGAAGAAAGAATATTGGAAAATATAGCGGAGGTTTCACCACTCGTCTCAACACCTTTCAAAGAGTACAGAAATTTACAACAGTTCTTTAATAATTCAAATGAAAATGAAATGGATAATTCAAAAATTTACAATGACAATACAATAATGTCATTTGATAACATATCAAAGGAAAATAAAAGGGATGAAAGCGTGATTGTCTCCCTATGCGACTTACTAAATAAAGCTTCTGTGAACGAAACTCAGAAGAAAACTGATTCAATTAATACAGAGTTAAATGACTTGCTGGAATTTGAAAAACAGACTCAAGAAAGCATTAAAATGATAGACAGCGGCATAACAATGTTGATAAACGTAAAGGAATCACACATGAAGTCACTAGTGCATGTACAAAGATTAATTAATGAAAAGAAGAACAACAATGTTGATGTTGTAGAAATAAAGATTGACAGTAAAAAAATTGAAGATATGGATAAAACTTTGGTTGAAGTAAATCAGAACTCAGATACGATGAATCAAGAGAGATTGAGTTCAGAAATGAGTCCCGTTTGTCGACCATCTGTTATCAAAATGAAGTCACCATCATACAAAATACCGAAAAAGAATCTGTGTATGAGAAAAAAAGTTTTTCATAAGTCAATGCCGAATGTTGCAAGTAAGACTCCTACTAAGGAAGCAGACAAGGCGTTAGACATGTATTTGCAGATGAAACAAAACATGAACTTCCTAAACACCCCAGTAGTCAAGCACCGAGCACTGGAGCAGGCCGATACTCCAGCGATAACCTCACATAATTTACAGAAACAACTAGACAAACTTTTCAACTGTAGCTAAGATTCAAAGACTTGTGTGGGTTTATAGTGTATTTTGATTATATAGTAATAGTATATTTTTAGGGGTAAATTTTTTCTCTATATAATATAAATATTTGAATATTTTATTAATATTGATAAATTTAATAAATTAAAGTATAATTTAGGTATAGTTCTCTGTTTATTTATAGTACATGTCCAATAATATTGCTATAAAATTTCTATAAAACAAGGAAAAGCCAAACTTAAAAATATTTTATGATCCCATTCGTAACGGTAATTCGTAACGCCCTGATTCACTTTGATTAGTGACTAACTAATCAGGAGAAAGTAAGGCCTGGTTTACACATATTAAGTTGATAAGTACCTAGTTAACTAAATTTTAACTTAATTTTAAGTTGTTAATTGCATGTAATCACAAAATTTAGTAGCAAGTAGCGAGTTAAAATTTAGTAAGTACTAAACTAGGTGATAATTAGAATTTAGTTACTTATCTACTTAATACGTGTAAACCGACCATTAGTGTGGACAGCGACTGATTTGTGTCGAACTCGAACGAAATGTACAGTCGGGGAAATGAGTTGTTTAGCAGATATGTACAGTCGGGGAAATGAGTTGTTTAGCAGAAATGTACAGTCGGGGAAATTGTGCTAAGCAGAAATGTACAGTCGGGGAAATGAGTTGTTTAGCAGAAATGTACAGTCGGGGAAATGAGTTGTTTAGCAGAAATGTACAGTCGGGAAATGAGTTGTTTAGCAGAAATGTACAGTCGGGGAAATAAGTTGTTTAGCAGAAATGTACAGTCGGGAAAATGAGTTGTTTAGCAGAAATGTACAGTCGGGGAAATGAGTTGTTAAGCAGAAATGTACAGCCGGGTAAAATTGTGCTAAGCAGAAATGTACAGTCGGGGAAATGAGTTGTTTAGCAGAAATGTACAGTCAGTTAAATGAGTTGTTTATCAGAAATGTACAGTCGAGGAAATGAGTTGTTTAGCAGAAATGTACAGTCGGGGAAATGAGTTGTTTAGCAGAAATGTACAGTCGGGGAAATGAGTTGTTTAGCAGAAATGTACAGTCGGGGAAAATTGTGCTAAGCAGAAATGTACAGTCGGGGAAATGAGTTGTTTAGCAGAAATGTACAGTCGGGAAAAAAGGTGCTAAGTAGAAATGTACAGTCGGGGAAATGAGTTGTTTAGCAGAAATGTACAGTCGGGGAAATGAGTTCTTTAGCAGACGAGCTGATTAAGGCCGTGTTTCCACCTGCAAGACAACTGTCGCGAGAAGTGTCTGACAGTCTATCTGACAGCAGCTTTTTTTTCGATTGTCGATATTTTTAATCGATTAATTAATTAAAACTATCGTTTTTTTATCGATTAATTAATTAAAACTATCGTTTTTTTAAATCGATTTTCATAAAAAATGGGTTAAAAAAATAATGCACAACGTTAATAATCAAGTTTTCACTTCTGCCGGCACTCCCGGAGTGCAACCCGTCTTTTTTTTTAGTCACTAATTCAATAAAATAATTCGGGCGATATACTTTATATAATATGGCAAAGAAACGTTTGCCGGGAGTTGGGACAGCTACTTTTATTAATAATGATTAAAGTACAAATAAAATTAAGGACTTTGTGAAAATTTCAAGTGCCTAACTGTTACCATTATTGATTACGAGCAAAAAAGGCCAAAAAATCACATTTCTTGTATGGGCGCCCCCCTTTTAAAATATTAAGTTTATTTTATTTTTAGTATTTGTTGTTATAGCGGCAACAGATATGTACACAATCTGTGAAAATTTCAGAAGTCTAGTTATAGCGGTTCTTGAGCTTTACAGCCTGGAGACAGACAAACATCGAAGTCTCAGTAATAGGGTCCCGTTTTTACCCTTTTGGTACGGAACCCTAAAAATGATACCATACTTTTTTACCATACATTTTTAGGTTTACTGCAAGCATACTGCTTACAGTATGCTTGCAAATCTATGGAAAATGCTCGCCATATGACGAGCATTTTCTAAAGATTTGTTTCGGTCTGTACTCTATCGCTAAGATAATCGATTTTAAAATGATTCGAATAGCTTTGACATCACTAGCGATTTTATTTACTGTCACTTTTCAGCTACTGTCAGTACTCAGTTGTCATAGTTGTCAAATTTTGCAATTTGCAGTGATCGGTGAACTCCGTGTTATTGCCCTGTTTATTTCTAAGTTCCAAAGTTTAAAGTCTACGAATTAATTTAGTTTATATTCATTTTACAATGGCGCTTTCGAAACCTATTATGAATCTTGTGGCTTCTTACTTGCAAAATCTGTATTTACATCCAGTAAGAACGAAATCCATAACCAGGTAAATAGTAATAATAAGTTTAATTAAGATTGTGTATTCGAAGGCCTAATTTGATAACATTAACGTTGCTAACCGCAGAATAAGTCGTATTTATTGGGCAAGTACTTGTTTTAATAATTCTGTGCCTGTGCCTTTTAAACATTTGCTACTACAGGTTTATAATATTAAGGCATCCTGTGACTGCACAACTAAATTGCTACAAGTCATTTTAAATTATGGACAAACAGAAATTTCTCATGACTAACTTTTTCAGCTGTGTCGTCGGAACTGCTGGTAGCATAGCCTCACAAGTTGTGGCCGGAGATTCTTTGAAGTTGGACCCTATTTTGGCATTCGGTTTATATGGGTAAGACCTTAGAACAGTTCATATAGTTACAGGATAATTTTGATGAATACTCTCTTATAAAGGGCTAAGTTGTATACCATTACTTACATAGTATACGAGTAATAAAAATTATATGTTCATCATGGTACTTACAAATGTTTCTTTTCAGGCTGCTATTTGGAGGCTCAATACCACATTACTTTTATGAGTTCCTTGATAGACTCTTCCCCTACCGAACAACTGCTTTCCCATTGGCAAAGAAATTATTATTTGAGAGGCTGATATTTGCACCGTTTATGCAAGCATTCTCACTATACACATTGGCACGTTTGGAAGGCAAAAATCACAGGGCTGCTATGAAACAGCTCATATCTTTGTACCAAACTGTTCTGGAGGCCAATTGGAAATGGTTAACATTGTTCCAAGTTGTGAATCTAGCATTTGTGCCACCCATGGTAAGTCTCTTACATTTTTTATTATTTATGAACTAAGGTCATAGTTTTAACAGTCATAGTATGAAATGGAATTGTGTACTCCTTGAAAAGTTAAAAGTATTTTTTCACATGTTGTTGACTAGTAGATTATAAAGTTCATAGAGAGTTTAGTGTTTACCCAATGGTGCAATAATAATAGTATGAATTACTCATTTTTCTATGTGTCAGCATTCAGTGACTGATGTTTTCCTTATTACATGGTGATTTAAACTTTTCTTACAGCAAATACCATTCAGGATGTCAATGATTAAGTTGTTATAACATAATAAGTGCTATTAAAAATTGAGTAAAACTTAAACAACATGTTTTATTGACATGTAGATAATATAGTAAAAGAATGAATAATGATGTCAAAAGTCAGTAGGCTATTGTTATTGTTGATAAAAACATGTGATTTGTTATAAAAACTACTCATACAATTTGTTGATATCCATTATTTAACAAGAATCTTATTCTATTTATAGTTTGTGTACATATAATAGTGAAATGTTTTTTTTCAGCTACGAGTTCTCTTTATGAATCTTGTTGGATTTGGCTGGGCTATGTATGTTGCATCAAAAAGAAGACAAAACCAAAAGAAGAATTAAAAGACTTTAGCAATATAGGTGACGGTTATAATACAACATTCTGTATCATATATTGTAAATTTTGCTAGGAACTAAATAATATTAGCATAAGATTCATAAAACCAATTTTTTATGACTTTTCTCTTTACATTAGTAAATCACTGTAACCGTATTTCAGGTTCCTTGAAAAAGATGTTCATGTTCTTAAATAATATTTTGCTGGTTTATTTCAGCTTTCAATTTGTATTTTTCACTGTATAGTTTTAAGAGTACTCTTTAGTGTCTTTATCAATTGACACAAACGTTTTAATAAGGTTTGATTTTATGCATCCACCAAAGCGTTCAGTTTAGCGGCTCCACGCTAGATCACAAGCAATTGTATGTATCTGCATAGACTAAGGAAAATAATTATACTATACATATAAGACTAAGGTAAATATACTATTATGTATGTCTAGTCTAGTCTCTGATATCTGACAAAGTGACCGCGACGCGTCGCTACTTAAATAAATCGTTACATACTATTGCTTCTGATTTCGCAGTGTAGCGGCTGAACCGTTCGTTCGCGACTACGTATATAAATCTAGTAGTAAAGACCAGACAACATTCCCTGTTTGGGTTAACAATCACTGCATTGTTAGCTATTGTTATGCAACTGTTGGCATTTGGCCCCAATGTAAGGAATTATCTACTTTATTGATATTATATCTTGCGTTAATTCTATTATCATTAAAATATGCGCCGTGGTGACGTTACTACGGCTTATCTTTATCATGTTGGTAACACATTAATTATAGTAGTAAAGTATCAATAATATATCGTGGCAAATACTTCAAGATTAAAAATGTAATAGAGGTACTAGACAAAAACTCTGTCTTTATCGATTGATGTATCTAAGACGTCTTAAAGAGAATAATTGTGAAATCTTAATAGAAATTTAAACGTTTATTTTCTTGCTTTTTTGCACAGCGCCATCTATATTTTGTATTCTTATTAAAGTTTTTCTGTTCTAGATATAATTTATGGGGGTATTTTTAAAAAGAAAGTCATGTAATTGTCTTAAAGTATATATATTTATTTAACAACAGCAAGAAACCATAATATTGTTATTATGTTTTACGTTTGATTGTATAGCATTTAAAAATCGAGTCTGACTTGAAAGACTAAAATTTTGACTATTTTTATTGTTTTTTATTTCCATAATAAAATATTTTTTGGTTAATCAGGGAGTATTATTCTAAGATATACATACTAATATTATCATTAAACTTATTGCTTTATTTCGTTTCAACTAAAGTAATAAAAATAATCTAGCTTTACGGTCCTTTTAACCATTAGGTACCTAAACAAAAAATGAGATTTGGTCTCCTTTAAATATAAGGAATGGACATTATTAATAAAAAATGTTACACGTGTATGTAAAATAAATATTGAGTAAAAAAATACTATAATTGCGACTAGGAGAAATAAATATATTGCACATTAACAACTTAAAACGACTAGAAATTGTGTAAAAATAAATTATCAACAACTTTAAAATTAAACAAAAAATCACAAAGGTTTTGGAATGTCATTTTTTTCTTTGGAATTGTAAAATAAAAATAATAAAACTTATTTTTATGATTAAGAATACCTTACGACTAAGTTGACTAGAGTATACGACTAGGTAGCATGAAATTAGATTTACCTACGCAATCTAATGCAAACTGAGTATTAGGTGGACTACCGATTCTTCTTTTGAGATGTTCTATAAAATTGTACTATCATTTGGCGCTATCCTTGAATTTGATTGTAACTCGCAGGTATAAAAATATTATACCCACTACTTAAAACTTATCAAACTTATTTACAAAAATATACTTAAACCGACAAAGAACATGTAAAATATCCTTCAGTTTATATAAATAAATTAATAGCTAAATAAATATGGAATAAGTTAAATAAATAGGTACTTAGCTAAAATTAAAGTCAGCTGTGACTAGCGCGAGCGCCCTCTATCGCTCTGTATCGCAGTTAGAACATTTTCATCGTTGGTCATCGAAGGTGCTAGATACATGACTTGAGTATTCACTAATATCTCACTAATACAACTGTTGAGTATTTTATCCTATTCCGTATAGAACAACCATTATCTGTTATACTTTGATTAATAGTCTCTTAAACGTAACTGGCATATTCTTAAATATATATTTAATGCCATTTAATGTAAAAAGAAATCCTCATCTCTTTGTCAACTAGAGAGTAGATAGAACGATTTCTGTCGGGCGCTGAGACTATAAATCAAAGCAGAGAAAACTAATGCTTATCGCATCTTGATTCTCAGAATCTTCATTTTCTATCGCAAGCCGCCCCTATAGACGATTATTTGTTGTGCAATATCACGCTTCAATTTTATTAAACAGTTTATTTGACGATTAGATTGAAGGCGCGCCGCGCGCGAAGTTTAATATCAACCCTAGACGGTAATACGTGATATTGCGCAATAAAATTGCTCGTCTAGGGGCCCGCTTACAGACGACTCCCAAAATCCTGGTCTACTGTGACAGAAGACCATTTATTCTTCTTCATGTCGCGGTGATCTACTCCAACTCTTGTGAGAAGACCGGCTGGAGTAACTTCCACTAGATACGGACGACGGCGTCGGTCTTCGATAGGGGATCGGTCTTTTGCGTGCACTGTTAATTGTTAGTTGGGACAAGTTAGTAGATGGGTATGGATTAGTATGTTACATTGTTAGATGATGATCAACTTTTGACTAGGTCAAGTATGATCATTAATTATAATCAAAACATTATTATGTATTAGGCCAAGTTAAGAATTAAATGTCATGTTATGTCAAGATCTTAAGTGTTAATGAAAGAGAAGGCATTATAATTTAACAAAAATTAGAAATATTCCAGACTGGCTCAAGTTGGCCTTGTGCTAAATGTATGCAAAATACAGGTACGTGTTATCAAAATTTTCCAGCCTTCTTTATATTTACAAAACTATTCACAATTTGTCTAGTTTTTTTTTATTTTTTAATCAATATTTAATTATTTTAAATGTAATTTATGAAAAAAAAAAATAGCTTCTTAGTAATATTAAAATATTTATTACATTAACTCGTCTGAAATATTTATTACAAAGATGTGAATAAATAAAGGGGTGCACTACTATTAAAAACTTACAAAGATACTTACCACATACTCACACATTCAAATAGCACTAAAATTTCTACCATGCAAGAAAAAAAACAAAATATAAAATTAAAATAAAATTTAATTACACAAAACTATAATTAAAAACACACTAGTCATTTTACATCACACAGTACGGGTTTTTCGTATTTCTTATTCCATTCATCGTCTTCTATACTTGTATTTCTTTGATGGATACGTAAGATCTATAATGGGAGCGCTACGGAAAAATAAATATTTAATATTTATTATATTTATTTGTAATTAATAATAAATGCTCTTATGTTAAGTTTTTAATAGTCTTACGAATTGAGTGTTATTAACGCACCTTTATAAACACTAGTAACGTCATAGCGTGCGTATACGCCATGCGTGCACGCATTTTGCGTACGTAATTTAAATATAATTAAGTTAAGGCTTACTTATCAAGACTGCAATATAATTTTAAGAAACATTAATTAATCATCTGTGATTGGAAACCAAGTTACAATTTACAAATTAAAATTGGTGACAATCCCTGGTTATATGTTAATACTGAACACTAAGGTCGATGCCTCAAATTTGGCGCCACAGCGTTGCAAAATTCGAAGCCACGGCCTCACTCATGAGTCATGCGTCCCAGTTAATTAGTTAAGCACAAACTATGAAATTATTTGGTACAACAAACGCAATGTCATCTTAATTTTTTATTAGAGTGAATGTAATAAGAAAATCTATACATTATGTATAATAGCGGGTGTCAAAATTATAACTTAAACCTAAGCTTCACTAATCGGAGCTACTACTCGTGTCTTCGGAACTCGTGCTATACTTTCGTGATTTTTTTCTATAAACAAAAGAAAAATATACATATAATACAAGCAAATGAAAATATGATGATAGTGATGCATTTATATCATTACATGTAATGTCAGTAAGAGTAGTCAGTAGATACTTTTTTGGTAAAAGGAAGAATTTTTTGTTTGATATTGGTCATGTTTAGCTATATAAACAAATGCATCACTATGAAAGAAAGCGAAATGATAAAATATAATTAGGTATATTCAAACAAATTAGTACTGAAATCGTTGAATGTTAATGTGCAAATTGACATAATATTATGAAAAAATTAATTTAAAATCATTCAAAAATAATATTGTTAAGTATATTTTTAGAAGGATCGTTTTTCTTTGGAGCAGCATTTGATGGGAAGTTTTTCTTTTAACATTTCAACACAAAAGAAGAAACTGAAGACATATTTCGTATGAAAGTAAAATATTGGGACGATCTATGTTAATTGTTAATGAACCCAAAGTGATATTGTGTTAATATAAAAACTCAAGCGAAAAATAATTAAATTTATCGAAAATATCAATATGTTACTAAGTGGCGCAATCACACAGGTTAAATAAAAGTCCTAGTAAATACAACATCTAAAGAACAGCAGTCGGCGTCAAACGGGCAACCGAATACAGCGATAGTATTAATTATGACAACTATACAAATGTGTTTTAGTAGCACACGACTGGTCTATGTTATACTATCTTTCAAAGTCTGTCAAGAAAGAGTAGACGCTGAAATAAATTTCCCAAACATAATCACGATCAAATGGTAGTTTTTGCGCCATAAATTTTCACAGAGAACGTTAGTAGTTTGTACCATTTAAATCGCTCTGACACATTTTTTATTTGCAATAATAAGGTTTTTATACTTTTTATGTGATTATATGTTCGGCGTCTACTCTTTTGCCAAGCTGTACGGTCGATCGCCCGTTTGCACTCACCAAACAAAGGTTACTACGCATCACACAGGTTAAATAAAAAAAAAAAGGCCTAAAGCACATCACACGAGTCTACCTCGTGATGCGGCGTCGGTCGAGGAAGCTCGGCGAGCCGGCGCGGCGCGGGATGGACGGCGACCGCGATCGGTACTCGCCGTACACGCCCGTCATCGTCCTATGTACGCTTACACCGTCAGTTTGTACGCTCACGTGACAATTTGTACACTAAAACGTTAGTACGCACGCTCGCATGTATGTGACAGTATGCACGTTCATACGTGTCCGCTCATACTTCAGGATGTGCGCTGGAGTATCAGTAATCAGTATGTACGCTTATACCGTCAGTATATACGCTTGTACGTCAGTATGTACGTTTATACGTAAGTGTGTACGCTAGTATGTCAGTTTGCACGCACGTACGAGTTACGACAGTCTGTACGCTCATACGTCAATGAAGGATTAGCCGTTAAATTGTACGCTCATACTTAAGTATATAGTATACACGTTTTACGTATATCTACATACGGCGTACACTCTGACTTCATAGTGTTCACGTTAAGTTCAAAACGAAGTAACGTGTAAGCTGATTGTATAATTTGTGTTTGTGAACATAAACACGGCCACATATAATTCAATACACTTCAAACTCTCTATCTACATATTTTATGTTAGTTTATTCACCTCGAGGAGCGTGTGGATCGCGACGAGCTGCGCGAAGAGCGAGAGGAGCTGCGGCTGCTGTACGAGCTGGACCGCGACGATCGGGAACGCCTGGAAAATGTTTATTTTTTAAACTATGAATTCATATCTACGAATAATAAAAACTAAGGAAATGTAACTCCCATACTTCAATGATCAATCGTTTTGAATTTGGTTCCTTTTCGCACACTAAAATAATATGGCAATAGCTACGAAACACTACATTTAAATTGACAAAATATAGCCATTGACAATGATTGTCACTTCTATAATAATTATTATACAAAATTCTTGCATGTATTTCAGGGTCTCTTTTTGCATAAAGTATGCATGTATTCGGGTCACATTTTGTAGAATCGGAACAAATTTTTTGACACAGTTACTCTTCCTTAGTTTTTAATGTTCTTAGATGTATATGATAATCTTCTTTTTTTAGGTTTAATCCGAGACTCCGCCATGTCAAATTCATTCTTTACTATTTACAGTCCACACCCACAAGCTTTCGTTAATGTAATTTGACAAAACGTTTGTTAATCAAAGGGTAACATATAAATATTGTTTAGAGTGAGAATTCCAAGAATTTATGAAAAATCAGGAATATTTTAATAACAATTAATAGGAGCGACAAGTACATTATGTATTTCCAAAACGTTATTTGAAAAAATTTACGTTATCTACGGTCATCTGTAACAAGTAACACATAATTTATAGGACATAATAATATGTATGTTAGTCATTAGGCCTTAGGGTATATTATATTGTATGGACCTAGGTAGCCTGATATAAATAAATAATATTACATAATAATTATATTATTTACCTTGACGACGAGTACGATCTGGATCTGGAGCGCGACGTATGGGACCGCGATCTCGACCGCGAGCGCGATTTACCACGCGACTTGCTTCGCGACTTGCCGCGAGACTTGCTGCGCAACTTGCCGCGAGACTTGCTGCGCGACTTGCCGCGTGATTTGTCGCGCGACTTGCCGCGGGACTTGCTGCGCGATTTGCCGCGAGACTTACTGCGCGACTTGCCACGCGTCTTGCTGCGCGACCGCGACCGTCGCGACGACGACCGCGACCAACTGCGGCGCGACTCACTACGTGCACACTTCTTCACTTCCGGCGAGCTCTCCACATTCATCGGACTCTTCTTCGGCGACTCCGGCTTTTGAACGGGGGATTTGGACTTGTCGTTGATCACGATCGGACTGTCTTTATCTTTGCTATCTTTCTTCGGGCTTTCTTTTTCTTTCTCTTTCGCCGCGCTGGATGTGGACGGTCCGTTCGTCTCTTTCTCTGCAGCCTCGCTCTTCGCTATTTGAGTCATCTCCTCCCTGAGTTTCGCCAGATATTTAATATCTAGCTTTTCCTGACGATTGCGTTCGTCCAATCTAAGAAATTCCGTTTCGTCTTCGGAATCGTCGTTTTCGCTGGACGAACTTCTCATGCAGACCGTCTTCGGTTTGTAGTTCTCCACCAACTCCTTGGTTTTTTTCTTTTTGGGATTCAGATCCGAAGGTGATTTTATATATTTTCTCTTGTCTTTTTCCGGTAACTTTTCTATGATGTCTTTATATCTTTCGGGGCTTCGTCTAGCGGGGGAGTAGCTAAGACTGGAGGTGCTTCGACTGCGGCGGTTGGATCGGGACCTCGATCTGTCTTTATGAGATTCTCTGTGGTCGTTCCGATCTTTATCGTGTCTGGACGCTTTAGGAGAAGACGTTCTTCGTTCAGGTTTCTTCTTGGATTTCGGAGATACGCTCTTTTGTTTATCTCTCCGTGAAGTTCTCTCGGGACTAGAAGATTTAGATCTATCGCGCGATCTGCGTCTGGACTTTTCGGGAGTCTGCGACTTGCGCCTCGATCGACTGGATTCACGTTTGTCTTCTATGGGTTTTTGTGTAGTTTTACTTTTGTCGCTCCTGCTATCGTGGTGATTTCTAGTTTCTACAACTTCTGGGCTACGTTTCCGTTTCTCTTTTATCGGGGACTCCTTATATTTATTAGACTTTGTTTTGCTTTTGTTATCTTTGCGTTTCGCCTGTGAATCAGATTCGGGTTCAGACGAGGAAGACCTTTGGGGCATTTTTGTATTTTTGTAGTATCTTTCGGGCTCCTGACGTGAGTCTGTTTTGTTGTATTTAGACGCTGGGGATCTCTCTCTTCGTTCAGGGGAAGTATCTTGTCTTTCGCGCGATGAGCTCCCATTTCTTCTACGTTTGTCCTCTTGTTCTCTGCGCCTATCCCTGTAGCGATCGTTGCTTGAATTATCTCTTTGACTATATTTGTCGTAGCCTCTTCTATCGTCCTCGCGTCTGTTTCTAACATCGGGAGATGCGCTTCGTGATCTATGAGTTCTTCTATTTTGTCGGCGTCTTTCTTCCGAAGTATCTCTTCTGTTGTAGTAGCTATCCTTCTTTCTATTATCTTGAGGGGTCGGACTCCTGCGTCTTCGTTTTTCAGGTGGAGGCGACAAGCTAGCTGGTCTTTTTGATGGTTTTTCTTTCTTGTCATATTTTCTCGGGGGTTCCTCTGACGATTCGGATGCTGATCGAGGGCGGTCTCGTTTTGACCCTTTATAAGCGTTGTCATCGTCTCTAGGGGAGTCCCTTCTTTTATCGACTTTAGTTACGTATGATTTCTGTTTATATTCTGGCGACCTTCTGTCGTCTCTTCGTCTGTAGCTCGGTGATCTTCTATCGACGGAGCGACTACGATCATCTCGCCTTCTGTCATTTCCGTGATGTGAATGTCTAGCATCATCTTCCGGTCTTCTATTTCTTATGTCTTTTTCTTTATTCCTTTTCGGGTCTTCATCGTTCACTACTTCGGGACGTCGCTGTGCTTGTTTGGTTTTATTTCTGTTTACTGGAGAGCTGTAAAGTAATGGATACAGTTTTAATTCTTCGTTCTAGTTTTTTCATTTCTTATTCAAGTTATTTAATATTTAGAATAATATATTTAGCTTACCTCTCCCGACTTGATGGCTGGCTGCTTGTACGTCGTCGGCTTCTTGATTTTTTCTGTATAAAAATATTTCAATGTTATTATCCGAGTAAAGCAAGTTTACATAACACCAGTGCCAATACAATAAGACTAGTGGTAACGGCAAATAAATTAAAAGAAATCTATACCGTTCAGAGAAATCCTTCAGTCGAAGAGACTAAAGCATTTCGGTACAAATAAACATTAAAAAGAAATAAAATTGAATTATTAAATTAGTATGCATGCAATACTAACAGGAATCTCTTACGTTAGGCGTTAAAATACTTTAAATATAATAAGCTAGTCACGAAAGCAATATATTTATTGGAATAAAACTTTCTGACAAATACATATTGTATGTAGTCTAATATTATCCATAACATCCTCATGACTTAAATACCTACGCAATACAAAATCTATCAAATAAAATAAAGATCTGGGTATTATATTATGGCACTAGCGCAGAAATGTCTTAAAGTCCTGATCGTTACTCAATTAGTAGCACAAATGTTAGCATCGTTTATAACGTTTGGTAAAATCAATTACAGAAACTTTGGAGCATGTGATTTACTGCTTGTGTAAAGGCATTTAGGAAGAAAAATTAATAAAATGGAAACTATGAGATCATAATTAACTTTACAGCTGATTTATAATAGCATTTTGGAAACATAAAACTTACATTGAAGTGATTGAGGCTATTGACTTCAAAATATGTGAGTTCAATAGGCTCAGTGGCAAATATTCGTTTCACTTCTAGTCTATTTTTGGTAATATCAATATTTGTTTCTAAAAAAATTTTACGTAAGCAGTAAATAATATGCCAAAATATGTTTGCAATTGATTTTGCCAAACGCTATAGAAATTTGATATCGTTATAGATAAATAAATAACACAAAACATAAGTCAAATATAAGGGGACGTACCTTATATAACAAACGGTGGGAACCGTTTATACATGTCGTGGATCCTTAAATAGTTTTGAGTCAATGAGAAGAGGGAGAATGTTATGGATTAGTTACATTATAAACAACAAAGACGCCTTAAATCGATTTCACAGAATCGCGCTTAAATCCGGTCGAGAGGACCATAGCCAATATTTACTTTTTTTAAAGACTTTGAGCAGCAAAGATAATGATATTATAGGGAATAAGAAAATAAATCTGAATTTTTTGAGCAATATTAATGCAGTTTCGTTGCTTGTAAGATATAGTCATCAAAATAACCAAATGAGATTGTGAGTTACGACACACCGACTTACATAGATTGGTTTGACATTTCATAAGAAAAACGTTTTTGTAATTCGATAAGAAACGATCGGGCAAAGAGCATAAAGCTGCATTAATGTGACATTTAAAAAGTAGAATTGGGATACAGATCAAATAAAACATTACGAGGAAAAAATAAGACTCAGATTATTTCCAAGATCTGCTCAGATGCTCACAGTCTTTAGTCCACGGATTTAAGCGCATTCCTGCATCTCACGCGAGTTAGCCATACCACCATCTTAGAGGAGACTACTAAACACCATGCATTTAAACTGTGCACAAATTAAACCCCTAACCGTTTCCACAATGTCGGATGACGTTAGTCACAAAATACTTTGGCAAATTCACGTTTAGTCTGACCTAACAGTGTCTTACGAGTGTTATTGTTTTGTGATATACTTACAGTACACGTTATTTCTTCAGATATAGATGGCTATCCTATGAAATGATGCACAGTTAAACAGATAATTTTTACTGTCTATTTCTTGTATTTACAGAAAAATAATAAAACATAGGACAAAAATCACATTTGAGACTGGTTCATGATACGCTAAATTTGGTCGAACACAATCGGAATCGTTTAAGCAATAAAACCTTTAAGCGGGGGGAACGTATGAGATGTGGCGGAAATAAAATTGGAATCTACTATGTATCAAATCGGAGACATGTCAGTAGGCAGAGGTGTGACGGCCAGGAGCGCCGGCACACGTGAAGTTCGGACCGCGTCTCGAACCGCAGCTGGTGCGATATGGACTGCAACTTTTTTTAAGACTATCAGCGTGATACATGTGTTGACCGACTGCGAGGAAAAATTACAAGTTGGTAGAGAACCTCAAGTTTCAATAAAAGATATGTCACATCGACACTGCTGGTTTTTATGAAATTCTTTTAAATTCCTTTGCGAGCGTGTCGCTGCTAGCTTCATTTCGCTAACTACAGAGCGAATTTTGTAGACTTTCTATAAACCTACAATTTTGACACCTAGTTTGCTGAAACCTCAGCTCTTTACCAACTTGTACCTTATAACAGTTGTACTGTGGTAAATGCGTTGACCTGTCAATTCCGCGCATAGATCATATCAGATCGGAACGTCGGTCCGAACTGCACGTGTGGCGCGTTGTGTAGAGAATCATCAAACAAAATAATAAGGAAGCGGTGTGCTACGTCGCTAGGTCCACCGTGTCGCCTCGCTCGGTCTCACTGTGACTTCCCAAACTAAACGAATGACATAAACAAAACCCAACACCACCCATCGCCCATCAAAGATTGGGTTTGGATGCATTTTTTCTTAGCTATAAAATAAGTATGCAAGGGTTCAAAATTACCATTTAAAAGATAGTCGCTTAAACCTTCAAAACATTGCCAAATGTAACTATTATGATGATGCCTTTTGCTAGCATTCTACGAGTGTCGCATATTAATTCACTAAGGTTCACTTATGCCAGTTGGAAATATTACTAAGTAATCGTACATCCTTCTCTTTTCTACATAGGAATAACGAAAGAGACAGCGTGATATTTAATCCACAGCCAACTTTACTCACACTGACGCAAAATACCTAAAACTTGGTTGCATCCAAACCCAATCTTTGAGACCCAAACCCTTACATAACCGAGGTGTTAGAGCGAGAAGGAATGAGGATTATCTACCTTTTTCTTCTTCTTTGCCTTCTCGTCGTCGGAGCTGCCGGAATCGCTGTCTTCTGAGCTGCTGGAACTCTCCGTGTTGGGTGACCTTGAGCGTTTCTTCTTCTTCTTGCTGGATTCCTGCCTGCAATAGACATGAGGTATAAGTTGACCTGACTTTGAATAGGTTATGATCTTTTAGTCTAAGGTCAGAGCCAGTCCACACGGCGCGTTGTGTCAGCGTTGCGTCAACGCAGCGCTGCCGTTGCGTTGTCTTACATCAAATAACCAAGGTGTTCACACGGTGCGCTGCGTCGTCGCAACGCACACATGACGGACAGCAGCCCCCGAGACGAAGCGGTGTTGACTGCTTTGTAATAACGCTGTCGATGACGCAGCGCTCGTGTGTCCGGCTATGCGACAAACGGCAGCACTGCGTCGACGAAAACGCTGAAGCAACGCGCCGTGTGGACTGGCTCTTACACGGTCAGCTTGGCATCAGTTCAGTTCATCAGTCTCAGACTGACACCAGAATGATGTTCGGAAAGTATATAATAACAAAATGATTAGTCCGTCAATCACACGGTTATATGATCATTCTTCCGTCAGTCTGGGCCAGACTGATAGACTGAACTAATGCCAGACTGGCCCTGTAATTAAGTCTTAAATTTTTATCACCTTACTAATAGAAATAGATAATTATTAGAGATGTGCCGACTAGTCACCCTGACTAGTCGGTAAAGCCGACTATCCGGCCACTTTTGTAGTCGGCGAATAGTCGGCATAAAGCGCCGACTAGTCGGCTTTTTACTTTTTTACTATTATTGAAATTACATTAAAGAAAAACCTTGATTAATATTTATAATGTGTACATAACACACTCAGTCAGTGTTACACATTTTGAAATTAAATGAAGTGTTTCTGAAATTACTTGCTAGTAAAGAAATTATTTTTGCAATTAATATTATTTTAACATAATTATGGTCAGTCTCGAGTTGTAATAGATTACAATTATTTATTCAACAAAATGCACTTTTCAATTTAAGAAGTAGCCAGTAGCCTATTCTTAGGCCTACTGAAAACGCATATAAAATAGGTTTCGGAGGAGACAGGAGTACGGTAACTAACATTATGACACGAGAATTTTATATATAAGATTTTATACTGACTTCACGGAGACGCGGTCGAACAGGATAAGAAGTAGTGAAGAAGTAGTCTGTCTCCTGGTTCTAAGCTACCTCTCCACCAATTTTCAGCCAAATCGGTTCATCCGTTCTTGAGTTATTTAAAGTAGTGTAACTAACACCACTCCAAACTGTCCCGAAAATCATAAAAGTTTATTGTGCGGGAACTGTACATTTTTCGGGACAAAAAGTATCCCTTGTCCTTTCCCAAGACTCAAAGTATCTACATAATAAATTTCATCAAAATAGATTGAATAGTTTAGGCGAAAATCATAAAAGTTTATTGTGCGGGAACCGTACATTTTCCGGGACAAAAAGTATCCCTTGTCCTTTCCCAAGACTCAAAGTATCTACATAATAAATTTCATCAAAATAGATTGAATAGTTTAGGCGAAAATCATAAAAGTTTATTGTGCGGGAACCGTACATTTTCCGGGACAAAAAGTATCCCTTGTCCTTTCCTGAGACTCAATATAGATTAAATCGAGATTTCATGTACATGAAATATTTAATGAAAACCATCAACTGTATCATAGAAACAAAATAAAGTAATGTATGCGAAGTAAACATACCTACAAAACACGATTCGACACATTTGCAGGCGGCATATGCGCAAACAGCAGTAAAAAAGCATTACGGAAACTTCCGAAACCATGATCGGCTTGGCCGACTAGTCGGCTTCTTTGCAGCCGACTAGTCAGCTAGTCGGCCAAAGTCATGTTCGGCACATCTCTAATAATTATACAATGGATACGTTACATAATGCTTTATCCATGTTTATCATACGCATTTTCCAATGATACAGACAGGACAAACATTGTATAGCCCATGCATAGTTTAAAATATATCTTATTACTCCTTACTAACTTGGATTGAAAGAAAAGGAGGCCTAATTTGCATCAACATCTGAAACTTGTTTAAACTAAACACCACATATTTTGTTAGCGAACACAAAATTTTCCTTGTAGTTAAAATTACCTACTTCAGATGTGAAACCACTTGTTTAAATAAAAATTTCAATGTGACATTGCAACATTGTTATTGGTCGCTTTAGACAAAGTGGGCCAAATATTATTTCAACCAAAGAGGTTATAAGAGTGCAAGAAGACCTTATTTTTAAAAATACTTACTCCACGTTAAAAATAAATCCATATGGGCATCATTCTCTGTCAAATGGTTTTTTCCAATGCATAACATAAATATAGCATCATAGAATATTAAGTGTGAAGTAAATGTTTTTATTAATAAGACTCAAGAATATTTACAAAATACTGAAGAGACAGAAAAAATAACACTAAGCATGCATACCTATGTAGGTAACTCCATAAAATTTTTCTTTGACTGAAATATTCAACATAGTGAATTAAATATTTGGATGTATTGTTTTTAATAACAATGATATTCAATACATTTCTTATACTTGCCTTTTGGATAATTGTAGAGTCAGCATTCTATTTAAAAAAGAAAATTTATGAAAAAAATTCTAAAGGTATTATAATTATTAGTATTATAACTAAAATATTAATAGGCGGAATTCTAATTGATTATTTACCACTTACCTTTCTTCTAACTCGGGAACCTAAATTTAAAACTAATAACAAATTAAAACTTACTTCTCTTTCTTATTCTTCTTAGACTTTTTCTTCTTTGATTTCTTTGCTTCTGGAGAAGCACTGAAAAAAGAATTAACATTACTATAATTAATATTCTTTGTTCTTTTATTGACGATTCAAGAGTATGCATACGTCTTACGTTTTCACGAAAAACAAATGAATTTATTTTTATTTAAAAAGTAGAACTCAGGAATATTTCAGTAAAGCCGGAAATAAAACATACAAGTGTTGGGTCAAAAGTTAAGCCTTAATAGCATAGTCAAAGCCTTATGACATTGAAAAAAACCAACTGTCGGTTTGACAGCTGTCAGTTACCTTCGCTTCTTCTTCTTTTTGGCGACATGCGTTTCCCGTTCCTCCCGCTCGTGGCTGGGCGTCCTCACCAACGGATATCGCTGCGCCTCCTCCCTTGCCCTTCGCTCGGGGTCCAAGCTGGTCCCCTCCACGAATCTCGGGGATATCCCGAAAGCGTCTCTGAGCCTCGCATTCTTCTCCTGCTGAGCTTCGGCCACTGCGTGCGTTTCGCGTACGCTGCAACGTTAATTTAGACTTTAATGTTTTACTCAAGTTTAAGGATAAAACAATGAATTGAGACAGAGACAGAACTAAATCAACTAAGGTGGTCAAAATACGATCGTTCAAAGCTCAACTAAGCCCAAAACAAGACACGGCTCATATTTACCTGTTAAGCACTTAAGTGCGCTAAAAATAGGGAAATTCCAAATTAATTTTTATGTTCACAGCAATAAAGAAACGAAAGCAATTAAAACCATACTGTAAACGGTAAATCGGCGTTACCTCCGCACGTAAAATCGATTATCGACCAATCGGAGTCAACATGGTGTTTGATTAGGAAAAGTTACGGCTATAGCGTCATAGAGTAGATAACGAACGCGCACCTGATCACGGACCGCATCGCTTTCCTCCGATCTTCGGGGAGACAGACCTGCAAATCGTTATTGTGCTGCCTCTGGGCGCAACTGCACCGGCAGCAGCAGCCGTGGAGCCCGGACAGGAGCGTCCTGAGGGCCGGCTCTAATGCGTCGGCCACAGTGGGCTGCATGATCGGATCGTGGGAGGAGGCTCGGGGCTGTCGCTGCCCCACCACCGTTTGGAAGGAGCCCCGCCAGAGGCGTTCGAACACTACCCTATCGTTCTCGCGGCGCGCCGCTCGACCACGGTGCATCTTATCTAAACTTAACCTAATGGAAGACTTCGTTTCTTAAAACTAGTGCGGCTGGCCGCTGGAAGACTACGTG
Source organism: Polyommatus icarus (assembly GCA_937595015.1). Classification (NCBI taxonomy): domain Eukaryota; kingdom Metazoa; phylum Arthropoda; class Insecta; order Lepidoptera; family Lycaenidae; genus Polyommatus; species Polyommatus icarus. The sequence continues at coordinate 17,797,872 of OW569332.1, forward strand.
GCGGACATCGTGGGGCGTGCTACATGGTAGCGGCCGGGCGCGGGCCGGCGGCGCTACTGGCGACACAACAGGATGTACGCAGCCGCGCGCACCCTGCGCAAACAGAGCTTTCCGGACCCCAACGAGACACCCTCGCTCTTGTATTCTCTAGCCATTATTCGCAATTCGCGACGCGACACATTTTGAGTGTCGATTGTTACTACGAAAAATTTTATTTTGCAAGATTTAAGAATATTTTTTTTTAATATTATGCATTCTGTCTACGACTATTACTACTTTACACTTTCAGAAATTAAATATAACTGCTGCATAGAATCTCGCATTTCTAAATACTTTTATGTTAATGTATAATAACACGATCAATATTTTAATTTTCTACAAATTGTAAACCGCATGCAATTTAACACTTATCTACAAGCATTTGAATCTAATTTCCTATTTTATAAGGCTTCTGACCTTTGATCAAAATACTATGCCAAATGTAATAGAATAATAATCAATAAGGCCTAAATAAAGCCGATTGACGATTTCTAAGCAAATATATCCGCAATCACGAAAAAAGGTTTAGCAGTTTACTTGTTATGTAACTTATCATATTATCTATGTGGTCTCTAGAAACTCAGTCGTTTTGGTCTGAAAGTATGCAATATTTCAATGGCTTTTACAGTTGTGTGGTTACCATTGTGCCACACTTCCGACGTGAAACTTACAAAATTACTAACAAGAAAACGTTGTGAAACTACTAAATAGTTTACAAAATTACAATATACCTATACATTATACAACTTACGAATAAAAGAAAATTCTTGTCATGACTCGGTTATTTAATATCCCTTATTAAAAAATAGTCAATGAATAAGCTATGAAATGTCTTTTTATAAATGGCATGGAAAATATCCGTTGTAATATTATATTTATTACATTCTCATGAATGAAAGAAAATCTGACGAGGATTCTAGCGTCCGGGAAACAACCCATTTCCCGTAAGCCTTTTTCTTTGTCGACATAATGTTCAAAAATAATATCTAAGGAAAAGCTACATTCTTTTTCCTCTAATATTATTTATTAGCTTGGGTTCGAAGATTTTTATCACCATTGAGAGTATTGAGACGGTACAATATAGTAGGTAGGTAGGTAGGGATTTGTGAATACTTTAATTCTATTCTATTTCTAACATGTTTTAACGCCATTGAAGACATGAGTAGATAAAATTGATAGCTAAAATTTTATATCATAAGGGAAATTACTAATTTTTTCCCAATTTGGACAACCCTTGTAACTAATCTACTTCATCATCTAATATCTGGCTATACATAAAATCCACATTCTTTTGATTTTTCCGCTTCCCCCTCCATTTATGCAAAAAAATGACAATTTTCAAATTGTTTTCATTCTTCTTCTTCTTCTAAGTTCTTTTCAACTAAATTCCATTTTTTCATATCAGTATAGTTTTATTTTAGTTTTTCATTCCGCATTCAGTTCTAACTAGGCGTGACCGCATGAAGTGCCCTATTAACAACATCAAAGCTGGTAAATTGGCCAGAAAACTCGCACGTAGTGAGTTGAATATTTTATAACACGGTGAAAAAATCCGCTTAAAAAAATATCTTCAAGTATACTGACGTTATCCATACAAATATTATAAACGCGAAAATGTGTTTGTTATCTCTTCACACTTAAAAAAGACTGAACCGACTGCTGAAATTTGGATGGAAATACTTTTGAGTCCTAGGGAGGGACATAGGATACTTTTTATTAACCGACTTCCAAAAAACGAGGAGGTTATATGTTCGGCTGTGGATATTTTATTATTTTTTTTTTTTTTTTTGTATGTTCAACGATTACTCCGCCGTTTGTGAACCGATTTTCAAAATTTTTGCTTTGTTGTATTTGGTTTTACTCCAATTTGGTACCATGTTCACAAAGTGGTGACCTGATGATGGGAACCAGGAGTAATCGAGGGAACTCCTCGAAATTTATATGGAAACATATGGTGATTTTGGTTTTATGTGAAGTGGACTAAGAATATGCTACCAAAAAGTCAAATATTGGGTCAAGGTATACCATGGTTTCGAAGATGCTGAGAGAACTCCTGACTCCTTATAGATACACTGTTCGGTCGACCTCTTTTGTATTTAAGAAACATAACCAGTGACAATGTAAGACGTCAATATATTAGTCTGAAAGTATGGCTCATATTAGAAACATGTAAAATTAGCAAATAAAGTGTATATAAAGTATTTCAGGTTTTTTAAGTTTATAGAAAACCTTTTAGAGAAAACCACATACACGTTTGGGAGTTTCGGCGTTGTTTTAAGAACAGAAAGCATATGCTACTATGCAACTCATATTCATCATCATAATCATCATCATCATCATCGTCTTCATCATTATTACCACGTCGTGTTAAGGTCACCAATGTCTCATGGCACAGAATAGATAATAGTACAAGGCATAGGTGTGGATATACTAATAATAATAATAATTTTATACTGTATAACAACACTTTGTTTAAATATACACGGCGGTCAGCGCCGAATACGCCGAATACGCCGAATCGAATATACTTTACTACTTTATATACAGATCGAATACTATACTAACTACTTTATAAAATTTTAATAGACAAAATATAGAATTAAAATAAAGTTATTTTAAAAAGAGCATTTAAACAAAACAAAGTCAATAAGTGTCTTTTTAATTAGTTATACTTATTAATCGATAGATGGCGCACTAAGTATCGATTTGAATGGATTTGAAATTGAATTCTTGATTACAAGAACAGCTGTCAATAATTACGATAATAATATATTATATTACTAGCTGTCCCGGCAAACGTTGTTTTGCCATATAAATATTTTTTGGTATGAAAAATAGATGTTGGCCGATTCTCAGACCAATATCCTCACAATATGCTCACATAATTTCATTAGAATCGGTCAAGCCGTTTCCGAGGAGTATGGCAACGAAAACTGTGACACGAGAATTTTATATATTAGATGAGTAGCTACGCTACATCCTATGCAAGTTTATACAATTTTTTATCTGATAGTTCCTTGGATCGTGGAAAAACGAGACACAATATGTGTAATAAGATACGTAAAATATACGCGAAGGTTTACCTATTAGTGTAACTAAAAAGAGTGAAATTATTATTATTTTTAACAAAAAATTAAAACCGACTGCCAAGGTAAAAACAATATTAACATTAATATGAACTAAAAAGTATTAAATAATTTTTGCTATCTAATAGTGCCTTTTTCCGAATTCGGCTAAACCTTGACTATTTCTGTACTCAATCTTCATAATTTTGAAGTCGGTGCCAGTTCCAAAAGTTTCAAATATTCTGTCAGAGGACTGAAGATTCAGCTATCTGGTACCGACTTCAAAATAATGAAGATTGAGTACAGAAATAGTCAAGGTTTAGCCGAATTCGGAAAAAGGCACTATTAGATAGCAAAAATTATTTAATACTTTTCAGTTCATATTAATGTTAATATTGTTTTTACCTTGGAAGTCGGTTTTAATTTTTTGTTAAAAATAATAATAATCTCGAAACGGTTATAATGAAAAATTATAATAAATGGAACGGAATACGGTACCCGCTATAAACGAATTTTGGCGCAACAGAGTTGCGGCTGTCATCTAGTAGATTATAATAATAATAGGCTACTTGACCTATTTTTTTTCTTCATTCTAATCGCTTCTCAATCATTCATTTTCACCAAAAAAACTAATATTTTAATATTTTAAACAGTAGAAACCCATAAAAATGTAGATTGAAAAATATGCCTTTTATATGGCGCCAAAAACACTGTCCGCCATTGTACCGCCATAGTGTGACGTCATGTTTTTTGTATTTTCTACTTACTTTATTGAAAAAAGTTTTATGTGCTAAGCGTACAAGTCTAACAGTGCCAAAAAATTAGAAAAGAATTTAGAAATCATTTTTGTAATATTGAACACTTTTGTAGAAAAGTTTTGGGCATTTCATTTCCCAACTACAATAAATATATAAAACTGATGTTTTATTTGAATTATTCACGAAAATATATTTTATAAATCTTTCTAGGCTTATTCATATTATTTATGTACAAATAAACTTACATATAACGAGCGCGATAAATAAAAGATATTAAATTACAAATGGGATGACGTCACATCCAAATCGGAAGTACCGCAAAAGCGTTTTCGTCAGTACAAATCCTATTTTCATAAAATCATATTTTCAAATCGACTTTATTTATCAATCATAAGCTTTTATTTGATGATAAGTGTGAAATACGGTTTCCTAGGCCAAGTTCTGCTAGAAATATGCATTTGTTCAATGAAATTGAATATAGGTCAAGTAGCCTATTGACAGTTATACCAAGACGTATCTCGAGGCAATTTACTAACGTATCAGATAACGACAAAACTTGTACAACTATCACGTTTATACATAGAGTAACAAAACCAAGTGCTAACTGATAACACTTTGTGTGTATGTCGCATGTGTATTAACTGTAAAAGTAGCAGCGCTGAAAGACATTTTTTTGGATATGGGCAAACGCTAACGTGCGTTGAGCGTTCAAGGCTACTAGCCTCATAAGTAACATAACTCACAAATTTTCCTATACAAAAGTAAATACATAATAATATGTTACTCCTTCAGCGCTACTACTTTCTCAGCAAACTCTATACTCTATACAAGTCATATAGGTGACCCTACACAACCTAAAGTATTATTACATAGATTTTGTTACACCTGTATAAAGTGTGGACTACATTATTGGGATGTATCGATTGGTTCTCGTGACTTGTCGATAGTTCAATTTCTTTTTCGACATTTGCCATCTCAACGCAAAAATACTATACGAGTAGCAGAGGGTGAAAGGGCCAAAGGGAACTGAATCGCAAATGACAAACATTCAAAATGTAAATATTTACCCGAATTTTCATAAGGGGTAGCGTGTGGGGTGGGTTTTAGCATGACATACATTTTGCACCCTCATTCGCATAACACATTCATATTTATATTCATTTCTTTAACTTAGGTAATCCTTAATTCCTTTATCTTTTAAAACCTCTATCTTTTTTGGTACCATTTGGTAATCGTTAAGTACATAAAAAAAAATAAAGATTATTTTACATTTAACTTTTAATTTCATATATAAAAGGAAGTACATTTTTAATCAAAATCATACAAAATATACCATATAACTTAATGGGTGGGTGGGTTAGGTAAATGTCATAAAACTAAATGAGCTAGGGTTACATACCTTAAACGGTTAAATCGTCGGGCTTCCTTAATTAGAAAGGTTCATTAGGTAAATGAAATTAAAACAAGGAAATTATGTACAACATAGGCGCGGTTTGACGCTCCTTATATAGTTATAACCCAAGAGCCAGCGACAGTCACTTTCGTCATTTTATAAAAGCTGCTATACGATAGTTGCTTCCCACTGCCAGACCACCAGGTCAAAGTCTAAGCATCTAAGAGACTCCGCACCATGAATTTTAATCGCGCGGAAATGTTTTTCGCAATTCTGTAACATGTCAAATCTTATCCGCAAAATATAAAAACCGCGCGATTAAAATTCGCAGTGCGGACTGTCCCTAATACTTTAGGGGTGTGTAGCAGTGGGAAGCAACTGTCAAAATTGTCCTGCAATAGAGGACGAGATCCCTACAGTTTTCCCGTAGAAAAAAAGAAAAAAAAAAATAAGCTTTATCGGAGGCTAGGTAGACCTTCAGAACTGGATACATCCTAAAGTAACCGCAACCGAAACTTCATAGTTGCTGGTCGTACTTACCTCTATAGGGGTCATAAACAGGTAAACTTTCAGCTTTGATAAAATCAAAAATGACCAAATGGCTGTCGCTTGCCCTTGGGTCATTACTTATTAGTTAAGTATTTTCATATTATGATCGCGTGCTAGTGGATTTACAAATTGTCTCGTGGAAGCTCTGTTAATATAGAAATCAGAGCTTAACCCTTCAATCCCCAAGCGGCCGGATTCGTGTCAGTTTCAAATGCTACTTTGATTTCGATTCACAGATTGTACCTTATGTTATGTTTAACTACATTCAAAACTCCAATGCTGATTGGAAACGGTTAGCTCTTCGGTAGCAATTTCCGCCTCGTCAACTCAGTTCCTGGTCAATTTCTTAACTAACTGTGTTTCCTATAAATGGTACACACATGACACAACACACATTGTGCTGCGAGTAAAAACTATGCATAGTGACTTACAGCGAGTAAAACCTACGCACTGGATGAAAAAACTATGCGCTGCGAGCAAAACCTTTGCTTTGAGCGTAGAAACTGTGCATTTGCAAAATTTATGCACGAAAAAAACTTAGGTTCTCCAAAAACAAATGCGTTCCTGCGTTCCTGCGTTCCGAGCAAAAACTCACGGTCTGGCAGTAAAACCTATACTCTGCGAGTATAAACCTTTAGACATTGCGCTAGCTCAGCTAATTACAAGTGGCACCTCGGGCGATCGAGGTTACCCCAGGGATCGATACCGACCCTCCTGTTGTTCCGGGCCCTTCATAACCGGAGTGCCTTTGTACGTGACCTGACCGTGTCCCTCGCTATCATACTTGTCTATGAATGGTTATGTATACCTAATGTTGAGGTATCCCTTCATAGGGCTTGTAGAACTTAGCGTTTTCCGATAAATCTATATTAGTCTGTGTCTGTATAACAGTCTTTTTTGTTAAAGCTAATGCAATACAGTGCGAGCATTTTACTCTCAAGCTAGAAAGGTCAATGACCACTGGTGCCATCTTATTTCATTTTAGCTATAGTGTCTCTCTCAGGACGAATCTAAATATACCTCTCAACAATTAACAATCTCAAGTTCGAACGCAGTAAGTTAGTTAGTAGTAGCAGTAAGTAGGCTCTAGACTCTAGAGTGTGCCAAGAAAATATTAACAAACGTGCACACGAAAAACATAGCCACAATCGGTCTTATTTTCTTTGGCACATAGCTCCAACAACGTATCAGAGTGAACTCATGCCAAACGTTCCATATGTAGGGACAAAATACGAAATCTTTCACAATATAAGAATGAAAAACAAAATTACTTAATTCCATATCTCAAAATATGCAATGGTATAGGAATGTTATTTTAGGATAAGACTTACGGGCGTACCCTTCCTATATTCGACAGAAAAAATATTTATCCCAGTTTGCGACGCAATCTAAAAAAAATGCAATATCCACGTTAATTTCAAACCTTAATTATTAAACATTGCCTTAAAATCTCTAAAGCCTTTAAGCATCTTTAAGTTTCCCTTTTTGCTTTAATCTATACTAATATTATAATTGGGAAGAGTTTGTTTGTTTGAACACGCTAATCTCAGGAACTACTAATCCGATTTGAAAAATTCTTTCAGTGTTAAATAGCCCATTTATCGAGGAAGGCTATAGGCTATATTTTATCACGATAATACTAATAGGAGCGAAGGAATAGAGGAAAGTGTGGAAAAAACGGGAGGAAATTATTTGAAAGGGCCTATTTGAACGCGCTTATCTCAAGAACTACTGGTTCGATTTGAAAAATTCTTTCAGTGATAGACAGCCTATTTATCAAGAAAGGCTACAGGCTATATTTTATTGCGCTAAGACCAAAAGGAACGAAGAAATAGAGGAAAATGTGGAAAAAACGGAAAAATTACTTGAAAGGGCTTATTTGAACGCGCTTATCTCAGGAACTACTGGTCCGATTTGAAAAATTCTTTCAGTGATAGACAGCCTATTTATCAAGAAAGGCTACAGGCTATATTTTATTGCGCTAAGACCAAAAGGAACGAAGAAATAGAGGAAAATGTGGAAAAAACGGGAAAATTATTTGAAATGGCTTATTTGAACGCGCTAATCTCAGAAACTACTGGTCCGATTTGAAAAAATCTTTCAATGTTAGATATCCTATTTATCGAGGAAGGCTATAAGCTATATTTTATTGCACTAAGCCTAATAGAAACGAAGAAATAGAGGAAAGTGTGAAAAAAACGGGAGAAATTATTTGAAATGGCTTATTTGAACGCGCTAATCTCAGGAACTACTGATCCGATTTGAAAATGATTTCAGTGTTAGATAGCCCATTTTTTGAGAAAGACTATAGGCTATATTTTATCGCGCTAAAACTAATAGGAACGAAGAAATAGAGGAAAGTGTGAACAAAACTGGGGAAATTATTTGAAAGGGCTTATGTCACGAACTACTAGAGCAATTTTTATGTTATTTGGCACAGATAAAAAATAGACCACGTGAAAGATAATATGCTATTTTTAACCGACTTCCAAAAAACGAGGAGGTTATATGTTCGGCTGTGGATATTTTTTATTTATTTTTTTTATTTTTTTTTATTTTTGTATGTTCAACGATTACTCCGCCGTTTGTGAACCGATTTTCGAAATTTTTGTTTTGTTGTATTAGGTTTCACTCCAATTTGGTCCCATTTTCACAAAAGTGGTGACCTGATGATGGGATCCAGGAGTAATCGAGGGAACTCCTCGAAATTTATATGGAAACATATGGTAATTTTAGTTTTATGTGAAGTGTACTAAGAATATGCTACCAAAAAGTCAAATATTGGGTCAAGGTATACCATGGTTTCGAAGATGCTGAGAGAACTCCTGACTCCTTATAGATACACGTTTGGGAGTTTCGGCGTTGTTTTAAGAACAGAAAGCATATTATACTACCACGCAATTAAAATTCATCATCATCATCATCATCGTCGTCATCATCATCATTACCACGTCGTGTTAAGGTCACCAATGTCTCATGGCACAAAATAGGTAATAGTACAACTTACAAGGCATAGGTATGGATACAATAATAATAATTATGTACATAACAACACCAATTATTAATATAGGCTGTTTATACACGGCGGTCGGTGCGGCGTCGCCGCACGCCGCCGCGCGGCGTGTGCGTAAACATCGCGGCATTGCGTCGTACCTATTCAAGTTCTAATGTCAGGTAATGCCGCGCTGCGAGCATTTTGAGTATCATAATATGATTTTAAACTTTATCTTCATTAATGTAGTACAATATAGTATCGCTTGAGAAAGGCGCAGGCGGCCGCGAGGCCGGCTTTCCAAGTTTCTCATGCGATAGTACTATGTATTACAATAATGAAGGTAAAGATTAATATCATAATATTATTATGACACTGAAAATATACTCGCCGCGCCGCTGGGTGTGATTCGGCTCATCCTTCGATCGCGGATTCTTGGAAATCCATTGTTCTGGCGGCCGCTTGGGAGTTGAAGCGTTAAATTGTTAAATTACCTAGCACGCATAGAGTTGTGTTCACTTAGATTTTTTTAATGTATTATTTAAATTTATCTACCTGATATTTGGGCCTTGGGGTATGACTCATAACAGTCTTAACAAATTGTAATAAGATACGTAGAATAAACGCAGTAATTCGACGCGTAGGGTGGTATGGTCACTAAGTCACTACTCACTAGTTCACTACCACCGACGACCACTTATAAACTCGCGGACTATGACGTAGGTCATCTTGGAGGGTTAATTAATATTTCTAATAACAATACGAGATCAATAATTACCACTCAAAATGTTGACAATTCAAATTTCAATGCTCACTGCTCACACCAATGGTGACACATTTCTGATTTCACACAGCCAATACAACTATATAAAACTCCTACAAACAAGCGATACTGCGATTCAGGAGCACCTCAGCGAAATCTAATGAATACATCGTGTAACTAAAACTATATGAACAACAATCGGAGTTCGGACAAGCGATAGCGCCGACCGAGCGCCTCAATGACATATAGTGAAGACAATATAAAACTATTTTTTATACAATTTAAATTGGCACTAATCTACTAGGTAACTAAAAAGAGTGAAATTATTATTTTTAACAAAAAATTAAAACCGACTTCCAAGGTAAAAACAATAATAACATTCTTATAATATGAACTAAAAACTAAAAAGTATTAAATAATTTTCCTCTCTAAATGTGCCTTTTTCCGAATTCAGCTAAACCTCAACTATTTCTGTACTCAACCTTCATAATTTTGAAGTCGGTGCCAGTTCCATAAGTTTCAAATTTTCTGTCAAAGAAAATATAAAGATTCAGCTATATCTGGTACCGACTTCAAAATGATGAAGGTTGAGTACAGAAATAGTTGAGGTTTAGCTGAATTCGGAAAAAGGCACATTTAGAGAGGAAAATTATTTAATACTTTTTAGTTTTTAGTTCATATTATAAGAATGTTATTATTGTTTTTATTGTGGAGTAATTTGTCTGTGAAATATCTAATTTACGCGGGCGAAGCCGCGCGGAACATCTAGTAAGCCAATATATGGCAGCACAAATCCATGCAAAAACGCCACTACCAAAGCCGACTGGCGACTCTTATTATGGCATCGTATACAAAAGGGTATTTACATCATACATCCCCCGCTCCCTATCGATTTTCCGTATAACCTAGGATTATAAATATGTGCGTAATAGGATAAACCACGCTCGGTCAGTATACACAGTATTTTTAGAGCTGTTTGTTGTTACAGCTAGTAAGAGACTGTTAGATTCAATAACGAATATTTTCTGACGATTTTCCTGTTTTCTTGCAGCGATTTGGGATGAGTTCGTTTTTAAATAAGAATTTCTGGGTAGGATTAGTGGTAGGAATCTCGGCACTCACTTTAATTTCATAATACGCGAAAGTTATAAAGTATGTTTTGTAAAAGTTTGTTAATTTTTTACGTTTATAAAATATAATACATAATATCTAAAGAGCACTAACTATAAAGCTTACCCATTTCCATCAATCTAGGAAGTATTTGTCGACTACAGAGAATGAAAAAATCTTTAATTCTCTACATTTCAGAACAAATCGGTCAAGTTATGAAAAAAAAATTCGAATTGTCTTCACACTGTTTCTTTTTTAGGGTTCCGTAGTCAATAAGGAACCCTTATAGTTTCGGTCTGTCCGTCTGTCTGTCTGTCTGTCCGCAGTTTTACTCAGAGACTATAAGACCTACAAAGCTGTAATTTGGTATGAATACACATATTAATGATGGCAACAAAATGGTACATGAAATCGTAAAAAAAATTTTTTTTATGGTACCTCCCCTACACATCAAGCGGGGATGAAAATTTTTTTTCGCGCCCACTCCAACGTGTGGGGTGTCGTTGAATAGGTTTTTTTTTTTAATATTGCGAGTATTCATAGATCATTTTCCGATTTAGGGATCCGTTTGTGAAATATTAAGTTTTAAAGTGGAAAAAATCGTTAGAGTCCAGTGTCCCCTCCTTCTACCAGCTAAACGGTGGGTTCTGGAAATGTGAAAAAAATCACGGGAGTAGGAAATATGCTGAATTTAAAAGGAAAACTATCACGGCTAAGAAGACTTCATAAGTTATTAAGTAATAGTCGACCAACTAAAAAAAATGTATTCGTCGAAGTATAAATTGAACTTTTCGTTTAAATTCCTTTGAAAGTAACTGAGATGTTGTTGTTAGTAGTATAACGCACGTTCATTGACCATATAAAAATTTTCAAAAACCAGCGGTACTACGGAACCCTATATTGCGCGTGGCCCGACACGCACTTGACCGGTTTTTAATTATTTTCTTCCCTTCCGTTTGCGTTAAGTATGGGGTATTTACACGTGTGAAATGGTGACAGCAACCTACATACCCCCCAATGTAGAGTAAGTCAGAGCACGTGGCCCGAGCCTAACACGCTTCTATAGTTCCATACTAATAATTCAAGACGTGCGTGGATGAATAAGGTAAGTAACATAAAATACTTCCCGTTTTTTCGCTTAAATGGGGGCTTTAGGGCCGGAAAAATTATTTGAAATAGAAAAACTATGGATTATATGTGTAGCCTAGATATAAGCTAGGACCTAGGTTATGAAGTACATAAATTATTATAACTTTATAAGTTTTATTAAAATAATTAGGGAAAAAATTAGTTATTGTCCGTATGTTACGAAATGTTACTTGCTCGATTCTTTCACTCACGTCTTCAATTATTATGAATGTGACAGTGTATCTGTCCGTCTGTCTGTCTCACCTCTTCACGCAATAACCGCTGAACCGCTTTTGCTGAGTATGGAGATACCGGGACTCAAAGCCCGGGAATGGACATAGGATACTTTTTATCCCGGAAAAGTGTACGGTTCCCGAGCGATAAACAAATTTTGGCGCAAGTTGCGGGCGTCATCTAGTCTCGAATAAAAATTCCGCGGACGTCACTCATTGGCGTAATTTAGAGGCGGAGTGAAGAAAATAGAAAATATGTTGTCTTTAGTCCAGTCGGACTATTAGATAAAAATACATCTATATTTTTATCTTATAGTTTTTTAGAGAGCTGGTTAGGGGTAAAACATGCTTACTACATTAATTTTGTGTTTACTAACATCTTTGATGAAAAATAAATCATTTTGTTCGACTAACAAATATATAAGTTTCTTCCACGCCAGTTATGTTTTATGTAACATTATTATTTTTTATGTAAGTATTGTTCATAAAATGCATAAACTTTTATTATCTACAAGATAACGCCTGCAACTCCGTTGAGTCAAAATTCATTTATCGAGCAGTACATTTTACGGAACAAAAAGTATCCTATGTCATTTCCTAGAACTCAAACCTATCTACATAGTACATACCTTTATTCAGCGGTTTGACCGTGAAGTGGTTACACACACAGACAGACATAATTTTGCATTTATAATATTAATATAGCCTTCACAAGTATAGTTTTAACTCTGTACGCAAACGCCGTAAAGGGATAAAAAGCAACCTTAAATAATTTCTAATACTGGTACAACAATAAAATAGCCTATAAAATATATGTTACAATACTACACATGATTGTAGACTGTAGAGCGATAACTTTCCAATTACTTTTCAAGGAAATCTAACAGTCAATCGTTTGAACGCTAATTTGATTATTCCGCGTTGACTGATTGATTTAAAAAAAAAAATCTTTAGCTTTAACTATCGCACTCAGTATATTATCTATCAATTTCTTCATTAAATTGAGTTACATAGTTTAATCATCATTAAGGCCGTCTCCCGAGCAAACGACCTTGACCATACATTTGCCGCGTTGCCGAGATCGCACCAAAACCCTTTTTTTTTTACTTAAATTAGTTAAAAATTGACCTAAAAAAATTAAAACGGGGAATATGTAGTTTATGATATTGTCGATCTATTGGCGTGTGTTTCAAATAAAAGTAATTTGTAAATACTAAGGAGATGCTGAATTTATTAAAATTCAAGCATACGCTTGAATTTTAATAAATTGGCTTTTCTTTGGAAGCTGATATCATGAGTTTTCATGAGTTTAACAAACAAAAATAGAAAATTTAAAACGTGGAAAGGAAAGTTGATATACTGAAGATTATTGTTGTATTTTTATTATAACTTTGTAGCTTTCAAATTAATTTCAAATTATAAGGCTCTAAATACGGTAAATACTAAATTACGGATTCTCCGTAGGGAAGGCCCTTAAATGTCGGAGTGCGGCCGTAAGCCCCAAAAATTTTAATAAAGGATAGCTCTATATTTTCAGCTGCCTCTCTTTAGTCTCTACGTAAATTATAGTAAAGTTATTCAGTAGTCCGTGAAGTTGGCCCATGATGGTAAAATACAGAAGCTATGACACACATGTTGAGGGACATATTAGTCTATTATTGCCACGATCAACATTTATTACCTAATTACTAATATATTGTGCATGGTATAGAGTATAGACATTTAGCAATAATGTTGGTACTTAATACTTATGATAACGTCAGGGTTCAATAGTGCTTTTATTATTCATTTTAAATGTAATTTAGATGTTAGACTCTCAAGTTTATTAAAAAATCTTCCTTAGTTTGTTTTTTGTGAGAAATTTTCTAATCTTAAACATTGGGCTTTCTTAGCACGGACCAACAATTTAACAGTCTGCAATGTCTGTGCCCGAGATCAGGAATATCGATAAAACGCAAAAAATCGATGCGAATTCTCTTAATGTTTGCTTAGACGACTGTAGCCAAACACCATGTTGACGTAACTAGGTAATATAAACGCAAATCTAAAGTTAAATCTAAATCTATAAACGAGAGCAAAATCGTAAAATTCTTTACTGTATACTGGCCGTTAAAAAAAGTAAAAATAAAATTCTAAATTCGAACTCACGCCACTCTGCCGAACTCGTCCTTGGGGACGTCCTTGTCTCCAACCTCGGAGATCTTCGCCCGGAAGGCAGCCACCCGCGCCGCAATCTCCTCCTTCGGCAACCTGCGCAACCAGACCATAGACACACTCATTATTTTTTTTTATTGTTTTAGTACGCGCAAACAAACCGCTCGCCGCCGCCAATATACGCCGAATGAAAACACCTGAACATACCAGTGCATTCTAGGTTGCCAGTTTAAGAAACAATTAAACTTGCTATAATACTAAACTAATGTCACGACGTTTCAGTACGAAGGGTAGTTAATGACTGCGCGCTATCGATTTTGTTTTTGACTCGTGCGCAGGGGCCGTTTACCCCGCTAGGGTGAGATCGAGGGGATAAATGGGGTGAAATATGGGGCATTATTGAATAACTTATACGGTCACGTGTTTATTGCACATGTCACGAAAATCCAATTGTCCAAAATTGAACCTGGATGCGTAGAAATTAACTTTGCACCTGTTTCAATGAAATCCGTTTAGGGGATCAAAAATCGACACTGCAAGAAATTCACTTCTTTAAAAAAAATTGGTTTAGTCAAATGCAAAGCTAGACCTTTAAACGGATTTAGAAGCTGAATACGAAGACAAATACGCATATTTTATCTAGGTTTATTGACATTACGTGCCTAGTGTAAAAACGGAACCATTACATTACTTGCCTGTCTGTATTGCCAAATGCTTTGCCTGGTAAATCGTAAAAGCTAGAGAAATTAAATTTTCAAAGATTGTGTATTTCTATTGCCGCTTTTAATGAGAAATAGTAAAAACAAAACAACATTCAAGGGGTTTCCAAGTTCCATACAATAATATGTATCTGTACTTGTAATCTCTACTTTTTACCGAAACGTTCGTACAATCTGACTCGCACTTCGCCAGTTTTTATGTTGAATATTTGATTAGTCAATTTTATCCACGTGGCTGGCGCCGTGCCAAAGGTTCAAAATATCTGGAAAGGGCGATAAGAGCTACACTTTTATGGGGCGCTTTATTAAGCCTGCGGAGTTGAAATAAAAATTTCAGGGTAGTATGTATAATGTATAGGTTTTCCTTTCCGCTTTTGGATTGGGTTACGGCTTTTCGCTACTTTTATTAAGTCGACGTAGCTTAGCCCCTAGAAATAACTTAACCTCTATATGTTAAACCATAAAAGGTATGTGTTTTTAGGATTCCTTACCCAAAGGGTAAATACGGGACCCTATTACTAAGACTTCGATGTCTGTCCGTCTGTCCGTCTCCACGCTGTAACTCAAGAACCGCTATAGCTAGACTTCTGAAATTGTCACAGATAGTGTATTTCGTTTGCAGCTATAACAACAAATACTGAAAACAAAATAAATTTTTAAGTTATTTAAAGGTACGGTTCCCGCACAATAAACTTTTATGATTTTCGCCTAAACTATTCAGACTATTTTTATGAAATTTAGTATGGAGATACTTTGAGTCTCGGGAAAGGACAAGGGATACTTTTTGTCCCGGAAAATGTACGGTTCCCGCACAATAAACTTTTATGATTTTTGCCTAAACTATTCAATCTATTTTGATGAAATTTGGTATGAAGATACTTTGAGTCTCGGGAAATGACAAGGGATACTTTTTGTCCCGGAAAATGTACGGTTCCTGCACCATAAACTTATGATTTTCTCTTTAACTATTTAAACTATTTTGATGAAATTTGGCATGAAGATACTGATTTTAATCTATTGTTTTCTTAATTATACCAATTCGAATTAAATAACTATTGTTAAGACAGGACAACGTCTGTCGGGTCAGCTAGTTAATAATAATATTAAAATAAAATAAAAATTTAAGGGGGGCTCGTAGGCCCATACAAATAACAAACAACACAATTTTGGCCTATTTTTGCTCTCTAACGGTATGGAACACTTCGTGCGCGAGTCCAACTCGCACTTGGCACATTTTTATTCGATAATATGCAGACTTGGTGTATTTAAGACTACTATTTTTTATATTAAAGATACCTTAGAAATTAACGGTCTTACTACAAAAGATTTAAACACCCGTTGAACAGTTGATTAGAGAAAAATTCCATACAAAATTGTCTCAAAACAACTGTTCAACAGATGTTTAAATCTTTTGTGGTAAGACCGTAATAGTCTACTACTACTATACTGAGATAACTTCAGAAAAGAAAAAGTGCGAGACATACCTTTCTTTTTCACTCTTCTGGGTTTTTGGCTTTGATGTTTAGTTACACAAAGTCACGATTAAGATTTTAGTATCACTTTCATGGATTTACTTTCTCCCGTGGCTTAAAATACGTCATATGCGTACTAGCGCTAGCCTCAAGCTTCGTCTATGACTGATGTTCACTGAACACTTTATTTTACAAGTAGAGCAGGGAAAATTAGGCCATCTATTCAATGCATAAAGTACATATTTGCGAGCACCTACACACAGGGAGATGTTGCTATTGTGCGAAGCACTTGTGTTTATCTTGAATCTTTAGGGTGGAGTCGGTGGAGAGATGTACTCCGTATAAGTACTCTTCTATAGTAGGAAACACCTCCATGGAGAGTAGTTACTACTTAAGACTCTACAAATAATGCTGAATTTCTAATCAACTCATTTCTCACAACTCTATTGCACCTACTATAAAACTATGTAAATTATGGCAATCTATAAACATGAAAACAGACTGAGCAGTCACTTCACACTAGGTAATTAGCAAGTCCGCGACATGACAGTGTGAAGTTCAGAATAGCACTCCATGTGACCTACTTATGAAGATGTCGGTCTTGGCTAGCTCTTAATTGTTTTTCAGCAAACCTGCTGCAGGTAAAGCACTTGTATCACTTCAAAGAATATTAGTTACCATCTAAAAGGTGCTATTTTTGCTCAGTTAATTATAAAAAATATTATATTTTATTACGTTTTTAATATGTAATGGAGATTTACTGCTCGCAACCAGTGTTAACAATTAATTTCTTGATTTTTGTTACTGCCAGAAGCAGACTAATTAAACAGAAAAAATATATAAAAAAAAATCTCTAAATGTTGCTTCAGTGATTTGTGTCATGCAACATGGAAGTAATAGGATTAAAACATGAGAATGTAGGTCTGTGGTAAATAGGGCAGACAGTACTTTTTTCATGGCTTTGCTCGCAGCAAATTGGGTACTAAATCATTTTATAATTTAGACTTATACTTTTACTTTTAGGAACATGGAGGTAAAAAATATACAATGTGTAACAAATCTAATTGATACTCGTAATACTTTGAGTATGTAAGCAACTTTTTTAACCGACTTCCAAAAAACGAGGAGGTTATATGTTCGGCTGTGGATATTTTTTTTTTTTTTTTTTTTTTTTTTTTTTTTTTTTTTTTTTTTTTTTATGTTCAACGATTACTCCGCCGTTTGTGAACCGATTTTCAAAATTTTTGCTTTGTTGTATTTGGTTTTACTCCAATTTGGTACCATGTTCACAAAGTGGTGACCTGATGATGGGATCTAGGAGTAATCGAGGGAACTCCTCGAAATTTATATGGAAACATATGGTGATTTTGGTTTTATGTGAAGTGTACTAAGAATATGCTACCAAAAAGTCAAATATTGGGTCAAGGTATACCATGGTTTCGAAGATGCTGAGAGAACTCCTGACTCCTTATAGATACACGTTTGGGAGTTTCGGCGTTGTTTTAAGAACAGAAAGCATATGCTACTATGCAATTAATATTCATCATCATAATCATAATCATCATCATCGTCATCATCATCATTACCACGTCGTGTTAAGGTCACCAATGTCTCATGGCACAGAATAGATAGTAGTACTGCAAGGCATAGGTATGGATATACTAACTCGTAATAATACTTATGTATTGTTACATAACAACACCTGTTTGTTTAATACACGGCGGTCGGCGCTACAGAGGCGACGGTGTCGCGCGGGCGGCGCGTGGCGGCAAACGAGAGATCGAATATTTTACTACTTTATATTATACAGATCGAATACTTTACTAACTACTGTTCACTTCACTGATAATAATATATTATTTTGTGAGTGTGAGTTGTGTCTCTTAATGTAAAGAATAGACGTCTACGTCTTACGCCTAACTAAACTGGTCTTATGGTTCTGGGACGTTAATCACTCTGGCGTAATATCAATTATGACAACTGAGTGTGAGCGAGAAGAAAATAATTATTGTAGCGAATTAGTTATATCAAATGCTATCGAATAAGCGATACCGCGATGCAGAAGCTTAACAACGACATCTGTTGTTGAATTGCGGAACTAAATTTTCTTAGAAAAAAAAAATTTACAAATCTCAACACTTAACAAATTGTAATAAATTACGTAAAATATACGCGAAGGTTTACGTACTAGTGTAACTAAAAAGAGTGAAATTATTATTATTTTTAACAAAAAATTAAAACCGACTTCCAAGGTAAAAACAATAATAACATTAATATGAACTAAAAAGTATTAAATAATTTTTACTATCTAATAGTGCCTTTTTCCGAATTCGGCTAAACCTCAACTATTTCTGTACTCAATCTTCATAATTTTGAAGTCGGTGCCAGTTCCAAAAGTTTCAAATATTCTGTCAGAGGACTGAAGATTCAGCTATCTGGTACCGACTTCAAAATAATGAAGATTGAGTACAGAAATAGTTGAGGTTTAGCCGAATTCGGAAAAAGGCACTATTAGATAGTAAAAATTATTTAATACTTTTTAGTTCATATTAATGTTATTATTGTTTTTACCTTGGAAGTCGGTTTTAATTTTTTGTTAAAAATAATTTATGATTATGATTTACAAATCGCAAACAAAAATTTGCTTTTTTATCATTGCTACTTTCACAGTGAAGTATAGGGAACCCATATACATCCTAAAGCAGTGGTCCTCAACCTTTTTTTCATGCGGGCCACAAACATGGTTTGGTCTTGGTATTGCGGGCCGCAACAACATTTTTTTAGGGTTAAAAAATAACTTCTTTAAAATTATAGAAGTTATTTTTTAACATAAAACAATTATTGAACACATCAGAAACAAAGGACTAATTGGCCATACATTCACCCGTAAGGACCAAAGGTGCCCGCGTTATGCAATTAAAAATCTTCACTATAGTACACCAATAGATGAAATCAAACAAGCTATTGAAGAAACAGGCAACAAAGTAACCGGAGAAATTATCACAGTACGTAAAAAAGGAACAAAGGAACCTGGAAATGTGTTCTTTGTTAACGTGCTGCCACACGAAAACAACAAAAAAATTAAGCAAAAAAATATATATTCCATCAGCCGGTGATAATTGAAGACCCAAGAAAAAGTAGAAGCATCCCACAGTGCACACGTTGTCAACAGTATGGACACACAAAGAATAACTGCATGCGGCCATTTAGATGTGTTAAATGCGCTGGCCCGCACAAAACCGCACTTTGTACACTGGATCGAAATGCGCCAGCTATATGTTCCTTATGGACCGGTCACCATCCAGCCAATTATAAAGGATGTGTAGTCTACAAATAGATCTTAGCAAAAAAAAAAATAGGAAATGTACGACCGAGAAAGCTTATTCATAGACAGGAATCTAGTTCTTCCAGTGAACAAAGACATAAAGAAACTCCACTTAAACAAAAGGAAGATAACATCACAAAAAAAGTACAACCACATGCTCAAGATAACCTACTAAATTATAATCATAATATAAAAGTAACCATCCCTAGGACACCTATCGAAGAATGCTTCAATAAAGAAAATAACTAAGACCCTAAACCACGCTACAGCGAAATAGTAAAAAATGATCAAAAGATAAAACATCTATACATATAATAAAATCGTAGGAAAGTCAATTCTGTACATTGAATATTTTTGAAAAATAATACTTGGGAAGTGATCTACAATCGATACGGAAGCCAAAAATATAGTTTTTAGAATTTTTGTCTATTTGTCTGTTTATCTGTTTGTCTGTATGTATGTCCAGGATAAACTCAGAAAGTACTGGATGGATTTACTTCAAATTTTGCACGAATATTACTTAGAGGTCGGGTCAACACATAGGCTATAAATTTTAACGATGTAAGAACAATGATTCTAATGCAAGCAGAAAAAATCGACAAATTGTTAGAAAACATAAGCACCTTAATGAATATTATCACAATGCTATTAAGTAAAATTTCATGATTTAAGACTGGCAATATGGAACATAAATGGTCTGCCACTAAATAAGCATGACCTAGAGTTGCTTATAAAAGAAAATAAGTTAGACATAGTACTACTATCTGAAACGCATATGAATGATAACAAAAATCTAACCATTAAAGGATATAATACTTACCTTGCAAATCATCCTGATGGAACATGTCATGCTGGAGCTGCAGTAGTTATCAAAAACAGTATCGAACATTACCTACAAAATAAATATCAGGAAAACTTCCTACAAGCTGTCACTGTTAGCGTTGAAGAGAAACATGGCGGTAGCATAAACATAAGTGCAGTTTACTGTCCACCTCAACATAACATCAAACAAGAAATGTTCACTGAATACTTCAGAACCCTTGGAACAAGATTTATCAGCGGAGGTGACTGGAACAGCAAGCATAAACATTGGGGCTCTAGGCTGATAACTACTAGAGGAGGAGAACTCAAAAAGTGTATTGATGCTATAAAATTAAAAACATTCTTAACGGGTGAGCCCTCCTACTGGCCAACAAATCCAGCTAAAATTCCTGATCTCCTCGACTTTTTCATAACCAAGGGCATAGGAGAACACCACATCAGACTAGAATCTTGTCTAGATACGTCGTCGGATCATTCAGCAGTCATCGGTGTATTCAGCAATGTCCCTATGGAAAAAGAACAACCACTTACCTTATGTAATAAACTCACTAACTGGGATGAGTTTGCAGATATATTAGATAAAGAAATTGACCTGAAAATTAAACTAAAAACAAACAAAGACATAGATAAAGCAGCGCTTTATATTACAAATAAAATACAGGAAGCTGCCTGACAAGCTACTCCTCAAATAAACACTAAAAAACGAAACAATGATATTCCTTTAAATACCAGACTTAAACTAAAAGAAAAACGCGGATCAGGCGAAGATGGCATCTCAGCAAACTGGCGGAAGACAAGACTGCTCTAAACAAATGTGCAAGACAACTGAGAGAATTAATTAAGGACGCTGAAGATGAATCACTCAATAAAAAACTTACCAATTTATCTGCGACAGCACATGGCAATTATTAATCAATAATTAATTGTGGAAAATGACCAAAAACCTAAAAAAACCTTTAGAACATATTCCGCCAATGATGGTACAAGACAAAGCAAACACATTTGCAGAATATCTTAAAGGTGTATTTACCCCAAATCAGTCCTCTGCAGCTGAATTTGAGAAGGAAATTGACGAAGTAATAAACAGTGACGAACAACTAAGCCTTCCTATAAAACCAACGACTCCAACGGAAGTAGAAAGAACTATTAAGACCTTAAAAAATAAGAAAGCACCTGGATATGACCTGATAACCGGAGAAATCTTGAAGAAACTACCCAGAAAAGTCATTATATTTTTAACAACACTATTTAATGGTATAATGAGAGTCCTTCATTTTTCAAGCATATTATGGAAGGTATCCATAGTAAAAATGACCCCAAAGCCTGGAAAGCCACCAACACAACCAAACTCCTACCGACCTATAAGTCTCTTGCCCATCTTGTCGAAAGTATTTGAAAAGGTGTTACTAACAAGACTTCAATCTGAAATCAACGAGAACAAAGCAATTCCAGATCACCAATTTGGCTTCAGACCTCGACATTCCACAATAGAACAGGTTCATCGGGTAGTCCATAAAATCAGACAGTCCCTGGAAAACAAGGAATATTGCTCAGCGGTGTTTTTGGATGTTCAACAAGCATTTGACAAAGTATGGCACAAAAGATTACTGTTTAAATTAAAAAGCATCCTATCTAATACACTTTTTATGATCCTAAAATCTTACCTACAGGATCGGAAATTCCAAGTCAAGTTTGAAGACAAACTATCAGCAATATGTAATATAGAAGCATCTGTACCCCAGGGCTCTGTACTTGGACCAGTCCTACACTCCTTATTCACTGCTGATCTCCCAACTTCTGATGGCGTAGAAACCGCAACACATGCAGATGACACAGCCTGCCTCGCGAGTGATAAAAGCCCAAATAAGGCCTCAGACATACTGCAAGGTCACATGGGTAAAATACAAAAATGGATGGAAAAATGGCGCATCAAGGCCAGTAGCACTAAATCTACCCATGTTACCTTTACTCTCTTTAAAGGAAACTGTAAACCAGTTATACTAGACGGAGATATCCTACCACACAAGACAACCGTCAAATATTTGAGCTTCACTCTAGATAGGAGACTTACCTGGACCACACACCTGAAAACCAAGAAAACCGAGGCAAATTTGCAGCTAATCAATCTTAACTGGCTAATAGGACGATCATCGCAGCTATCTGTACACAATAAAATACTAGTGTACAAAAGTATTGTGAAATCAATCTGGACCTATGTCCTATGGAATAGAGTTATGGGGCTCAGCAAGTAACTTGAACCTTGAAATACTACAAAGATTTCAGAACAAGGCCCTAAGGACCATTACCAATGCACCTTGGTTCACTCGCAATACAGAGATCCACGAACATCTAAACATCTTAAGTGTAAAAGAGGAAGCTAAACGACACAGTACTGAATACAAAAAGAGATTACAGGACCATATAAACACACTGGCAAGAACCCTCATTACTACTAATACTAAATCACGACTAAAAAAGTGGAACATACTAGACATTGACAAAAGATAGGGCGAATATGACCAATACAGCAAACTTGGACTTACTTAATGGAGTTTGGACAAATAAAACCCAATTCAATAATAGATAATATCTGATTATGGTTCTAACTAGCTGATTGCAGATGTTTAAGGGAGAAAAAATAAATAATTAAAGATTTAAAAGTGGAAAAAATTTCATAACTATCACGACGACTTTACATTATTTTGTCGGTGCCTCGGGTTGGGGATAGTGGTCCTAAAGTATGATCACTAAGTTTTGTTACACCTTATATATTTTTTATTGCAGTTTGCATAGACTGGTCACTTCACGCATACTTAAGACCTTTGACTACTTGGCCCAATGTGAAAGAAAATTTGCTAAATCAAATCAAAAGTCAAAGAGACAAGAGAATAATGGACAAATTCAAAAATCCATTAGCAACCAAGATTTTAACCAAAGTAATTTTAAAAAGCAGTAAGTACAAACTGAACACAACACAACGCTTGTACCTGTTTCGTTAAGGAAAAATATAAGGAGATCATTTATCAGCCATTAATCGAAGCATAGTAACATGTGTGAATTATTTCCAAGTATAAAAATATAATAGACATGAACATGCGAACACGTCATATAATCTTGTTACTATTTGTAAATTGTAAGGAAATTAGAAAATGTAACTCACCCTTGATCTTCTAAGGTGTCTTCGAGTTCTGCACACTTGACTTCGATCTTACGCTTCTTCTCGTGATCTAATATTTCCCTGTTAGGTTGTTTATTTGATGCCGAATCCAATTTTGCAATTTCTTCCTCGGTGCGATAGTTAACGCTGTCTTTGGTTTTTCGCACCGATGCCCAGTTTCTTTGCACATAACCATTTGTTCCTGAGCCCCTAGGGGTCGTTAGTCCAATTCCATTATACATTTTATGTGTTTTATTGCTAAAAATAATGTAAAAATAAGAAAATTATAAATAAACCACTGACATTTACGACTTAGTGGTTATGGCTATAAACATTAAACAAAAAATCTTGATGATTATTACAAACTACGAAATATAATACGTTTATTACAAATATATAAAATAAATTTTTATTTAACTTACCTACACTGGACAGTAAAATAAATTTAAAACGTAAAAAATATGTCCATCTTGCCTGAGGGATTTTATTTTTTAATTTTTTTAGCGTGTGTTGCTACTTTTACAGAATTCATATTGCCATTAATAAAAATAAAATTTACCAAACTTGTAACAAAAATCAAAAATGTTTTTGCAATAATTTGTCATTCATTTAATTAAAATAATTTAAAATATGAATTCTACAACTTCTAAATTCTAAAATGGACTGAGGAAACAAATGGACGATCAACGATGTGACTCATGACTGTGAGACTGTGCTGTGAGTTGTGACATCTATGTCAACTGCTCACCCACAGATTAAGGATATTTAAAACTCAACTCAATGTGCTCACCCTAAAACCAAGCATCAATAGACTTGACATGGGCGTACACCCGTAAGGGATGGATATAAAGTGCCAACTTTGTCTGGTGTTACCAGACTATACAAATCTTATTTATTTTCCCCACACCAAATCATTTTTTTATCATTTTTTCAGATGGCAAAAACACTATTACATATTACCATTACTTTTTGTATTTTTATTATTAGCAATCTTCCCGTGAGTTCATCCGCGTGAGGGCTCCATTCCACCGCGGCACACGGAGAGACTACGCACGTGCGTCAAGCTTCGCTTTGTAAGAAAATATATGTGACTGTGTCCACTGCAACCCACGGACACGCTACGCACGAATTGACTCAAGTAAAAGAAATAAATCCGTGCACGTCCACGCGTGCGCATGGCCGTGCACAGCATGCGCCGCGGTGGAATGGAGCCGTTAATATAAATACCGCAAAAAAGTGAGAGAAAAATTAATCTTTTTACAATAAAATGTACAATAATTGTAAGTTAAAATTATACAATGTCAACATTCATACATAATAATTGTAAGTCATATAATAACGTAGAAGTAGCCTTGCATGCAGCCATCCTACTCCCAAGATGTGCCATCGTTTATGAAATCATTGACCTTATAATAGGCTTTGGCACACAAACGTTCTTTGATTTTCAGATTCAGAGCATTTAATACTGTCATCACATCTCTGTAGACTCTGAAAAGAATGATCGATAAATTATCTCCTATGTTTTATCACTTTGTTTTATAAAATCTATGTGTAGTATTTTTTATGTCATGAAACATGACCATATTTTATGTATAAGTTAAATCATATAATATTATAGTTGTGATACTTTGATGTTGGAAGTCTACAGCTGGACATAGTTTTCGCCAGAGGTGGATAATAATTAGAGATGAAACGGATAGTAGTTTGGCCGGATACCAGATACCGGATATTCGGCCAACCACATGGCCGGATAGCCGGACATCCGGCCGCCAAATATCCGGTGGAACTTAGCCGTTTGGTGCAAACGAGATATATTTAAAAATGTATTGTGAAGAGTCCTCAAGTAGCAGTTCATCTTGAACGCCGGCTAAAGGAGTCAGATGTATCTCGCAAAGCTCATGATACGTTTTGGGATTGTTTTGATAAGGTAGCAAATGAAATGAAAGTCAGTGCGAATTAATCGCAATCGTGACCCTATTCTTGGTGGGCAGCTAATGCCAAACAATACTCAAGTTTGCCAAAATCATCTTGTAGCAGTTGTTATCTGAAGAAGTATGTTTAAGTTCATTTTGGATGACAATTGATAATTCAATAATATATTATTATTGAATGATTTTTTAAGTATTAAAACATATTTTTTGTAAAAATAATAATTATGAAACATGTAACAAATAACAATTCTAGGCAATTCTCCAACACTAGCGCTGGCAACCCTTGCAATCGTTTAACGCGACAAAATCAAAGAGTAATAATAAGCTTTGGTTTGCTGTTGAAATAACGACCTATAGAATTTGGTTGTGTATTACTACAATAACAATGTTTTTTAAATACTATTTTACGCTGTAATAATGTAACTAACACGTCATTCCTCGTGTAATAATATTCTTAGTTAATCATACAGTCAATATTACTGCAAATTGAGAGATGTTAAATGCAAAATATCGTACTTACGAATGAAATGTTGTTTTCATATTTACGCTCACTACGGCTTTTACAGCCTAAAATTTAACAAATCACCATGTTTTGCAATAAATTTAACACACACTTTAACACCGTCAATATTGTTTTTCGCTAAAAAAACAGAATCAACGAATATCGCAAAATACAATATGAGCAAATCTTTTGTTGGTCAAAGTACGATTTTTGACCAACAACAAAAAGTGAAACTCTGACAAGGACAAAAAAAATGTTACTGACTCTATTACTCTTATGAGTTTATGTATAACTGCGTCTTTGTCAATCTCGGTATTATTATTTGCTTGACAAATCCATTGATCCTTCATCTTAGTGCTCACCAAAGATCTTTAAACAGCACCACAGTTTTTTTTTTAAGCTTACCACTGTTCTTTGGAACAGTAATCGATTTGTGAAGAAAACAAGACGTCGCTTCGATGTGCTCTCGACATTGACACTTGACACTTGACAGATAAAATTTTGTTTATAAATTTCTAACCTCTACTATTTTATTTGTTTGGAAATATCGAAGATTTATTATATTAAATAGATTAGACAAAAGAATTTTGCTACAGTACTAACTATGCTTGACAAAATATTGTACAATACCGTTCTTTCTCAAACATTTTCACCATGTGGAAAATATTTAGTAGCCGGTAATATTTACGGCCAGTTAGCGGTTTTCGAGTACGTATTACAGCTTTATTCTGTTATTTTCTGATTATGTCTGGATGTATTCAATATTTTCTTCTATATTTTCAGTCTTGACTGTATTTTCAATCCGGTGATTGAGCTGCTCTCGTCGAATTTTAGTCAACCAAAGCACATACATAAACTCCAAGAGGGAAACCAGATCTGCAGTTTAATTACTGTCGACAAGTTTTTAATCGTCGGCACAGTCAACGAAATATCAGGATGGGAATGGAAGGCAGTTCTAAATTCGAAATTGAGCAAACCGTCTTGGACAATAAAGGTTAGGCCAAGTTCTCTTCTAGAACAATGTGATGTGAACTCTCTGTGGTACTCGGAAGAAGAAGGAAGATTATACGCTGGCTGTGGAGACAACAACATACACTCATACAACTTAGAGGAGGGTAGACTTGTTCAGAGCTATGAAGGCCATAGTGACTTCATACATTCTGTTCATGGAAAGTAAGTATGCTTATAAAAGTCTAATAAAAACCTCAATTGTTAAGTGAAATTTAGCAAAAAGAGGCTACTATCATTCTCACAAAGGTAAGCCTAAGGCCGCGTCCCCACTGACGCGGAGCGGAGCGGAGCTTAGCGATGCCGAATTGACCAATCACCATGCTCGAAAAATCGCTGCGCTTTGCTGTCATTACGCTGGAATAGCACGATACTAGTCAATTCAGGCACCGCTAAGCTCCGCTCCACTTCAGTGGAAACGCACCCTAACACCCTGTTACCTGGGTGGATTTGAAATTTCTTATCAATACAATATTTATATTTTTGATAGATTGAGACTATATAATCTTAGTAACAAGGCAAAGAAGTGTCCATTTTACTACTATTTTTTACTTTATTTTATTATTTATCCATAGAATTTATTAATGTTATTCTTTTTATGTTCTAGTGGGCAGAAACTAGTATCCGCAGGTGAAGACGGTTTAGTCCTGCTGTGGGACATGAGGATGAAGCAGCCCTACAACAGAATAGAACCCCACACCAACAGTAAGATAGCTCGCCCTGATATTGGAAAATGGATAGGCTCTGCTGCTATGGGGGATGATTGGATTGTAAGTAGTGTACTTTATTCTTAAGAATGTAATGTTGAATGTAATTTTTTGTTGTTAATAAACATTTGGTGCATTGAACATGGGGTGCATTATTCTGGGGAGGGCAAAACTGGGCTCCAATATGCTCGGGGCAAGAGCAAACACACAAAGGCACCCCCCTCGATTTTAAACATGGAATTCTGTACTCGTAATATCAGGGGATTACACTAAAACCTTAATGCCGTCCATTACCACCTGGAGACGGCAAAGCCGGCTTTGCTCTTTTTAACCGAGACGCAGATATCATCTCCGAGTGACACATCATACCTTTCCCACCCAGGGTATTATCTCGTGCACTCCTTTCTACCCAAAGCTGGAGTGTGTGTGTACATCAGAGATGATATCAGCTCTCGCCGCCTCAGCAATCTTGAGGTCATGGACCTGTCGATCTTATGGCTCCGCATAGATTGCGACGACCACCCTCGCGTCTATGCGTGCCTATACAGGTCCCATAGTGGTGACCCGACCGACTCTTCGAGCACCTGCAAGCTGCTTCAGATTTTGTGCAGCGGCAGATCCCATCCGCAGAGATCATAATACTTGGCGACTTTAATGCCCACCACGCCGACTGGCTCAATTCCAGTAAAACTGATCATGCTGGGAGATCTGTCTGCAACTTCGCCCTTGCGAACAACTTGGCACAACTGGTTACTACGCCTACGCGAATCCCAGATGTGGATGGTCAGAATCCTTCCTTGTTGGACCTCCTGCTGACGGCTGACGGCTACCAAATATCCGTAACCGCACCACTTGGTTCATCGAATCATTGCCTTGTCAGAAGTTCTGTGCCACTTACGACGGTGTTAAGACAGCGTGCTGTTAAATACCGTCGTGTGTGTGCACTACAAGTCAGCTGACTGGGATGGGATGCGGTCGTTTTTTGCATCCTATCCTTGGGGGCACGTGTGCTTCTCGCCGGATGATCCCGACAACACTGCCAACTCTGTTGCCGACGTGGTGATGCAGGAGATGGAACTTTTTATTCCGTCCACTGTAGTGCCAACTGGCGGCAGATTTCGTCCCTGGTTTGGTTCATCCCCCAAAAAAGCTTCTCGTCGGAAGCAGAAGGCTTACCAATCCTGGGCCAACGCGGTGACTGCTCGGGATTTAAATACCAGCACATATAAGAAGGAGTACAACCTTGCCTCTAGGTCCCTCAAGAAAGAGATTACTCGGGCAAAGCAACAGCACGTCAATAGAATTGGCAAGAGACTTGAGCGCCTCCCCTCGGGAACCCGTGCATTATGGTCTCTGGCCAAAGCTATTGAAGGAAATTTCTGCAAGCCAACCCTACCATCCCTACACGTAGGAAATGGGTCGTTGGCCCAGGACGCAAAAGACAAAGCCGATCTTCTGGGCAAGCTCTTTGCGTCAAACTCGACCCTGGATGACGGGGGGGCAAAAACCGCCGACCATACCGCGATGCACGAGCATCATGTCGGATATTCGGTTTCATCAGCGCTCAGTGCGAAAAGCCCTCCGTTCCCTTGATGTCCAAAAGTCGAGTGGGCCTGACGGAATCCCGCCTATTGTGTTGAAAAAGTGTGCTCCAGAGTTGGCTCCGGTCTTGACGCGTCTTTTTCGGCTCTCCTATTCTACTGGCATCGTCCCGGCTTCCAGGAAGACAGCCTTGGTGCACCCGATCCCCAAAAAAGGTGATCGCTCAAATCCTTCCAACTACAGACCAATCGCTATAACCTCTCTCTTCTTGAAGATAATAGCCAGCTTCTTCGTTACTTGGACGGCCAGGGATTGCTAAGCGACAAACAATACGGGTTCCGTAAGGGTCGCTCGGCTGGTGATCTCTTGGCGTACCTGACTCATCGTTGGGCTCAGGCAATTGAGTCGAAGGGCCTCTACCTTCGACTCAATGGGCATTGTCCAAAAAAAATCACATGTACTTTTTATATATTTTTTTCGTTAGAATAGGGTATTTTAAGAATATAAATTAAATAATTTTGAAATTCATTGGCTAGTTTTTTCTCAATAAATTTTTAAAGTTTCGCTCTGACGTCATCATCGGCGGCCAATTGACCTCTGCAGTATGTTTTTTTTACCTTTCAATCTTATTTATAATGGCTGGTTCGTCAAATGCAAGTTCTCATTATGTGAAAGCTGATACGAGAAGCTTACCAAAAGTTCGAAACGTAATGTTGGTCGAATTTATTGCTAATTTAACGCCATTGAAGGTCAATCTAAGGTTAAACATATTTGTTCAAAAATATAAGTAACTAATGGATATTTTTTTCGTTTATATACAGAAAAACGATCACTGACCTTATTCCTCGAAATGTTTTTGTAATGAGCAAAAAAAAAAAAAATGGACAATCCCCATTGCCTGAGCCCAACGATTATTGGCCATTGGCTGTTAGTTTGGACATTGCGAAGGCCTTTGATCGGGTTTGGCATACAGCGCTGCTATCAAAGCTTCTATATCTTATTCTTTATGCTATCGAAGCATAAAGGTCGTAGTTGACGGCGAAAGCTCGGAGACTCACTCTGTTGATGCTGGTGTCCCTCAGGGCTGTGTGCTATCGCCTACTCTATTCTTACTACATATCAATGACATGTTGCAGACCAGCGGCATTCATTGCTATGCAGATGACAGTACTGGTGATGCTGTATATACCGGCTCCCCCAATATTTCTCAATTCTCGGCAAAATGTCACTGAGAGTCGAAACGAACTTGTGCCTAAGGTGAAGAATTCATTGGAGAAGGTCTCTGAATGGGGTAGACGTAACTTGGTCCAATTCAACCCTGCCAAAACACAAGTCTTTGCGTTCACCACTAAAAAGTCACCAATGGTCGTATATTCTCGTTTCGAGGGCACATCTTTAACCATCTCCCCTAGCATTGGAATACTTGGCGTCAACATATCGAGCGAAGTCAAGTTCCGATATCATCTAGAGGGTAAGGCCAAATTAGCCTCGAAGAAGCTTGGTGTTCTTAACAGAGCGAGACAGTACTTCAGTCCGGACCAACGCCTACAACTCTACAAGGCGCAGGTTCGGCCTCATATGGAATATTGTTCTCATCTCTGGGCAGGGGCGCCAAAATACCAACTGCTCCCTCTCGATCGTATCCAACGAAGGTTCGCTCGAATTTTTGACTGCCATATTGTTTCAAACAGCTTGGACCCCTTGGAATTACGCCGAGATGTAGCTTCACTCTATCGGTTGTATCACGGGGAGTGTTCTGAGGAATTGTTCGGAATCATACCACCTGCAACTTTTCGCCATCGACCCACGCGAAAAACATACCATCCTCACCACCTTGATGAGTGGCAGTCTTCCACAGTGCGTTTATCGCGTAACTTTCTGCCGCGCACTGAAAACTCTGGAACGAACTGTCACCAGCAGTTTTTCCGGACCTATACGACCTGCAAACCTGCAAAACTGAAAAGAGCGTATTCCCTCTTAAAAGGCCGGCAACGCACCTGCAGCTCTTCTGATGTTGCGAGTGTCCATGGGCGACGGTAGTTGCTTACCATCAGGTGACCCGTTTGCTCGTTTGCCCCCTTATTCAATAAAAAAAAAATTGGTTGGTTTGTTAAACAAAATGACAAATGAGAAACAAAATGCATCCGTTGTCTGATTGCCATAACACAAGTTTTTACTTAGCATGGCATTAGACAATGTGGTGTACGCTACCTAGCTTTTATACTATTGTATATTAATTATTATTGTATGATTAATAAAGAATTTGAAAATTATACCTCTAGCAGATGCTAATTTCCTAAGGCAGTATTGAATGTATTTTAGTATTCTTTAGGATTAGCTATTAGCAGTTTTTTCTATTTGCAATTTTTTTTAATATAACTGGAAAAAATCTGTTGTAGTAGCTAATATAGGCTTGTTATAAGAAGCTATTAGCCCCCTTATGATTGACATTTGACCACATTTATTTTATATTCCAGGTCTGTGGAGGTGGACCCAAGTTGTCATTATGGAACTTACGCTCCTTGGACGCAGTGACGTCATTTGACCTGCCCGACCACGGCATCCATGTCTCATTCTTCCACGAAGACTGTGTGTTTGCTGGCGGTGCAGCAAAACATCTCTACCAGCTCAGCTACTCCGGAGAAGTAAGGGTGGAGCTACCAGTATCTTCTACAACTGTCTACTCGGCTGTTCTCAGGACAAACCCGCACAAGGTTTTGGCAATTGCAGGATCCAGTCCAGAAATTGATTTCTGTACGTCTTTCAATTATAGAGACCAGGTGTTGCATTTTAGATAAAGTTAGATTTAGTTGTAGCATTTAGCGTTAAGATTTTGAATAAAACACACTTTTTGATATAGTTGGTGTTTTTGTTACTTTCTCTCTTTCTCTAAATATTATGTATGTGAAAATTGTAATGTTATGTAGGTAGTAACTATTCCTGTTTTTAGAGACAAGTTTAAATATTCAATGCACATTTTACCAACACTTGTAACTTGTTAGTTGTTACTTAACTTGTTAGTTGTTACTTAATGATTTATCCAAGTACTTATTATGCCTTGTTTTTCGTCATTAAGAACAAGAGAATTATAACATTTTAACAGGTGTTTGTAAAATTTGTAGGAATGCACCATCAAAGAAATTCAAAGGGAGATGTCAGATGACAGACACATTAAGTAGGTAAGCCGTCATTCCACCGCGGCGCACGCTGTGCTCGGCCACGCGGCGCACGGATTTATTTCTTTGACTACGTCAATTCGTGCGTAGCGTGTCCGTGGGTTGCAGTGAACACAGTCACATATTATATTCTTTTGCAAAGCGAAGCTTGACGCACGTGCGTAGTCTCTCCGTGCGCTGCGATGGACTGACGGCTTGCATTAAGTTGGATTAAGACAAGCCAATTTTAATTTTGATCTGTCGGCTGAGCTTGACGAAAGTCCCTGTCATCTGCCTATGTATCAATTTCCCTGATTGTACACGTAACATTGAGTTAGCCATACATATTTACTTATTACAACTTTATTCATAAATATTTTTTTTAAATATAACCGTGACCAGCCACGGCAGCGGGTATGAAGCCTTGGCAACCATCTTTGTTTTTCACGTAGAACCACTCTAAATCAACATCACATTCCACCCCACTTCCTTGAAGTAAAACAACCACGTCACCTTTCTTCACACTCAATGTTCTATTCCGATAGCTACCTTTGAAATCACTATTAACCACTAGTAAAGTCTGTCGTTTTGTTTTTTTCACTTCCTTCTCGTGAACTTTATCGATATTGGAGCAAACGGATTTGGTCTTTAAATATAAGGTGTCAAAGTCCTTTTCCGCGCAGCTGGTTTTGTATTTTCTTTCTTTGGTTCTGTGTCGCGTTTCAGAGCGGGTTCTGCCTCGTAGCTGTTCTTTCTCGTTGTCCGTCAGGTTTCCGCAAGGCCGCGGGTAGATGTCCGTGCTGCTCTCCCAGCATGGGGTCTTCTTCTGCAGCGACGATCTGAAGAAAAGATACGCAGATTTTAAGAACAAATTTCTACAAAGCAGACTGACGTACGAAATTTGCAAGGTTTTCGTTAGTTATGCCAATACTAGTCGTTGTTTTAAGGAAAGAACCATTATGGCGTTACTAAAATAGCTCCTCAGTCCTATCGCGTATACGAGAAAGTGTTATCTATTCTTATAAAATTACATGTCCTGACTGACTGACTGATTCATCATCGCTGAGCAAAAACTGTTAAAGTTACAGCCACGAAAATTGGTGAGTAGGGTTGTTTTATTATGTAGACACCCACTAAGAAAGGAATTTTGAAAATTTTACTCCGAAGGGGGTAAAATAGGGGTTGAAAGTTTCAATGAAAGTCCGTTATTTCTTGAGTTAGAAATATGAAATTTTATGTTTGGGCTACTGATTAAAAATAATTGGATACGTGTTTAAGCGTTTTTGGTAATTCTACCCCCAAGGGGGTCAAATTGGGGTAGAAAGTTTCAATGAAGGTTTCATTTCTTGAGTTAGAAACATGAAAGTTTATTGACGTTAGCGTTTGACGTTTGCTTAAATAGGGTCCCGTTTTTACCCATTGTATAAGGAACCACAAAAAGGGGAAAAATATCCATCTTTGTTATTATACTATGTTAACGCGGACGAAGTCGCGGGCAACAGCTAGTCTATAATATTCGGCCAAGTGCGAGTCGGACTCGCGCAATATAGGGTTCCGTAGTACCGCTAGTTTTTGATAATTTCTGTCTATGGTCAATGATTGTACATTTATAACGTGTTTTACACTACTAACAACATCATCTCAGAACGAAAAGTTCCTTTATAGTTTGCCGAATATATTTTTTATTTGATCGACTATAACTCAAAAACTTATGAAGTCTTCTTAGCTGTGATAGTTTTCCTTTTAAATTCAGCATATTTTCTACTCTCGTGAATTTTTTCACATTTCCAGAAGCAACCGTTTAATCTATGAATACTCATAATATTTTTAAAACACCTATTCCAACGACACCCCACACGACGCGAAAAAAAATCATCAGCGCTTGAGGTGTAAGGAACCTACCATAAAAAAATATTTTTTTAAGATTTGACGTACCATTTTTGTCGGCATCATTAAAGCGTCTCCCAGACAGACGAGGCCTGCGGTGGCGGTGGCCCGTGGCCGTGGCGGTCAGTTGGATGACTTGAGAGTTCTAGGAACGACCGCGGCCATTAAGCCGCAGCCGCCGTAGGCCGCGTCTGTCTGGGAGACGCTTCATATTATGTGCATTCATTGGCCAAATTACAGCTTTGTGTTTGTAGGTCCTGTAGTCTCTGAGCAAAACCGCGGACAGACAGACCGAAACTATAAGGGTTCCTTGTTGTCTACGGAACCCAAAAAATGGATTTTCAATATTGTGTTAATAGACTGTTAGTAACGCTACTCGATAACGGCAGTACCGATTTGGCTAATTTTAGTCTTAACATGATCGTGGAACTCCAGGGAAGGTTTATTAGTGACACGACGGTCACCAGAACATCTAGTTCGTAATGCTTTCCTGATCCTACATGTCTCTATTATTCTTATGTGACAGGTAGGATCAATGTAAAACAAAATTCTACGTGGTTCGTAATATTGCATAGAACTTAGAAATATGTATTACTATATAAGTAGGTATGTATTTCTGCAGGCAATGCATGCATATAAAAAAAGTCTACATTTTAGTTGGTCATACAGTCTCTTTCTTTTTGAGAGTCGGTTAAAAAGTAAAACTCACTTGCTAGGTAATATCCCTAACGGCAGACATGCGCTATACATGATATACCCCTCATCTCCGTGCGGTGTCTGGACATATAGCCAGTGCTGGTTCTTGAACACCGCGTTGACAACCGTCCCCAGCGCTAACGTCAGCTCACGTTGTTGGTGGTGGTGCGTCTGGTAGAGTGTGGTAGGGAACGCCACGACTACTGGAATGTTGCCGGGACGGTCGATTGTTGCCTGGAAAGTGGGAAAAGATTACGATTAGTGAAGGTATATTTAAGCAGTAAACTAAAACGCCTTTATAAAATAGCTGTTTATTATTGTATTGTAGGTATATGTATTACTAATTTTAGATAACTTTAACTTTTAAGTGGCAAATTAAAGCAGTATTATGTCGCATGCACGTAAACAGTAGGCCTACCATGAAACTGTTTTGAGACTCAAACATTCGGACGAGAATGCCGCGTCCTGCTCTAACAACGTCATTTCACGTATGTTAGAGTAGGACGCAGCATTCTCGTCCGATTATTTGAGTCTCAAAACAGTTTCATGGTACAAGGCCAGGCCTTGTAATTTGTACCATGAAACTGTTTAGAGAATCAAATAATCGGACGAGAATGGCGCGTCCTACTCTAACAAACGTGAAATGACGTTGTTAGAGCAGGACGCGGCATTCTCGTCCGATTGTTTGAGTCTCAAAACAGTTTCGTAGTAGGCCTACAGGCCTTGTAATTTGTACCATGAAACTGTTTAGAGAATCAAATAATCGGACGAGAATGCCGCGTCCTACTCTAACGAAAGTGAAAATATGACGTTGTTAGAGCTGCAGGCAGCAGGACTCGGCATTCTCGTCCGATTGTTTGAGTCTCAAAACAGTAGGCCTACCACGAAACTGTTTTGAGACTCAAATAATCGGACGAGAATGCCGCGTCCTACTCTAACGAAAGTGAAAATATGACGTTGTTAGAGCTGCAGGCAGCAGGACTCGGCATTCTCGTCCGATTGTTTGAGTCTCAAAACAGTAGGCCTACCACGAAACTGTTTTGAGACTCAAATAATCGGACGAGAATGCCGCGTCCTACTCTAACGAAAGTGAAAATATGACGTTGTTAGAGCTGCAGGCAGCAGGACTCGGCATTCTTGTCCGATTGTTTGAGTCTCAAAACAGTAGGCCTACCACGAAACTGTTTTGAGACTCAAATAATCGGACGAGAATGCCGCGTCCTACTCTAACGAAAGTGAAAATATGACGTTGTTAGAGCTGCAGGCAGCAGGACGCGGCATTCTCGTCCGATTGTTTGAGTCTCAAAACAGTAGGCCTACCACGAAACTGTTTTGAGACTCAAATAATCGGACGAGAATGCCGCGTCCTACTCTAACGAAAGTGAAAATATGACGTTGTTAGAGCTGCAGGCAGCAGGACGCGGCATTCTCGTCCGATTGTTTGAGTCTCAAAACAGTTTCGTAGTAGGCCTACTGATCCCACTCTGCAAGTGATTTTTTCATCAAGCTCACAATGGAGTTACTTTACTGTACATTGTACCTACAACATGAGACCACATTAAAATACATACAGTGAAACAAAAGTACGATGAACGGCCAGCAATTTCGGGATAATCATTGATCCTAAATACATACCTATCTACCGCCGAATTTCATAAACGATCCACCAATTTCGCGCCAATTTATATTTTACCGCAGGTTCGTGCCCTTATTCGAATTTTGAAACTATTCTTTTCAATTGCTCCACTGGATTCCAAACCTTAACAACCGGTGATAGGGTTGAAATTAGAATGTAATATATTCGCAATTTTAACTGTAACTGCTGTATCGCAGAAATGAATAATGAACATGATTTACAAGAGCCGTACAAGAACATTATGGTTTTTTAATGGCTGTGATCGACAAGCGATTTATGTAATGAAGTTGTAGTTGCGTTTTTGTGTGCATTAGATAAAATCGTATGATTATGTTTAATGTGATTTAGATTAGATAAATTGTATGGAATGTCGAATGTGAATTGTAAATAGTTTTATCCCTTCATTATCTAACTAAGTTTATGGTATAAAACGTAAATTCGACACTGAATCAAGTAATAATCTACTGGTAGTCGTGGCCGTACCCAGATAGGTGCATGTTATTATGTGCAATAAACGTCAATTTTCCTGGCAAGTTTACCTACTCTGCGCAAAATGAACAGTTGGAAAAAAAATATATTTTCAGTACAATATCAAATATTATTCGTAGTCAGTAGTCTACTACCGACTACGAATAATATTTGATCTAAGAGATTATACTATATTTGTTTATTAACCTTTTATGTGGAAATACAAGTTAAAGAAATCATCAATTTGATCGCATACCAATAAAATCTGATTCGCGTATCGATCACGGGCTCAAGGCGAATTATCCTCGCATATAATATGTGATATGCATGCACGTCAAACGGTGATGGATTGCGCGTTTTGGAAAAATTAAAAACTTAACAATACACATTATGTAATTATTTTGTGAGCAACAATGTCTTCAATTACGAGGTTTTGATGTTTGAGAAATTTTGCGAAAGAAAGGTCACGAACGCAGTAATCCTTTGTGAACAATTTACTGCTACATATTCGCAACAAGAATTGTATGAATTACGCGATTTGTTACAAATCCGTAGCTGTTATAATTTAAACTAGGTAAGCATTTCAATACAATTTCAATATTTACCCATCAAGCCCCATAAGGACACCTCACACCGGTGACTGCGACAACAATAGAATAACAATAGGTTTCCAACAATCCGCGAACGAAGGATTAATATTATTATATGTTACGAATAAGGTAGATTATAGGTACGTCTACGAGTTGGCACATAATATTATGTGCTTGTATTATATACAAGTTAAATATAGTTAACCATGGGTAAGTTCGGATACAGGGTAAGTCCGGATAATTAAAGTTAATGCTAAATTAAACTACAGTACGGTACGGTACTACAGTTCGCGGTTGCAGGGCAGTATGGCGTATATGCCCGTAGCGCCAGGCAAAAAACTATTATATATACTTAAGAATGTACATAAAAACTAGATTTTAACTCTTGGTTTAAGCAATAAATTATTTCACAAAAATTACTCACTTCGCTCAAGAATCCATCCAGATCTCGTATGTCGTACCCGAACTTGCTCCGTCTCTTTCTTCTGTGTCTGTGCCTGTGTTTCTTTCTCATCTCTTCTCTCTCTTCCGACCCCACGCTCGTATCCGAACCGGAATGTCCATTAACAAATTCATCGTACGCGTGCTTAAACCTTAGATTATGATAAAACTCATTTCGACCTGCCACTCTATCTTTCTTCCTCTCTCCCGTCCTTAGCCTATCTTCTATCCTCTTCTCTCTGTTCTCTATCTCTTTCCTGTCTATGAAATCGCTTCTTCGTTCGTAAGTTCTCGGTTTCTCTTCTGTCTTCTGTAGATTCTCTTTCAATACCCATGTTAGAGATATTTTGGATTTGTGTCTGGCTATTGGCGTGGAATGCCAGACTCCCATGTCTCCTATCTCGGCGTATTCTATTTCCGACTCGCTCTCTCCCGCGGTAACCCTGCAGTTTGCCAGCAGGTCTAGCACTTCACATGGTTGCGGTTCCTGGAAATTGTAAATGAGTTTGTGAGTAAAATTATTGTATCGTATAGCCGTATATACACAGCTTATAGTGTGATATTATATTTTGCGACATTAATGTAACTTTTTAAATAAAATATTTAGGAGCTACGATTCCATAGACAGTCATACATAATAACATCAAATTAACTTGACGCATCCAGGGGCGTCTTTCCCTTAGGTGCAGGGTGTGCGGTGCACACGGGCGCCGCGGTCCTAGGGGCGCCGAGCGCCGCTCGCAGAAAGGCGCGCGCCCGCGTTGGCTGGCCGCCGTGCTTTAATGACCACCGTAAAAAGAACTCCAGTTTGCATACATTTTGTGAATAATCTGGAGCTCTTCTTATATATTTTGTCGAATTACAGCAAAGCAAGGCGCGCCATGAGCGGCTCGGCTTTTGCAATATAAAAATAAACTTTACTTTTCAACATGAAATGAATCTTTAAACACATAAATGAAGATTATATTTGTCGTCAAGATAGGCGCCAAAATAAGCATGTAGGCGCGGTTTCGCCGCTAAAGCACAAGATCACAAGCAAAATATGTATTCTTGACGGCGCCCTTGCGGTCGCACCGGGCGCCGTGCAGCCAACGCCCTCCGTGCATCCTTCTCATGAGATCTGCGTATTTACTTCCCGCTCTCTTTATGCAGCCTCCGTTTGCAACATAACAGTTTCGCAGAGGGTATAAGCTACTGCCTCCCAATAAGTAGTAAGGTCCAATCCAAGGACGGTGCTAAACTCAGCCCGTTGCTCAGCCCAAGCAGAGCGCGTTCAATCGTCTTTCTCAGACTGTGGTGGCACTTAGGCGATGTTTTCTTCCTAGCCGTATGGCGCCTTGAATGTGCCATCCACTGTTATAGTATCGACCGGATTGCTTTCACAGTGCGGCGGCCGGCAGTTGGGGACGCTATCTGGTCTTGCCAGGTGCGTATTGTAATAACACGCGCCTGGTGGCGCCTTTGGGTTGCCAGGTCTAGTAGCACCCG
Source organism: Polyommatus icarus (assembly GCA_937595015.1). Classification (NCBI taxonomy): domain Eukaryota; kingdom Metazoa; phylum Arthropoda; class Insecta; order Lepidoptera; family Lycaenidae; genus Polyommatus; species Polyommatus icarus. The sequence goes on from OW569332.1 coordinate 17,837,602, forward strand.
TTCTCCTCGCTCTTTAAAGCTATGTGTTGATATACCCTCCGACAACACGCGTGCCTCCGGATCCCACGGAGGGTCCCTGTCAGCGCCAACGCCGCTTCGCCAGCTAACGATTCGATATCAGCGTAGTATCCGCAGTGCTAAAGCATGCTGCGTGCTTCTGAGCAGCTGTCTATTCTGGGTGCCATGTGTTCCCCATCTGCAGGTGGACCCTGGACCACAAATTTTTGCAGAAGGCGATTCAGGGCCATGGCCATCTTCTTCAGAGATAGTGCCAATCGACCAAAATAAGGGATATTAAAGATCTATTCAGAATCAAGGTCCAGAATCAAGCACTGCATTTCAGCGCCGATCGGCACACTCTCCTCCATATCTCTGCGATGCGCAGTGATGCCTCCGCGGGGGCGGTGCTTCCGGGGCCCATAGAAAAACATGGCCTACGTCTTGTCGACTGCGACTCGCAGCCCCAACGCTTCTGAAAGCGCCACAACCTGAGACTCACCCACTCTCGCCACTCGTATTGACAGCATGTATGTGTCGTCTGGATAGTAGATAGCAATCCAAACGTAGCCCACGTAGATGGGCCGTTCGCAGAATGCAATGGTAATTGGTAGCCGATGTTCCACAGAAGTTAAAAGGCCAAGAACAGATCACCTCAAAGTCATTAACAGAACTTGAGGTGGTCTGGTCTTAAAAAAAAAACAAAAAAGTATCAACTTTTAGGGCGAAGCCAAACGAGAGATTTTTTATTCAAAGGCAGAATTTTTTTTCATACAAATGACAACTCATTTTGAGTCGCCGTGTGAATCAAACATGACTTTTGTATGAAACTGAATGCAGCAGAATTCTGCACGGCAGAAATTCTGCGACTCACAACTCACAAATTACGCTCGTTTGGCTTCGCCCTTAGGCAGTCGGCTCACTTCATATTTATTCTGGTCATAGATTGCAGGTCGTAGATGGCATTCATTATATTCTCTATGCTAGAGAAATGAAATTCTCAGATAACAGATTATGTGATTCTGTTGCTTCTTTTAATAAAGAATACTACAAAGCAAAATAAATTAAATATTTAAGGATACAATCACATACAAGAAATGTGATTTTTTTGGCCATTAACGTAGGAACTTGAAATTTGAAATATTCACAAAATACTTAATTGTATATTTTGTACTTAAATAAACATTTAAGGGGCTCCCATAAAAACATAATTCTTTGCCTATCTTTGCTTTATAATCGTACGGAACCCTTCGTGCGCGAGTCCGACTCGCACTTGGCCGATTTTTTATCGACCGCGCGCTTGCTAGGGGGCGCTAGGATAATATTTGCACACGGGTGCCACACCGGCTAGAGACGGACGCATCGAAATGTCAAATTAACATGCGAACTCCATAATGACGTCATCAAACCGTGCGTCTCGTTAATTTGACCGTGTTGTAATATATTCCATTGACATTGGGAGATCCTTCAGCTCCGCCCGGGTAAATACAGTATCCCACTTATATTCCCGCACTATATTATGTAGCCTATGTCCTCTCCTGTATGTTTAGTGTTTATGCCAAATATTACATCAAAATCTGTGCAACAGTTTCGGAGCCTATATGATGCAAACAAGCAAACCTTATCAAAGACATTCACTTTTACTGTGTTAATTGTTTAAATTATAACTTTAATTTGAAATTATTACTTAACTATAATGGTTATATAATCGCGCAGTGCAATATCCATTTGGAAATAATGTTACGTGGTTTATGTCTATAGCATTTAAATGAATCAATTTAAATACAATAATTTAACAATAAATCGATAAATTGTATGACAACACTAGTTATACTATCACTTATATTAATATTTAAAAAAGCGAAAGTTGGTAACTATTGAACGTATTTTGATATTTTGTATGAGAGTAGTAGTTTAATAGGCTCTTAAGAAAAAAATACAGACGAACGTATTACCTCCTCCTTTTTGGAAGTCGGTCAAAAAGATCAGTTATAATTATTTACAATACCACTTCAGTAGAATTATTTTTGGTGACACCTGAATCATATGAAGCAGTAAACGAGATGATTTATTAATACTATCTTATTGTTCTCTTTATAAAAATGGATTTTCAAATGTGTTAGTCGCGCTAAAACTCGAAAACGGCTGAACGGAACGGAGAGCTGATTTTAGTCTTAAAATAATCCTAGAAGTCCAGGGAAGGTTTTAAAGTGACACGAATTTCACCGGGACAGCTAGTGATTATTATAATCAAAATCAAAGTTTATAAAGTAGTGAACAGGCTATTACATATTAATATGATTAAGTATATTATTAATATTGTTATAGTTAGAATTGCTTGCAATTACACCACTTTCAAACGAAAAAAACTCGACAAAATTCTGTTAATCCATATCTCAAAATGCTTTGATGCCACGGACAGACAAACACACTAATTACAAACACCATTTTCATTAGGTTAAATATGTGTATGATATAATAAAAATCTTAAATATATGCATAGTCTAGTATAAAAAGTATTAAATATATATAAAATATATTTCCGTTGCCTGGTACCTGTAACACAAGTCCTTCAGGTACTTAGCACGGGGCCAGACTGACGTGGTGTGAAGCGTCCATAGATATTATTATTATATTATAACTAGATAACGCCCGCAACTCCGTTGCGCCAAAATTCGTTTATCGCGCGGGAACCTTACATTTTTCCGAGATAAAAAGTATCCTATGTCCTTTCCCGAGACATAGGATATCTCCATGCCAAATTTCAGCAAATTGGTTCAGCGGTTTGGGCGTGAAGAGGTAACAGACAGACAGACAGATAGACAGACAGACAGACAGACACACTTTCGCATTTATAATGTATGGATTATTATAGGGTACAAACTTACCAAAGCTTGTTGCTCATTGGGCTGCGGCTGCGGCGCGATTTCCTCATTTTCCTGATAAGGAGGCGGCAAGTCCTTTGCCAATATATCTGTGGAGTATTCGACGATCAATTTTCCAGTGGAAAAACTACTTATATAATTTTCACAAATAATCTAGCACTTGCACACTTTTGATAATTATTGATCTATATTTTTACACACGGAAATCAGACGATATTTGTCTCTTATTTTTAACCGACTCTTTTAACCGACACAGCCGATGTTTGGCTGTGGATATGTATTTTTTTCAATTTTTATTATATAAACTCCTATATTATTTATAATATATGTATCTTTCACTATTATAACGCAGGTTACATAATAATCATTATTATAAGTGTACGCGCGTTCGCTTCGCTCTCTCGGCCCATACTGCGGCTACGCGCTACGCGGCTACGGCGGATACGAAAGACATCAACGCGTTCGTAGCCATAATACATCACGACATTTTTTCTTATACTTTTTACGCAGTATTATGATATTTTCTTAGGTAGTTATGTGAGAAATTTCTAGGTTATCGACTTTTTGTTAAGAAAATAACTTTTTAACGTCGCTTAATAAAATACAGTTGTGTGGTTTATATTTGGATGTTGATACGTTGTTTTAAAAGATTTTATTTACTAATTCTTCCTTAAACGGTCTAAAATCTAAATAATAAAAGATTTTAACAACGTTTAAACCCCTTCGTGTTGTGTTGTATTTAGCTATTTAATAATTAAGTTGCATAATACAACACTGCACTCAATTAAAAGGTACATTTAAATATCTTTAAATTTTAAGCAACACTCGCACTTGCCTGGTGATATCACTGTCTCTTCTAGTTAAAGCGCATTTAATTGAGACGTAACGCACGAGAAAATGTAACCGTGCGATAATTAATTAATGATTATGATTAAGTAATAATTATATCATGATTAATAAATAGGTATATTGAATATGATTAATTAATTTCTTTCCAAGCACCGCTAGCCGTTTAATACTACCTTTTAACGGTTAAAGTTTAACCTAACAAGCCCCATAAGAGCACCGGTGATCGCAACAACAATAGAATAACAATAGATTTCCAAGAATCCGCGATCGAAGGATTAATGATACCCTCTAGCTATAAAGAAAATTAAACAATATACTTTCTCTCCCGGGGTCTGCAGTCTAAGGTGGAATTTCACCAAATACACATAAAACTTAGCTTTATAAAACTTAGTTTCCATTGAACGCGTTCATTCTGCGACGTAAATATCGTTTTGTTTCGATTGGATTTCACTACCTTCTTTTGATCGCGATTATATATTTATATATTTGACGACCTCTGTGGCTCAGTGGTTAGCGCGTTGGACGCTCAAGCCGGGGGTCGCGGGTTCGAATCCCGCCGACGGAACAAAAAAGTTTTCAATGTTCCCGGGTCTGGATGTGTATTAAATATGTGTATGATATAATAAAAATCTTAAATATATGTATAGTATAAAAGTATTAAATATATTTCCGTTGTCTGGTACCTGTAACACAAGTCCTTTAGGTACTTAGCACGGGGCCAGACTGACGTGGTGTGAAGCGTCCATAGATATTATTATTATTATTATTATTATTAAATCTAAGTTTACGTGACGTCACGCAATTATTTTACATGTTTTCAGTATTTTAAAGCCTTTTGACGTTAATTTAACTTCAAAATAGAAAGAAACAATACATAAACTTACAAACGCATGTGTCAAAACTGTCATATTGACATTTCTTTTGTCTATGTTTTTCGTTCCGCCATGACAGGGCTTGAACGGGTTTTATGACGTTGAACTTCGGACTTTGGGCGTTCAGAAGATAAAACTCAGATTTGCTGTTAACGCGTTCCGTTTACGCTGGCGAAATGCATTTTGATGTTATAATCGCGTTTATACGTTTTGAGCCGGTTCAGAGTGCTTTGAACGCGTTCCATTTCTTTGGTGAAATCGCCCCTAAGATTGCAGACCCCGAGATGCTATAATCTCGCGTTTTAGCCGCCAAGCCGCGCGTTCGGGCGAACAGAAAATTCAAGCCAAAGTTATTATCTCACATAAGTTATGGCGCGTTTAATTCGGATATAACTCATGAAAAAATGTACAGTGCCCGCGCGTTTTATCTAGTGATTTAATATTACCTTCTGCTAAATGTAAGGAAGTTTTAGCAATATCCTTTCTTGCCCGGGGTCTGTCTCTGAAGGTAGCGTTCCGATCTTTGCCGCAAGTGACCGCGACTGACGAAAATTCAAATAAAATGCCATCTTATGACGCAGGCTATAGGTTTCATTTTGATCTACACCATTTCAAAGCAGCAGCGGCATGGGTCGCTAGACCAATTTTGGTAAAAATGAAAGCTACAGGTCTAGAACTAAGAGCCCCCGCAGACTGCAGACTTTTAGTCGGCCGATAGTAAGTTATGTATGAAGGTGCGCACACTAAATGATTTGTATCGGCCGATAATTATTACGTACTGAAACCCCAATTTGGTCAAACTATCGGCCGACTAAAAGTCTGTAGTCTGTGGGGGCTCTTAGAGTATAGCTTTCATTATTATTTCTAGAGTCTAGAGACTCTAGTCTAGAGTCTACACCAGAGATTCCCAAACTGTCATAGACCACTTTTAACATTTTGTTGGATCCGGTGGACCCCAAAGCTACCCTCAAGTTCAAAGCCGGTCTAAAAAGCGTTTTCATCCAACACTTGGACCTTTGTATTCTAAGTTTGACTCACAAGTCACAGTGCAAGGAACCAATAACCTTTACTTCGGAGTGGTAAAAAGTAAACGCAAATATTTTCTTATATTTTGTAGCTATTTAACACAAAAATTACCACACTTTCACTTATTTCTAAATCTCCTCGCTCTGTAATGTTTAATCTGCTATTAATATAATATTGTCTGCCTATATTCATAGGAGAAGTCTAATCGGGTCACCTAATTTTCATAGACCCCGTAAACGACTCGTGTACCCCCATTTTTTTTCCACGCAAGCGTAGACCCCTATCGGTCTCCCGTGGACCCCATGGGGTCCACCTGGACCACTTTGGGAATCAATGGTCTACAGTCTAGACTCTAAGTCATTGGGTAGTGAGGCATTTTATTTGAATTTTTGTCGGTCGCTATCGCTTGCGGTAAGATCGGAAAGCCACCCTAAGTTATACCTCACATAAGTTATAGCGCGTTTAATTCGGACATAACTCACGGGTGAAATTGCACGCAATTATCGCGCTAATGACTGTATAGCTCAAGTGAGATATTTCATTGAAGATTAACTTTTATTGTGCTATTCATTTTATGAGGTGTAGTCATTTTTCATCTTTTGTTTTATTCCAATTGTTAAGTTACAATGTTAGTTTTTACTAGACGTTGCGTACGTCGCGGGCTGAATTATTATTATTATTATATATTATTAATGGTTACGACGTACATTTTTCCGGGATAAAATTACCTTTTCCCCTGTAGTTTACAAAATTACCTATATCAAACTTGAGGGTCTGAAACGTACACCGATTATTATAAAACTAGCTGTTTCCCGCGACTATAATAACTGTCAACCCCTATTTCACCCCATTGGGGGTAGAATTTCCAAAAATGCTTAAACACGTGTCCAATCATTTTTAATCAGTAGCCCAAAAATAAAATTTCAAGTTTCTAACTTAAGAAATAACGGACTTTCATTCTAACTTTCAACCTCAATTTCACCCCCTTGGGGGTAGAATCTCCAAAAACGCTTAAATACGTATCCATTAATTTTTAATCAGTAACCCAAAAATAAAGTTTCATGTTTCTGACTCAAGAAATGACGGATTTTTATTCAAACCTTAAACCCCTATTTCACCCCCTTCGGGGTAAAATTTTCAAAATTCCTTTCTTAGTGGGTGTCTACATAATAAAACAACCCTACTCACCAAATTTCGTGGCTGTACCTTTAACAGTTTTTGCTCAGCAATGATGAATCGGTCAGTCAGTCAGGACATGTAATTTTATAAGTATAGATTACTTTCGTTAAACTAAGAGTGTCACTAGAAAACTAAATAAAAACAGATGCGTCATTTTTATTAAGGAGTTCCTTTAGTGACTTTTTTACCTTAATGATCTAAGTTACGGAGCTTGTTAGCACTTTACTACATAACTCTACGTGAAGACGGTAACACGTACAAATTAGAGCAAATTCCACACCTACCTACCAGCTGCTGTTCCTTTGTTCGCCGCTAATTACAGATAATGATTAGGGCACAGATGTTAAACACTTTGGGCTTCGCTCATGAAAAAAAAATTAAATATGTTCATTGTTCGCTCATATAAAAAAACAAATGTTCATGCATTGTTCATGCAAGTACGGTGTACGCACTGCTGCATACAATAATATATTTTGATGCAGTTTTTGAGTTCTCAAAAGTCTAAACATTTGACGTTTGTCTGATGTGTCTAAAGTCTAAGCAGTAAGTAGAGTGTGTGGTGGTGTTCAACCTTCATTTACTTAAAGGTGGAAGTGTATTTCGCGGAATATTGCTAAAAATAATAATAAACTAAATTTTAAGCTAAGCAGTAAACACACTATGCCGAATTTCCGCGGCGGAAATTCGGCTTGATTCCGCCTGCAATGTATATATTTTAAATTACCGATCACACACCATGCCGAAATTCCGTCGCGTTATATTGTATGCGTTTGACATTGCTGACGTAATCAATAATCATGCAGAATTTCCGCCGCGGCATGGTGTTTAGACCTACGAATAATAAAACCTAGTTTAGACACTAATTTAGTGATGAGCAAAATGAGTCTTGGTCTTGCAGTCTTGGTCTTGGTCTTGTAAAAATTGCAAGACCAAGACCAAGACTAACCTAAGACTAGCAAGACCAAGACCAAGACAAGGTGTGCAAGAAGTAAGAACAAGACCAAGACCAAGACCGACTATGCAAGAGTCTTGCTCCCATGCAAGACTTGCAAAAAAAAAAAGACTTAGTCGCAGCGACTATAATATTCATGAAATAAAATATTTATAACAATATAATATCTACTTAACATTAATTTTAAGTTCTTGTGATACAGCCTGGAAACAGGCAGACGAACAGGCAGTGATGTGTAAGTAATTGGGTCCCATTTTTACCCTTTTGATTATGTAACCATGCATTTAAAGTTCTAACTAAAAATTTGGGAATATACGTAATACGTGGCGGTCGAAAAGGAAGATCTTTCAACCGAGATAGAGAGAATCCGAAAATCCGGCCAAGTGCGAGTTGGACTCGCCCATGAAGGGTTCCGACTCCGCAGCAGCAAAAAGGTTTATTATGAAATCATATTATGAAATTAAAAGATTTTTGATTTATTTTTATATTTCAGTTGATTTAATGAAAGTTACATTATTAAGGTTTTATTAAATTACTAAGGTATTTACCATTTATGACGTATAAAAAAACTACTTCCTAGTTCTCGTTCAAACCAATTTTCCTTTGTAGTTTTTATAGTAATGTAGTTTTAATAGTGTTACGAAAAATGACACATAGTGACATCTAGCGTCAAGCTAGCGCAACATGTAGAGAAAACGCAGACGAATCCCCTAATCGATACAAGATGGCGTGAGGTGTACGATTGCATGCTCGAACATTCCACACATGTTTATGTAAACAAGTGATTCAAGTAAACAAGTGTTGTTTACGTGTTTATGCGAATGTTCTCGTACAGTCTAGGACTCGACTCACCCATATAAATAGGCGCAGGTAGACGGTCAATCAATTCAGTTTGATCTGAGCGATCTTCGAGGCGACTTCGGAGCGATAATAAGTGATCAATAGTGAGTGATTGTGATTGTGATAGTGACTCGGCTACGACCTAGGACAGTGATAGTGCAGTGATTTGGATCTAGTGCTTAGTGTTTGGACTCAGTGATTGTGTGTGAGCTAGTGTCAGTGAATAAAGTCTTCAAGAGAGTCACCAGGTTTTCTTTCTCTCCGAATCTTCGAACCCCTAGCACGTAACAATAGTAAATACGTAACGTCACTCGTCATATCACTTTGGAAGAGTCTCTCTCGCAAACTATTCAGGTTAGAAGAAAACGATATTAGAAATCTCAATTAGATTTTGAAAGACCTATTCATAGATACCCCACACGCATAGGCTTGATGAGAAAAAACTTGAGAGGTGTCAAGGGACACCCGGATGGAACGAAGTTATTTCTCCCGCAACTCTGTTGCGCCAATATTCGTTTATCGCGCAAAAACCGTACATTTTTTCCGGGATAAAAAGTATTCTATGTCCTTTCCTGGGCTTCAAAGTATCTCCATGCCAAATTTCAGCAAAATCGGTTCAGTGGTTTGAGCGTGAAGAGGTGACAGACAGACAGACACACTTTCGCATTTATAATATTAGTATGGATGTACAAAAAACCCGTATACATTACAAAAAAAGAAAAAATCATAACTGACTTTCTTTCGATGAGAGAGAGAGAGAGACCGACAGAGAAAGACGTGCACGACGCACGGCTTATAACTATAGCAAAAAGCACAGACATAGATCAAGATAGATACAAACAGTGGCAAAAAGTGTCGTTACAACTTTTCCGTCTAGCCCCATTTCGCAATGCGCGATAACTTCGTTCCTAAAAATATTTTTTTTTTCAGTTGTACCTATGGGGACCCCTACAATTTTTAATAATTTTTCTATTTTTGTATCAAAATCTTAATGCGGTTCACATAATTACTACACCTACATACCAAGTTTCAATTGTATAGCTCTTATAGTTTCGGAGAAAAGTGACTGTGACATATGACGGACAGACAGACAGACAGACAGACATGACGAATCTATAAGGGTTCTGTTTTTTGCCATTTGGCTACGGAAACCTAAAAATAAAAAAGTTATTATTTTTCAAAATTTTCATTTTTCTTAAGGACATTATTGCCGCTAGAAGATCAGCCTATGCTGAGATTGCTCTCGACTTTTCATTAGTATTTTCAATTCAAGAACCATTCTCATATCAAGTTAATTTTTATTTTTATTTTTTATTTGAAAGGAAAACATACAGTGATAAACTTAATTTAAAAATTAATGCTGCTTAATATCTAAGCACTATTAACATGTTTCCACAATTAAAATTCTAAACTTTAACAAAATTGCTTTACATTTAGTTAGACATAATTAGTATTTAGCAATGATCAAAGCGCACGGAAGTGCGCAAGCCTAGTTCCAGCAGGCCGCGCGCATGCCGTGCACTATTTACACGAACCGTTTCGACGTACTTTTGACCCCCCTGTAGCTCAGTGTCTATTGCGAGTGCAAAGATAAAATTATACCTGCGTAATTATTTATGAGTACTTAAGCAGTATACCCAATTTCATAGATATAGCTTCAGTAGATCCTGAGATATGTCCTTGCAAAAATAGCTTATTTTGGCACTGACTCACTCATTCACTCACTCATTCACTCACTCACTCACTGACCGGTAATCAAAACCTCTAGGCCACTTCCAATTGTCCTAGCGTTATGAAATTTGACACACAGGTCGTGTGTTATATGTAGATTAACGAAAAATTAAGAAATTGTAGAAAATGGTCAAGCGTGAGTCGGTTCGTCTACGAACTTCAGAGGCCACTTCCAATTGTCCTAGCGTTATGAAATTTGGCACACAGGTCGTGTGTTATATGTAGATTAAAAAAAATAAGAAATTTTAGAAATCGGTCAAGCGTGAGTCGGCCTATCTACAGCCCATACAAACTTTAATGTCATAGCGTTATGAAATTTGGCACACAGGTCATGTGTTAAATGTAGATTAACAAAAAATTAAGAAATTTCAGAAATTGGTCAAGCGTGAGTCGGCCGATCTACGAACTTTAGAGGCTACTTCCAAATGTCCTAGCGTTATGAAATTTAGCACACAGGTCGTGTGTTATATTATTATGTATGTGTTACGATAAATTAAGAAATTTAAGAAATCGTCAAGCGTGAGTCAGTTCATCTATGAACTTTAGATAAAAATTCTTATGTACCAGTGATATAATGAGGCATCTATTGAAAGTATTGTTTATATCGGGCGTAGCACAAAAAGAAAACATAGGTAGGATTTCTTGAAAAAAAGTATTGAAATCCCACCAAAAACATACCTGTTAAAATAGGGCCTAGTTCCTATAGGCTAACTGTTGGTCTAAAAAAAGAGTTGAAATCCAATCCAAAGCCAAGTTCAGATGCACTTCATCGATCATAATCATCTTCATCAACAGTCTGATCCATAATACTTCTAAATTTGAACTTGGCAGGTTTTTGTGCTATGCGTTACACTTGATTAATTATATAATTAGATAATATTAATAGAATTTAAATAACCTGCCAAGTTCAAATTAGAAGTATTATGGATCAGACTGTTGATGAAGATGATTATGATCGATGAAGTGCATCTGAACTTGGCTTTGGATTGGATTTCAACTCTTTTTTTAGACCAACAGTTAGCCTATAGGAACTAGGCCCTATTTTAACAGGTATGTTTTTGGTGGGATACAATATTACACGTTACAAAAGCAATCCCAGAAATAATATCCCTAGTAATATAGTAATGAATCCAACAATCAGTGACCAGCCTCAAACCAATTTTTATTGATTGACTTTCTGACAGCATAGATAGATGAATTAAAAATGTCAATGTCATGTTGTTTACTCAAATCATTCAGGCAAGCAGGTGTTCGAACGAAGAAGGAATTCTTCCTATAATTAGAATGGGAGAATGGAATATAAAAGGGGTTGAAGGAGCATATTCTGGATGAGCGTGAAGGGACTTTCAGGTTAATTTTGGAAACAAGAAGGGAGGAATCTATTTTGTTTTGGGCAATATTTAGGAATGTGCAAGTATCCGCTACTTGACGTCTGAGATACAGGGGTAGCATATGATACCTTCTGCATCTTGATTCATAGTTAGTGTCAGATGTTCCGCATTTATATTGTAGGAATCTCACAAATCGTTTCTGGATGGATTCCAGCCTGTTAATATAGGTAGTGTACTGAGGGTTCCAAATTTGGGAGCAATATTCTAGGACACTACGTACATACGAGCAATACAGTACTTTTAGAATTTTTATATTTTTGAATTGGGAGCTCATTCTAATTACAAATCCAAGCGACTTGATTGACTTCGAGATAATGTGATCCAGATGCTTGGAGTATGAGAGTTTCGAATCGTGAATCACGCCTAGGTCACGAATCTCTGATACTTTCTTTAAAGACTGTTCACGCAGTGAGTAGGAAAGGTTCTTTATGGTCTTATCAGCCCGGCTGAACGTTATAGTATAACACTTATTAATATTTAGGTCTAAATTATTATCTCGGCAATATTTTTCAAACCTGTTCAGGTCCTCCTGTAATAAGTAGCAGTCAGTCAGTGTTGTGATATTTTTGTAAATTTTCATATCGTCAGCGTATAAGAGAAATTTGGAGTGATAGAAACATGTGTGTACATCGTTCACAAATAAGTTAAACAGTAGGGGTCCCAACAAAGAACCTTGGGGGACACCTGATGGTACAGTAGTCCAAGGGGAGGTGAAACCATTAACCACTACAGCCTGTAACCTATTTAGAACATAAGAGGTAAACCACCTGTACAAGTTTCCATGAATTCCAGCATTAAAGAGTTTTTTCAGAAGCAGCGAGTGATCTATTCGATCAAAAGCTTTGCTGAAATCCGTAAAAATGGCGTCGACCTGTCCACCCGAGTCCATATTCTCAGAAATGTATTCAACGAAGGTTAAGAGATTGGAAGTTGTCGATCTGCGCGGAAGAAAACCATGTTGTTCAGGAATAAAGTGGTTTGCAAGTGAACTATATACTTGTGTATAAACAATTTTTTCTAGAAGCTTGGCAAACACGCATAGTTTCGAGATGGGTCTGTAATTTTTAATTTCATTTTTACTACCACTCTTATGAATTGGTGAAACAAAAGCTGATTTCCATATATTTGGAACTATACCTTCTGTCACAGATCGCTTGAATAATAGGGTGATAGGTAACGTTAAGGAATCTGAGCAACGGGATATAAATTGAGGTGGGATGTTATCCGGGCCCGCGCCTTTAGTGACATCAACTGAGCCGAGTAACTTATGAATAGTTTCAGGTAGTATTTCAATGGTAGATATTACTGAATTAATATTTGTTTTTGGAGGAGAATTGGTCAAACAAGAGGATTGTTGCAGGAAGTTACTATTGAAGAAGTCTGAAAATAAAGAACAAGCTTCCTCGCCCGAGGTAGTACTGTGACCTTCAAATGTCATAGAAGACGGAAATGTGCTAGTGGTCTTATTATTTTTTATGAAAGACCAAAAAAGCTTGGGGTTTTTAACTATCGCGCGTTCACAATTATCTAGATAAGACTGATAACAACTATCTTCCATGGCTTTAGCCCTTTTGCGTAATAATTTAAAAGATTCATAATCAGATGTATTTCCATAGGTACGGTATTTACGGAGGAATTTATATTTCTCCTTAAGAACTTTTTTTTAAGGCAGAACTATACCAAGCTGGAAAGTTTCGATTATTATTTATATATTTTTGAGGAACGTGGGAGTTAATGATGTGATATAAATAATCATAAAACATAGTGGTTGCGTCATTAAGTGAACCTCTGTTTAGACAATCTTTCCAATTAATGCTGTTTAATTCAGAGTTAATTTTGTCATAGTCACCTAAGGAATATATGTACTTTTTTCGTGGCCTAACTTCAAGTGGCTTTTGACTTCGTAGGGTTAAGTTGATGTCTAGAGATTTATGGTGGGCATCTTCGGGTACTAGCGGTGAATCGCAAGCTGAGACCACACATTGAGTATTGGAAAGAACTAGATCTAATATTCTATCATTTATGTTCTTGCAGAAATTAAACTGCGTTAAGTTACATTCAGATAAAGTATCTAAAAAGCACATCTGTGTTTCGCCTATGGCACCCGAGTATAGAACATTACTATTGCAGTCTGAGCTCCAAAGAATGTTGCTCAAGTTAAAATCGCCCATTATAAGAAATAAGTCATTAGGACACGAATTTACAATTAAGGATAGGTTTTGTATAAAGTTAGAAAGTTGCAAGTTAAAAGAGTTGCCTAGGTTAGCCTTACATAGGTAGATAGTACACGTATGTAACTTTACACTTGAATGATAAGATGTTTTTAAGGAAATAGTTATCCAGATATCCTCTGCAGAGGATGACCATTCAGGGCGGTCGATGGCTGTGTACTCTTTTTTTATAGCGAATAATACGCCACCACCGTATTTTTCACGAGTTAAGTTATAGTCCCTATCCCTACGGTAAATAACATATCGGTTGTCGAACAGTTCACCGTCGTACACGCTGTCGAGCAGCCACGTTTCAGTTATAGAAATCGCGTCATAATCATTTACCATAAGATTTCTTTTAAAAGTATGTGTTTTAGTTCTGAGTCCTCGCGTATTTTGGTGATATATATTAAAATTAAAATTATTGCAAGCCATCATAAGTGTGAGACAGTGTATAACGAGATAATAACATGATAAGGAGTTTTTGTTTTGTTGAAGTTGTTATAACGTGTGTCCCATTGACTGTGCGAGGAGAAGCGGTAAGTTTGTAATCCAACATTCACGAAAATAATGCCTATCAGATGTACATACTTACAGTAATAAGAAATATGGACATATAAATCTCTTGTGTGTAAATATAAATAATAACATAAAACCAAGGTATCCGTGACAGCAAAGTGAAGTTTTAAAGAATAGGTATTAGTTGTTAATTTAATGATAAACGTGTATAAAGTATATTGCATAATGTAATATATTGTGTGTAAATAGTATTTATAATAGATCGAAATAGTTAAACTTGATTTTAGTGTTATAGATGTAGTTCGGTAAAAATAAGTGCGTTCTTCGTAGGTTTCATTTAAAGTTTTAGGCTTGAATAATATAGATAACAATAAATTAATAAAATTATGTGCTGAATAGTAAAATAAACCAATGTAAAATCCTCTTTGAAGGATATTTGAGAATAATACAATGAGTTTATTTGCTTGGAAATATTTAGTGTAGGTACTTGAGCTTGAAATATTAAAACACAAAAATAAGATATGGGCGGTAGTATAAAAAGGTACGAGGGATTTTGGACACTGGGATATTGTTGTGCAAGCTGAAATGGGCCTTAAAGCAATACATACTAGGTGGATTACTACAAGTAAAGACCGACTTACTTGCGTGATTTGAGTGCATTCTGCCGAAGTAAATTTATTGAAGAAGTCAGCGGTTTTCAAACTGTTGGGCTCACCATTACTAATATTATAAGAGTATATTATGATTTTAGTAGATGTTATACAAGTTTTTAGTTTATTTTTGTTAAATCCTTTTCGCTTCTTATAAAAAAAACGGGTGAGGTGTCCGATTTTCTTGCTAAAATTTTGCAGTGCTTAACCCAGACGTACTTGAAGTTTTTTTCTTTTGCTGCAGATTTGGCCTTATTTAAAAGAGTTTTATTTCTTTGGGTTAGGTGATCATTGACGAAGATCTTTCCTGTTGCGTTGGCGTAACCTAGGTTGGCCAGGCTGACTTGCTCATTTTTGCGTGAGAGTGCCACAATTTCTTCTTTCTTGTACCGGTTATGGAAAGCAACGACGATTGATTTTTCTTTATTCGGAAGGCGGGTGGGTACCCGTGCTATATAATTAATTTCTTCTTTTTGTAGAGGTACCTGACAGAGGTTAGCTATTTTATGCACTATTTCAAAAAGATTTTCATTATTTTTCTGCGGTACTCCAGTAATTTCAATATTATTCGCTCTCATCCATTGATCTCTAGTTTCGAGTTCTTGATGCAGTTTAACAATCTCTCCTTCTAGAATTGGCACCTGTTTGGCCACTTTTTCAGCGGAAATTACTCTCGATTCGAGGGTGTTAACTTTCTCTGATAGTGATGACAGTAGATGTTGAGTCATTTGTAGGGAGTCTTTCAGGTCACCTACTTCCGCTTTGATGATTTTGACATCTTCTAGAAGGGATGTCAGAGGTTTCAGTTGAAGAGAGATTCCATTGAGTTGCTCTTGCAGTTTATCAAGCTGGTTTGGTTGAGGTGAGGTAGCTGAAGCTCCCATAGGCGACAAACAGGTTTTACATCTTGGGCAGCGCCAGTTGTTCTTTCTCTCTCCAAGCTTTCGGTATCCGGACTCCGTTATTCCCGAGCAAGAAAAGTCGTACCGCTGCTTACAGATAGTACAGGTTGGACCATCAGTGTGGTCATTGCCGCAGCTTGCGCAGGTGAACATGACGACAAAAGTTTGAGAAACTCTGGAAAAACTGGTTAAAACGAACGTGTATACTCTTCGAGATTCGAAAGCTGACTTGACTTTAAGATAATATTATGATCATCATCAGCTAACTTCTAATAACTTGACTCCGGTCTCAACTACAAAAAATCTAAATTCCTCACCAGAAGCTGCTGAAAAGCTACTCAGAGACAATGTAAAGGAATGTGATGTCAATTTTAAGTTTAGGGAAATTAGCCCTAGAGATATTATTGATACCTTTAAATTGTTGAATATTAAAAATACTACTGATCTCTGGGGCATGTCTACAAAAATTATTAAATCGATAGTTGACATCATAGCTCCTCATCTAGCAATAATTTTCAATGACTGCATTAGGAGTGGTGTTTTTCCTGACTTAATGAAGCACAGTAAGGTCGTACCTTTATTCAAAGCGGGAATTAAATCAGATCCGACTAATTACCGGCCTATTTCGATTTTACCGACTCTTAGTAAAATATTTGAAAAAATAATTTTACAACAATTACTGTTACATTTTAATTTAAATAATTTATTACACAATAACCAATACGGTTTTACTAAGGGCCGTTCCACAACGGATGCTGGTATAGGTCTTCTTTGTAACATATTTGAAGCTTGGGAGGAGTCACAAGATGCCTTAGGTATTTTTTGTGACCTCTCTAAGGCATTTGACTGTGTCGAGCATGCTACTTTAGTCAGAAAATTGCACCACTATGGCATAAGGGACTCAGAACTCAGCCTTTTGACTTCTTACCTCAAAAATAGGACTCAAAGGGTTGAAGTTAATAGTAAAAGATCCAATGGGACCAAAATAGAATTAGGTGTACCACAGGGATCTATTTTAGGACCATTTCTTTTTCTCATCTACATTAATGACTTACCTTATCTAGTTAAGGATAATGAGATAGTACTTTTTGCTGATGACACTTCACTTATTTTTAAAGTGAAGCGACGGCAGTCAAATTACGACGAGGTAAATAGTACTCTCTCAAAAATAGTACATTGGTTTAATGTTAATAACTTACTTTTAAACTCTAAGAAAACCAAATGTTTAAAATTTACTTTGCCCAATGTTAGGCAAGTTCAAACCAATTTACTATTAAATGATGAGAAAATGAATTTGGTGGACTCCACTATATTCTTAGGCATTACATTAGATAGTAAATTACAGTGGGGTCCTCATATTGCTAACCTTGCAGGTAAGCTCAGTTCTGCAGCATATGCAGTCAGAAAAATTAGGGAAATTTCTGATGAAGACACGGCAAGACTAGTTTATTTTAGTTATTTTCACAGTAGAATGTCTTACGGTATCATTTTATGGGGAAACGCTGCCGACATCAATACAATTTTTGTGCTGCAGAAGCGAGCTATACGCTCAATTTATAAAATGTCAGCTTTTGAATCTCTGAGAGAAAAGTTTAAAGAAATTGGTATTCTAACTGTTGCTTCTCAATACATTTTGGATAATGTGTTGTATGTTAGAAAGAATCTAACTAAATTTAAAACTAAAGGTGATAGTCACGGTAGAAACACTAGAAATAGGCACAAGCTGGAAATGCCAGTGATCAGACTTAGCAAAATAAGTAAATCTTTTAAAGGTCAATGTATACGCCTTTACAATAAAATCCCGAAAAACGTTCAAAATCTATCAATTAATAAATTTAAAAAAGTAATTAAAGAACGTTTGTGTGCCAAAGCCTACTATACGGTCAATGATTTCCTAAACGATGGCACATCTTGGGAGTAGGATGGCTGCTTGCTGCTGCTTCTACATTTATTATATGTGTAATGTGACTTACAATTCATGTTGACTTTCTATAATGTATTAGATTAAGTTATTTACATTGTAAATTTTATTTTTTTAAAAGACTAATTTTCCACTTTTTTAGTAAAAAGTGGCCCCGTGCGAGTTTCTTACGCCGGTTCTTCTCGCCGGGTTAGTTCCCGAACCGGTGGTAGGCAACATGTAGCTCAACGTTCTGAAAACATTTGATTCAAATTTATTCAGAAATAAAACGATTTTTTTTTTTTTTTTTTTCTTAGGTTTGAAAATGTTTTTTCGAGAAAATGAAAACGTTTACAAAAAGTTTAGAAAAATGTTTGCAAGAGTCTTGCTTTTTGCAAGACCGAGACCAAGACTAGGCGTGCAAGACCAAGACCAGACAGATTTAAGCAAGACCAAGACCAAGACTTCACAAGCAAGAACAAGACCAAGACCAAGACTGGTCGAGTCTTGGTCTTGGTCTTGCTTTGCTCATCACTAGACACTATAACTACCGCAATCGGAGAAGAACATTAATTGCTTAACTGTATAATTAAATGAAGATTAAGTAAATAAATACATTATCGGTCAAAAATTTCATTTCAAATTAAAAATATTAAGTAAATAATTAATACTCGTCTCTGATTTCTAAATGCGGCAGTAAGAGAATGCCATTTTGCTGTATGATACGTTGTGGATTGAAGCTATATAATTTCTGATAAAGAATCGTGGTTTGGCATCGAATATCCGCGAAAACCTGTAAGTACCGAAAATTCCTCGAAATTGGAAACTGAGACGTTTGGTTGCCCGCAACCTCACACTTTTTGAATAATACAGGGTGTAAGTTGTAACGAAACAATGTGATAACTGATAATTATAGATAGATAGATAGACTCTTTATTGCTCACATTAAATTAAGTACAATCAGTTACTAAAACTAAAACTTAAGAACATAAATGTGGGCAAGGGCGGCCTTATCGCTATAAGCGATCTACTTTTAAAGGTATATATGAATCCCCAGAATAAAGTTCACTGTGAAAATAGCATTACCTAAAGCGTAACTTTTTTTAACCTTTAAGTAAATTAAACCGTACTTTTTATTCAGGACGTAACATTTTAAGTATTGGCGCATTCCTACTTCCTTTTTTTGCATGGGGAAATGCTTTACGCATCCCCGGCAAATTGGGGATATCGGCCGGGGTATGTGGGACTCCTGCGTAGTCTACCCACTAAAACCCCATGGACCATGGTGCTCCACTCATCGCTTGAGGCAGAGTTGCGGGTACGATAGAACCTACCGCAACTCTACCAGGCATTCCTACTTCCTAGCAATAAAAAAGTATAACAATGCATATTTGAATATGGAACAAAAAGACGCGGCAAGGAAGAGATATAATATGCGAAACTTTCTCCTCTGTAAATGAACATGTTTATTGCTATTGCAGAGTGGATAAAAACCTTATTGATACTTGATAGTCTATTGTGTTAGATATTGCACTTTCTTCTGTTTGTTGTTAGACTTTTAAAATGTTGCTTAGTTTTCCAAATATACACTTGTTTATTATGTACCTTCAATTTAACTGTCCTGTTTATAACACTTGAAAATATACTTCGTGTTTTAGCCAAGCAGAACCAATCCGTTTTTAACCGAATTACTGAAAACTTACTGAATAAATTCTAGGTTTATTGTCGTCCAGCGGTATTTGTTTAAAAATGAATAAGGACCTGCACTATAGACGTAGATAACAGACGTGGCAAGTCAAGCCTAAACGTGGGAAATGGCGATATAAAATTCTGTCAGTTTGTTGTGATAAGGAGCTAAAGGAGATCTTGATACTGAACATAAAGTGGTCTTTACTTCTTATACAAGGATTTTTCTGTCAAATACACGTCGTGCCATATATCCTAATTGAAATATTTGACATACATTTAACATTCTTTTCAAGGGGTTCGTGCAAACAATCGGGTGCGCACGAGCATATCGCTATGTGGGGCACGCGGGGAATGTCCCCGCCCCCCACCCCGTTTCCCGCATCGCGCACCTAGGGTTGCCAACGTTTTTCCCAAGAAATCCATACTAATATTATAAAAGCGAAAGTGTGTCTGTCTGTAACCGCTTCAAGTCCAAACCGCTGAACCGATTTTGTTGAAAGGTATACTTTGAGTTCCGGGAAAGGACATAGAATACTTTTTATCCCGAAAAAATGCACTATAAACTGATTTTAGCACAACGGAGTTGCATGCTTCATCTAGTAAAGTCTATTCAGATCTCTGGAGTATTTTTAAAAGTACTTTAGAAAAATTAACTCCATAAGAAAAATGAACAGACTTAGTTTATTTATTCTTTTTAATAAGTATTTAAATTAATTAGCGCTTATCGCACAACTAACTAAAATATTACCTAATGTCTGAGCGTCTAAGTTTAATACGTCATAGTAAAATGTTCACATTGTGATGCTGAAATCATTTTTTTGTATTGTTTAATTTAGTTCAAACAGTAAATAGTATAATTTTGCTTTAGTTCAAACAGTAAATAGTATAATACTGCTTAGAACAGTATACTTTGTTGGCAACCCTACCCATACCCCGCGTCCCACGTTGGGCCGGTAACGCGTGACGAACGACATACCACATCCATAGATAATAGATCTGTATTGGAGAGATATAAAAATGATTGTATGGCTTCAAAAAAACTGTGTTAAATAATATACGCTCTTGTGCCGTGGCAAGATGTGAGGTTAACTCCAAATGAGGTTGGAGACTGTAAGGACCAGGAACACTATAGTAAATGGGATGGAACGTGGAGTCCTGAAATACAGGGTACTCTAGCTTAGCTTCCAGTTCACACGCTAAAAAATGTTATATCAATATATTCGTGATATTAGGCTAGGTACCAAAGAATTATTAGTATAATTTATTTAAGAACACCTAAGTCCTAAAGGTTGACTGGTAGAGAATGCCATTTGGCATTAAGTCCGCCTATGTACCAACATTGTGCAAAAAGTATAAATAAATAAATAATTCTTTGGTACCCTTAAACGTATTTTGTAGTCTGATTATTCCAATCGCAAAAGATATACGAACGACGATTTGGAACGAGATAATACTTTCCTAAAATTATCATCCAAAAGATTATATTGATAGAGCTCAGCTTATATTATTTATAGCAGCATCAAACTCCACCCACGATCGTTATCAAAATATTAAAATTCCCATAGACAATAAGCCACGCCCCTTTATAGAGCAACAATTATCTATGTCGATATAATGGGTGTTTGTGTTAAAAGCGGCTATTAAATACGTAATGACTATAATTGAAATATCGTTGAACTAAATCATGTTTATTGTTATTAGCGCTGTTTAAGTCTTGCGAAATTGTAATCGGTTTTGCATTGAAAGTTTGAAATCTTAGATCGAAAAGTGGAGACAGAGTTTTCTAGAACAAAAAAGTGAGGCCAATTTTTAATGCGGCGACGATCTACATACAAACTGGACACCGTGACAGCCCTCCTTATGAATTAAGAAAAGAATTTAGGCAGTTTCGTTTTAATGTGTAAAACAGTGAGGTGTAGTTTGACTGGCCTCAGAGTTTACAGAATTTTACCATAACTTTTTATTAGTCAGCGATTTAAGCCTCTTGGTACTAAAGAGCATACTTAGTGAAGCATAGTAAGCTTTAGCGTTACCTTAATCGGTTATTATATTCACTTATGGAATGGTATCTATCTTCATTCTTTCTAATGCCCCTAACGACACCTACTTCGTCAAGTATTGATTACTTTGTTTTACCACAGAATACATGGTAGTTTAACAAGTTTGGTTTTACTTACTTACTTTAATGTTCATAAGTTTAAAGTTTTGTGTTGCCAAAACATATCCATGAACATAATATCGATAAGTTCACGTGTATTTTAGGCAGTAGGCTGGCTGGTGCGGGAAAATTAGGGATAATGCAGCACCTGATAATTGTAGGTTAGTACCCGTGGGAACGCGCGGCGAAACTCGTGGCAGGAAACCACTTTGGGTTCTTATTTCATAAGCTACTAAAGCAGGATTTTAAATACAGTTCAGTACTAAATTAAAATTATACTAGAATCTTGGTGTTAAAAAGCCTTTACGAGATAACTTTATTTTCTTAAAAGTCGAGAATTAAGAGGCAGCCTCATAAGGAATCCTCATCGAAACTTTTGTGATGTCTACTGTCTAGTCAAAGGTCTACCAAACTTAAATGGCACCAAAGATTTTAGGAAAATTTTGTGACAGGCTCCGAATCACTACCTCAAATGCAATAGTTACTCCACTATAAAACATTTGCTTTTTACTATTCGACTTCCTCTTAATCGACAATCTTCTTCTGCTTAGCTCTTTCCCCTTTGCGTCGGGTTGCTCTCCTAGTATATTTGCGCAAAATATTATTTCTTGGGTTGTCCTAATCGACAATACAATATGGTAATATATCAAAGAGATTTCGAACTTTTACTCGTCACATGCGGTCAATTCCTTTGTTGGGGCGAAAGCGGCTCTCGGGTTAGTGGCACAACTGGCACATAGGAGACATCTAATCATAGATTGGTTACGGTGACAGCCACAGCGATTCACGCAATGCATATTGGCCAATCAACGATTTGTTATCATTTGAACATCAATCATTAGCCTCTCTGAATCACTAACACTTGTTTAGGGGACCTATCAGACAGAGAGCGGTCACGCGGTCAAGCGTTCAAGCGGTCAGTTTTGCGTTCTTTGTGTTGTTTTACGAATAGGGATACACTCACACAGGGGGCGTTCTGAACACGTCAGAATTGCTCCTGTGCGACTGACCGCTCGAACGCAGAATGTGAACGCAGAACGCTCTACGCGTGACCGCTCTCTGTCTGATAGGTCCCTAAGGCTTACTACGGTCGTATTAAAGGTAGGTAGGTCGTATTAAAAATTATACGTTGGGTCAAGCTGTTACCGGGAATTTCAAGGACCGACCGATCGAAGGAAGGACCGCGTATGGACACGAGTATCCATACGCGGCAATTATTTGCTATTAGAAGATACGTCCGCTCGTTTTCCAATGAAATTAAAAAAATATGACCTCACAGAGATCAAAGAAGGCTCACCTCAGCTCTCTGTCTAGATATGCAAACAAAAACAATCCAAGCATCTAATAAATGAAAAATATCTTTAAAATCTCTCCTAAAATCTGATTCTCATATTGTATGTCCAAAAGGCAAAAACGATTCTGATCTAACTTCTAAATAAGTTCTTCCACAAGTTTATCCTGATCAAAGTAAATTTTCGCACTGATTCTGATCGTAGTTATATCTTAGTAGAAACGCAAGTGTGGGAGGTAGCAAATGTGTTTTACATGTGAAAGGTAAAGTGTAGGTCCGTCGTTTCCACGATCCCACATTCTTTTGAAATTGCATTCGTGCGGTAATGACCTATGCAAGATTATGTAATTGACCGCGGCTCGAGGTGTTGTGCTGCTTATGCACGCCGACTGTGACTATATAGCTAGTCGCAGTTGGCTATTTCTCTGCGTTATATATCTATGTATTATCTATTTCTATTCTTGAAAAGAAAACATACAAAGTACAAGACTCTTTGACGATTTTTGTTATGCGTTTTTGGCGATTGCGCTAAAAATGGGGCTGTCATTGTCTTTCAAAATTAGAGTCTCTGATCAGACAAATTCAGCATCATGGTACCTACAGCCTACCCAGCGCGTCTTTGAAGTTTGAACTTAGAAGCATGGGTACGTAGTACTGTCACAGTATAGCAATATTGAATGTACTGTGTAGTAGAAGCAAACTAGAAGGAAAAGAATTCTAAATATTTTTATACCTTTAGATTTATAAGACAAAAGCACCGTTGTTCGATATGAACATGGAATGTTTCGCGGAATTCGAAAAAGGAAAATTCCTGAAATTTAAGGTCAAGCGCATGCGCCGTGCGGATAGGACGCATAAAAATTATTTATTTGCGTGGGGCGCAGCAATTAGGGGGGCGGGGCGAGTCTGCGCGCGCGACCTCTCGACCCCGCCGACGTGTTGCCAGATATAAAAACAAAAATATCTGCGATCCGCTGGAGATAGCGAGAGAAATGGCTAGCGAAATTGATGTTGTTGCCAGCTATAAAAATAATGAGGCGTAAAAGATATGGAGATAGCATTTCCGTGTTGTGACTTTGTGTGTCTACAAATATATACTTGTAATATGTGTGTCATATCAGGGAGTTTGCAGTCTCTGAATTCTGTAACAAAAACCTACTAATACTAGGTATAACTTATAAGGTATTTCTTATGTCAATGCTCTGAAAGCATAAACGTCTAGGTGTCACGAAATCCATTTCCTCCGATGAATGTGGTAGGAATTTTGTAATCTTGCTACAAGCCCTAACTGAATAAAAAGTATCGAATGAGTTCTACAAATACTTGGTGTGTGAGTTGAACGTGAACCTATAGCACGACCAGACGAGCAATCAAGTACAATAGAGATCGTAGAGTAGCGTTAGATGCATGGATATGCGTTACGTCGTGTTATAGTACTTAGGCTGCCTTCACACTAGCGTTTGTCCAGCGTACGCGTTCGATGAACGTATGCGCAGCGCAGACGCCGCTTCAACGCGGCGCGAACGTCGCGTTGTCGCCGCTTCTCCACTGGAACAATCAGTACGCCGCGCTAGTTTTCGCGTTAGCCGCGTCATGTACAATCATTTCGAAGTCAAAAGTACCTTCTGTTGAACTTATTTTACGTCGTATTACTTCGGGCGCTTGTCTACGAATGAAAGAATCAACGCATGCACAGGGGCGCTTGTCTACGAATGAAAGATCAACGCATCCACATTGCATGACACTGCAGTAATACGGCGTATACGTCGCGCGCACGCGGCGCTAGCGCAGCGTACTGAATACTGATTGTTACAGTAGAGAAGCGGCGACAACGCGACGACGTACGCGCCGCGTTGTAGCAGCGTCTGCGCTGCGCATACGTTCATCAAACGCCTACGTTGGACAAACGCTAGTGTGAAGGCAGCCTTAACTGAGTTTTGCGTCTACAGTAGTATCAATGGCCCTGCGACTTGATTAATATTTGACATAAGTTAAGGCTACCTGCTTTACCAAAAGAACTAGATTTGCCCGCGGCTTCGCTCGCGTTAATAAGTATAAAGCGCATCACAGACGGTGGAGATAATATAAAATATATATTATCTTAGAGCATATTTTAGAATATCGCTCACCATACAAATCCTATGAACCATCACACACGACGAAGATAATTTATATTTTATATTTTGTATCTTAAGATATGGAAATATATATTTCGTACCTTAATATTTTATCTTAAGATACGAAATATATATTTCGTAACCTACAGGGTGTTTTTGTGTCGAGCAGCGGGATCATCGGTGATCGGACGCACTAGTAGATGCAGTGTTGCCACTTGCCAGTGCTGTATGTTAGAAAGTTACATACCTACTCTCATTCGAAAAGTAACATTTTGATGGAAATAGTAACATTTCGGATAATTTAAAATAAAATTGACTTATAATTTATTGCTTTATTATTATTATTGCTTAAAAAGCTCATGAATCGAAATGAATGTTTCTCTTGAATTTCTAAAATACTCCTGAAACTTCTTCGTTGACAGATATTGATAAGGGTCTACACAGACAGACTGCATTTCAACTGCAATCCAACTGTAAATTGCAGTTCAAGTGCAGTTTGAATGCAGTTGACGCGACTGCAATGCGACTACAATAGAACTGCAAACCAAACAGTTCACACGACTGCACGCCGACAGCAACTGAACTGCAATCCGACTGCGTGGTTTGCAGTTCTATTGCAGTCGCATTGCAGTCGTGTCAATTGCATTCAAACTGCAATTTGCAGTTGGATTGCAGTTGAAATGCAGTCCGTCTGTGTAAACCCTAAAAGTTAAATTCGCCGCAGGTTTTTCTCTTTTTTATGTGAGGCTCTATCCAAATGTTTCTCCTTTTGGAATGTGCTACTGCAATCTGCATTTCACATTCTATATCAGAATCATCGTCTGAGAAGTTGTCTAACAAATCAAGAAGTAAGACAGTATCAGTTATTAGTTATCACTCATAGTCAATCATCCTGTATATAGAACTCTAACAAGGAATACGTGTGGCACCAACGCAGACTCGTAAGGAAATGAACATATTTTTAATATTATCGTATCTTAGCCGTGTGTGATAGCTTAAGATACTATAATATTTTATATTTGGGCATCTTAAGATAAAATATTATATTATCTTCACCGTGTGTGATGCGCTTTATAATATACAATTTTTCATCCCCTATTTTATTCCGTTAGGGGAGGAATTTATCAAAATCCTTTCTTAGCGGATGCCTACGTCATAACATCTACCTGTATGCCAAATTTCAGCCCGATCCGGCCAGTGGTTTGGGCTGTGCTCAGTGCGTTGATAGATCACTATGTCAGTCAGTCAGTCACCTTTAAGTTATATATATTCAGATTGCTTCCATTACGGGAAATTTTCAAACAACAACCTGGCAACACCTCACGCGTGGGTCACTCCTGTCGGTACAGGAATTCCTCCCAAAATGACCGTCTCATTCCACGATTACACGTGGTCACGATCTCACCCGGGTATGTGGGACTGTTGTTGGGAATCAATGGGATTCTTTAGTGGGACACGTTTTGTTATAAGTAAAGTGCTTATTACTTAATACTTTTATACTGATTTAAACTCTATTTAACAAGACCATTATTATTATGCCAGCTAAAGACAAGCAAACTTGTTGTTGTTGTATTTTTAGTAGTAGGTAATAGAGTCCTAATATTATAATTTATAAATCATTTCTATTGCCATAATCGTATTGTACTTTCTTAGTCATAGTCGTAGCCCGTAGGTATACACTATATTATAGCAATGTAAATTTAACTACAATTTGCAAACATAAAATTAATGATACAGCATCTAATAGATAAAGCCCAATATAATCGATAATAAATAATGAAGAATAAAACTTTAGGTTTGTTTTCATCTCAATTTAACTGTTTTGGAGTCTCTACCCTACCTTATACGGTACGCTATACAGTACACATGACATCAGCTTATTAACTTTAGGTCCCAATGAGCAGCGCATAATAATCGCATTCGGTGTGAAATCGCAGTAATCCTGCCAGGGCCGGATCTACCGTATGAGTTTTGGGCTTAAGCCCCCGTGAATTCAAAATTTAAAATAAACAGATTGTGTAGCTTGCAATCCTACGATCAGGGCCCGATCTAAGGGGGGCGAGCCGGGCATTTGCCCAGAACGGCAAAAAAATATTGTTAGGCGGCAAAGTTGACTTCTTCCAACCTAGCTAGCCATAGCTACCACCCAAATTTAGGAATTTTTACCAAGTTTGAAATATTTAAGTATTTTACATTCCCCCATTCAAAACAAAACTAGTATTTTTATTATGGTTTTCTGTGTGTAAAGAGCGGTGAAAATTATATTTGCCCGGAGCGGCTAATAATAGCTAGATTGGACCCTGCCTACGACCCTGCATATGAGTTTTGGGCTTAAGCTAGGGCCCGTAAATTCAATGGGTCCTAGCCCCCAGGTAAGGCAAGCAAAAGTAAAAAATAGACAAAATATAATATGCGAAATTTTAAATACACAGATTGTGTAGCTTGTAATCCTACGATGAATAAAACACATTTAATTCATTTATTGAAGTCTACGTTTAGGTGTTAATATTTTAGCTGAGTAACTGATTGATAGTTGAAATTTTATAGCCCTAAGTATTAGCCCAGGGCCTCTTAAACTCGCGGTCCGGCCCTGAATTCTGCGCTGGCGCATGTGGGTGTGACAGTAAGCTACAACCTCAAAAACATAAACTATAGGAAAATATTACATTTGGACCTGTGCCCTTTTGCGATTTTCAATAACTATTTAAAGGTAATAATGCCTCCCACATCGGTTGAGGTGGTCAGTGGAAATCATGGCAGCTACGCAGATTATCTACTTATAGTGCTTAAGTGTGTGCGCAGTTTAGGTACATGATACTAGGGCGCTGATCTTAGTTTGCTCTTGTAAGAAGGCAGGATCGACTTTACAGTTTACAGGTCAGCCGTCATCCGTCGCATGACGCGTGGATTATCTTTCTTGTCACACAATCAGGAGATCAGCCGATTGTCCTAATTAAAGTTGGAAACAACATTTTTCCAACGCGGGAATCGAACCCACGACCTGCGTTGACAAAAGCCACGCCCTAATTTTACTGGATCTGTGGAATAGACTTCATTTACGCATGGATAAAATTTTAACTCGCCTTTTGGCCTTTATAAGTAAGTACTAAACTAGTGACCAATATATAAGTAGACTTACAAGTTACAAGACAATTTCTACCTTTGACCATTGACCATTGTTACAACTCAAATACAATGAGAACAGTTGTAAAATATTTTATTACGTAGTTTAGCCGCTAGGTAGGGGGAATACGGGAGTTTTATTACCTAATTAGGTACCTACCTAGATTTTTAATTGTTTTATTATCGCGATAAACTCAACGCGCGTAGCCGGTATAGTCAGGGAGCCCCAGAAAAAATTTTTTTTTTTATTACTATCAAGCAAATTTTTTGTGAGTAGCTTCATTTTGATAAGACAAACAACATTTTTATCTGCGAAAAATCTTGAAAGTGGAAGCTAACAGAGAGAGAAAGGATTTCATACTTTGATATTTTGATGGTCCTAATATATGGATTGTTCTATTTGTAGGACAATGTTACTCTTAAATTATATTATAACTATTAACCTACCAATATACAAGAAATCAGTAATCACCTGGTTAGGGTTCCGTAGTCAACCAAGTTTTGTTAATTACAGAACCCTGCAACTTATGATCTTAGGCCGTGTTCAGACCAAACTGACTATATGCCGCTGAATGCGAGCAGGCTCACTGTGAGCCCCAGTGTGAACGTGAAAATCATACAAAATAAACGGTACCGAATGTCCGCGCCTACGCCTATAGCGTATTATCCGTTAGGTGTGAACGGAAAAGTGAATATGTATGGTAATACAATAAACTGCGTAACGCTCGCTCACATTCAGCGGCGTAAAGTCAGTTTGGAGTGAACACGGCCTTATACTTATGAATAGTGCATCAAAATCGGTTCACTTGTTTTGGAGCTATGATGCTTCGGACATACACGACAATATATAATTTTAAGTCTGAGCTCGTAAACATCACTCCCCCTGTTATTAAAAACAGTCAGGTGTAAAAAACATCAACGCGTCACTAGCTGTACTCGACATTTTATTTAACCTTATGTGATATAATGTCGTCCCCATAAGGTTCTGCGAGAGGTAAAATAAAACAGAACAGCGTATAGCCGCAGCATCTCCGAGTTCCGACTGTTTGAGTTAAATAACACGGCCTCATACAAAACCGGCGAAATGCACTTGTGTATTTCACAATTAGATACTCTGGGATACTGACGTGGACACAAAGGGTCACATAAATAACCTTATAATTTATCTTGTCTGATTCATGGCAAATTGGCAAAAGTAAGACAAATCTAATGACACGTTTTAACTTCAAATGCGACAAAAATAAAAATCGGTCCACTTGCGCAGATCCAGGTTAAAGTTAAAACCGGGTTAAGGGCGTTCCGTCCGGAGATTCCGTAATTGACCGTATTTAAAACCTTATAAACTCAAAATCTGAAAGCTATAAAGTTATAATAAAAATACAGCAATAATCTTCAGTATATCAACATTCCTTTCCTCGTTTTCAATTTTCTATTTTTGTTTATTATACTAATGATATCAGCTTCCAAAGTAATATCAATTTATTAAAATTCAAGCATACATTCAGCATCTCCTTAGCATATTTACAAGTTACTTTTATTTGAAACTCACGCCAATAGATCGACAATATCATAAACTACATATTCCCCGTTTTAAATTTATTTTAGGACAATTTTGAACTAAAATAAGTAAAAATAATAGGGTTTTGGCGCGATCTCGGCAACGCGGCAAATGTATGGCCAAGGTCGTTTGCTCGGGGGACGGCCTTAAATAGTGTGTTATCTACTTACATTGTTCATATATTTTACGTTTAATCCGGGGTTAACTTTAACCCAGCTCGATCTGCGCAAGTGGGCCTTAAGGGAGGTGGGTCTAGAGTTTAGGATAGACTTCTATATAGCTGCTAGAAAAATACACTTCTTCTGCACCATTCGGATGAGAATTAAAAAAACACTCACTGCGTTTGAGCCTCCGTAGTATACTCTTCATGGTGACAGGTGGTCTGCGGCACGCGCGCGCTGCTAATGGTCGGCCGTCACGCTTGCTGCCCGGTAGTAAGGGCTATACACACGCAAAAACAATATATACGTATATAC
This sequence comes from Polyommatus icarus, assembly GCA_937595015.1. Classification (NCBI taxonomy): domain Eukaryota; kingdom Metazoa; phylum Arthropoda; class Insecta; order Lepidoptera; family Lycaenidae; genus Polyommatus; species Polyommatus icarus. The sequence goes on from OW569332.1 coordinate 17,867,917, forward strand.
GGCATTACACATGAATGATACATAAATATACTCCATCTCTTTCTTGGCAATTTACATTGGTAAAGGTCAAAATCCAAGAGGCTTTGACCCAAAACCTTCTAGATTTTGACATTTACTGGCTTGATTCAAGACATGTTAAGTCCGTAGTTGGTATAGTCACGATTGGTTAACAGCCAATGTTCTTCCTCCATTGACACAATTTAGGTTTATTCACTAGCTATATAGGCTCCACCGCCAAAACGCAACGCGGTGATGCTTTAAACCTAGCGGCCACATATTTAAACATGTCGTAACTTAAACCAGTACTTTTAACTTGGCCTTGGTAAAAAGTTAAACGTTGATACGAGTTATCGGACTGCATTAAGTATTAACTTAATCATGGAAAGCATAGACTGGAAATGTACCTACCTTATAACCCAATTAATCTTTATTTCACGGTATGTCTTCGATGGTATCCAGCAGATAGTGCGTATCTGATAAGACGGCGGCTGCCGGCGACATACCGTGTCACTGGAATTATCGGCCTAATTATAATAATTTAACTCCATATTAAGTCCGCAGATATATCTTAGAAAGCAAAACATGTATGTCCGTTCATATTAACTAGAAACGCGCGACGCGTTTTCATTGCTAGGTGGTGTGAATGAGTCTTCAATATTTTGAAGACTCATTCACACCACCTAGGTATGAATTTAGATTTTAGAGTTTTGGTAGAGTATTCTCTACCAAAACTCTAAAATCTAAATACAACAGGAATAATGAAACAGACAAAACCTAAAGATTATTATATGAATCTGTGTAAATTAAGTTAGCTGTATTGAAAATCCAAAATTAGAATCCAGATTGAATAAAATTGGACATAGGTAAGTTTATTTATTGTCTACTTGACTATCTTGGTTGTTAGTATCAGGCTCCACGTTTACAACTGTAAGCTGTACTTTACAAATGATTTTTTCTAGACGACACAATAGTTGCATACGTTATCGCAGCTGCATTAAACCGCAGCGTTAACGCAGTTCCGTCTAGCCAGTACATAACAGTCTGCGAAGCGTGCACTCTGCAGTGTAGCATATAGCACGGAGACGTCGTTTTATTTCTGGAAGATACATAATAGTCGCACATACTATCACATTAAACTGTAGCACCTGCGTTTACGCAGTTCTGTCTAGCCAGTACATAACAGTCTGCGCGCTTCGCAGACTGTGATGTAGCATATAGCACGGAGACGTCGTTTTATTTCTGGAAGATACATAATAGTCGCACATACTATCACATTAAACTGTAGCACCTGCGTTTACGCAGTTCTGTCTAGCCAGTACATAACAGTCTGCGCGCTTCGCAGACTGTGGTGTAGCATATAGCACGGAGACGTCGTTTTATTTCTGGAAGATACATAATAGTCGCACATACTATCGCATTAAACTGTAGCACCTGCGTTTACGCAGTTCTGTCTAGCCAGTACATAACAGTCTGCGCGCTTCGCAGACTGTGGTGTAGCATATAGCACGGAGACGTCGTTTTATTTCTGGAAGATACATAATAGTCGCACATACTATCGCATTAAACTGTAGCACCTGCGTTTACGCAGTTCTGTCTAGCCAGGACATAACAGTCTGCGCGCTTCGCAGACTGTGGTGTAGCATATAGCACGGAGACGTCGTTTTATTTCTGGAAGATACATAATAGTCGCACATACTATCGCATTAAACTGTAGCACCTGCGTTTACGCAGTTCTGTCTAGCCAGTACATAACAGTCTGCGCGCTTCGCAGACTGTGGTGTAGCATATAGCACGGAGACGTCGTTTTATTTCTGGAAGATACGCATTAAACTGTAGCACCTGCGTTTACGCAGTTCTGTCTAGCCAGTACATAACAGTCTGCGCGCTTCGCAGACTGTGGTGTAGCATATAGCAAGGAGACGTCGTTTTATTTCTGGAAGATACGCATTAAACTGTAGCACCTGCGTTTACGCAGTTCTGTCTAGCCAGTACATAACAGTCTGCGCGCTTCGCAGACTGTGGTGTAGCATATAGCACGGAGACGTCGTTTTATTTCTGGAAGATACATAATAGTCGCACATACTATCGCATTAAACTGTAGCACCTGCGTTTACGCAGTTCTGTCTAGCCAGGACATAACAGTCTGCGCGCTTCGCAGACTGTGGTGTAGCATATAGCACGGAGACGTCGTTTTATTTCTGGAAGATACGCATTAAACTGTAGCACCTGCGTTTACGCAGTTCTGTCTAGCCAGTACATAACAGTCTGCGCGCTTCGCAGACTGTGGTGTAGCATATAGCACGGAGACGTCGTTTTATTTCTGGAAGATACATAATAGTCGCACATACTATCGCATTAAACTGTAGCACCTGCGTTTACGCAGTTCTGTCTAGCCAGTACATAACAGTCTGCGCGCTTCGCAGACTGTGGTGTAGCATATAGCATGGAGACGTCGTTTTATTTCTGGACGATACACAATAGTTGCACACGTTATCGCAGCAGCAAACCTCAGCACCTGCGTTTACGCAGCTCCGTCTAGCTAGTACATAACAGTCTGCGAAGCGTGCAGTCAGTGTAGCATATAGCACGGAGCCGTCGCGCGCAGTGGAGCGCACATCCGCCACTTCAAGCGGGTACCGCAAAGCTTGGCTAAAAGCTTGTTCATCATCATGATCACAAAAACTTGTTATATGGCCCCACAATGATCGAAACCCGAAGGTTTTCACAAAATGTAGTGATAGAAAGTTTAGTGACTATCACGTGGTAGTTACAGGCAGCAGCAGTTTTGTTTGTTTGTGTTTTGCCCTCTGCAGAGCTGTTTCTGTATAATATACAGTATGGTATACTCGTTGTATTTTATTTAGTCATAATCACACTGTAATTTTATATACTTTTTGTAATTTTCCATCTTTTTAGTAAAAGATTGCCACGTGCGAGTTTCTTACGCCGGATCTTCTCGACGGGGTAGTTCCCGAACCGGTGCAGTGGTAGGCACCAGTGTAGACCCGACGTTCAGAGAATACATATTTGAAAAAAAATATTCTGAATAAAAAATTTTGAGTTTGAGTTTGTAGTTTTTATAATTTCAATATTTTATAAGTGCAATTACTGATCTTGGCGTTTGAAACATAGCTCATAAAATACATATCTGTAAATAAATATGTATGTACAAACGTACGTACGAGCCATGATACGAATGAGTAAATTATTTTCTCCCCTCTTATATTTAACCATTGACATAAGAAACAAGGTTTATGGCCTGTTTCACCGCTTCCTGATAAGGTGCCCGATAGGGTTATTTGACAGATTTTCCATACTCCATCTGTCAAATTAAATGGTGGATAGCCTTATCAGGAAGCGGTGAAACAGGCCCTTAGAGATCTTTGATTTTAACGGTTTTCTGAAGGTCCATTTAGTAAAATCCTACTCCACACAGCTATGTATTTAATCTATGTATTATTTTGTCACATTAATGACAATATACTGACGTTAATATTGCAAAATATATATACGAGTTACTTTTTCTCAATTTCCTTCGAGTTCAACGTTTAAAAATGTCTAAGCAATCTAATTTGTCGGAAAGTAATAGTTCCAGCTCCAGTAAGAATGTATCCGAATTGTCTGACAGCTCCAAAATATCTTCCTCCAAAGCCAGTAAGGTAACGTTTGCGCCGATCGAAAGACGGCAGCTCTATAAGATAATCGTGGACGACGTCGATTATACCCCGTACGATATCATAGATACCGACTTTATATTCCTAGAAGTTGGCTACAGTCACGCAGCCTTCGACATGAAGACTCGAGCTCGGAGTGACGTCACTCTTAAGTCGCGTGCGAGCGACGTCGCTGTGACGTCATTCTCCACAAGCATCTCCCTTGACAACATATTCATCGACCACACAATCGACACAGAACAAGGGCAACTTTACGATGACGTCATTTTAGATGTCGCTCCCTCGGCATTCGCTTTACCGAAAATGACGTCGACTGCGTTCCCATCGGAAATACTGATCGTCTTAAAAGAAACGGAGACGACTCCTCTGTTCGAGCTACCCAGCTTGTCGTGTGAGAAAGGCACTCCAGAGGGCGCAGCGGTTGAACAGGACAACGAGTACTATCAGTACATTACAGTCGGCAAAGGCAGGAATAGGAAAACAGTGAACGAAGAAACCCAAACAAACGCCTGCATAACGCAGAGCAGATTCACGCTCGCATCACGACCGCAGAAGAAAAATGCGGCGACCTTCGCATCGCTGTGGGATATGCACGACACTTATGCAAAACTGGCTGTAGTAGAAGTGGAGGAGCCGCAAGATGACATGGTGCTGTACCCGACGACGGCAGCCAAGTATTTGCGACGAAAAAGAAACGTAGACAAGGTCGAAAACAAGCACAGGGGAAAAACATTCGAGGAGGTATCCGGAATGACTCAATTCAGAGATGCGCTGCTGTTGACAGAGAGAGTTCTCGCTAATATGGAATACGCAGACGCGCAGAAGAAATTCCGAGGTCTCGTCAGTATGAATCCGTTGTCCTTGGATCTAGTTTACATTTACTCCATGGAACCTCTATGGACGCTGGAGTGCGAGGAAGCTGACGGCAGAACATTGACGTCGTTCTCGTTTAATCCAAAGAACAAAAACATATTGGCAGTCGGTTATGGAAATTTTACTTATGCCGAAACGTGCACGGGGCTCGTGTGTGTTTGGTGCACGAAAAATCCTCGCCGACCCGAGAGAATTTATGATTTTCCATCTCCTGTCACTTCCGTAGATTTCTCCGAGCTCAACCCGAACTGGCTGGCGTGTGGTTTTACTAATGGAGATATCGTCGTATTGGATGTGACCTCATATTCCATCAAATTAGTCGCTAGAAGTAAACGCGATACCAACCCTTGCTTCGAGCCGATCTGGTCTGTGAGCTGGAGAATGTTGGCTAAGGGCAGCCAATGCCTGATAACGGCGTGCCAAGACGGCAGAATAAATAGATTTACAACCACAAAAACGCACGATTTTCTATGTTCACCCATGATGAGATTAGCTACCGTCGAGGGAAAACTTAAGGGGCTTCAAATACCGAAACTATGCATCAAGGAGGACGTTCCAATTGTGATGAATCCTGGAGCTTTGTGTGTGAAATGGCATCCGCGGAGGGAGCACATCTATCTCGTCGGAACAGACGACGGTTGCGTCCATAAATGCTCCACGCACTACCTGAACCAGCACATGATGGTTTTCAGGGCTCATTCCGGGCCTATATACAGCATAGACGTTTCGCCATTCATGAGCCACCTCATCGCGACCTGCGGTGCCGATGGAGCAGTTCGCTTATGGCTAGAAGGAGTGGACGAGGTTATCTTGACCTTGAACTGTCCTGCGGCAGTCTACGAGATCGCCTTCTGTCCCGTTAACTCTACAATCATAATCGCTGTCAGCGGCAACGTGCTGTCCATATGGGATCTTCGGAGGAAGACGCATAACGCCTGTGCTGAATATACCTTCCCTGGACAGGCTGTATTAACCCGTATAGCGTTTTCCCCTTTAGGAGATAACGTGTTCGTGGGTGATACGTTGGGTCGCCTACACACATTCCATCTTGAGGACACTCCCATACCGCCGTTTTACCAGAGGCAGCTGTTAGACGAAACGATAAAGAAGGCGCTATGCACAAGGCCTCATTTATTGAAGCAACTAGAAAAGCTTCAACAGTTTGGTTAGATGAGGAATTCCTACTTTAGTCTGTGGAGTATTTACTATGTCTTCCAAGTATTAAATGTTATATAATGTCCTAAATGAGTCTTCATAACATTATTTACATTAAAAAGGACTTACCTAGGTAAATCTTCTTTCTTCTAGTTTTTCCTATTTTATGATTTTTTTTGTCACGGACCACACTGAATAAAGCCATCGGTTCCGACCTCTTTAGTAAACTGTAAAGGCCAACTGCAAAATAATTAAGTCATACATCGAACTTTGCAGATTTTTTTAAGATTACCTTAATTTGTATACAAAGAGTAAATCCGGCGGAAATTCGTTGACCTGTGACTCAGTTTGGTCTCACGTTATTTGCATACATTAAAACAATTCGAAAATGCTAAGTCTTTGTTAAGATACCTATCAAGCCTTATCTTGCTGCCGTGCAGGTTTAATTTATATTTAATTATAGGTACTAATTATATAAAATGTTATGGATGAATTAGTCCAAATCGTTTCTAATAGTTTGTCAAAATATCATTAACTTTATCCTGACTGAATTAATAGGGTGATTAAATCTTGTCAATAAAGCAACAGTTGATCATAATTATTCACAAGTAATAATTATTAGTTACAAGTTACAACTGCCAACTGTATCAACAACAAACAGCAACAGTATCAACGATTTAGAATCAAAATCTATCTAACTTTTAGTCTAACTTTTAGGTATATACATATAATATATTCTTATTGACTAGAAATAAAGTGGTCCTACTCTAATGTAAAAAAAAGTTCAAATAACTTTAATAATTATCACGTGATTTATTCATAATTTATAGTAAATATATTACAATTTTAAATATAAAAGCTACATAAATGTATTTGGAATGACTAGGTTTTGTTAGAGAGCATTTGCAGTTGGTACTCCTTTTTCAGTTCCTTCAAATTATTTTCTAGTATTGCCACCTGAAAAAAAAACAAGTCGTAAATATAACAAATTTGAGGTGTCAAGGGACACCCGGATGGAGCGAAGTAACAAAAAGGTCATCTAGTTGACGCCCAGGAATACTAACAACGACACTTTTGTGGAATTGTAATAAAATTTATTTAAACGTCCGGTAGATATCGCTGTTCATTCTCAAAAACGCCATCTAGTTGACGCCTAGGAATACTATCAACGCCCTCTGCTCCCACAGCGCAGGAACTAATAAAAATGTGTCGTTAACACTTTTTCCGTCTAGCCCCCTTTCGTAACGCGCGATAAGGAAATTCGTTCGTAGTTCGTACTAAACAAAACGTGTAATTAATATAATTACACGTTTTTAGTACATCTAGAAAAACACTTTAATAGAAACGTTGTTTCGCCTAAAACGCTCCAAAGATACATCTTTGGAGCTATATAGCATCTATATATTATGAACTAGTGATAAGATACATCTTATCACTAGTTCATAATGTATAGATGAGCTTAAAAGTTAAAACAGTCGGGTCTACTATCAAAGGGCTAAGAGACATTGCTTCGTTGCGTTGCGTTTTACGTTGCATAACTATTGTACGCATTATTGCGTTCGTCAGACGCAATATTTTGACAGGAGGTCCAACATTAGATGCGCCTTTACCGTCTTGTATATTTCATGGTCATATTGCTATATCAATACGCAACGCACAAAAGAAATGTTTGCTCCAATCAAATGGGTCTATACTCTATAGCTTTAGCTCAAGCTAGACGGCTTCGCCCGCGTAAACTAGGAATTTCACAGACAAATTAGCCCACAAAAAATATTCTATGATTTTAAGTATTAAGATTGATTAAAATATTAAGTATAGATTAAAATATTAGTATAGATACCATATAACTAGCACACACCTCCTCAAACCTCAGCTCTTTCCTGGCCTCTTTGATGTATCCTCGGATGATGTTCATCTGTTCCAGCAGTGGATTATCATCGTCATGGGTGGTCTCAACTCGACTGCTGCTCGGTTCGTTCTCATCTCTCCTTTCCCTCTCTCTTTCAGCTCTCTGTCTCTCTATTTGAACTTGTTTCTGGGCTTTCTCGTACCTCTCCCGTCGCACTTCCTCTATCTGAGCCTCGGTGGGTAGTTTCCTTAGTGATAATAGATCCTCCTGTAACATTATGTTTGTATTACTATACGAAATACATTACTTGACGCCATAGGTTGCAATAGCAAAACTTAAAAGGCATAAATGCTTTTTGGGATCAATACTTTTGATAGGAGAGCAAAGATTGCAAAATTATATTAACAATATCATCAACATGGTTAACAATGTTAATTTTTCTTTATTAATTTTGTTTTATACATGACTAGATGACGCCCGCAACTTCGTTGCGCCAAAATTCATTTATCGCGGCGGAACCGTACATTTTTCCGGGATAAAAACTATCCTATGTCCTTTCTCGGGTCTCAAAGTATCTCCATACCAAATTTTATCAAAATCGGTTCAGCGGTTTGGGCGTGAAGAGGTAACAGACAGACAGACAGACAGACAGACACACTTTCGCATTTATAATATTTATACATGATATTGAATGTACTGTAACTTCTTGGTTGAAATTCACGTTTCTCAGTAATAATATACACTTTTCATGCACTTATTCCACTTTATAAATTGATTTCATTACAATTTTAATGTTTTACACGACCAGTTTCGACAAAATCATCATCAGATTTGTTGAAACAGGTTGTGTACTATGTTTTGTTTAATTTACCTTAATATAGTGAGCGGCTGCCTGTCGTATAGAATTCTGTAACTTGGCATGTCTGGTACCGGGCTCACAGGGAAACAGTGTGATCTGTTTGCTCAACAGGTCTATACCCTCTGCCAGCTTGCCGATACGTCCCCTCATAGCATTCACGTCCGACAGGTTATACGTGGTCTCACCATCAAACAGACTTTGACACATCTGAATAATTTACAAAGTCATCAAAAAGATTCGATTCTTGGAAATTTATTGTTCTCGTGGCCACATGTGGCTGTTTGGGACAGGTGGCCAAAAGTTCCGAACACAAAAAAAATTGGGTTCCAAAGAACAATGGCCAAAATGGACTAAAAAAACAAGGTTCTTGTTACCTAGGTGGAACTATAACTAAAATGTAGTTTAGGTAAAATGCTATAATTAAATAAAAACAGTTGATTTTTAGAAGCTGGGAAAACAAAGATAATCGGCTCTAAAAATATGAATATTGAATTTGTGTTTTTAACGCAGGATAATGTTTTTTTTTTATTGAACGCATATTCTGTCATTCCAAGGGACCCATACAACCTGCTTAAATACGCTCTCTTCTTGAGGATTTCGAGAACAGAGCGTATTCCGATTTTGCGAGTGTCCATGAGTGACGGTAGTTGCTTTCTATCAGGTGACCTGTTTGCTCGTTTGCCTCCTACTTTTATTTTTAAAAACTCTGACGTGTGTTTCATATAATTTAAACTAAAACCATAACTCAAAATGATAGTACAGCTTATTATTAACTATCTTTATAACCTCAAAATTCAAAAACTGAATACACAATTACTTGAAACTTCCAGCTTTTAAAAATATATTGAATGCCGTGCTATGTTACATTTATATAGGCAATTGAAATTACAGATGTTTCATCAAGTTACGTTTTATAAGATTTTTATAGTCCAAGCATGTTAGACGAATGGCCTTTGTTCTTTAAACGTAGCTACTAGATATAATCGCATAATCTGTACAATTTTTAAGCACGGTCGACTGTGATTGGCTGATAAAAAAGACCATAGAGAATATAAACTACATGAGAAAAAAGAGGAAGAAGAAGTTTAAAACTGTTGAGTATATTTACTTTGTCCACTTCATAATCTGTTCAATACTCTATGTTAGTCTATGTATGATTATTGCATCTATTATCTATGACAATATGTCAAAATCTTTACTCTGTAACTTTTGTGCTCTGCTAATAAAATGGTGCCCGTACTTTTGTGTTAATTATTTACCAAAAGAAATCTAATACGCTTCCACTGCGCGACCGCCACTATTATGGAGTTTAGAAGCAATTTAATATTAAAAGGCAAAAGTCAAGAGGGACAATAAAGTTTTACAAGGGAATTACTTGGTACTAAAATGGCGGACGACGCTTCAAGAAAATTACTTCCAGAGTTTACTGGAACCAACTTCAGCACATGGATATTTCGAATATCATGCATCCTAGAGGAGAAGGAATGCAAAGAAGCTATTGAAGATGGCTTATCAGAGGAAATATTAAAGTCGGAAAAGTTCAAAAGGAAAGACGCAAAAGCTAGAAGTTTGATAGTCAACTGCCTCTCAGACAAACACTTGGAATATGTCAGAAGCGCTGCGAGTGCAAATGAGATGATCGAAAACTTACGAAAAATATTCAAAAGAAAAAGTACATTATCTGCGTTATACGTCAGGAAGAAATTATTAACCTTAAAATGTGACCCCAATGTTGAACTGAGCGACCACTTCAACAATTTTGATATGTTAATAAGGCAATTAGAAGAAACTGGAAGCACAGTAAGTGAACAAGACAAGGTGTGCCACTTACTATTGACTATGCCTGACAGCTATAATACTACAATTGCCGCCTTAGAAACTACTAATGTGGAACTAACAACGGAGTATGTCAAAAGCAAATTGTTAGATGCAGAACTAAAAAATCAAAATAATTCTGTGGAATCACAGGATGCATACAGCTTCCTCAGTTGCTTTAAATGTGGTAAAACTGGTCACAAAGCTATACAGTGCAGAGCTGGACATGTAATGAGTGGACAGCATCGAGGCAAGCAAGGCAACGGTAGATATTTCAACGGGAGTAACAATAGAGACTTCTATCGAGGTAACGGCAGAGACTTCAATCGAGGCAACGGCAGAGGCTTTAACCGAGGCAACTCCAGAGGTAACGTGAGAGGACAATCGAGGGGATCAACACGGGACACCGCACTCCAACAAGGAACAAGTACTATGAGTGAGAGAAATCCATTTTCTTTTGTTGCTAGTGAAGAGGTATTATCTGTTGATGTGAATAATGAGGACATTAAGTTTATTATTGATTCAGGGGCATCTCAAAATTTAGTCATTGATAGTTATGAAAAGTACATGTCAAACATTGAATATTTAGAAACTAAAATTAAAATTTATGTCGCTAATGGCCAATGTTTGTTTTCGAATAAAAAAGGGATTTTAAATTTAAAATGTAATAACATACCTATAAAATTAGAAGCACTACTTGTCAAGGGGTTATCTCACAACTTATTGTCTGTTAAAAAATTATTAGAGAAAGGAAATTCTGTCAGATTTCATAAAAATTTTGTATCAATTGCTAAAGGATATAACATAATTTATGGTACCATGCTTAATAATCTGTATGCAATTAATCTTACATTAAATTTAGAAAAATGTTATTCAATAAATGTTGATAAAGATTTATGGCACAAAAGGTTAGGACATGCTAATAGAAAACACTTAAAATTATTGAAATTACCTATCTCAGAAAAAACATGTGGAATATGTGCAGAAGGGAAATCAACAAGATTGCCATTCTCTACAACACCCAGGCCAAGATCAAAGTATATAGGAGATCTCATACACACAGATATATCCGGACCAGTGAATATTCCTACATCTTCAAATGAGGTATATTATCATACAATTATAGATGATTACACACATTTCTGTGAGGTATACTTATTACAAAGAAAAAGCGAAGCAACAGATAGGCTCATAGAATATGTTAACAGAATGGAAAGACAAATAGGATGTAAAGTCAAGAAAATCAGAAGTGATAATGGTGGTGAGTTTAAAAATGAAAAACTAAATAAATTTTGCAAAGATAAGGGAATTGTTCAACAGTATACTTTGCCATATAGCCCACAGTCAAACGGAGTTTCAGAACGCATGAACAGGAATATTTATAATAGAGCTCGGACTTTGTTAATTGAATCTGGTTTACCAAAGACCTTATGGGGTGAAGCAGTGCGATGTGCTGTCTATCAAATCAACAGATGTCCATCGTCTGCTATCAATTTTCAAACTCCAGCAGAGAAGATGTTTGGAGACAAAGACTTAACAAGACTTAGGATATTTGAATCAAAATCATGGGTTCATATCTTACCAAAACAGGATAAACTTTTACAAAGAGCTAAAGAAATGAGACTCGTAGGATATAGCCCAAATGGATATCGTCTATGGGACCCTACAAGTAATAAAGTGATAGTGTCAAGAGATGTAAGAATTGATGAAACTCAACTAAAGTACAAGGAAACCGAAGAAAATGATAATATAAATGGAGAAAGGTACTATGAAGATGAATTGATTCAAAAGGAAGACACTGAGTGTCCTTCTCAACTTGACACAGTAATAATACTAATAAAGAAGTACCAAAGAATAATCAAGAAGATGAAGAAGAAGAAAATGAGAAGTTGAATGAAAAAGATAGAGTAAATGTGCAGAAATATATAACGAGAACAGGAAGAGAAATTCGAAAACCAAAATACTTACAAGAATATGATCTAAATATAGCATACTGTCTTTTATCAGGAGATCCACAAGAATATGAAGATGCAATTCATGACAAAGATTGGGAAAAAGCAATAAAGACAGAATTGAAGTCACAAGTGAAATTAGAAACATGGGAAGAAGCTACATTACCAAGGGGAAGTAAAGCAATAGACACAAAATGGGTATTTAGAACGAAACAAGATGGAACCAAGAAAGCTCGATTAGTAGCGAAAGGTTTTCAACAACAGAACAATGATAATCATTATGCTCCGGTAGCCAAATTGTCAACTATCAGACTAATAATGAGTTTGGCAGTTCAACTAGATTTGTCACTTAAGCAATTGGACGTACCAACAGCTTTCTTAAATGGAAAATTAAATGATAATGTCTATATCAAATGTCCTAAAGGAATGGAAATTAGTGAAGGAAAAGTTTTAAAACTTAAAAAGGCTTTGTATGGATTAAAAGAAGCACCTAAATGCTGGAACCAAAGATTTCATAATTTTGTAACTCAGAAAGGGTTTGTACAATCACAGCATGATTTATGTTTATATGGAAAAGGAAAGATTTGGATATTACTCTACGTGGATGATATTTTACACCTTGGAAATAACAATGAGATGATAAAAGAATTAGAAAAGGAATTTAAAGTAAAGAACCTAGGAGAAGTACATAAATATTTAGGATTAGAAGTAACAAGAACAGAAGGTAGCTTGGAAATAAGACAAACAGATATGATTAAAAGACTTTTAGAAAAATATCACATGCAAGATTGCAAATTAAGCAAAACTCCAATGGAAATTAATTTTAATGTAAACATTCCATCACCATCAGATGTGATTGATGTACCTTTCAAGGAATTAATAGGTTCATTGTTGTACATTTCTGTGAACAGTCGACCAGATATTACTTATGCTGTATCATTTTTAAGCAGATTTTTAGATAAACCTACACAAGAGTTATGGATAGCAAGTAAGAGAGTGTTACGTTATCTTAAAGGAACCTCTCATCAGGGGCTGATTTATAGGAAGACCAAAGAGTTCACAAAACTAATAGCCTACTCAGACGCTGACTGGGCAGCTGATAAAACAGACCGTAAGAGCACAAGTGGCTGTGCTATATATCAAGGCGAGAACTTAATAACTTGGTTTTCTAGAAAGCAAACATGTACCGCCCTGTCAACAGCTGAAGCTGAGTATGTGGCTGGAGCACACTCAATGAGTGAACTTATTCACATCAAAGGAATACTTTCTGATATATTAAGTAATAGTATCATTTCAGCTCATTTATTGATTGACAATCAGAGTACAATAAAATTAATACAAAATCAGATGAATACTAAAGCTTCTAAACATATTGAAATTAAATATCACTACATTAAAGATTTAATTTATAAGAAAATAGTGTCAATCTCGTATGTACCTACAAATGAAAATATCTCTGATATATTTACAAAATCTTTATCTATTCAAAAACATAGTTATTTTTGTAGCAAGTTGAATTTAATTTAAATATTGTATTGAAAAAGTTATGCATGTGTTATATACATTTAATTGTTTAGCATTCTTATTATCCTAACTCCTAAGATAGTTAATAAAACAACTGTTAATTTAATAAATATTTTAATGTAACTAATATTTAAAAAAAGGGAGATACTTATGATAATATATAGAGTTAATAATGCATAGAGTGGACATAATTATTAATATTATAACAAATTTGTAATTTATTAAATTTGTATTTTGTTTAAACAATTTATGCAGTTGTAAACTTCTATAAATTGAGGGGCTGTGTTGAGTATATTTACTTTGTCCACTTCATAATCTGTTCAATACTCTATGTTAGTCTATGTATGATTATTGCATCTATTATCTATGACAATATGTCAAAATCTTTACTCTGTAACTTTTGTGCTCTGCTAATAAAATGGTGCCCGTACTTTTGTGTTAATTATTTACCAAAAGAAATCTAATAAAAACAACTCAAAGTTCGAATTTCATTTTGTGAAAATTATTTATTACAAAAATACAAAACTTGTAAATTAAGTGGATTAATTATTGAAAAACGAAAGGTAAGCCATTGTAAAATGTAAATGTAACCGTAAATTGATAAATTGAAGCAAAACATAACGATATCATACCATGTTCTAATACAAAGTATGTCATAGTATTATTTGCTTAATTGTACAATAATTTACAACTTAAACTATATTAATATGAAAAATATAGATTATTATTTCATAGAAATTATTATAATGTATATCAGTATGCAGTTAATTTGGAAAATGATTAAATGTGTAATATGTGTATATTGTTTTATTGTAATAATACATAATTTTATTAATTACTATGCTATAATTTATGTAAACTGTATGGAAATATTGTAGTAAATGAAAAATGTTTCATTAATTTCAGATTTTTAGGTCCCTATACTGCTAGTTTGCAAAATTTTAGTCTGCAAGCAATAGCTGTTACCCCGATCGCGGATTCTAGGAAATCTTTTGTTCTCGCGGTCGCATGCGACCGCTTGGGAGCAAAAGCAGCAAAGAGATTCAAAGCAAGGAGATTTTAGGAGAAGGAAGGTATGGGATTATGAGTGGTACGGCCACCAAGGAAAAATCCTCTGATCAAGTGAGGTGATATGCAGCTGGCCTGAACCCGCGCGATAGATTTCAGCTGTCGTATACAGGGTGTAACAAAAAAAAATGTGTATGTATAAAGGTGCGGTCCACTGGATTGGAATCAGAGCGTAGGTACGCAGTGGACGGATTCGTTGCTTTGTATGTATGGCACTGACTACTATGAACTGCACTAGAAGTACTGGGACGTCATTCTGCGCCTGACAAGTATATGACGACATGTGGTGCCACCGTCCGCACCGTACGTCCCGATTCCAACCTGGTGGACGCGCAGCTTTAATCCCTTCCCTATATAGTTTACTGTATAAAGCGCTTATTCTACTTATCCTAGCTAGGTTCCTAGATCCTAAATCGTTTCCGATTTAGTCAAGTGGAATAACATTTAGAAAGCTAGGATCCTAGCAAGGATCCTAGATAAGTGGAATAATGGCTTAAGCCAGTCAAGTAGTTAGTAGAGTAGCATAGACAGATATTCTATTATATTTATAAATAAAATACATAAACTGTACTGTAATAATATTATAATATTTAATAATAGAAATCAACAAAAGCTTGTGGATTAAATCTGTTTTATTGTTTAATTTACCTTATTAGCCTATTTATTTAGCTATGTACAATAATTTTTATTGAAATAAAACATTTATTTGAGCTCATTTCTTTTATATTTTATTTTTTTTTAATTTTTGGTATGTATAAAGTGAAAGGTTTTGCACTGAAAAATTTTTTGTTTAGTTTCAAATTAAAAAAATAACGAATGTTTATTTTTTTTTTCTTCTTAGTCCGACCTCTTGTTAAGTAGGTAGTATACAGTTTACATCCTCTTTGGTTTGGGAGTTGAAGCGTTAATTAGTTTTGTAGGTTTAGGTTACTACAACAACATTGAATAATATTTTATTGTACAATTTATTGTACCATCGAGATAATTGATTCCTAGGCAATTGATGGTCTTACGTCATGTCATGTCGGCTTATGTCAATTCAATTGCGAGAGATCCATCGCTTTATTTGGCTTGCTGTCGATCCAAAATTCGTCCATGAATGTAAAAATGCTGTCGGTTCAAATGGATCGACTCGACGCGATGAAATTCCAACTGCGCCGAGCCAATTGGCGCGTGAATGACGGTGTTACTCGCGAACCAAAGATGCCACTTGGATTTTAGTTTACGTTTAGAACACATCTGGTGCTGTCAACACCTACTGGATCAAATCACAAATGGAATGGTTCGCTGGCGTGTTCGCCAATGCCATGAATTTGGCTCGGTGCGACATTGAGTATCGAGCCAATGGCGCGAAAGCCATCTCGATCGCTCGTGAATGCCTACCCTTAGCTGTGATCGGTCTGATGCGTTTGACTTAATGCGACCAAATTACTTAGGTCAGCCATCTGCCAAGGAATCATCCTCACTGATAGTACAATACGATTAAAAAGGCGCGACAATGTTCAATATAAACGCTAAACCGTCAATAATATGGCACAATTCGTAAAATTGGGCAATAAAATTGATCGTCTAGGGGCCGCCTAAACTAACATTTAACACAACAGTAGGGCCTCGGTAATCTGGACTCCCGCTTGTTTGGTTATCGCTGTAATCCGGCCGGCCGGAGCTTTAAACATTGCTTTAAAATGGGCTGAAGATAACGAATTTGATAGCCACGAAGTTATGTTTCTCCGTCAACTTAGAGAGTAGAAACCGAGCTTTCGAAATGAAGTACGAAAATTATAAACAGATGAGTATTACAAACTTTTTCAAAAGGAATTAACTAATGTTTTATTTTAACTTACTGATTTCTTACATGGTTGTAATTATTATGAACATGAATATTAATTTGTCTTTATGATAAAACATTTTAAAAATTGATTAAAGAAATTAGTTTCTTTAATCAATTTTTAAAATTAACTCATTTTCATTTAATTTCATATGGTGTTTTATTAACATTAAATATTAGATACTATAATCCGGACGCTTCGATAATTCGAAAAGAGTCATGTTTTTGCCTCTCCGGATTAACGAGGCCCTACTGTATTATCACAATTCTATACTCCCTTACTAATAAAAAGATCCACAATGTGTCTCACAACATTTTGTCCTAGTCTATAAAATGCTTTATGAAACTAGAAGTAGGTGAACATTAAAATACCTTTTCATACATAGCCACAGCTGGTTCTGCTTGATCCATCAAACTCCTCATCTGTTCGTAGGCAGTCATCAGTGCCGTCTTTGCGTTTCTATTCTCCTGCACTTGTTTCCTTAGTTCTATTAGCTTATAGCAGTGCTCACATAGCCGTAAACCATTCTTCTCAGTCACCTCCTCTGCTTGAGAAGTTTGCGGTGCTGAGGGATCTACTATTCCTCCTAAAATTATAAATTGTTTTTACATTATTTACAACTTTACATAAATCCTGTATTCAATGGATGTTTTTTTTAAATAATTTATAAGATTACACACCAATATTATAATAAACAATATTACAACACCATGCCTACACTTTTTACATAACAGGTGAAGAATAAAAATAGTAATAGATATACATAGTAACATTCAAAAATTCCTACCTACTTTATGAATTTAAATACTGAATATAAAGAAAAATTAAGTTAACCATTCATGGTTCTTTATAAACAGGTTTGATTTATGAAATTATTATAATAACTTACTAGCTACATTGAGGTCTAAGAATATGGAGCAGTCGTGACAGAGAATGGAACCACAGAGGCGGCAGTGATGTTTCCGTCTAGTCAGATTAAACGCTTTAGCACAGTTTGGACAGAGCTTCACAGATGTACCATCTAGCCAGGGAACAACCTGAAAACAGTAAAATGGCAGATTTCATTAAATTGTAAGTTACTAGTCTAACTTCAAGTCATAATGTATCAAAGGAGTGTCTCTTAACATAAAATATATCCTCTAGTTAATAAGAATAACAAAAAAAAAACAATATTATTTTAGTATTTGAACAAATTTTACATAACTACATGATAAAACTTACTTGCTGTTCATGTTGTTTTCTTTGGTTTGACTCAGTGGGCATGTTACATACTAACTTGTCCAACCTGATTAGCAATTTGTTGGTTTCTGTGGCATACCGCTCCAACCGAGCCGACCTGACGCCTTTAAAGTAATCAGTGGAACTGCGAGACACGCCTATAGTCTGCTCCTCCTCAGGGGGATAGTAATATTCCTGTGAATTGAATTTCAATGCTCTATCGAAAGTTTCTTTCAAATCGGTTTCGTCCGTGTTCAAGATGATTTTCTTCGCTTTTCCGAATATATCCTTCAGAGATCTTAAAACATCCTGCTCCTCTGAATGTAGACTTTCGAAATGACTCGTTAATTGGGTGGCAGACTTTAAATCGGCTTTGCAAATTGGACAAAGAAATCCTTCTAAAATTTCATCTTCGCTAGCCGCTGCCATTTTTGTAACTTTTTACACTTTTCACATTATATTCTTATCATGTAAATATGAGTATTTTAATTTTAATAAGCACTTTCTTCATAAATTAACTAATTCTCACTGAAATCAGCAAAATACTCATTACTCCCCAATGATTTCATTCCCATCATTATTAAAAATTGAAAGCAAACCAATTAACAATTTGCACTTTGGGAGGCGTTCCTTTACTAGCTCCAGTATAGTAGCCCAAGCAATCTGACGTCTCAGTAGCCAATCACATCACCAAGTTTATTTAAGTCGTACTGACCAGTGCACTCGTACAACAAAAGAACACACCCTGTCCAAGTCGACCAAGTTATGTCAAGTGTCATTTGACACTGTTAGCTGTCAGGTCATATTTTTTTATTTCGTTATTTAATGTACTATCAAAGAAGTTGAATCCTATGCAAATGGGGGACCTACCTAGTTTGGTCGCATTACGTCAAACCCAGCCGACAGATCACAATTAACATTTAATTGTCACGATCGACCAAATGACGTTGGTCTCTCAAATGCATAGGAATCAATTTCCTCGATGGTACAAGGGCCACAAACGGTCCATGAGTCTTCAAAGCAAACAAGCTTCAAAATCCCGGATTTATCCTAGATCTCAATCTTGAGGAAGATATTAAAACAACGTGTACATTATAGATTTCATATATTCTGTAACCTCATTAAATAACTGTTTGAGTTCATCCAGCGAGCTTTTCGTGTCTGGCCAGTCCTGTTTTTCTACTGCTCGTATAACAGCCTGGCCGGTGAGGCGCGCCGACGAAATCTGTTGATTCGCTTGAAGTATATCATTCTCTTCTGCTTCCTGTCGGGCCTTCAAACTGTATTCCAGCAACAATTGCGCTAGATCCATAACTTGTTTGCAATTTTCCAGACTGTTAGCCCAGTCACCATTCTGAAAAAACAAATAACAAACTTGAATATGAATAAATATTAAACTACTCGACCAAGCCAACTAGACGACTGTCAAATCATGCTCTCTCGCACTTATGCATTGCTAGCGACCTGCGTAAGTGCGAGAGAGCAAGCTTTGACATTCGTCGAGTAATACATAAAATTATGTGATATATAACAACAACACATAGACAAAAATGACGTGACCTTACAAAATCTTGGAAGTTCATATTATTAATATTTTACTTACAATAGTATAGCCCTTGTAAGCCTTCAGCAATCGCTGTCCTTTTAGCAAGTAAGTCGGACTCAAGTCCGCGTACAACTGCCATATTCGCGGCTTGTTCTGATGCACAGATGTTATTCTGCCAAATAGCTCTAGCGCTCGTTTCCTTAGTCTGAAAAAAAGAGATTCGAAATTAGAAAATTCTTCTATTTGATCAATTTACTGTTTCAAGTAGCCGAAATCAAAACTAACGCCGCGCCGCTATCTTAAGGCAGGGATTAATCTCAATACAAAACGATAACCTTGCACACAACCAAAGACTAAGCGTATCGCAATAAGATTCATTTTAGCTTAGCATAAAACTGTAGTTACTATCTTCTCTATTAATTGTCATGTTTTTTTTTAAATATCTTTGGAAATAAATATTAAGAAACAAAATTGTTCGGTTCAGAATATTTTAATATAGATTTACTAACAATTTATTCAAATAAAATGTATAATTATCTAATCTAATTCATCGAAATATAAGTACTTATACTTATATTTCGATGAATTAGATTTTTGTCGGAGGTGAGTTTGTAAATTAATTACAGCCAAAGTATTACGTTTTATAAAAATGTTTATGGTTTGAAGTCTTTTAAATATTGTGCTTTATATCTCATTTTTTTTACATTTCGTTATTATATTGGAAGTAGGTAAACCGGGAGTCACGGAATAACAAATTGGGGTTGATCCTCGCCTTAAGTATCAAATGAGAAACAGCTGTTTCACTTTTTAACTGGGATGATGTGGGCTTTTCAATTCATCCAAGTTCGCAAATTAGGGGGCAGAAGTGAGCTGCCAAACAGAATGAGGGGCAAATGGCGCTATGTAGCCGTAGGGTCCAAGTAGGGTCTATCGCATTGAGTTAATATACACCGGAGAGAGCCTTATATCGGTTTATAAGCGTCAAAAGCGTGTAATGTTATGTCCTACTTACTCGGACATAACAAAGGAGTCGGTCTGCATATTTCATGTAATAAAAGTGTTAATAAAGGTTTTTAGCGAACATTTTATGTTAGATATTGTTGAGTTTTGTGGTTCCGCTAAATAATAAACCATAAGAATGGCCAAAGAATGCCTCAAACACTTGGATTTGACATTAAATACGTAAGTTTTGAACAACGTTTTTTGGGCTTTTCCTTATGTAATATATGTAACCTTAGCCCGTCATCGCGTGCCCATTTTGTGCTTAATAGGTGGTCTATCGTGTCAATCGTCATTTCAAACAGCTGTCATATGTCACGATATAGCTGTCATATGTATGTCTGCCACGAATTTGACACGAAATGACCACCCTCTGGTGGCAAATGATATATCGACATTCCCCATTAAATTGGTCCTGTTATTCTTAATGAAAACTGGTTCACATCCACATTACATACACCAAGCGCCTCCCTGGTCCAGTGGTTCAGAGCATGGCTCTTGACTCGGAGGTCGTGGGTTCGATTCCTGCGTTGGAAACATATTATTTCCAAGTTTGGTTAGGTTAGGACAATGCAGGCTGATCACCTGATTGTCTGACAAGTAAGATGATCCATGCGTCGGATGGGCATGTAAAGTCGGTCCTGCGCCTGATCTCTCGCCAGTCGTGTCGGTCTGCCGTCCCACTGGGTTATGAGAGTAAAGGAATAGAGAGTGCTCTTGTGTACCGCGCACACACTTGTGCACTATAAAATTACTCCTGCGTAACTGGCCTGGTTTCAATGAAACCGGCCACCGACACCGAAAACGGTGTGGGAGTATTATTACATACACCAAGTTTAGCCGTGTTAAACTAACCTAGCCGAACTATTCCCATCGGCGTCCTTATGGTCCTGCACTATGGCGTTTACTAGAAGCGTCAACACTTCCACATCGTCGAATTTTCGCTGTATATCGAGAAGGCGGTGACAGCCGCGCAGCACGTCCTCGAAGTGGCCCGTGTCCATGCTCACTATTATCACGTTCTCCCAGAGCTGAAATATATAAGCATTGGCTGATGAGTAAGAAGTGCATACTTCGAAGTAGATTCACATGTTATGTTTTAAAATGCCGCGGTCTACGGGTCTTTACAATAAAAAAAATATCAACAGCCGAACACAATATAACCTCCACCTTTTTGAAAGTCGGTTAAAAATATACTTTAAAAAATTTAGGATCCATATTACTGTAACACCTTTAAAATACACATTTCATGCAATATTATAATATTTTTATTCTATATTCTATTCTAATCTAAAATGATAGAAACATATATGGCTTAGGTTAAAGAAATGCTGTTTTAATAACAACATAATATAAGTTATAACAAAGACAATGAACATGCAACTAAGAATCCGTTCGTTCGTTTCAATTGGTTTTGGTCATAATATTATTGTTTTTTAAAGTAATTGTTTAACAAAATGATTTCAGCGAAACGATGTTGTGTAGCATGTAACATAGGGTTGTATGTAAAATTGTATACTTACCTTCCAATTATCATAATTGAACTTCAGTGCCTCCATCAATGCTCGATACGCTCGGTTCTTATCCCCCTGGTTGACGTACACTTTGGCGAGGTTGTTCCACGCCTCGAACGTGTGCGGTTGGAGGTACGTGTACATGCGGTACGCGCGCGCTGATAACTCCCAGTTAGATACGGATAAGGCTGCGTACCTAGGATAGGAAAATTTACAGGTTGAATGGCATACTAGAGAGAAAATGGAACCATAATTCAATTAAAGTAATTAATCATAAAATCTCTATAAGTGTGGCCTTTTTTTAACATGGGGAAATGCTTTAGGTACGCATCCACGGCAAATTAAGGATAAATGTAGCTAAACATTAAACACCGTTTTTCGTGCCGATGGCTGGTTTCTTTAAAACAAAGTCATTTTCAAGTGCCTAATGTGTGTGTTGTACACAAGGAAATTCAATGTTTAGTTAATCTTATAACCCTAAGCCCCCCTGAGATGAATGATTGACACGATTGGGGAGAGACGAAAGGTCGACTTTTTTAACGATTCGTGGATTCGATGCGTGGTTGGATAATAAGATGATCACCCAGTGTAAAGTGTATTACAAAGTGGCTTACAAAATTTGATCACATCATTTTTGTTTCTCTTACGCGCGGGAATAGAACCTACGACCATAGACTCAAGTTGTCTATGCGTTGTTAACGGTCTCCTCGAATGCGGGCTCTATATATAATACTAGCTGACCCGACAGACGTTGTCCTGTCTTAACGATGATTATTTAATTCGAAATGGTATAATTAAGAAAACAATAGATTAAAATTAGTATCTTCATGACAAATTTCATCAAAATAGATTAAATAGTTTAAGCGAAAATCATAAAAGTTTATTGTGCAGGAACCGTACATTTTCCGGGACAAAAAGTATCCTTTGTCCTTTCCCGAGACTCAAAGTATCTCCATACCAAAATTCATCAAAATCGATTTAATAGTTTACGCGCAAATCATAAAAGTATATTGTGCAGTAACCGTACATTTTTCCGGGACAAAATGTATCCTATGTCCTTTTCCTTGTTCTAAGCTACCTCTCCACCAATTTTCAGCCAAATCGGTTTATCCGTTCTTGAGATAAAAGTTTATTGTGCGGGAACCGTACATTTTCCGGGACCAAAAGTAACCCTTGTCCTTTCCCGAGACTCAAAGTATCTCCATACCAAAATTCATCAAAATCGATTGAATAGTTTACGTGCAAATCATAAAAGTATATTGTGCAGTAACCGTACATTTTTCCGAGACAAAATGTGTCCTATGTCCTATTCCTGGTTCTAAGCTACCTCTCCACCAATTTTCAGCCAAATCGGTTCATCCGTTCTTGAGTTATAAGTGGCGTAACTAACACAACTTTCTTTTATATATATAGATATAGATGTAACCTTAGCCCGTCATCGCGTGGCCATTTTGTGCTTATTTTCATACAAGTAGTGTGCGTTTATTTTCTTGACTATTTCTATTTGTCGATCATTTCGAAGCACATTATTATACGGAAAAGAAAGTCATTTAGTTCATGATATCGATAAACTATAGTTCAAATAATGGGAATCAGTAAACACACGTAAAAAGCTATGCAATTTTTGTAGACGAATTATTAATTGATGTGACATTTTTAGCACTAATGCCTTATATAGCACGATTAAGGGATTATTAAACTTATGAATTATGGGTAGAAGTCAAAATAATCGACCGCAACTCACATGAAATCCGGTTAGTAACGTTACTCACCGGACAGAAATTGTTACTCACAGGAAAATTAGGATGCTTCCACATTGAAACAAAAAATACGCACCTACATATTTTTATTTATTGTAAGACTAACATAACTGGTAACATCGATAAAATAACTATGATGTTTTAACAAGTCTTATTAAAAGCCACAAAGTACGTAAACACACGGTTTAAAAACTTTTTCTCGGTACTTTATTTGTCGCTTAGCATCAGTGCTTGGCGCCATCTAAAAGAAAATATTTTTGAAGCTTTAATTTATGCACAAATATTGCAAATCCCAAAAAAATACAAAATTTCCATGAATTTATATACAGACCAACAACACACACACAGACATGACTATCTAACTAGGAAGAAAATTTTCTACATAGGTAACTTCCTCAAAAACAAACAATGTTTTAAACTCATAAGTTTTCGAGACAATCATGAAAAAAAAAATAAACAAATTTAAGAATATGAAAATTTATTGTGAGACCGTCATTGGGGGTGATCAAGTTTCAGACCAATACGACCTGCAAACCTTGAAGAAGAGAGCGTAATTCCTTTAACAGGCCTTATGTTGCAAGTGTTCGTGGGTGACGGTAGTTGCTTTCCATCAGGTGACCGATTTGCTCGTTTGCCCCATTATTTTATAAAAAAAACTAGTTATTAATTGCAGGTACATATTTTACTATACAAACTTATTCAATTTACACAATAACAATAATTTTATCAATATGAATTAGCCCTAAGTCGTGTTACGTTATCTACAGGATGAAAAATTTGAATTTTAACATCTAAAATGTATCGTCATAATATCAAATATCTTACCTTGAAAACAATTTCTCTGTGTGTTTATAATCACCAAAACATACTATTTCAGACTGTGTGTCCAAACTCGCGTAATTTACTTTGGAATTTATCTAGACTCACCGTTATTCACAGGAATATTTTAGGCATTTTCTTTTGTGCGTGCACTTTTTCTACCAAAAAATAAATGAAGTGATATGCTGGCGTTCTAAAAGTTACGTAATGTGATTCAACAGTTTTGTTGGAATAAAATATAATTGTGACATAGTAGAATTCCTTTTCGGAAGCGCCTAAAACACCGTTATCTACCGGAGTTACTCACAGGAACGATATTTGGGATTTTATTATGAACAGTAATTTTATAATAATTGGCATAATAAATAATGGTTTTAATGAATGAAAATAAGAACTGGACACCGTTTTTTATTTTATAGTCTATAATATTGCAAAATAGTACCTAGTTTTGAATATTTTATAATGTTTAAATTTTCATTACGCCAGAGGACACTTTCATTTTGTATGGAACTGAAATTACTGAATTTAGTTTGATGATATTTTTTTCGTTATATTTATGTTCTAAGCATTACAAAAATGTCTTGGTTTAATGAAAATTAATTGTTCTTTAAACTTAGTAGGTTTATAACTTGTTTTAACCCGACATTTTTTAAATAAGCTAAAAACGGCCGAGGACACATATTTTTTCAAGTCATGTACGATTATTTTCACTTCTAACCATAAGGCTCTCTCCTAGTGTATAATAACTCAATGGACTCTACAGTCGCGGCGCGAATTGCGGCCGCGAATCACGGATGTTACGCGCCGTGAACACGATGCGTACAAATGAAGCTGCGAAACCCTCAACACTGGCGGTTCGCGGCCTTCGCGGGCTTTCGCGCCGCGAGTGTAGAGCCCGCATAAAGCAATCAAAAGACCACGAAAACTACATAAAAATAAACAGATTATGAAATTGGTTTAGGCGAAGACTTTGCACACGAGTACCAAAACCTTAAATTTTAAATTATAATATCAAATCAAACGATCATTTCCTCAAACAAGTAAGAAAAGAAAAATAAGTTATAAATAAAATTAGATGACGCCTGCAACTCCGTTGCGCCAAAATTCGTTTATCGCGCGGGAACCGTACATTTTTTCGGGATAAAAAGTATCCAAATTTCAGCCCAATCGGTTCAGCGGTTTGGGCGTGAAGAGGTAACAGACAGACAGACACTTTTGCATTTATAATATTAGTATGGAAGTATGGATAACTCACCCCAATCTCAGCCACACGCTCTCCTGTATGGAATTGATCTCAACACTCTTTTCGTAGTGCGGTATACACTCGGCGTACTGTTTGTGGTCGAACAGGTAGTTGCCCCAGTGTCTCTGGGCTCTGCTGCTCTTGTGGTTGGAGAACTCCCACGCCTTCTCGTAGTACGCTATGTCGTCTGCAAAGAGATTTAGATAAACTAGATGAACCGGTAAACTTCCCATAACTTTCCTTGTAACATAAACCTTTCGTGGGCTTCCGCGAATATTAAATAAATTAGTAAAAAAAAACACCACTTCCTGACAAGTGACGAATAGGCTATCCACCTATTAACTTGACAGATCAAGTATTGAGAATCTGTCAAAAAAGTTGTGTCGAATAGCCTATTCGGCACTTTATCAGAAAGTGGTGAAACAGACCCTTTAGTCAAATCCGATATGTATATTATCTCAGAATATCCAATAGATAGGAGTGCTAAATGAAGATGTAAAATGATTTATAACATTAAGGGCCTGTTTCACCACTTTCTGATATAGTGCCGAATAGGCATACGATAGCCTATTCGGCACTTTATCAGAAAGTGGTGAAACAGGCAGTAACATCTATCGAAAGAAACCAAAACTTTGTGTTGTTTTACCTGTAGCATCACCGAGCAGGCAGTACATTTTAACGGTCGGTTTTATATCAATCTGCTGTTGTATTACCTCCGCCGCCTGAAACATTATAATAAAAGATTAATTGATATCTAACACACATACTTTACTCTTCTCATCCACTATACACTAATAATATTATAAATGCGAAAGTCTGTCTGTCTGTCTGTCTGTCTGTCTGTTACCTTTTCACGCCCAAACTTCTGAACCGATTTTGCTGGGTATGGAGATACTTTGAGTCCCGGGAAAGGACATAGGCTAATTTTTATCCCGGAAAAATGTACGGTTCCCGCGCGCTAAACGAGTTTTGGCGCAACGGAGTTGCGGGCATCAACTAGTTTTCATATCTAATTCTTAAATAGATAAGTAGATAAAGGGTTTATAAAAAAGTTCAAACACTTGCTTTCTACATTAAAAACTACATAATGTTTACTTTTTATGTAGGTTTATGTGTATCTTATAAAAACAAGATATTGTATGACTATAAAATATGTATTTACAAATTACACCATATTATGAATATTTTTTTCTCACCTCCGGGCGGAAAGCGTCAACTTTCTTCCCGCTGCGCTTACCGATGTTGCCGTTTTCCGCCTCCGTCGATGAGAAAAATAGTATACGCACCACGGGCAGTAAATAAGAAAGCCTCAGATTACATGTGATCAGAGACATTTCTTATTTTCCTGCCCTAGGTGCGTAATGTACTATTTCGTAGAGGATAAATATCTAATAAACATTACCTTGTGTCTCAACTGCAGTATGGTATAACACACTATAACATCCTCCCACAACTGTAACTTCTCATACTGCTCCAGTGCCGCCTTTACTAGCCCCACACTCAAGTACAAGTCCGCTAGCTGCTGGCGCCAGTTCCAGGACGGTAATACACCACTCGCCCATAGGTAGGATAATCTGAATAAGTAACAATAATTCAAGACGTGAGTGGAAGAATAAGGCAAGTAACATGCAACTTCCCGTTTTTTTGCATAAATGGAGGCTTTAGGGCCGGAAAAAATATTTGAAATAGAAAAACTATGGATTATATGTGTAGCCAGATACATTAGCTAGGTTATGAAGAAGATAAGTTATAAGTATTAATAAAATAATTAGGGAAAAAATTCGTTACGGTCCGAATGTTACGAAATGTTACTTGTTCGATTCTTCCACTCACGTCTTCTTAAGAGGTATAGATATTATGTAAGTATATTATGTAAGAGATTCTTAGGCACATGGCGGTCTTACGTCATTTAGTCGCGCAGCTTCGCATTCTGCCTATGAAAAAATTTTCCCAAGCCTAGGCCAAGAGACCCGTATTCTTTTAAATTCCGCAAAGAATACGGGTCGCACTTAACCTTATGGGACGTTTATATTCAGTCACTGCCATGCTAATCGCGTTGCCGACAATATTGCTCTGAGGGCGTTTACACTCAGCCCTATACTCACCACCGCATCGGCTGGCAGCGTCATGACGAATTGCAGCGCGAGTGGCTATTTACATTCTCGCGCTGCCCACTTTCTTGCCCGACAGGGCTGAATCTAAACGGCCCATTATGGCCACTTAGCAAATGGCTCGCACCACTAAATGTATTTAGTGTGGCGGGGAAAGCGGGGCGAGCGATCAGACGGGTTGTTATCGATTGACCGTTACGTAAATGTTGGCACGTTTTAGCCTTAGATGTTGTTTGGTTATTGTGCACGCACTACACATACGCCAAATGCCCCCTCCACTTTCCGCGCGATATTAAAGATATTAAAGATCGAGGAATTTGATTCCTAGGCAGTTGACAGACCAACATCATTTGGATCATGTCAATTTAAATGTTAATTGTGATATGTCGGCTGAGTTTGACGTAACGCGACCAAACTACGTAGGTCCCCCATCTGCCTAGGAATTAACTTCTCTGATAGTACGCGACCAACCATTTCCCCTAAAATTTATTGTAAAACCAACCTTGTGGTAGCAGAAACATCTGTTTTATCATTCACAATCGCTTCACACTGCAACATTGACCGTTCCACTGTCCTCTTATGATCGGCCTCCAGCTTACACCTGACCAATAGGGCTCCGACCCTTGTAGACCAGGGTCCCTTCTTCTGATTCAGTACAGCTTCTATGTACGGCTGTAGCTCCTCTCTCATTAAGTCATCTTTTGGTCGCGCTTTTTGGAGATACTGACTGAAAATTTCAAATATAATGTAAAACAATTGCACTTCTTCTGCACTCCTTAAGTATGTAAACTCAAAACCTCAATCTCTAAACTTTGTATTCAAAATAAATTTTTCACATGTTTTCTGAACATTGTTACTACTGGTGCCTACCACCGGTTCGGGAACTAACCGGGCGAGAAGAACTCTGTCACTTGGTCTACCTCCCCAGCAATTTTCAGCCAAATCAATTGAGTCATTCTCGAGTTAAAAATAGTGTAACTGACATGACTTTTATTTACACGACATACATATTATAGGTTGATACACATAGAAACTACACTTGACTCTAAACTTACACTGTCAACAAACATAGAGTCTGTTCCAAACTCGGAAGCTCAGATTGAGTAATTTTCTCATTAAACTGTATTCTGTCGAGTCTCACGTCATCCTGCAGCTCAATATCTTTCGGAAGTTCTGACCCTCCATGGGTTTCCTCTGCAGATGGTCGGTCTACTCCCTCATCTAGCTCACTGGACAGAGCAAGTTGTGGCAATGCTTGTTGTTGAAACCTTGTCCTCTTTCCTAGCACACCTGTAAACAGTCATAATTAATTTATTATGTTAACAACAGAATGTATACTTCAAGCCCTCTTGCTAAGCAACTATTGCTAAATATAGTGCCTTAAGATCATAAAATATAAATATATTAAAATAAAATTTTGATATTCTTGTCTTTTAAAATTTTATGCCAAACATTAAACATTTTTTACTCAAAATAAATATTATTAAAATAGTTTAGATATGTAGTAAACTACTTTATTGCTCAACTATATAATAATTCTTTCACAGATTATTATGTGTGGTGAAATATAATATTATAAAAGAATTACATAGAATCTTACCAGTCAGCTCGAGTTTCAATCCTGCCAACTCCTTTGCTTTCAACAAGTATTCCTCAACCTTTTGTATTCTACTGTATATTAGATATGCTTGAGCTATCTCCAAATAAAGCAGAACCTTTAGCCTGCTGTTGTCTAACGCCTGAGACTTGTTCAGTAGCTTAGCAATGACCAACTCAATTTCATTGTATAAACTACCACTGGTGTCTTCTAATACTCTTTGATGAGTTACTTTACAGCGAAAACTCCACCACAAATGGACCTGGAGTTTGAAATTTAACCCATCAAGCCCTGTACGAGCACTGGTGCTCGCGATAACAATAGAAAGGCTATTGAGTCTAATTTTTCCACAATCGAGGGATTAAAGTATGGTAAAGTTGAAAATTGTCTATGATTACACTTGTTAAAATTGGAAAAATGTTATAAGGTAGGAAGGAAAAAATGTTACAAACCAAATTTTCTTCTGCAGTACATAATGATGTTAGTATCTGTAATGAGAAGTACAACAGTTCCGGGTAAACTATGTTTGTGGTAACAGGTTCTGAGTCTCTCTGCAAGCCTGTACTAGAGTCTATAGCGTCTGGCCATTCCCCATTAAAGAACTGATTCAGCTGAAAACTGCTTGGATGTGTACTCCAATTTAAGTCACAAAACGTTAAAAATGCACTTATGGCAGATGATAACAGACGTCCTTGAGTTTTAGAAGTGTCATCATTACTTTTAATCAATAAATTCATGATTGACTGTACTTCTAAGCCAGTAGCTAATAAATCCTTACAATCATCTTCACAGACTGCCCAGTGACCGGACCATAATTTTTTCAGATTTTCTGATGCTGTAACATAAAAGGTAAATTATAGTCTAATAAAAATCTTGAGATTGCAAGTTACACCATCAAAGGTTATATTATAAATTATATTATTTATATTCTGTAACATGTCGAATACCAACCGGTTTCTGGAAGTTGAACGTCATAATTACATAAATAAAAGTTTGTATCTTCAATTGTATGCATTTTTAAAACCGTTTTTAAAAATTAAAAGATTTTAGAACATAAACATAAACATGTGAGTTTGACACATGGCGATGACTTATGACGGTTCACGGTTGACACTGACAGCGACAGCAGATCTGCTAATTTTTACTTTATTGGCTATACTCTATAGTCTATGTTCTATACTCCACAGAGTACTTTATTATCTATACCGTATACAGGGCTTCATAACGTTATCGAATAACAGAAAAATTTCGTTACGTACCGTTATTTTCATAATGGTAGCCAGATAACGTTATTTTTTATAACGATATCTAGTAAAATAACGTTATATTTACCGTTATTAATATAACGATATTTTTTCGTTATGTATAAACTAAAATAATAAAGGTAAATATAACGTTATTTTCTGGTATCAGGTATGCGATCGTGCACGGTGCACTAAATCTCACTCGCAGCCCACTTTTTTTGCGAGATTTGTGCTTACCTACTTTTAGGAGTTAAATACATAGAGAAATAGTAAAAATAATAGTTATTGTTTGGTCATGACTTTCTTGACGGACTATAACGTTATCAAAGAACATATATTTACCGTTATAAATCCTTTAAAACGTTATAAAATTAACCGTTATTAAAACAATTTTTAACGTTATTTTTAATATCGGGTAAATTTTCATAACGTTATCCATACCCTTGAATCAGAAACGTTATGAAAAAATAACGTTATTTGAAGCCCTGCCGTATACGTCATACGTGATCTATACTCTATGAATTCAAATGGCATTAGCAATTAGCATTTTCAAACATGGTGGCTTAGTACTTTTTAGGTTAAATTTATAAAAATTATGATAATAGAAGACACTTAGTTATATAAGGAAAAATGAAGCATGTAATGGAATCAATACTTCTAGGTGTGACTGCTATATTATGTGCGTTATTGCTGATAAAAATACTATACAATCTGCGGTAAGTCCGGGTGATAAGGTTATAAAACTCCCGCCTGATGATGATAAAAATAGATTTACAAGAAATTTTCGTTTTACAGGACGACTTTATCGTGGCGAGTAAATTGCTGGTTTTGCAACAGCAATTTCTGGGTGAAATTCATTGAAAGAAATAGTTGGATTTGTCCTCAATGCGAGCAGTACAATGGGTTCACCAAGGTGAGACTTACAATGAATTTTTTTATGTAAATCATAAGTACATGTACAAATCCATTATTCTCCATAATTCTACATTTAAAAATCTTTTAAGGATGGTGATTATAATAAGAAACTATGTGAAGATATTGAAGAGAAACACATAAATGGGCTACACAGAACTCCTCCAAAGAATGGTCTTTGCAAGATGTGCAACATCAACCAACAACTCAAAGTAACACAATTGGCTAACTTTGTGCCCATGAATGAAAAAAATTTCGACAGCGAAATAGAACTATACAGGTAGGTAATTAATGATTATTGATTACATAAACTTATTTTATCTTATCTTGTATTGTATTGTCTTATTTTGTTTATAATTACTATAATTAGTATGATGTCAATGACCAAAATTAACAAATGCATTACTTAATGATATCTTAATTTGTGATAATCCTCTTTTACCATTTGAGAAGAGATGCTGATTAAAAATTAAAATAATTTCAGGGTCCAGCTAGAGAAAGCATATAAACTATGCTCTCCATGCAAAAAAGTAGTACAAAGCAAGTTGCATAAAGAGAAGGAAAAGCTGCTAGAAGTAAAGCTTCTAGAAACAAGAACACCAGAGAAAAAATATACAAGAAACGATAAACAAAATGAAATGGTCAGAAACATTGTAAGAGGCACTTCTCTATTAATAGCAGGCATCCTTATTATATTGTTATCAATAGAATGCTATGAAAATGCAAAGAAAAGAAAGAATTTATTTAAAACAATAGAAAATTTAAAAGAAATGTTACACAGTTTGACGCACAGAGTACTATCTATAGTTAAAATGAAGATGCTTATGACTTTCCCTGCCTTAGAAGATTTGAATATAAATGACACACTTTATTTGGGTACTTTAAATTTTAATTATGAATACAATGACATTGCACAGCAAGCTCTCGGTGGTTTTGTATGTATATTACAAATTGTTGGACATGTATCAAACACAAATAGAGGATATAGCATTGTTACCGAATTGCTGTGGACCGTCTTCGTGGCGGTCACAGTTGCCGACAAATATTTACACAAGGATAAACTCATTATGAGTATAATAAAGGTATGTTCCTAATATTATAGAACCAATAATAATATTTACTGTCTCAATTTTTATGACTTATATATTTTTTCTTTTTCATTTCAGTTTTGTAGTATTTTTGCTATAATAGTCATTTATAGAAGCAATAAAAATAATTCAACTAAAAATATTACCAGAAGACATGCACCAAAGAATTTGACAAAAAATAATTTAAAGACATCATTTAATAGAGTTATTGATGAAGAAGATAGTCTATCTTTGGATACGGATGATGATGTTTCACTGAGCAAGTTTGGACTGCACAATTTCTCTGATTCCTCTCATGAAAATTCTAGTGCCCTCAACAATAGTATTATGAGTGGGAGATCATTCACACCTAGGAAAAGTACTCTGTGGACTAACCCAAAGCACAACTCTACTTTTTCTATCAACTCCATGTCTCAAAGTCCAAATAATACAGTATTTGTTAAGCCTTCCTTTAAGAAATACCAAAAATTAGGCGATGAATCGGACTCGGATTTAGACGAGAGCATAAGTTCACTAAGTATAAGTAGTCCTAAGAAGAAATCTTCGAAGATCAATCCTGTGTTTGAACTTCGCAAGTTTACGGCATCACCAAATTTCATTGCTCCGACACCGATGAACAGGGGCAGGCCCCTCATATCTCCGAGCAAGCTAGCTCACGGCACGTCGTGGGTCGCCGGCGGCTACTGGGGCTCGGAAGGAGAAAGGCAAATATTCAATGTTAACGGAAGCCGGTCTTCCAGTCAGAGCTCGGGCTTTGAGTCCCAGGCGTCGAGCAACCAGCGCAACCTATTTTCGCAGCCTCCGTCTCGCGAGGAGTCTGTTTGTAGAGAACCAGAGAAACCTGTGATGCTGGATTGCTTCCAAAACTTTAACAACTTTCAGAGTCCCCCGAGCTTCGCTCCCATGAGCTCGCCCGTGTTTCCTTCTATGCAGTACAATAGTCACGTACGAATACCTCAGCCGCGCTTCGCTCAGAACTATGCTTCTCAGAGCGTTTTCTCTCAGCACAGCACCGTGCATAACATGTTCAAGGCCCCCGGTGGGTCCCGACTGATCAAGCTGCCTCAGGACCCTTTTATGTCCCAGTAATGCTCAACAACTAGTCAGTATGACGTATTTTTTTACTAACCTCCGCCGTTTTTGTCGTTCAAATGATTTATTTTTTGTATTTAGTTGTATAAACTGCCAACATAGTAAGTTAAGGATCTTGTTGTATCGCATAGTCTGTAAGTGGTTAATATTTTATGTTTGACATAATACATAGTGGTAAGATTCTGATCTCGTGTCGGTGCCAGCCCCGGCCGCCCCATGTCAGGTGATGGCTATGTGAAAGCATTAAGAATTATTATTGTTATTATTTTTATACGGACGTCACTGTCCTTTATCTGAACAAAATGTGATATGTAAAGACTAGTAATTTTTGCGAATGAAGAAAATGATTCTTGATGTTTATCATTGTTTCGATTTCGTCATCTTAAAGCGAAATGTTTTTGTGAAGCTCCTAAAATAAAAGCACAAAAATATAATATTCAGTTTTAATTTACACTTTACATAACCTATCTCTTTCTATACATACCCATCTCTTCCCTTTCTCTCATGGGGTTGTAGATACTGCTGCGGAGTCGGTGGTACGAAGCTATCCTCGTACAGAGTAGACAAGTAATCATTAACATTGTCACAAGCCCAACTATACTCGAGATACTCTTTCAAACCCCATTCAGTGATATTACCCTGCAGACAGTTTTATACATGTGTAATTATTATTACTTTTAACAAAAAATTAAAACCGACTTCCAAGGTAAAAACAATAATAACATTAATATGAACTAAAAAGTATTAAATAATTTTTACTATCTAATAGTGCCTTTTTCCGAATTCGGCTAAACCTCAACTATTTCTGTACTCAATCTTCATTATTTTGAAGTCGGTACCAGATAGCTGAATCTTCAGTCCTCTGACAGAATATTTAAAATTTTTTGAACTGGCACCAACTTCAAAATAATGAAGATTGAGTACAGAAATAGTTGAGGTTTAGCCGAATTCGGAAAAAGGCACTATTAGATAACAAAAATTATTTAATACTTTTTAGTTCATATTAATGATATTGTTTTTACCTTGGAAGTCGGTTTTAATTTTTTGTTAAAAATAATAATAATATATATATATATTTTTAATATCTAT
Source organism: Polyommatus icarus (assembly GCA_937595015.1). Classification (NCBI taxonomy): domain Eukaryota; kingdom Metazoa; phylum Arthropoda; class Insecta; order Lepidoptera; family Lycaenidae; genus Polyommatus; species Polyommatus icarus. The sequence continues at coordinate 17,902,747 of OW569332.1, forward strand.
GGACGCTTCACACCACGTCAGTCTGACCCCGTGCTAAGTACCTAAAGGACTTGTGTTACAGGTACCAGACAACGGAAATATATTTAATACTTTTATACTATACATATATTTAAGATTTTTATTATATCATACACATATTTAATACACATCTATAACTTTTTGTTCCGTCGGCGGGATTCGAACCCGCGACCCCCGGCTTGAGCGTCCAACGCGCTTACCACTGAGCCACAGAGGTCGTCATGTATATTATGTCGCAGCCAACTGGTTTAAATAGCCGATCCATCAAACAGCTAGCCCTTTGACTGAACAACGCCATTCATTATTTTTAGCAATTAGAGTGTTTGTGGGTGGAATTTTATTTCGCGGAATATTAACAAACTTAATTTTAAGCTATGGATTTCTGCAAAGTAACGCCTGATTCCATTAACGCCATTCAATCACACGGCTATACGTCGTTTAGCCGACTTGTTGACTGCAACGTTCAACACTACAGCTAGACGATGCTTAGCCAACTGGTTAAATGGCAAATAAACTAAGGTGTCCATTATTTTAGTGTTATTATTACACAAATGTAATGATAACAAGTAGAATAAATTAATTATTGTATTCTAACTCATTTTCAACAAAATTGCATTAAGTACCTTGGTGATGCATTTCATAATCCCGTAATTTCTCCTCGAATATTTGTTTTAATTTTGATACACTCGTATGTGCTCCCATAATTTCTGTCACTTTAATAAAACTTGTGACGCATAGATAGTCTTCGCGCGCGGTCGAAGCGCGCGCGCGAGACCTATCATTAATCTATGTTGTAACGTATATTTACGAAAAATATCTTAATACAATCACAAAATACCGGCTAGTTGACACCATATTATTGTAAACAAAACGCACCTAGCGCCACTAGATATATAGAACTAATTCAATCAAACGGCTGCTTTTGAATCAGCTGTAGTGTTGAACGTTTGGAGCGACTGAAATATTCAATTAAAAAGCTAGACGTGTGATTGAATGACGTTGTTCAGTCAAAGGGCTATCTGTTTGATTGAACGGCTATTTAAACCAGTTGGCTGCGACATATAGATTTATATGGCGCGCGGTGTACTAGACCAGTGTTTTTAAAACCTATTTATGACGCGACCCCCTGACATGACAAAATATTTTACGACCCCCATTGGCTTTTTTATCATGTATGTATTTTTTAAGATTTCTTTCTGTTTAATTGCATTTTTTTTTTTTTTACTAAAATAGTCCTTTCTAAGTTTCTACCTTTGGCGACGCGACCCCCCTATAGAAGCTTCGTGACCCCCCAGGGACCAGGGAGTCGCGACCTACAGTTTGAAAAACACTGTACTAGACAACTTCCCGCGCCGCTCCCGCCCCGCTGCCCACCGATTTGGAGGCTGAGGCCTAACACGCTTACCAATCTTATTGCATATGTTACGCTCAAAGACCGAAAACGCTCAGTGAGCGAAAAAATGGCTCACAACGCGTTGTGGTAATAGTGAAACGGCCACGACGCGAAATTCGCGTCGTGGCCCTAGTGAAAACGGTCATGACGCGTTCTGGTAATCACAGAAATACCACAAAGCGAAATTCGTGTCGTGGCTGACGTGCTATTCGACCACAACGCGTTGTGGTAATCGAGTAAAGCCATGACGCGTTCTGAGCATTTAAAAACAGCCACGAGTCACGACGCGAATTCGTGTTGTGGCCCTAATGAAAACGGCCACGACGCGTTCTGAAACCAGGCCGTGTTACACAGGAGTAATTTTATAGCGCCCAAGTGTGTGCGCAATACATAAGAGCACTCTGGTTTCAATGAAACCAGGCCAGGTACGCATGAGTTATTATATAGTGCCCACGTGTGCGCGCGTGTTGAAGTCGGTCCTGCACCTGATCTCTCGCCTGCGGCCAGTCATGTCGGTCTTCCGCTCTATTGGGTTATGAGAGTAAAGAATAGCGCTCTTGTGTATTGCGCACACACTTGGGCACTATAAAATTACTCCTGCTTAACTGGCCTGGTTTCATTAAAACCAGAGTGCTCTTGTGTATTGCGCACACACTTGGGCACTATAAAATTATTTCCGCTTAACTAGCCTGGTTTCGTTGAAACCAGAGTGCTCTTGTGTATTGCGCACACACTTGGGCACTATAAAAGTACTCCTGCTTAACTGGCCTGGTTTCATTGAAACCAGAGTGCTCTTGTATATTGCGCACACACTTGGGCACTATAAAATAACTCCTGCGTATCTAGCCTGGTTTCGTTGAAACCAGAGTGCTCTTGTGTATTGCGCACACACTTGGGCACTATAAAATTACTCCTGCTTAACTGGCCTGGTTTCATTGAAACCAGAGTGCTCTTGTATATTGCGCACACACTTGGGCACTATAAAATAACTCCTGCGTAACAACCAGAGTGCTCTTGTGTATTGCGCACACACTTGGGCACTATAAAATAACTCATGCGTACCTGACCTGGTTTCATTGAAACCAGAGTGCTCTTGTGTATTGCACACACACTTGGGCACTATAAAATTACCCCTGCGTAACTGGCCTAGTTTCATTGAAACCAGAGTGCTCTTGTGTATTGCGCACACACTTGGGCGCTATAAAATTACTCCTGAGTAACTAACCTAGTTTCAGAACGCGTCGTGGCCGTTTTCATTAGGGCCACAACACGAATTCGCGTCGTGGCTGTTTTTAAATGCTCAGAACGCGTCATGGCTTTTCTCGATTACCACAACGCGTTGTGGTCGAATAGCACGTTAGCCACGACACGACTTTCGCTATGTGGTATTTCTGTGATTACCAGAACGCGTCGTGGCCGTTTTCATTAGGGCCACGACGCGAATTTCGCGTCGTCGCCGTTTCACTATGACCACAACGCGTTGTGAGCCATTTTTTCGCTCACTGAGCGTTTTCGGTCTTTGAGCGTAACACATACAAAAACTACATACGTAACATTCGGTCAGATCCTGTTGCGGATAGTAATGGTTCTTGAAACGTTTGTAAAACCGCTGCGGCGGTCCGCACAGGGGCTTCGGTAAGTGATTGTAAACGAGGTCTGTGGTGGTTGCGAAGTTGCCGCAGGATTCGTAGAGGCCGTCTTTTATGGCTGGAATTATGTTGCCCTGTTGAAAAAACATTTCATCAGGGTGAACCCACTGTTCATCAGCTATAATCTATATACTTATTCCGCATGGCCTCCTGTCCATGTATGGTAGTAAGTATCGTATTGTACCAACTACCACACCTTTCAGGCATCAGGGCCCGGTAGTTAGGGAAGGTGTGCCGTGTGGCCCCTTGTAAGCGCGACAGGGTATACACGGGGTACTTATACGGTATACCTACCGTTAGGGTTTTGGTGTGTAGGGGTTTAAGTATATAATACTTACTTATTTATCACACAAACCTGCCAGCTATTTAACTTGTTATTTCGAAAGTCTGATTGACGTGACTCGCGTTGCAGTTTTTTAAAGTCGATCTTTTCATTTGGAGGATAGTAGAGCGAACCATCTTTTGGACATTCTATTCTATCTTCCACCCAGTTACCTAAGGGAAAAACGTTTTATTAGTATGTCATTAAGCTTACCTACTAAGGTTTTTTTGCGATTGCGTGCGATAAGTCATAAGAAGTCATAACTCAAGTCATAACTCATAACAGCTCATCAAACTAGTATGAAAAAAGCGCCCCGCCCCGCTGCACCCATCGCAATATGCGCGTACCTTAATCATGCGTTAGCATTCTATATATAGTTTGTGCCTAATCCTACTGCTGGACAGATCACAGAGACAGAGTTTTAAAACATTAATTGATAATACATTATATTATTATATAAGAAAATCATTAGGTACTCATTAGTATCCGCACCACCACAGTGCAGACGTGTGTCGGTAATCACTAATCGATTTAGTTTAAGGAATAAATTTCTCTTCCGCTCTAGACTAATAATGCAGGGGCAGCCTACCGCCCGCGCCGCCGGCTCTACCGTATGAATTATAAGGGGCCCATGGGGCCACGGGCCCCATTTAGTAAGTTGTACCTTTCCTAAGATTTATCAAATTTTTATATGTGCTTCACCAAGGCACGCTACGCTTCTGCTACAAAGAGGATATTCAATATACTTACTTACGTTTTATTCTGCTACAAATTACAATGCCTAGTAGTTTGCTACTCTTTCAGATAATGAAATGTAAAAATATCGTACCCACTAATACTCCATTGGAATAAATGGGTGCTGGTCTGAGAGCTTCAGAAATGGCCTCGGCGCGTGTTGGAGATTTTTTGCGTATGCTAATAATATTTGGGTCCATGGTAAAAAATATAAATAAAAAGGGGTTATAAAAATGATTGACATGTCCCTAATATTGTCAATCATCAAACCTTATCAATCACAACTTTTTTAACAAGGGATTTGAAACCAGTTGGGTATGTGAACAGTTTCAATTACAGAAATCATTTTTTTGGTTTGTAAAAAGCACCATATGGCAAATTACTGCAAATGTGTTTATGTTACGATGTTATAGTTATGTAGATTGTAGACATAATATATCTAAGTAATCTGTGTAATGTGTTGTAGACTATAGGTACATCTCGCCTACAGCAAAAGGTCTAGCAGTGTGAAGTAATAGAAGTCTTATTTCATCTCTCCAGCGTTTCTGATTCATTTAGCTCTGAATTTTTATAAAGTACCTATCAAGCCCTATAAGAGCACGAATGATCACGACAAAAATAGAATAACAATAGATTTCCACGAATCCGCGATCAAAGGATATCACTTCAATAAAAAGCAGGCTGTTCTTTTAATATTTTATTTAACTTATTTATCATTATAATTATTATGTACAAGTGCTTCACCGAAGCAGTAGATAACAAACAGAATTAATACAACAGTACTTTTGCCTTGTGCCTTAAATTATTTCAAATTTGTACAATATTTGGCAGTCCCGAGTATTCAGATCTTTTTTACAGGTACACTAGAGCCCGTAGCCAAGACATTTACTTTATCTGATATTGATTCTATAGAAAGCTATAAAGACAATGTAATAGGTAAAGGGTTGGATCTGTCTTCATCAGTACAATTTGTTACAAGGATAACATTATTCAGTTTCCATTTCCAAATTAATATCCGGTCTAGGGAAAGACTGAAGAAGTGCCGCTAACTGACTCTCCATAGGCCCACATTTTTGTACAATGTTTTGCATATTCTTTTCAATATGCAATATATCCTGAGTTATTGACTCCATCCCCTGAAAATATATGGTTATCTGATTAGGATGCATGTTTAACACCTCCATCGTCAGTATTGCAGACACAATAGATTTTTAATAATTATTGTTAGGGGCCAGCCGGATGCCGCTTGGGGATTGATGGGCTAAGTGGTATAAGCACAATATTATATTCAGCACTGCACCAAAAAATTGTTATAGCATTTATATCTGTTGTCCAGCTCACAATTTTAGTACATAATAAAAAATCGCAATATCCCCGATTTGTGAGCTCAGCCAACACATTGTATGGCGGTGGCCTGAGGGTATTGGGCATGATTCATAAACTCAACTGCTGTATAATGTTTAAGGGAAGCTTAATGTTACTCGTCAATGATATTGTTCATTTGGCTATCGAGTGCAAAACACCAATGCAACAAAGTACGTATACTTTCCAAAAAGAGTAGGTTCAAAATACTTACCCGTATCATAGAAATATACAAATGTGTGCAGGTTTTTTTATTATACCGTATATACCCGCTTACATTGGATTCTGTGTCAGAGTACATGGAAGTCATTTTACTTAAAAACTGTTTCTAAGCTTTTAATTTTATGAAGAAATTGAATTTTCTTGTGAAATATTGAGTGAATTCAATAGGTAGCGGCACGGTAGCGGCTTTTTATTCAATTTTCAAAACATTTCAAAAATCAAAATCACAGCTAATGTCGGCACTACATATAGGCGAACGCGTTGGCCGACGCGTTGGCCAACGCGTTGGCCCAATGTGTAGAACAGGCGACTCGCGCGTTGGCGGTAGGTATTTAGACGTTGGCCGACGCGTTTTGTCGGCACTACATATAGGCGAACGCATTGGCCGACGCGTTGGCCAACGCGGCGGCCAACGCGTTCGCCTATATGTAGTGCCGACATAAGAGATACTACATCAAAATCAAAAGTCAACTGTCAAAAGTTCAAAACAGACGGTTGATGTCACGGTGACGTTACACACAGATTAGGATATTATATATATTTAACATAGATATAGAATATACTGACGTATAGATCACCTGACAACCCGAAAATGCGTGACGATTTTTGATCTGTCAATGTGTGCGTGTGCTAGTGATGTATATTTTACTATCGATAGTATAGTATTTTGCTATCGATAGTATAGTCCGTTCGAGTTATTTTACCTGAGTTTCTATATGAAACAAATAATATGCAACTTTGACAGATTTTGTATTTCAAATTAGGTATCATAAATTTTAATTATTGGCAAAAAAGGTGACAATTTAATAGTGATACACATTTTCGTTTGGAATGATTTTTCAATCGTCGGATATGTTATGACATGAGGTTCTTATAGGGGTAAATAATATACTTACACATATGACATAACACATTATAAAGTTACTTATTTATTACTCAGGTAAAATCTATCTGGTAAATCAGCCCTTACATTGAAAGTATACGTTGAAAGTAAACAACACACATAGTACTATATTATATTTTATTCTTAAAACACTACACGTACACTATTAAAACCTATCGCTATAGGTGATGTGTGAAAAGTTATTGATAAATAGCTTAGAACCTATTCTTGTTTATTATTATGCAAAATTTCATAAAAAAATGTCAAGCTGTTTTGATGAACTTTTCCAACAATGAGACTCAACAATTTTAAGCAAAAGACAAAAATAATTGCTTCAGTAACAAGTGCAACAGTATGTCAAACTTACTGGTACGAATAATGTTGGGATAGCTCCTTTAGCCAAAATTGTATTTATTCTACTTTTTCTTTTAAAATTGTCAATGAAATGTTTGCTACATATTGTTGAATTTTTCGTGGGACTCCAACCAACACGCCCAATCAATTTTAGCCATTTTCCTCTAATTAGGGGATCTTGAGGGAATCTGTAAAACAAATGATTATGAACAAGCAAACAGCTTTGCATGGGTGCAATTTATTTTATATTAATGAAAGCTGCATTCAATGAGTATTAGATTCAAGTTACTGATCTGTGAAACCTTGATTTTATACTAGGTATGTCAAAAGATTTATAATATTTAAAAATAATCGTTAAAATAAGATAATATGTCCTTTTAAGGTGATAAATATAAAGGTAAATGATTTTTATTTTAGTTTATGTTATTGTGAAATATCGATAAGCATATCGATAAATTTGATTCAAACACTAGCGTATATGTAAAAAATTTTAATGAAAATTTTTTCTTCAAAATTTGTGTAATTTAAGAACAATAATACCTAAAGTTACGCAAAATATTAAAGTAAAAGGGCGGATTCACAATATTTTATTTGAAATAGAGAACTAAAGACAGAATATAGCGAAAATAAACACATCGTAGCAATTAGGACATGAAGATTAATTACCTGTGAAATGTATATTTTTCAGGATTTTTCTTATGATTTACACTGCAATCACTCACAGAACAAGTTACCATTTTTATATGTAATAGTATTTGATGAAAATAATAAAGGATTTAAACAATAAATTGCAAATACCGAAAGGGCATAAAAACGTGTGACGACTTGTTGACGACCTGTCAAATGAAAGTGGTTAAAGTTTTCATGAGACTGCCTCTCTCTTTTCATCTTGTTATAATTCCATAACGGATTTTCTTCTCTCTCGCACTCTTTGTTGGTCTTTAGAATCATACGTTTATGATATTTAAAGATGTAACCGCTCGTCATCGCGTGGCCATTTTGTGCTTATTTTCATACAAGGGCTCGCCCTAAGTTGGCGGGGGAAAGTCAATTTTTTTCAATTTTTTTCGCTAATTTGATTGTTCGTCGTTTGTTCGTGATTGTTTGAACAAAAATAATGTTTTTTCGTTTTTCGTTTTTTTGACGTGACAACGTCTTAAATTAGGTTGCGGCTGGGAGTCACTTATGAAAAAGTGTAACGCTCGGTAACGTTACGATGAGTCACCGAACGAGAGAGAGGCCCGCCGAATGCCTTGCGTCTCTCTCCCACACGTTGTCACGTAAAATCTTCGCCCGTAAAACCGACTTTACAGGCAACCATTTTTTTTTTTATTTTCGAAAATTTGACCTAAACCTAAAGGCGACAATTATAGTATCTAGACTTTTTTTCTTTTTTTCAATCAATCTAAGCTAGTTATCGTTTGTTCGATCAAAAAAAATGTTTGTTCGATCTTATTAATTACGCTGATAAATGATAATTAATTTTTTGGCGGGAAAAAGTAAATTTTTATGCAAATTTTTTTCGCTAATTTGATTGTTCGTCGTTTGTTCGTGATTGTTTGAACAAAAATAATGTTGTGTCTCGTTTTTCCGCGATCGAAGGAAATAGCCGACACCTGAAAAATTTATATATTTTTTTAAATAAAATAATTATTATAAAAAATTAAAAGACATCACATGCAGAAGGTTTGAAAAATTATCTGTGCATTTTTTTCTACGTATTTTTACTTGTACACAATAATGTCAGTGCTTGTACATAATTTAATTAATAAAAAAATCAAAAATAGTTTAACGACGGCTAATTTTAGTACCTATCATTCATCAGGATTCAGGATGGGTATCATTGCATAATGAGTATATTAAGGGACTTGGGTAACTGACATATAATTGTCGAGGATTATTATAATAGGTAATAATAGTGATGCAAATAAATAATAATCAAAAGTTGTATAGGTACAGGTGGAGCATTGTCAATATTGTTGTACGAATTACGTTTGCGACAGTCTGAGGACTTAAAAAAAAAAACAAAAAATGTTTAATTATTTATTTAACATTAATAATTACAATTTTAAAACTAATTATCCTAAAGCGACTGACCTAATCGATGTGAGATTAAGAAGTGACAATATTTTGAATCGAAAGTATGCTTCTGGGATTAAAACAAAGGGGACCTAAAAGAATAGCCTATTGTTAGGGATTCGAAGAAGTTTCTGGCCACCGTTGATGGAATAGTTGCAGGTGCGCGAAGTCAGCTGGTTTGATTCATTAGGGTTCCTTAATTTACGTCATGTTGTTGTTATTGGATGTAATTTAAATGACCCGCGCAGCAGTCGAGAGTTGGCGCATGCGCAGTCGTGTTTATTTGAACATTTAATTAAGTTGGGTGTCGTGATAGTAAAAAAATAATTATCATCGTAAATAAGATCGAATAAACATTTTTTTTGATCGAACTAACGATAACTAGCTTAGATTGATTGAAAAAAAGAAAAAAAAAGTCTAGATACTATAATAATTATTATTGGGGCATTTTCTTATTTTTTTTATTTGATTGTCAAACAGCTTCCATTTTAGTAACTAGATGGCGTATGGGTAGACAACTATCGGTAATACCAGGTAATACCATCAATAATTGCTACAAAACTGGGCAAAAGAATGTAAAACTTGATACATTTCAATTTGAAAAAGACAGAATGATATTCCAATGAAAAGGATAATAAAGTTATTATAACTATGTTTTAGTTAAAACTCACGGAATAAATAGCCCTTACTATCGTTATTCACACCAAATGTCACAGGAATTATAAATTTTGGTTTTGACAACATCTTACTTGCACTTGTGCACGATAACGGATATTTAATGGCCAATATTTTACCAATAATGAACATCAAAAACCCAAATAACACAATTTGGGAAAAAATAATAAAAACCACACCAACAATAAAAAGTAGAAGAAGTTTCAAAGTAACATGGCCGCCACAAGGCCGTTAAGTTATCAGTTTTCAGTTTGATAAGTTTTTATTTTAACAGTGTGTTCCTAAACTATTACCAGTATAATGGCCTAATCGCTTAGGCCAATGATCGCTTAGGCGTATGCTCTTCGTGACTTGACAGTACACTGATATTTTTTGGAAACACAGGCCATATGTAGCCATAATCTGTGATATGTAGTCAGTAATGCCAACCTGCAGATAATTTCAGATCGGTGGGGAACCAATAGAAAACCTAGAGGTGTCTATCGTCGCGCCGTCTGGTGGAGATTAAAACTAAGAAAACGTCCCTAAAAAAAACTAACGAATAAACATTATTTTTGTTCAAACAATCACGAACAAACAACGAACAATCAAATTAAGGATAAAAAAGTTGCAAAAAATTTACTTTCCCCCGCCAAAAAATTAATTATCATTTATCAGCGTGAATAAGATCGAACAAACGTTTTTTTTTGATCGAACAAACGATAAATAGCTTAGATTGATTGAAAAAAAGAAAAAAAACGCTAGGTTTAGGTCAAATTTTCGAAAATTAAATTAAAAAAAAACGAACAATCTTGTTAATAACTTATTAACTTATTACTTGAAAGCAATTTCTTCCAGGCAACCCTTTAACAAATTTTATGAGATTATGAATTTAGGAAAATGGTGATGTGCAAAAGTATACAATAAAGTATACAATAAATAATACTTGGGATGTGATCTACTATGCTAACGCGGACGAAGTCGCGGGCAACAGCTAGTACTATTATAAAGCGGAAGAGTTTGTTAGTTTGTTTGAACGCGCTAATCTCAGGAACTACTGGTCTGATTTCAAAAATTCTTTCAGTGTTAGATAGCCCATTTATCGAGGAAGGCTATAGGTTATATTTTATATAGCCTATAGCCTTGCTTGTTTCATACGAAAGTTCTATGGCCATTAAAAAATCAATGATTTTTCATAAAGACAAAAAATCCAGAAAAGTTTTTTATGTTTTATTAAAGACCATAAAATAAGCTATTATTTATCTATTGACTGTCTTCAAAAATTCCTGATATTTCAGAAAATACATAATACTCGTATATCCTTAGGTCGTATTGATGTGTGTATTTGAAGTTCGACCAATTTTAGAAGCTCATAGCTAGGCAACGATTAGAGATAGATACAAAGTGTAAAGGACAAAGTTGTAGAGAATTTTATTAGCTTTTATTATGTTTTACAATCAAATTTCGTACGAAGCACCGTTTTCGTAAATTAGTCTAAAAACCAAAAAATGGGTCCTTCTTTTCCCCCCCTCCCCTCCGGCGCACCTCGGAGGGGTCGGGACTTTTAGTATGTTTATCTCTTAACTAGTCCAAACAAAGTGGCGTAGTCATAATTTCTGCTGTCGACTTTTCAAACAACACCCCCATTTCGAGCATTCGTTTACTATACTACATAAATAGCTTCCAAAAGTTATCCTTTTTAAAAACACTACAATAATTAATGGACACATCACACGACGCATCGCCCGCGTGTAACGTGGCGGGCAGGGATGGGCTACTGAGTATTTACTAAGACCAGAGTAAATACTCAGTAAAAATGAATTTAGACACTCAGTATTTACTTTTAACTGAGTATTTATGTTTTAGTAACCACAATTGAATTAGTTAAGGTTTTTCGTTATTTATTATTTATTTGTATTATATTTTAAGTACCAGCTATATCCTTTTTAGGTATTTAAACCAGTATAAATGAAAATAAAATTATATAATATTTCTTATACTGAATGCAACATATTTTAGTTTTAATATTTTTTGGACTCAGTAACGAAAAATTAGGTACCTCAGCTATAAAATACCTAATTTTGATGATAGACTACCTTATTTTGGTATTTAGGTAGATGATTTTTACAGTGTCGGTGTTATAAAAAAAGTCATAGGTAGCTGCTGTAAACATATCCTACTAATATTATAAAGGCGAAAATTTGGATGTATGGATGTTTGTTACTCTTTCACGCAAAAACTACTGAACGGATTTTAATGAAACTTTACATTAATATAGCATAAACATCAGAATAACACAGGCTACAATTTAAACCGACTTTCAAAATAGAGGAGGTGTTATGTTCGTTTTTAGGGTTCCGTACCCAAGGGGTCAAAACGGGACCCTATTACTGAGACTTCGATGTCTGTCCGTCTGTCTCCAGGCTGTAACTCAAGAACGGTATAGCTAGAGAGTTGAATTTTTTACAGATTATGTATTTCTGTTGTCGCTATAACAACAAATATAGTTCTTGCAATCTAAGAGTGCGCGTCGCCTTTATTTGTAGTTGGAAATGTGAATAGACGACGACGTATGTGAATAGATAATGACGTTTATTATTGTTATTTTTCAGTTCTACACTGTGAAACCGTGGGACTAGTACTGAAAGACGCGAGAGTGTACAGTAGTGCGCTCGTTTTCCTCGCGAGACCCTTTGTCTCGGGCGCAAAATACCGGCAACGGACCGAGAGGGTCCGAGACAGGCGAGACGAGGCGAGCGCACCCATTAACACTCTCGCACTCGGGCCGCCTCGCTGTGTCTCGGCGAGAGTGTACAGCCGGCTTTACAATTTACAAGTTCTGTTTTTGAATTATCACCAATCGCCATTGCGCACAGCTGCGAGTTCATAAAAAGATTTTATGTCAGCAGTCAGACTGTAAAAAATGTCAACCTGAAAAATGTCGACGACTAATGTCAAGTTCAAGATTGGGTATGGAAATAAAATTTTTGTTGTGTTTTAAAAATTTAATATTTTAATGGTTTAGCTATTTACTTACTATTTATACGGATTATTTATGGATTGATCTCTTTCGTATTAAAGTGTGAACTCGTACTAAACATTTGTTTATTTATAAAAGTCACCTCGCAGGAATAGTAAAGAAAAGGACTACTTTAGTGGACGATAATAGTAGTTTATCAAGTGTTTTTTCTTCGTGTAACGTTCCAAACGATTGGAAGAACTAATAATTTCCAAGTGTACGTGTTTTTAACGAAAATCCTGTCTCATCTCATTCATGAAATACGTGAGTTTCTCAGCTGTTTACCTATCTCCCATGTTTGCATTTGCAACGTATATTGTTACAATTATTGATTAAATTGCCACATATAGTTAGAACATGCAAGATCTGACGAATACATGATACATTACGCCCCAATAGTAAAAAGATGTTTATTTACAAGGTAACTACTAGTCCATTTTCATTCAAAACAACAGCAAAATCTAAATATAATGCAATGTTATGTTCCAAAGTTTTCTTTACTTATTGCTTTTATTAAATTATTTGTTCCTATTTTTATGACTTAATATATTTAAGATGATGCTTTAAAATTGCATAATTCTTAAAACCAAGAAAGTGTAGTTAAAAATTATTGTTTTATCTATCTAATACTTAGATATAAATATTTAAGTAGATTGGTTGCTACTTATTGTGACTGATACTCCTTTATTATCAACTGCTTATCACATTTTATTCCTTTTACCTGGACTACCAGACATACAAATAAATGAAAATATATTACGGCTATACTCAATCTGCAGCAGGCCTACACATTATAATTTAATCCTTCAATTGTGGATTCTTGGAAATCTATTGTTATTTTATTGTTGTTGCGGTCACCGGTGTCCTTATGGGGCTTGATGGGTTAATCTGGTCTTGTAATATATCATATGATAGTATTAAACATAAATAGTTTTTGTTTTGTGTTTGTAGACTGAATATTAGTTTCAGAATATACAAGATATAAATTATGCAATAAGTAAATTGCAAAAATTAATTACTTGCTTGCCTCAATCAGGGTTGCAAATAATAATATAATAGATACAACATTTATGTTAAAACAGTAAACAGAAAAAAATATGGAAGACAAATGATTAGAGATGTGCCGATCATGACTTTAGCCGACTAGCCGACTAGCCGACTAGTCGGCTGCAAAGAAGCCGACTAGTCGGCCAAGCCGATCATGGTTTCGGAAGTTTCCGTAATGCTTTTTTACTGCTGTTTGTGCACATTCCGCATGCAAACATGTCGAATTGTGTTTAGTAGGTATGTTTACTTCGAGTACATTACTTTATTTTGTTTCTATGATACAGTTGATGGTTTTCAGTAAATATTTCATGTGTCATGAAATCTCGATTTAATCTATATTGAGTCTCGGGAAAGGACAAGGGATACTTTTTGTCCCGGAAAATGTACGGTTCCCGCAAAAAAACTTTTATGATTTTCGCCTAAACTATTCAATCTATTGACGTGACAACGTCTTATAAATCGATATGGGGTACGCGCCCGAAAAACATGACAGTTCATGCGGCGTTACCTCGCTCTGAGGCGTTCAATTTATGGCTTTATGTGCAAGCGAGAGCGCGGAACGAGCGACAAGGAAGCACAATTGGCCTTTGCGTTCGACATCCGTCTCTCTCCTAAGTCCTACTGTCCTACTTGAGTGACGTCATACGGTCCGATCCGTTCTGTAGGGTTACCCTGGGACGCAAATCCCTCTGGCGTAATAATAAATTAAATAACCAATGAGTGTCAGCGAAAAGACAAGAATTTATTCCATTGAATTACATAATGTACCAAATTTTGTCGAGTAAACGATAGCGCGATCTAGAGGCCTAACAGCGACATCTGTTATCAAATCGCGGAACTAATTTTAATATTATGAAGTTCAACTCAACAAAGGTAGTTGTCAGTTGTCACGTTCAACTATCGTCAGTAAACCGACTTTACAGACAACCAATTTTTTTTGATGAAATTTACAAATAATACTTTATATACTTAATATGACAAAGAAACGTTTGCCGGGACAGCTAGTATTTAATAAACTAATACAAAAAGCTAACAACTGTATCACATTGAGTTGGTTTAACATTACTTTTGTTTTCATTTGATTAATCCTTCGATCGGGGATTCTTGGAAATGCTATTGTATTCTATTGTTGTCGCGGTCACCGGTGTCCTTACGGGGCTTGATGGATTAAATTGTTATAAACAGAGTAAATTTGGTGGATCATAGTATTCCTTAGTCTACAGGTTCGGTCATCCTGTAATGTTAAAAATGTGTTTGTGCTAAGTGACGGCACAGTGCGAGACACACAATAGCATATAGTAAGGGCATTGTGATCTCTTTGTGATTTCTAAGGAGGAGGTTATATATTTTTAATTTCATGATGTTGGGAAGTTAATCCTTCAGGCGCCGCACGAACACCGGTAATCGCGAGAACAAAAGAATACAATGGGAATTCCTAGAACCTCCGATCGAAGGATAATGGGACTTGGGGGAACTTATAAAATTATTTTTTTGTACTTATACATAAAAAACTCGTACTTAACTCATACAATATATAATGTAGCAACTAGCAGCGCAATTCAAAGATCAAATTTCATTCAAGAAAATTTTAAAAACAAAAATAACCTGTAAAATTATTATTTACGCAAAGAAATGTACTTAATTTGCTAAAATCATATGCACTTGGCTAGTGAATAGGTCGCATTAGACGCTAGTAGGTCGTGCGGCGCCGGCCGGGCTGGCGACGCGACGTCGCGACCCACCCCATCGCCCCCCATCTCCCCCCATCCATACCCCTCGCATCTCCGTAGTCTTGCACTTTATTTTCGACGGTAGCATTATTAGTACTGCTTTCACGGTTATTCTCTTTGGTGATTCTCACGCTTTCCTTTCAGTTGACGATGCTGTAGACGTGCAGTAAGACATGTCCGATCATGACGAGTGTGCGGAACAGTGCGATACAGGAGACAGTGCCGATGTGATAGACAGGGAGGAGCAGGGAAACAGTGGGGTGAAAAGTGATATTGAGAACAGTGGGGTTGAAGATAAAAGTGAAGTCGAGGACGGTGGGGTTGGAAGTAAAGTTGAAGAAAAAAGTGAAGTTGAAGAGAAAGGAGAAGTTGAAAAAGAGAAAAGCGAAGTTGAGAAAGAGAACAGCGAAGTTGAGAAAGAGAACAGCGTAGTCGCGGAAGATGTCGGCACCATCACGTGGACGTTGGAGGACGGTCAGTTTCGTGTGGCGTGGTCGCTGCCCGAAGGAAAAGCGTATCCGAAGGATTACGTCGCCCTCTGTTATAAAGGTAAGCATTTTTAAACCCATACATGAAGTATTAACAAATCATCATTTTTTTAATATATTAATTTATTTCAAGAAAATTAAAAGTAACACCTGAACCTAGCCAAACCAAGATTTATCGGCGTTAATGTTAGAACTAAACCAGCCTAAGGCCTAAGCTTTTAAGAGTCCATACTCCATAATATACGAAATTTGCCGATTTCGCTGATTTAACAGACGTGATTTAACAGTTAAAATACTGTATTTCTATAAGTTTTAATGCACAACATGTAAGATCATTTCAATTTATCACCTGTTTATGGATTGTATTGACGTCTTAACGGTATGAAATAATCGGCCAAGTGCGAGTCGAACTCGCGCACTAAGGGTTCCGTACCATTATATAGCAAAATTAGGCCAAAAATTGTGTTTTTTGTATGGGAGCCCCATTAATTTTTTATTTTATTACTAGCTGTTGCCCACGACTTCGTCCGCGTTAACATAGTATACCTATATAGGTATACTATGTTAACGCGGACGGAGTCGTGGGCAACAGCTAGTATTACTATATATACGCGTCGAATTGATAACCTCCTTTTTTTAAGTCTGTTAAAATAATAGTTATCTAATGCTTAGCGGTCTAGTTTTTCAATCAATGATGAAATGAAACAGCTTTTTCCTGGCGTAACGTTTCCTCTCGCGGCGGTACATAACTGTACTGGTGAGCTGAGGCCGTACGTTGCATTAATTGCCGACAGGAAGCTATGCCACCCTTCAGATAACGACGAAGATCTTATCTCCCACTTCATCAATATGCATGTCTTTTAATTATGCATGTAAGTCCATAATTCGCTAGGACACGGCCAGTATAAATAGTCAGTACTCAAGATGCATCTCGGTCTCAAGACACGGTTCAGGCTCTGTGATTGGTTGGCTGATCTTGAATACTATTTATACCGGCCTAAGGCCGTGTGTCCACTGCTATCGTTACCGGGACGTCACCGACAAAAATTTGAATAATGCCACTGTATAACCTAGGTCCTAAGTTATAGGTTTCATTTTCTACAGACATTGGTCTAGCAAAATGAAACCTCTAGACCAGGGGTTCCCAATCTTTTTCAGCCTGCGGCGCACTTACAAGTCAATATTTTGTCACGGCGCCCTACTCTACCTAGCTATTACAAAAATAATTAAAATATACATTTATAAACACCTTTTTAATAATTATTAATTATAGTTAAGTTAAACGATTAAATAATAATAAACAAATATTTAATCATCTGCCTGTTTTGTATAATAATCTATACATATAATAAAATCGTAGGAAAGTCAATTCTGTACATTGAATATTTTTGAAAAATAATACTTGGGACGTGATCTACAATCGATATGGAAGCCAAAAATATAGTTTTTAGAATTTTTGTCTGTTTGTCTGTTTATCTGTTTGTCTGTATGTATGTCCGGGATAAACTCAGAAACTACTGGATGGATTTACTTCAAATTTTGCACGAATATTACTTAGAGGTCGGGTCAGCACATAGGCTATAAATTTTAACGATAATATCACCTAGGGTGGGGGGATATGCTCAATTTTCCATATTTTATTTTATTTATTTTTGCTCATATCGCTTAAACGGTTAGTTGTAGCAAAAAAATGTCCGGTACAAAAAGAAAGCTCATAAAATTTCCTACAAATTTGTCCTTTACACTATGTATCTATCTCCACTCCTTGCCTTGCTATCAGCTTTTATGTATCTTATCTATACAGATTTCGAGTGTCGTTTTAGTACTATGCGGTGAGCTTTGGCACCGGTCGTTTCTTGGCACCAAATCCCCCACCACACTTCCTTCTCATGACACGTCTTATTTGATATTTCTGCTCTTTAAGAACAAAGTAAGTCATCTATCTATACATATAATAAAATCGTAGGAAAGTCAATTCTGTACATTGAATATTTTTGAAAAATAATACTTGGGACGTGATCTACTATGCTAACGCGGACGAAGTCGCGGGCACCAGCTAGTTCATATTATAATTTTATTTTATAATATTTGTGGTTATGGATAATGATGGAGGATGAACTCACGGCAGCCATCTTGCCTTTCCACGGCGCACCAGGGCGCCGCGGCGCACAGTTTGGGAACCCCTGCTCTAGACTCTAGGTCCTAGGATCTAGGTCATAAAGTGGCATTTTATTTTAAATATTGTCGGCGACGGTGGCGATGGACAAACGAACTGTGTTGACGTTTTGACTTTTGTCGCAATACGCGGACGACCCCCGCTGTTTCTCACACAACATAGTTGAATTTACTGGTTTTGCCCGTAGAAGTTTCAAATAAGTCAGTAAATAACTAATTAATATTAATTAATTAGATTTGCTCTTTTGCAAGAATTTTAATTTAAATGGTTTTTAAAAACATCATACTTAAACTGGGCTTAAAATCCCAACATCAAGAGCTTGATATTTATCCCTAATTCTCTTAAATCTGCACGGTCTCCGAATATAGATTTCATATTTGGGCATCGGGCAACCATTTAAAAAAATCGGTTGGTCGTAAAAATAAATGTACAATGCTAACTGTACCCCATTTAATCTTTATCGGCATTAGTCATTATTATAATCGCGTGGGGCCTATATCATTAGAGCCAAAAATATATGTAAATAACCGATCGTCATTGTAAAGGCTCCAATAATAAAGGCTCCAATAAAAACGGACACCATCAAAATGTCAATTGAGAAGTCAACGAATTCTAAATGGCTTATCAAATTATTTTTGGATGATAAGGTCAATAAAAGGCTAAGAAAGAAATAAAAGATGTAAGGTTAATGTTTTAAGTACTGGGCGAGGTTTAAAGAAATGAATGCGCTGATCGTTCTTGGCATCTATCTTTATCTTTGCAGCCGGCTGCTCAAAGTTGAGGAAAGTAATTTCCACCCACCCTTAATCGATGCGTCCGTTCAGACTGCTATATTATGTAATGCAAAACGATAACCATACTTCCATACTATACGTCTTATTAGTTATTAGTTACTTACTTATACTATAATAAATATTATAAATGCGTGTGTCTGTCGAGTGTCGATTACCTCTTCACGCCGCGCCCAAATCGCTAAACCGATTTTGGTGGGCATGGAAATACTTTGAGTCCCGGGAAAGGACATAAGATAGGTACTCTTTATCCCGGAAAATGTACGATTTTGGCGCAATGGAGTTGCGGGCGTCATATAGTCTTTCATACGCATCTGATCGTTTTATAGGTTCTGAATAATAGCCTAGACTAATTAAACACAAAAAAGTTATAACCTAGGAAAAAATCACATAGATCTGAAAATTGTTAGAGATGCTAAATACACCAACCTTTTATTTGAATATTGATAAATATGAATAACTAGCTGACCCGACAGACGTTGTCCTGTCTTAACGATGATTATTTAATTCGAATTGGTATAATTAAGAAAACAATAGATTAAAATTAGTATCTTCATGCCAAATTTCATCAAAATAGATTAATAAATAGTTTAAGCGAAAATCAGAAAAGTTTATTGTACAGGAACCGTACATTTTCCGGGACAAAAAGTATTCCTTGTCCTTTCCCGAGACTTAAAGTATCTCCATACCGAATTTCATAAAATAGACTGAATAGTTTAGGCGAAAATCAAAAAAGTTTATTGTGCGGGAACCGTACATTTTCCGGGACCAAAAGTATCCCTTGTCCTTTCCCGAGACTCAAAGTATCTCCATACCAAAATTCATCAAAATCGATTGAATAGTTTACGCGCAAATCATAAAAGTATATTGTGCAGTAACCGTACATTTTTCCTGGAAAAAATGTATCTTATGTCCTTTTCCTGGTTCTAAGCTACCTCTGCACCAATTTTCAGCCAAATCGGTTTATCCGTTCTTGATATAAAAGTTTATTGGGCGGGAACCGTACATTTTCCGGGACAAAAAGTATTCCTTGTTCTTTCCCGAGACCCAAAGTATCTCCATACCAAAATTCATCAAAATCGATTGAATAGTTTACGCGCAAATCATAAAAGTATATTGTGCAGTAACCGTACATTTTTCCGGGACAAAATGTATCCTATGTCCTTTTCCTGGTTCTAAGCTACCTGTCCACCAATTTTCAGCCAAATCGGTTTATCCGTTCTTGAGTTATAAGTAGTGTAACTAACACCACTGTCTTTTTTATATATAGATACTAGCTGACCCGACAGACGTTGTTCCGTCTTAACGATGATTATTTAATTCGAATTGGTATAATTAAGAAAACAATAGATTAAAATTAGTATCTTCATGCCAAATTTCATAAAAATAGACTGAATAGTTTAGGCAAAAATCATAAAAGTTTATTGTGAAGAACCCTACATTTTCTGCGATCAAAAGTATCCCTTGTTTTCCCGAGACTCAAAGTATCTCCATACCAAAATTCATCAAAATCGATTGAATAGTTTACGCGCAAATCATAAAAGTATATTGTGCAGTAACCGTACATTTTTCCGGGACAAAATGTATCCTATATTCTTTTCCTGGTTCTCAGCTACCTCTCCACTAATTTTCAATCAAATCGGTTTATCCGTTCTTGAGATAAAAGTTTATTGTGCGGGAACCGTACATTTTCCGGGACAAAAAGTATCCCTTGTCCTTTCCCGAGACTCAAAGTATCTTCATACCAAAATTCATTAAAATCGATTGAATAGTTTGCGCGCAAATCATAAAAGTATATTGTGCAGTAACCGTACATTTTTCCGGGACAAAATGTATCCTATATTCTTTTCCTGGTTCTCAGCTACCTCTCCACTAATTTTCAATCAAATCGGTTTATCCGTTCTTGAGATAAAAGTTTATTGTGCGGGAACCGTACATTTTCCGGGACAAAAAGTATCCCTTGTCCTTTCCCGAGACTCAAAGTATCTTCATACCAAAATTCATTAAAATCGATTGAATAGTTTGCGCGCAAATCATAAAAGTATATTGTGCAGTAACCGTACATTTTTCCGGGACAAAATGTATCCTATATTCTTTTCCTGGTTCTCAGCTACCTCTCCACTAATTTTCAATCAAATCGGTTTATCCGTTCTTGAGATAAAAGTTTATTGTGCGGGAACCGTACATTTTCCGGGACAAAAAGTATCCCTTGTCCTTTCCCGAGACTCAAAGTATCTTCATACCAAAATTCATTAAAATCGATTGAATAGTTTGCGCGCAAATCATAAAAGTATATTGTGCAGTAACCGTACATTTTTCCGGGACAAAATGTATCCTATGTCCTATTCCTGGTTCTAAGCTACCTCTGCACCAATTTTCAGCCAAATCGGTTCATCCGTTCTTGAGTTATAAGTGGCGTAACTAACACAACTTTCTTTTATATATATAAGATTCATATGTATATAATATTATCAATATTCAAATTTAATATTCAAATTTTTTCATTTCTATGCGAGTTTTTCAATCATTAATATTCAAATTAAAGGTTGGTGTATTTAGCGTCTCTACCAATTTTCAGCTCTATGCGAATTTTCCCTAACTTTTTTGTGTCTAATTGGTCTGGACTCTGGGCTATTATTTAGTACAGGTATAAAACGATGTTTTTTTTGTTTACTTCAACATTTAATATAATAAAATGTTGAAGCAAACCAGAAAAACATAGTTAACACTTAACCTCTATCTAAAAAGGAAACACTGCTTCAGGTTTAAATTTTCCCAGCGAACGCCAAAGCTGTAACTTCAAAAGCTCATTCTTTATTCGCTCCGATGATTTTGACTCCGTTTTCATTCTTCAGTCCGGTCTATTATTCAACACAAAACTTTTATTTTCCCATTGAAATGCACAAACGCTGAATGTTCTATTTCTTGAGCTGGCCAATGGAACCGAGTTGAATATTACGAACCGCTCGGCGTGTAAAACTTTTAAATCTTTTTAAACGCCGGGCATTTACATCTTCCCATTAAATGTAAAGTAAGTGCTCTAGAATAGAGATTATTTTGTATCTCCTGGCTTTGCTAGTCCCGTTATACTAATTGCGTCTTTGTTGGATTAATCTCGAATGTTAAATGCACGGTACGCTGCGGTCGACTGTGGTTGCGTTGCTCTGCTGAATTTGAGAGCACAGATCATGCATACCGCAAAGAAAACCGCATCTGATATTTCCACTATGACATATTTCTAGTAGATTATATTATTTACATTGGAAACTTCTGCGTGTTTTGTTGTTCTTGTAGTTAAACAACATGCATTTTCTTTAGAGAGACAAGAGCATCTGTAAAATAACTTTTGAATGACTTTTTCCTTCTGTCTCGTCACTGGTTAACCCATTGTTTATCAACAATTATCTTGTGTCATCACTCATCAGGCATTTATACGAACAATAGACGCAGCACCTCACGCTAGCTAAGTTATATAAACCCAGTGACGCCTTTCACTGGCTCTACGCAATATCCTCCACAGCTTATAACAGTCATGTAAGTCTAGGCGACTTGTAATAAGTAATTGGATTTATCCACCGGATGTCGTTATGTGCTATTAAAACTGTTTATTGGTACGGAGGCTTTCGTTGCAACGTTAATCATATTACAAGAGAAAAACTAAGGAATAAACTTTGTCGCCGATCACAGATACCGCGCGTGGGCACAAACGGTGTGGCTGTCATCTGATACAAAACATCCTATCCAACAGGGCGGTTTAATATAATAGGTAATTTTATTTAATTTGCAACATAAAAAGGACGTTCAAGTCGTCGTTCAATAATTTGTTTGAGAAGTATTTGCTCTAAGAATGCCAACTGCTGGATAAGGCATTTCAGTCTCATCAATATTGTGGATCATGTTGTTTCCTCGATTTTTCCAAAATGTATCTTCTTTTCTAAACTCTAGTGTGTTGCAATCCGCTTTCGATGTGAAGGCGACTTCAAAGAGTCCACCATAATATTGTTGTCGGCACTTCGCGTGCTACTAATAACTTTAAACTATCTGCGTCCTAATTCTTATGTTTGTGGCGTGTAACGTAATACTCGTATGCTGGAATTCTCCGCAGGCGCGTGCGGCTATCCAAAATTATTTCGTCATTCTGTGATCTGTCTCCAATTTTTATTTCTCAATATATTGTTGTGACGAAAAATATGTTACCTAATCCAAGGTATCCAGACAAATACAACACTGAAGGCATAACAAATTTTTATGGCATAAAAATTCACCCTAATGGAACCTGGAAATGAAATGAAAATGTTTTCTTTCTAAATCCGTTAAAATTAACACTTTTAGAACGTCTACATGAGGCCTGGTAAAGCAACACAATAAATGATAAACTGGCAATAGCTTATAATTGCCGAGGATGGCCTTACTCCCAATGATAGGTGACTATAGTGACTACTCTAAACACAGTTCAAGGAGGATGGAGGAGGATGTGAAGCCTTTGGGCAAAATAATATTAGTGCCTGTCTTTTAGAGCTTTGAATTTCTTTTCTCTGATGTCCATCAACATCAATGTGGGTTCTAAGGAGATAATAATATACTCGCAACATTTTCAGGATCGCTGACAGAATAGTGATTTCTTTCCACCTACGAATTTCGTAAGAACTCTTTCCGGTATTTTTGAATACAATGCATACTTTCGCCGAATGTGCATTCCCAATTACGTCGATCGTTCGCACCGAGTTTTGAAAGAGCAGTGCTGTCACTTTAATTGTAATTATAGCGACTCAGGTTTAGCGGAACCGGTACCGTGATAATATTTTTCGCCATATACGCGGGCTCGGGTCACCGCGCCTCGCCGGCCGCATGAATGAGCGGCGACCCCGCGCCGCGCCGCGCGCTGCCCCGCCATTCGATTTGTGAATGAAGTCCCCACCGGCGCGTGCCTCGCCGCTCACGCTCAGTCGCGACGAGCTCCGCTGCGGCACGCGAGCGCATGTTCCGTTTTAAAATTTTGACGTTTGAAATTTCAAATCGCGAGTATTCTGTGTTCTTCTACTCCGTGACGGATTCTTTTGCCCCCGGCGACTACCAGTGCCCCCGGCTGAAATAATTGTGAGTTCGCCGGGTCCTCGTTCGGAAAAGTGATCATCGACGTATAAGGTATGTAATTAAAAGCAAATTTTTCTCCTTACGGCTCCGAAGGCTAGACGATTTTTTGTATCGGCTCGAGTGACACGTAGGCTAGATTCATTGAAAAATAAGGTAGTGGGTTGGATAGTAGGTGGGTGCCCACGTTATATCAGATATGGTGCATGTAGTGAGTACGCCATTATGTCTTCTCTGATATTGGTTACGTTTTATATGGGCGACTATTGTAGGTGGATCGTGATACTTTCACAAGCACTCGCTGCAAGCAATTTTGTAATTAGCGATCGATGGGACGTTTGAATATGCTAATATTTTACAAAACATAAGTTTGATTGAGAAAACAATGTTCATCTGCTGCCATGGTAGAGGTTAACAAAATTGGTCGTAAGTCTGATGAATAAAAAACCTTATATATGCAAAAGTTCACGCCTCATAGCATGCATAATATAAATTCATACATAAATTCATTTTGGAAAACCCCAATAGGGTCTTATATTTCGTTGTTAGTTCAAGTGCCCAAGCAGAACTTGGGCTAATGGGTAGAAATAATATAACTGCTACAGCTGGCCCTACTGGAACTGATGTTGACAGTATTAATTATTTAGCAGATCGAGATATTATCTCCACAAGTAAGTAATAGCTTAAAAACTTTGGAAGTCCAAACAGCATTTATTGTGTTGTATGAGTTGTTCAGAGAGGTATTTTCCTCTCTTTTGTCTTTACATAATATTACAGTTGTTTTACTTCAGAATTTTTCTAACAGGAACTCTGTCTTTTGGAGTTGTTAAAGCAATTACTAATTGCCTATCAACATGCAAAATATTATGTCTGAAGCTTAAGGTTTTCACTTTTGGAAAAGATACATACGGACTCGGAGACAGTCACTCTCCTAGCAAAGCATTGTGTAATGGTTATCAACATCTGATGACCAATATCTTGAGATATACATTCCTAAAACGTTACCGACGGTTTTGGGGACACAAACGTATCTTTTGGTAACAATAGCGTCTAGGCGCCAATACAATCGACAGCAAAGGCGCTAACGTTACCTGAGATCTTGGCAACTTTTTTTCACAAAACGATTCGAGACACCCGTACGCTTGTTATTGATGATACCCGTATTGTCTGCCACTTCGTGATGACTTTTTTTTATCTGTGTAGATAAATTTGGGACAATTTTAACTAAATTGTTTGTTGCTTATCTCTAACTCGATAGAGAGATTCTTGTCTTTCGGGTGCATTTCTTTTCTAAGGGCAAATAGTTTTTACATACCATGTTTCGTGTTCAAAATAAAGTTAAAGTTTCAAATTCTTAAATTGCTTAGTGTGTCCAGATCCGAAAATGCTGATAAATTGCCAAAATGTAGAGTTTTCTCCGTGTCTACTGTCTAGTCGGTTTATCTGTAGTTTAACATTTTTGGCAGGCTTTTCGTGTTAATATCGCTGTCTCACTAAGCCCGCAATGCCGTAGGTAATTTAATAAATATTTATATTCCATATAAGAAAGAAGTATTCTGCTCCTGGGACCCAGGTTTTCTTTTAAAATATGATACAGATAACTAAAAAGAGACATACCCCTTGCTCAATAACTGTACTAAAATATTCTATTGCGCTGTAAATTAAAATTAATTTAGGAACATAGGCATTTAATGTCAATCTTAGTCAATTTAACCAATGATATGATAAAAATAATAGTTACGAGTCTAATCATAAACAATTTCGGCTAGCTGACCTTAGATGCCAAATCCATTCGGCAACGCATACCTGCTTAATTAAGTCACTCGTCATAAATATTACGTAACAGCGTGCGGTGAACTGCGGAATACCAATAGATCGATCGGATCAATATGATAACCGTCGCCGAAAGTTCCCAGTAAATCGCCTCCAGGCTAGCTGGCTCACGTGAAATCGTAAAGTTGGCGCACGTCCGGCTAGGGTTAATAAAACTGCCATCCATCATGGCCACCGACGGATATCAACTTGACACGCCTCACCATCTCATTCCATTACGATCGCATTACTGTAATACACAAGCTACTCCCACATGTTTTTGCCCAATAATCGAGGCGATAGTATTTTATGCTCGTCTGTCTTCGCCCGTTTATTGTTATTGCTGGTGTTTGATGATAATTTTTATAGCTCTGAAACTTGTAGTGCGTATAAAATTCCAATTTGTCTGTAATTAAAATTCTTGTCGCCTCGTCTCGCCTATATTTATCTGTAATGTAATTATTTATCTCAATCTTCGCGCAACTCTAATCGAAATTTTATGTTGTCTGTATATATTTTATTAATTTTAACTAATTTGTTTCTACTAATTAGAACTTTGTCATTAGTTTATTACCCAAAATTTACCATTTTAATTCGCAATTTATTAGTTATTTATCGCAAATTCATAGTGGGCACAATATATTCCTTTGACTATTCGTTTGCATATTCTATTTACACTTAGCCACTATCAACGGCTGTTGGTTGTCCGACGGAAATTAAATCGACACGCCCTCATTTCTTTACACTGTAAAACGTTGCTGGTGCGTCCATTCTGTTTTTTGCAGCTCCATATTGTTAGTATGCTCATTTGAATCGGTGGCTTATTACAATGGCCTTTGTGCATGTGCAACGTGCACTAT
Source organism: Polyommatus icarus (assembly GCA_937595015.1). NCBI lineage: Eukaryota > Metazoa > Arthropoda > Insecta > Lepidoptera > Lycaenidae > Polyommatus > Polyommatus icarus. Next base: position 17,929,432 of record OW569332.1, read on the forward strand.
ATTCTGTTTGTCATTATTTCTATGTTGTATGCAGAAATATTTAATTTAAATGCAACAACACCAGTAGCTCATCAATGATGAAAATCGATCAGATAATCGATATTACATCCGCAATCTGCGACTAAGATTATCACTATATACGAGTTTCCTCAATCCGTCAATTCGTTGCAACTTGCAGCTATCGCGAAAAACTTGACATGAGAGGCTAATGATCTTTTAGCATTGAAATAAGGTTTTCTTATTACTTTGTTAATGTAGAGAGTGCCAACCGCCTATATGCATTAATCAAACGGTACTTTTCTATTGTACGAAAGATTCTCATGAGACTTTGAGCAGCATCTATTGTCTTATAAGTGGTTTATTTTTTAACCTTATGAAAGGTTAGCCAGGTTTTCAGCCTGCAAGCAACGATCTTGTGATTCTGTATTGATGTTACAGGTTTCTTTGAATCCTTTATATACTTCCCGACATTTTGAATCTCCATACTATGGTTACGACTTCGCAGACGCAGGCTCCTGCTGGGACTTATTGTAAGAAGCATAGCCATACAGGCAGATGGATTTCGCACATATTATGCAGGTGCAACCTTATTTTGCCCATCAATGTACGATACATCTCATTCTCACAGTATGAAACTCATTATAGTTTCTCTGAATCGCACCATTAACAGTATGGCTAACACTTAGGTTTAAGGGAATATGTTAAGATTCTGCTAATGAAATGTAATTGGTATTTCCTTTTTCTCGGAGTAAATGCGTCTTTTATACAATTTGGTGCGAGCGACGTGGGTCTCATGCTGTTCTGATTGACCCTTACGAGCTGCTAATTGCGTCTCGTCTTCGTTAAGATATTTCTCCATTGAGTAAAAAGTTAGATTTCATGGAATTCCTTTGTCTTTCGTGAGATAAGAATTGATGTTTCGTATCCGGTGCTTTTTCTCTTCAAACTCTTTTTTATTGAGAGTCACATCGTCCAAAGCTTTTAAGTCTAATCCGTTGTGTAATCGCGTATTTTCCTTTTGTTTCTTTTTTCGCTCTAAATTTTAATGTTGATATTAATATCACTGTATTATATTGTACTAGCTGTTGCCCGCGACTTCGTCCGCGTTAGCAAAGTAGATCACATCCCAAGTATAGTTCTTGCAATCTAAGAGTGCGCGTCGCCTTTATTTGTAGTTGGAAATGTGAATAGACATTTTCGTTAGTGCGCGTACCCGACGGAGCAGTCAGTAGCGAGCGAGCCATGTACCCGTGTATAGATATGGTCACTCACACAACTTAGGGCAACGCGCACTCTTAGATTGCAAGAACTATATTATTTATTGTACAAAAATATTCAATGTGCAGAATTGACTTTCCTACGATTTTATCTATACTAATATTATAAAGCGGAAGAGTTTGTTAGTTTGTTTGTTTGTTTGAACGCGCTAATCTCAGGAACTACTGGTCCGATTTGAAAAATTCTTTCAGTGTTAGATAGCCCATTTATCAAGGAAGGCTATAGGCTAGATATTTTATCACGCTGCGACTAACAAGAGTGAAGAAATAGAGGAAAATGTGGAAAAAACGGGGGAAATTATATGAAATTGCTTATTATCATAAGAACTACTGGAGCCATTTTTACCTATGTTATTTGGCAAACATGAAGAATAGACCACGTGAAGGGACATAGGCTATTTTTGCGGAAAAAAGTACGGTTGCGTGAAATACCTAAATTACGCGGGCGAAGCCGCGCGGAATAGCTAGTTATATATAGATGTTCCGCGCGGCTTCGCTTGCGTAATTTAGGAATTTCACGCAACCGTACATTTTTCCGTCACGGTTCCTTTAACGTCACGGGCGGGGTCTGCACAGACCCCACACGCTGTTTTTTGAACGTATTTTTCAAAATTGGCAAGTTACGATCGCACATTTTCGGCTAATCTCAAAGCAATTTGAGGTCTTTCAGTGAGTAAAATTTCGTCGCTTCTCTGCTAAGAGAAGTTACATTTTTGCTTATGTGGGGATACCTGCAGACCCCACCCGTGATTTAACGTATATACTTTTGTCACATTGGTTATGTGTTTATTTGTAAGTTTTTTTTTAATTGGCTATGTATTTATGAAAAAGATTGTCGCCGACTTACAGAAAATCAAATTGCTCAAAAATTATTAGACAATTTAATGACTGAAAGTTTTTGGAAACATTTTGGAAGAGTTAGGGGTAGCTAGACCTAGTGCACCAAAAATGAAGCGAAGATGCTATTTTTGTTCCAGAACTAATTAATACTGTCCGTAAGCCTTGTTATAAAACTATTTGCAAGCCTCATTCAGTAAAATTATATCCCACCAAAAACATACCTGTTAAAATAGGGCCTAGTTCCTATAGGCTAACTGTTGGTCTAAAAAAAGAGTTGAAATCCAATCCAATGCCAAGTTCAGATGCACTTCATCGATCATAATCATCTTTATCAACAGCCTGATCCATAATACTTCTAATTTGAACTTGGCAGGTTATTTAAATTCTATTAATATTATCTAATTATATAATTAATCAAGTGTAACGCATAGCACAAAAACCTGCCAAGTTCAAATTTAGAAGTATTATGGATCAGGCTGTTGATAAAGATGATTATGATCGATGAAGTGCATCTGAACTTGGCATTGGATTGGATTTCAACTCTTTTTTTAGACCAACAGTTAGCCTATAGGAACTAGGCCCTATTTTAACAGGTATGTTTTTGGTGGGATTTCAATACTTTTTTTCAAGAAATCCTACTTATGTTTTCTTTTTGTGCTACGCCCGATATAAACAATACTTTCAATAGATGCCTCATTATATCACTGGTACATAAGAATTTTTATCTAAAGTTCATAGATGAACTGACTCACGCTTGACGATTTCTTAAATTTCTTAATTTATCGTTAATCTACATAATAATATAACACACGACCTGTGTGCTAAATTTCATAACGCTAGGACATTTGGAAGTAGCCTCTAAAGTTCGTAGATCGGCCGACTCACGCTTGACCGATTTCTAAAATTTCTTAATTTTTTGTTAATCTACATTTAACACATGACCTGTGTGCCAAATTTCATAACGCTATGACATTAAAGTTTGTATGGGCTGTAGATAGGCCGACTCACGCTTGACCGATTTCTAAAATTTCTTATTTTTTTAATCTACATATAACACACGACCTGTGTGCCAAATTTCATAACGCTAGGACAATTGGAAGTGGCCTCTGAAGTTCGTAGATGAACCGACTCACGCTTGACCATTTTCTACAATTTCTTAATTTTTCGTTAATCTACATATAACACACGACCTGTGTGCCAAATTTCATAACGCTAGGACAATTGGAAGTGCCCTAGAGGTTTTGATTACCGGTCAGTGAGTGAGTGAGTGAGTGAATGAGTGAGTCAGTGCCAAAATAAGCTATTTTTACAAGGACATATCTCAGGATCTACTGAAGCTAAATAATTACGTAGGTATAATTTTATCTTTGCACTCGCAATAGACACTGAGCTACAGGGGGGTCAAAAGTACGTCGAAACGGTTCGTGTAAATAGTGCACGGCATGTGCGCGGCCTGCTGGAACTAGGCCGCGCACTTCCGTGCGCTTTGATATTGCTTACCTAGCCTACTCAAGGAATAATTTTAGTTTAGGGTAGTGCTTTTCAAGGATTGCCAATTTTTTTCTGTAATGTTTAGTGTTAATTTTTATTTTGATTACTTATTTCTAAGTCTTATTTTATTAGAAAAAAATAATAAGTTAGTCAGAAATAAACATTATGGTTGAATTTTAGTACATCAAACATGTGCCCTAAAAATTCTATGCACGAAATTGGTTAGTTCATAAAAATGTTCTTTAATGTCTAAATAATGGTTATTTTATTATTATTAAATGCTTTTCATAAATAAAATAATATATTTTCTTATAATATAAAACGGGTTTTAAAAGTTATTTAACCATTTTGAATTTACATGTATAATTTATATTGGGGTACTTCTAGACCCCACGCGTGACGGAACGTTACCCAAAACAACGCGTGTACTTAAAGGTTAAGATAATAAGCAATTTCATATAATTTCCCCCGTTTTTTCCACATTTTTCTCTATTTCTTCGCTCCAGTTTAGCGTCCTCCGGTTTAGCGTGATAAAATATAGCCTATAGCCTTCCTCGATAAATAGGCTATCTAACACTGAAAGAATTTTTCAAATCGGACCAGTATTTCCTGAGATTAGCGCGTTCGAATAAGCACTTTCATATAATTTCCCCCGTTTTTTCCACACTTTCCTCTATTTCTTCGCTCCTATTAGTCTTAGCGTGATAAAATATAGCCTATAGCCTTCCTCGATCTAAAATTGAAAGAATTTTTCATAAAGTAAATGACGTTAGCACACATCGTAAATGTGTTACACAAGGTGTGAAACAAATGAATGAAACTACGAATAATTTTATTTTGTTATTTAAAAACTGCGCGTACAAAATTTATAATAATTATAACTAATTCAAATGAAAAAAAAAAAAACAGGAATGCTCAAGTTAAATAGGAAGCTAAAAGAACTAATAAAAATGTAAATCTCGAACTTCCTACTTACATCACCTTAAATATACGATTTGTTAAATGAGCATAACGGACTAGGGAGTCATATTTCATTTAAATACGTCGGACAAAAAAGAGGAAGTCGAAATCGGAACAAAAGTTCGGTTGACTTTAAGCTTATTAAAAATCGTCCTTTCCGGAACAGCCCTTCGAGGGTGGGACGCGGTGAGGCAAAAACGGAAGTGCCATACGTTCACCATAGCGCTGTTTAGTTTGTGGCACGGGAGTCTCCGGTTATAACACGTCAAAAATATACCAATCTGCTCCTCCAGCTCGAACAATAGAACGTGATTTCCCACGAAATAAAGACATGGGAAAATTGTTACTTGCGTTTGTTATTTGGATGTTGTCACACAATTAAAGCGCTTAGAATGAAACGAAATTACAGCTAGAGATCCCATTGTTGTAAAGGTATATAATTAGCAGTAGAATTTCTAGAATAAATCTTAGACAAAAGCTATTTTGCAAATATTTTTGCTATTTTTACTACTATTGTTCTAAAACCAATTAGTGTGGAATTATGAATTATAAATCTTACGAAAGCTCTAGTTTTTTTTGATCATACAATTGTTGTTTTCGCAATGTTAAAATTTAATGAGACTATCAGACTATAACCATCAGCATCAGCACTATCATCTGTGATGTCATTAGATCGGCTACAATGTGTTAGTTTATAATAATTAATTTGTTGCAATTGAGTTACTGAATCTCACCTCGTAGGGCTCTGCCCTTATATGGTGTAAGGTTCGAACGTGTCCTTTGCCTAGTATAAATGGTTACGTTGATTGCATACAAGTTGGTACCTACACGCTCAGTAGTTTTCTCAATGAGTCCTGCGCCATGAATGGAACATTGGAGTCGAGGACGCCTATTATGAAACAGCATCAGTGATTCAATCAATACATACCTTCTAGCCCATCTACTTGCAATTGGTCTTTCTTTTCATCTTGCTTTGCTAGAAATTAGTAGTCGAGATTATAAAAGTGAGGAAAGAGCATGTGAGAACTGAACTATAAAGCTTACTCTTAATAGGATTACTAGTTATTATGTGTAGACGATAATGTAAAAATTAAGTCGCGCTAATGTTACGACTTAACGGATCGATAATTTATTTAATCCCACTCCGCACTCGTAAAAGCCAGACAGACGTGTTAACTGTAACACGTAAGGAGATTATGGAACAAACTATGGGAGAGTTTCCGATTTGCCACAAGTGTCGTAAATTTTACCGAGACGATTTCGTGAGACCATAAAAAGATTAAAGAAGGGTGGAGGTGCTAATGCATCTGTACATCCGGTCCATCGGTGTCCATTAATTGGCCCGTAAAAGGGATATCGTGTACCTTGCCCTTGTCCCTCCGACTTCCTTTCTAGAGGTGACACCCAAATGTTCAGGGATTTTTACTCAGATGTTCCATTTGCTTAAACTTGAGTTAATTGCTTCCGATGATTCGAACTTGCTTCTAGCAAACTACTCCTAGATTTCAATGATTTTTGTTTATTGCCTAGGTAAATTATATAATTCTTGAATTGGAGACGTATATTGTATATGTAATTAAAAATGATCTTCCAAATTATTTAGCTGTGTTTGTTAGTGCCAGTTACAGTCATAGAATTCGAAAACATCTTCAATTGCTATATTGCGCCCCCTAGGCGCATACTTAGGACAAAGTTTTTGTAGTGCTTATTATGCTAAGTACTCACATACGGGTTTGCTCGATAGTTTTACTCCAAATCGAAGGAAATTACATATTTGACATATTTAATTCTATCGCGCCCGGCTCGGAGCGAGCCTTTGCGCTGTCAGTTTTGCTTTCCACATGATGGTTATTGCTCGATTTGGAGTAAAACTATCGAGCAAAACCGTATGTCAGTACTTAGCATTACAGAGCTTCTGAGGAAATTACTCGGTCTGGACTCTTAGTGCATAAGCAACAATGACCGTGGGAGTTCCCCTTGATATACAATCTGAATTTCATATTCCCATGACGGTGTCTTCGACTGTGACTGTAGCGTCAGCGTAGCGTGGCACATATCTAATGTCTTCCGTGTTAATTTATGAAATTTTAAAAGTATTTACCATTGTATGCCACAAGAGTAAATCTGGAGAGCCGTGCTTCGAAACGAATGAGCCGGCCCGACTGGATCAACGCCACCATCTAAAATAATACCATCATATAAACTAGTGTGAATATTATGGATTTGCGCTGCTTTATGTTCAATGTTCTAATAACTTCCCATCATCCCTAGTGTTCTTCAGCAAAACGTTATGGAAGACTGTAACTTTCTTATTTTTGTATGTCAATCGGTATTTCAAGTGGCTCAAATATGCAACAAACTATTAACCAAGTAAGTTGTTAAACTTATTTAAAATTCTGCATGTGTTTTCTTGGAACGCGGATCACATATGCATTAGTATTGTGACATGCAATTATGTATTGAAGATTTATTTCTTTATTGCAATAGGTAATAACTAATATGTATTGTTTTTGTCGCTTACTTGCGCATTAGGTTAAGGAATCCGGATCTGTTACTGCATATTATCTTTATTTTACTAAGTATATGTATATTGCATAAGTCACAGACAATTTCACAAATTTTAACACAAACCTTTACAAAAATAAAGATTAAAAATAAAACACTAACGGATTTGGTCGTGGATCGTGGTGCACAAGACAAGTGCAATTCTGTATTTTTCAAAAATGTTTTCTTTCAATTTTCTGACAAGCCAGGTGGGACCTAAAAATGAGTATAAAACTATATTTATAAGTGATGGAAAACGTCGGCGCGCACAGGAAACTGACGGGATATATCGGAATTAGAATCAAGAGGCGGTCGCTGGACCACTGGTATTTGTATTGGATGTCGGCCACTTCCATTTCCGCCTATCAAAATCGTGATTCATTAATAAAAAAAAAGTCCAGAAATAAGAACAATGTGCGGCAGACATCCTCGAGACGTTTCATGGAAAGGTGAGGACTTCAATGAATTTAAACCGTTCGGGAATGCTGGCACTTTCAGCTTTGCAAGATATAATCGGGTATTAGGGGTCACTTTGTGAAAAATATCAATGAGAAAAGGAGATTGCCGGTCACATAAGAATAATTTCATTCACATTGGGATTGCGTTTATTTTTGTTTTAAGACTAATAAAGCCGTAGATTCGCTCTCCAGATTTATTTTTGATGTTTTTCGTCGTCCAGTCAACGGAAGTCATTATGCGTTTTCCGCCGTGCGCTGTACTGGCCTGTAAAAATATTCATTAATACAACGACCAGTAGTTCACGAGGATTTATTCTTTTTGTTGAAGGTAATGGCATGAAAAACTAAGAATTTGCTAAAAGTCGGAGAGACATTGAGATAGGTAGAAATATCATTGTAGGTAGAATAATTTTGATAGAATTATGCATATTTTCACCTTGTACCTTGTTTCTATGGGATTTGAGATGAGTTTGAGAAGAATTGCAAAATAATCGGCCAAGTGCGAGTCGGACTCGCGCACGAAGGGTTCCGTACCAATATTGATATAGAGCGACAGACGGACAGACAACGAAGTCTTAGTAATAGGGTCCCGTTTTTACCCTTTGGGTACGGAACCCTAAAAAATACATTGTAGAAAATAAATATTCCTTCGCAGTATGATCGCATATAATTTTACTTAAATTGCATAAAGCCTAAAAAATCTACAAACGGATTTTTATAAGAATAAAATAGAGTCGTACGTATCGGAAGAAGATATTGCAGGGCGGTATTGCAAATTGCGAAAGCTCGCGACAAATATTGACAAGACAAATGTTTGCTGAGGCGAGCACGCTCGTCCTCTGTGCCACTACACGTTATAGGTGGCTCAGATAAAGGCACCGCCGACACACAGTACGAACAGACAGAAGGCAAGTCTTATGTAATGCCTTCGAAGGATATTTTGGAATGCTGAACTACTATACATCTGACATTTCGTTGTTGGAGGCAAATCTTTCCTTCGGTCTCCATTTATTCTGTGCCCGGTATCTACAATATTTGACGGAAACAAATCTTGTTTGCACTCCTGCGTGCAGCGTGGTGCGCGGATCACTGCCGCTCGCCTGACGCATCCTCACGTACTGTTTGTTTTGCTGCATCGATATTTGTTTGGCTAAGTGTCAATGCAATTGAGACGTGCCTGTATTGTTAAGCAAACATCGGAGGGCTCAAAAACTATGAGCTCGATAGTAGATCGAGCAAAAACTTAAAAAATATATTTTCAACAAGAGGTGTTCAGTTGTAGAGAAAAATTGTCGGTAGGATGGTATTTATTTTAAAAATATAAGTACTTGAGCAATTGAGTTAATGATAATATTGCTGTCCTAGACAATTGGCTCCACAATATTATATAAGGTGTTTGACCTAAGAGGAGCATGTAAGTCTTGACCTGGGACACGCGCGCTTGCGTCATCCAAAATCGAACGGCCCCTAGTTGACCTGGAGGCTGGAACTTAAGCACTAATTTTATTTTTATACTGTACAAAAATTAAATTAAGAAAGAAACTGAACATAAAGAAGTATAATGTAAAAGCCTGAAATTATGACATGGAAAATATGGAATAGTTACGTAACTTTAATTATGTTTTCACTACGACCAATGCTGTTTGATCCACAAGGGTAAATAAAAGATTCGATAGACTTACACTTACTACGTGTTATTTCAAACACCCAATAGCACTTTTAAATAATGTAAGACGCAAATCATTTGGGAAACTTATAAATAATTTTTCCGATGAAAAATTACTAAGATGATGATGTGTTAAAATAAGCTGTGGAGTCGATTTGGCAAATTGACTTACATCCGTAAACACTATTCCGTCAAGGTTGTCTATGTTTAAACTATAGCGTGCCACTAGTATGATCTCGCTACAGCTTATTTACTTATTTTGATAGATCATACAACTATCTAATTCTTTCATATTTAATAATACCACCAATCCTAATTATCCGAAATGGGCTCATGATTTACGTAAGAGTTTCTACCTCTGTAGGACGTGAATTGGGGAATAAGCCATTATTTCTGTTGAATCAGCTAACTAGAACCTGACTTTATGTGACAGCGTGTGCTGACTCAGCTAATACCAAAAATCGCTTGAATAAGGTTTTAGGTTTAGAAATTAGCTCGGTTCGTTTAGAACAATCTGCAAGCATGGCTTGTTAGGAACCAAATAGCTTTTCGATAGTGTTCCAAGGTGTAAATCAGCAGCGGAAATGAGTGGCAGTAACGAGGTTCGGATGTCAGTAACCTATTGTGCCTTGCGAATAGATATCGACTTCCTCAGTTCAGCTATTGGTAACACATAATGAGGCATTGTTCGTGACTCGGGAAGCCGAGAGTCCGTACATCTTAATCTGCTTCCAGTGCATGCTCTGATCTAGTTGCTTACATTTAATTAGATGAAAAGCGAGTGAATACTATAAAGGAATTTGGCCAATATAATAGTTATAAAAATGTCGGTCTGTTCCGTGTAAACCGCTCATATAACCGCTTATAATATCATTTTACTGTAGAAGATGGATCGATGAAGATCAGTAAATTGAAAAGTTAAACTATTTGCCAAAAATATCTGGATTATATTTAGCGGTCGTTGCAAATGAAGTATTGATTTCTGAAAGGTAAATGACTGGGAGTAAATCTGAAGATCATGCGGTGTGAATGATGAACGATGTCATTGGCATTTCAGTGAACTTCTCAGTCAATATAAAATTGGAATTCGTGCAGAAACCGGCGAGACTATGGTCAATCATAGATCACGACTGACCCCTTCTAACCCGGATTGCGGTGAATGGAATCGACCGAGAAAATGTTTTTTTCAACAATAAAAACTTTGATTACAATCAGCTCAAAATGTAGTAAATAAGGCATATAAAGATACCCTTTGAATTGTTTTTGTAAAGAACTTAAACAAATAAACCGAAAGATGTCAGTAAAGGCGTGCATCCGCACTAATTGTTATGGGAACTTCCTCACGTTCAGGGTTCTGCATGAGAACAAACCTCGCCAGCCAGCTGGAACACTAAAATTCTTCAACCGTATTTGAATATAAATCGACAAAGTAACAGAATTACTCGATGAAGATAACGCTCGGAAATATTATAATACAAAACTGGTTGAACACATAGAAGGCTCGAACAATTTTGAAGTAAATTAACATGAAGCTGTAGAAAACACAAATAAGAATGTTATCCAAATTTAGACAACGTGCCTGGAGTGGCGCTTGGAACGACAAAATCTGGATCAATTAACTCAAGACCACTTTTAGCGCTTCCCAAATTAAACACATCTAGCGTCAAGGTTGCGGCATGCTTGTGTTGAAAAAACCAGACTGAGTGGTGAAAGTTATGGTTTTGTTACGTCATTTATTAATTTAGATTTAATTGCACTTAGTTTGCATGGTTATAAAATATTTATATTTAAAAATGCTATAGGTAGGAATTTAAAATTCTAAGGGCCTGTTTCACCGCTTCCTGATAAGGCTATCCACCACTTAATTTGACAGATGGAGTATGGAAAATCTGTCAAATAACTCTATCGGGCACCTTATCAGGAAGCGGTGAAACAGGCCATAAGTCTTAACGCTTCTTGTAGATAAAAGAACAAAATCTATGTTGTATACTACTTGTTGCTGTAAAAAAAAAAACTAAACTAGCTTGACAATAAAAGGAATTATAATCCTTGAAGAAGACCCTTCCATAAGGAGATAAAAATAATGGTTCTTAGATGCGTTAGACACGTCCTCTAATAATTCCCAACAATCACGCGCGTGCACGCCTCGAATTGGGTTAGTGTTATGATGTTCACAAGGTCGTATTTTCAAGTTTGTTCTATTCATGCCGCAATCGACCGAGCGAGAATAAATTATACACTCAATTATTCGAATTTTAGATACACAATTACACACAACAAATAACTCATGTAATGAATTGTTTATTGCGATTTGCGTAGTATTACCCCGCTGCTGCAGTTCTCGTGTTGTTGTTTACACTAAAGAGTTGCGGGTAATTTGATCTCAAAATGTCCTTGATAAAGTTAGACTTGTTTGATTTCCTGTTACGCGAATTGTGTACGCGGAGCACGTCACTCATTCAATCTCAATCAAAGGATCGTGAATGAGATGTTTACGTGCAACTATATATTTATAATTCGGCTTCGCTTCCTGTTATGACATTGCCGCAGCGTACCCGCGTTTACGACATTTGAAGTATTATTGAGTGTTAATCTGGCCTCGTGCTCGTACATAATCTTCAGTATACAGACGATTTTAGATTCCGCTCGTTCATAATGTTTATTTTTGTATGCCCGAAGCGAGTAGCGATAAATTAACCTGCTCGCATGTTATTTGCATTTTTTTCTGATACGGATGTTGCTGAAAAAAAAAGATGTCGTCAATGTATGCTACGATATAGGGACTTGTCTTTTATTGTCTGATTGATAGTTAACTCATTCTATAATATATGAACGTGAAGTATGTACGTTTAAGTCTCCGAAGTTTAAAATTTTGTATCTGTGGGCCGAGGCGCGGTCATCGCTGGACGCTGGGTTGCCCTGCCAAGGACAGCGGGTTCGTTAAAACCATTCAGGGGTATCTGGCTGGCCCCCTCCCACTGTCGCAGGATATTCCCCGTCCCCGTGTCCTATACTGCGTTTGATCAATTTCTTTTTACAGACCGACTCGAATGTAATCGTAATGCACCGGATGCACTAACGAGTAAACATTTTTTAAGACTCGCGATACGGCAATATGTGTTTGTTTTTATAGAAAGTCCTTTCCGTTATGACTCTATCTATAACTGTTTAGTGCATATTTGTCTACAATCTAGATTCTAGTACCTACCTGACGCGATGATTTTATTATGGTAATCCTTATCCGTCGTTGTTATAAATATGTGCTAATGGCGCAATATTCCTTGCGGCTTGCCTATTGCGGGAATGTTTTTTTGCAAGATCAATTTGTGTTCAATGATTAGATAAATAAAATGTAATTCTACATTACACACTTGGCTATCAAGCTCGTGATAGTAATTTATGCAATAGTCAAACGGGACAGTAATTAAAATTTCGGCGAGTGTTATGAGTAATTCGTCAAAGGTTTGCATATTTCAATCAATACTTGTGAGGGCGTAACTGTATTTTCGTCGGCTCATGGCAGGAAGACGGACGCTATAAACACACTTCCAGCCGAACCAAATAATCGGCATACCAATATTTTGCGGCTCTCTTGTTCCGATCATAGGTATAATATTTTTTGTTTATAGCACAGGATGTCAACTTACGTTACAACAATCATACGTTACAGGGAGAAAGCTCACGTTGGATAGGTACACCCAACCAATTTTATTCTAGAAAAAATTGAGATCCCTTGGACTATCTAGATTTTTTGTTTAATTAGATAGTAGACTATCTGTATCTATAAATAATATAATTGCTACTTAGTTAATGTTTGATGTTTGAGTCAACTAGCTCTAATGATGCTGACGATGATTACTCCACGAAGGTTTTGTTTTTTGCTGAGTGACGCGTAAACGATTTAAGTTTTTGTAATCTTCCTGTTACAAACCAGTTCATACGTCGAGATTTTTCTCCTTTAATAAGCTCAATTATTTGTTGTTTGTTATAAATACTTGTAAATAATAAGTTCACTCAGTATCATGCAGATATTCCGAATGATCTCAAAGAGGTTTTGAAACAAAAACCACCAATTTATATGCAACTCAGAAGCAGAAATCCAATTATCATTTTTTATTTTAACTGTTAAACCCTTGTCTCTTAGTAATATTTGTATTATTTTTATTTAGTTTGTTATTCCGTCTACCTGCTCAGTAATTTCAAATCAGTCAAGACAGTCTCATGTACTTATGTTAAAGGATTAGATTCACAGATGCTCCTTATTTCTCAGTCGACAGGATGCGACGATTTGTCTGACTCGATACGAGTTTAAAACAAATCGATCGTTTTTGTTTTAACCCAAAGAAGTAATTTGTAATGTTCGTTTCTCACAGGTAGGGTCCTCGAAACGGATGTCAACAATTAAGTCTTATTTTAAGACTCGCGTTTTAAATAGAAGCAATAAAACAGTAATACCTGTTTAATGGTCGTATTGTGTTTTGAGACTATTTAAAAAGATGGAAACTGTCGAGAATTTTAATAAGATACTAGATAGTTCTGTAGCCGCATGCAGGCGTCTGCGTCGGCGATACTTCCGTTTGCCTTGTACTTATTTGATGCTATTCTATGCCTTTTCAAACGTCCTACTCCGATATTTACGGAATGTAGTAGAGCCGTATTCGACTACAGCAATAACAGGAACAGAATAATTACGCAGACAACAAAAAGTTTAAATCTACTAAGTATTGACAGCGCTCTACATTGCTAGCCACATTACATTCGTCATTATACAAACGACTGCGATTATTTAAATAATTCAGAATACTAGAATATGCAATTACGTATTAATTTCCTGCTTTCGACGCGATCGTTTGGCAATAACGCATTAGATCGATGCTTAGAGCGTGCCGTGAGTTCCCTCGGCCGGCAGTTAGCACGTGCAAGTGTCCACTGTCCACCTACTGAGCGTTTTATCGATCACGAAGGATCGATTAAACGAGATCAATCGGCACGGGGAGCGGTGGGCGATCGGTCGACGAACTGCGCGGGCGCAGCCTTCCACCGCACTCTAATTCAATTTAACGACACCATTGCACATGCTGCAATTGGTTCCACCGTCGCCGCCGCCGCCTCTATTATCTCCTCGACGGGTGTCGCGTGAATGAAATTCTTAATTTAAAATTTAATCTAGCTTATTAATATTTATAATCTGGCAGCTGGAAGATTATTGTCTCTCGCGCATTTATTATCTTCGCCGTTGCTGGGATTAATTGAATTTTTATCGTTATTTGGGTCGGAATCGATTGTTTTTCGTTTTTTTGAAATACTACCTCCGAGACCGGATCCGCGAGGATGGCTCGTGTCACCTTGAGTGCCGGATGCCGGTCGGACGGAGGAGCTATCGGCCGTCAATCGTGTGAGCGTCCCGCAATATATTATGCTCGTCTTCTGTCTGTCCGTGCTGAGGAGAGCTGTTTGTATTTTACGACCGTCCACGTCCGCTGCGAGTCCCCAGCCAAGGTTAATGTATCTCATTGATCGTATACATTGATTGATTCTGAAATATTGCCGAAGGATCATCGCGCTGCTTAAGTGGTTTATTCATTCAGTGCATATAGAGTTAAGACGATTATTTTTAAAAGAGATTTGCTTTTTTTTTTTTTGATTTGATTTTATGAGAGTTTTATGTTTAAGCTGTGTAATATTATCTTCATAAAATTTATTTGCCTTAAATGTGAGCAAAATCCCCTAATTTTCTTCATAATTAACGCAGAATATATGTGACAATATAGAAATTGTTTTCAGTTGAGCGCACATTCAAATTTGAAGTGAAAAATAACGAAAATAGAAAAGACGTGGGCGACACCCACGGAAAACAATGAAGCGTAAGTTCGTTAAACATTACGAGTTTTGCGTATTATGGTAAACACGATATGTATTTATATCCTGATACAATAAGAATTTTCGGAGATTTTCACACTAAAAGTTTACTCAATAAAAGGCTATAATTTCATATAAATTAAAAATCATATTCTTTGTTTCAGGTAAACAGTAAGTTGCAGTAACAATATTCAGGTCGGCTAATTCTCATCTTAACTTCTATTTGAGCCTGCCAATGCAAATGTTGACACAATTACCAACATGGCAACAATGCGAGCGCTTTTTGTGCCCACTTCCGTATCCGTTTTCTGTTGTCCACTGCAGTTCAATTATCTATGAGATAATGTAGCTCAGATAAGACCTACTCGTTCTCTAGTACTATTGTTGTTATTTCGATTACTTTGAGAGTTTACAGATTTTTATCATGTTTAGTTTACACTAAATTTTAGGTGCCTAATACATATAATTCAGTTTTGGCTTATAAGTTATTAGTTATAAGTAGAACTTATAACTGTTCCGGAAATATTTTGTCATCTATACCCATTTAAGTCTGCTCTGAAAATATTTTGTTACCTCTACGGTCTACCAAATCTTTTTTCTTGCCTATTCCGACGTCAATAGAGTACCAAACTTTTATCTTCTTTCGCGAATTTAAGATACTCATAAGTTCGATTTTCGAACTTATGATTTAGAATTTCGTTAGCTCGCTCTCTAAAGGGTTCGGCAATGTACAGTTGGCGGTGTCCTTAAAGGTCGATATTGCGTTCCCTTTGATGTGGAACGGGAATCGAGCCGGACGTCCGTTGCCGGTCAGGATTTGTTCCACACGACGCGCCTTGTGTTCGCCGATCAAAACAGTTGTAATTCAATAAAAACGATATTTACGGACTTTTCGCAGGATATAGATTAAAATTCTTAGGTAGCCTCATGGATTCGTTTGAAAGATAGTACCGTCAAAGAAATTGATTCATGATCAGATAGAGATTAACCCACTTTATATGGGCGGAGTATTTCAAGTCAATTTTGTTTGATCTGCTGCTGGGCTTGACATAAGCCGAAAAATTACATTGGTCGACCTATGAATAAATTTTTATTATGATAGTACTTTATCTAACAAAAATTGTTTAATAAGACAAACATTATAGTCCATTGAAATGTTACAATTTCAGGACCGAATATTGCATTTATTAGAGGACGCAATTTTATTTTTGGAATATATTGGGGGGATCAATAGAAGCTTAACCTCAAGTTTGTGGAGTCGCCACTCTTGTCCCCCGGCCGCCATCTTGAAAAAAGGGGTGACAACACTATTTTCGTGATATCTCGGAAACTATAAGTCTTACAGAAAATTTTTAAGAACATAATTTGTTGCAAATTATTTTGCCTTCAAATATGTTAATATAACTTTTTACCCTAAATTAAAAATGTAAGGTTTAAGGTTTAAAGATTCTTTATTTCTCAAAAGATTACAAAATCGCTTACGAGAAATACATTTTGTGTCTTAAAACAATTTAAAAAACTACATGTGCAGCGAGCTCATTTAAAATACAATAAAAAGATTACACATATTAAGACGGATAGAAGACTACCCACATTTTTTTGTTTTATCAGTTATAATATAATACATATGTAAAAAGTTATAAGCAAAAAAATGATAATTTTTTTAAAGGTTTATTATCGCTCTTTAACTTTATTTAATACATTTTACAAAAAAATTACCTTAGAACAACCTTGTTAATGACCTTTTAAGACATCCCCCAATCCCCCCCGATCTTATGAAATTAATTTTCTGCAGATGCAAAGGAAACTGTGAAAGCATGTGTGGCTGCAGAAAAGCAGACCTAAAATGCTCTACAGTATGCCTACTATTCTGTAAAGCCTTCAGGCCTGCTTTTCTCCAGCCACAATCTACAGTATGCCTACTATACTACATAAATATGTGCAAACTATAATATTATAATATGCCTACTATACTAGTCTGCACATGCTTACTATACTATAAAGCATTTCAGGCCTGCTTTTCTGCAGCCACAATCTACAGTATGCCTACTATACTACATAAATATGTGCAAACTATAATATTATAATATGCCTACTATACTAGTCGCACATGCTTACTACACTATAAAGCATTTCAGGCCTGCTTCTCTGCAGCCACACATGGTTCCACAGTTTCCTTTGTATCTTCAGAAAATAATTTCATGGGATCGGGGGATCTTTTTCTCAAAAGATCATCTACAAGGTTGGTTAAAGGTATTTTTTTTGTAAAATGTGTTAAACAAAGTTAAAAAGTGTTAATAAACCTTTTTAAAATTTTGTCACTTTTTTGCTTATAACTTTTTAAATTTTTAATTTAAAGTTAAAATTTATATAAGCATATTTGTAGGCAAAATAATTTTCAACAAATTAAGTTCTTACAAATTTTTTGTAACACATATAGTTTCCGAGATATCACGAAAATAGTGTTGTCACCCCTTTTTTCAAGATGGCGGCCGGGGGACAAGAGTGGCGTTAAATATCGCACACTCATATTATTGACATTGAATTATTATTTTGAAATCAATTGAAATTTGAATGAATGTAATATTATTAGCTCGTTAGATTAGGACATGTAAGGGTTTATTATTTTTAATGTTGTATTAATTTTTTGTATTACTTATATTGAATTATTTATAGTATAAAATGTAATTAAATGGAAATTAATGTATTTAGAACAAGTGCTTAAAAATTTGCATGCTATATTATTAGTGAAAAGTGTGATCATGTAAAGACTATCATAACTGTAACACCTAAATATACCACTTTTGAAGCAAATAAAGAAATATGAATATGACCCCACAAACTTGAGGTTAAGCTTCTATTGAGCCCTCCAACATATTCCAAAAATAAAATTGCGTCCTCTAATAAATGCAAAACAAATGTAACATTTCAATGGACTATTAGTAGTGAAAAACATGGTTGTTTGCGGTTCTAAAGTAATTAATTAAAATTGTCTTACCCTTGGCCAAATGCATTTGTAATGGACTCTCATTAAAATAATGAAGTGTTTTTTTTTGTTAAAATCGGAATTGTTTTAACTTATCATAACACTTATGTAAGTTTCCGCCTTCGTTTCCGCTTAGCCGCTTATTCGGGGCGCAATTAGGGTCAAATTGTTCTCTGCGTAGGTTTTTGGGCTATTCAGAGTAGTTTTGCAAAAAAAGTGAATGACTTACTGCTTGATTTTTGACGGCAAGGGATTATTTCGTTTTAATCTCTACCATCGGCTGAACACGAAGCGGCAGTAGCATGTGAAAAATATTATTTATTATGTTTACAAACTCCCCGATAATACGAGAGAGCGCAATCTTCCGGATCTTTGATAATACGGCGCGTATCAAAGGCTCAGGGGAATGTTTATTTTAACGCTTATTCCAGACTTGGCTTTTATCAATACCTTGGATGTTTTAATCGTATTATTTCTTCAGAAGCCGGAAGCTCTATATTTTAAAAGTTGAATGGTCCTTTAAGCCGGTCTGATTGTTGTAAGCAATATGCATTTGTTAATTCGGAAGTTAGCTTTTAGCTCGGTCAACAAAGTATTTGTAGAGTGCGTGAGCGGGAACCTATGCGATTTCTGTTGGAACTTATTCAGGGTGATTAGGGACAAAACATACTAAAACTAGACTAAAAGTCCTGACGTCTAGGAGGTGAGCCGGCGGGAGGGGGCGGCGACAAAGGTCTAAATTTTTGTTTTTTTGTCAATAACTAAAAAACTATGCGTTGTAGCAAAAAATATTCTATGATGTCATTAAAGCTTATTAAATTCTCTAATAATATTTTGGATATGGATGTCGACATCATTTTCAAAATATTTTATTTAACAATAATATTATAATCGTTCTATTTTTTACCACACCAAAGTAGTATAACGTATCGCACAGTGGAGCCACTTTGGAATAGTTTAGCGTACCGTTAGTACCGCTGAGTCAGTATTCGGGGGGATGGCGAATGTTTTGCATACAATGCCCATACGGGCTGCGCTTGCGCAACCGTCCGCGCCGGATGTGCTCGCCGTGTGCCAAATTGTGCGCCTAGATGTCTGTACTATATCTCGTGGCATCCTCTTATCATATTAATGGTGCATACTTCATATCGAAGCTCGCAGGTATGACCATAATTAATATATTTGTATGAATAACCGGATGGGCAGCCAAGGTCGACAATTGTTCGCGTTACAATTGATACGTGTTCACGCTTAACATGCCGATGGTTTCCGGCCGGAGCCTATGTAAATTGGAACCCCACTTGGGTTCCGAGGGCGGCCTTGATGATGATTACTATGGGATTCCAGAGGTACTATAGATGTTTTAGGTACCTACACTGTACACATATTACAGAACATCGCGAGCGGTGCTTTGGCTTAAATTATCTGATTTCGAATTGGGTCAATCGCGATGGTAATGTTTTTAACATTTACAGATAATGTTAATGTTACCGACTGCAACAATTATGGAAACTTGTTTCGCGATTAATAGCAAAAGTCGAAATTCGGCCATGATTGGAAAGTTGGTGCGTGATTGATTGTTTCGCCCGCATAGCGTCGGCCCGCAGTGCTATCTGCATAGACTGCATAGCCAAGGGCTTTTTAAATTAAAAATGGGTCACTTTCGAAGCAATTAAAACGGACGTTCTGTCAGCAATTGTGGCGCTTTCAGCCGAAATCTCGGAATTAGGGACAGCTCCGATTGGCTGTATACGGCATACGTTTCTGGAATTTAGTTTTTCAGGACTAGCAATAACGAAATAGAATTTTGCATATTGCGATTTATCATCGTATGGGAACTTGTCACAAGTCACAATCAGACGTAGGTTGTAATCCATGCAGCATGCTAAGTTGGCTCCATGATTCAGTTCTAAATGGACGGTGAAGTCACGACTTGTACGTTTACGTCATGCTATGATGCATTTCCTTTTGATATAGGCTGGGAAAGTGAGAGTTTTGTTTCTATGGTCAGTTAAGATTTTCAAGGATGTTATGTTACGAGGTTTTCGACTTATGGTTAATCTCACTAAGTACAGCCCTTGTCATTTGTAATGTTCTTGAATAACCTTTAATTATGCACACTGGCTTAAGTTATTTTAGCATCTGTCCTATAGAATAAGTATCATAAAAAATAAATATCCTGTCTGAGGCAGCGAATGACCCATGTAAAGCACAGGCAGCTGTAACCGGAGTCCTGGCCCGGCCGGACAAGTTTGACTTGCGTGTATCGCAGATACTTCACTTAAATTAACAGGGAAACTGGCATCGCGATTTTAAATTAAAATTGATTAACGAGGTGGGTCCTAGCATGTGCTATTGAAATTGTAGGTTTTCTAAAACTTTGAAGAAACTTACCTACCAACTAAAACAATGTTAAAAATTTTTGACACATTTTTTACCTACTCTTGTCTGTCTAAATCCGGCTTTTGTAATCCTAATTCTAAAATATTTAGGGAACTTCTTAAGACTCTTACAAATCCTTGAGACTAAAAACTAATTATGATCCCCTTACCGAAGAACCTTTGAAGATTATATTCCCGAACAGGCGGTAACCAATTTCGTTTAAAATTAATATCATTTTCGCTTCCAGTCTGCCGTACGAAGAAACAGGGAGCCAAATTCACTGTAACACGTACGTACGTGATTACTCTTGGCATGCAATTATCTTGTTCATTTTAATAACTGCCCACCAAATGGTCCTCTTTGATAGCTATAATTTCCTTGCGGATGATTTCCGGTATTTTTCGATGATTGTTAAATAATTTGGAAGTAGGTCCACTGGATTACGAAAAATTACAGTCTCATTAAAGGGCAAGCCTGTCAATTTTATTTAAGAAGGTGCATTAGACTTAGCATAAGCTTTTATCTTCATTCAGGATTTAATATGAAATATCCCATCCAAGGTGTTAAAGATAAATTAAAGAATGATGCAAGCCTGTTACCATCGTATTGTTTGAATCGTCCGTTGCTATGTTTGCTATCAGCGTGCTCTATATTTTACATATTGGGCGCTATATCTAATTGCGATAATGGCAGTTCACACGATGCAACTAACGGAAGTGAATTGCAAAAAGATATATCAGTTCCCTTGCGTAGACAACACGCAGCGGTACTTATCATTTGAGAATGCTACGTGCTACTTACTTGGGTGCACTCCGGCCCGTTATCCGAGCTTGGAATATGAAACTGTTCGCTTGTATTCCTATTTAAACAAGAAATACGCTTGATTATTATCAAGACGCACAATATATAATGTTTCATTTGGTAAATATGTCCTATGGTAGAATTTATGGTAAAGGTAAAGCATCTGATGAAAAATCTTTATGATTTTCCTGCAAGTAATTAACAAAAACTTATAAATATTCCTTATTTGTGCTTGCTGTTGGGCATCAAAAGAAAATTACAATATGTATCTTTGAATCTTTACAGCTCTGCCCATCCTCGTCTGACACTCTTAAAATAATTCTGTAAATGGAAAGCAATGTTTTTTTTCAGAACTTGCCAATTTAGCTAGTCTAATTAAAATTTTAAAATGTGTGGCGACAAAAACTATTCGGTGGCTGCGAGCGACTGAATTCTTTGAAGACTGACCACCCACAGTTCTTGATTATGGACTCGCTTTATATCGATTGCCGACTATCCTCAGATGCGTTGAAACGGTCGTTTTTCTAGTGCTCAAGTTATTATCAAGTCCACGATGTTATCTCCTTTATCATCCGATCAATCGCCTTCACGGACAAAAAGTGATATGTTTGCGAGGTACCGTTTAATTGCACTGTGTATCTTGTTGCTATCTATCGCTTGTAAGTCCGGTTTGTTTATGAGTATGTATTGCATTCGTATAATGATGTCTGTTTAACATATTTTTGTATTACAAGGTGATCAATATCATAATTGTAATTTTGTTACTATTGCTAGTTGCTTCATTTCGGTGTATGTATTGCACAAATTGTTTGATTTCTTTGATTATATTAAATGCTTAAATTGTTATTTTATCTTAAAAGTCAAATGTTAATCACGTAAAAGGTTCTCTAACATTCTACGATCTAGGCGGAAATCCTACGAGGCGACCCCTGACATTTGTAGGATCGTGGTCAATGACAACTTGTATGATACAACATTAACTTTGCCGATTTTACAACGTACGATCGCCAACAGAGCCGTTGTAAAACTGTTCAATCTTATGACTGAGGTTACATGGTCTAAATTGGCACACCGGGTTTTTCGATGATTGCACGTTCAGTAGAAATTTTAGTGACAATATACAGGAAGTGCGTGCAAGAATTTGTTTAATTGTCATTGATTCGCTGTCCTTAAAAAATTAGAGGTCGCGATTTGACTGCCAATAATGTTGGTAGAAAGTTCGTTGCATTCGTGACTTCAGTCAGTCGTTGTGCCTTTTTACTATAATCAGACCAGTGTATAACTCTATTTTCTTTGTAGCTCTTTAATTGTCTTTTGCCTTGTCTCTTATCTAATATTCTCCAGACAATTGCGCAATGAATTCAACATGGTATTTTAGTAATATTTGTTCCTGTTATTATATGTCCCCATCAGTCATCACATAATATTTACTACCAAATCTAAATAGTCTTGGTCAAACTCAAAAATATTTGTCGAGTGTCAGTACTCACTATACTCAGTAGTAAAGCTGAGCGCTCGTAAAAGTTCCTGGTTCTGGGATTTTCTCGTCTACGATTACTTTACATATTTTCACATAAGTTTGGGTCATTTGGTATTCATTCCGTCTGCCTGGAGGTCGTTCGTCCCGGCTCTCGGCCGATACTGTTCAGCCTTTTGCATGCCGCGTGGAAATCTCGATTCCGTCCGCGTTGGAGTATTAGCACATTAAAACAACGCTGCTAGAATTTTACACGGAACATTAATAAATCATAAGGTGTCACCGTTTTTTATATTTTCCTTGTTTATTTAAAACACGTATACTAAAAACAAAAAGAAATCGCCTCGACTAACGCCTCGTGAATCCCAAGTGTTGGTGTCGATGCGTTAACGATGTCAACTGTCAATCTCGTTTTATGTCTTTTTGTTTACTACTCGCGAATAAAATATAGCCTTTAAAACCAAATACGCTTCGTTTTAACTGCGTCGCTGGACTTAAATTTATGAATCTTCGACCGAAACCTTTAGCTCGGTGTAGGAAGATATACTGCAGTCTGCAAGTTTATTGTAAAAGCTTGTTATTAGGCGTTTCATTTCCAAAGAGGCTTTGGAAATGAAATGTGCACGTCGGAAACAATATATCCCATATTGTTCCTAGTCGTTGCTCGTTTGCTCCAACCGGTAATGTGTTTCTTTACGCTCCTCATAAATTACTATAGAGATGTCGCGTATAGTTGGGACAATATAATCGCAAGTCGCAATGAAAGCACTAATAATATCTACGTCTCCGAACAGGTATTCTAAAGCGTGTTAAATTTATGTGATCGTTTACGCGTTGAAAAGCAAAATGGCCTCGAACCGGTCCGACTCAATAGGCCTAGACGTCGTGTCCCTGCCAATAATCTCATAAAAATTGCAGATGGAAAATTGTGGACTGGCAAATTTAGACATTAGTGGAATGTAATTAGATCTATATTGGCGTATTTGTTTGCAGTTTTGGCGTGAATTAGTAGCACCGGCGGTGATGTAACGGTAGGCACAGCACGCGTGACAAATTGTCTGGCGGATACGTGACGTATTCCCGCTAATGTAGATTGTAGACGTTAACTGCTTTTAATTTCTTCTGACATCATTATTCATTTTTTTTATTCGAGGACTTATTCAACCTGGAAAGAACAGTCGTAGACTCTTACTCATAAGGAAATCCAAGTTGGTCCGTATTTCGTTTTCGTTTTGTTTTCTGTTCCTTTCCCGTGAGTTGTAGGTTAGTTTAATAAGTAGGTAGGTTTAATATGTATTACACAATTATCGAAATTCGAAGGCTCGGTATGCGACAGGTTGGTGCGTGTAGGTTGTACGCAAATATTAGCACTCGCCCAATACACTACTTACAAGTTTGCCTTATTACCAAATGTCCTGTGTACTTGCATGCATAATGTGGTCCGTGGGTGTCGCAACGTTAAAAGTTTGCGCACGCCTAATAGGACTCTTGATCTACAATGTGGGCTGTTTTCCTGGAATTTAACGGTTGGTATTTTTCCTAGCACTTGGTGGAAATGTAGAGCAACATTTGGTGCTTACGCTTTTCGGGCTGTGATAAAATATTCAAATTCTTCTAAAGTTATAAAATAAAATAGGTAATATATCACTTCTTCATGATAATTAAAGCTCTGATGAAGATAGATAACGATGACATAACACGGCGAGATAAGATGCTCCAATGACCGGCGGTGTCAGCGGAGAATTTATCTCGCATTGGAGGTTCATTGACATTGTGTAAGTAATTTATGATTATGACACGTAATGTGATGCGCCTGCGGCTGCGGTGGCGCGGGCGCGGGCGCGGGCGGTGTGCGCCGACTGCCGAGGTCGCGGATTATGAATGACTCCCCCACCAGACTGTCGATTGATGAAAGCGTGCTAGCGATAGCATCAGCGTTGGCATCTGTTCAACTGTCGTACTGTTGGCTTTAGAGCGTCTTGCTTTAAAGGGTCTTGTGCTCTACTTTATCTACTTTAGAGCATCCGCAACCAAAACGCCTCCGTGGTCCAGTGGATAAGAGCGTGGCTCTTGTCTCGGAGGTCGTGTGTTCGATTCCCGCGTTGAAAACATGTTATTTCCAAGTTTGGTTAGGACAATGCAGGCTGATCACCTGATCTGACAAGTAAGATGATCCATGCGTCCGATGGGCATGTAAAAAGTCGGTCCTGCTACTGATCTCTCGCCAGTCGTGTCGATCGTCCGTCCCACTGGGTTATGGGAGTAAAAAGAATAGAGAGTGCTCTTGTGTACTGCGCACATACTTGGGCACTATAAAATTACTCCTGCGTAACTGGCCTGGTTTCAATGAAACTGGCCACCGTTACCGAAACCGGTGTGGGAGTTATTTTATATTTTAGAGCATGTTAACAAATAATAAATCAAGATAAAAATATGAGGATTGTTAGTTAAGAAAATGGTAGAGGTGCCATACAAAAGTCTAACTCGTTCCGAAATATAATACAAATCCTCTTGCTTTGACTAACCTTAATGTCCATTGCAATTCGCATCCAAATATTTAAGGTCCTGGACCCTGGTGCCATTCGTCATTCGCGACCGTTTTCGTGACAGCTCCACATGATATATCACGTAATTTGAATTACCATGACATTTGCTGGAGCATGATGACAACGAATGTGTCGTTGAAATTCAGAATTACTATAATTTATGTTGCAGCTCACAAATCATGTTGATCTTGTACGACATCACAGGGAGTGCGGGACTTACCAGAGGCTTATGTTGCCGCTTGTATTAATGCAGATTTGTTATGATCTTTTAAGCTCTTTATAAAATACTTAAATGTACGTTCGTGACTCCAGTCAAAATTGAAGGACCGGCTTGATACGCGGTGGTTTAGTATTAACGTTACTCTGTTCAATGGCTGATAAGAAGATTACGATGAGAAAGATCAAACTATTTCTAACAAGCTCAAGGTATCAATGAAAGCAAATGATTCGCTCTTCGGAATCGCGAGTTTACACACGAAATTATTGATGGCCAATGGCCGCGTGCGCCGCCCACGTGTGTCCGAATATATTATGTAAATACAGAATTGTTACTAGTTTATCTCCTCCGATACGAAATCATCATAATCATTCAATTGGCATACTAAACGGGTTGGAATTTAAATATTATAATTTTAAGCCCCCTATAAATTGAGTTGGATAAATAAGGCTCTATCGCTATAAGCTGGAGTTATTTTTTCTATTGCTTGGGTTTAGGAGATTAACTTATTTATAAGTTTTGCAGGATTAGTTGTTTACTGATGTAAGTTTTAAATTCATAACCGATATTTTTTTCTACACGATGAAAAGAAAAGACTAGAATAACTTCCTAGGCTACACTCAACACACTTTAGGCTAAGCAGTCAGTAAAAATGTCTAGCTAGTTAGCCACAGCCAGCTATATCGAAGCAGCATCTTAAATTGCTCATTTAGTTAAGCGTTTCCCTTCTTTATAATAGGCTGAGTTATAGGCATCGGACATGCTATATGAGGAGGTTTCCAAAGGCGGCGATAACGGGCGATTCCTTCGTACGCCATATAAGGAAACCAGCTTTATCAGCTACAACGTACAGCCATGTATTTTGTGACCGCATTTAAAAATATATTTATTCAAAAGTATCTGCTGAATATAGAAGCCAAGAGTCAATAACCGATGATAAATTGAATGAAATTACTAATTTATGCACACAATTGGTCAAAATGCTTCGTCAAATTCTATTTCTATTCGATTTTGTAAACGTACTATTACTGTGATTTGTAAATTCAGTTCCGATTGTACTTCACAAATAACATAGAGCAATTTGGTCAAGTTATACAACTGTAATATTATGTTCGAGATATCAGGTGACAATGTTTGCAAGTTACTTAGTAACACCCACCGCTTTGGGTCCTTTATTAGGTAATGCTTATGCAATAGAAACCTCAGTGTCCTCTGTGAAACAATTATTATTGCAATCATGTGATTCATAATCTCGTTCTAGAAGTAACCCAGGCTAGCGCCACAGTATAGCAATATCCCTACAGTAGTGAAACGAATGTACTTGCGCAGAGCAACGGAGGGGTACCCGCGGGGAAGCGGGCGGCGCGGATCCGCGTACACAAACTCGCGGAGTTTGTGTACCTGCCCGCGCAGGGGTGACGTTAGCGCGTTGTCTACGAGTTTTGTGTTGTATAACTTATAAATTGGGAAAACTTATCTTATAAATTATTATAAAATTGGGATATAATCTGTGTTCAGTGTCCGGATGTAAATCTGATTCAAAAAACAAAAAGGATTTAAATTTTCATAAATATCGGCTCACACTTCACACTAATATTGTGTTGGCCTTGGCGGCATTTTATTTGCATATCTGTTTTATTGTTTACGTTGTAAGAAGTGTAACATGGAGAGAAACAATAAAGAATAAATCAAAAATCTGTCAAATACCCTGTTACATACTAATTAGTACCTACCTAGCTAGGTACACAGGGCCATACATCAAAAAATGTTACACTTAGTGTAACATTTTGACCTTTGGACCGCCCTAACCGCGCACGTTATAAGAGCGAGTTTTGAAGTGCTTCTGTTACACCTGACGTGTGGCCTACCGTACCTACCAATTGTTATATGATTAATTGTTGGATACTTTATATATTCCTACTTTATTATTCGTAGATAATATATTCGAATGCGTCTTCATTATTTTAATCCTTCGATAGTGGATTCTTGGAAATCTATTGTTATTTTATTGTATCTTGCTCACCGGTGAGCTTTTGGGGCTTGATGGGTAATGAAATTTTTAAATCCATACTAATATTATAAATACGAAAGTGTGTCTATATGTATGTTACCTCTTCACGCCCAAACCGCTGGACTGATTTTGCTGAAATTTGGCATGGAGATACTTTGAGTCCCGGGAAAGGACATAGGACACTTTTTGTTCTGGAAAAATGTACGGTTCTCGCACGAAAAACGAGTTTTGGCACAACGAAGTTGCGGGCATCATCTAGTAGAGAATTGAAATCATCTAAAAATAAAGTTTCACGTAAATATAGATTAAACAGATTAAATGATAACATTACAAGCACAATATTTTATTTTTATTTTATTTCCCGTTTCGTGGCAACCCTGGCATATCTGCTCGGTACCTACACCGGTGGCGGCATCGTGCGACGTCAAAGGCGTTTCGTTACTGTAGGGATAATATTGCTATACTGTGCTAGCGCGTAGAATTACGATAAGATAATGAATCACCTTTATTAACATAATCGTCTTCAGAAAATTGTGGATCAATAAAGTTTCTTAGTATTGCCGCAAGGAAGTTAATGCTAATTTGTCTGCAATTAGATACCTATCTGTTATTACCAGGTTTCTGCACAATCTTTTCCCGTATCGTAAAATTCTTACTATGTATTTGTATTATAACGATGTCGTAATTCTTAATACTTTCTTTTTATTTATCATTTACATTGTTAGTGTTATTACTAGTTTTTGCTGCTAAAAATTCTTTTTGCCGCACCCTGTACCTTTCAAATTTTTAAATTGAACGACATAAAATGTATCGTATCAATATAACAGAGGTGTAACCTGTTTAACGTCTGTAACATCTCGGTAGCGTAGGAGTGTATTGTTTCGTATTTAACTTTCAATTTCCGGTACGATCTGTGTTCGTTCCGGGGAATTTTCAAGTACGCTCGTAAATTTGACTGGCCTGTAATGACTGGCTATAAAGGGCTAAGGCCCAACAATGTTTAGGTCTTTTTAAGTGGGCACTTAGTTAATCTTTTTGACTGTATTTACTTCGCTGTAAAATATTTGTTTAATGTATTTTGTGATCTATTCGAATGTTTAGTACGTAATATTTTTCAAGTAACATTTTCATTCCTTCCAGAACTATTTAAGATTGCCTTAACTAAAGCTGATGTAAAAACTAATGTAAAATATTACTTAAATAAAGTAGCTATGACAGATCAAAGCGCACGGAAGTGCGCGGCCAAGTTCCAGCAGGCCGCGCACATGCCGTGCACTATTTACACGAACCGTTTCGACGCACTTTTGACCCCCCTGTAGCTCAGTGCCTATTGCGAGTACAAAGATAAAATTATACCTACGTAATTATATACTAGTACTTACGCAGTATACCAAATTTCATAGATATAGCTTCGGTAGATCCTGAAATATCTCCCTGTGAAAATAGCTAATTTTGGCACTGACTCACTCACTCACTCACTGACCGGTAATCAAAACCTCTAGGCCACTTCCAATTGTCCTAGCGCTATGAAATTTGGCACACAGGTCGTGTGTTATATGTAGATTAACAAAAAATTGAGAAATTTAAGAAATCGGTCAAGCGTGAGTCGGTTCACCTACAAACCTGAGAGGCCACTTCCGATTATCCTAGCGTTATGAAATTTGGCACACAGGTCGTGTGTTGTCAGTAGATTAACAAAAAATTGAGAAATTTAAGAAATCGGTCAAGCGTGAGTCGGTTCACCTACAAACCTTAGAGGCCACTTCCGATTGTCCTAGCATTATGAACTTTGGCACGCTGGTCGTGTGTTATAAGTAGATTAAAAAAATTTGAGAAATCGGTCAAGCGTGAATCGGTTCATCTACGAATTTTAGATACCACTTCCAATTTTCCTAACGTGATGAAATTTGACACTCAGGTCGTGTGTTATAATATGTAGATTAATAAAAAAATTAAGAAGAAATCGGTCAAGCGTGAATCGGCTCCTCTACGAACTATAGGTAAAAATTCTTATACGCCAGTGATACAACGAGAATTGGTTTAAAATATTGTCATCATGTATAATGCATACCGTATAGCTTATTAATACTTCGATTGCGGATTCTTGGGAATCTATTGTTTACGCGGTCGAATTCGACCGCTTGGGAGTTGATATACTTAGGTTTTTTTTTTTTTTTTTTAATATATATATCTGCTATCGGCTCTCACTAGCCATTATCAGATGGTGTGTTCATTGCTAGTCACTTTTATGAGAGGTGTTCCACTGAACACTCAGCTCCTTATTACTTTAGAATAATTTTCATTCTCTTTGGTCTAGTATATGCAGACGTTTCAGTCTTCTTATATCGTGATCCCTTAGCAGGTCCCTAGCAAGTTCATTGGTGTGACTTTCTAATCTTTTCTTGTATGTTTGTATGTATTTAGATACCTCTTCATTAATGGTGGTAATATTTAAATAATCATGTATCTCAGAGTTTGTTATGAACCAAGGTGCATTAGCTATTGTTTTCAGACATTTATTCTGGAAACGTTGTAATATGGCCAGATTACTTTTGCTTGCAGTGCCCCACAGTTGGATGCCATATGTCCATATTGGCTTGATGATGGCTTTGTATACAAGAAGTTTATTGTCTAATGTTAGAGGCGATTGTCGTCCAATAAGCCAGTACAATTTTTTGAACTCCATATCTGCCTGTTGCCTCTTTGTTTTAATATGTTTAGCCCAGGTTAGTCTTCTATCAATATGCATCCCTAAGTATTTCACACTATTTTCTGGTCGTAATTTTTCTCCTCGTAGAGTGACTGATGGGCAGTCGCCTTTTCGCAGTGTAAAAGTGATTTGCACAGATTTATTGACACTTGGCTTAATCCTCCACTGCTCAAGCCACTTATCTACTTTGTTTAGGTGTTCCTGCAGTTTTTGTGATGCTGTGGTCGGATTTTCGTCACTAGCAAGGCAGGCAGTGTCATCAGCGTAT
Organism: Polyommatus icarus; assembly: GCA_937595015.1. Classification (NCBI taxonomy): domain Eukaryota; kingdom Metazoa; phylum Arthropoda; class Insecta; order Lepidoptera; family Lycaenidae; genus Polyommatus; species Polyommatus icarus. Next base: position 17,959,925 of record OW569332.1, read on the forward strand.
GTTGCTGTGACTACATTTCTGCTATTTGGCAAGTCTGCTGTAAATATGGAATACAGTATTGGGCCGAGGACCGAGCCCTGTGGTACGGAAGCCTTTATATCATACAGGTTTGATACTTCGTCATCAAATTTAACTTGGAATTTTCTGTCTTCGAGATAGGATTTGAATAACATATAGTAAGAGTTAGGTAACTTGTTTTTGATTTTGAATAGAAGGCCTTTGTGCCAGACTCTATCAAAAGCTTGTTGTATATCAAGGAATACAGCAGCACAGTACTCTTTTTTCTCCAAGGACTGTCTTATTTTTCTTACTACACGATGGACTTGCTCTACTGTTGAGTGATGCTGTCTAAACCCAAATTGATGGTCAGGAATTATATTTTCTTCATCCAAAATTGGTTTAAGCCTTCTAAGTAAAAGCTTTTCAAATAGCTTTGAAATAACTGGCAGCAGACTTATTGGTCGATAGGAGCTAGGATCAGTTGGTGGTTTTCCTGGCTTAGGTAGCATGGTAATCTGCGATATTTTCCATAATTTTGGAAAGTAGTGCAATCTTAGTATAGCATTGAAAAGTATTGTTAAAAATACTACTGCTTTTTTTGGTAAATTTTTTAATACTTCTCCTGTTATCATGTCAAATCCAGGGGCTTTCCTTCTTCCCAGTCTTTTTATTTCGGCTGCCAATTCTTTGGGAGTTACAGATTTAATTGGTAGTGACAGCTGTTGGTCACTATTTAATACATTGTTTACTTCCTCCTCAAACTCCATCATACTTGAGGTATTTGATTCAAATACTTTGCTTAGGTGTTCTGCAAAGCATTCAGCTTTTTCGATTGGTTTTCTTGCCCAGTTTCCTGCTTGTGTTTTAAGCGGTGGAACTGATTGTTGTGGTCTTCTAAATTTTTTTGTTATTTTCCACAGGGAATAGTTATCCTGCTTTGTTGCAGAGAGTGAGGACAGCTGTTGCTGAAATGTAAAATTCTCATGCTCTTTTATCATTTCTTTAAGTTCACGAGCAACCCTGTTCCATTGCCTTTTATCTGCAGACTTTCTATAGAGTTGATATTGTCTTCTGAGCCTCCTTTTTTTCAAGATTGTCTCTCGAATCTGAAGTGGTATATTTAATCCCTTATCTGTCGTTTTGAGGGTAGGTGTAGAGCGCCATGCAGCTTCTTGTATTTTGTTAGTGATAATGAATGTGGCATTGTCAATGTCTTCTATGGTTTTAAGTCTGATTCTGAGATTTATTTCTGACTCTAAAATTTCACGGAATGCAGTCCAATCTGTTTTTTTATTGTATAATGTTGTATCTTGCTGCCTGTATATGACTGTTGAACTAATATTTGCTATAATTGGGGTATGATCAGATGTTGTATCGGCACAATTTTCTATATCAAAATAGCTATTAGATAAGCCTTTAATTACAAAGAAGTCCAAAAGGTCTGGTACCTTATTTGTGTCTGTAGGCCAATAGGTAGGCTCTCCTGTAGATAGTGTTGATAATTTCAGAGAATCTAGACACTTTTTTAGCTCACGACCCCTGGTTGTTATTAATCTGGAACCCCAGTGTATGTGCTTGCTATTCCAATCTCCACCACATATATATTTGTTTCCAAGTGTTCTAAAGTAGGATTTAAACATGTCTTCTGTAATTGTAAATCTTGGTGGAGCATAGACTGCACTTACATTGAGTGATCCTTCTTTACCTTGGACTGTGATGGTTGTAGCTTGTAGATAATCTTCTTGGAATTCACTATGTATGTGATGTTTCAAGTTGTTCTTTATTAAGACAGCAGTACCACCATGCGAGGTGCCATCTGGGTGGTTTGTATAGTAAACGCAGTAGTTGTTTAGTTTAAAAGTTTTTCTATTATTTAAGTGTGTTTCAGATACAAGCATTATATCAATTTTGTTAATTTCCATGAAGATTTTTAATTCATCTTTATTGGGAGTCAATCCATTAATATTCCACGCTGCTATCCTTAAACTTGTCATTTTGACTTGTTTATAAGCATTGTTATAAGGTTAATAAGTGTTCCCATTTGCTGGATGAGTATGTCTAGCTTTTCGGCTTGTTTGTTGATGGTTTCTAGCAAACAGTTGTTTATTTGGGTAAGGTAGTCTTTTTCACCATCTTTATTTTTTTCCTGTCTGTTTTGATAGGAAAGGTTTGGCTGTGAACGTTTTTCACTATTCAAAGAAGGATGTAAGTCTTTTACCTGGCCCCGTACAATTTCATTATATAAGGGCACGCTTGTTTGTGGTTGCATTTGTCCTGTACATTCTACAGGCTTATGAGATATACTCTTGGTTGGTTGACTACTGGGTGTATTTGACACAGTGTTTGGTTTGGAAATTGTGTTTGATTGCATATTGGATACATTAGACGGAACTGTGCTGTTACGCTGCTTATTATGTAAATTTTGTTTATTTTTTCTAGCTTGGATCTCCTGATACACTTGGCATCCTTTGTAATTTGCTGGGTGACTGCCTTCACAAAGTACACAAGTGGCTGGGGTATTTTTATCTTTGTCACAGTCTGTAGTGCGATGTGGGCCCGCACATTTGACACACCTATATGGCCTCAGACAATTATTTTTTGTGTGGCCATATTGTTGGCATCTTGTACACTGCACAACGGTTTTACTTTTCCTAGGGTCCTCTATCTTGACTCTCTGATGGAAAATGTATTCAATATTTTTGACAAATTTATTATTCTCATGTGGCTCAAGATTTACAAAGAAAACATTAAATGGTTCTTTTGTACCTGGTTTACGGGCATTGACAATCTCACCTCTCACCTTGTTACCGGTTACCTCTATTGCTTCTCTTATGGTTTCTGTGGGGGTAGTGTGATGTAGATTTTTAATTACTATTTTCTGACATCTTTCTTCTTTTCTAGTAAAAGTATGTCCAATTAGGCCCTTGTTCCTAATATGTGAGATCAAAGATTTATAGGTTTCGACTGACTTGCTTGAGATTATGAGTTGATCTTTTGAAACTATCTTAAAGGTATAATTATCTTTTTGCACCACTTCATTGAGGAATTCAGTAAGATTTTGTAGATTCAATATGCCATATAATACTATTGGCGGTGGCTTAGAGACTTTTTTTGGTTTTTTGTTTGTTTCGTCCGATGCATTTATGCTACTTTCACATAATTCATCACAGTTGAGCAATGAAAAGCTATTGTTAGTTTGAATAACATCTGAGGGATCTATGTTCTGTCTGTTGTTATTGAACATTTGTTGTCTGGCTTCATGCCTTTTTGGTAATTTGTTGACACTTAGGATGTGCTCAGGCGAGCGGTTTCTTTTGTTATTGCTGTCTGGTACTTTTTGCCAAGGGACCTGACTAGTTGCGAGTGAATTTGATGGTTGGGCTTGGGGTATGGCTTGTTCCGTGGCGGTCTCTTGTACTGCCGGTCGTATGGGTTCGCCCTCTGAATTACTTCGAGGTCGAGCATTGTTAAATAGTGCTTTATGAAACACTTGTTGCACTAAAGGTTTGTTTGATTGTTGTTTCGGCGTTTCAGAGGAAAGCTGTTTTTCGTTCCCCATTGTGGCTGCAATTTCGTATAATTTTAACCGTTTTCGTATTTCTTAACGGTATACATAGCGAAAGAGCACTATTTGTTTAGTTTTGTTATTGTGAATATCAAGTTTTCACAAGATTTTGAGGTTAGTCACTATTCACTTTCGAGTTGCACTTTAAAACCAATGTTTTTTGTGTAATTCTTATTAATCACAATTATTTACGTGTTATTTAAGTAATAAACACTATTTTTAAAGTTTTTAGGAGAAAAAACACCAATTATTTGAGAATTAGATTTTCGTAAGTAACTGACGCGATCGCGTTCCGTTTGACACTGATATACTTAGGTTAAATAAATATTACTGTTTACTTGAAAATTTCGCTTCTATTGATAGTTTACAACTAGCGCCATATATCGAAGGTATTGTTTAAGACGGGTGTGGCACAAAAAGAAAAAAACAGGTATAATTTCTTGAAAAAAAGGACTGAAATCCCACCAAAAACATACCTGTTAAAATGGGGCCAAGTTCCTATCAGCAAATTTTTGGTCTAAAAAAAGAGTTGAAATCCAATCCAATGCCAAGTTTAGATGCACTTCATCGATTGTTATCATTTTCATCAACAGCCTGATCCATAATACTTCTAAATTTGAACTTGGCAGGTTTTCGTGCTTTACGTAACTCTGGATTAATTGTAAAATAAGATAATATAATTAAATTAACCTGCCACGTTCAAATTTAGAAGTATTATGGATCAGGCTGTTGATGAAAATGATAACAATCGATGAAGTGCATCTAAACTTGGCATTGGATTGGATTTCAACTCTTTTTTTAGACCAAAAATTTGCTGATAGGAACTTGGCCCCATTTTAACAGGTATGTTTTTGGTGGGATGTAAATTAACTAAACCGAAATTAACCATTAGTGATGGCCTCATTTGGACCAAAACCCATCGAAATCCCCATCAACGTGTGCCGATAATTGACATGTCCCAAGTGCTATCATCGCGGGGAATTAAGGGTTGTCACGGGCTCATCGTGTGAAACTCGCGGGGCGCTCAGACACGTCACCGTGTCCATGTCACGTCGTCACTCCGCTAATGGGGGTCTGTCATCGGCCCGACCCCTTTAAACTCGCGTTTCCTGCCCGTCCAAATGTTATTTTGAGAGGGATACGAGTCTGCGGATAAATTACACGTGTTGCGGTCGCAGATGCTGTGATCAGGGCTCGAAAACGTTATTTTTAATAACGGTTTTGATTCGTTCGGAACGGTTCACTGCAATAACGTTTTTGGGAACAAAAACGTATTTGAGAACGATTTGGGAACGTTATTTTTAATAACGGTTTTGATTCGTTCGGAACGTTTTTGGGAACAAAAACGTACGTATTTTGTTTTTAGGCAAGTAATTATTAATATACAAAAAATTGGCAAAGTGCAAGCAGAACTCGTGCACGAAGGGATCCGAGTTCCGTACCATTACACAGGTACAGAGCAAAAATAGGCCAAAAAATGTTTTTTGTGTATGGGAGTCCCCCTCAAATATTTATATTATTTTAATTTTAAATGGTTTTTTTATGTTTTTCACTCTATTTCGATTAAAATTTCCCAGAGCTTTTTTTTTATAAAAATAAGTTTTTTTATTTAATTCGTGATGAAGTAGAAACACTTTATATGGCAAAATAACATGATATTTTGTCGAGAAAGCTAGTATGTAGTTATATTATAATAAAAAAAAGACGGGTTGCACTCCGGGAGTGCCGGCAGAAGTGAAAACTTGATTATTAACGTTGTGCATTTTTTTAAAAACCATTTTTTAATTAATCGAAACCCTTACAATCGATAAAAAAAAATATCGACAATCGAAAAAAAAACAATCGATTGTTCGATTAATCAATTTCGATTAAAATTAGTTTTAATCATTACTAAATTTTAATCATTGCATAATTTTAATCATTACTTAATTTTAACCATTACTTAATTTGAATAATTACTTAATTTTAATTATTACGGAATTTTAATCATTACTTAATTTTAATCATTAATTAATTTTAATCATTACCTAATTTTAATTATTACTTAATTTTAATCATTACTTAATTTTAATCATTACTTAATTTTATTTTAACCATTACTTAATTTTAATCATTAAGTACTTAATTTTAATGATTAATTAGTTTTAATCATTACTTAATTTTAATTATTACTTAATTTTAATCATTACTTAATTTTATTTTAACCATTACTTAATTTTAATCATTAAGGTCAATGTGTCGAAGTCCGTCTGGGAGGTAAGTCCGTCTAGCGGCAATAACTTCCATATTTGAACGACTAGTTTCATATGGCTCAGTGGGTAAAACAATATTGCAAAGTTTGTTTGACCTAAGAAACAGATGTGTCGCTACTAACTACCTGTTACGAAAAAAATGATCTCAAATTTTTTTCCCGTTTTGTACTCGCAGTCAGAGTGTAAGTCTCTGCCAAAAAAAAAAAAAAAAAATAGTGGAAATAAAAGGAGGTTTTGGAGTTTCTTGGATTACATAAATAATTTAGTGATGCTTTTACTTATTACTGGTGTTCGATTCGTTAATATCGCTTTAATTTCGTTATTATCACCTGCAACATGTGTCTAACCTAAAATTGCAATAATTGGGAAGTCCGTCTAGTCTTAATAAGGAAAGGCCGTCATATGCCGGTCTTGCCTCGAATCAGATAGTGTCAACCTTGTCGAATCAGATACATGTCTTTATTGTTAATTTGCATTTCAACTTAGGACTACTAAATCATAGCATTGCCCAAATTTTACTCCACGAAAAGAGCATACAAGAGGGGCTGATAAAAATTGCAAAAGTTATAAACAATAAAGTAAAAAAAAGTTTGGTTTTTTTTAATATTCCAAATACCAAAATTTATTTGAAATAATTAAAAGAATCATGGCCAAATTTATATAGGAGCCTGGACTCGACTTTTATTTTTGATGTCCCAAAATAAACTATAGTTAGATTTGGTTGTTCTTATGCTCTAAACATAATTCCGTTTGAGAATTATGTCTAAATAGCCACGATTTTTTATAATAATTAATAACGTTTACAATTATTTTGAGGTTATACTTAAGAACTACCTTTTAACCGACTGCGGTGTAGCCTACAAGTGTATATTCGGCGATCTCGTTTCTAATTATTTCAATTTTAAGTAGAGTATTACCCAAAAAATAGAACGAATGCGAATGATCGCCGGCTGTCAGAACATAACGAAACAAAAATATATTGATCTTTTTTGTGGCTATTTATAGTGACCTTTCTAATGATTTTCGATGCCTTAAAATATTAGGGAATTTGTGCTACTAATGGCATATCGGGACGTCACCACCCACCTGGTACGATTTGGCCATTGTTCTTTGAAAAAAGACCCTAGAGCAGGGAATTTCCTTAAAAATCCTACCTCCCGGACCAACAACCCTTAAAATTTTAATTGAGCGGCGAAATGAAAATGTTTGCAACCACTCAGACTTACGATATGCCGGACTTGCCTTAAAATGATATAAAATTAATTTTCTCTGGAATGCGAACCTTATTACCGACACCTTAAACACATATTTGAATGGCCGTTTTGCGGCATTACTAGAAACCGTTGCCATGCATTTTACTTCACAAGTTAGGGCTATACTGCTGCTAGACGGACTTACCTCAAACTATAAGGGAAGTCCGTCTACACGCCGAGTTTTTTAAAAAAACCACGTAAGTAAAAAAATACGGCAATTAAGATTATTATTAGATCATTAATCATTATAGGTCTAATAAATATATCGCCTATAATTTCCGATGACACAAGTTACTTTAACAAGCAAATCTCAAGTCAATAAATTAAGTTAAACTTTAATTTTAGAAAAGTATTGTTATATTATTTTGACTTCGACACATTGACCTTACTTAATTTTAATCATTACTTAATTATTATTATTTTTTTATTAAATAAGGGGGCAAACGAGCAAACGGGTCACCTGATGGTAAGCAACTACCGTCGCCCATGGACACTTGCAACATCAGAAGAGCTGCAGGTGCGTTGCCGGCCTTTTAAGAGGGAATACGCTCTTTTCTTGAAGGTTTGCAGGTCGTATAGGTCCGGAAATACTGCTGGTGATAGTTCGTTCCAGAGTTTTACAGTGCGCGGCAGAAAGTTACGCGAAAACGCACTGTGGAAGACTGCCACTCATCAAGGTGATGAGGATGGTATGTTTTTCGCGTGGGACGATGGCGAAAAGTTGCAGGTGGTATGATTCCGAACAATTCCTCAGAGCACTCCCCGTGATATAACCGATAGAGGATGCAGAGCGAACCTACATCTCGGCGTAATTCCAAGGGGTCCAAGCTGTTTGAAACACTATGGCAATCAACAATTCGAGCGGCCCTTCGTTGAATACGATCCAGAGGGAGCAGTTGGTATTTTGGCGCCCCTGCTCAGAGATGAGAACAATATTCCATATGAGGCCTTGTAGAGTTGTAAGCGTTGGTCCGGACTGAAGTACTGTCTCGCTTTTAATTATTACTTAATTTTAATCATTACTTAATTGTAATCATTACTTAATTTTAATCATTACTTAATTTTAATTATTACTTTATTTTATTTATCATTTAATTTTAATCCATATTTAATTTTAAATGTTACTTAATTATTATAATTATTACTAATTTTAATTATTATTTAATTTTAAATATTACTTAATTTTAATTATCATTTAATTTTAATTTCAATGTTACAACACTAGTAACTCTCCGGTTGGAGAGTTACTAGTGTTGTAACATTGAACTTGTCTTACGCGTTTTATATGGTTTTTCGATCAACACGAAAATCTGGCGCGAGTTTCACAGTTTTTACCGATTTTTGCTTTTTTGTTCGATATCAATAACGATAATAGGTAGGCTCTTGAAATTTGACATAGAGTCCTTGACTATATGAGTTCTTTATTAATTAATAAAACCAATAAAAAATTAATAAAATTAATCCCATAGAAAAAACACAATTATTGACCTTATTTTGCTCTGTAACGGTACGGAACCCTCTATGAGTGAGTCCGACTCGCACTTGGTCTATAATTGCCTCGGCGTGCTCGCCGCAAAGGAATGCCCGAAAAATAATAGTTAATTTTGTTATATATTTAACTTTTCATCGAGGAAACGGGAAAAACGGTTTAAAAACGTTTTAAGGATCAAAAACGAAAAAATCATAACGTTCTCAAATAGTGTTCCTAATAGCGTTCTGTTCCGAACGAAAACGAAATATAACGTTCTTTAGGTACTTAAGGCGATAACGTTTCGAAAAATATAACGTTTTTCGAGCCCTGGCTGTGATTAGGAGACAGTTAGAAGTGTAATTGCCGGTTTTTGCCTAATCTTTAAGACCAAACAGCTGTTGTTTGAATTATACTTTCTTGTTCTTCCTATTTTTCTACACTTTTATGCTTATTAAGAGGAAAGACTTAACGTTTTTTTGCTTGCGAAAGAAACTAATGGACTTACTTTAAAAAGAAGCCAAAAGATCTCGGGTTAGAAGAAGGGATCGCGCTATCTCTTGCGATTCTTCGGTTTCCGTAAGTTTTTCCTTTCGGACAAAGTTTTGGCAGCATCTAGTGTAATATCCGGTTTATCACAATAATTGACAAGCTTCTGAGTTTGGACAGTCGCTTCCTGATATGGGGTCAGTAATAGGCGTCAACTATCATCTTTCCTAAACCCGAATAATCGTACGGCGTAGGCGTGAGGGGACGAGATGACCATAGTTTAGTTTAACCAGGTTTAACTACACACTTCCGCTTGTGACGCATTGGACGGTGAGCAGCAGTAAACATTCCTCTGTTTTAAAATACTATGACAATTACACCTCTATGACGTTGACGATGATACAAAAGCCTCATATCCGCCTTATTTAAACCTGTTTTAAATTCACATAATTTATTAATATGATTTATTCTAATCGACACTATAATTCACACCGTTTATGATTTAATTAAAACTATTATTCGATCTGCTAATTTATTCAACGTTTTGATATACAGTGCATCGTTCAAAGTTTTCATATGTTTACAGTTTTTCATCTTGTATTGATTTATAGACTTTTGTCTTATTTTTAAAAGCATCCAGGTAGAACTTTGTTTTTTTTTTAAATAATTTTTATGTTTCATTTTTAGCTACAACAAATGTTATCAATATTTTACACTCATTTAACGAGACATAATTTACTGATTTTTTGCGAGTTCGACTCAGTTACTGTGATTCATTATTCCGAAAAATCTGACGGAAACCACTACTCATACATTGTGATTAGCACGTTATTTCGCACGCTTCGTAACATTTCCAAGATTATTTCGTTAACAGCTTCAGGAGAAGGCTTTTGATAGATATTAGTGACTCTATTAGTTATTTTTTGTCAAATATTAACCCGGCGTCAATGACGTGAAAATAATTACATGGACTATGATGTCGGGTCATTTTGACCCTAACTTTGTATGTACATTTTTAATGAAACTAAGTAAGCTACCACAATTTTGTTTATTTATTATTTTAAAAGGGGACTTTAACTATGTTTAAAATAAAAAAAAATCCTGTGTTATACATTAAATATTTTTGTTATTGGCTTTCCTCGCGGCAGATGCAAAATCAACCTTGAAAACTTAACGTGTACGTTAATTTTATATTTTCGCAAAATTTTCTTACCTATGAAGGATAAAATTTACTGATGAATTTAAAGAGAGGTTGCTGTAACTTACTAACATGAAAATAAAAAGAAATCAGTATTCTACTTCCTCATTCAGAGTTATAGAACTACTACAGTTATCATAATACGTAATCATGCCCTAGCATATAAAAATTGGACATGTTGTGCATATGTGAAGTGTTTTATTATCTTTTTTAGATGAACAGACTTCACATCGTTTATAAGTTCCAGGATTTTTTTCACTTTTACCTAGATACGTGATCCACAAGTTCAATGCCCAAAGCAGCCTAAGACTCGTTATCGTCAAAGTCTAACTATTGTAACAACTCTTAAATCCTTTATCGGCTAATTAGCCGATAAAGGATTGTCAATGACAGTCTCCTTTAAAACGTAAAAAACAAGACAAATAATAATTTAATACTAATAAAAGTTAGTCACGAAAATACTACACCGACGATGACGCCGGGTCATAATGACCCGTTTTAATTTGACGCACAAGTATCTTGCTAGGTATGGCTGTAGCCGAAGCAGCTAGCTGCTAGGCGGATGGAAGGGGGTTGTATCTCCAGCTATACGAAGATTGGAAAACATTCCATTGGGCAAAGACAAAATATATCCAATTAAACATGGCTCGGGTCAATATGACCCGGCGTCATTGTCGCCGGGTTAACAGTTGCTGGTACAATTTTATGATTACTGTCCTTCGATCAAATATAGTCGGTAGTTTCTCTTTTTTTTTTATACATTCTAATCAGATCCAATCAGGCATAATCATACCACGCATTTGGATGATAATGATGTGAGATGGAGCAAGATATGGCATCTTTGACGAATGGTCTGAGGATGCCAACTGCCACTTCTTGTCGCGAACCCCGCGGAAGTGCATCAGATGATCTCGTATCTCCGCCCGCGCCGGCGGCGTATCCTGAGGAAGTTACGTCACCGGATACAACCGCCCCCCGTCACCCGCCGGCCAAAACGCGTCATATTTGATAAATTGTCAATTATGGCTGGTCAGATAGTGACGTGGATATTGCTTGTGAGAGCAGAAGTAAAAATTTTTTGGTCAATTTTTGTCTGCTACGTCAACACTCAACACTGCCTCTGCGAATAACTAATCCTTGTCGTTGCCAGATTTTTTTAGATACTTTTATGGTCATATTTTGTCGTATTCATTGTGTGGTATGCCAGTACCGCCTTTGCGAATAACTAAACTTGCCGATTTTTTTTACACAGGGCTTGATAATCATGATCTTTATACGAGGAGTTTAATTAACACGCTCAGCCCTCTGTGTATAATCCCAAATATTGTATGCATTGTTGTTTGTTTCGCACGTGTTGTTGTACGGTCTAAAATAAAGTAGATTGTTTGACGTAAACGTTAGCAGTGCGTTGTGAATTTATGGACGCGCAGCTTAATCAACGACAGGATGACGCTAACCGTGCGCTCATATTTTAATCCAATCAAAATATGGTAATACAGGGTGAGGACATGGAAGGGCCGAGCGACAATGTTGCGAGCGACAAATTGCTTGAAGACGAAGTTTATCTCGATTCTCCAGAAACTAATGTAGCGTAGTGCGAGCACAAAATTGCATATGACGCACATATTGTACCTGAGTAAGGGAAATAAAAAATTTAAACCAAGCTCAGCTTACTAACTAAAAGTGCTGATAAATAGGAAACTGACACTTTGGTGCAATGCACCAAAATTTGGTAACGGGGCGAGCGGACGAATTGTTGCGGTGTCTGCCATAAATTCGCGGTTTAAGTTTTCTGTCGACTGAATGTGAAGTGCTGAAAATTTTGCTACGGTACGGTGTTATTGCTTTTACTATTTCGTTGGATCAGTTTAGTAAAACTTAGGTTCGAATATCTTTTGTCAAAATTAGAATTTATTTATTTTATTTAGAATCAGAATTTATTTATTGCTACAATGAAGTTACAAAGGTCTTAAGATTAATTATTATTTGGAGCTTTCATTCTACCACATAATACATAGTGTGCAATATAGCGTCGTATAAACTTTGTTATTGATTGCCCACGATCGACGTTGATAGTGTTTACGGCTTACTGTGAACAGCTGTGTCATCATGGTGGCTATCATAGTTATTACTTATTAGTTATCCATCATGTCCCAACGTGGATAAATATGTCTCCTATGTCTGATATGTTTTACGGCCGCACTCAGATTTAATAGTTACTTAGCTTTGATAATATAATATGATTTATGAGGATATCTACATTTTCACCACTCCATTTCTGTCAAACTCATGAAATTAAAGTTAAGTTTGCTATTAAATGACTAACTGCGACCATTAATGTCGCGCGACAACCGTCGCACTCCCAGCGCGCAGCGTCTTGAGGAATCAATTGACTCGCGCGTAATTTATCGCGTCCCCCCAATTATTAACCAACAATTCGGTGGCTCCGATCGTTTGGCGTAAAATGTGCGGGCGACTCCCGCATCCGGCGATTATAGCCATCATTTGTGCCCGCCTGATGATTTTTGTTAGATAAAAACGCAAAATTGTTCGTTTTGTGCAGCCTTGTTTATTTTTAATATGCACCTGCGGACTGCGGTGAACCGGTAGCCCCAGGTGCTTGTGTATTTTTTCTTCTTGGATTTTAAGGCTTATGATATTAAAGGATGTAAGCAGATTGGTAGAGTTAAAAACGTAGAGGTGGCATGAACTTCTTAAAAATTCTGTAATATCAGGTAATATTTAATAAAGTTTGTCCCACGTCTCTTAGTTTCGATTGTATCAACCTTGATAGTTGATACGTATTTAGTAGTCCTAGTAAACACCCTTAGTATCAGTAACACCAATTTTCTACATCAGCGGTGCTTTCTAAGAATTTATTAGAAGGAAATTGCACCAGGCTATCTAGTTACAATCTTGTGTTCAGTGAGCGCGGTGCATGTTGTACTTCCGAACTGGGGCGCGAACGCCGAGTGAGTTTCAAGAAGAAAATCTTGGTTGAAAAAATTTTTCCCCATATTTCAGTATTTCTTCCACCTTTATAATATTGTTATTATAATATTCTTGTTATGTCATCTGTTTTCTGATAAGTACTAACTACAAAATGTAATGTTTCCAGAGCCGAGGAGCATCGCTAGTATCGCCAGGCTGGTGCCGGCTACCGGATGCGACTCCGGCCATACAATGTGGCTGCTTGACGAGCCCAATCAGCCGTATGAAGGTATTAATATTAGCTACCGTTTTTACAATTTACAGTTTTTTACAAATCTCAATTTTGGTTTCATCGTGATCATCCAGTGACTAGTGCTATCTGGTGCCATCTTCATATCGAAGTTCGGCGATCAGCAAATTGAATATTTTACTCCGGGTTTTTGGCTAGTTTCTCAATTTGTGAAAGAAGTTTTGGTTTATTTTAGTAAAACATGTATTTTTTCCTCAAGTTATTCCTTTAGTTATTTCTGTGCACTTCTAAAAATTCTTCATTTTGTGTTTTCAGACTGTGAGCAGCTCCTCTGTTTTCGCTACTACAATGGTGACGAGGACGAGTGCGTGGCGGAGACGCCCCCTCTTCCGGCGCGTTTCAAAGTCGACCTTAAGAAGCTGCCGCTTCGGCTCAAAGAGGGTATCTCGAGAAAGAGAAGCGGAGACCAGGTCTCGCACTTCTCCTACAACAACGAGAGCTTCGAAATGAACTCCGAGAACTCTCCGCGAGTTGAGCGCGTCAGCACCAGTCAGGACATAAAGCATCTCAGTGAAAATGTAAATAAATGCTCAATTAGTGCTTTAGAAGCGGGCGGGACGAATCTCGAACGGACTCATTGTGATCCTAGCGAATCTCTAGTTAATTTATCCGAGCCGGGTGTGAATAGTGAATCTCATGTTTTAGAACCTAAGCCGACCTCGTCGGGTGTGAAAAAGAAGTACCCCCCTCCCGTCGACACGGGGGGAGGGCAAATCGTAAACGGCGTGAAGAAGAAAACCAATCTAAACATCGGTCTCGACTCCCCCACGTCGCCGGACACCGAGTACTACAAGATATGGTCCCCCCAGAATCCCTGTAAGATAATGAAATTCGTATACGACGTCGAGGGAGCTAATGTGCCAAATGACGCTCAAAAGTCCCCGGTTCCCCCCCTTCCTCCGCGGCAGTCGCATAAACCTTTGGAGAGAATGCACGCACTCCCCCCGGCCGTCCAGAGGCACAGGAAACCTAAAAAGTTGACCAAACCCGAGGACGCGTTTACGTTCGAACTGATAGATACGGACGAACAATTTTTTACTGATAACAATATCGTAAATTCAGCTATCTTTCAAAGTGAAGTGAACGATTTTAAACCTGGAGAATTTTACTCGCGAAAACAACCCGTGTCTACGACGGTGAACTTTATAAAGGGGAATCAAAACGTTGCGCCCCTCGCGACGCCCGAGACCGACGGCAGCTTATGTGAATCTACGCTTTCCTCTATTAAGATGTCCAAACTATTAGAAGATAAGAAATTATGTGATGTACCTGAATCTACGCAAAGCGTTAGCTCTAGTAATGTAATGTTCATTAAGGATATAGGGCCCGATAACTATATAACGACGACGTTCGCAAGAAAAGACAGGGATACCGTGGACGGCTTCCGTTCCACCCCGAGCCATATGAAGTCGGAGGAGAAGGCTCAGCATACATTTTTGAACGACATCAGCAATCATTCTGAGTTCGAGGACGATAATAGGAATCAAATAGAAGAAAAAGAAATTACCGTTTTGAAATCTCATAAACCGCTGACCAGGCAGAACTCCGGTCGCGCGAATACGCCGACAATGATGACGGCGTTTTTAAATTCATCTCACATAGAGGGACCGAGTCAAGAAAGCGGCATCGAAAGTCCCGCAGAAGGACCTAGCTCCTGCAACTCCTCGCATTCCTCGTCTCCTGTAGACGACACTAACAAGACGATGCCAAGCGTCGGAACGCTGCTCATGAACCGAAAATACTCGTGCGAAAGCTCGACGCCCAAACACTCAAGTTTACCGCGGCATCTCCTGAAAAACCTTGGGTGTGAAACGCCCAAACATTCCCCGCATAAGGTGAACCACATGAAGGATACCCCAGATAGCCCGGCGCGGCCGCACCCTAGAGTCTTGACCAGGGTAGCGGCTCTGGCCGGGACCGCAGTACCCCAATGTCCTCCAACCCCCACGCACCATCGGAGGCCGCGGCCGACTCCGCCCCCAGACTTGCATCCCCCACCAATCCAATCCCTAGAAAACAGACCACACGAGAATTTCGAGATGGTCGAATTTACAAATGAATTAAGAACGTCCGAAATAAGATCGCCAAACTTAGAGTTTATGAATAGTAATCATTTTACGATAGTACACGCAGGGCCTCCTGATGACGTGGTGTTGAGGAGGCCGCAGACTCATGATGATAGTGATGATAATGATAATGCCGTAGCCTCTCCTACTCCGCTAAGGCATATGGCGGGGATCAGATTGCCGTCAATACCCGAGAGAGCGTCCAGACAGATGGCGTTAACCGGAGACTTTCCAGCCAACATGATTGGTGGAATCATTGAATGCGAGGAACCTTTACCTCCAGGTAATTATAACATTTGGTAAACTATAAACGAGTTTGGTTGACCATTAATGCCGACAAATGACAATACTATTCATTTTCTATTTCAACTTTTAAGTAATAGATTCCTATATTATTAATACTTACCTGAACTAAAATAGGAATTTAACTATCTTATTACAATTTATATTGTTCAAGGATACCAATACCAATGAAATATTAATTGGTTTTTAAATCGACCCATTGCAACCCTTTACTTACAAACTAAAAGGATTTAGGGTATCTTACAATTGATATTGTTCAAAGAAACACCATTGGCACTTGCAAGCTAGCCTCCTCATTAACGATTCACCTCAAACTTACTAACCCAACCCCTCCTTTTTCCAGGGTGGGAGGCTCGCATGGACAGCCACGGGCGCGTGTTCTACATCGACCACATAAACCGCACGACGACGTGGCAGCGGCCCGCGGCTAACGGCAGCGCCCCTCGCTCGCCAGCGCCTGAGGTGCAAAGACGGCAGTTGGATAGGAGGTGAGGAAGTTTGGGGGTAATCTTTCTAAAATGTCCGACTGACTCATATGTTCGATATTATTTTGTAAGCGTTTTAGAGATATAAGCTTTAAAAGAATTTTCAATACTATTCAATAAACGATAGATTAAGAGCTCCGCAGACTGCAGAATTTTAGTCGGCCGATAGTTAAGTCGAAAGCTTAACCCATCAAGCCCCATAAGCTCACCGGTAAGCGAGATACAATAGAATAACAATAGATTTCCAAGAATCCACGATCGAAGGATTAATCAGTACAAATATGAATGAAGGTGTGCCCAATAAACTTTGTATTGATTTGTATCCGCCGATATTAATGTACTGAAACCCCGATTCGGTCAAACTATCCTAAAGTCTGTAGTCTGCGGAGGGTCTTACAGTTACTATAACTTGTTTTGATAGACTGGACTCTGGAGTCTGGACCATAGTTAGCGGCTCGACTCGATTTAGGTTTCGTTAGCAGCTATTAATCTAACTTAACCACATTACGATCTGACTTATGTTAGGTTAATAGCTATTTTAACCTTAGTAATGTAATTAGTCATATTCGCGAGAATCACGACAGAGTTACAAATCGCTTAACCTGACCCAACAAACGTGTGAACGCGTGTGATTCTGCCCAAATTCAAGGTTAACTCAAGAGCTGACGTATCATAGATCTCAAGACTGTAAATGGTAAGTTTGTTTTGAATTTATTTTGTACGATATTTAAGAGTGTCATTAAACAGGTATTAATTTCTAATTCATTCATTGACATATATTTTTTGTTCTAGGTTTTTTTTCTCCAGCCGAATGTCCGACTTTCAGTAGCTGGGTGGAGCTTCTACAGGAGCAATACTCCGAGGGCAATAACTCGATACCGAGCCATCGAAAGAAGCCGTCGAAATATATCAAAAAGGAAATACCAATACGAGAAATCGACGTGAACAAACCTTGCATGTGTGTGTACAGGTGTCACACAAAAGTCAGTCCCGCAGAACAGTTTGAGGTGCATCAGAAGTACAAAGAAATGAAAACGTTCGATCAACGAACGTCGTATCTTTTTTCTCTAATAAATGTTGCGCCAAAGAAGAGGACGAGGCACCGAAGTGAACGGACTTCTTTGGAGTCCAGACGTTTGTATACTAGAACCTATACGGTCCCGAACTCTCAAGGACAGTTTGTGAAGGTGTGCAAAACCTTTTTTAAGAAAATATTCCAAGTCACCGATGGTAGGCTGACTTGGATATTAAAAAATAAGATCTCAAACTCCATCCCACCTAAAGATAGACGAGGCAGACGACAGAGTACAGCGATCAGCCAAAGTGTAGTTATACAAAGCGTTTATCAGTAATATAATATCGGCCTTAAGTAAAATGAATTAAGGTCCTAAATTATATGCTTTATTTATATTATGTGCCGAACATGCTACAGTCATTACCTCTATATTAAAAAGTCAATAATCGTGTGATTGCATTGTGATGTATTTAAGATTCCGTAGATTATTTAGCTGTTTTTAATTTTGAGACATCATTAGATAATTAAGGAGTTATTTAAAACGATATGTGTTGTGATAGTCATAATGATAATTCTTATGAATAAATGTTCTTGCCTATATATTTCCTCTTTTATTTATTTACAGTAATTTCTAATAGCATTTTTTTTATTGTTTTTTTATCATGTAACTGTCGTTATTTACTTTTAGTTATTTTAATAATTAATTTTATTTACTAAATAACATAGGTATTAAGGTATGGTAGTATACAACTGGTATATTCCGCAGGTATCAATCAATACGTCGCACGATGACGCGTACGCAGCTGGGAGAGGAGTCGCCGCCGGGGACGTCGCGCGACGCCCCGCCCCCGCACGCGCCGCACCCCGCCGCGGAGTTCCTCGCCAGGCCGGACTTCTACTCCATACTGCACATGAACCAGGCGAGTTGTTTCTGCAGTATATACGACGCATTATGAACCATGAAATATTTAGAACGACCTATGCCCGTTTTCACCAACATCACCTAAAATTTAGGTGTCCCTTAAGCCAATATAAGGGGCACCTAACGTCAGTTTTGTTTTCACCGACGTTTAAGTGACACATAAACCATTATAATTCTTCTTTAACTTTAGTATTGGTGAGGCTATGGTCTAGTTGCGGTGCACATAGAAATTTATACAGTGTCACTGACCTACCGCTTTCTCTTTCACTTGTGGTAAATATAATTCTGTAATCTGTAAATTGGAACGCGATAACAATAGTTTCGGGGGCTAGTGAACATGACAAGAATCAATGGGATAGTGTACGAATTCTATTTGCAGCAGACGTCTGCCTCTAAAGGTAGATTTCCTATCTTCGCAGCACGCGATCGCGACCGAAAATAATTCAAATAAAATGCTACTTCATGAACTGGGCTATAAGGTTTCATTTCGATCTACGTCACTAAAATGCAGTGGCTAAACCAAAGTCTAGTCCACAAAGTGGCATTTTATTTGGATATCTGACGGTTAGCGGTCGCGTACTGCGAATACCTTTACAGCATTTATTTTACTCGTATCCCATATTCAAAGAAAATCTTATCGTAATATTATTTATAGCGTACTATTTATGTTTCAGGAAGCGTCATCCCTATACAACGGCAACTCAACCCTCAAGCACATGATATCTAAGATACGCCGGGACACGTCGTCGTTCGAGCGGTACCAACACAACCGGGATCTGGTCGCGCTAGTCAACATGTTCAGTGAGAGCGACAGGGACCTACCGCTGGGATGGGACTCGAAATTAGATAGGAATGGCAAGGTAAATAATAAATTAAACTTTATATACAAAAATATACTAATTGTTAAAATAGGTCAGGAAGATGTGTTTGATTGTATGTATTATGATCGAAGATGAACTGTCCAAGCGATTTAAAGCCCAAACAGCTTATATTATTATGTAATTAAGCAGGTAAGTTTACGCACTAGCGACTAGGCCGCAGCGGCCAGGTCGCGGCGGTCATCGAGATAGATACCTTAGGACTTAGGATATGAAATATGGCGCGCGCACCTGGCCGAACGTGGCCAGGTGCGCATGGTCAATGGCGATTTCATATTAAGGAATCTATCTCGATGGCCGCCGCGACCTGGCCGCTGCGGCTTAGCCGTCAGTACGCTATTGCGATAAGAGATCATAGATTCGTCTGAGCTCTAATTCGTGAGGTCTGGAAACATCAATGACTGTTTTGTTGTGTAATAATGTTTTTAAAGGGCATCGGCACACATCTGACCACTGTAATTCCCGTAATCTAGGATCGACAGGGATATACCAACTAACACTTTGATTAGGGGCGCCCGAGATCCTTTATGGTAGCACACATTTGCGCGCTTCAAGCCATCGCAAACTAAAGGGTATCTTAAAAAACCTACTCTAATAATTAGTTCATCAGATCTTGGTATCAGCGACAATACTGTAACCCAAAGAGATTAGGTTGGTCATATAGGTTATTTACTCGACTCTACACTCTCCAATCAGTGTTTCTTCGTGGACCACGTGATGCGGCGGACGACATTCATCGACCCGCGACTGCCGCGCGCGCCGCAGACTGGCCCGTTCTCACCGCTGCTCCCACCGCGACGCAGACCCGTGCTCGTTGACCAGGTTATAGGCCGCATAGTATAGTACGGCCGCTAGGCATGTAGAAATTCGTATTGACTGAAATTAGTTTGATCAGATACAAAACTCATCAGGCAGATATTCCTAATGGTACCACCATCAAGTGTGTTGTGGGCTTATTCGTCTACGATTGGCCATGATTGGCGTCTATTGTGTAGAGACGTATTCGGCTGTAAATAATTGTTATAGAATCAGCGTCCATCAAGACGTAATGTATAATGTAAATTGACACCAATCGTGGACAGTCATCAAAATGCATCTTAACGTTTATATTCGCCTATCATGCGTCAATGTGCCACCCTACAATATTGCTGTCTCGTTTTCACAAGTACACAATGGTTGAGACAAGTATAAATGCGTCAATTTATGGATTTCTACGTGTTCCATGGCCGTACTTTATTTACAGTTGTTAGAGTAAAGTTTTAGTCATTTTATTTTGCATTTCATTTTTGTATGCTCATCCATTTGCATCATGGCATCGCATTTAATTCGTTTGGTTTTATTTTTTCTGTTATTTTGTTTGGTTTCAGCATGGCTTTTCTTTATTTTGAATTTTATGTAGTTTTTGTCGCACGTTTTTGTGTTTTTAGTTATCTGTTTTGTTATTGTTTGTTTATTTGTTTTGGTTTCTTCTTTTGGTACGTATTCGTACGCATGATCAGTTGTTTTTTTTTGTTTTTGTTTTATTGGTTGTATTAGGTCTTTTGATTTTATGGAAAGGACTAGGGTAAGTGCTTAGTATAAACAATTTTGATAGTCGATATCATCGCTATTTTATCTTATGATATTATTATCTTTTCCCTTTTTTTTTTTTTTGGGAAAAGATAATAATATTTTATAATATTATTATCTTTTCCCAAAAAAAAAATCCTTTTGATTGAGAAATAATGATACAGCTTTAAACCATTTAGTCAATATGAATTAATCGATAATAATGAACAACTTAAATGTTGAAGCTTTGTACTGAAAACACTGAAATTAATACCGTACGCCCAGAAAAAAATTATAGCTCTTGCTTAACTACTTTGTCCCGAATGCTTACGAGTTACAATGCCTCTGTGAATTATACTGGTAATTATAAATATATGTTATCTAATACAATATGTATGTGTAGGCCCCGACACCGCCGCCGCGTCCGCCCGTGACTTCGGACACGTACACGCATCAGACACAGCAGGATATACCAGTGGCGTACAATGATAAGGTGAGTTAATTACTACTTTTGGTGATTCTTTGTGGAGTAAAGCACAGGCATAACACGTTAAATTCGATCACCTGTTTTATTCTTTCTCTCACTCGTGTACGGATATGTTGCTAAAAAATCGATAAGACCGCAATTGTAATATTATTGTGCGCGAGTAGACAGTAAAAGAAAGAAACAAAAAAGTCGTTGTGTCAATTTGACCATTCTTCGGGCTCTGGGTGGATTTTTCTATATTGCATACTAGCTGTTGCCCGCGACTTCATCCGCGTGGACTTCAGTTTATAGCGCGCGATGTGAACAAAATTGGTGTCAAATTAAGCTTTTATAAAAAACCCCTAGTATCCATTATTTAATTAATTAATTTGTTTTTGTAATTTGATTTAATAATCATAACATCCAAAAACAGCTGTGCAGTGTGCACATAACTTATTTCATTTTTTTAAAATTAAACGTTATTTATGCCAAATAAAGTATATTTAGCCCCCCAATTACACAACTTTACCCATAAAGTATAAACTATTTATCATTGATAGATTTAAGGTTACGTCACTGCATAGATGAAGTACTGAGTTATTTAATAACGTAACAAAGAAATAACAATCGCAAATCTGATATAAGATACCACCTCTTATAGAAAGACATTTGAGCAAGCGTCATCGCGATGTAGGAGACGCACGGCGCCATCTATTATGAATTTTTGGAACTAACTTAATTTGAACAAATTTACGCATTTTCACCCCCTTACAACTATATTTTTTCCAGTTAAAAAGTAGCCTATGTCCTTTATCAGGCTTTAGACTATCTGTGTACAAAATTTCATTACAATCGGTTCTGTAGTTTTGGCGTGAAAGCGAGACAGACAGACAGACAGAGATACTTTCGCATTTATAATATTGGTATAGATTTCTTTGAGATACAGAGCCAATGGACACGCATCATAATATGATAGACACTCAAACATTACAAACACACCTAAAGCGTTATGTTTGTGATGACTGTGTGCATGTGTGTGACAGATTTGCATAGGGATATCTACATCCTACGTGCATGGCGTCCGGACTTTATCAATTCCAAGCCCTTCCTTCGAACGATAAGTAAATAAATATTAACCCTTTAATCTCCTCCTAGGTGGTGGCGTTCCTACGGCAGCCGAACATAATGTGCATACTACGCGAGCGGTGCGGCGGCTGCGGCGCGTCGTTACGCGACAAAGTTGGTGCCGTGCGGGTAGAGGGCGCCCCTGCGTTGACGCGGCTACAGAACGACCTGCAGTTGACGTGTTTACTGAGGTAAGTGTAAGAGAGAGATAGAAGTATGTTAGGACATGGTATAGATATGCGGGTAGATGGCGCACCTGAGTTGGCCCGGCTGCAGATCCTGAAACTTACGTGTTTACTGAGAGGTAAGTCATAAGTGCTAGAAAGAGATAGATATACGTTAAGAATGAGAAAATATATCAAAGGTGATACGGTGCGTGTAGATGGCGCAACCATGCTTGCTCAAAACGATTTGCAGCTTATGTGTTTACTGAGGTAATTGTTAGAGAGAGAGACAGAAATATGTTAGGAAAGAGAAGGGAGATGGATCAGCGGTGAATCAGGATGGTGTGTGTAGATGGCGCCACCGTGCTTGCGCAAAATGATTTGCAGCTTAATATGTGTTTACAGAGGTAAGTAGTGTATGAAAGAAAAGATAGATAATAATTTATCGGCGTTGAAAAGGGGCGGAGCTTATATAAGACTACGTTATAAGTCAGCTCTGTTTATTTTGACGTGATAGACCTGTAACAGAAATATTTTTTTTATCATTAACCAGCAAGATTATACTCGGCCTCAAAAAAAAGCCTTTATCAAAGGCCTTAGTTGCAACTTGCAGCCGTTAGTAGTTGCCGGTGATTATTATCAATTTTATAAGTACTGTAAGTAATATTTATTTCCTTTTTAAAGACTGTAGAGCCTAGAACGTTTATTTTAATGTCCCTATTGTGGTTGCTAAAGAAAAGCAGTATGCACATACGGTATTCTCACAACATAGTACTCGTAGGCCTGGTTCAAAGATGAAAGAATAATTACCTCCATAATAGAATCGGGTTCTCCTATTTTTAATGAACAATTTTCCACACACACACAAATTGTTCATTTTGAAGAACTTTACTTTCTTAATCCTAAAAAAAATTTTGTTGCGGCCCGCAACACCAAGACCAAAACGTCGTGTTTGTAGCCCGTATAAAAAAGGTTGAGTACCACTGTTCTAGAGCGTCTTGTACCAAATTACAAAACTGTATTTTCATGAATTGCAAGCCAACGACCGACATGTTCTATTGGGTCCGTTGGTCTCAGACGTATTAACCAGTCTGTTACTAAATAGGAAACAAACCTGATAACATTCTATCCCACAGTTCCCTAGCGAAATTAAAAGTAAAACTATTTATATCACAACACAGTTCATAGACCAGTCAGTAAACTTAACTAGTTAGTTTTCTCACAGGAATACACAGTAGTCCGGTTTTGCGCTGAATATTTAAACACCAATTGAAGACGTAAGTGAATGAAGTGGATAAGTAACATTTATAACATAAGGGCAATTACTCAATTTTTCCCTTAAGGTGCTCCCGTCTGGGAGCATCTTATGTTATCTAACGTTACATAACTGCTGTCTAGCAGTTATGTAACGTTAGATAACATTAATTATTGTCTAACATATTTTAACAAATTATAACAAAATGCACGTTTATTTCTTGACATGTTGTAGCGAATATTATACGCTGTTATAAAATGTTTTCGTGTTAAGGTGGCTTTCGGATCTTTGCCGCTAGCGACCGCGACCGACGAAAATTCAAACTAAATGCCACTTTATGACAAAGGCGAAAATCATTTTCCCGGTCCTGAAGACTCCATTTATGCAATAAACGAACATTTTCAAATTATTAGTTACCCACTTTACCCACTTGTGTCTTCATTTGTGACCACATTGTTGGACTATTTGTCGCGTCGGCGTTTTTTCTCAGTTGCGTCGCGACGTATACAATCAGTTCTAGTTAATATTAGGTATAATTATAATTGGCATTGATTTTTAATTAAGTACTTTTATTGTTAATGTTGTTATTCTTGCACAGATGTTATTATTCTTTGCTTGTAAATGCGTTTTATCTTGAATAGGTACTTTTATGATAATGTAAAGATTGGAGTCTGAAGCTATAATGTAGCTTCAGACTCCAATCTTAAAAACCGGCCAAGTGCATGTCGAGCCACGCGCAATATAGGGTTCCGTAGTACCGCTAGTTTTTAAAAATTTGGGTATGGTCAATAAATGTTCCTTTATACTTCGCCGAAAACATTTTTTTAGTTGATCGACTATTACTCAATAACTTATGAAGTCTTATTAGCCGTGATAGTTTTCCTTTTAAATTCACCATATTTACTACTCCTATGAATTTTTTCACATTTTACCGTTTAGCTGATAGAAGGGGGGGACACTGGACTCTTAACGATTTTTTTCACTTTAAAACTTAATGTTTCACAAACGGATCCCTAAACCGGAAAATGATCTATGAATACTCATAATATTTTTAAAAAACTTATCCAACGACACCCCACACGATGGGGTGGACGCGAAAAAAAAATTCATCCCCGCTTGATGTGTAGGGAAGGTACCATAATTTTTTTTTTTAAAGATTTCATGTACCATTTTAATTTATAATGTGCAATGTGCATTCATTCCAAATTACAGCATTGTAGGTCCTATAGTCTCTGAGAAAAACTGCGGACAGACAGACGGACAGACGGACGGACAGACCGAAACTATAAGGGTTCCTTGTTGACTAGAACCCTAAAAATCGACTTTTGCTTTTTATAGTCGTTATTTGATATATGTACTATCAATACTACGATATTTAATATTATAATTTATAACATTTTAAAGCTGGTACTATCGGTGCTTTATCACGTAACTGGCTAAATAATATAGAAGATGTATCTCGAGAGTCGGGCTATTTTAAAAAAATTAATTTGTGTCATAAAAACGTTTGTATTCAAACAAAAGTACACATATGCACTAAAATATATTATACTACACAATCACTGTAAATTATGACTGTGATTTACTATTCTGAATATGTCTGTGTCATAAAAACGCGGTCATTTTCGTCAAAATTCAAGACAGATAAGGTTAGTGTTGATGTGACCTTGAAGAGACCATTCGGAGCTATTTTACTTATGGTAGAACCTTTATTGCTCATGATGTAAGGATCATTTTGATGCTAACTAGATATAGTTCCTGGACTGTACCCTAGTCAGGTACTCATGAGAACACCTACATCCTACATCTATTTCTGTTTGGGCAAAAAAACCTATGATTCCTTTATTACAACCCAAAATAAAAGGATACCAAGTACAAAAGTAAAATGACTTTTAACATTTAATTAACTTTTTTTTGTTAATTATAACGTAACCTATAATTCTTTGAGTTACGCGCGTACGGGATACACATTATTAATAACCGGAATACATATTATTTTGGACGATATACATTATGTCTGGTCTCTGTATGCATAGACAGTTTTGTCGTTCATCAGCTATGTCCAGATTATGCAATTTCATCTTCAATTTTCGTCATCTTCTTTTTATTCAACTTTCGTTTGGCATATTCAATAATGAATGCGTCAAAATCCATCCGCGTTGTAAGAAAAGTGTCATAGCGAGAGCTACGATTTCAACGCGCGTCACGGGCATGCCTCACGTTCGCTGTTGACTGTGCTATAACGCATGCCTAAAAGTTCGGCGTTAAGGAAACATAAATTGGAATGTCTGACAGGTTATACTAATGCCATTTAATCGTCTGTTCTAGTGTTCGTTAATGTGTTAACAGACATGAAAATATACAATTACAGTAACAAACGGTCTTTGTGTTTGTATCCTTGGCGCGGTGAGACACACTACCCCCAAGGTCTGACTGAGCATTGTTTTGAGACTGGCCTATTATCAACATCGTCTGTTATTTCCAGGAAAAAAGGAAGCATATATATTATAATAGAAGTCAGTTAATAACCCATCAAGCCCCGTAAGGCCCATATGGGCCGCGATAACAAAAGATTTGCAGTAATTGGTGATCGACGGAATAATAATAATCAATACTAGATGAGGCACGCAACTTCGTTAAGTAAAAATTCGTTGATCGTGCGGGAACCAACCGTTTTACGGAGTTAAAAGTATCCTATGTGTCCTTTCCCGGAACTCAAGCTTTCTCCATAGCAAACAACAAAATCGGTTCAGTTGTTTAAGCGTAAAGAGGTGATGGACAGACTGACAGACAGATAGACACACTTTCGCATTCATAATATTAGTATGGATATGGAATTTAATTTATTTTGCCTAATCGGGATCAAAGTTGTAGTTGAAAGGAAAAAAAATTATTGAAAATTTAGTAAAATCGGACTCTTATAATACTGTATTCATCTGTTTATGGAAAAATGTTTATCACGCCATCGGTCCTTTAGTTATAAATGCGCATATAAACAATCCTATTTCTATGCCACAGGGGACTGTTTCTTAGAAAACAGATTAAATATTTCAAAGAATACTGATGGTCTTAAATCGATCATTTCCTAATAGGTATTTTGACCATACCGTAGATAATTCGTAGTGCTACTAATTTGAGAATAATGAACCGCGAACATACAAATCATAAGTTTCGGGACTTGACACTAAGGTCAAACGAAATAGTTGTTGAACATAGTTAATTAGTTTGTTAAATATTAAAAAGAATGAGTTACTTAGCTTGGTATTATAATGTTTTCTCTTTAATGTACTGACCAAATAAGTTCGAAGAATATTGATCGTAATAGGTAGTTACACGCTTAATTTGATCTGAATCTGAATGAACAAAGCTTAGTCAGGGAGCCTATAATGTTATTAATTTAAATGTCGCCTATGTACCTATTACCTAAGTATAAAACAATAATTTGGTAGAGTTACGATTTTTCTTTACTTTAAGACCGAAATGAATAGAAGTTAATGTCATTATAAAAAGAAGGTAACGTAATTATATTAACGGGAAAAATAATGAACTAGTGTACTTAGTGCATATGAACTTAAGTCATCATTAGCGATTGATTCATCCCAATTAGATGACTACATGGAAAATTACTTTATACAGTGATCCTTTTTCCTTGAAAATAAGATTTAAAATTGCGTGGCAATGAAAGTTTGAAAACCACAGGGAATTCCCATTCACATAAAAAACTTAATTTGTTTCATTCATGATTGAGTTTTGGGATGTGGATTATTTCTTTGCTAATGATGGTGGATGAATGGATGTGCCCTATAATTTGAGAGCTTCTGCTAAGTGCAATGGAAAATTTTAAGTTTTTAACTCTGAAATAAGTACTAAAAGTTCCATGAACTTTTCGTTAAGTATATTATTAAATTTGCCATGGAAAGTAAGGAAATTGGGTAGTAATGTTCTTACAAGTGATGGTGCTTGTATCTGAATTCTATGATTCATTTTAGTTACAACAGACAAATTCAGCATTTCTGAAATATCTTCAGGAAAATATTTTACTTCCCACCAAAACTTTTTAAATAATAGCAGGTGGCGGTAGGTATGACTAATTTGGACTGTCGAAAAATATTCATTTAATGTTGAAACTTGAAACCAAACTTTTGACTATACGGACTATTTCAGTATCACATACTCGCATACAGAGGAGGCCTGGTGGATAGTTGGATTATGGATACCAGGCCTATTCCAAGTCTATTGCTGAAGCTTGGCTCTACATTTTACTGTACATAATATTGTGTTATCGTAGAAATATATGACAATTTTTAAAGCGTGAGCAAGAGAATACGCTGACGGCTGAAGTAATAATTAACGAATTTTTAATTACACGAATTGCCCCCACATCAGCGATATCAAAATGTACACTGTATTTACAAGCGCGCCCCATCGCCCAGGGTTATACAGTATAAATATAATACAGTAGAATAACTCAGCCATGATCTTAAAATGAATTTGCTCGACGTAGAGACGATTAATAAAGGAAATAAATAAAACCGCCGTAGGGATTACTTTAAAGAGTCTTTAAAGTTTCTGAAATCGTGCTTATGTGTGCGTGGATGCCGGTCTGGTATAGTATAAAGGTTACAAATAGTCAACAGCAGCGGCTCTTAAACTTTTTTGGTAACTGAACCTTTGCAAGTCAGATTTTTGATGGATCCCTAAAAAAAGAACGTAAGTAATCTTTTAATGAATTTCCGGCCTGCTGAATTTCTAAAGACAATTTATATATCGCTCGTGGAGCCCCAGAGCTCCGCGGAGCGCACTTTTAGAATGGCTGGTCTACTGTATATGATTTAAATTGTGGTATAATGTATGTAGGGGTATAATTTATGTATAATTGAGCCGTGGACTCGCGCCGTAACAATGGGTTCATGCAATTAACACGACCGTATCTTTGCGCACGCGAACAGCAACTAGGGTTGTCACTTGTAAGTTTTTTATTTACAAAACTCAACTAAAAAGGCCTTAGATATGGCTCATGGCGGGCTAAAACTGCGAACAATTGTAATTAATTGCTACAATATTATATGTAATTTTACAAAAGATACAATAAAAATATAATATTTTGGCAAGTAGCAAATAGACGACGCGAAAATTGGTTAAAAATACTCAGTTGCTGATCAGCGGGGCTAAAATGGTAGCATAGCAATTCCTCTCAATCAATTCACAAAATAAATTGTCAAAACTGTCAAACTCACGAATGTCAAATTTAGACCAATTCAATTGGTCTAAATTCGTACTAATTTGACATTCGTGAGTTTGACCAATTCAATTGGTCTAAATTCGTACTAATTTGACATTCGTGACTTTGACAGTTTTGACAATTCATTTTGTGAATTGCGCCGTAAACTATAACGCGTCATTTAGTTGAGACTAAGCACACTATAGGCATGTTGTTTGTCTAGTTGGGACATATAAGAAGGCTGTGATGAAGTAACGCAAAATTATGACGATGTGTGAATCTTCTTTGGTTTCTTTTTTGTTTAGGCCTTAGTGGTTCGGAGTATTACGTCGTTCAGATATAAAATAGATGAAAGTTTAATTTATGAACATTCATTTAGAAAATAATTTGATTTTGCAATGAAGCTTTGCTAACTTTGCCATAATTCTAGAAATTAAACAGTAATATAGTCGTTACACCCCTTAGGGTGCAAAATTTATCCAGTGCTTTTATTTCTCACGAGTACATAGTGCTTTATACTCCCTAGTTGTTTATAGTGTGCGCGGGCCTTCACTATCAAACGAACTCATTCATTTCCTCTTAAGGCAAACAATCTGCTAACATAATTAGTACGCAATATATTTGCATATTGATCATGCGCAGGAAAGGAAGTGCGTATATGACTCATCCTTGCAGGACACCGATCTGGAATGTTCCATCATCCATGGAAACATCATGGAAATTATCTCCAGCCATAAGAATTCCATAATGTAATCGCATATTGTATTTTACAATTATTATTGTCATTAGTCACAATTTAAATTGTTATGACTAAGTTTCTGACTTTATGGAAAATGAGTTTTCTGGCTCCTTGCCAGATCTGGTTATGTACCACATACGTAGGTTTCATGAGTAGTATAACTTTATAAGTCACACATTAAATTGTTTAAAATGTGACTAAGTTTCTAACTGCATCTAATCGTCATACAAGTCATCCTGGCAAGAGTCCAGAACCCGCAATATTCCATGGAAATAATCTAAGGTCGTAATTTTAATAATTCGTAATTTTAATTCCTTTGTGTTGTGACTGAGTTCCTGTACGTATATATTTTAATTAAGTCATAGCAAACTTAAGATCTTGTTTTATTATTTTTTGTAATAATTGGCAGGGCGATTGTTTTGAGAAGCGGAAAAGGCAAGAATTGTACTGTGGGAATATACAATATCTTCTGTCAAACGCCTGTTACATTTCTGTCGCAACAAATATGACCACCCTGCTGTCTCTCTCTCTCTCTCTCTCTCTCTCGGAAAATCAGGTTTCAGATAGAATATTCTACGACCCTTATAACCCCCTTATAAACCTTCAGCTATAATTAAATACTATTTTCCTCAATACAAATGATGGTCTATTTTCCCAATCAATTACAGACAGAAGACCCGCGAAGGCTGATTGCTCATTAAACTAGTTCACTGAAGGGTTTCTATCAATCTAATCAAAATAGGGCCAGCCGCATGCGGATTGCGGGTGCTTCCAACTTGCGACACCGATTCGGAGATTTATAGAGGAGATTACTTTATTAAGGCCAGCTGAAATGTTAAAAGATGTGAAAATACCAGTGTTCGGAAGTATTTTTTTAATGTACAATTTTAATGTACACTGTATTTACAAGCGCGCCCCATCGCCCAGGGTTATACAGTATAAATATAATACAGTAGAATAACTCAGCCATGATCTTAAAATGAATTTGCTCGACGTAGAGACGATTAATAAAGGAAATAAATAAAACCGCCGTAGGGATTACTTTAAAGAGTCTTTAAAGTTTCTGAAATCGTGCTTATGTGTGCGTGGATGCCGGTCTGGTATAGTATAAAGGTTACAAATAGTCAACAGCAGCGGCTCTTAAACTTTTTTGGTAACTGAACCTTTGCAAGTCAGATTTTTGATGGATCCCTAAAAAAAGAACGTAAGTAATCTTTTAATGAATTTCCGGCCTGCTGAATTTCTAAAGACAATTTATATATCGCTCGTGGAGCCCCAGAGCTCCGCGGAGCGCACTTTTAGAATGGCTGGTCTACTGTATATGATTTAAATTGTGGTATAATGTATGTAGGGGTATAATTTATGTATAATTGAGCCGTGGACTCGCGCCGTAACAATGGGTTCATGCAATTAACACGACCGTATCTTTGCGCACGCGAACAGCAACTAGGGTTGTCACTTGTAAGTTTTTTATTTACAAAACTCAACTAAAAAGGCCTTAGATATGGCTCATGGCGGGCTAAAACTGCGAACAATTGTAATTAATTGCTACAATATTATATGTAATTTTACAAAAGATACAATAAAAATATAATATTTTGGCAAGTAGCAAATAGACGACGCGAAAATTGGTTAAAAATACTCAGTTGCTGATCAGCGGGGCTAAAATGGTAGCATAGCAATTCCTCTCAATCAATTCACAAAATAAATTGTCAAAACTGTCAAACTCACGAATGTCAAATTTAGACCAATTCAATTGGTCTAAATTCGTACTAATTTGACATTCGTGAGTTTGACCAATTCAATTGGTCTAAATTCGTACTAATTTGACATTCGTGACTTTGACAGTTTTGACAATTCATTTTGTGAATTGATTGAGAGGAATTGCTATGCGACCATTTTAGCCCCGCTGCAGCTAGACAGCAACTTTATTTGAGTAAAAAATACATTTATTAATAACAACTAATATTAGAATTTAATATAATATTATACTAGAGTAGAAATATTTTTTAATTGCTTTAATTACTCTTGAATTTAAAGTTCAAGCAATTTTAGTAAAAAGGACTACTTTCAAAAGTATCAAGAGGCAGGCTATTTATGAGATGTATGTCCCTATATAAATTATGTAATGTAATATTTATTATGAAGTGTATTATTTATCCAGGTACACACAAACGGACACGCTATCATACATTATTTAATACCTGTTTACAGTATTATCATTGTTATACCCATTGTTACCGAGGCCTTGACACACCAGATGATAATATAATTACCGTCATTAAACTATAATAAACATTCATCATCATCAGTCCATGTGCTCCTTTGGGAGGGATGAAATCAGTCCTCTGCACATTCTACTAATTTTTTAACGTGAATGCAGTGTCATTTCTTATTCGATTAAGTCTGTTAACTGTTTACCATAGAACAGCTAGGTCGTGTTCAAACCAAACTGATTGTCAGCCGCCGAATGTGAGCGAACGTTACGCATTTTATTGTATTTCCATTTTCCATAAATATTCACTTTTTCGTTCACACCTAACCGACAATACGCTATTACGCTAGGCGTAGGCGCGGACATTCGATACCGTATATTTTCACGTTCACACTGGGACTCACAGTGAGCCTGCTCACATTCGGCGGCTTACAGTCAGTTTGGTTTGAACACGGCCTAACACGGCTATAAGCTAATAATATAATAAATTCATGGGAATACGTATTATGTTTCTCTTTGATAGGAAACTGGCTTGATTGAACAGGGAACAAAGCATCCATGTTGCAATACGTAGTACTTACTACCTCATTGATGTTGCATTAAAATTTTAAACAAGCAGGGTACTGATTTTCAGTTCACTTCAAGTGGGATCGTGAGTCGTGACTCGTGACTGAAAGAAAATCTTTAACGAAGTTCAAGTATTGCCTTATTTCTTCACGGTTATAAGTTTTGTCGAGTTAATTAGCTTTAAATATGTCATCACTACCAAATACTTTATTATGGTTCTAAGAATTCGTTGATTTATATTCGTCGTATCGAGTTTTCGAAATACTAAACGTTTCAAATATTTGGTTTCGATCGCTACAAAGAAGTGGCTCTTAAATCACACTTTGTAAGAGCCGATATAAATCAGTCAACGAAACAGTAAGTACTTAGTATCGAGCGCCGTAAACTATATCGCGTCATCTAGTTGAGACTAAGCACACTATAGGCATGTTGTTTGTCTAATTGGGACATATAAGATGGCTGTGATGAAGTAACGCAAAATTATGACGATGTGTGAATCTTCTTTGATTTCTTTTTTGTTTAGGCCTTAGTGGTTCGGAGTATTACGTCGTTCAGATATAAAATAGATGAAAGTTTAATTTATGAACATTCATTTAGAAAATAATTTGATTTTGCACTGAAGCTTTGCTAACTTTGCCATAATTCTAGAAATTAAACAGTAATATAGTCGTTACACCCCTTATGGCCTGTTTCACCGCTTTCTGATAAGGTGCCCGATAGGGATATTTGACAGATTTTCCATACTCCATCTGTCAAATTAAGTGGTGGATAGCCTTATCAGGAAGCGGTGAAACAGGCCCTTAGGGTGCAAAATTTATCCAGTGCTTTTATTTCTCACGAGTACATAGTGCTTTATACTCCCTAGTTGTTTATAGTGTGCGCGGGCCTCCACTAACTAACGAACTCATTCATTTCCTCTTAAGGCAAACAATCTGCTAACATAATTAATACGCAATATATTTGCATATTGATCATGCGCAGGAAAGGAAGTGCGTATATGACTCATCCTTGCAGGACACCGATCTGGAATGTTCCATCATCCATGGAAACATCATGGAAATTATCTCCAGCCATAAGAATTCCATAATGTAATCGCATATTGGATTTTACAATTATTATTGTCATTAGTCACAATTTAAATTGTTATGACTAAGTTTCTGACTTTATGGAAAATGAGTTTTCTGGCTCCTTGCCAGATCTGGTTATGTACCATACGTAGGTTTCATGAGTAGTATAACTTTATAAGTCACACATTAAATTGTTTAAAATGTGACTAAGTTTCTAACTGCATCTAATCGTCATACAAGTCATCCTGGCAAGAGTCCAGAACCCGCAATATTCCATGGAAATAATCTAAGGTCGTAATTTTAATAATTCGTAATTTTAATTCCTTTGTGTTGTGACTGAGTTCCTGTACGTAAATATTTTAATTAAGTCATAGCAAACTTAAGATCTTGTTTTATTATTTTTTGTAATAATTGGCAGGGCGATTGTTTTGAGAAGCGGAAAAGGCAAGAATTGTACTGTGGGAATATACAATATCTTCTGTCAAACGCCTGTTACATTTCTGTCGTAACAAATATGACCACCCTGCTTTCTCTCTCTCTCTCGGAAAATCAGGTTTCAGATAGAATATTCTACGACCCTTATAACCCCCTTATAAACCTTCAGCTATAATTAAATACTATTTTCCTCAATACAAATGATGGTCTATTTTCCCAATCAATTACAGACAGAAGACCCGCGAAGGCTGATTGCTCATTAAACTAGTTCACTGAAGGGTTTCTATCAATCTAATCAAAATAGGGCCAGCCGCATGCGGGTGCTTCCAACTTGCGACACCGATTCGGAGATTTATAGAGGAGATTACTTTATTGAGGCCAGCTGAAATGTTAAAAGATGTGAAAATACCAGTGTTCGGAAGTATTTTTGAAGTTGTTTTTTTTTTTTTGTAAAATTCCCTCTTTATGTTTGGGGTTTGGGTACCTGCCTATAATACACATTTTTGTTTTTTAGTAAGTATGTAATGTATTGAAAAAATTTGAGCTTTAGCATTAGAATCATTTATTAGCTGAAAAGTTGCAATTTTATTTAAATTTTAGGTAAGTTTATATGTAGTTATTTTATTTAGCTTTTTTGGTAACCTGGAATTTAAACGGACTCTGACGAGAGCACTAGTGAAAAGCGAAAAGGCATGCATTGAGAGGAGGATATTGTTTCCTCTCCTACTCCACGCGGCGGTATCTCCCTTCTGACCAATTTTTGAGCAGGTAACGTTTCCCGCAAACAACATTTATCGCCATGCCGCCTAATAAGCTTTTACTTCAAAAATCGTCATTCGCTACATAAAATTCAATATTTTCACGATTCTCCAGTTTTTCCAGACGTGAAAACTATGCCAGTCGATCTGGGTCAGCTAAGTATAGCCCAAGTTATTTCCAGCTCCATATGGAATCACTTCGGCGCACTTCATTGGCCACTCCATATTGTGACTGATTTATGCTGGTGCACTCCACATATCCGGGACTCAACAACTTCACGCTTTTGTTTATTGGTCTTAATTTATTGCTTGTTTTAAGTGGTCTTGATTAGGCATAAGGACCACTTTTTGGTAGGTTAAGGAATCCTTTTTTTTTGCTTTGCTTTACACGTTGAAGTCTATTAGGTTCAAAATCTTGGCGAAGTAAACGTTAGTTAAGGCTTTTCATGTTTTAGGCTAACTTGCGCAGATCAGGGTTGAAACTCAGAATACAGAACAAAGTTTGTTCTGTATTCAGGTGGGTTATTATGACCTCTTATTTCCAGCCAGTTTACGCCCGAAAACGGTACATTTTGAGCGTAAACTGGCTGGAAATAAGAGGTCATAATAGCCCACCTGAGGGTTGAAATTAATCCGAAGTTATGTTGTTTTGCTCTTTCTCGTTTGTCGTATTGAACTAGAACCAGTGATTTAACTCATAGTTAACCATATCCATGCTTGTGATTACTAAAAAGAAGGTTTCGAATATCTTACCAAATTATTCTTTAACTTACCATCATTTATTTCTTTTTACCTGTGATAGGAACTTGTGGTAAATACATAATATTATTGGGATTTTTATTCTGCCTTCTTTGTATTAGCCCATCCATACCATTTATTTACCAACCGGAAAACACGGTTGGTAGTAAACACGGCTGCCAACGCTCAAAATAGTTCAGTGATGGTTGAATGTGTGTCAATCACGCTTTGTTCCTTTTACACCTAATTACACAAACCACTTATGTCAGTGAAGGCTGAGCTATTTCGGATAATACTTCCCAAAATAACAAGTTAGTTAATATACAATTTTATACATTTTAGCTATGAAATCGGCAAGAATGACAACAATGTATGGAAAATGTTAACGTTAAACGTGATTTAATAAACTGTTATAATCCTGAATTTATTTTGTTACCTCGATTTTCGCTACCCTTAGATCAGCCCACGTAGACATGGACCTAAAATCATGTCATCCTTTTCGTTCCTTGAAAAATGAAAGAGAGGATGTTACCTCCATCATAAATATACAAGGATCGTTTATTAAAATGTACATACTTTTAGATAAACGATTAAAACAATCATCAGATTCTAGACTGACGGACCTGACTTCCAAAGCGAGAGGCATGACAGATTGCAAATCTTCTCTCAATGCAAGACTAGTAATCCCTCCAAGCTAGTTAGGCTAGAGCAGGTCTAGTTCTTAATACCCCACCATTATCTGAAGGTATAATCATGTTGGAGGTACTGGGGAGTGGTAAATGACGGTGGTTATCGCGTGCGCGTGCGACGCGTTGGCAGCTATTTCCGATGTGCGCCCGCGTCGATTATTTTCATACGCACACGGCACAAACAAACTCTAGTTTTGTTTTCCGAGTCTCGCCAAATGCTCCAACCAGCTGTGAATGATCGCGCGAAACTCATAAAGTGAATGAAAAAACATGTTTTCGTCGAGTTTGTAGTAAAATGCTATTCTTAAAATAGTTTTTGGAAGCAATGAAGTCTCTTTTTCTCTCTACTATAAAATTTATTTGAAGTAAACTCTACTTTAAGTTTAAGGTCTACTACTATATTATGTGTAGTTTATTAGGAGCAAACTGTACTTACTATTGTATCCATAGATTTTTCATCAAAAATTGGCGGTGTAACCACCAGCGACATGGTCTATGGTTTTCATTTTATGAATGTCAGTCAACTTGGATAAACCTCTCGAAGGCTATTATTAGCCTACTGTTCCAGCATTCTGAGACACAATCTGGTTGCCTATTATGTCATCAGAAACTCGTTCGGCGGCAAAAAACGTGCATTGGTACCGACATTCCCACACTGCAAATAAAAGGATCTACATTTATTGTTAATCGCAGGTGCATAAGTACGGAGATCCTGTCAGAGTTTTATACGCGAAGGATTATAATCCAAGTACGTTTTGGAATAAGTTCGATTATCCTTTGCACCAGTAAACTAGTTACTAGAGCATTGATATGTGGACATCTGGAGCGTATCTCTGCAATTTGAATCGCTATATTTAACGGTTTACGGTATCGAAGTAATAACACGTTACGGAATTCGGATGTCCCATATTTTGTGGAAAATGTGTAACAGTTTCTATATGAAGTGGGGCGCGGGTTGTAATTAAAAACTTTTTGTTGATATTTTTAATCGCTGACGCTCTTTTATCACGGGTTTTTCAATGGACTAATGTCATTTTTCATTAACGACCTCCTAAAAGACCGCTAGACTTATCTACCGGTCTTTAAGGCCTAAGGATCATCTCGGTTCTCTCATCTCATAATACTAACTCTTCTTGACAACACTAATTAAAACATAACTAAAACATTACTGTTGAAGAAATCTTGAAGGATTTGTAAAGCTGGAATATGGGCCTAAAAATTCATGAAACTTGCCTTCTTATCACAGACTATAGAGCATTTTTTAATAGTTCGATACTTCATGCCGTAATCCGAATTATAAAAGCAGTGGAGTGAAGTAGTTTTTTATGCCAAGTATAACGGTGCAGCGGCATCCCAGGTAGTCCTTACACCCGGTGATTATGGCGAGGTACATTTCTCCGATTTCTACCTTCTAACACAATTTATAGAGCCTTCGTGTCAGCCATGCTTGTTGCTACACGCGATGTGAGGATTTTTGTATGCTTAGTTTTATGAGACGAATGTAGACAGCTGATGTGGCACTTGGTTTGTAGTCTCGGATGGGATTTAAAGCTTACTTATAGATCTTTTGAGATAAAAAATTCAAAGTTAAGAAATTAAAGTCTAGGCCTTTAATATTTTTGTAAATATGTATTTAATAGAAAATAACTCTACAATTTACCTCGGAGTATTATTCAGAAGGTATTAAGTATTTTACTGTTTTGGCGCACGTCGTAAAAGGATAGCCTAGGTCCTAAAAGGTTTTTGTTATATCCTTACATATACATGTAACAAAAACCTTTTCAAGCGGTCAAAAATTTGTTTTGTTGACAATATTTATGATTTTAAAGCTTTAACCTAATTGGGTAGCTGTTTGTTTTTTCATATTTGGAACGTTACCTCTTTCTTTTTGTCATCGGTGAAAGTAAAAAGGTTTTACAGTCTAAAAAGTCATAAACAGTATATTTTAACTGAGATAGGTACCTACATTTTCTTTTGTTGTGTTTGGAGTACAGTTTACCAAATGTATTTATAATGGAACAAAACAAAACCTTCATAAAGGTTATTAATTTAATTATTTCAGGTAAAAAAGTTAAAGTCACTTTTGTACCTCTATCATAGTTTTTTTACTGATTGCGTGGTTTTCATTCCAAAATTTAAGCATGCCTTATTTGTTATTAAATAAATCAAAGCGCACGGAAGTGCGCAGGCCTAGTTCCAGCAGGCCGCGCACATGCCGTGCACTATTTACACGAACCGTTTCGACGCACTTTTGACCCCCCTGTAGCTCAGTGTCTATTGCAAATGCAAAGATAAAATTATACCTACGTAATTATATAGTAGTACTTATGCAGTATACCAAATTTCATAGATATATCTTTGGTAGATCCTGAAATATGTCCCTTTAATTATTATTATTTTTAACAAAAAATTAAAACCGACTTCCACGGTAAAAACAATAATAACATTAATGTGAACTAAAAAGTATTAAATAATTTTTACTATCTAATAGTGCCTTTTTCCGAATTCGGCTAAACCTCAACTATTTCTGTACTCAATCTTCATTATTTTGAAGTCGGTACCAGATAGCTGAATCTTCAGTCCTCTGACAGTATATTTAAAATTTTTGGAACTGGCACCGACTTCAAAATTATGAAGATTGAGTACAGAAATAGTTGAGGTTTAGCCGAATTCGGAAAAAGGCACTATTAGATAGTAAAAATTATTTAATACTTTTTAGTTCACATTAATGTTATTATTGTTTTTACCGTGGAAGTCGGTTTTAATTTTTTGTTAAAAATAATAATAATTTCACTCTTTTTAGTTACACTAGTAGATAAATCTTCGCGTATATTTTACGTATCTTATTACAATTTGTTAAGAGTCACAACTCACACTCACAAAATAATATAATATTATCAGTGAAGTGAACATATTGTGCTAAGTAATTTAACAATTTTAATATTTCAAGCCCGAAGCGGTCACCGGCGATTGCGATAACAATAGAAAGGCTATTGTGTCTCGTTTTTCCACGATCGAAGGATCTATCAGATAAAAAATTGTACAAACTTGCATAGGATGTAGCGGAGCATAATATTTAATATTATCATAATTATTGACAGCTGTTTTTGTTATCAAGAATTCAAATCGATAGGTACTTAGTGCACCATCTATCGATTAATAAGTATAACTAATTAAAAAGACACTTAATGACTTTGTTTTGTTTAAATGCTCTTTTTAAAATAACTTTATTTTAATTCTATTTGTCTATTAAAATTTTATAAAGTAGTAAAGTATTCGATCTGTATATTATAAAGTAGTTAGTAAAGTATTCGATATTCTGTCTTCGCGCGGCGGCGCTGGGCGGCGACCGACGCCGACCGCCGTGTATTAAAAACAAACAGGTGTTGTTAATTGTTATACAGTACATCATTATTATTATTATTAGTATATCCATACCTATGCCTTGTACTATTATCTATTCTGTGCCATGAGACATTCGTGGCCTTAACACGACGTGGTAATGATGATGATGACGATGATGATGATGATGATTATGATGATGAATATGAATTGCATAGTAGTTTATGCTTTCTGTTCTTAAAACAACGCCGAAACTCCCAAACGTGTATCTATAAGGAATCAGGAGTTCTCTCAGCATCATCGAAACCATGGTATACCTTGACCTTCGATCAAATATATACAAGATACACAGTCTCATACAAAACCTCTCGAAAATCTGTCGCCGAGTAATTGAGTTTAAAAAAGTATACATTTATCTAA
This sequence comes from Polyommatus icarus, assembly GCA_937595015.1. Classification (NCBI taxonomy): domain Eukaryota; kingdom Metazoa; phylum Arthropoda; class Insecta; order Lepidoptera; family Lycaenidae; genus Polyommatus; species Polyommatus icarus. The sequence goes on from OW569332.1 coordinate 17,999,809, forward strand.
AATCAACCTTAATCATAGTAATTATTAAAGATCTTTTTATAAAACAATGTACATTTGTGTTTACAAAGCAATAAATTTTTACGTCCGATGCACGCTTTATACTAAATTCAACCATCCGCGTATATGTATTAAAGTTCAAATTATTACAGAGCCAAAAAAGCATTCGAATTTTATGGCCGAAATTCGCCGCTGGAACAGGGCGAAGTGAAGTATGAGAGGAGTCGAACTGTTCAACATTTTTTGTTGATTGTAATAATTTTAATAGTCCATTTTTTTATTATTCCGAAGTTTAATGTATAAAGTGTGGACTAATTATTTTTATATGTAATATTATGTTGTTCTAATATGTCTAATTTTATAATTAACTAAAATAGAAGTGTATACATTGAATATAAATGCTTAGAACATACAACGCTCGCTAGTCGGCTTGAAAAATTCTTCGCATCTTTGCCGTGCTATAACTGATATCCAATTTCCACATCTAACTGGATCTCGAGGAAACCTAAAAAAAAATCCTCAATAAAAAAAAAACAAATAATAGCGACTCCATCAAATGGAACAGAAACACAGCTTATAACCCGAACATTTCAAGTGGGCATGATAAACTACGATAAGTACCTTTAGTATGAGTATTCGCAATTGAGATGGTTTATACCTCGTGTTGATTTATTTACAACTTAATTTTAAAACTGTTTTTTGGTGATTTATTAACGTAATACTAGTATTAACAATACAATTGTAAAAAATATATTAGGATAAAATTAATATTTACCGGAAATATGAAATTCCATCCTTTTTTTGCGTTTTAGACGTATGATTTTTACAATAATTGAACGAACACTAAGGCATGTTTCCCGGCGGAGCGTTCGAGCACTACTAAATCAAAAGTCCACCAGAATGTTGCGTTTGGTGCTCTTTTAGTGAGGTCGTTTTTTGCCGCGGACTGTGTATCTTGTATATTAGTGATCGAAGACCTTGACCCAATATTTGACTTTTTGGTAGCGTATTCTTAGTACACTTCACATAAAACCAAAATCACCATATGTTTCCATATAAATTACGAGGAGTTCCCTCGATTACTCATGGATCCCATCATCAGGTCTTTGTGAAAATGGGACCAAATTGGAGTGAAACCTAATACAACAAAACAAAAATTTCGAAAATCGGTTCACAAACGGCGGAGTAATCGTTGAACATACAAAAAAAAAAAAAAAAAAAAAAAAAAATATCCACAGCCGAACATATAACCTCCTCGTTTTTTGGAAGTCGGTTAAAAATAGCTAATTTTGGCACTCACTCACTCATTCACTCACTCACTGACCGGTAATCAAAACCTCTAGGCCACTTCCAATTGTCTTAGCGTTATGAAATTTGGCACACAGGTCGTTTGTTATATTATGTAGATTAACAAAAAATTAAGAAATTTTTAGAAATCGGTCAAGCGTGAGTCGGTACATCTACAAACTTTAGAGGCTACTTTTAAATGTCCTAGTGTTATGAAATTTGGCACACAGGTCGTGTGTTATATTATTTGATGTAGATTAACAAAAAAATAAGAAAATAAGAAAATTTAGAAATCGGTCAAGCGTGAGTCGGTACATCTACGAACTTTAGAGGCTACTTTTAAATGTCCTAGTGTTATGAAATTTGGCACACAGGTCGTGTGTTATATTATTTGATGTAGATTGGCAAAAAAATAAGAAAATTTAGAAATCGGTCAAGCGTGAGTCGTTACATCTACGAACTTTAGAGACTACTTTTAAATGTCCTAGTGTTATGAAATTTGGCACACAGGTCGTGTGTTAAGTATATTATTTGATGTATATTAACAAAAAATTAAGAAAATTTAGAAATCGGTCAAGCGTGAGACTGCTCATCTACGAACTTTGGAGGCTACTTCCAAATGTCCTAGCGTTATGTAATTTGGCACACAGGTCGTGTGTTACAATGTGTATATTAACAAAAAATTAAGAATATTAAGAAATCGGTCAAGCGTGAGTCGGTTCATCTACGAACTTGAGATAAAAATTATTATGTACTATAGTGATACAATGAGAATACGATGAGGAGGGTGGGAGGAGGAGAGAGGGAGGGGTATAAAATATTGTCATGTATAATGCACACTGTATAGCTTAATAAATAAATACTGTTTACGTAAAAAATTTGCCTTCTATTGATAGTTTAACAAATACTACTAGCGGCAGCTATCTATAAACTATTGTTGCTATCGGGCGTAGCACAAAAAAAAAACAAAGGTATGATTTCTTAAAAAAAAGGATTGAAATCCCACCAAAAACATACCTGTTAAAATAGGGCCTAGTTCCTATAGGCTAATAATTATTGGCCTAAAAAAGGGTTGAAATCTAATCCAATGCCCAGTTCAGATCACTTCACCGATCATAATCATCTTCATCAACAGCCTGATCCATAATACTTCTAAATTTGAACTTGGCAGGTTTTTGTGCTATACATAACACTTGATTAATTATGTTGTTAGATAAAATTTACAGAATTTAATTAATCTGCCAAGTTTAAATTAGAAGTATTATGGATCAGGCTGTTGATGAAGATGATTATGATCGGTGAAGTGCATCTGAACTGGGCATTGGATTAGATTTCAACTCTTTTTAGGCCAATAATTATTACCCTATAGGAACTAGGCCCTATTTTAACAGGTATGTTTTTGGTGGGATTAACTTTTACAAAAAGGGTGAACACAAAATAATAATGTGTGAGTCCTTTAAGGGATCAAAATCGTTATTATCATTCTTGGTTTGGCTTTGGAATAACTTAAAAAAGCGAAGTTATCGGTTGGGGATCTATAATTTTGTTCATTATATAATTGTGTAAATCCTTAAATAAGGAAAAAGGAATAGGATAGGAAACCTACAAAAGGACTCAATTACTCTTACATTACTCTGACAGTAAAATTTTATTATACTCATTTGAAATAAAATTACTATAGGAGAATGGTAATATCCGTACCTGTTGTATTTTAACCGACTTCAAAAGAGCGATTCTTTGCGAATACGATTAAAATACAAAGTAACGAATCTCAGGAACGTTCAAATGAATGATTTTAATAGAGCCACAACGTGAATTCGCAATGTAGCTAACATGCTAAAACCACAAGGCCCTCAATAAGCGAATTTGGTCTTAGAGTTAGCGTATGTCCATACTAATATTATAAATACGAAAGTGTGTCTACCTATCGCCTCTTTACGCCCAATCGCTGAACCGATTCTGCTGAAACTTGGCATGGAGATACTTTGAGTCCAGGGGAAGGACAGAGGATATTTTCCCCGAAAATCTGTACGATTCCCGCGAGTGTCTAGTAGAGATCTAGTACTTAAATAAAATAAGTATGAGTTGTAAGAGCGACCGGATATAAGTGGTGCTTATAATTGGTCGATGAGACGTTAATGAGGATGCGTCTATTGAGAGGGCGTGGGCAATTAAAAGTTCAGTCCTGACTCCTGTGAGCTGTATACGTTTATGGTCATAAATACTAGGGCCTGACGTAGATGTAGGCAAAAATTATATAAAGTTCGAATTTGAGCTTTTACCCAACTAGCAATTGTCGCAAAGTAGAGTCAATATGTATAATGTATATTGTACTTGTATAGATATAATTGAGCAAGTTAATAAGAACAATCGTGTTCACGTGAACCAAATAGTGTCTTAAAATTTTAATCTAGGAAAGCATAGGATATCATGTCGTACAAAGTAGAGCTTTTCTGTTACATTTTTCAGTTCTGTTTTCTATCTCTAATGTACAGACAAAAAGCCTAACATACATGTTTACTACTGGAACTACTATATCTTTCTTGTGCCTGTAAGGTTCTGAGAAATAAAGCTGTTTAATTGATTTTTAATTGTTGTCAATTTTTGTCAAGTATGAACCTACATTTAATTTTTAGTTGAGTTATGTATGTAGTAAATGATCTGAAGCACATAATTGGCTGACTGTATTCATAACTTAACTAAAAATGTGGGTTCATCCAAAAATACTTTTGTGGGTTGATACACAAATGCTTAACAGCGTCCATATTTAATTTAGGTAACTGGTACCGTCACACGGTAGAGCACGCGAAGGGCGCAGTGACGGTAGCTGGTAGGTTTATGTAACTTAGTAGTTAGTACATCGTCTGCAATGCAGTGACCTGGAACGCCACACGAACATCTAATTATGTACACTCAGATACATAATCAACCCTTCATCATTTAGAGGGGTGGGATTGGATATCATATTCTAACATTCAGTATTAATGTTCTTTGTCTTAAAGGTTTATTACTAGGAGAGAGAGAACTTTACAAATTCAAAATAATATTCTGCCCAGATAGATATGTTATTCATCTTCTCTATCATAAATACTACGAATGAGAGGGACAACAGGATATTTGTTAAATCATACCGAAGCATGTGGGCCCAAACGGATTTGATATACATACATATTTTCAGCTTAAAAACAAAGCAGAAAATAATATTATGTAGTAATCCTTTTTATTTAAGGCTGCTCTCTCGAAAAAAGTGTGCAGATGAAACAACTTTTCATCGGCATTAACAGAGAAATTATATCTGAAAAAAATAATTAGTAATCTACATGATATGATACGTAATTTTGTTTTGCCATTTATCGGTATCACATAATAAAGAAATAAAAAACCAAATCACCTCCAAATCGTTGAATGAAACCACTTTACTCCTTCATTATTTATCAAAAGAATATATAAAAAATATCTACTGCTTTGCAATACATAAGTTAATAATTTGGTTTGGTTACTTTTTTGAAATATGTATTATATTTTACTGTGATGATGTTGACGATATGGTCGAGTTTATTAATAAAACATTATACGAGATATTTGAAACGCACGTTCCCAAGCGTAAAAGGGCGCAGTCACACTACCCGCCGTGGTTCACCAAGCCTCTCATTAAACTCAGGAATGAACAAAATAAAATCAGGCGCCGCTACTTAAGATACAAAAATCCCAGAGATAAGATTGAATTTCACATTATGAGAAACCGTTGTCATAAACTTTTAAACAAATGTTACATAGATTACAAGAACAAATTAGATCATAACATACAAAATAATCCTAAGGCCTTCTGGAGTTATGTGAAGGCCAAACGTAAGGGTAAATCAAATATACCTGCCCATATGGTTCTCGATCAAAAATGTGCTAACACTGGTCCCGAGATTGCTAATTTATTCGCAACTCATTTTTCCTCTGTGTACGTTCCTAGTACTAAACTCGCGCAGCAACCGATTCCTTGTAATGGTCAAACGCTAGGTAAAATTATCATATCCGAGGCTCAGGTGCTTGCACAAATTAAGAAGCTTGATATACACAAAGGTTCTGGGCCTGACGGTATACCACCCATATTCATCAAAAAGTGCGGTAAAAACTTGAGTTCCCCACTTACTACTGTTTTCAATCGCTCATTGTGCACTGGGAAGTTTCCATCACTTTGGAAAAAGGCTCGTGTAATCCCAGTTCACAAGAAGGGCGATGAAAGCAATATTTGCAACTATCGACCTATCTGTATCTTACCGTGCTTCTCCAAGCTCTTCGAATGCATAATTTATCAAACGTTTTCACTTCATATCGAACCCATTCTTAATAACTTCCAACATGGTTTTAGGAAAAACCGATCAACTGAGACCAATCTCCTCGCTTATACTTCACACATCGCACGTGTTGTTGATTCTGGCTCACAGGTTGATGCTATTTATACCGACTTTTCCTCAGCGTTTGATAAAGTGGATCATGCCTTGCTGTTGTCTAAATTAGAGGCGTGTGGTATATTTGGTACACTTTTGACCTGGTTTGCTTCTTATCTTAGAGGAAGAATACAATTTGTAAGTGTCAATGGATTTGAGTCTTTGCTTTACGATGCTCCATCAGGCGTGCCCCAGGGATCACACCTTGGACCTGTGCTCTTCTCTATATTTATCAATGATATTGCACTTGTAATAAGATACTGCCTTTTATCTATGTTTGCTGATGATTTAAAACTATATTTGACCGTTCACTCACTAAGAGAAGCAGCACTTTTACAAGCTGATTTAGATAGCTTGAGCAAATGGTGTTCTCAGAACAAAATGAACCCTAAAAAGTGTTTTTATATTAAATTTACAAAAAAGAAATTGCCTCATTGCTCATATTATGTACTAGATGGTCATGCACTCAAGGAAGTAAAAGAAATACGTGATCTTGGTATCACACTGGACACTAACCTTAGTTTTAATATTCACGTCGACAATGTCGTCAAAAAGGCGTCGCAAGCTCTAGGATTTGTAAGGCGCAACAGCAAGGGGTTTTCTATGAGCACAAAAATTTGTCTATACAACACGTTAGTAAGAAGCCATCTTGAATATGCTAGTACTGTTTGGAACCCTAAAACCACTATTCTTTCGCAAAGAATTGAGGGGATACAAAGGTCTTTTACTAGACACCTCGCCTTTACTTGCTGCGGCATTTCACATAGGGCCCCTTATTCTCATCGCCTTGCCTTCTTTGATATGGCTTGCCTTAGGACTAGAAGAATAGTGCATGGTATCCTATTACTTCACAAAATAGTGAACGGTCATATAGGTTGCTGCGAACTTTTAGAATATTTTTCAGTGTTTGTACCGTACCGCCTGCCTCGACGACCGATAAGTAAGATCCTACGCGGTCCTCCTTGCAAAACTAATCTAGGTCTTAATGCACCAATCCTTAGAATGAGTAACGAATATAATATTGTTAATAATGATTTAGCTGACATAAATATTTTTCACGACTCATTCAACCAATTTAAAAAGAAAATTTTTAGTCACTTTTATGTTAAATGAAATGCAATATTTTTTATTTTATTGACTCCATATTATGGTAAAGTAATATTATATAATACATTGTCACTTTATTCTTTATTTATTTTTTATCTTTATCTTTATTTTTTAATTTTTACATGTTTTATTAAGTTATAATTAAATATCAATGAAATAATTTGTGAATTTTGCATAATATTATCAATTCATATTATTGTCATTTTAGATTTTATTAATTTTAATAATTAATTAGTATTCTTTTAACTATTTTTATTTTAGATTGTATCCTATGTGACTGCTGTTTATTTTATTTTGTGTTTTTTTTTTTTATTATTGACTTGCTTATTGTAAATGCTGTGTCACCTACTAAGGTACATGCATCAGCCCTTGTCGACTATTTATGATTATTTCTATAAGTTTTTAATGTATGTACTGTTTGGTGGCCTTACAACAATAAATAAATAAATAAATTATATTAAGCCTTAAAAAGGTTTTTTCTCCTATTTCGCCCTATCATGGACGCGGCGAGCGTCGTAACCGCCACCGTATAAGGCGCGCTGTTATGAATGTTATTTTAATCTCATTTACGTGGATATTCGCACTGACAAACAATCGACCTGCTAATTTAGGAAGAGAAGGCCCTTAAGTATTCAACTGTTCAATTATTTGCTTGAATTAGGGTCTACATTTTACAGATTTTTAAAAGCAAGCCGAATTTGATTTCTCTTCAATACTGAAAAATTTGAGAAAATACTTCCTGGAAAAAGAAAATTTGCATAAAACCTTCCAAATTTCTCAAATTCCACATTTTATTGTGTCGCGTTTACCTTAAAACAACCTTTTTATTAGAGGAAGGTAGTTTTGCTTTAATTAATCAAGTTACAATTATGAATATTCTGACAAGACAATGATTTCATGACGATAATAATACTGATTTTGATTAACCGTAAAACTCAGTGGGTCATGAACAGAATTAGCACGGAATAGTTAAGCCCGGAGTTACGTATTTGCTTAATCACTACTTATATCATCGATGAATAATAATACATTTTCTATAAAACGTACTACTGCATATTAAGAAAATAACGATTAGCGAGAGATTTCATACATTTTTGTCATTTGGTATGAAATTTTGTGCCTCGCCGTTTAGACTCTCTTCTTCTCGATTCATTTCGATATCAATAAATACGTATTACGTAGGCTACTTGGTGTGTTGTATTTTTCTATGGCGTGGAAAAATTGGTAGTTTGCTTAAATGTATATTTATTACTCTATGCTTAAATATAGATAAAAATTAAATGTAGAAAGTAAAAAAAAAAAGTTAATGTGGTCAGAGTACAATTAATGTGTTTACTACCAAAGACTTTCTTTATCAAAGTGTCATTTCGTCCATGCTTCCCTAGAATGAAATAATTTCTAGCCCGCTCAAAGAAATAATAGCTTCTTTACAGCTTTTACACTGCACTGATACAAAGCAAGAAAGGGTTGTAACTCAGAACAGGAAAATAAGGGTTGTAAGTTGTACCTAACTTGAAGCGTTTATCCTATGTCGCGAAAGGCAGCGGTGGTACATACAGCCTCTGAAACAATGACGTCACTCGTCTGACGTCATGGGAAGAGGTTCTCGTGATCTATAAATAATGAGAGTGCGGCCCCGTTTAGACGACCTTCGGCATGCGCAGAACGGGACATCTGTTGTCCAAATAATGTGCTCTGCGCAAGTCGACCTCCGACCTTTAAAATGTAATTTCAGCTAAATGTCACCCCTCGTATAAGATCTGCAAAGGTCTGTCTAAATATAGACTCGGATTAGACACTTCAACCCTTGTTGAGTATTCTAAGATTCTTAAGACACTCTTGTCTCAAGGGAACTCTTTCGTTTTCGAGCTATTTTCGTGATTACAATGGTTTTTCTTCGTCTGTCATTAAAGGTTATACATACTTGGGACTTGGGGAAAGTCTTCATCACCATTTGCATTTCTGATTATTATGTAGAGTCTGCTACTTCACAAAACATAATCGTATTTCTGTTTGGTTGTTTGGAGACTTTATTTTGCGTCTTTTATTATAATTGACTTTAAGGTCTAAACTCTAAAGCAATAGTTTCAGTGTCTAAAAAAGTCACCGTCGCTCATTATTATTGCTGGGGAATGTATGTCGCCCGTGCTCGCTACACTTTAAAGTAATAAACCAACAAATATCCTCATAAAGTTTGCCATCACCCAAGTTTTAATAACTGAAGTATTTCTCGGTATAAGTATTGTTTATGTCTAGACGGTTTACTGTTTAGGCCGCTCGTGCGTGATCGACGTGTGATTCGTTAACTGCACTCGAAGCGATTATACCAAGGACACATTAGAAACTTTGAATGGTTCTCGTATAGATGGGCTGATACAAATGAAAAGGTATTCTCACTTCTAGAACTCAGGTTTTCTCTCTATGTTAGAAAGATAGTAAGAAGGTTTCTTTGTGTCGTTTTGCTGATGTTTACGTGTCCAATTCTTCTTTAGCACCGGTTAAAATAAGAAATAACTAGCAAGTAGCTTAGATTTACTGCCATCTACTGTAGCGAAATAACGCCAGTAGGTAGGCAATTAATAAGTCCCATTTCAACCATTAAATAATTGTAAAAAACTTATTTATGTAAAACCTTTGTAAAACACACTAGTGACTTCTTGATACAATTAACGAACAATCAAAACATAACTGTCCCCAACATAAAGGTGAAAGATAAAACAATGTCGCCGTATCGCTCTCATTATATCTTTAGAATTTCGAGAAACGCTCTCGATTTCAAAACAAATTTGTACAAAGACGGCCAACGGTACTAAGGGAGACGATAACGCTGACGGCTGACCGCTCTTGTTGTCGCGCGACAAAAGACAAAGAAATACTTTGTCGCCGATGCTAAAAATATTTTTGTGCTGTTTTGTTTTGATGCGTTAGTAATGAACGAAACTTATTGTAGAGTAAGTTATAATAATTATAATTGTTATTTAATATGTAGTAGTAACTTATTTTACGCGAATTAATGTTACAAAGGCATCTTATTTTGTGGCAAAATATTTTAATCTTTATACTTATTGAAATAAAGAATTTCACAGCATAATGAATCAAACGATAAAGATGTCAATTGTATTATAATGCTAATATGAAATTACACTTATTTATGTAAATACTAAATAGCAATGCAGCACAGCAACACAAGTCACTCGTCACTCCTGTAGAGATTCTACGCATAGCTTAAATTTAAATAAAGTATACATCAGAAAAAGTCGCCCGATCCCAACGAGACACCTCCCTAACGATATACAACGATATACAGTATACTAGATGGGAGATATGGCCACGTGCGGCACCGTAACGTACGGCGAATCACAATGGCCGGCTGTTTACCGCGTGCGCGCGCGCATACACTATATTATAGTATAGAGCAGGGGTTCCCAAACTTATTTAGTCCACTGCCCACTTAGAGAACAAATTATGCTTTAGCGCCCGCTTTGTTTCAATTTAAAATGTAGCCAGATGAAATAAATCACCTCCCAGACCTCTACACAACGCCCCCATTTTTTTCTGGGTCCCACACCCCTTTAGACCTTTAGCACCCACAGGAGGCGTTATCGCCCATTTTAAGAAAAGCTAGTATAGAGTGTAGCGGGAGCTTTCGGTTTCAGAACATCTTCATCACTATCAGTTGATATTATAGAGCTTTTACAAGATCAGGATGGTTGGCGCTCATTGGGGAAGGCCTACGTTCTGTAGTTGACAGCACTATTGCCACTGATAATGATGATGATGATTAAGCTTTTAAGTTCTGCTTTTTATTGATTTTGTAGAGAAAAATGATATGGAAGTCTTGTTTACTAAAGTAATTATTATACTTATCTGTAAAATGCCCTGGCGAATGGTGACGCACTTTCTCCACAATCAGCGAAGGATTCGAGGGTAGGCAGAGGCATGTGCTACTCCTAACAGTAGCTTAAATTTTAACTTCTGTTAAACAAGCTTACCTATAGAGTATATGCTCTAGTCTCTACCATTAGCAGATTTGAAGTTAATCCTCTGTAACGTCTCTGCCAGTCGAATTCAGAAATTAAAACTCTAATTATTAAGTTGACTTGACATTTATTCATCAAGTTTTCCTTGTCGGTTGTCCTTTTGTTGTGCTGCACTGTCCGCCTGTGGATAGGAATTTAAACTAAATATCTAGCCGCAATTCTATTTTTGATTTAGAATTGTTATTACAATACAATAACACTTTCCGCCGTTAGACAATGTTTATAAAATAATTGCATGTGAGTCAACGGTGATCTCACTGGCTCCTAGCCTATGTCATGGGATTCAGTCATAATTATCTGGGTCATAGTTTGATAGTAGTAAGCCACGCCGATCCTAATACAGTAAGATTATAGTAAACTACATGTGATATACTATTATTAATCTGTACTTTAATATTATAAAGCGGAAGAGTTTGTTTGTTTGTTTGAACGCGCTAATCTCAGGAACTACTGGTCCGATTTGAAAAATTCATTCAGTGTTAGATAGTCCATTTATCGAGGAAGGCTATAGGCTATATTTTATCACGCTAAGACCGAAGAAATAGAGAAAATATGTCAAAAACGGGGGAAATTATTTGAAAGAGCTTATCTCACGAACTACTAGAGCAATTTTTATGTTATTTGGCACAGTGAAGAAGTAGACCACGTGAAGTATCATAGGCTATTTTTTGTGGACATTAGGTTCACAAAAAATAGCCTATCTAGCCACAAAAATTAGTATGTGAAATATGCGGGCGAAGCCGCGCGGAACGTCTTAGCCTAAAAATAATAATACGTGTGGCACTCGGGAACTGCCGCGGTAAAGCTATTGCATAGCATTTTTTATCAACTTATGCAATTATAATTCGCATACGTTTAGTCGCACGCACACATACACCGTGCCGGTCTGAGTGGGCTTTTTTGATTCGCCGCGCTCAAAGCAAGTGATATAAAAGCTATCCTATAGCTTAATATTACAGGTGGCTACTGGCTTCACATCTTAATTTTTTAAAGGTTTAAACTTCTGAGCTTTTGGTGCTAAGGAAAGGTGATTCTAGGATGAGCAATTACGCATCGTAATAAAGCTTAACATCCAGCAGCTACTAACATCAATAAATCTATAAACCCTTAAAAATAACCACCTCTTTTAAGTAGTCGGTTAAATATGATATCGTTTATAGAGCTTTCTTCCATGGCGATTGGCGACTCCATACTTTCCTATATCACGCTGATTGTTCGTAGTTGGTGTTTAGAATCATTAATAACGAGTTAATAACATTATTATTATTATTATGAGCCTGAACTGTCCCACTGCTGGGCAATCATGATAATGATTAAAATACTCTAAACATAATTACGTTCCATAAAATACTTTAGAATAAAGAAGAAAGGGCCCATCATCCCTGTCCCATTTACATTGTCTCTACGAAAGTGCGTCCAGGGTTCTATTACTTCGATCAACAACGAAAATAGCTCTTATGTCGTTAAAATAAAGGTCTTATCAGGGGTTAAATATTTCAGGACCGGAGAGTTGCGTACATTCCTTTTCATACTTTCCTCGAAGTCTGCGATTGTTTTGCAGCCTGAACAATGGCGCCCGCATTTTACAAATGAACGTAAAAATAACACGCTATCAAAGAAAGAATTTAGTCTAAAAGACGGGTATCTTGTGTCAATTTTTGGCTCACTTGCACGGATCTGGGTTTTAACCCAACTTCAGTTGACCCTTTTTTTTGATGCGCAGGGGAAACCCATCATGGGTGCCCCGGGTTGGGGATACAGTGCCTCAGTTAGCTGAAGCACCCCGGGGGTATGTGGGACTCTTACCCAATAAAACCACCTGCGGTTTGCCTTCAGCCGTATACGGAGGGATGTCCTGGATGATGGATATAACTTCAGTTGACCCTGGATTAATGTGACATCATATTTTAACTTAAACCTAAATCCGTGGAAGTGTTGACGAGACAGAGTGGATCACTTAATTACCATCAGGATATACGTTTGCTCGTTCGTCGATCTTATTTGCATGTGCCGTAGTTTGCCTACGCAGGATAACCGGGGTAGATTGTTGCAAAATTTTGCAGGTTTCCATACTTATTAGTCATTACTTACTCATGTATAACTTGTATAGCTTAAAGATCCATATCTAAGTTGGGCTTTGCTGAATTACCATGATTGCCACCATGATTGCGAAGCATGACATGCACAATCGAACCACGCATATGCCCTCTACATGTTTGAAATCATCGCGGAGAAACCGTACTACTTACGCCAGTATTATAGTACTCTGTGGTACTACGTATATGGCAAGTTTAAAACATGTTTCTCATCTTATTCAGAATGGAAAAGTGTGATCATAATCAGAAAATTCCCCTATTTGCATTAAATTATGTCAGGTACAGTCATCGAATTTCGATCGGAAGATTTGTATGACATAGTTTGTATTATGATATAATTATTCGCGCTGCGTATGGTAAATCACTAGAAACCTCGTTTCCATAGCCCTTCTAAGGCAAATGACGCATTGTCTTACGGTACATTTCCTAAGGGTTATTACACTGCGTTTTGTCATTTAATTGCTCTATCTCAAGTAGAAATAAAGTAGTTCACAAAGTTGAGAGCTTCTCAAGTCGTAAAGTATTCTTTATCATTGTCGCAAGTGTGAGCGGTAAAAGTCATGTTTTTGGGTGACTGTTCCTTCGTATAGGTACTCCAATTTCTTTGAATACATCTGGCACGGTTGTTCAGCGGGGGTTCATTGAAGAGAAAGATGTCGAATGAAAGCAGAAAGAGTAAAATAAACAAAACAAAAACCGTCTGATTTGCACCATGGTTACTCAAAATGGGTGCGCTTTTTTCCTCGGGTTTCCTTTCGAGGTCTTCTAGATAACCACATTAAGCTATCGCCCGATAATGATGCCGATAACGATTCGAAGCATTAACTCGCTAAACGCCCAGAAGCAAACATTACTTTCAAACGACTCGTAATTTATCCGAAGGTGTTTGAACATTGTATAATGATGGCGCATTAAAGTGCACAAAAGAACAGAGTTGCAGTAATGGTCGCGTGTCGACTGTCGGACCGCGGGCGACTTCCGCGTAGGGCTGCCAGATCGCCAAATTTAACAGTCGGACAAACCGGACAGCGCTGTACATATTCGTTTAAAATTTTCAGTTAAATAAGATGAATATCGTCTAACATTTGTAGGATTTTCATGTAAAATTGTAGAGCCAGAGCCATACAAAAGCTTCCTCAAATGTTGGCCGGACACGTAATCAAAAAACCTGAGTCCGACTTTATCTGGACGCCTGGCAACCCTACTTCCGCATCCATTCAAAAGCCGAACGCGATCTCGTAGAGAGCTTAGCCACCCCCGTAGCGGGCGTAGCGTAGCGGCTAGCGCTCGGCTACGTCAGTCGCTATCGAACCGCCGAGGCGAACGCACGTCTCCCATGCACAAATATTTCAGGATCGCGCTAAGATTTTACGTATGAGTGTTTACATTCCATAGCTTCTTCGATTAGAGGATTATGGAGGTGCAGTGTGATGGTTTGTGACGTTATTGTATATTGAAATGAACCCGTACGAGGAGTTCGAGCGAGCGGCGTCCCCCAGGGGGGCGCGCCGCCGCCAGTTCATTAAGGGATGGAAGAAAACAATGGGAGTCATCTCTAAGAGCTTCGGCGTTGTCTTCAGCCTGTAAGTCTTTTTGTGAGACCATAATAGCTTTTTTTCGGTTAAGTTTTTGTAATAAAAATATATTCGGTGTAAGATGGAGCTTTCAAGTTGGATTATTTTAAATAACATACATAGATAAAGAAACAGACATATTTTCATGAGGTCGTTGCTTACTCCTTGATTTTCTATCGAAAATATTCTTTCAGGAAATTTTGAATGCTAGTTAAAAATGTAGAACAGAATTTTAGAACTTTAATTATGGCAATATAAATAACATTTTTTACGCATCAACGCATTAATAAATTTTACGTTTGATATATTACAGCTGTCCAAATTTAAAAAAGCAATTCTAAAATCGTTTCGTCCCGAGTCATTAGGGTCAGAGATAGATGTATCTAGTTGCGTAAGCGCATCCCGAGCTTTCGCTCTCGTAACCCGATGGCCCTAAGTCTCACGGGTTACGTAAAATTGCACAACCATTGTGATTTGTGCTAACTGTCGAGGGAAATGTTACACTAATTACTTTCGCAGGCATTGTTATAAATAATTACTCGCGATTTTTTTTTGTTCGTGAATCGCAAGTGATTTTTGTGGCCTGTTTTTTTTTATTTCTCTCTTATGTAAATAAAAAATATCAGATGTTTGCTCGTTTTAATAAGCAAAAATTGTGTAAATATGTTGAGCTAAGGTGCTCTATATTAAGGGTAAAGCCAAACGAGCGTAATTTGTGAGTTGTGAGTCGCAGAATATCGGTCGCGATATCTTTTCATACAAATGATGACAAGTGTGAATCAAACAGGAATTTTGTATGAAATTGAATGCAGCAGAATTTCTGCCAGCCGAAATTCTGCGACTCACAAATTACGCTCGTTTGGCTTCACCTAAGCATTTTAGGTTTACGCAGTTCGCGTATAAAACCAACATAACTTTTATATAGAGGAAGCTACATCCTGTTCCGTTTCTAATTCTAAAGGGCAAACAAAACAAAACTGTTGATTAGTATAATATAAAATGTAAGTTCTATCTTGCTACTCTATGATTTAGTAGAGGTAACAATCGGCAAAAATCCTTCCTAGTAAAATTACGGTCGCTACAAATAATAAGGTAATGACACAAGCTACAGTACAAAACCAATAGTTATTCACTTATTACCTACGAACATCCGTCGAAGTCATAAGCTTCCTTTGAATTTTCTTGCCATTTTTTCATGCATTACATTTTCTCTGGCAAAAATGTAATCTTATATCTTTAAACGAGCAATTCTTGTATATATTATAATATACTAGCGACCCGCCCCGGCGTCGCACGGTTATAAAATATATAGCCACTGAAAAAATTATGAAAATCGATAGCCTATGACCATTCACGTTGTCTACTTCTTATCTGTGCCAAATAACTTAAAAGTTGCTCCAGTAGTTCGCGAGATAAACCCTTTCAAATAATTTCCCCCGTTTTTTCCCACATTCTCCTATTAGTCTTAGCGTGATAAAATATAGCCTATAGCCTTCGTCAATAAATGGGCTATCTAACACTGAAAGAATTTTTCAAATCGGACCAGTAGTTTCTGAGATTAGCGCGTTCGACTTAGCCCTTTCAAATAATTTTTCCCGTTTTTTCCGCATTTTCCTCTATTTCTTCGCTCCTGTTAGTCTTAGCGTGATATAATATAGCCTATAACCTTCCTCGATAAATGGGTTATCTAAAACTCAAAGAATCATCAAAATCCGTTGCGTAGTTTTAAAGATTAAAGGGAACAAAGGGACATGAGGGAAAAAAGCGACTTTGTTTTATAATAAGTATAGATAGATGTAATTGGAATCTCGGAATTGGCTCCAAAGATTTTCATGAAATTTAGTTTATAGGGGGTTTCGGGGGCGATAAATCGCGGCGATCTAGCTAGGAATCATTTTTAGAAAATGCCATTTTATTCGTGTTTTATCGAATACCGAGCAAGGCTCGGTCAAATAGCTAGTAAATAATAATCACTGCAGCATTGCTGGATATTAGAATCGTTGCATTACTAAAACTTTTGATTATTCTGTTCATATTTTATTTCTATGTAAGTTCAAACTTAAAATATCGCGTAATATTTCTCTTCTTATTCTTATCCTCTGTTCAAGAACTAGATTGTTATTGTGGACTATAAAATATGTTGATTGAATTTCAATCAACATTTCTAGTCAACTTAGTAGGTAGTATACAAAGTATTTGATCCGAACGACGAGACGAGTCACAAAATTTAAAATTTGACATTTAATTAGAAGTTTGGAGTATAGGATGAGGCAAAAAGTAGGTACCTCTACCTACCGGTATATCGCCAGGTGCGTTATTTGCCAGAGATGCGGTTCAAATTTTTGATACAAGCTCATTATTTTGTGGGTTAACCCCAAATTAGAGGTACATTTTTTGCTCCTAAAGTCCGTTAAAGTGTTTAAAAGCGGCTACAATATTTTGTGGCTATAATATTATGTGAGTTTTTACGTTTAAAACGTCTATTTATATTTTTATAAATTACGCCTGCAACCCTGTTGCGCCAAAATCGTTTATTACGCGGGAACCGTACATTTTCCGAGATAAAAAGTATACTACGTCCTTTCCCGGGACTCGAGGTATCTGCACACCAAATTTCGTCAAAATCGTCAAAGTTTTGGCGTGATGAAATATACACCTTCTCATTTATAATATAAGTATGGATTAATAACTATAATTGATGCCCTGTTTTTTCTGGAATTAATCTATTCACTAGCACTATATTATCGTTATCGTCAATAAACTAATCAACAACCCTATTGAAAGACTAGCACTATATTATCGTTATCGTCAATAAACTAATCAACAACCCTATTGAAAGGATAAACTGATTTTAACATAGAACCAAAGAAACTGGGCACAGCACAAGTCATTTTATTGTAAGGTATAACGAGTGGTATGACTGTTACTATTGTTTTTATGTTTTATGTAATTAATAAACACGCAACTATCATTTTTTAATTGCATTCTGATGTAAATTGTTTTTGCTTCCTCATTGGTTAATTAAATAATTAAATTATTTCTATTGGTGCTTATTGATAACTAAACAGTACATGGTACTTAAGTACCAATCATTTTAGTTTAAATTAAATCGAGACTGTAGATTGTAGAACATAATATTATATGAAATTTAAAAAAATATAATGGTCACAACTCAATGATGGTCACAAACTTTTTAAAAATTAGAGTTTCTGCTAGGTTACATTCACAAGGAGTACAAAAAAGTTTATTTTGACTCCATGATTTTGCTAAGTTATGTTATTGGATGGTGAATGGTGATGAATTGATGATGATGATTTTAAGTAACTGTTGAAACGGGATAAAGCTCACAATAATTCGTAATGAAAAGGTGTGAAAACTTCTGGGCTTTTAGAGCTTTTAAAGTTTCGTAACAAACCACTCTGCAGATTAAACAATAAATAAAAGACAAATGCTTTCAAAGATCAGTTATGATATCCATAACTATAATACCCAATATCATCCGTACTAATATTATAAATGCGAAAGTGTGTCTGTCCGTCTGTCTGTCTGTCAGTTACCTCTTCACGCTCAAACCGCTGAACCGATTTTGCTGAAATTTGACATGGAGATACGTTGTTGTTTGTAGTCTCGGGAAAGGACATAGTATAGTTTTTATCCCGGAAAATGTACGGTTCCCACGCGATAAACGAGTTTTGGCGCAACGGAGTTGCGGGCGTCATCTAGTATTAAATAAATCCGAATGTGTATCTTTCTGTTTGTCTGTCACTCTGTATGTTGTCCCAGAAAGGACATAGGATACTTTTTATCCCGAAAAATGTACGGTTTCTGCGCTATAAATGAATTTCTTTTCTATTTTGCATTTCTACCGTGGTCATGCTGAGCTATTAGCTTCACTGTTAGAATTTAGATCTACCGTATTTCTCTAAAAATATTTTATATCTTAGCTTCGCCGCAGTCAGGTAAAGAAACTACTCTCTATTCTATCTGGAATGATATATGGAGTAATTTGGCGAATTCAGTAATTATTCGATCGTAAATCTCCGGAGAGCTAAACCCAGTTATTTGTCGGTCAACGACTTATTGTACGTGCTATTATTCGGTATTGTATTTGGGCCTGGGCCCTTACTCGAGTTGTATTCGATTTTGATAGCGAAGTAAAAAGTCTTATGTATAGGATAAAGCGCATCGCAAGCCCTATGTCATTTTCTGATTAAAATTTCATTTTATTAACGAAAACAATTACTTACCTACATATTATGTAGAGCTAGTGTTGTTGCTCCTTTCTCGGTTTTATGTAGTAAAATAATATAATCTGTTCTCGATTTCTCATAAAGAAGGTAGCGAAATGTCAAAAGTAATTCAAACATAACAACAAATTAATGTATATTTTGTAGTTAAGGCGCTTTAACAGACGAACGAGTAAAAGTTACCCATTCTTTTATACTGCCTTCATAACGTAAATAGATTTGTTTTTAAATCCCTAAAAAATTCCAAATAATATATTTTGTTGTGACTTGTGACGAATCAAAAATAGCGACAGGAAATAATTTGAGAGCGGAAATGCTGGGACGATACATTTTCTCCTGCCGCTCTTATGCCGCTATGCGGACAGTCACGTAACTATAATAAGCAGTAACTAAAGATTTGTTATAGAAGAGACGTTAACATATCTTCCGTATTAGTGCTCATTTCCTTTCAATTATTGAGAGCAATGTCTGAAAGAAAATTGGTCAAGTGTAAGTCGGACATGTGCGCGAAGGGTTCCGTACCTACATACTAAAAAGCTCTAATAATAATTTTTAAGCGTCGAACTCATTAGAAGAAGTGTTAGTAATAGCACAGGTAATAGGGTCCTGTGTTTATTGTAAAACTATATGTCGCCCGCAACTACGTTCCGCCAAAATTCATTTATCGCGCGGGAAAAGTTCACATTTCCGGGATAAATGTATGTTTTCCCGGGTACTTTGAGTGTACCTCCATTCCCAGTAAATTCGGTACAATGGTTTGGGCGTGAAGATGTAACAGACAATAACACTATTGTTATAATATTAGTATGGAAGCATGGATAGATTTTCCATAATATTATGTTAATATGTAATATTATATTCGTGTGAATCTGAGGATCATTTTGGCGAGCTCATGTTTAGACTATCAACTATGGCGAAATACTGTATCGATAGGCACAGTTTTCTAATAGCTTCTTCGAATTGTACGTTCAAATATTTGTGAGGTCAGGCCTGGGACAAGCTCTATCTAATCGCTATCAGATAACGCCCATTAACGTCCAAAAAAACTAGCGGCGGTGTGATTTACCTTCGGGTCCGATCCTCATAAATAGAATGCTTAAGTGACATGGCGCTTAAAGTTACTTATTTTTTACCACATCTTGTCCAGATAAACTCATTGTAGTTTTTGCGGCAAGCTTTCTTGTATTTTGTAATATTATTGTATACAATATTGAACAAAATAGATAAATAAATAAAATATCTCATACATTTTTAACCTCTAACTTTGCTGCCAAAATTAGCTACTCGCGTACTTACTCGCTGTCCCACGCCGCCGAGTCAAAAGCTGTTTAAAAAAAACTAGGCCTTTGCATCCATTGTGGATGATTTATACAGCATTTTCAGAGCGAAGTAGCCACTCTTCAAATACTGTAGTGCCTGGGACAAGATTTTTAAATGCCTGTATGGTTGCCCAAGCGCATACAGCATTCTCGCAACATAGTCGGCCTAGTCCAGAGGAAAGAACTAGTCAATACGTCTGGGACCAACCATGTGCGGGTTTCCTCACGATGTTTTCCTTCACCGTACGAGCGTCCGTATTATGTACTTGAGATCAGAAAATGTCTCATTGGTACACGCCTCCACCCGGGATCGAACCTGCACCCTCTGCGAGTGCGAACCAAAGGTCTACCCAATAGGCCACGGACGCTCCAAAAGCTGTTTATGATGACAATTATTGAGATTTGAGGCCATGCCTCTTCCAATTTCCATCGCAGGCTGTCGCGTATAAGACAGTATGTGCACGAGGAAGACAGCCTGCGCTCGAAATGACATTCGAGTCACGAGAATCGAACCCCTGTTTCCGTCGTAAATTTGTCCTCGTATCGTGCCTGCCTATCGTTAGTCGCGGGTCAATCAGAGCCTCATAAACGGTCGTAACGTTAATCGATCGATATGGGAACGAACATTACGACACTAGCGTGTGTTTCACAGGTTCTATTAGAATGATCCTTATGTCGATCGTATGAAGTGTCTGTAAAGGGTAAAATAAATCTGAATGTATACCTCTAGTGTCTGACAAAGTGGTTGAGTAAAGCCGAAGCCGATTTAGAGCTGGCGCGCACTACGACTTAATGTCGCGCGATTATTTTACCGACCTGTAAAAATTCAAATAAAACGCCATTTTATGACAAAAGCTATAGATTTCATTTTGCTTTACGCCATTGACAAGCAGCGGTGGCATGGGTCGCTAGACAAATGTCGGTAGACAATGAAACCTATAGCCAATTTCATAAAGTGACATTTTATTTGAATTTTGATCGGTCGGTAAAATAATCGCGCGACAAAAAGTCGTAGTGCGCGCCAGCTCTTAGGTTATCATGCCGAAGTTATAAAAAATCGTAAGAACTTTTGTTGTCGATCGGATTTTTTTTTATTTAAACTTAATGTTTGCTGTAAAATATAGAAAATTTAAAATTTCAGTCTAGGTAAAAATTTCGTTTATTTTATTAAAAACGAAAGGTTCATTTCGTTTCGTTTCGTAAATAGCTCATTAAAAGATATTTGAAATGACTTTTATTTTACCATTCCACTTTTGATATTATAAGTTTAAACACTTACGGATTTTGTCGCGGAGCACTTTTATTAATCCCGACGTTTCGGCTACTTTGCAGCGGCCGTGGTCACGGGTGGACAGTCCACCCGTGACCACGGCCGCTGCAAAGTAGCCGAAACGTCGGGATTAATAAAAGTGCTCCGCGACAAAATCCGTAAGTGTTTAAACTTATAATATCATGAGTGATACTCGCGAAAACTTAAGAAATCATTCCACTTTTGTCTAACTTGACTGGATTATTTGGCCGATCTGTAGCTTCTTCCGTAATCGCGCTGAAGCCGAAATCTTAGCCGAACTCAATAATTTCGGCCGAAAGTAGCCGAAGCCGA
Organism: Polyommatus icarus; assembly: GCA_937595015.1. Taxonomy (NCBI): domain Eukaryota; kingdom Metazoa; phylum Arthropoda; class Insecta; order Lepidoptera; family Lycaenidae; genus Polyommatus; species Polyommatus icarus. Next base: position 18,021,521 of record OW569332.1, read on the forward strand.
AACATCGGTTGTACTTGTACACTATAACTCTTTGGTAAATTAATATTGTGCTCTTTCCGATGCGGTTTAGACAAATATAATGCTACGGTTTTGATCGTTTGTTAACACGTTATTGCTTTTAATAGATTTTACGCTCTTCACGGTTCTGTAGCATTTAATATGGAGTAACGTTGGGAACAAGCTATTGTAATTAAAAGCGAGTAAGACCACATTGTGGAGATGCTGCGACTGGTCCTACGACCAAGGTGGACCACTTTGTGGGAACATTTTTACTTCGCTATGTTCTATAAGTAACTTACGATTACTTAGACTATGGTTCAAACGACTTTTTCAGTCAGTTCTAAAGTGAGTATGTACTTTTTGACTTTCATGTTTTTATGAAAAATTTCCCAACGCGACGTCATGAATTTGCTCACACAAAAATAAAGTAACTCTTCCAGTGCTGCTACTCTTACAGCGAACTCTATATTAGGAAAATATACACATTACACACCCTTAAGTATCATCACTTTGTTTTTTACATGGCCATAATATATTATTTAATATAATTATTTCAATGGACCATATTACAATGGGTCATAAAATTTATGTCCTTTGTCCTTATCAAGTGTATAAGTACTCGTTATCACTAATCACACTTTTAGTCAACTAACCTTAAACTGAGCTTAGTCTGCAATAATCGGTCGATGTCCTTAAAGGAACGGCCAGTACAAGTATGTAGTTCCAAACATGTAAAAAGTCTTGGGGAGAGTAAAGAACAATAAAAATGCACGGTTATCATGGTATATTTGGTATAATATATGGAGAGCTTTTGAGAGAGAGAAAGAAAACCACAATTTTTATGTAACCACATTTATTCACAATACAGATATTGTCAGAATCCGTTGTTCTGAAAAACTTTTGGATTTGTGAGTTTATTTTGTCATCAAGGAACCGTTTTCTCAGAGAAAAATATTATAGAGCAATAATTTTTCTTAACAAGCAATTAAATAGGTTGTAACTTATAACTCATTAATTGCTTGCTAAGAAAATTATTGCTATAATATTTTATACATTTATTAACCTAACCCGATAATAAATATAAGGAATATTTATCATACTACTATGTATGCTTGATTTTTTAATTACTATTTACTAGAACATGAAATAAAATGATTTTATTATAAGAAAACTCTATATATTTTTGCAAGTTTCATAGTTATACAACACTACCATGTCAATACTCGAGAGCGAGCCAAATAAATAACATCCTGGATATAGTTCTTGCAATCTACGAGTGCCCGTAGCCTTTATTTGTAGTTGGAAATGCGAATAGACATTTTCGTTAGTGTGCGTACCCGACGGAGCAGTCAGTAGCGAGCGAGCCATGTACGCGTGTATAGATATGGTCACTCACACAACTAAGGGCGACGCGCACTCCTAGATTGCAAGAACTATACTAATATTAGAAAAGCAAAAGTGTGTCTATCTAATTACCTCTTCACGCCCAAACCGCTGAACAGATTTTACTGAAATTTAGCATGGAGATACTTTTTATCCCGGAAAAATGTACGGTTACCTCGCGATAAACGCAACAAAGTTGCGGGCGCCATCTAGTAATAAAATAATATGTAACCCACCTTTTTACGCCGCGGTAAGGAATAAATAGATTAATCTCCCGGGAAAAATAATATTACTATAACAAAGAGTTAAATAACTTGCAATGACATTATCTCACATAGAACAGAACAGAGGTCGGAAAATGTCATTGTTCGTGCAATCATTTCCCATTTATCAATGTTTATTTTAATTACACTTGCCGTATCATTATATAACAATAGTACCCAAGGTCTAAAAGAATTAAGGACACCAATTAAATGCGACTCATAATACACTTCCGTTCATTTCATTGGGATTTTATTAGTTTTCCGAATGTAGGTCGTACCACCTCTCTCTATGATTTGTCATGCTCTATGGTTTTAGATTTTAATAAGTCTTTATTTGTTTATTTACCTATAAAATAACTGATTATTTAATGCATAAATAAAATATAGAAATGATTATTTTATAGAATTTTCCAATGTTACAGTTTAATTGTTTCTGTATGGCAGACGAGTTCTACAAAAAACGTATTTCGACAAAAGTCGTCAAGGTTCGTTTTCTTTCTAATGGGCTCCAGGAAATGTTAAAAATTAAAATTGATTTTATGTTAGTAATTAATATTGAAGCCCGAAGCAAAGACAATATTGTCTACACAAGTTAAATCATTTTGTGATTAGTAACGGCCTACCGCCTAAGGCTATTTTCTAAATAAAATATTATATTAACCTTTTCTAAAATATTATATATATTATATATATAAAAATATTATATTAAATACTAGCGACCCGCCCCGGCGTCGCACGGGAATAAAATATATAGCCACTGAAAAAAATATTAAAATCGATAGCCCATCACGATCTTTCATGTGGTCTACTTCTTATCTCCAAATAACATAAAAATTGCTCCAGTAGTTCACGAGATTAAACCCTTTCAAATAATTTTCTACATTCTTCTATTAATCTTAGCATGATAAAATATAGCTTATCTAGCCTTTCTCAATAAATGGGCTATCTAACACAGCAATAATTTTTCAAATCAGACCAGTAGTTCCTGAGATTAGCGCGTTCAAGTTAGCCCTTTCAAATAATTTCCCCCGTTTTTTCCACATTTTCCTCTATTTCTTCGCTTCTATTAATCGTGATAAAATATAGCCTATAACCTTCCTCGATAAATGGGCTACCTAACAGTGAAAGAATCATCAAAATCCGTTGCGTAGTTTTAAAGATTAAAGGGAGCAAAGGGACATGAGGGAAAAAAAGTGACTTCATTTTATAATAAGTATAGATATAGATAATAAAATATTATACTGACTGTAGAGTCTGAAGTGCTAGTTCCAAAATTATAAAAAAGTATTTTATAAAACGATTTCTTTGATCTCTTCTAACTAATTTGGAGAGGAAAGGATAAAAACGAGGAGAACTGCATAATATTGTTTTTTTTTTTTTGGTTTGATTCGTCCCATTCAGGACAGGCAAAGGGAACAAAGCCCATACAGCCATGTCTTTTGTAGTACTATTGTTATGTTTTTCATCATCGTTTTCATGTATCGTCAGGTCTAAAGTCTAGTCAAAGTCTAAGTAAAAGTCAATACAGTCAAGGAGTCAAGTCGGTCGATTCAGTAAAGTGGTAGACGCTTTACTGAAACTTTCGATGGAGTTTTGGAGGGAACACAAAATAGCACGTTTCTGGATATTACATCACTTTCCTACACTTGTGCATGAACACGAATATCTAATGGTTAATATTCTACCAATATTACACATTAAAAACCCAGCTAACACAATTTTAGGAAAATAATCCAAAACACAACAGCACTCTTTCACATGCCCGCCAAAACTCTTCGCATAATATTGGAATATTGGATTTTTTTTTAATTCAATTTAGACATGGGAACCCTGATGACTCTAATGAGTAATTGCCGTATTTGTTGCCATAAGCCTAACTTCCGTTGCCGGGGCGACCGCATGACATGACATTACGTATGTAAATGCGGGCCGGACGTGCAGCGCCGCATATGCATACAATTTATTATGACATGCAATGTTCTTTCATGCATTTGCATAAACATGATTATTAAGTTTATATAAATCAATGAGGTAGGCTGTTCTGTTAATTTTCCGAGCCAAAGCTCTTAAGAAACTATAATATAGAGCTGCTGTACTAGCTTGTAAAGCTTCAATAGGTCGGATTTTTGGAGATGTACGACAAAAGAAAGCTTGTAGGAAATTAAGGTTGTAAAAATGTAAAGCAAGAAGATATTCAGCGCCTTCACTACGTTAGAAAAAGGGATTAAGTTTTTAGAGTAAGTACATAATAAATACATATTATTATGTATGTATAATTGTATATGAATAGCTTGAGGGGTAATTTCATTCGTTTTAGCCGTACGTTGATAGTGTCACTTTCGGGCTCGTTGACGTCCAATTAATGGTGTTGTGGGTTTTTTTTATTCTACAAATTAGTATCGATTAGACGCGCCAATCAAGCTTTCCCTAATCAGTGAATATCTCTTTTATTTGAAACATAAAGAGAAGGATCAATATAGTTGTATTGTGCGTATATTGCGGTTTTCTGTGACTGGGGGGTCAGGGTTGAGCGACTCTCCCATGTGTCCTGTATCCTGTGACGACCGCAAGTGTCAACCACGCGGTGCAAAATATGTTTAGGCACGTTTTGAACTTTTGCCTGTGACAGAATCTCTATGCCAGCGAAATAAGTGTTAGAATTGTAGATTTTGAAGTCGTATTGTTCTGAACGTATGTGGTGTGCTTGTACTGTCACTGTAACAATGTTTGTAAAGAAAATCGATAAACTATATACAGTATAGACAGTCTGAAATTCAATTTGAGTACAGGTAAGAGGAAAAGTGTTATAATGATATCAATAATTGTAAAAAAGCACGCTGTCAATTTTTTTATACATATTTTGAGAATGCATCCAATTTTGCTTACTCGAGATATTTATAGTGCCAAAAAAGCCTTAAAATGAAAAATATTAGTTTTAGTAAGGATGCGACTTAAAATAGCTTTTTTATCGTGGCAACGTTGAACAAAAAAATTCATTTGCTAGAACCGAATTCCAGCACTTAAATTCATTAAAAACGCATTATTTTGGCCGTACCGTGAACAACATGGCTTTAGAGTTACTAAGTTAATTACAATGCTGTCCGTCGTACATGTTAATCGAATATAGCACTTATATTCTACAAAATAAGGTCGTCGGGGAGTTATAAATAATTCATCTGGGCGTTAATTTCGCGCCGGCCTCGAGCGATTTTTAGTAGAATAATAGCTGGTTTAGAACGTAACTCATCGTTCGTATTCGTTTTGTATGAAAATCCTTAATCTCCTTACAGGCTCGGTTTTTAATTAAAAAATGTGTTAGCTAAAAATTAATAGCGCGACTGTACTTAAAAAAAAACCATAGGGTGGCTTGCTCTTTTTTATCGGTCTATGTCATCTTTTCTAATTATAACACTCGTTGTGCTTAATAATGGAAAATTGTTTTTCCCTGATGTGGCATGTTTGTCGTGATTCTAATTTCTCAGCAATTAGTATCTTTCAGATACTTTGTCATGTTATATTACGGAAAAGTCATTTCAAAGTTCTAATATGTAATTTTCACGCCTCAACCAAAACGTCCATGTTTTGAAGGTTGCATAACCTTTTGTATGCTCTCTCGAGGAAGTGGTAGACACGTATTAGATCAATTTGTGCAGAGGTCAGCCACCAATGTCGACGATTTGGTGAAACAATGCGGCTTTGGTGCTAATAGCTTAAGAAATTGCATGACCAATGCCCGGTTTTTCAGGTTTTTTCAGGCAAGATCAAGTACATTTATGTATAACAGTTGTTGAGAACACCCTTACCTTTTTGTCAAGGGTGAAGATTAACAAAAAATACACTAGTTATATCTAATAAATACTTTTATGAAAACGGGGTGTTGAACTGCAATGCTCTCTTCAATCACTATTTTACAGTCCTTAACTTTTTTGTCTTTGATTTGGGTAAAGGGGCAAAAGTTTTTGAAATGGGGCTGCACAAAAATGGCCGCGTTGACATTTTGGGGTCAAGAATTTCTCAATTGTTTAGTAACGCTCCTACTTCCCATGTATTCGTGCAAATTAATGGTGTAAATTGTGTTATCACACGGCGTAAAAATAATGACGTCCTTGCAAATTTTACATTATTGTAACAATTGTTGCTCGAATTTAGGTTAAAAAATGTAAGTATTTTTAGTTGGCGAATGTGCATTTGTCAATTTCACAGTCGAAGTTAGTATCACCAATCAGAAATGGGATTTTATGTAGTCATAAGCGATCTCGATTTTGATTTCGGTCTTGGCCATCAAGACCGAAATCAAAATATTAGCTCTAAAGACTTTCGATAACAGTGGCGAGAGATTCACTTACCTCTTATTATACTTAGATCTTCGTCCACAATAATTTTGTGGTTTAGTAGACTTTGTTAAAAAAACTTTTTAATTCATGCCCAAAATGAAGTCATTAACCTTCTCTAGAAGTATCTCCACAGATCTAAATCACCAAAGAAATTCCAAATTTGAATAAAGCGTGTACAATTTATTCTTTGCCTGCGGTGATGCTAGCCCAGCCGTGGGCTACCGGGCTAAAAAAAATAATGACAGCGACTAACGAAACCTCAAATAATTAGTAGGTATACCGTGTGTGGCTTCTACGGTGAGGAATGTTGCCTCCAGTGATCTTGCTACATAATTAAAGTTTAGCTTTCATAAGTGTTTGTGATTGTACCGTATATTAAGATTTTGTGTGCAGGCAATATTCTTGTAATAGATTTTGTAGACCAAGCAAAGAGAAGATAAAACTTTAAATAATGGAGTCAAGTCGCTTAGCGCTACATTTAAGGATTTTCATTTTGTCACGTCTTGGCTTTCTCGTCGTATCATTTTTTATGGTTTTTCTCATTATGGATTATTTTACGAAAGCTGCTGTCTTAAGACTTGATTAATAATAATTTTTATGAGTCATTGGAAAACATAGAAAACAAACGCAGCTGGCAATACTACTAATTATTGTAATTTCCAACTAACCGACACAGTCTATTTGATAGCGATTTTATTATTTTAGGGGGTCTTATCGTGCCCAGTATCTGTTGCCTAAAGTACATAAAGTAGGTACTTTGTAACGTTCGCGAATAACGACTCCCGACAGGTGTATACGTATTTCGTACCCTCTTCCTGTTTTCTTTGTCTGCATAATGAATACCAAGGCCAACATAAAGAAAAAAAACATGTGTACCAACTTAAAGAAATAAGGAGCATGTGTACATGTTACCAACGTGAAGATATGAAGCATGTGCTACATATTATATAACCGTATGCTATACAGGGAAGTATGATGATATTGAATAGGTAAAAATACAAAGTAAAACGGTCTACAAATTGTAATATTCCAAGGACATTAATAATAGCCAATTATTTTGCAATAAAATAAGTCGATTTAAATACGCACGTTATTTTAATTGATAACTATAAAGGTGCAGGGTATTCAATTATGTTTTATACTTAATAAGTTTTATAACTAACCGACATAAAACGTGGTAGACACCAATTATATTATTTATTATTAATTTATTATGTTTTAATCTAGCATTAATACAGATTTGACCCAGTCCTGACAAAAAACAAAATATGTAGGTAGATGTTTTCTAAATTATATCGAATGTTTGACAAGCACTGATTTTTAGACCTTTGACCAAGCAGAACGAATTGGATGTTGGTTTGCCCAAAAAATTTTGATAGATACCGCATCTTAACATGATCTTAACCATATCGAAACTGTATCAGTTTGAGATCTGTAGAATCGGGGCACACATTAGAAATAGAACGGTTTAATTAAATTACGACTAGAAAACTTCACGTCATCTTAAATCAAAGGAATCAAGATGTCAGCGTATCTGGCGATCTCGTACACCTGTTGTGTTACGGGACTTTGAACCCTATGGTTATAGTGATAGGGCGACAGGTGGTCCCGCGCGTGCTCTGCCTCAGGGCCCAGGGTTCAGTCCGGACTCCGGTCATTAAGTTTTGGTGGCGATGATATACGGCGTGCTTACATAATGACTCCGAGGTATTTCACGTTTGTTTCAATGTGGATTAGATAAAAAAACGAGAAATCTATGTTGCTAGAGGCTTAAAAATATTTATGCTAGGCTTATTCCGGCTGTTGCCCCCTTGTGATTTATTTGAAGATGTAGATTAGTGTATATTTTGGTAAACTGCTTTAGGTTTTGAAGAGATTAAAAATAACATGCATTTTTTCGTAGCGGCTCTACGAAAGGCATTTTCAACAGAACAACGCGACGTCGCCGTTTTATAAAATTTCTTTTGAAACACACCTATTTCACACTCCTGGATCCAATCCACATGGCCGACATAAAAGCTATTGCTGGTGTGAGACTGTCTTTTTGAGTGTAAGCTTCGCATCCACGCCCCCATGACATTATCATCCAAGTTTACGTAGTTATTTAGTAATCTGTGTCCAAGTGTCGCGAGATCCATGTAGGTTTGTAAAAAATATTAAACTATGAACTAGATACAAACAGTCCATGATTTTCGGATGAAATCTAAACACAAACAATTTTTAACATAGAAAAAAAAACGAAAGCTCCCGCAAAGTTACCTGCGGTGTACACCCCGTTTTAGATTATTTTACCTCCAAAAGGATCTTATGTCCAAAACATAAGAATCAGAATCTCAGTGGTATAATTCTAAATGCACCACAGGTACGTGTGTTCCGTTACATCTCGTCAGTTGTCTAGCAGTTTGCGTTTTGTTATAGAGCAAGATGTTCATCTTTATCAACTTGTCAGTCTCAGATTTGAGTGACTTTTTGGTTTGATGCTTGCAGCTTGAGTTTAATATAGAAAGGCAACTGTTGTTTCTATATTTTATGATCCTAATGTCTAGTAGTAGTCTACTGTCTAGTTCTGAACTAGTAGTCTAGTTTCAAATTATTTTGACCAATTCCCGTTTTCACCAACTAGACCCTAAATCTGAGTGTTTTAGCGGTCTTTTAGAATAATGTATAATGTATAATCTTGTATCAAAATTGATTGCACCATTCAGGAATATTAAAAAATAAAAATTAATTCCAATCAAGACCTTGAGGTCTGAATTGAATGGGTCCTATTATTTTTAGGAAGTTCATAATGCAATATGTGAATACCGTCGTTTGTTGCACTCTAAATATAGAAGAAAATTCAAAAAAATATTTTTAGATTTTCTCGACTTATTCAAAGACGTTTAAACACTTACCAGCACTATCATTCTACGCCACGTTAGCCATTAGAGCAGCAATCAGTCACTCCCCAAAACCCACTTCATCATAGATAGCTGATGAGCCCGCATCGTGAAAGTGTCTTACACGGGAGGTAATTTTAGGTCGTTCCCTCCTTAAAGACCGTTCCGAGATATTTTACCTTAAAGCTTATTCGAAATTGAACTCTATCTCATTGTCACAAGGTCCAGTTATGGGTAAAATAAGTCCTGCTGCCCGCTCGGCCTTGCGTGCGCGTGAGCCGCTGCGTGCGAACTCGGATTATTTAAATTTGGAAATTAATCACGTGGATTTGTATCTTATGGACTGTCTATCATATTACATAAGTATATGTGTCTGTCTATCAACCGTTATGATTGAATATTGAATGTTTGTGATGGTAGAGTATAAAGTCCGAAGGCTTACGCTGAAAACGTCAGCTTTTTTTTAAGTTTATAACGTTTATGCCACAGACATTTGCGATGCGATGCGAATTCGCAGTTATGTGTCGGTAGGGAGTAGAGACCACCCTACCGACTCTAAAATTGTTAGGTCGGAATAAGTTCCTACCTAACAATTTTCATTTCCAAAATTACATGGCAACAACCTTGCAAAATTTTATCGGGATTGTTATGACTATTTATGTAATGAAGTACGTGCTGATTGCTGATTGCTAATATTGTAAGGTCGTGCCACGAATCGGGATTAGACGAAACAATAGTTTTGGTCAGAGCCATAATTTCGACGAATATTGCCTGGCCGAAATACGGCCGGTGAGCTCAGTATAAACATACTTCTTGTTACATATTTCATTTTTTTTAATCGCTTTTATAATAGCTTTGGCTTGGCTGTATGTATGTGACGGAATCTTTGAGCACGACTTTTACCTATCTCCAGTAGTCTAATTACAACACGGTCAAATTAACTAGACGCACGGTTTGATGACGTCATTATGGATCTCGCATGTTAATTTGACATTTCGATGCGTCAAGTTAATTTGACCGTGTTGTACTCGTAATTCCAAACTTTGCATACACGCATACAACAATGCAATCATTAGTTTTTACTTAGCATGGGATTAGACGACGTGATGTACGCTACCTAGTTTTTATACTATTGTATATTATTGTATGTTTAATAAAGAATTTGAATTTGAATTTTGAAAAATTTTTGAAAAAAAAAAGACGGAGTCCTTGGCGCTGGAATTTCCGCAATTTTCCGATATCTCCTTTTTGATAGTTGTTTTGGAAAAATGTACGGTTTCAGCTTATCTATCATAAATGAAATATAATATTCCTGCGCTTATTTCGAGATTATCCAACTGACTCGTTCGCTGCGCTCTATATTTAGTAACGTAACATAGCGATAACATTTTAATGTTCCATCAATATAAACCTAATTTCAGTTATTAGTTGTGTTGTAACAAGCGATGGATGTTTTATTTTTATAATTTAGAGCAAGAAACAAATACAAAATTATAACAATAGTAATAATAAACTTCCTCAAACCTTATAAGAGATGCTTATAAGGTTTGATAAACTCTTTAATCTTATCAATTCTCTTTTATTGTGCACCAGCTGATATCATTACCTTAAGAAGGCCACACACAATTACACCTGCGTTATGAAGATAAGAAAATAATGTAGAGCTTTATAATAATAATGATTAAATTGTAATTTGCAATAAGTTAAATCATTCTTCAATTGCATTTTATACTATCTGACTTTGTTTGCATCTATTAAAATCTTTGTACTGTTCATACTTGAAAAGATACGGTAATTTTTATCCTGATAAGTAAGGAAAACGAATTCGAAATTCGAATACGGGAAACGTGTGTATGCGATCCTTAAGGTTAACTACCTCTGGAAGACACGCCTGCAGGTTTCTGGAGCATAGGACATGGTGCGTGCGTTCCTTCATATCCTCCCGTCACGCACAATGTGAAAAGACGTTACGTGATACCGCTTCGTTTAGTTAGACTAACTATGTTGTAAGTAACATTTGGTCGAAACCACGAAGCGAGAGTACTACTGTCGTTTTTTTACCCGACTTCGGCAAAGCAAAAGGAGAGTTATGATTTTGACAGGCTATGTATATGTATGTTCATCTGTTCCCTCGTAACTTCTAAACTACTTATCAGAATTCGACAAATGACATATCATTAGAAGCGTCATGATTGTCTGCTGGTTATAAGCTATATGGAATTTCACAAAATCCTATGTGGCGCCCTCTAGCGGACAAAACATACAGAGTAAAAAAATTAAGTTAAGATAAATATGCCGTGTTTGGTATCATTTGAAAGCGCTTTACTTGTTCATTTTAAATATATATTATTACTAGCATTTGCTTGTGACTTTACCTGTATTTATGGGCTGATTGCATATAATTCACATCTTTTCGTTCATAGCTTCTTTATTAATTCATCAATTTAACTTTTGTCAATATTATGCGCCACAAATACACTTTAATACCAAAATAGCAGAAAATAGTTACCTACCGTTGCACTTTAACAACGTGTGACTGCGGTTTTCCAAACATGAAAATTTATCTTTACATAGTGAATATTGCTTAAGTACTTCAGAATAGTATTGTATGATATTATTGTCAATTTACAACGAAGGCATCTTGGTAGAGTCTACTGTGTCCATTAACTTGCAATAATTACATTAGCAACTTTGTTCAGTTCAGTATTCTGAAAATCTTGTTTTATACTTTTTCAACGTCGTTTTTTGTCGTAGTTGGGTTTTAGTTTTTTTTTACTTTTTATTATGGACATTAGACTCTATCACCCGGTTTCTGAAAGGCTGATCAACACTAAAATTAACTAATCGTCTGTTAAATCTCTTAACTAATCGTCTGTTAAATCTCTTGTCAAGTGCCAATTGGGTTGCTAGAAGCATGATTAGTTAGTTTAATTTGATCAGTGCGTCAGTTGACACGGCTGTTCAAGTTGACTCGAGAATGATATGTCAACCGCCATTTTGGGTTTCCGAAACGCTTGTCAAGCCGTGATCATAGATTAAACGTTTGTCAAAAGCTGTGTCAAATAATCGGTAATTGTGGGTGAATTAACTTATGAATTCAATTGATTTTTATGTAAATCTACATTTTCTCTTTGCTGTAAGTTACGTAAGTTACCTACCTACGTTGCTGTAAGGTTTGTAAACACATTTAGTATGAAGTTTTAATAAACCTTCGTAATAAATACGTTGATAATGCAAATAAACTGTTTTATTTGCAATACTCGTTTTATTTTCAAAATATGTATATTATAATTAATTTCATTTCTATGATAAAGAAAAATTTAGGAATCGATAACGTCTGAAAAATCGAAAATCAAAATTCTGACAAATGAACGAGGATAAACAAAACGCATGTCAAATCAAAATGATCACAGATTAGTTAATTATCGTTTGATCAATGATTCAGAAAACATCAGATTTGAAATTCCCAGAACATTTTTGATAGCAATGATAGTCTGCAATTCCTTCTTTTGACATTTCATTGGCATTTTTGATAGTTAATAGTGAAGTAATGAACGAAAAATAACAAATCGCTAGTCAAATTAAAAATGATCATAGATTAGTTAATTTTTGGCTGATCAATGTATCAGAAACTCAAATTGATTTGACATCCATGCTAAATTAACAGTAGTGTTAGTTGATCAGTGATTTGACAGACCTTTCAGAAACCGGGTGTATGTTTCCTATCAACCAAAAGTATAAATTTTGTTTTCGAAATAAATAATGTACTTAGTTATTTTGCTGTAAAATGCAAAGTGCTTTGCCATAATTTTAATATCTCCAATGATATCTATTAGGGCGAGCGGTGTATCCCAAATAGATTATGGATAAACTAGACATCGTTTTCACCAGAACTGGGACAGTTTCCACTTTCGTATCGCCTTTGTACTGCTTATCTAATATATATAAGTAAATCTCCTGTCACGATGTTTGTCCGCGATGGATTCCTGAACTACTTAACCGATTTTAATGTTTATATTTTTTAAATGTGTGCTTTTTTCCAACTTGAGAGATAGGATAACTTAGATCTTTAATTATAATCGCAATTTTATTTTATTGCAAACTAGCTGTCCCGGTGAACTTCGTGTCACTTTAAAACCTTCCCTGGACTTCTACGAATATTTTAAGACTAAAGTTAGCCTAATCCGTTCAGCCGTTTTCGAGTTTTAGCGCGACTAACACATTTGAAAATCCATTTTTATATATATAGATTATTTGTCTATAAAGAGCGACCATTGTTTATGCGCCGCGGGTTACGGGATAGCGATGGACGTTGCCATGGTGACATACTTATTTAGTCACTAATTCAATAAAATAATACGGGCAATATACTTTATATAATATGGCATGAATATGGCAAAGAAACGTTTGCCGGGACAGCTAGTAGATTATATTTTTAGACAAAATGCGGTAGTAAGTGTCCGCAAGGGCTTTCTATGCATATTTTATACAGCTATTGGCTATCTAAGTTATAATTTGTGGTATAGCTATAGTAATTTAAGCTTTTTGATCAATATTAAAGTTTGTTTAGAGTGTACCTTTTACAATACCTTTTAAATAGTTTTAAAATACGATCTATGACATACACATTATTAAATTCTGTTTTATTTTTAAATCCATCATTTTTTAATTTCGAATATGGACCGAAATTAACGGTGGGGTCTTGGATTATGGATAAATTTCCTCTGTCGTTGGCAAAATTAATTAAAAATATTCCAGAATTCGAGTTTTAAAATCACGTTTTTTTTATTTGGCCAGAACGAAACCAAAGGCACCCGAAGGTCTCAGCAACCGTTAATTAGGATTAAGGACGGTGTTCGCTAACCGAACCGCGATTATTATTTTAAAAGTTCATGTTCTAGTATGCTTACTAGAACATGAACTTTTAAAATAATAATCGCGGTTCGGTTAGCTAGTTGCTACAATGATATAATACGCCATAGTGACCTCTATAGCTGAGTGATTCTTCAAAAATGATTCTCCGCGTAACTTTCATGGGTTCTTCATAAATGAGTGAACCCACGAAAGTTACGCGGAGAATCATTTTTGAAGAATCACTCTAAATCAGTGAACCCACGAAAGTTACGCGGAGAATAATTTTTGAAGAATCACTCAGCTAGAGCCGCAGAGTGCAAATTTGTTAGAACTTTCACTTTCTGTGTTGCCAGCTGTTGTTCATGACGCAGCGCAATTGGAGAGTGAAACAATTTTTGTATTTTTAAATATTCGTATTCAATTATGTACTGTAAATTGTAATATACTATGACATAATATGTGGCAGTCTCGAAATTGCGAAATAATTTACGTGTAAAAAATAAAAATATTAAATAAATTATTTCGTTTAATTTCTTAGCGTTAATTAAATTAATGATACCTTCCTACTTTATATACATAAGTGTAATTATAATTAATTATCTGCTAAATTATAGAAATTAAAATGTTTTTATTTTTCTTATTTTATCTACATGCTCTCAAGTTCCATGATAATGGATTTAAATGAGCAAACTAAACATAATGTAACTCATAATAATGGTTTTAACTACTACCTATAGGTTACGGCACTGGCATAGAATTTAGATTATTATCTTTATAAGTATACAACATTCATAATTATTACATAAGTACTACGAATAACAAAAAGTATATGTAATTATGAATGTTGTATTAATTTTAACATTTTTAATTATTTATTGCAGAGAATAATAATTATTATCTCTAACAAAAATTAATTTATTAGTACACCTACTACTAAGTAATTTATTCCTAGAATACTACACTAGCTTCTTCTTCACTAGTCTAGAGATAACACTTGAGGAATATCGTTAAATTTGCCCTAATCCTGAGAGTTAAGGTACAAATTACAAAATGGCGTTCTCAGTTTTTTACCTTCAAATTTTAACCTTCTTTATCCTCTTGTTCCAGCCTATTCGAGCAGGAGATCATGAGCTACGTGCCCGCGACGGGCGGGGCTGCGGTGGCGTCCCCGGCGGCGTCCCCCGCCGCGGCGCGAAGCACCCGGGCACCCGCCCCCCAGAGACGAGACTTCGAGGCCAAGCTCCGAGCCTTCTACCGGAAACTCGAGAGCAAGGGCTATGGACAGGGGCCGGGAAAGTTAAAGTAAGTTGAAGGGAATGGGGATGAAGAATGGGAAGTTAAAGTGACTCAAAGAGTATGTAAGAGGTAGAGGGAGATCGGTCCTAGTGATAAAAGAGTGACTTCACCACTCAGTACTGATGAGTAGCGTCATAAAGGTTTGAGACCTTTCAGATGTCATTATTTCGATCGCTGCAAAAAATTCCATTTACTGCCTTTATCTGCTAGACGAAACGTATCAGACCTGGCTCTTCTTATTAAGTTACCCAACAGCTCAGTGGATTGCGCTGATCTCACCAGCAAAATCCAACTTCGCGTTCCAGCAGCCTTGAGAAGAAAGCGTGAAATACTGCATATTCAACAATATAGTACTAATTATCGCCAGAATTCTTATATTATCAGGGCTAGTAGAATGTTCAATGAAATATCTCGAATGATTGATGTGGACCTATTCTTTACTAATGTAACAACTTTTAAGAAGGAATTTAATAATTTATATTTTGATTTTAGCCTGCACAATTCTACTACTTAATTAGTTATCAATTCTTGTTCTGTTTTCTAAATTGTTTCTAAAATTCTAAATTGTGACCATTGTCTATCGCTGCCTTGTTTTTATTAGCATTTTTCTATCTGTGGAAACTTTTAATTGGCCTTCTTGTACTATATATACATATTTATTATCTAAATATACATATTTAGATTCTATGTGTATGTTAGCTGTAAGTTTTCCAAAAATTAATAAAATAAAATAAAATTATTTAAAAATCTAAAAGCCCAAAGTTGACAGCAATGAAAGAACACCAAGTCTGTCGGTTACATAGAAAACTGATTTCTTCTTGGTGAATTTGGTGACATCAAATATAATTTAATACCTCGATCGTGGGAATCGCAGACACAATAGATTTTCAATTGTTATGCGACATGCCGCTTGGGGATTGATGGTCGGCAATCATTTCGTTGGTATTTCTGCCTTTACACATTTATCACAGCAAAATAAGGATGCAGTCATCTATGACTTGGTATTTAGTTTTTACCATCTCAACAAAATCAAACTAAACATCCCACAATACCACATCATATTCCAATTCAAACTTACAACAGAACCATGTAACGTTACAGATTACATATCCGTCGCGAGCATCTACTAGAAGACGCATTCAGAAGAATCATGTCGTGCAGCAAGAAGGAACTGCAGAAGGGGAAGCTCTGTGTGCTCTGGGACGGAGAAGAGGGGTTAGACTACGGAGGTCCAAGCAGAGAGTTCTTCTTTCTTCTCTCCCGAGAACTATTCAACCCGTACTACGGATTATTCGAGTACTCAGCCAACGACACGTATACGGTCCACGTGTCGCCGATGTCCGCGTTTGTGGACAACCATCATGAGTGGTGAGTTTTGGGGTTTTGTACGGAATCTGGAGGTTTGGGGAAAATTTTGAGCGCTCTAAATATAGAGCTTAAAATAAAATGAATATCGAGTAGTCGAGTCAAATGTAACAGTTGTCAATTCTATTGTGAAAGTTCTATTTTGATTTTTGGTGCTCTTATTTTACACCGGCCGTCCAGATTCCGGATAGTATAGTCCACGCTTAAAATAGCAGTAAGATTGACAAGTTTAGGGTCAAAAACTTTATTGCAAAAATTAACCTACTAAACACACCGGCAAAATTAGCGGAACATAACAAAATTTAATTTTTTTTTAATTATTCGCTGTTTTTAATATATTTATTTATTATTTTAATAATTGATGATTAAAAAGTAAAACTTTTATAAATTTAGGTCATAAAAACGTGTAAAATAGAAAAAATCTGCATAAATAAAAAATTAAGAAAAATCTATGAAATTTCAGTAGTAAGTTTTTAAGTTAAATTCTTCATTTTTCTTAAGAATTGCCATGTTAACAGCGTGTAATGCCTTCTATGGATCTGAAGAGAGTCTGGATACGCCATTACATGCTTGCATTTTGATTGTCCATCATTTCCTGTGAGATATTCTTCTACTCCTCCAGTAGCGCCAACTCGAGCTCCTGAACACATTTTGGAGCTGGAGTTTTAACTCGTACCGTTCACCCATTGATGTGCCACATGTTCTCAATCGGATCCACATCCGTAGACCGTGCTGACCTCTCCACCTGGGCTACGCTAGCATCATTTAGGTCATAATGCCCGATTTTTTTACTCTATGGATGCGCATAAAATTGAAGTTACTGCCTAAAACTGTGTAAAAGGCACAACATGCAGTTCTAGGATGTCTGTGCTATAGCCCTGTACTCTCAAAGTACCATCATTAACAATCATCAGCTCCGTGCGGGCTCCAAATCATATGCAACCCCAAACCATTACGAAGCCTGCATGATAGGCCACTGTTTCCGTTAAGTTTGATGGTCTATAGCGTTCCTTATGATTTATCCACATTCTTTATCGTCTGTCAACAAAATTAACACAGAATTTGCTCCCATCACTGTACAGCACAAGATTTCACTCACTTGTCTAATTTTGATGTTCACGCGCAAATCTTAGCCTGGCTCTTTGGTGCCCTGTCTCAAGTTTTGGTGCCCTTGCTGGCACCTTTGTGTTTAATTTAACTTCTTTGAGTCTTCTTTTTACTGTACAATCACTTACACGTACATCTCGGACCTGTTCCGATAAGTTTCTTCTCTGCAAAGCAGTTTGAGGTCGATTTCTTAAGGCTTGTACCCTTACAAAACGGTTATCCTGAACCTTTGCCACCCGATATCTGCCTTGTTCTCGTCTCCGAACGTAAGATCCAGTCTTTTTGTAGCGTTGAAATTTACGATGGACCACGAAAACCTAAGGCCTAACTGACCGAACGGTAGGTGTGACCTTTCTCTATCGTGGTTACAGCTCTAGCTGTCGTAGATGCTAGAGAATCACTAATTTTGTATCTAAGCAATGTGTTCTCTCAAAAACCAAACAATCAAATGAGCTGGCATACCTTGCACCCCGCCAAAAACGCCATTCTTATCAGAAACACTTACAACGTCAATCATCGAAAAACACTAAGTAGGGCATAATTGCAATAAAAATCTGTCAACTTGCCAGTTTTGTTCAATATTTTATTTCTTAAATGAGTTTAGAAACTATAAAAAAGGATTTCACACAGCCCGACCCACTTGAATTCAAGTTGTGGCCCTTTTTAACTATGTTCCGCAAATTTTGCCGGCGTGTGTACATTTAAGCTGCAGTTATTCAAGTAGGTACTAAAAGTATTCTTAACTACTTCTCTGTTATTCTCTCTCTTTTTAACACGCGTTTATTAGCTTGGGCTGTATGTATGTAACGAAATCTTTGAGCACGATTTCTACCTATCTCCAATAGTCTAACTTTGCATACGTATTAAGGCCGTCCCCCGAGCAAACGACCTTGGCCATACATTTGCCGCGTTGCCGAGATCACGCCAAAACCCTATTATTTTTACTTATCTTAGTTCAAAATTGTCCTAAAAAAAATTTAAAACGGCGAATATGTAGTTTATGATATTGTCGATCTATTGGCGTGAGTTTCAAATAAAAGTAATTTGTAAATCATTAGGAGATGGTGAATGTATGCTTGAATTTTAACAAATTGGTATTACTTTGGAAGCTGATATCATGAGTATAAGAAACAAAAATAGAAAATTAAAACGACAAAAGGAATGTTGATATACTGAAGATTATTGCTGTATTTTTATTATAACTTTGTAGCTTTCAGATTATGAGTTTATAAGGTTTTAAATACGGTCAATTACGGCATCTCCGGACGGAACGCCATAACAATTTAAATGCAATTTGTTTAAAGTAATTTGTTTAAATTATTTTATTAGTATTTTAAACTATTATTATAATTGATGACGTTTAAGAAAAACAGTATCCTTTATTATTAATGATGACGTTTAAGTAAACATTACACACAGTATCCTGATGCATCTGCTAATTGCATATATTTATCTAATCGTGTATAATGCTATAGATTTGTCCCTACCTGTTATTACTTATTAGTGACACGGAAGATTTATATAACTCTCAGTGACTTCATAGTATTGTAGAGTGTGTTTGTCACTATAGGTGTACCAGAATCTAATGTCAAAAAGTGAGAAAGTAAATTGACTCAAGCAATACCGGGGTACCTAATTGGAATAAAACATTTTGATCCTTTTTATCCTTATAGCGGCTGATTCTGTGTTTGAAACATGCAATTATAAGCCAATGATCAAGGGTATTTTTTGAAAATCTGCTGTCAAAATTTGCCATCAGATTCTAATAGACCTATACTTGCTGTGAAAAAGTTAAGAATTCGTATATTATCGAAACTCGATGCCACAGGAATTTGTGTTAACTTTTTTTGGATGTGACAAAAACTCGCTTACAGCGCACTAAACCTTATATGGTAATCCACATGAAGTGCTATAACTAGCAAATTGTAGATGACATTATATTAACTTATATATAATGGGTGTTAGGAAACGTGCACGAACTGTAGATGGCAGCACTTGCCAAATAAACTATTGGATCCCTTTTTCGGAAAACGTCAGATCCATGAAGGGACGCACGTTCGCTATAGGACCACATTTTGCCTCTCCTATTTTGTCACATAATGCACATCTGAAGTACAGATTTGTAATGTGGCAATCAGTAGGCTGGTAACATAAGATATATAACAAAGGGGGCAAAGACAATACCAAGCAGCCCGTGAAACAATAAAAACAATAGACGGAAGTCGCCGCCATAATACATAAGTCATTAAATTGTATCAGTGATTAGACGGGCCAACGAACTGCGTTATTGATCGGATCGAAAATAGATTAAGTCAAGTTCAAGGCATGGACTAATCTAATATTGAATTATCTATGTTGCGTATTACATTGAGACTTTGATTACATAGGAAGACTTATTTTGTTCAACTGTAGCAGAATTTGTTGCTATATATTTATATATATAGCAACAAATTCTGCTACAGTTGTAGAAATTTTGAGGGTACGTCCATTAGGAGGGAAGTTGCGACTTTTTTGGTCTTGCATAAGGCGAAAAAGCAATATATTTTTTGTTTCTCGTTTTTATCAAAAATGCTTATTCATAAGTAATAAGACAGAGTTGCATTCATCATCTTCCCTACTCTCATAATACTTTGGTGTTGAATAATTCAATTATTATTACCTATACTAATGTTAGAAATATCTTATGGCCTGTTTCACCGCTTCCTGATAAGGTACCCGATAGGGTTATTTGACAGATTTTCCATACTCCATCTGTCAAATTAAGTGGTGGATAGCCTTATCAGGAAGCGGTGAAACAGGCCCTTAGGGCCTGTTTCACCGCTTCCTGATAAGGTGCCCGATAGGCTTATTTGACAGATTCTCCATACTCTATGTGTCAAGTTATGTGGTGGATAGCCTTATCAGGAAGCGGTGAAACAGGCCCTTATGGCCTGTTTCACCGCTTCCTGATAAGGTACCCGATAGGGTTATTTGACAGATTTTCCATACTCCATCTGTCAAATTAAGTGGTGGATAGCCTTATCAGGAAGCGGTGAAACAGGCCCTTAGTATTTTAAAGTATTCTATTTCTTAGATAATTACATCTATAATATACAAGAGTATGCAACTTGCAGGATGCAACTTTTACAAGTTTACAAGCCACCAAATATTGAGCGCCAAGTTTTAAAAACTCTTAAAATATATTGTTTACTAAAAAGTCCTGTCAAATAAAGGACATTTTTGTTTATCCTCAAATGTAAAGCAAGGTATCGTCCTTGGCCGTTACACCAAAAGTGTAGAGTTACAGTCGTTTTAAGTGAAAACACAACAAAGTACATCCGGCCAACTTACTGGACCATAGAGTTGTTAAAAAGTAGATAGGAAGCCTCAGGGCCCCCGTAACCATAATATTATGTGCAATGTGTGCAATGCACACGGGCGCCATCCTCTAGGGGCGCCAAATCGTCATCTTTAGGGGCGCCAAAACCAAGGACCCCAAAAAGTTGCCTAAAGGGGTGCCTGTTTGTGTTATTTACTTTAAACTTGTGGACTGTATTATATAAGTTAAAATAAAATATAAATTATTTTATATATATTAAAATCCTTTTTTTGCACACAGGCGCCAGTAGCCCTTACGGGGGCCCTGGGAAGCCTATTGGTGCCCTCATAAAATCTTAAAGTTAATGATTACTTATCTATGATTATTTTTTTTTTTTTACTTTAAATAGAACATTATTTTAAGACCCGCTAGTTGGCACTTGGTGCAGGGTGTGAAATATGTTATCGAATATTTTGTAATACTTACATAAAATCAAAATGGTCAAATTTAAACTAAAAGGTATTGGTAACTTGAGACTTTTGTGCACCCATGACCCAACAATCTACAACCGTGACAGTTTTATATATTTTTTATGTTGTAATAGAATAGGGTGACGACCGTATTGTATGTATTTAAAAAAAATGCTATAAAGAACCATGGATCTAGTGTTAATATTCTTAAGTCCATGTACACAACTCGCCAAGCCAAATGCCAGGTCGCATTTCACGTTGGCCAGACTGAAAATCGTAATCATAATAATTTATGGCAATCTTGGTTATCTAATATAATATGTACCTTGGTCGGTGTTATACGTAGGTAAAAGACTTTTACTAAAAGAGAATTCTGAGCAGCTCTGGGTTTATGTATAGGCAGTATAGGCCATGGCATATGAGCGGCAGCGTCCTATGACGTCTGGGGACAGCGCCATAGGATTAGGCGGCAAAATTAAAGTGGCCTATACTCATAAAAAATATAAATCCGCCCCTGATTCTGAATAGCGGAGTAGTTTTTTTTTTTTATGAAATAAGGGGGCAAACGAGCAAACGGGTCACCTGATGGAAAGCAACTTCCGTCGCCCATGGACACTCACAGAATCAGAAGAGCTGCAGGTGCGTTGCCGGCCTTTTAAGAGGAAATAGGGTAGAAATAGGGAAGGGAATAGGATAGGGGATTGGGCCTCCGGTAAACTCACTCACTCGACGAAACACAGCGCAAGCGCTGTTTCACGCCGGTTTTCTGTGAGAACGTGGTATTTCTCCGGTCGAGCCGGCCCATTCGTGCCGAAGCATGGCTCTCCCACGTATAACACTTTGGTTTCAAAGTATGTACTATCTCTCTCTAACTCTCCTCTCTCCCTCAGGTTCCGGTTCTCGGGCCGCGTGCTCGGCCTGGCCCTCGTGCACGGGTACCTGCTCGAGGCGTGGTTCACGCGGGCGCTGTACCGGGCGCTCCTGCGGCTGCCCCCCGCGTTGGAGGATGTCGACGCGTTGGACGCCCAGTTCGCGGCCTCGCTGCGGTGGTTGCAGGTGAGATGGGCTTAGATCAGCGGGGCTAAAATGGTCACATAGAAATAACTGTCATTTTGTACGACATAGCCAGTCCAGTGTATTATAGAGGTCAGTGCTCTCAATCAATTCAGCAAATGAATTGTCAAAACTGTCAAACTGACAAATATCAAATCAGTACAAAAATACAGAAATGAATTGCAAGCAGAGTTGCATTTTGCGATTTTAGAAAAATGAATCATATTATGATTCATATCATGATTCTTCAAAGCGACCATTTTAGCCCCGCAGGGGCTTTATTATGTGTAGATGACTATAATTTAATAGTCGTGTTCGTTCGTTTGTCAAAGTACATTGCGCATGCGCAAAGTTATAAATTAGTGTCAAAGTGAGTGTCATGTTCTAAAATACCTGTCAAATTTGACAGAAATTGATGGTATTTTAGAATATAACAGTTCACACTGACACACAAAAAAAGCCGCGCTTGCGCAGTTGAAAAACTCAGCAAACACCGCAAACACGACTACAGTACTCGACGAAACATGGTGGTACTTCTTATTTCTATATAAACCGCTATTGACAATGCAGTGTCAGATGTTGTCAATAGCGGCTTTGTATAGAAAATGACAAGTTTTTGACAGGGGGTCAATGACCGCTACCGCCACGTTTCGCCGAATACAGTATAGATGTGCTTGAGCAGTCGGTCGTGTAGATCAGAGCCTTTAGTGACAATGAAGTTTACAATTTGATGTTTCAACTTTTAAAAAAGTATAAAAGTGGGTTGCACCAGAGGCGTGGTTAAAGTTTAAGTTAAATATGGCGTCCAAACACCCCGTATGCTCATACGACATGTCAATTTTTCTGGTTAAAGTTAAAGTCAAAGTTAGTTCGTGCAACCCACTCTAACGGTATGCGCGCACGGGCAACTTAGTTGCTCGGCAATTTATTTGTCTCTTTCGAAAAAGAAATAAAAACCGAAGAAAGCGTCGAGAAATAGAATATTGGGTGCATTCATTATGGAGCGATCGGCTGATTCTCGGGAAATTTCATACTATGTAATATATGACATTTAGAGCATACCCAAAGACTTGATCGAGAGACAAATAAATCGCCGAGCAACTAAGTTGCCCGTGCGCGCACACCCTAAAAGTCGAATTTGACATAAAATCAACGAAACAACGTTACACTGTGCAGTGTGCACGGCTATAAGAACTGACACCTAGCGCCATCTATCTACTGCTCATTGATCTAAAATTTCTATGTGCAGCTCAGACCAGAATATTTTCCTTAGTCTATGATATGTGTGTATGTTTGTGTGTGTATACAGGCTATAACAAAACTGAGTGATAATATTTTAGGATGTGTATGGGTCCCTTGTATAGAGCTCACTGTAAAAGTAGCAGCGTCATGAATTTTCCCATACGAAAGTTTAAAAAAGTTACTTTTTCAGCGCTCTACTTTCATAGCTGACTCTATATACAGGGGACCCATTCGAACCCTAAAGTATAATCACTTTGTTTTGTTATACCCTGTATAGCCTGCCCCCCTAGACAAGTGGCAAACGATTATCGTTCATGCTAACGCTAACGCCATAAGACCGAAAACGCTCAGTGAGCGAAAAAATGGCTCACAACGCGTTGTGGTAATAGTGAAACGGCCACGAAATACCACAAAAAAGCCCAAGTGTGTGCGCAATACACAAGAGCACTCTGGTTCAATGAAACCAGGCCAGTTGAGCAGAAGTCATTTCATAGGGCATTAGTGCCCAAGTGTGTGTGCAATACACAAGAGCACTCTGGTTGTTACGCAGGAGTTATTTTATATAGTGATGGGCCGAATGTGGTTTGAACCGAATACGAACTTCGGCCGAATATTCGGTAAAAATGAAAAAATCGGCAGAAATTCGGCAGAAATTCGGCCGAACTTCAGTTCAATTTCGCCGCGCTTTTTGTGTTGTGATTTGTTTACGTACTTGCTGCAAATAATGCTAGAAGATCTTGTAAAGATTTTATTAGACCAATATAATTTAGTATTTTTATTATTAAGTAACCTACCTATGCTAAGATTTCTAAAACTCATTATTAAGATCTTCTAGTTTAATTGTGTGTTCTGACTAGGTAAGAAAGATTTCTAATGGTTGGTTATTATTGTAAAGAAAAGTAGTTTGATTTTTGTTTATTGATTAAGAGAAGTGACTTGTTAAGAAGGGCAGTAAAATTTTGGTTTTTGATTAAGTAAGAAAGATTTCTAAGGCTGGTTTGGTTAATAAGAAGAGTGGTTTAATTTTGTGTTTTGTTTGATTAAGTAACAAAAGATTTTTGAGACTGGTATTTAAAAAGACCAATTTAGTTTTTTGTTTATCACGTATGATTACTTTTTCTAATTCAAATAAATGACTATGAATGAGTATACCAGACTTATTTCGCTGTTACTACAGATATGTTTTTTTCATTAATTTCTATTATGATAGTGCAACTATATTTAGTGCAGAATGTTCGCCATTTTAACCGAATTTCGGCCGAATGACGAAGTTCGGTAACTGCCGAAGTTCGGTTAAACCGAATGTAAAACGAATTTCGGCCCACCCCTAATTTTATAGTGCCCAAGTGTATGCGCAATATACAAGAGCACTCTGGTTTCAATGAAACCGGGCCAGTTAAGCAGAAGTAATTTTATAGTGCCCAAGTGTGTGCGCAATACACAAGAGCACTCTGGTTTCAACGAAACCAGGCCAGTTAAGTAGAAGTTATTTTATAGCGCCCAAGTGTGTGCGCAATACACAAGAGCACTCTGGTTTCAACGAAACCAGGCCAGTTACGCAGGAGTAATTTTTATAGTCACTTACTCATAACCTAATGGAGCGGAAGACCGACATTACTGGCCGCTGGCGAGAGATCAGGTGCAGGACCGACTTTTACACGCGCACACACGTGGGCACTATAAAATTACTTCTGCGTAACTGGCCTGGTTTCATTGAAACCAGAGTGCTCTTTTGTATTGCGCACACACTTGGGCACTATAAAATTACTCCTGCGTATCTGGCCTGGTTTCATTGAAACCAGAGTGCTCGTGTATTGTGCACACACTTGGGCACTATAAAATTACTCCTGCGTAACACAGCCTGGTTTCAGAACGCGTCGTGGCCGTTTTCATTAGGGCCACAACACGAATTCGTGTCGTGGCTCTTTTAAATGCTTAGAACGCGTTGTGAGCCATTTTTTCGCTCAATGAGCGTTTTCGGTCTTTGAGCGTAACATATATATGCGATTTGACATAAGTTATCGCTTCGCTAACTAATGTCAAATTTTGACATAAGTTATCGCTTCGCTAGCTAATGTCAAATCCATAAATTTTGTGGCGTTAGTGTTTGCGTTAACGATAACCGTTTGCCACTTGTCTAGGGGGCTGTATTGCCTATATTTAACGATAATGCATTTTCAGTCGGCGCGCTGCGTGTCCTCTCTAGAGCTGACGTTCGCTGTATCGGAGCGTCTCGCTGACGGCCGCGTATTGGAGCGGGAGCTTCGCCCCGGCGGCCGCGACACGCCGGTCACGGAGAGGAACAAGAAGGAGTATATGGAGCGGCTGGTGCGGTGGCGCGTGGAGCGAGGCGTCGCTGACCAGACCGAGTGGCTCGTGCGGGGGTTCCATGAGGTGAGGGGTTTTTTTAAACAAGGGGGCAAACGAGCAAACGGGTCATCTGATGGAAAGCAACAACCGTCGCTCATGGACACTCGCAACATCAAAAGAGCTGCAGGTGCGTTGCCGGCCATTTAAGAGGAAATACCCTCTCTTCTTGACGGTTTGCAGGTCATATAGGTCCGGAGGTGAGGGTTTTGAGGTTATGTTGCTAACTATGGTCTCAAACTTCGTAAGCAATGACATTTGTATAAAATTTTGTGCCTCGTCCGTCAGTTTGATTAATGGCTGGTTTACACGTATTAAGTAGATAAGTAGTAACTAAATTTTAACTTAATTTGAAGTGCCTGCTCGAAATGTGTCAAGTGACAAGCCCCGCCTGCCAACTTAACAGAAAATAGTCAAAATTCAAATTTCCTTGTTTAGTACTTAACTAAATTTTAACTTGCTACTTACTACTAAATTGTGTGTTTACACGCAATAGGTAACTTAAAATTAAGTTAAAATTTAGTTAACTACTTATCTACTTAATACGTGTAAACCAGCCCTAAGAGTATAAAATAACGATAATTTAATGTTAAAAGAGTCGTTTTATGGAACTACTATTCGGTGTTAAAATTGAATTTTATACGACTGGTAGATAGAAAAGTAGAGATTTGGCAGTCTACGTATGTATGTTTGTTCCGCGGTAGCGACTGGTCCAATTTTAGTTAAGTCAGGTGTTATATTAGCTTAGATTAAATAACTTTAAATTGCTAGAATAATCCTAAATTATATAACCTTAAATCACATCCATTTAAATACAAAGCTTAAGCATACGAACACGCAAAGTGAATTAAGATTATCACTATTCATCACGATACGCGTTACATTATGAAGTAATTATCACTGTCGAGGTCACACTAATCCCACCTTTGTTAAGGCTACCTGAAAGCCGGCTACATGAAGTTGCAGTAGACGAAGTGTCGTCGCGACACTACTATGTCGTTTCTATGTATTTCTATAAATAAGTGTCGCTAGCTTCGTGTCGCTAGCTGCGCAGGGTATTTCATAGAAATACTACATAGAAATGCTTCATGTCGCCCGCTGCCAACCGGCACCTTTAAAGGGCCCATTCACGGCAGTCCGTCGTGCAGGACTGATTGGTTCACACTCAGTGTTTCCGGTCGTGTGAACCAATCAGTGAGCTATTTCCATTTGCAGTCCTGCACGGCGGACTGCCGTGAATGGGCCCTTTCAGGCGCAGCGCAGACGCTATCTCGACGCTATAGTACATTTTCGTTGCAAAAATTCGCCTCCATTCCGTTCCGCGCCGGTATCAATTGAGCCCAACATTATGATGTCAATTCCATGAATAAAAAATATTTTTTCCCAGGTGGTAGACCCGCGACTAGTGGGCGCGTTCGACGCGCGCGAGTTGGAGCTCGTCATAGCCGGGGCTCCCGAGCTGGACGTGGGCGACTGGCGCGCCAACACCGAGTACCGCGGCGGGTACCACGACAACCATCCCGTCGTGCACTGGTTCTGGCAGGCTATCGACAGGTACTAACATTTTCATAACACACACACAAATCGAAAAAACAAAATCAGTTTAGGCGGATCCAGCCAGTAATAAAACCTCATTAGTGTGTTTTTATACACAGTGTGGCGGTACCCACAATTCGCCTAACAATCCTACATCGCGCTATCGAAGTTTCGGAGAACGGCAAGATATATACAACGTCTGAAATAACGTCAGTGGGCTTCGGCCTGACCGAGCATGCTATCTCGCTCGGTCGGAAGATCCTCCTTTTCGGCCGCCACTAGCAACGTTAAATTGGTGACCACCGACAAGAACACGCATCCTTCATCATGGACATCAATCATCATCAACACTCCCCGCCCATCCGCACCACGTCAGCAGACATCAAGCACAACCGGGTCGCCTCGACCATAAGCCGCGTTGGGCGTCCGCGCCGGTCGAACCCGTGTCCGGCTTGAACGGGGCAGCCATAGGCTACAACGACCGGTCCACAAGCAGAGCACGGGAACCTCTCCTGGTCATTGCACGTGTAGCTTCGGCCCACACCTGACAACACAAGCGCATTGAAGAATACCACCGGTCTTCGGGGGGGAGTGATGTGGCGGTACCCACAATTCGCCTAACAATCCTACATCGCGCTATCGAAGTTTCGGAGAACGGCAGAACGGCAAGATATATACAACGTCTGAAATAACGTCAGTGGGCTTCGGCCTGACCGAGCATGCTATCTCGCTCGGTCGGAAGATCTTCCTTTTCGGCCGCCACTAACAACGTTAAAACAGCATACAAAATCGTTACAAATACCCAGTGGCAGTCCTAGAGGATGGCGGTGGGCAATCGCCCGGGGCCTCGCTCTTGCAGGGGTCTCGCAAGGTGTTTTTTTGGAAGACAAAGGGCCTTGCAAAGTCACAAAGACCTTACGCCCGGGGCCTCACTTACTAGCTCTGCGTTATCGGTTGTCCTTTCTTATTTCTTCAAAGACTTCTGGTAAACAAATGGTCGTATACCATTCAGAATTAACCG
The DNA here is from genome assembly GCA_937595015.1 of Polyommatus icarus. Classification (NCBI taxonomy): domain Eukaryota; kingdom Metazoa; phylum Arthropoda; class Insecta; order Lepidoptera; family Lycaenidae; genus Polyommatus; species Polyommatus icarus. The sequence goes on from OW569332.1 coordinate 18,049,989, forward strand.
TTTTACGATTCTCTAATGGCACTGTAGCCACATGTCCATTAATTCCAAAAAAACAGGCGACCATTTGATTCAAAGTACTTTTTGCACGAGTAACTTTTATTGGTTTCGGCTCATCTTGGAACACCCACACCGTTGACTGTTGTTTAGTTTCGGGGCCATATGCATAGATCCAAGATTCATCACCTGTGTAGATATTATAAACGGCTTTTGACGTACCACGGTTGTATTGTTTTATCATTTTTTTGCACCAATCGACACGAGCCCGTTTTTGATCGATTGTCAAGTTGTGCGGAATCCAACGCGAACATATTTTTTTTTACAGCTAAATGTTCGTGTAATATCTTATGTATGCTCGTCATACTTATGCCTAAGGACGCCTCTATCTCGCGATATGTAACATGACGATCACGCATTATTAGTTCCCACACAGCATCTATATTTTGTGGGACAAAAGCTGTTTTTGGGCGACCTTCTTTATTTTCATCCGTGAGCATAGACCGCCCACGATTAAACTCACTGTACCAGTGATAAACAGTGGTTTTTGATGGTGCTTCATCTCTAAAAGTTGCGGTGAGTTGAATAAAGCACTGTTGTTGATTTAGCCCACGCCGAAAATCGTAGTAAATCATTGCACGAAAATGTTCACGCGTTAAATCCATGGCAAATGAAGACACGCAATTTTCAAAATGACGCCACAATGGAAAAATAATTGACTTTTTTTTTTTGGTTTGATTCGTCCCATTCAGGACAGGCAAAGGGCACAAAGCCCATACAGCCATGTCTTTTGTAGTACGTTTTCATGTATCGTCAGGTCTAAAGTCTAGTCAAAGTCTAAGTACAAGTCAATACAGTCAAGGAGTCAAGTCGGTCGATTCAGTAAAGTGGTAGACGCTTTACTGAAACTTTCGATGGAGTTTTGGAGGGAACACAAAATAGCACGTTTCTGGATATTACATCACTTTCCTACACTTGTGCATGAACACGAATATCTAATGGTTAATATTCTACCAATATTACACATTAAAAACCCAGCTAACACAATTTTAGGAAAATAATATAAAAACACAACAGCACTCTTTCACATGCCCGCCAAAACTCCCAAATAATTGACAGTCACATGAAACAAAATGTATTCTTCAACCAAAGAGTTCTATTTTCAAATGTTGTAATTACTTTTTAAATATTGTTCTTATAAGTGGCCAGTTCCGGATACATAAATAGCAGCCCTCGTATCGCCTAATGCCCATTATTTATCAGCAGCCGTGTGCAAGGTGTGAGGTAGAAAAGAAAAATCTATCTTTTAGCTGTTTAACATGAAGATGTAACAGACAAACAGTCATACGTACGCATTTTTAAAAATTAAGTTCTTTTAAACATTAAAGTTTAGATTAAAAAGCGCACGGATTAATGATAATATACGAAATGATATTTTGTATAAGAAAATCATTTAGGTTACTGGATCTCGCACCGAAATTGGCTTATAAAAATTAATTATTCATGTTGCAATCGTTGCCCACACGCTATAACAAAACAAGTTCATTATGAGTACAGTGCCCAGCGGCCGGTTAGATAAAGCTATCCTTCAGTAGGAGCGTATTCACATTACACAGTACGATATCGTACCGATAAATTACACATAACAGGGATAGTTTTAATATGAAATGGGAGACAATTTTCTGGATGTTGAAAAAACGCACTTATTCCAAGCATACAAGAGCGTTTACAGTATCAGATATCGGTGTCGTGTATTGTTAAAACCTCTTATCTATTTAGTCTCTAATATAATTTTCGGCATTTAGGTATATGGAAACTCCCACGGCCCACCATGTGGTTTTGTGGTTACTTTTATCAATGTAACTAACACAAAAATAGACAAACAATTTCAATTAAAAACCGTGTACACAACGGAATTAACATGCTATCCATACTAATATTATAAATGCGAAAGTGTGTCTGTCTGTCTGTCTGTTACCTCTTCACGCTCAAACCGCTGAACCGATTTTGCTGAAATTTGGCATGAAGATACTTTCAGTCCCGGGAAAGGACATAGGATACTTTTTGTCTCGGAAAAATGTACGGTTGAGAGTTGCGGGCGTCAACTAGTTTTTAATAACCTCCACTGAGTCTATTATGAGCCTAGTCCCCACGTGGTTCGCATTGACAATCCAATTTGTTAGAGTAAATCGTGCCCACGAGTTGTAAACAAAATCGCCAGTCACAGTGACTCATTTATACACATACTTACGAACCTATACTAAATTTTATGTAAATCTTATGTAATGCCCACGTTGTTGCAGGTTTACGAACGAGCAGCGTCTCCGCCTCGTACAGTTTGTAACCGGAACGTCCTCCATCCCCTACGAAGGTTTCTCTGCTCTCCGGGGCTCGACTGGGCCCAGGCGGTTCTGCATCGAGCGGTGGGGCCGAGTGGAGTCCCTGCCCCGGGCCCACACCTGCTTCAACAGACTGGACCTCCCTCCGTACCCCACACCACAGCTACTCTACGAGAAGCTGCTTCTAGCGGTCGAGGAAACCAACACCTTCGGAATAGAGTGAACTAGATTTGATAGAGCTTTAAATGGGCCCGTTTGAACATTAGAAGGAAAGCTATGTTATTGTTAGTTATGCAGCTATTTATTATTACAATTATTATCCTTTTGTAAATATAGAAATAAAATAATTGTAAAAGAATTATCAAAGATAATGTTATACCTATATACTATGTTAGTTGTAGTGAGTAGGTGTGCCAGACGACTTGATCAAAGCTAGCCACTTCGTCGTGAGAGTTTGTACTTTATTAACGCTTTTATTGTAAGAAGTATATATTGTGGCTGTGAAATGGGACTCAAGGCCCATGTTTAGTTTTATGCTTTACGTCACTAATTTATAATTTCATTGACCTTTGACAGAGCGACTGTCGATATCGGCGGCTCCCGCTTCGTCTAGTATTGTTCAGTCGTGTTCACTATATTGAAACGCTAAGGAAATATAAATTCTTTTATTGGCTAAAACAGAGAAGCTATATCTATTAGAACAGCAACTACCTAGTCAGCTAACATTCTCGTAACGGACAACATGAATTGTATTATTATTATTGCTTATGCTCCCTGTAGTGCAACCTCTATTTATGTAATGAAATTATTGACATAGAAAATAAAACGAAATATTTTTGTGTAGTTCCTCTGTCACTAGTAAAAGTTAACGACTATGTCGACTCGGCTCAACTTGTCTTGTGAGTGAGCAAGACTGAAAAATTTGGCTTCACAAACTGTAAATACCCTATTTATTATTCCTATGTAAATTACACATTAGTGTAAGTTTATGTTTATTTCTGTAATTAATAGAATATATTATGTTGGCTATTTAACTACATTGAGTATTGTTTATTCTGTAAATTTTTAATAATTTGTTTTGTGTGAGTGATAAAGTGTCAATATACAATATTAATTACAATACATAGGTTTCATTTTGCATATCCAACAACCGCATGTCTCGCAGTTCCTATAAAATTTCTACAGTTACAAGTTTATCTCAAAATCTGCTGTGATATAAAATCAGCATTCAACCAGCTTACAAACTTGAGCACATGAAAGTAGAAAAAAAGGCGGACGGAGTCTTATACACAGAACTGTGTCTTCATAGTCGGCAATGCACACATTCTTACGCCTGTCAAATGGTATGGACTAGCATAAAAATGTGTGCGTGCGGACCAATGAGTTTCTAAAATATTAGAGTGGCAATGTCTTACAAACGATTCTCAGAAATGCGTAACCACTTGATAGCCCAAAAGACAATGTCACTTCATAATGTTATTATGTCATTATGTATGGCAGATATGCCTGCTGGCATCTTCAAAGTGGTGACGCGTTTCTGTCGTAGACTGCCAATCTAGTTACGTTAGTAACATACAATATCATTGGTGCGGACCGTGTACACACAGTCAGCTGGCCGACTCTGAAGGACACAGTTTTGTGTATGGTGGGACTCCGTCTGCCTTTTTTAATACGGCCATGCTTGAGCACTATAGCCTTGAGGCTATTTTTTTTTAAATATTATGGATAACTTTGAAGTTATCCATAATATTTAAAAAAAAATGTTTACATGGAACTAGTTCCCTAACCAAATCCAATTGTCTTTGATATTGGAAAATACATAGTATAATATTTTGATCTCATGAAAATCTACACTATCATAAAACCTAATAATAGAAAAACAACACGAGGTTGTGCAATAACTTCATATAAATTAAGGTATTATATATTTAGGCCTCCCCTTAAATGTTAACTAAGAGAAATTTTTCATGCAAGTAGGTACTAATAATGAAATAAAACCTAAAAATCATAAGTTGAAAATAAACAAGACAGGGTCTATAATCACTATAGGCATTGAAGGGGGAGGACCAAAAAATAGAATGTCACATGCTAGAAAGCAAAATAAAGAAAATAAGGAAGCATATCACACATACAAAAAGTTTATTTTCAATAAGTTTGTGTAACAACAAAAATCAACCTTGCTAAATATGACCTTATTTTAAAACATTTATACTATTTACAGTTAAAAGTTAGCATTTTGTCACCACAAACTCATGATTAAAAATGCAACAAGGGTTACTTTTTAGTTTCTCTATGCTCTAAGTCGTGACAGAGTTAATCCAATATTAATGTCACAGTCGGTATATAAAAACCTTATCCGAAGAACTCGAGTTTAAACAATAAGCTGTGATTACAATACAATAGAAGCTACTGTTATCGAAAGACTTATATGCGTTACTGTAGCTATGCATACTCAAAAGTAAAACCTAAGTAAGTATCCTCCCCCGTCTTGACCGTGCACCGAACGATTTAATTTTACAGCTTCTCTTTGAAGATTCCGAAACACCCACTAGCTTCATGAACGTCCATGTCAAAAAAGACAATGCAATACACACACGTGTAAATATTTTGTATATTTACTTCAAAAATATTGGTAGATACAATATTCAATTTGTAACTATCGACTTCGAAAGGGGAGAAAACAAACTCGACTCGAGTCTAGCTGAGAGAGGGGAAATCCTTGCTGTCGTCCACCTTGGGTGGCGCTACCTGGGTGCGGGGGGCCGGGCGCTCCTCCTGCGGCGGCGGCTCCTCGCGGCCGGGCGGCGGCCCGCGCCCGCCCCGGCCGCGTCCGCGCCCGCGCCCGCGCCCACCGGTGCCGCCGCGCCGCGCCGTGTCGTTGAACGTGAACTCGATGCCGAGCACGCGCTTCTGCCGGCCCACGCGCTGCGGGTAGTCGGCGATGTCGTACTCGTCTTCGCTCTCGTCCTCGCCGCCCTCCGCCTCCTTCTTCTTCTCCAGCTTCACCAGATTCTTCCACTGACTCAGATCCTCGCCCTCGCCGGCCTTCCTCAGGTTGTACTGCGGCGCCGTGCGCTGAGCGTTGCGCAGCGCCTTGTACTCGTCCAGCGTGAGCTCGCGGGGCTCCTCCTCGGCGGGCGCGGCGCGTTCGCCCTCCGGCTGCTGGCCGTCGCCGGCGCCGGCCGCGGCCGCGTCGGGCGCCTTGTCCTCCGCCGCTTCGCCCTCGGAGCCGGTCTTGTTTATCTCGTCGAGCTCGTCCTTGACGGTGCCCCAGTTGTGGGGCCCGCCGCCCTCCCGCTTGTCGACCGGTTTCACGCCGGTCTTGTCGGACCCGGACCGTCTGTCGAACTCCCGTTTCCCGCGGCCGTCGTAGCCCTGTCGGGGCCCGCGCTGGCCCTCGCGGGGCTCGCGCGGCGGACGAGGCCCGCGGCGTTCGCCCCCCTCGGGATTGTCGGTGAAGTTGCGCCTCTCGTAGTTGGGCTTGCGGTCGCCGAACTCCCGGCGCGGCGGTCGCGCGCCATCCTTGCCCTCGACTACGGCACCGTTCTGGGGACGGTCCTCGCGGCGGCGCTGGGGCGGCCTCTCGCCGTTGCGATCGTTCGTTCTCGGCGGACCTTTGTTCTTTTGCTGTTCACCGGTCTTGATCTCTTGGGACTTTACATTTTGTGTTTCCTTTATTCCCTTCCTGGGGACGGCGCTGCCGGTTTTGGGTTTGGACTCGGGTTTACCTTTGTTCTCTTTTTCGGCCTCTTTGGTCTTTTTCTTGAGCTCTTTCGCTTCCTGTCGGGCTTTTATCGCATCGAGAGGATCGGACTCGTCGTCCAAAAAAAGAGCGTATCTATTGACCACCCCGACACCGTAGGAATTCTCCATCGTGATCCTCTTGATGTTTTATACACAGAAAAACTCGATGTTAATGGATTAAATCCACTCACTTAGTAAGGCGACATTTTGTCTTATTTTATTGATTTAATTTAATATGGCGGACAAACGAACGCACCACTACGCCATATGACGACAGGAATAGAGAAAAGAAGAAATATGGCGGCTCGCCTCAGTGTGGCATAGACAAAAAATAACCATTGACATATTTATTTTTTTGCTCAAGTCGTGAGCTCATGAGTCATGACATATCACATTACACATAAGACTTTGCTTTTCAGCTTTCAAGTTTCAACTTTCAAGTTTTGAAAAAAACTAATTCAGTGGTTTAGGCATGAAGAGATAAACCCATAACAGAGAGACAGACACACTTTCATACTTACAAGATAATTGTATAGATACTTCGATCACTAATATACAAGATACACAGTCTCATACAAAACCTCTCGAAAATCTGTCCCCGAGTAATAGAGTTTAATGAAGTATACATTTATCTAAAATCAACCTTAATTATAGTAATTATTAAAGATCTTTTTATAAAACAATGAACATTTGTGTTTACAAAGCAATAAAATTTTTACGTCCGATGCACGCTTCATACTAAATTCAACCATCCGCGTATATGATTTAAGTTCAAATTTGTATAGTGCCAAAAAAAAAATCCAATATTACGACCGAAATTCGCCGCTGGAACAGGGCGAAGTGAAGTATGAGTGGAGTCGAACTGTTCAAATTTTTTTTGTTGATTGTAATTTGTAATAATTTTAATAGTCCATTTTTTTATTTTTCCGAAGTTTAATGTATAAAGTGAGGAGTAATTATTTTTTACTTGTAATATTATGTTGTTCTAATGTTATGTCTAATTTTATCATTAACCAAAATATACATAAGTGTACATACATTTTCCGATAGGCCACAAAGGACAACTCACATCACCCAACGCCCATACTTTTTAACCTACTTAAAAAATCCTTAATGGGAACTATATTTGATCGAAGATGGGAACATAATATTATTACCACATCTAACTGGATCTCGAGGAAACCTGAAAAAAATCCTCAATAAAAAATAATAGTAATAGCGACTCCATCAAATGGAACAGAAACATAGCTTATAACCCGAACATTTCAAGTGGGCATGATAAACTACGATAAGTACCTTTAGTATGAGTATTCGCAATTGAGATGGTTTATACCTGGTGTTGATTTATTTACAACTTAATTTTAAAACTGTCTTTTGGTGATTTCTTAAAGAAATACCAATATTTACAATACAATTGTAAGAAATATATTAGGATAAAATTAATACTTACCGGAAATATGAAATTCCATCCTTTTTTTTGGTTTTAGACGTATGATTTCTACAATTATTAAACGCGCACCGAGGCATGTTTCCCGGCGGAGCGTTCGAGCACTACTAAATCAAAAGTGCACCAGAATGTTGAGTTTGGTGCTCTTTTGGTGAGGTCGTTTTTTGCCGCGGATTGTGTATCTTGTATATTAGTGATCGAAGTATAGATAGCAATATTATGCATGTGAAAAAAATTGATTAAAATGTTATAAAAATAACTTTATTTTAAACAACATAACAATTAATAGGCTAAAACAATAATTAATAAGCAGAGCTCGGGGTTAGGTAGTGTGATTTCGCGATTGAAACACGAAAAATTAATATGGACATTCCCATCCGCGGAATTCACATAATTATTTTTATCGACCTCAAATAAAATACTGGATGTTAAAATGTATTAAATAAACATTAGTATTGTCAGAAAAGAATACTACTACTACGATTAGGTCCTGCAAAATTAAACTTTGGTCATAGATTATTTAATACAATACTCTAAAATCGATAAATCGATCTCTTAAACAAGGCTAACATAATGCCTAGTTTCACTTTATTTTCAAAGCCTCTATCAACGAATATAATGTAAACTATCACTGACTTACATAATTTCGGGTACGTATACGCCCTCTTGCTATCTTTGTGCACTGTTTTCAAACTAGAATTTTGAGCTAGGTTGTAGGAAAATTACCGATCGGAAACCAACCACTTGTATTATTAAAAGTTGATTAAATGAACTATTAACTGAAAATAAGATATATAAAATATTGAGAACTGTTAATCAGTAGTAGGCCAGTCATTAAAGCCAAAACCCGAAAGAAATTAGTAACTTGATAAAATTTTAGGGGGTTGTTAAAGAAGGTAAAATAACTTACCGTGTGATTTTGCAGCGTTCTGGGGTGTACGGAAAGGGTTGAAAAGGGGTGAACAAGGTTTTTTGTTAATAACATTGCGTAAAAAATAGTAACACGCTGCAAATTTGGAATTAGGTTGTTCTTACCGTTTTGAAACGTATATTAAATTTGCAGCATTTTGCAACATACGGAACATTGTTTATTATTAAAAAACAATAAAATTTGTTAAAAACAGGGGTAAAAAAATAGTAACACGCTGCAAATTTGGAATTAGGTTTTTCTTACCGTTTTCTAGCGTGTATTAAATTTGCAGCGTTTTGCAACATACGGAACATTGTTTATTATTAAAAAACAATAAAAATTGTTAATAACAGGGGTAAAAACAATTAGTAATTCGGTGTAAATTTAGAATTAAGTTGTTTTTACCGTTTTGTAAAGTATATTAATTTTGCAGCGTTTTGCGACATACGGAATACTGTTTATTACTAAATTGCTGTAAATTTTATATACGTTAGAAAACGATAAAAACAACTTAATTATAAATTTGCAGCGTGTTACTACATTTTTTACCCTTGTTAATAACAAATTTCATTGTTTTTTAATAATAAACAATGTTCCGTATGTTGCTAAACGCTGCAAATTTAATACACGTTAGAAAACGGTAAGAACAACCTAATTGCAAATTTGCAGCGTGTTACTATTTTTTTTACCCCTGTTATTAACAAATTTTATTGTTTTTTAATAATAAACAATCGAAGAGCAAAAAAGAAAGTGGCTTTTTTCCAAGATCGTAAAAACGACAGTGGTCGGCGATCGTCAGTATAGCAGTTTTGTATGGTAATACATTAACGTGTGGAACAGATTTTTTTAAATTTTAGCTTTGCTCAATAGTGAAAGTTGTTCAGTTTGATGTGTAGAGTCTTAGTATAGAAGATTGCTAATGACTTCAATTTTAGCCTTACAATATTTTAAAATATTGTAAGAGTACCAAGATTGAAAATCTATTTTTTGCCATATAAGCCTAACCTAACCTAAAATTATTTTGCTAAGTTTGTAGTGCGTTAACAGTAGTATGTAAGTAAACAAGTATTTCAACCTACTTCGATTTTTTTAATATGTACCCTTCCTCTTTTTTATTATTTCAAATCAAATCAATTTAATGGGATGTTTTCTTTTTATCATCTCCACCAGACGGCGCGACAGTAGACACTCACTAATTTTCTATTGGTTCCCCACCGATTTGAAATTATCTGCAGGTTGGCATTACTGACTACATGTTGGTCGTGTTTCTAAAAAATATCAGTGTACTGTCAAGTGTAATATCAATCAAAATATCATATTCCTAAGCGGTCATTGGCTTAAGCAATTAGGCCAGTATACTGGTAACAGCTTAGGAACACGCTTGCACTTGTCAAACTGAAAACACTATAACTGAAAGAGTTTTCTACTTCTACTTTTTATTGTCGGTGTGGTTTTTATTATTTTTCCCCAAATTGTGTTATTTGGATTTTTGATGTTCATTATTGGTAAAATATTAGCCACTAAATATCTGTTATCTTGCACAAGTGCAGGTAAGATGTTGTCAAAACCAAAATATATTATTCCTGTGACATTTGGTGTGAACAACGGTAAATAGGGCTATTTCTTCCGCGAGTTTTAACTAAAATATCGTTATTATAACTTTATTATCCTATTCATTGGAATATTATTGTGTCTTTTTCAAATTGAAATGTATCAAGTTTTACATGCTTTTGCCCAGTTATGTAGCAATTATTGATGATATTCCCTGGTATTACCGATAGTTGTCTACCCATACGCCATCTAGTTACTAAAATGGAAGCTGTTTGACAATCAAATTAAAAAGCTAAGAAAATTTCTCATTGTCAGAATACATAGCATTATTCATTCAATGGGATGTTTTCTTTTTATCATCTCCACCAGACGGCGCGACGGTAGACACTCACTAATTTTCTATTGGTTCCCCACCGATTTGAAATTATCTGCAGGTTGGCATTACTGACTACATGTTGGTCGTGTTTGTAAAAAATATCAGTGTACTGTCAAGTGTAATATCAATCAAAATATCATACTCCTAAGCGATCATTGGCCTAAGCAATTAGGCCAGTATACTGGTAACAGCTTAGGAACACGCTTGCACTTGTCAAACTGAAAACATGATAACTGAAAGAGTTTTCTACTTCTACTCTTTATTGTCGGTGTGGTTTTTATTATTTTTCCCCAAATTGTGTTATTTGGATTTTTGATGTTCATTATTGGTAAAATATTAGCCACTAAATATCTGTTATCTTGCACAAGTGCAGGTAAGATGTTGTCAAAACCAAAATGTATTATTCCTGTGACATTTGGTGTGAACAACGGTAAATAGGGCTATTTCTTCCGCGAGTTTTAACTAAAACATCGTTATTATAACTTTATTATCCTATTCATTGGAATATTATTGTGTCTTTTTCAAATTGAAATGTATCAAGTTTTACATGCTTTTGCCTTGGCAAAAGCATGTAAAACTTAACTTGTTATGTAGCAATTATTAATGGTATTCCCTGGTATTACCGATAGTTGTCTACCCATACGCCATCTAGTTACTAAAATGGAAGCTGTTTGACAATCAAATTAAAAAGCTAAGTAAATTCCTTATTACCATCCTCGTAATAAATGCATATAAAATGAATACATTAACAAAAATATAATATTTGCAACACACAATGTTGTTTTAGCCTAGTTCAATTGATTTTTTTTAAAAGAGGGCATCACTGTGCACCTTAAAAAACAAGCTTAAATTATGCAGAAGTAGTTCTAAGTAGGTAGCAAAATTAATAATCAACAAATCAGATCAACAATCGGGATTCGGGATTTATGCCGGGGGTATGTCCATATTAATCTTTACATTTTGTCACAAGTACCAAAATCACACTACCTAACCCCGAGTCCTGTTAATAAGTAACTAACTTTATTAACTTAGTGCGAAATACAACCTGCTCGATACACACACTCACACAGAGTCTTGTGGGTCAAGTGACAAGTGTCCGCATTTAAACTTTGATTGCTTTAAAAAACTCAAATATTATTATTACAATAAATCAAAACTGTGTTAATTTGTAAGCGTGTTTATTTGTGACCAACCTCAACACAACAAATAGGCTACTTGACCTAATTTTTTTCTTCATGCTTATCGCTTCATAATCATTCATTTTTACAAAAAAAACTAATATTTTAATATTTTACACAGTAGAAACCCATAAAAATGTTTATTGAAAAATATGCCTCTTAAATGGCGCCGAAAACACTGTCCGCCATAGTGTGACGTCATACGCTTTGTATTTTAAACTCTCTTTATTGAAATTTTTTTAATGTGCTAAATGTACGAGTCTAAAAGTGCCCAAAAATTATAAAATAATTATATAAGAAATTAGAAACCATTTGCAATGTTAAAAACTTTTGGAGAAAAGTTTTGGCCATTTCATTTCCCGTCTACAATAAATGGAGATAATATATATAAAACTGATGTTTTATTTGAATTATTGAAGAAAATATATAATAGGCTTATTCTTATTATTTTTGTACAAATAAACTTACATATAGCGAGCGCGATAAATAAAAGATATTAAATTAGTATGAGGATGACGTCACATCCAAATCGGAAGTACCGCAAAAGCGTTTTCGTCAGTACAATTCCTATTTTCATAAAATCATATTTTCAAATCGACTTTATTTATCAATCATAAGCGTTTATTTGATAATAGGGGTGAAATGCGGTTTCCTAGGCCAAGTTCTACTAGAAATATGCATTTGTTCAATGAAATTGAATATAGGTCAAGTAGCCTATTATTGTATTTTTCAGTAGCTTATATTTTAAGAAACTTTAGAAAACAATAACCATTTCATTTGCGTACTTTTATGTGTACGCAGCAACAAAATATATATATATATATTTTAGAACATAAAGAATATTCGTTTATAACTTTTATTTGTAACTATAGGTACTCATAGTTACACAAAAAAAGCCGTGTGCGCCGTGCGGAGCTGGTGGACTGTTTTTGCCACCAGACTCCACAAAGGCTTCATTCAATCCTATCTTCAGTCGGTGGTTCAGAATACTGTTTGCCACATAAGGGACACGTTCTGCGCCCACTTATTTTTTTATTAAAGGGGGCAAACGAGCAAACAAGTCACCTGATGGTAAGCAACTACCGTCGCCCATGGACACTTGCAGCATCAGAAGAGCTGCAGGTACGTTGCCGGCCTTTTTAGGGTTCCGTAGTCAACAAGGAACCCTTATAGTTTCGGTCTGTCCGTCCGTCTGTCCGTCTGTCTGTCTGTCTGTCTGTCTGTCCGCGATTTTACTCAGAGACTATAGGACCTACAAAGCTGTAATTTGGCATGAATACACATATTAGTGATGGCAACAAAATGGTACATGAAATCGTAAAAAAATATTTTTTTATGGTACCTCCCCTACACATCAAGCGGGGATGAATTTTGTTTTCGCGCCCACCCCATCGTGTGGGGTGTCGTTGAATAGGTTTTTTTATAAATATTATGAGTATTCATAGATCATTTTCCGATTTAGGGATCCGTTTGTGAAATATTAAGTTTTAAAGTGGAAAAAATCGTTAGAGTCCAGGAAATGTCAAAAAATTCACGGGAGTAGGAAATATGCTGAATTTAAAAGGAAAACTATCAAGGCTAAGAAGACTTCATAAGTTATTGAGTAATGTCGATTAACTAAAAAAAATGTATCAGGCGAAGTATATGGACCTTTTCGTTCAAATTCCTTTGAAAGTAACTGATATGATGTTGTTAGTAGTGTAAAACACGCTTTAAATGTACGTTCATTTGACCATAAAAATTATCAAAAACTTGCGGTACTACGGAACCCTATATTGCGCGTGGCCCGACACGCACTTGGCCCTTTTTTTTCTTGAAGGTTTGCAGGTCGTATAGGTCCGAAAATACTGCTGGTGACAGTTCGTTCCAGAGTTAACCCAAAGCATAGGAACAGGGTTATATCATAATATCCTAAACACTGGCAAATAACAAAATTGATATTATGTTACACTCGATCGCAAAAAGCTTATTTAGAAAAAAATTACATGACTTCAAAATATTATGCATTAAAATTACAAAATATTGTAAATATTTGAGCAAAAATTTTCATTTATCTTATCTGTCAATCCAAAATGGCGCGAGCGCAGCCGTTGGGACACGAGCGCTTCGCAGGGCGTCTTGTGGGTTATTGAAGAGGGGGGTTGCCGTTCCTTAGCGTCGTATATTTTTCGAGATATTTACAATGCACATACTTACACGCTGCGCACACTTGACCCACATGACCATATTATCCGCCGTAGTGCCCGTAGTCGAGTAATCAAACGTTTGAAACAATAGTCAATTTCAAACTCAAAAAAATCGTTTTTAACGGTCATTTCACAAGTATAATAGTCCCGCAGGGATGGGAGTTGGGACTAACCATGTGAGGGCCTCCTCACGATTTTCCTTACCGTACCGCGTACGAGTCGAGTGTCCGTTTATTGTATTCGAAATTTAAAAATGTCTCATTTAGGCCGTGTTTCCACTGAAGCGGAGCGGAGCCCGAATTGACCAATCACCATGCGAAATCTTCGCTCCGCTTCGCTGTCATTCCGCTGGAATAGCACGATTGGTCAATTCGGGCACTGCTAAGCTCCGCTCCGCTTCAGTGAATACGTGTTTCCACCCGAGATTGAACCATGCATTCTCTCGAGTGTGGACTGCGGACCAAAGGTCTATACACTCTATCCACTAGGCCACGGATGCTCGTTACTCGTATAATAAATTAATAATGAACAATAGGAAATTAAAATATTATTATAAGTAGATGAATTTCAAACACGGGCTTACATATTTTTTTAAGACTACAATTTAATGTTAATATAATAAGTACTACACATAAATTAATGTAAAATAATTATTAAAAAATCGCTAATGTCCAATAACCGTTTCAGCTAAAGCAGCACAGACTCTATAAGGATCACAGTCACCAGCTGGTCTCCTGTCCTCTAAAAATCCTTTCTTTTCCTTTGCCACACTTCTTTGTAGTCGTATCGAGGCCGATCTATCGGCGATTCCCCATTTACACGAATCAAACGAAGAAGTTTCGAATTTTCCTGTTAATCTCTTCCTGTTTTCTTCGCCATCTCCGAGACCATAAATTTTCATAAATTCTTTGTGTTTGTCGCAGAGAATTTTACACACCCTCTCGAGCTCGGCGAGACCACCGTCAGATCTCATTTTGGTCGTGCTGAAATTAGTATGACAACCGATTCCCGGTTGCCCCGGACCCATCGGTTTCGGGTGATAGCTTATGAGAGCACCGAAATGCTCCGAAATACGATTTAGTAAGTAGCGGCCCATCCAAAGATCGTCTGCGCCCTTGATGCCTTTCGAAATCCCAATTTGATACTCCCAAGATCCCTTCATAACTTCAGCATTTGAACCGCCGAAGTCTAACCCGGAATACAGGCAGGCTCTCGCGTGGCACTCCACGATCTCTCTCCCGGCGACATGTTCCCCGTTACCACAGTAGGAGAATCTGGACTTCGTCACTGGAAATCCGAGACCCTTCGGCCAACCCAGTGGCCACATGTCCAGACAGTCGAACATAGTATACTCCTGCTCCAAACCGAACCAAGGATCGCAGCATGCTATTTCGCATAATATTTTGGCACACTTATGCCTGTGATTAGTAGCCGTCGGTTGTCCGTTGCCGTGGTATGTCTCACATAGCACTAGCACGTGAGGGCACTTTCGAAAGGGGTCCAAGTATATAGCGGCCGGTACGAGTTGTGTGTCCGAATCGTTTGTTTTCGCTTGCCCTGTTGAACTCCCATCGAATGACCATTTGGGTACCATAGATAGGTCTGTCGGAAACTTTTCCAGGACCCTGTCTTTGGATCGCATGTTTATACCACTTCCGTCTATCCATACGTACGTGGCAAGTATTTTATTGTCAGGTATGGGTAATTGCATATAGTGGTCGTAAAGGGTATCGATGGGTGTTTTTACCTTAGATCGGCCTGAAATAAACTCTTGTTGACTAATCCATCTTACGCATTGCGTATTGTGCAGTAATTTGTTCATGCCGGTGTTCATGCCGGAGTTTCTCAAAATATGTTTTAGGATCAGGATTGACATTATAGTGTTTATCGTTACCACACAATTTATAGCGCATTCAGGATGCAATAAATTGTTCCTATCTGAACTACCTGAAGTAAAGTCTTTACAAAAAATGTTTTCAAAATAATTTGATGGGAAAAAAACAAAATACTTATTGTTGATTTTTGGCATACATTTAAAAAAAGAATAATCCGGTGTATGCCATAAAGGTAATATACCTATCGGAATAGAGAAACAATCCCGAGCTGTCAAGCTTAACCAAAATTTGATTTACATCTGTGTATACAATTATGTTTACGTGTGCGTGTCAGTGATGTACAAACATCTTGTAATTCGACAAGATATCGATCATGGAATAATAATTGTAAGATTGTAAACATAATGCCGGCTGTACATTCTCGCCGAGACACAGCGAGGCGGCCCGAGTACGAAAGTGTAATGACCGCTGTACACTCTCGCCGAGAGCTCTCGGGCGAGAGTCTCGTGCGAGAGCCCCTTGCCCGAGTGCGATCATGTACATTCTCGCTTAGTTCAATCGCAGTTAAGAACTCAGACAAGATGGACGAAAACGACCATTCACCATTCACCATGCATCGAAAGATATCATTGTAATCCAAAGATTTATTATCGTAATTAATTTTATTTCTCACAGATAATGACTGATAATGTCGTTTATTATTGTTATTTTTCTGTTCTACACTGTCCAACGGCGGAACTAGTACTGAAAGATGCGAGAGTGTACAGTAGTGCGCTCGTTTTCCTCGCGAGACCCTTTGTCTCGGGCGCAAAATACCGACAACGGACCGAGAGGGTCCGAGACAGGCGAGACGAGGCGAGCGCACCCATGTACACTCTCGCGCTCGGGCCGCCTCGCTGTGTCTCGGCGAGAGTGTACAGCCGGCTTAAATGGGTGCGCTCGCCTCGTCTCGCCTGTCTCGGACCCTCTCGGTCCGTTGTCGGTATTTTGCGCAGACAGACTGTCAAACAGATGAAAAAAAAGCTATGCAACCTCAAATCACGCTTCTCTTTCTACCACGCAGTGTTACTGATAGTGACATCTCGCTTGCTCAGGCCTTTGTTTCTCTATTCCGATAGGTATATTAACTTTATGGTGTATGCAAAAACCTTTTTAAACCTATGTATGTATATTCTTTATTTCTAAGGAGGAATGATGAGGAATAACTTGTGCTTACTTTTTCCAAAAAACTTTATTAGTAATAATCCTCTTAATATAAATGTAAAAAGGGGTACCGAGGAGACTTTGTGAATATAATATGTGGGGGACCGAAGAACATCAGGAAAATATTATTAAGGTATCAAGGTATCAAGGCGTTTCTTGAGTCAGTCGGCCTCGTAGAAATTTATCACAAACTCACTAAGCTATTTTCCAATCCATTTTCTTACTAGAACAGTAGAACTTCTATGAGTTCTATAATCTATTAAAACTCAGTAACTTCGTTTTTTACGCTATGTACAGCTTTAAATTTTACAAAAAAAAACGATTGTCAAATTCCCACATGTCCTTTGACAGCAATGTCAAATCCTGAAGAAGGAAAAGTAGATATTATGATTTTGAAATAAAATGTGATTGTGGTTGTTGAATAGAAGAAGATAAGTTAGAGATCTTTGAGATACCTATATAAATTAAAATGTTGATGTGTAATTGAATTTTACAAGTTAAGACTAGATATTCTTAAAATGAACTCTCAATAAAAACTTTGAATACCTATTTATAATACAATGATTGCAGCTTATCCATAATTTTCAAAGGATGGAAATGTAAGTGAACATTAATTTTATATAATTCAAGTGTTTATCTATATAATTCGTTCCGAAAAACATAAAATTAACAAGATATTGAAGAAAATAGAGCACATAAATTATTACATATTGTGAAAGATTAACCATTGCGCTTCGCTTGGCAAAAAGGTAAAATATAACATTTGGTAATCAATCAGTACGCCAATACCAGCGAATTTTAAACTACAGGAAGAGTAACTCCGTCAAAAAAGTGCACCAAAAGGCTATAAAATGTGACCCGAATACATGTATAATTTATGCATGTGTTCTGTACACATTTTTCGTGTATATACATATACACAAGTGACATTCAACCAGGTTGACATGTGATAATTATTGTCAAACTCATTTTACAATTTGTTTACTTACTTTTTACGTAGCTTTTTACAAATATTTCGTTGTTAAATTGCCTAAATGCCCTGTGAAATGGTGTAGAAGTCATACAGATACGACTTTTAATACAGGAATAACCTTTCAAGTTTCATCAGTAAGTAATTTTTTTAAAATTATGCTTAGGTAAAGTTCTTGTAATTTTTCCGACCCAAAAACATGCCCAAAAAGATGGTTTATTTAAGTTGGATACCAGGGTATTTGCGTCAAATTAAGCTGGTCTCTTTGTGTTTGTCTTATTAAGTTTACATGTTATTGTAAAAATGCAATAATCAAAAAATAATATAATTACAAAATTTTTACAAAGTTGCCATGGACAGTGTTATGCAAGATATAACAATTTAATCATAATTCATAAACGAGGGTCTGACTGACATCAGTATGGAGTATCCTATTTTTATAATGCCGATCGTACTTCGTTTAGTAAGAAACGAACCGAATTGGATGCCAAGCCAGATTACTCGTTTATGTAGCATACTTACACTTTAATAGTCATGATATATTTTGTATGAGTAATGACCGAAAATTAAAGAGATTACGAAAATCTGCATTTGCACCGTAAGTTTTTTATTTCAATTTTGTAATAATTCTGTAATAATTTAGCACATAGATTTTTGAAATCTGAAAACGTCTTGTCTAGGTGCTCTGGATAGTTTTAAATTCGTCCGAGTCGTACAAGGTTTGTTCAAAATATTATATATTATTATTATCGATGACTTAAGGATCAGACGAAAATGTTTGATTTTAAAATAATAATTATGTACTCATTTCTTCGTGATAGTAGATATGTTTGGTGTATACTGAATAATGTCATCCGCTTTTGAGAATTATTGTCCACGGCTTTGTTTCATAACTGTGACAGTGACAATAACTGTTGTCCAGCGCGCAATATTATGATATGTTACCTGGGAACGACCTTGGCGAGAATCTGAATTGTCATATTTTAGCATTCGAAAAGGAGCCAAATTTAAAACGGTTGAAGTATGGGAGTCACATTTCCTGTAGATTTATTATTCGTAGGCCAATACCCTATGTAGGTACTCTTTGTTTGAAGTTGCATACTTTTTTCATACTGTATACTTTGTTACTTTCCTTTCATACTTTGTCTTATAGAACCTAGTACATAAGAAAAAAATGTACTTTAGCACATCTACACACTGGTAAAATTTTTAGCATAAAACCGAACTCTGCTTTTTTGTGTAACTACGAGGTGATGCAAATCCTGCAGCAGTTGAAGGACAACACACAGAAGAAACACAAGCGGGAAGGATCATTGGCCACTGTGACATATGAGGTAATTAACCCATCAAGCCATGATGAGCACCGGTGATCGTGACAACAATAGAATACAATAGCATTTCCGAGAATCCCCGATCGAAGGATTAATTTTAAGTTACATGAAATTTATCTTCCCATGAGCAGTAGATCACTTGCATAAAAGGCAGTCACCTTACACTGGTCGATAGAGCCTGCATGCGGGCTCCGGGAGATTTCTGAAAGGCATGCCACGATCAATGACAATGCGCCGTTAGTTGTCAATTAGTTGTCATAGACTCCCCGCATGCTGTATACCGTACGAGACGACTAATGAAAATGCGCCCTTAGTGTAGCCATGCGGCCCGTATGGGCCTTACAGGGCTTGAGGGATTAATAATTATGTGCTATGCTTTTAAATAATTGAGATGTGAGTAATTACATACATTTCTGTTTGCAGACAGTACACTATCTTCAAGACACTGAATGTAAGAATCAGAGTGCAGAGAAGATTGAAGGTTTCCTGGAAGCAATGAAGAGTATTAAATTGACCAAGTCGGAGAAACTGATGATGGTCAATACACCACCGAGGACAGAACTCGAAATACAATTGGTATGTATTTGAGCATTTTAATCCTTTGATTGCGGATTCTTGGAAATCTATTGTTATTCTATTGTTGTCGCGGTCGCCGGTATCCTTATGGGGGACAATTAGTAATTAAATACATAAGAAGTGCATGTACCTGGCTTCAGCAGGCAGTTTCTTAACTACATACATATATCCAGTAAATGGCAATGCTTTTTAATACCTCGATCGTGGGAATCGCAGACACAGTAGATTTTCAATTGTTATGCGACAGCCAGGGGCCGCTTGGGATTGACGGGTTAAGCCTTTATCCCAGTGGTCCCCAACCTTTTTTTCGCGCGGGCCACAAACATGTTTTGGTCTTCATGTCGCGGGCCACAACAAAACTATTTATAGGGCTAAAAAATAACATTCTTCATTATTAACGATTTTAAAGTGGAAAAAATTTCACGACTATCACAACGACTTTACATTATTTTTCCGGTGGACGTGAATTTCAAAATGGTTTAACATAACGCGGGCCACAAATAACGTCCCGGCGCACAGTGGTTCCAATTCCAAAATTCGTGGACATAGACCCTGAAATCGGAATTTCGACTTGATTTTTTTTCTGTGATAGAAAACAACACTTCAGACAACTTTTGCTTGTGCACAATTCTTCGAAAAATAAATATAAAAAAATTGTATGGAGAAAAACACATTTTTTTTCAACTGCCTAAAAGACCTAAATTCTTCAAATTAGCCCATCATAATTTACACCCTGAAGTAGTTCAATTACTTCAAAACGATGATGTTGATGTTGTTATAGAAGTAATGTTAGATTAGACCCTCTTGTTATGATATAGCATTTTCTTTAACTAAACAGACGTTTAATCCTCCTAACAAATCCTTTAAGTAACAAATCATTCCTAAAAAAGGTCTTCACTTTGTAAAAATAATGAATAAAATAAAATAAAAATGTTCAACAAAAACCATTTTTTATAGTATTTTATGGGATATTTTACTCTTATGATATGATGATATAATTAAATGTAAAAATACAAAAAAGAAGTAAACCATTATGAAAAACATTCCATTCTTTGTAAAAAAAATCGGTTGTCTGTTTACAGACAACCGATTTTAGTCGGTTTTTTAGTCGGTTTACTGACAATAGTTGAACGTGTTCAACTATCAATGTTACGTAATGGTTAATGGTCAGTAAACCGACAATAATATTAAATTTTTCCAAAACGACAACCTTGCACACAACCAAAGACCAAGCGTATACGCATCGCAATAAGATTCATTTTAGCTTAGCATAAAACTGTAGTTACTACGGGCGGATCTTCTCTATTTTTCATGTGTTTTTTAAATATCTTTGGAAATAAATATTAAGAAACAAAATTGTTCGGTTCAAGATATTTTAACATAGATTTACTAACAATTTATTCAAATAAAATGTATAATTATCCTAGTTAATACCTATATTTCGATGAATTAAAGATCTTATATTTTATTCTATTTATAAATGTACATTTTTTATTTCTAAGAGATACAAGGTAATAATAATTATTAAAGGTAACATAGTAACATATTCAGAATATAAAATTAACAATAACAATAATCTACAGAAGCTTAAATGAAAAAAAAAAAAATATAACAATGATAATAATTAATTAAAATAAAAAGAATATGAAAAACTAAAGATCTTAATCAAAAAGGCCACCCCACAGCGTACCATGCTCAAACGTCCCCATCACACTGGCCGCGTTACCGCGCTGAATGGCTAGGGAGACGTGTTGGGCCAGGTACGCCCCGGAGCGGGGATCGTTACCCGAATCCCGCAACCGACGTCCGAGCTGGCGAACGAAAGCTTTCGCTTCGTTACACCAGGTACCTCCTGTTTCCACGGCAAAAGGAACGAAATGGTATTTCTGCTCCAGATCCGCATACTTAGTGTGTTTCTGTCTGGCTGCGTACTCGGCGGCAGACCCCGCGGTTCGAGCGGTGCCGGAAATATGCGAAGCGGCGTATGTGCTCACGCACGTGGCATCCCATAGGAGGCAACGACCTTTTTCCCATGGTATCAAAGTAAGGCCGTCCGGGCGTTTGCCGTCGCTCCTACTCAAACCGGGGGGCTCGAGAACACACGGTACGTCTGCTGACACCAAAGCTCGACGAAGGATGTCATTGAGTGCATGGTGTCTGGCAAAACGACCGGCTGCCTTAACGCAGCTAAGCCCGTGGTAACCGAAGGCATCAGTCTCAGTACCACAGGGGCAGCGGTGAGGCTCGCACACCACGCAACCCAGTCTCAACGCCACTGCTACTCGAAGGGTATTATCATCGAGAAGAGTGCCGAGATGTGGTGATGGTAACGCCTGGAGCCAAGCGCCTGATTCCGGGCAGCTAGCTGCCTTGATTCGGGCCAGCGCAGTTTCCGAAAGTGAATTACCCATTTGCACTAATGAGGATCTGGAGCAGAGTTCGTCCCAGGCACGCTGGGAGGTGACATCTACGGGGGGGCTAATACCGGGATAACTTTCGTGCCAGGCATTTACTGCGTCGTTCATAAAGGGGATGCTGCATCTTGCACCTTGGACTTTTAAGATGCTAGTGACAAGATCAGCAACCCCA
The DNA here is from genome assembly GCA_937595015.1 of Polyommatus icarus. Lineage (NCBI taxonomy): Eukaryota > Metazoa > Arthropoda > Insecta > Lepidoptera > Lycaenidae > Polyommatus > Polyommatus icarus. The sequence continues at coordinate 18,072,218 of OW569332.1, forward strand.
TTCGACGACGCCAGGAATGCGGGCAAACCGACAGAACCCATACTTCTGATACCCAAACCACCGAGTTTTACCGGTAATGCTGCTTGCTGCCATTGCAGATCATCGAGAGAGATGTTGAGTATATGCTCCAGCGTGGATCGGATGATAGCGTCCAACTGGGAGACCTCTTTAGGGAATTGCCAGGTTGGAGCCGTTCTAATGATATAAGTGAGTTTAGGTAGGGAGAAGCAACAGCGGTAAAGTATTAAGGCGACGTGGGAGGATAAACTGCTGAGAAGCTCCCGGACTTGCGTCAGGGTTTTACTTTTATTTTCTAGGGCCGACGGGATGCCATTTGGGAGTATCGGCGCACCTAGAAGGGAGAATGTCGATTTATTGAGGGTTTTTATTCCGGGGAGCAGAGAATCGAAGGTGGTGATTTTGGCTAAGTCTGTCTCGCCGCAAGCGAATAATTCGCATTTGCTGGTGTTAATAGCGAGACCCAATTCCTGAAGACTCCTACTGAGCGTTCGGATATCTTCTGCGACAACCTCTGGACTTCCTCCAATTGTGCCATCGTCGAGGTACCAGACATTCAGGGGAGACGTAATCAATGATATTTTCTTTTGAATGGCTAAGCTGAATATAAGGGGACCCAGGGGATCACCCTGTTGCGCTCCTACCTGTGATGAAATTTTATGACCGTTGTATGTTAAGTGACTGGGTGAAGCGTAGCACTGGTAAAGAAATGGATAAAGAGAAGGAATTAGTTCTTTGACCTCGTTTAGGATGGAATCCCTTTCAACGGAGTTGAAAGCATTTTTAAGATCTACCTTGACGATGACACAGTCGCTGTTAGCGGGGTTTAACGCAAAGGCCCGCGTCGCGTGAATTGCAGCCTCGCAGCCGAGGGCAGTTCCGAAGCCAACTTGGGTGGGCTGCAGATGTGTCGCCATAGGTTCCCTGACGGCTCGGCATGCGCATTTCGCCACGAGGCGTCTAAAGATTGAACCTACGGCTATAGGCCGTATGCCACCATCTTTTTTTAGGAGGGCACAGAGTGTCGCTCCATATAGGTGTGGAGCTACATAAGGGTTTAACTCGCCTTGCAGTAGGAAGTTGCAGAGATTTGCAAGTGATTTTAGCAGACGCGAGCCGTTATTGCCTGCAGAAGGGGACAATAATTCTTTAAGGTGTTGCGGGCGGATGCCGTCGGGGCCAGAGGCAGATGAGTTACTAAAGCTTTGTATAGCGGAAACGACATCTGCGGGGGACAGTACTAGAGGAGCTATGGACCCTACTGAGGACAAAGGGGGTATGGACAGTGGGCGCGATGGTGTGGGGTGTTTTTGGATCAGAGACTCTAGGGTGCTTGTGTCGGCGGGGGCGATTTTACAGTCTGAGACGAGCAGACGTGCCGCGCCTGCTAAATCACCTTCGTGTACTTTTATTTCAACCCTTTTGCACAGATTGAAGGTTAGCCGAGTTGCGATCTCGCAAGGCGGGGGACAGGAGCTGTAGATATTGTGTTTCACTTTCGACGTGAGGGATGAGTTGGTTGTCTGATCCGGTACTCTAAGTGCAAAGAAAGCAAATGATAGAAAATCGTACCAAGCCGCTTTAGTGTTTTTGTTGACACAGGCATCAATCAGGTCCGCAAGTCTGCCAGCTGCAAGACTTCTGGCTCCTTTGGGCACGTGTTTCAGTACGCGAACACTACGCTTGAACATCGAAAGGCTGTCTAAATCGAAGTAGTCGGCACTGACCTGGTTGGGCTGAGCGGAGCTGCCGGGGGATGTCGAGATACAGGATGAATCAGACGAAGGTTGCGGGAGCAGGTTTTTATGCTTGCGGCTGATATGTATATTCAACCCGTGAACGCCGTTGAAACGGCGACTTGAGCAGGGGCAGTGCGGGCATGCGAAGCCCTGGCTGCTGTTATTAACATCCACAGACATTGTACTAAAATGTAACTTAAACTAGAACCTTAGAATATATTTTATTTACATAAATTACAAGGTAAAGATAAAAGAAGGAAAATAAATAATAATAAGATTAACTAAAGAAAAATTCAAATAAATAAAATGTAGCCGGTATGAAATAAGGACTTCGCTGCTTCTCCTTGTCATCTCTCTCAGTCTTCTTGGCTGTATCTTTCATCGTGCGGCGTACACTTGGGCATTATACTGTGGTTTGGTCGTGGCTCGTGTGCTAATTCTCCGGACGGTTCCCGGTCAGCATCAAATCAATGCCTATCAAGGCAACAGAGCGTTGGATCGCATTACCCTGTAGAAACAGCTCAGGCCTCTCTCTCAGTATAAGTTACAGTCATTGATCCAAACTAACAATATTATCTTCTCAAGTCTCATTTTGGCAATCGGGAAAGTACTTCTGCAAGGCCGGCAGGCAGCAGATCCATATATTTTCGCTACTTTATTTTGTCAAACAAAGGGCACCTTTTATATTGTTTTTATCGCAACGGCTTTGCACTAAGTTGTTCACCAATTATTTATTTTAAAATAGATAAGAATCTGTGTATTTCACTTCAGAAACATTGTAATATTGAGCAAATTTTAAATATTATAAATTTATTACGAGAATATCGGTATTGTTTTCTTGACAGGTCATGTCATGTCATGTTTCGATGAATTAGATTTTTTTCGGAGATGAGTTTGTAAATTAATTACAGCCAAAGTATTACGTTTTATGAAAATGTTTATGGTTAAACGTCTTTTAAATATTGTGCTTTATATCTCATATTTTTTTACATTTCGTTATTATATTGGAACTAGGTAAACTGGGAGTCACGGAATAACAAATTGGCGTTGATCCTCGCCTTAACCCCTCACTTCCGAAAAATTTAAAAATATTTATAATGAGTAAAATAAACTATTCGCAATACAAAACGCCACATAAATTCGTGAAATCCAGTAAAATCTTCGAACAAAGCACAAGTCAAACCTTGACACGTAGGAAATAGAGCACAATTTTGAATAGCCGAAATAATACTAATAGCTCACAGATCGTTTATTTATTTTTCATTCAGAGTGTGGTCAATGTATCAAAGGTCATAACTAACCAAACTTCTTCACACAAAAGTATTCTCTAAGTCATCGAAATACGTAATATAATCGAAACAAAGAGCGCGGCCCGTGAGCCTTACTGAGAGCTGTCAGCGAGGTAACGCCGCATGAACTGTCATGTTTTTCGGGCGCGCACCCCATATCGAATTATAAGACGTTATCACGTCAAAAACGCGTTTTCATATGAATTATGTATTTTTTAAACTTCATTTTCTTGCGCGGCCGCACACTGCGTGGCCAAATAAAATTATTTTTATATTTCTTGTCACCTAATCTAATACGCCTATGCCTCAAAACACCCCGCAAACTACGGCAGTTGAAAAAAAATAAAATGTGTTTTTCTCCATACAATTTTTTAATATTTATTTTATATCTTGAAAAATATAAGTTTTTCGAAGAATGTAAAAGTAAAAGTTGTTTGAAATGTTGTTTTCTATAACAGAAAAAAAATCAAGTCGAAATTCCGACATCGGGGTCTAAGTCCACGAATTTTGGAATTGGAATTTGGAACCATAATAAGTTTTTTACAAAAATGTGTTTTTTAAGGTGAAAAAAAAATAATTACGAAATTATTGTATGGGAAAGAATCTATACATAGATTTTTTGCAAAAACTACTAGGGCATTCTGGTTCATTCTTGAAACAAGTAAAGTTCTAGTAGTATTTTAGGTTTAGAAAAAAAAATACCTACGCAAATTTACGTGCAGCCTTTTGCAGTAGAGGGGTTCAACATTTTGAAATAATTTTACTAACTTTTTAGGTATGGAAAAAATACCATTCGATAGATTTCTTAAATAGTAACAATAAATTCCTAATATTTTTTTTACAAAAATATATGTTTAAGGTGAAAAAAAAATATTACGAAAATTTCTGAATGGAAAAGAATCTACAAATCAATTTTTTGCAAAAACTACTAAGCCATACTGGATCATTTTTGAAACAGGTGAAGTTCTAATGGTATATAAGGTTTAGAAAAAAAATACGCAAAATTTACGTGCAGCCTTTTGCAGTAGCAGGAGTTCAAAATTTTGAAATAATGGTAGTTACTTTTTAGGGTGAAAAAAAATAATTACGAAAATTTCTGAATGGAAAAGAATCTACAAATCAATTTTTTGCAAAACTACTAAGCCATACTGGATCATTTTTGAAACAGGTGAAGTTCTAATGGTATATAAGGTTTAGAAAAAAAATACGCAAAATTTACGTGCAGCCTTTTGCAGTAGCAGGAGTTCAAAATTTTGAAATAATGGTACTCACTTTTTAGGTGTGGAAAAAAATATCATTCGATAGATTTATAAAAAAGTAACAATAAATAGACAATAAGTTTTTTCAAAAATGTATTTTAAGGTGAAAAAAAATAATTACGAAAATTTTGCGTAGGAAAGAATATATAAATAGATTTTTTATAAAAACTACTGGACCATACTGGTTCATTTTTGAAACGAGTAAAGTTCTAGTGCTATATAGGGCTTAGAAAAAAAAGTGCGCAAATTTACGTGCAGCCTTCTGCAGTAGGGGGGTTCAAAATATTGAAATGTTTGTACTAACATTTTAACGATTTTTTGCTATTTCTTTAATGGCTGTTGTGTTCATTGCTTAGGTTTTTAATAATTTACTTATATCATTTTTGTACAGATTTACAAACCAACTTCTGGGTCTTGGGTCAACCCGAATATTTTTCAGGCTATCATGAACACATTGGTGAATAGGCAGATCCCTACAACCCCTAATTGAAATCCCCTAGGGAAATAGCAGAGCTGTATGTAAAGCTTTATCCATGGTACTACATGCCTGCAAGTGTTTACAAACTCCTTATACATGGTGCTGATATTTGTAAGCATTTTGACTTTATTCCAATTGGCTATTTAAGTGAAGAAGCTTTAGAGGCAAGCAATAAAGAATTTAGAAAAACTAGTGATACATACTAGGAATATGAGTCGAGCAAAAACTAATGAAGATTTGTTGCACAACTTTTTAATAAGCTTTGAATTTTGATCCATATTTGTCTTACATTCGACCAAAGTTGTCTAAAAATAAACACCAAGAATTTCATCCAGGCACAGTCGATCTGTTGCTTGAAAGACTTTATAAGGTCTCGTTTTATATAATATTATACCCCAATTAGTAACATAGAATATCATTTTTATACCCATACAGTTCTGTGAATGCATTCTATAGCGGTACACAAAACTCAAAAGAGGTAGGTATGATATAATATTTGGATTTTCTGTTTAATTTTCAATAAGGGGTTATAGGGATCACTGACTATTCACCAATGTGTTCATGATAGCCTGAAAAATATCCGGGTTGACCCAAGACCTAGAAGTTGGTTTGTAAATCTGTACTAAAATGATATAAGTAAATTATTAAAAACCTAAGCAATGAACACAACAGCCATTAAAGAAATAGCAAAAAATCGTTAAAATGTTAGTACAAACATTTCAATATTTTGAACCCCCTTACTGCAGAAGGCTGCACGTAAATTTGCGCACTTTTTTTTTCTAAGCCTTATTTAGCACTAGAACTTTACTCGTTTCAAAAATGATCCAGTATGGTCCAGTAGTTTTTATAAAAAATCTATTTATATATTCTTTCCTACGCAAAATTTTCGTTATTATTTTTTTTCACCTTAAAAATACATTTTTGAAAAAAACTTATTGTCTATTTATTGTTACTTTTTTATAAATCTATCGAATGATATTTTTTTCCACACCTAAAAAGTAAGTACCATTATTTCAAAATTTTGAACTCCTGCTACTGCAAAAGGCTGCACGTAAATTTTGCGTATTTTTTTTCTAAACCTTATATACCATTAGAACTTCACCTGTTTCAAAAATGATCCAGTATGGCTTAGTAGTTTTGCAAAAAATTGATTTGTAGATTCTTTTCCATTCAGAAATTTTCGTAATTATTTTTTTTCACCCTAAAAAACACATTTTTGTAAAAAAAACTTATTAAGGATTTATTGTTACTCTTCTTAAACTCTATCGAATGGTATTTTTTTCCACACCAAAATCTAACTTTTTGCGAATGTCCACTATTTAACGATTTTGGACCACTGTGCGGCGGGCCGCGGGTTGGGGATAGCGGCTTTAAGTAGGTTCCAAATTTGAAAACTTGCATGGATTTGAATGTATGAAAAAAGTTAAGTTTATGTCTCACACAATTTAATCCTTCGATCTGAGATTCTCGGAAATGCCATTGTATTCTATTGTTGTCACAATCACCGGTGCTCGTACGGGGCTTGATGGGTTAGTTAATATTTGTAAGTTGGAACCATCAACCACTACCTAGTACATTTTTTAATAATATAACACAGGTATTCTAAACCATAATATATCAAGTATTCTATTTTTCTTTATTATATATTTTAATTAATTTTTCCAGATAGTCCAGGAGAGTGAGGAACGATTGTCAGAGGAGGATGTAGCTAAAATCATAGAAATAGTGAACAAATTCCTACCACCCGGAAGCTCATGACACTTAAAACTAGAACAGTGTGAATATAAACTTATTTATTTATTATTGGCTTTAATTTTTTATAGACTAACTTTACTTTTTCAACATGTAGGTAAAAGTCAGCAACATTTGTTATCCAATGTGTTTTTTACACATTGGATAACTAGTAAATAATATTTATTAGTAAGGGGTCTTTAAGTATAATCTGTTCAAATTCTTTATTAAAAATTTAGAAAAAACATCAATTTCTGTTTTTGACAAACACTCAACAAGGAGTAAAGTATCTAAAAATACATAATATACGTAATATAATTATTAATTATAAAAAGCGGCTGGTTATTATAGTGTCTTAATTATAAATGCACACAAAATGTATACACTAGCTAGAGTCCATCTTTTATTCATAATATGTCTAATTGAGATTTTGTTTGTCACATTAATTAGGCAAGTAAAAAAATACTATTTTGAACATAATATTATGATGTCTTACCAAATTTATTATTTTAGTGCTTAGTACTTACCATAATTATTATTGTGAAAAATGGGTTTTGGGGTATTTAAGGCCAAAATAACCTCACAACACTAGAGGGAAAATTCTACAGAAGAGAATATGACTTGACAAAGAAAATCTTTTAATCTTCTTCTAAGACTAAACTCTGTTAGTATTTCTATTCTTACGCATTTTCTACTGCTACCATGCTAAGTCTGCTTATTACTCGCGTTAACATAAAACAAAATGAGTGGATAATTTTGTTTCACTCCAATTCATAAAATTACAAAAATACTAAAAATGGTAGGTATGAACAACTGCAACCCAACTGCAACCAGACAGAGTTAAGTTAATACGTCACCTTTTAACTCATTTATGCAGATATAATAAAACGAAATCCGATTCGTACGTGCAGTTGTTTACAACTCGCGTGGCAGTCAAGACAGGTAAGCTTATAATATTTTATTAAATAACTCTTACTCTTTAATAGTGCCTTTTTCAGAAATCGACTGAATCTCAACTACCTATTTCTGTGCATACTACAGTCTTCATTATTTTGAAGTCTGTACCAGCTAATTTAATCGTGAGTTCAGTAATGTCAGAACTTAGAATATATGAAACTTTTGGGACTGGTACCGACTTCAAAGTAATGAAGACTGTAGTATGTACAGAAATAGTTGAGATTTAGACGAATTCTGAAAAAGGCACTATTAAAGAGTAAGAGTTATTCAATACTTTTTGTTCATATTACTATTGTTTTTACCTTGGAAGTCGGTTTTAATTTTTTGTTAAAAATAATTATTTCACTGTTTTTAGCTATCAACAAAATAAGGCTTTATGCGTATATAACCAATACGAATGTTAACTATTCACATTATCAGTAAGCGAAATTGTGGTAAATGCTTGCAGTTATCTAAGCGATGATGCAATTTCCAAACTTTTATGTTTAAAGGTTCAGGAGTTCTGTTCAGTGCCTTTGGACCAAGAGACATCTTCGTATGAAATTTCTCTTATTCGTAACATATGTTTATCTTACTAGAAATAACATTTTAGCCACTATGAGTGTTTTGATAAATTTCAAGGATTTCCCTCGATCCCATCATCAGCTCACCATAACATTTCGTAATTGTTATACAAAATTAAGATTATATCCTATACAACAACACGAGAATTTTTAAAAATCGGTCCACAAACAGCGAAACTATTATCAAAAACAACTGCTTCGAAGCAAAATATCACGAAAAGTACCAATAATTGGGTCATAGTGTGATGACCCATGGTATAATAATTATGGTTTTGATGATGATGATCAATCAAATTGATGTGTTAGCTTGTGCTTTCAGTTGTTTAAACAACGCCGAAATCCCGGAACCTGTACCTATAAGCATTCAAAAGTTCTGTTCGGTACCTTCGGATCCAGGGTGTAATCTGGTGCGAAGTCTTACTTTTTGGTAGCATTTACCTCGAATGCTTCAGAAAAAATCAAAATCACTATATGCTTCCATACAAATTTCAAGGAGTCCCCTCGATTCCTCAAGGATCCCATCATCAGATCACCACTTTTGTGAACATGGTACCAAATTCGAGTTAAACCCTATACAACACAAAAAGAATTTTGAAAATCGGACCACAAACGGCTGAGTAATCGTTGAACATACAAATAAAAAAAAGATACATACAGCCGAACGTATTACCTCCACCTTTTTGGAAGTCGGTCAAAAAATTGTAGATGAAATGTAATCGTGAAGATAGTAAAACATATCAATAAGTAGGTATTTCATTTCATTACTTATATTGTTACATAAACATTCGTATATTATATTAAATAACTCTGATATTATTTTAAGAACAAACTGCATTTCTCCATAATTACAATAAACTTTATTAGTACAAAATTCTAGGGTTAACCTTGAACCTTGACGTAAATGCCCTAACTGGGTCATACTAATACTATACCTGAGTGCCTTGATCCGCTAAAATTTACTGTCGCCATGTACAAAACCGTACACTGCAAGCAAATTGACTACAACCAGTTAGTAAGACGTAACTGCGCCAGATTCTTTAACAAATAGTAATTAATCAATGAATATCCATACTAATATTATAAATACGAAAGTGTGTCTGTCCATGACCGTAGCGAGGTATGGGCAGGGGGGCAAGCCCCAGCCCAAGAAGAGAGTTGCGGGGTGAGGGATTCCATCCTAGTTCGTTCGCTCTTATTTTGTTAAAAACCACGAATTCGAAGTTTAAGATTTTCTTAATATGGAAAAATTTACGATTCCCGCGCGATAAACGAATTTTGGCTCAACAGAGTTGCGGGCGGGTTTAGTAAAATGACTACTTAGATAATAATACTTCTGTCAAGTTTCCTTTTCACTTAAATAATAATTAAAATATTCGGTAGAAAATGATAAATTAACTTCGTTATGAGTATGTTTTTTTCCATTAGGTACTTAATAAAATAATATTTTCCATCAATTTATTATATTTATTACTCTATAATAAATGATAATTGATAATACATAGAATTAATAATGTCTATTAATTACTTTTTATCTATTAAAAACGCTATGTCTTATCTAGCGATACAAGATTATTATTTTATCTACTTTTTGTTTAGACTTACATAACAGAATCGTCAATCTTCGCAAGCTGCTCAGCACAAGGATTAAAATGCCAGGTAACGCCTATTTTTATTTTATTCTGAATTCTAGAGCATATAACCAACTACATATAATATTATGCATTTCATCAAAATTCGATCAGTTGTTACATATATGTCGCAGTCCACTGGTTAAAAAAGCCGTTCATTCAAACAGCTAGCCCTTTGACTGAACAACGTCTACTAGCTGTTTGATTGAACGGCTATTTAAATCAGTTGGCTGCGATATACACATTAATTAACTTTTGCATTTTAATAAAATCTGTGATAATGAATTTGATCTCATATGAAATAGAGAATAGACTTTATTTGATAGTATTTCTCATATAACAAATACTTTTTCATATTTCCAGACACAAAATCAGAGCTGATCCTATACAAGTTGGATGGGAGTCCGCCATCCAACTCCGTGATGATACTTGGAGAGATGATAGGTCTTCACATCACCGGCAAAGATGTCGACCTTCTCAACATGAAACACAAATCGGAAGAGTTCAAAAAGGTTTGGGCAACAAAGAGTTTTTACTTTTTACGCCTCTACGCGAAACGCGAAATATCTGCGAACCAGGAATAGATTGAGATGCCATATATACCTAACCACTGACCTCCCTTATACATGTACTAGCGACCCGCCCCGGCGTGGCACGGGTACAATATATACCTATAGCCACTGAAAAAATGATTAAAATCGATATCCTTCACGTGGTCTACTTCTTATCTGTGCCAAATAACATAAAAATTGCTCCAGTAGTTCGCGAGATAACCCCTTTCAAATAATTTCCCCCGTTTTTTCCACATTCTCCTATTAGTCTTAGCGTGATAAAATTAAAAATATAGCCTATAGCCTTCCTCAATAAATGGGCTATCTAATACTGAAAGAATTTTTCAAATCGGACCAGTAGTTCCAGAGCTTAGCACGTTCGAGTTAGCCCTTTCAAATAATTTCCCCCGTTTTTTCCACATTTTCCTCTCTTTCTTCGCTCCTATTAGTCTTAGCGTGATAAAATATAGCCTATAGCCTTCCTCGATAAATGGGCTATCTAACACTGAAAGATGATTGTGTAGTTTTAAAGATTAAAGGGAACAAAGGGACATGAGGGAAAAAAGCGACTGTTTATTCTTATGTATAGATATAGATAATGGAGGTCAGTGTACCTAACGCATTGCCGTGTGGCGAGTGAGACGGCAGATCGGTTCGCCGCTGTTTCGCGTTTTGCATCGTCGGTGTACCAGAGTGTACTTAGTGTTCGGTTTTGTCTGCTAAGTTCTAAAAAGCGCCTCTAGCAGATAGTTATTGCAACTAATTAAAAAAAATTGAAACCTCGCAAACATAAATTTAAGTAAGTACCTACATTAATTTATTCTTGCTATAAGGTGAATTTTAATCAGAATGGAACTCTAGAAATAGTTTAAAAATATATCACACTTATACATAAAACAATAGGAACGACCAATTTTAAATTTTATCTTGCTAATTTAATAATTATTAATAGTACGTATTTGTTTATAGATAAATCCAATGGGGACTTTGCCGGCTCTTGCAGACGGAGAATATTGCATATCCGAAAGGTAAGAAATATCTGAAACAGAAATATATTTTATGGGTCATAAATCATAATTATATTTTTTATATTATAAAAAATAAACAATGAAAACCGCACATTTAATTGCGCGGCCTTGACGTTTTATAAAAAGTATAAAGTCATTTTCATACACTTTTTTTATTACTTTGTATTTTTTAAATAATAAAATTATTATTTTAATTTAATAATTTTATTAATAATAAAACTTATAATTTATTATGATAACATTATAATAAAGATTATTTCAGTCGTGAAAAATGTTAACAGTTTAAAAATAAAATTTCAGCCACGCTATAATGAAGTATCTTCTAGAAGTGTACGGGACAGGAGACCAGAGGGAGGCACTGTACCCTTCAGACTCGAAGACCAGGGGCATGGTAGACCAGGTCATGTTCTTTGACACCGGAGTACTGTTTATCAGGTTGAAGGAGATCTCGGTAAATCCATACTAATATTACAAATTCGAATATGTCTGTCTGTCTGTTGCATCTACACATACCACTGATTTAATGAAATTTGGGATGCAGATACTTGAAGTCCCGGGAAAGGACACAGGAAAGAGTTTGTTGCTGAAAATGTACAGTTCCCGCGCGTACAAATTTTGGGGATACGGAGATGCGGGCGTCTACTAGTGATTCTTTACATTGATATAATAGACGGCGCTAGTATCACTAGTAGGTGCTGGATCAACTGACAGTGTTATCATGTCTAGGAAACAAATACGGTGACTGTAATGTAACTTGCTCAGACCTTAAACCCACTTAGATGTCTCTTTGTAGGTATAATTTGGTCCCTCAAAAGATCAGGGCAAGTTACCTTAAGACATTGTAACTGTGTTAATCTAAAATCTAAATCAGCAAATAATTTAATACATAGAGCAAGATGATGAGCGAACACTGATGGCGCTGTATTGTTATTCGAACTAGTCTGTTGGAGGTTTTGATGATGGGTGACTGACACTAACCTCCATTATACAAGTACGCTGGCGGCTGGACTTATGATACCCTTTAAAATGACACCTGTTTTTGTGCCTATTTGAAGCGGAATCAGCGCCCCAATGCGGGGGAAGAGAACAAAATCTGACGTAAACTTGACGTTTAAACTACGAGCAAGGAAGTCTATGGAGAAGCCGTTGTCAACATATATAAATTTTTACTTATACAAAATACAAATATCAGGCATTTATGGTACAGAGCGTTAAATATAACTTTGTCTCTTTCATTATATAGTATAATTGCATTTGACGAAAGAGACGAACATATTTCAGTTATTGAATATTCTTGGTAAAATTCTGTCAAAAGTTTAGGTACGTGCCAGATCCGCCATCTTTTGCGACGAGTTTCATGGAAGTTGTGCTGTCTATTATTTGGAAAAAATGAGTTTTATCGATTTAAATACGAGAAAATAGGATAATAATTACGTGGAAGTGTGAGAAAACTGTTTATCAAAATGACTAAATGTTGTATTGTGATGTGTGGTGCAAGAACCCTAGGCAATGGCAGCCATTTTATGTAACGAATCTATGGTTTAGGTATGCACGTTTTTTTTGTAGGTATTTCAAGTCCTCTTTTTTCTTTGGTCTGAGCGTTTAAAAGTCGCCATATTGGCGTTGATAACAGTAGTGGGAGTACTTGGAACTAATGCTAGTTTCTATCACCGTAGTGATTAATATTCTCTTTTGTTTCTACAACCAATAGCGGCTATTTGCAAGTTACGTCAGATTTAGTTCTCTTCCCCCGCATTGAGGGCGCTGATTCCGCTTCAAATAGGCACAAAAACAGCTGGGTATCTTATGTCCAGCGTATACTTGTATAATGGAGGTCAGCGGTGAATAAATGAATCCTAAAGTTTAATTTACTAATGCCTGATTTTCAAAGTCTTTGGCTGAAGTTTATATGTAACAGGCGCTTTTGATTACGCTAAAATATACTCGAATCAACTGAGCTGTTAAAGAAATAAACTTCGGTCAAAAAACCTGGAAACAGAGCTTATTTCAATAAAGGTTAGTACACTAATAATAGATACGTTATTATTCGTAGTTGCCTGTGCGTCAGTTGTTCTTGTACTTACATCCAGTCACTGGATGTAGCAAAGCCCAAAGGTTTTAAACTATACATAACTAGCGACCCGCCCCGGCGTCGCATGGGTATAAAATATATAGCCACTGAAAAAATGATTAAAATCGATAGCCTATGATCCATCACATGGTCTACTTCTTATCTGTGCCAAATAATATGAAAATTGCTCCAGTAGTTCGCGAGATAAGCTCTTTCAAATCATTTTCCTCGTTTTTTTCACATTCTCCTATTAGTCTTAGCGTGATAAAATATAGCCTATAGCCTTCCTCGATAAATGGGCTATCTAACAATGAAAGAATCATCAAAATCCGTTGCGTAGTTTTAAAGATTAAACGGAACAAAGGGACATGAGGGAAAAAACCGACTTTGTTTTAAATGATATGTATTATGTATAGAATTATTCTGTTTACAGCTAGGCGCAATATTCCATGGCGCTAAGTGTCCAACTGAGAAACAGAGGCATGCTGTAGATGAAGCCTACTCCGTACTAGAGGCGTACCTGCAGAACTCTTACCTCGCCTGCGACCACATGACTCTAGCGGACATCGGTGTTGCGACGACAACCAACGCCTTGCAAGTCAGCCACAGACTTGACGAGAATAAGTATGATTTATATATCTTTTGTCGCGAACCATGAAGTTTGTTACCGTATACAATGCTGTATATAATTTATTTGGAGTAATTAAATAATAATTAATATACATATGGTGGGTTGCACCAACTCACTTTAACTATAAATGTGAGGCCGTTTTTCCAACTGCAAGACAACTGTCGCGAGAAGTATCTGACAGTCTGTGTGACAGCAGCTTGCAAGTGTAAGGCCGTGTTTCCACCATAAAGGTAATATACCTATCGGAATAGAGAAACAATCCCGAGCTGTCAAGCATAACCAAAATTTGATTTACATCTGTGTATACAATTATGTTTACGTGTGCGTGTCAGTGATGTACAAACATCTTGTAATTCGACAAAATATCGATCATGGAATAATAATTGTAAGATTGTAAACATAATGCCGGCTGTACATTCTCGCCGAGACACAGCGAGGCGGCCCGAGTGCGAGAGTGTAAATGGGAGCGCTCACAAACTATATAGAATGCTAACGCATGGTGAATGGTCGTTTTCGTCCATCTTCTCTGAGTTCTTATCTGGGATTGAACTAAGCGAGAATGTACATGATCGCACTCGGGCAAGGGGCTCTCGCACGAGACTCTCGCCCGAGAGCTCTCGGCGAGAGTGTACAGCGGGCATTATAAAATGGGATAAAATAAAACTGCATAGATATAATATAATAAAATTGTAATTTTGAAGTAAAATGTGACTTTTCTTCAAAATGCTTGCTGCATAATTAAGTATGCATGAATTTTTCTTCGGAGTCCAGTTTGGACGGTTAATTATTTTAAGCCATGAATTTCTGGTATCCAGGTCAGCAGGAAATCTGAAAAATTGGCCAAGTGTAAGTCGGACTCGCGCATGAAGGGTGACCGGTTTCAACCGGGCATTTTCTAAAACCCGGTACGATACGACACGACATGTCATGACACGATTCGACACGACAGGTTACGTCACGTGACATCAGTACCTACACGACACGACACGACTTCACTAGACCCTATTTATTTTCAATTCACTCTCAATGAGCCTACTGAGCCCTTTTATTTGATGCCCATCTTGCAGAAGTGCTTTTAACTATTTCCCTATGAGCAGCCGTATTGGATGTAGAAGACATTACATCTGTGGAAATTTCAGAAGTCTATTACTATAGTCGTTCTTGTTAAACAGCCTGAAGACAGACAGACGGACGGACGGATGGACAGACGGACAGGCAACGAAGTCTTAGTAGTAGAGCGGGCTGCGGGATCCCACTACTAGAACTTAATTTTTACCCTTTCGGTGCGGAACCTTAAAAACGATAAATTATGTATGATAATATATTAATATACTTAATCTAATTATAAACTACGGATGAGTATGTTATTATTTCAACATTCCTAGATAATTAGTATACTTAACTAAAAAATATTTTCATATCGACACAACTTATCGATAACTTGATGCAGCCCTAGTGTAAAATAGATGAAAATTGTTTACACAAAATATCCTTATATTATGCACTATGGCTAGTCAAGTTATGTTTTCCATATAATTAAACATATACAGAAGTGAACACGGATGTAAAAATAGCAATAACTCGTAGGGAATTGGCAAAAATAAAGTTAAAACTTCTACTGTCGATGTAGAATAATTCACCTGTGAAATGAATATTTGTCCGGGTTTTTTCGATGTGTGGATCCAGAATCATTCCACAAACATTTAGCCATGTTTCTAGAGCAGTATTTCTAAAAATTATTTATTATTTAACTTAAAATCACAATTTTTCTGAGAGCCCAAATTGACAACGATCGGCCCAGGGGCAGACAGACTGTCAAACAGATGAAAAAAAAGCTATGCAACCTCAAATCACGCTTCTCTTTCTACCACGCAGTTTTACTGATAGTAACATCTCGCTTGCTCAGGCCTTTGTTTCTCTATTCCGATAGGTATATTAACTTTATGGTTTCCACCTGCAAGACAACTGTCGCGATAAGTGTCTGACTGTCTGTGTGACAGCAGTTTGCAAGTGTAAGGCCGTGTTTCCACCTGCAAGACAACTGTCGCGAGAAGTGTCTGACAGTCTGTCTGACTGTAGCTTGCAAGTGTAAGGCCGTGTTTCCACCTGCAAGACAATTGTCGCGAGAAGTGTCCGACAGTCTGTCTGACAGCAGCTTGCAAGTGTAACTGTCGCGAGAAGTGTCTGACAGCAGCATGCAAGTGTAACTGTCGCGAGAAGTGTCTGACAGTCTGTCTGACAGCAGCTTGCATGTGTAACTGTCGCGAGAAGTGTCTGATTGTCTGTCTGACAGCAGCTTGCAAGTAACTGTCGCGAGAAGTATCTGACAGTGTCTGACAGCAGCTGACAGTCTGTCTGACAGCAGCTGGGTGTAACTGTCGCGAGAAGTGTCTGACAGCAGCTTGCAAGTGTAACTGTCGCGAGAAGTATCTGAAAGCAGCTTGCAAGTGTAACTGTCGCGAGAAGTGTCTAACAGTCTGTCTGACAACAGCTTGCAAATGTGAGGCCGTGTTTCCACCCGCAAGACAACTGTCGCGAGAAGCGTCTGACAGTCTGTCTGACAGCAGCTTGCAAGTGTAAGGCCGTGTTTCAACCTGCAAGACGACTGTCGCGAGAAGTGTCTGACAGCAGCATGCAAGTGTAACTGTCGCGAGAAGTATCTGACAGTCTGTCTGACAGCAACTTGCAAGTGTCACTGTCGCGAGAAGTGTCTGACAGTCTGACAGCAGCTTGCAAGGATAAGGCCGAGTTTCCACCTGCAAGACAACTGTCGCGAGAAGTGTCTGATAGTCTGTCTGACAGTTACACTTGCAAGCTGCTGTCAGACAGACTGTCAGACCTTGGAAGTGTCTGAGGCCGTGTTCCACCTGCAAGTCAACTGTCGCGAGAAGTGTCTGATAGTCTGTCTGACAGCAGCTTGCAAGTGTGAGGCTGTGTTTCCACCTGCAAGACAAATGTCGCGAGAAGCGTCTGATAGTCTGCAAATGCGACAGCAGCTTGCAAATGTAACTGTCGCAAAAAGTGTCTGATAGTCTGTCTAACAGTTACAATTGCAAGCTGCTGCAAGTGTAACTGTCAGACAGACTATCAGACACTTCTCGCGACAGTTGTCTTGCAGGTGGAAACTCGGCCTTATCCTTGCAAGCTGCTGTCAGACAGACTGTCGGACACTTCTCGCGTTGTCTTCAGTCAATTGTCGCGAGAAGTGCCTGACAGTCTGTCTGACAGCAGCTTGCAAGTGTTACTGTCAGACAGACTATCAGACACTTTTCGCGACAGTTGTCTTTCAGGTGGAAACTCGGCCTTATCCTTGCAAGCTGCTGTCAGACAGACTGTCAGACACTTCTTGCGACAGTTACACTTGCAAGCTGTTGTCAGACACTTCTCGCGACAGTTGTCTTGTAGGTGAAAACATAGCCTTACACTTGCAAGCTGCTGTCAGACTGTCTGTCAGACACTTCTCGCGATAGTTGTCTTGAGAAAATATATGTACATATAATTATTTACTCTATGGTATTTATTTTTACCATTTATTTCAGATTCCCACGCACTGTGAACTGGCTGGCCAGAATGAACGAACATCCGCTATTCAAGAAAATCAACGTGCCAGGTCTTGCTATGTACACTCACGTCATGAAATCCTGCTGGGAGAAAAACCAACAAGCCGACACATAGTAGCTTCTTCTTTTAGTAATGTAATCTCTTGTTTTATGAAATAAAGTCTATTACATTTTGCCCGTTTATTATATTATACATACATTTTCTTAATTCATGCAGTAGCTATTCGCAATTGGAGTATTATTCAAAAAGTTGATTTTTTCAAAAAACTATGCAATATGCACGAAGCCCGCACCAATTTTTGTTTCTTGAAGTTAAAACGCCATCTAGTAAGTGAATATTATAACACTATGTTTTTTACATGGCAATAGATGTCGCTGCTTTATGTAAATCTAAATACTAACTTAGTAATATTATATTTACACTTTACAAAGAATTAAGTCATGTTTATGATTGATTTTAACATAAATGGAGCTATTTTAAAATAGTATCCAGTATGTTTTACACTTTTTAATCATTTCTTGTTGTAAATTACTTTTAACATTTTTTATTATTCGTAGGAGTAAAGACACATATTTTTAATCAACTTTAAATAGGTACACCATACTAAAAAGCGCCATCTAGTCGATTACCAACATACTAGGTTGTACTCAGTTCACCATTACTTATTGTTTCTCTGTGATTATTCGTGCCGCGTATTTTAATTTTACTTGCAAAATTGGCCCTTCAAAAATTATAAGTCATACATTTTTCAACGAGTCTGTTGTAGGTTTTTGTAAAAACTTAGAAGGGATAAAATTTTATACAATGGCAACATTTCAAGTTACGTGATGCTAGCGCCATCTATTGACAAAGTACTTGTAAACTCTCAATGACGTCGGGTCACGCAACTTTCGAACTTGAAACAAGGGAATAGTGACATTCGCTTGACTTGGAATTCGAATAGTATCGGTCGCTGGGAGACCGCGTCGACGAGAACTAGTTGAATCAAACAGAAACGTGTACGGCGAAGTGCGGTCGACTCGTCGATTCGCAGCTGTCCTCCGCGTTTGTCAAAAATAAGTTTTTGCAAATCGCGTGTGTTTACAAACAACTTTTAAGTATATTTTTAAAGAAAATGAAGTGATATAAATGTATGTTTTATGAAACGTGTTGAATTTTAAAGTTTAACTTTATTCTTTGAAACCGTAACCGCTTCTCGCGATGACAACGGAGATCGTTCAGTTACATTTTGAGAAAACGGAGGTTTATAAAATGTTTCACAAGTCCTAATCGTCGCGCTGATATTCTCCGTATCCAGTGTTTTAAGTAAAGTAACAGTCGTGTGTTTTGGTGTGTGACTCTGGATTTCGTTGTTTTATCAAAACAGTCATCGAAACACATTCAAAATGAGTGTTTTGAGAGGAATAAGCAAGGCCGACTTCAAAACGGGAGCTGATGGTCTTCTGGAGCTGAACGAGGAATGGCTCCAGAAAGTGATGCGGACGGAGCCGATCACAGACGTCTACCACGTCGAACAAACTCCATTTGCAAGGTTTGTATATTACTATATAATTAATTCTCGAACGTTATCACAAGTTTGCCTAGACGTAGGTATATAATATATTCATACACACAATATAACTCTAGGTCGCATGTGATTTTATTTGTAACTTAACAGAGGCAACCTAAGTTGGTGAAGTTAGGTTTTTTTTCTTTGAAACTGTCGTCAGCTGCGTGTGCGCACGATTCGTAACGCCACAAGTCCACAACGCCAATGTTACAACTTTACAAGCCTTGCGAGTTGCGACGCAACAAAAACTATAAATGCACTTAATGAAAGTCTGTTTTGACAATAATGAGATGAAAGTACTTAAGTATAAAAATAATTGCTAGCAGTTACATTAAAATAACTTAGTAAACTTATTACTCTATGTTATTATGGAAAAAATGAATCACAAAAATGATGTAATTTAAAATGTCATACATAATACTTTATTTAATTAATAATAATTAATTGATATTGCTTATAGGTAGGTAGGTGTTTTGAAATGTTGATAAATGCCCTTATCTTGGTGTTAGAGATAGTAATGAATGGAAGCCAACACCTTGATAACAGGAAGATAATGAGAAAACATCACCTTTAGATGTTAATTTACTTGTTTTTATTTTGTTGTAATCATGATCAGCTCTTGCTCACCTAATGCTTTAAACCAGTGGTCCCCAACCTTTTTTTTCATGTGGGCCACAAACATGTTTTGGTCTTGGTGTCGCGGGCCGCAACAAAAATTTTTTTAGGGTTAAAAAATAACATTCTTCAAAATTAACGATTTAAGTGGAAAAAATTTAACGACTATCACGTGGACTTTGCGTTATTTTGCCAGTGGACGTAAATTTCAAAATTGTTTAACATTGCGCAGGCCACAAATAAAGTCTGGGCGGGCCACGGGTTGGGGATAGCGGCTTTAAACCCATACAATCTTACACAATGTACTATCAGAGAAGTTGTTTCCTAGGCAGGGGGACCTACGTAGTTTGGTCGCGATACATCAAACCCAGCCCGAGACGTAATTAACATTGAATTGACATGGTCCGATCAAATGACGTTGGTCTGTCAACTGCCTAGGAATCAATTTCCTCTATGTTACATAATAAGATGACATTTTTATAAAACTTCGAACCAAGCATGTTCTCCAGGTACAATTTTATTAATATTTTTGATTTTTAAATGAGTTAAAATAATATTATTGGATATTTTTAACTTGAATGAGAGTCTTTGCTTTGCAAATAAAATATAATGTAAAATTAGTTGCATAAAGTAACTCATGTTATAGTTAGCTTTTTACAATGTATGAAATATTTGATTTTTCGCTTCAACTCCCAAGCGGCCACATGTGGCCGTGAGAACAATAGATTTCCAAGAACCCGCAATTGAAGGATTAAATCCAGATTTTTGTAACAATTTGTTTGTTGCAAATGTACACAAATATTAAATATTAAGTACAGTCAAGGTCTTACCGCTAGATAATGCAATGTTACAGTATTTTTTAATTAATATCAACTAGTACTAAAATAATAATAAATTATCTGAATGCCTTAATAGACCTGCAAATTGCAATATCCATTACCCACCATGGACGTTTTAGTACACCTCCATGGTGGGTAATGGGTATCGCAGACACAATAGATTTTCAATTGTTATACTGCCGCCGGCTGCCGCTTGTGGATCGATGGGTTAGCAACAATTACTAATCTAAAGCCCTGGAGAATTATACTATGTCCTCTTTAACCACACAGCTGCACAGGTGCTACATTTGACAACTTCTAATTATATATGGGTCATTCCAAGTTAAGAGGTAATTCAAAAAATCTAGTTTTTAGGGTTCCGTACCCAAAGGGTAAAAACGGTACCCTATTACTAAGACTTCATTGTCTGTCCGTCTGTCTGTCTGTGTGTCTGTCTGTCTGTCGCCAGGCTGTATCTCAACAACCGCTATAGCTAGACTTCTCAAATTTTCAAAGATTGTATATAATGTTGCCGCTATAACAACAAATACTAAAAACAAAAAAATATTAATATTTAAGGGGGGCTCCCATACAAGAAACATGATTTTTTTGGCCTTTTTTGCTGGTAATCAATAATGATAAGAGGTAGGCACTTGAAATTTTTTAACAAAAGCCTTAAATATATGTGTACATTAATCTTATATATTAAATTCTCGTGTCACAATGTTAGTCCACGAACTCCTCCGAAACGGCTTTACTGATTTTTACCAAATTTTATATGCATATTCAGTAGGTCTGAGAATCGGCTACACGGTACTTATTATATTGATAAGTGCATTTGTTGAATAAATAATAGTAAATTATTACAACTCGAGAAAAATGACGAAAATGATAGCGATGGACGTTGCCATGGTGACATACTTATTTAGTCACTTCAATAAAATAATACGGGCGATATACTTTATAATATGGCAAAGAAACGTTTGCCGAGACAGCTAGTAATTAATAATAATATTTAAATAAAATAAATAATTAAGGGGGCCCCATACAAAAAACACAATTTTGGCCTATTTACAGAACGGTACTGAACCCTTCGTGCGCGAGTCTGACTCGCACTTGGCCGATTATATAATAATACATATATTAATATTTAATTGTCAGACTTGCCCAAGTTATTCCTACGCGATTCGCAAGTACGACGTCTCTATCCTCCGTGATCACTAGTTTCGAAAGCAAACGTTCATACTCTGCTTCTATTATCATAAATTAATTCCAATAAGTCATGTTTTTATTAGCCGATCCATGGAACCGCGGGGCGGTCGGAACGAAAGTGAAACTAGATGATAAATCAAGAAATAGAGTTGTAGCCAGATTGTATCGAATAATCTATCGACGAGAAACAATGATACCGAGTTTCTAAAGCTTATAAATCGATATTTTAATGTTTTATTGGCCGCTGTGTGGGGGCATGTAAAATGTAATAATAAATTGATATTTTTTAGAAGGATCCCTGATACTGCTAAATATTTTAGTTACAATAAATATTGAGAAACGAGAGAAAAAGACCAATGTTTTTTAATTATTATCTTTGCTTAGAAGTTAGAACACTTTCTGTCTAGACTTTAGAAAAATCTGCGTGTGAGCAAGGTATATTAATTGTATAATTATTTAAATACAGTACTAAGCAACCTTTGAACAAGCGTAATCGTCCATGTATGTACCTACCTAATTTATTTTATATGAAAACATGTAGTGGTATTTTTTATACAATCTTCTGTCCTAGTACAAAACACGGTAGATATCGTAGTGATAATAGATAAGGGAGATTGCGTCGTATAACGTTTCCCGATTATAAGTAGGTGTGTGTAATGATATTGAGGATTGCCAGCCCTTATAAAATGTTGCCATATATAAATAATAATAATATTATCAAAATGAGAGAAAAATATGTTACACGCGTAGAATGGTATAAACGCGTAGAGTGCCAGTGGTATCATCAAGGAAATTGATTCCTAGGCAGTTGACAGACCAACGTCATTTGGTCGGATCATGACAATGGGCATTGTCCAAAAAAAATCACATGTACTTTTTATATTTTTTTTCGTTAAAATAGGGTATTTTAAGAATATAAATTAAATAATTTTGAAATTCATTGGCTAGTTTTTTCTCAATAATTTTTTAAAGTTTCGCTCGACAAATTGGCGGCCAATTGACCTCTGAATTATGTTTTTTTTTTCCTTTCAATCTTATTTATAATGGCTGGTTCGTCAAATGCAAGTTCTCATTATGTGAAGTCTTTACTAACACTTGTTTTTGTTTTAGGTAAATCAATTTGTAAAATATATATAATTCACATAACTGTACCCTTGTTGCTTTACCAGACCTGCATCAAATAGAGCAAAGTCCTTCTACACCACTCTGACATTGGCAACTCACTGAGCTAGCCATAAAAAAAGAAGAAGAAAGCTGATACGAGAAGCTTACCAAAAGTTCGAAACGTAATGTTAGTGGAATTTATTGCTAATTTAACGCCATTGAAGGTCAAACTAAGGTTAAACATATTTGTTCAAAAATATGAGTAACTAATGGGTATTTTTTTCGTTTATATACAGAAAAACGATCACTGACCTTATTCCTCGAAATGTTTTTGTAATGAACAAAATTAAAAAAAAATGGACAATCCCCATTCAATATTAAAGTATAATTTACACAGAGCTGCCAATTGCCAAAACTGGCTGCCAATAAGACTGGAGCCAGTATTGGCTTGGTATATGCCTCGTGTGAACAGTTTGGCCTGGCTTGAAAAACTGTTCACACGCGGCATATGCCAAGCCAATACTGGCTGCCATGCCAGTCTTGTTCTCAGCCAGTACTGGCTCTGTGTAAATTATACTTAATTATTGTGATCTGTCGCCTGTCGGCTAGGTTTGACATATCGCGGCCAAACTACGTAGATCTATCTGCCTATGCATCAACTTCTCTGATATAACACACTTAAAGAAATTACACAGGTCGCGCATAAGACGTTTAAGTTCGCTTGCTGAAACTGAAAAGTATTGCTAAAATAAAAAAGATTTTTAAAACTTAAAGAAAATAATATGCTTTAAATAGGTTTCGGAAAGATTTGGAAATTCAGACTTGAAATGAAACTTAACAGTGCACTTTTTAACCAGCATACATGACGACATTTCGGCGTCACATTGACCCTCGTCATGCGTGGAAGTTGGAACATCCATGACGTGGAGGTCAGGTCTTTGTACAATATAGCATCATTATGATGTTTTGGTTCCTCTGACCCTGTGCGCACAGTTTGACAGGTCTAGGTTGATTTTGACAGCTCTATACGCCGTGCAATATCAAGGCCCATCGATTGGACATTGAGTACTTTAATAAATGGAAAATGTTTTTTACTAACAAATACACGCTTTGAAATAAATTTATATCGAAAGTTACTCAATAATAAAATTGTGTAATACATGGTTAGAAAAATAACAAAGTGGC
This sequence comes from Polyommatus icarus, assembly GCA_937595015.1. Classification (NCBI taxonomy): domain Eukaryota; kingdom Metazoa; phylum Arthropoda; class Insecta; order Lepidoptera; family Lycaenidae; genus Polyommatus; species Polyommatus icarus. Next base: position 18,096,205 of record OW569332.1, read on the forward strand.
TCAGCTGTTTCCCGTAAATACAAGTCGCTCTATATAGAGACTAAATTTACATACATGCGACGTGTTTAAATTTTTTTGATACTTGAAATTATAAGAAATCGCGCTCTGTACGTGTTTTGATTTGGGCGGTCCCTAGTATGAAGATAGTCTACTGTTCATATTTATATTGTGGTACTCTGTACTATTAAAGTGTGCTCTACACTCTTCATCAATTAAATTTCAGTCATTGCAAAATGCGAACCACTCTTTTGTGTCCGGTTACTACTTTTGACCGCAGTTTATTTGTTCATTATGGCTTTTGATAGCTTAACGTCATAATACCAATCAACAGCACTGCTGAATTGGAGGCTCCTGTTAGTCACCGGTTAGACGGTCAAATTTTCATCAATCTGATCGATCAATCCGGTTATGATTGACGAAAATTTTAATTCTAACCCAGGCCATGGATTGATGGATTGATCATATTTTTAATATAAACTTTTTATAACCATCAATATTCCGCCAATCAATCAGATTGATGGATCAGATTGATGAAAATTTGACCGTCTAACCGGCGACTAAAAAACCCTCAAAATCTGAGTAAAAACTCCACAATCAAAATACTTACTCGAAGTATGTCAACTCCTAATGTTTTCGCAGGGCCAGTTCGACATCTGCCCAGTTTTTCTACTATGAATATTTATACTATGGATATCTGTACGCATTTAATAAGATATGATTATCATATTTTTATTGAATGAGCATCCGGTGCGTATTTTAAATGGAAAATTTTGTAGTGAAAAGATTCTTTCAGTAAGTATGTCACTTTAATAAGATTGAGATTATTCCGTTTATATTAATTTTGATTAAATAATAAACAAAGCTAGGGTGTTTATTAGGTTAACTATTAAGATGTCACGTATTCACCCGCGCATGAAGAAATACAATGGCTTAAGGGGCTTCAATATGCGAACGACCTTGGGCAAACGAGTGTTTCCGCACTCCACTTCCTACCTCACCCCCGCGCCATTTGAAATAACGACATCTAGTTCAATATCGAACAATCAACAACAACGCAGTCTGAATGTAAAGAGAAAAACTATTATAGATAGTTTACCTATTTCACAAACATTCATTGAGTCATGGTAGCGCAATGGCTAGAAGCATGAGTTCTACTCTGCAATAACTCGGGTTCGCTGCGCGATGAAATTTAGTTTTCTATTTTACAACTTTTTTTTTGGAATATTATTATTTTAATATTAATTCGGTAAAACAAATGTATATTCTTCAAAATATTATTTATTCAAATTGCTGTTTTAAAATACCTTTAGTTAAAATGTTTAGCTCATAAAATGTAACTAGATTACTTACTAAAAAAAATACGTAATGAATGATAGCTTATATCTTATTGACCTTTTTTTTTTTAATTTTTAATTCAGACGTAGGGCATCGAAACCCAGAAACAATTTTCAAAACCCGAGTTTTCGGGTTCTTAGAATGAAAAACCGGGTACCCGGGTTTTTCGGGTTTTTTCGGTTTTTTTTACAATTCAAATATTAACCATTCGAAAATACGTTACATATGATTTTCTGCGATTGCCAGCACCTACCCAGTTAAATACCATTTAAATACCATAGTTTCGGGTCACAGCAGTGCCCAAACAAGTCTTGGCTAAACGGGTACGGCCATATCATACTTTTATTGAAGCCACTATTTAACCTCTTCTACATTTTGGATCTTATCAAAGCTTAAAGCCGGCTGTACACTCTCGCCGAGACACAGCGAGGCGGCCCGAGTGCGAGAGTGTAAATGGGTGCGCTCGCCTCGTCTCGCGTGTCTCGGATCCTCTCGGCCCGTTGTCGGTATTTTGCGCCCGAGACAAGGGGTCTCGCGAGGAAAACGAGCGCACTACTGTACACTCTCGCGTCTTTCAGTACTAGTCCCGCCGTTGGACAGTGTAGAACAGAAAAATAATATAATAATCAAATACCCAAAAACAGCTGTGTAGTGTGCACATAATGTTTCATTTTTTTAAATTAAACTATATGTAAACCAAATTTTAAAGCTTATTTAGCCCCTACTTAGCCCGCATTACACAACTTTAGCTTTACCCATAAACTATTTATCATTGGTAGGTTTAAGGTTACGTCACTACATATATAAAGTACCTACTGAGTAGTGAGTTGTTCGAATAACATTATTATAACAATCGAAAGAATCGAAAAACCCAACTCAACATGGTACCACCTCTTATAGAAAGACTTATGAGCAAGCGATAGCGCGATGTAGGCAACTCTTAGCGCCATCTGTTATGAATTTTTGAAACTAACTTAATTTGAACAAATTTACGCATTTTCACCCCCTTATAACCCCTTTTACCAGTTAAAAAGTAGCCTATGTCCTTTCTCAGGCTTTAGACTATCTGTGTACAAAATTTCATTACAATCGGTTCAGTAGTTTTGGCGTGAAAGCGAGACAGACAGACAGATAGACAGAGATACTTTCGCATTTATAATATTAGTATAGATCACAAAATTTTTGAAGACAGTAAATTGAAGAATAAACTAATATAAAACGTATGCCAGCAAATCTTTATTTAATATTTTACATTTTTACTGCTGATTGTCAAAGTATTAATAATTATTTAGCCCTAATTGATGTATGGCATACTTTATACCTGTGACTTAATGTTTGTGCCATAGTTTTTACTTTTGCCATTGCTTTTTTTTTGACTCGCTATGTCGAGGTGAGGCTGATTGTTCTTTGCAATTTAAGTTAATTTTCTAACTTACTGGAAAATCCCTCAAATAATTTTTTTACCATTTAGTTGACCAGACTAGACCACTCGGCAAATGCGTAAGGTTGCTTTGGCCCGAAATAAATGATTTATGAGTTCGCATACCTACCTACCCGCGCCGCAGTCTTTGCAACTTCATAATAATATGAAGAATTGCGAATGCGGCGACTGCGGTGCGTTCGGTGCGGCCAATTCTGCGTTCACCTGCCCCCCAATTACACAACTTTTGCCATAAACTATTTATCATTGATAGGTTTAAGGTTACCTCACTGTATAGATAAAGTACTGAGTTATTTAATGACGTAAAATAGTACATAATAACAATCGAAAATATAATATAAGACGATACCATCTCTTATAGAAAGACGTTTGTGTAAGCAATAGCGCGATGTAGGAGATGCACAGCGCCAACTATTATGAATTTTTGGAACTAACTTAATTTGAACAAATTTGCGCATTTTCACCCCCTTACAACCCTTTTGTCCAGTTAAAATTAGCCTGTGCCCTTTCTCAGACTTTAGACTATCTGTGTACAAAATTTCATCACAATCGGTTCAGTAGTTTTGGCGTGAAAGCGAGACAGACAGACAGACAGACAGAGATACTTTCGCATTTATAATATTAGTATAGATTCCGCAGTGAGTATGCCATCCACGACCGGCTATGGAAAGATCATTCGTCCTATTATGTGTTACCATTATCAGTCTCCGAAGCTCATGAAAAGCAATCTGCTGCATTTACCAGACTGTAATCATGGAATACAAAATGGTAAGAACCAACTTGATGGAAACTCCTCTGCATGGTTTTGTCGGTTTCTATGGGCTGCTTTCCTGGAGTCTTTTTACTGGTTGCATTGTCTTAATATTGGGTTAATTTAACCAGATTATTTCAACTTAGGGCTAGTCCACACTGTGGACTAGCCCTACACAATAATCAATAATCATATCTGATAACTGTGGACTCCACAGTTATCAGATATGATTGTTTATTGTGAATATATAACAAATAACGACAAAAAAACTTCTAGAGGTTTTTAGTAAGTTAATCGACTGTAAAAAAAGACTTTAAATTGCAAAGAAGACTGGGCCCCATACCACAGCAAGACACAAAAATGTATTTTTAGGTAATGATGTTTACCTAAAAATACATTTTATATTTTACCTAAAAATACATAATAATTAGTAAGTTAGCTAAAAGCCGAGCTTTGTGGCTTGCGTCGTTTTTTTCCGTGGTAATAATCTTTAAAGCAGTTTTTTATTTTATTTTAATAGTAACCAAACCTTGACTAACCGATGAAAATACATCTACATACGAGTATAAATAAACCTTACTATATTAATCATATATAAAAATCATTAGACGTGGTACTTTTTCCGTGGTACTTTTTTCGGGTTTCAGTAAAGTGTATCACGAAAATGCTCAGGTTGTGGGATATATTACTAGGGCTTGCTTTGCTCACCCTGATTAATTATTATTTATTATTTTAAACTTGACAATCAGCAATAAAAATATCTCATTTCAATTAAAATTCTAGTTTATAAGACGAAATAAAGATTTGTTGATATATCATTGATTTTAGCTTCATTGGGCTTTAGATTCATTGGACTTAGGAAAATCTGTGATGGTTTTAGAAACAATAAAATTCTAAAAAGTGTTTTAAAAATATAAGCTATCATTCTTACATTCACGGTCTTCAAAAATTCATGACAGGTTTTTAGATATTATTCTTTCATAAAGACTTTGTTGATGGGTGTTTTTTATCAGCAACGGTCGATCAAAGTTACAACGTTAGCGGCTGACTTGCCCATTATCAAAAGTCTAAGCTACTATCAGAGAAGTTGATTCCTAGAGCCGACAGATCACAATCAACATTGAATTGACATGATCCGACCAAATGACGTTGGTCTGTCAACTGCTTAGGAATCAATTTCCTTACTTTCAGCAGGCTTAGAACTCTTTGAAGCTGTTTTCTTTTGACATTATTTTCCTTATTTGGTAGGCTTTGATCACAAAATGAAGAAAACTGTGGCCAGTCACTGAATGTTGATTGAAAACTATTATACGTCTATGAGATTTGAAAACTTTTTGCGATGGAAAGATTGCTTGAAGAGACTTTGCTTTTTTACATTGAATAGTTTTGGTAGGGTGTTCAAAATATTAATAAATATTTTTGTGACAATTAATCTGTGACGCTCTAAGAACTAAACTTTTACTTTGAAATATCATATTTTGTTTAATTATGAATAATAGAAATAATTAAATCTAATACTTATGCTATAAAGATAAAGAATTTGTATGTTAGTTTGTTATAAATACCTTAAATCAGATCTTGCCTTTAATAATAATCAAAAAAACGAAAAATCCGAAAAGCTCGAAAAACCCGGGTTCCATTTTTGAAACCCGGGTTTTTTCGTAATCCCAAAAACCCGGGTTTTCGGGAAAACCCGGTCTCGATGCCCTATTCAGAAGTAACGCGGCGGACGGCGGGCACACGGCGCGGACGCCGGACGCACGCTTTTTGCAGGACTCGACGTTGTTTCCGTTGACGTCTTTTTGCTAAATAATAAATTAGTAAAATATAATCCATGGTAATCTACAGCTCGACACAACTGTACAGTGTACACGCTCGAGACCAAAATAATTATACTAGCAGCGCTAAATCATAAATGAGGTGTCAGATGGGCGCATGCGACGGGTGCCCACTGCCCGCTCGCGGATTCGTGGCCCGCGGCGCAGCGGCGGCGTGGCGGTCGTCCAACGCGTGTGCCTAATTTTGCTCTATAATGGTACGGAGCCCTATGTGCGCGAGTCCGACTCGCACTTGGCCAATTATTTAAAACAGATCACCTACCTACAAAATTAAAATATAATTTATGTATTATAATATTTAGTCTGAACTGCCAAAAAGTCTCAATCGGTCTAAGCATTACAGAGATTGCCGTAACAAACAGACAAAAATTGTACAAAAATAATACTATGTATTTTGATGTAGGTATGTAACGTACTTACCTATAATATACGTTACTGTATACATCAAAATATATTTTTTTACAATTTTTGTCTGTTTGTATTTTAAAAATATTATACCTACAGTAATGAATACGTGCAAAATATAATATAATAATATTATTATTATATCATGTATTTATAATATTATAAATACATAATATAATAATTATATTATTATATTATATTTTTTTAATATTATTATTATTATTTATTATTATTATATGTCTATATAATAATTATTAATCATATTATAAATATACTTACATGTAGTAAAAACAGTTATTTCTTTACTCCAATTTTATTTATTTGTACAGATAAATATTTTGCACGTATTCATTACTTATTATAATATTTTTTAAAAATAATTTTGCATCGCAATCGCAGTGCATAAATTGTGACCTTGAAATCGGGCGCTGCCGTCTATTCGGTGCGTATTACTTGTAGACAAGACAAGTTCATTGTAGTTCTGAATGATGAGGACAGATGGCGTGCCTTATTTTACGTAATTTAAATCGTATGCGCAGCGACACGAAGCGACACAACCTCCTCCTACGAAGGCACGCAGCCGTCTGCCGCCCGCGTCCCGCTCCGACCCCTCTCCTCAAAAACAGCTATAAGTTGTCATAACTTATAAAATATTGCATTAAATAAAAATGTAAAAAGGCAAATTTATAAATGACATAAATACTCATAATTTGAGCCAAAATTTCTGGCAATATTTTTTGAAACAACGGAATTATAACAATATTTGTAGGAAAATTATTGCGTTCAAATTTATTTTTTTTCTCGTAAACTATACTTCTAAATTAGAATTTTGAAAAATGGAAATGAAGGTCAATAAATTAACTATCATTGCGTATTTTTTATTGAGTACTTTCTTTACATTTGAATGAGCAATAAAGAAAAACTCTGCGGGTAATATGGTATTTTCACGTAATGAAGCCCCTTAAATTGATTTCGTCGTCAACGTGTGAAAAAGGACTAAATATTGTAATAGCGTTACCGATTAATCCTTCAAGAGCACCGGTGATCAAGACAACAATATAATACAATAGAGTTTCCAAGAATCCGCGATCGAAGGATTAAAATATTTTACTAGTAAGGAGGATAGTGTACCTACTGTAAAGTAGCTTTCGTCACTCGCATAACGCGTCAAACGCGCAAAACAAACGCGCGTTGTTTCTATTACATAGTTGTTATCCCAAATCTAATATATTAACTAAGCAAATAACTGTAAGTTGTAACGCGATGCAACTGTTTGACGTTAACCTAATTTTGATAACCCATTTTACGTTTTGCCAACATGTTATAATATTCTATTGTTTATCTCTGTAACTGGAAAGTGGGAGACCATTTGGCTAAATGGCCGTACAGAATCTTATACTACTCAAAGAAAACTAAAACGCTATTTAAAACACAAACCTCTATAAAAAAAAACCTTAGAAACTTATGGTAAGTTGCTTAGGCTCTAGGTAGAGTACTTCCCACATACCCCCGGGTGCTTCAGCTAACTGAGGCACATCCCCAACCCGGGGCACCCATGATGGGTTTCCCCTGCGCAACAAAAAAAAAAGGCTCTAGGTAGAGTAGACGTACAGTATATCAAAGAAATATACTTTGACAAACATTAGTATCCTACTGTCGTATTCAAGTAATAAACACCCAAGCCACATTTATATTATCTTTGTAACCGGCCCCTAGACGAGCAATGTTATTGTCAATAACGCGCTTCAATTTTATTGAACAGTTTATTTGACAATCAGACTGAAGGCGTACGATGTAACACAATATCAACCGTAGACGTTCAATAATATTACGCAATACGTGATATTAACAATAAAATTGCTCGTCTGGGTTGTCGGTAACTCTTTCATCATCTTTTCTCATTATTTCACTGAGAGATAATACTAGAAAAGTTTAATATCAACGCGTACTATTCCACTGTTTATAAACATAGCATTAGCTACATTGTAGTTAGTACTGTGTAGCTCTCTAGTATATTTTACTACTGGTTTATAGCTCATAAAATTCCTAATTCTATTACCCAGTGTCCAATTAACTAATTCACGCTGAAGTTTGTTTGTCAACAGATATCTAAAGAGGTTATTCATATAGTTATTACGAGGTAGGTAAATATTGTTTACGGATAAGTACATTTTCCTTGTAATATTCCACATAGTATGAGTAGGTAAGTCTTAACGTTGACATTCAGACTCAGGACTTTGTTCTGTTACTTCTGTGTATCTTAGGCGCGGACAATTCTTAAGGATCAAAGCAGCTATTTACAGCTAGCATATTTTCCTGCTTGTAATTTTATGATTTACAAATTACAATTACATACATCTGAAAATTCGACCGAATATTCAATTTTTTTCCCGTCTGTACTCATCCTGTTGGGTTCTCGGGTTCGTGTCTCCTGCCATTACTCACCGATCAAACCGATACCACCAGTCTGGTCAGTAACCCACGTATAGTTTTTACCAGACACTAGTCTTATGCGGTGACTTTCTACGGCTGTGCTGGGACTGAGCGGTTTCACTTTCTTGAGGCGGAATGCGGCCGGACCTTCGACCTTATCACTCTTTAGTCTAACCCTTCATATAATCCACTATTAAGGTCATCAGTACAGAAGCCGATGCCGCCTTTATGTTTCAATCTGTGGGTGTGATACCAGTACCGAAATAGATTCGAGAGAAAAATAGTTGCAGCGAGTGCGCAACAGTTGTAGACATGCACCGGTGGTTGCACGCAGTAATAGCTCGTAACGCAACCGTCTCTGGCGAGATGGTCGGCGCGCGGTGCGTAGGATCAGCGGTTAATTCGGATTCGACACGCGGCCCGAATACCCCCGTCGAATTCCTCAGCGGCTATCCGCGCTAATATCTTATTCGTGTCATTAGCGCGAAATGCCAGCCTTTTGGCACCCGAGGCGGCCCCGCGTTCCCCTGCAGTCGATGCTCCGATGGCGGTGGGCGGTGGGCCACACTAAATTCGGGAGCGTTGCATCACGCGTCACTCTCGGCGGTAACGCCGCTATAGATAGCCGATATCGGCGCCGGGCTAGCGCATTCTCGCGCCTATGACTAACGACCCCGGCATCAGGAAGCTTCCACGTCGGTTTAGGTTCTATAGCTGGCCTCGCACTTCCCATTTAAATACGTCGAGGGCCGAAAGCGGACAATAAGGCTAGTTTCAAAGTCAGCATGCGAGTGTGCAGCGCCTATCGGCTCGCAGTTATCTCGACTTTGCGGAATGAAACCTGATAGGTACGTACGTAGCGGTCCGAGCGAGGCCAGTGTGTTGAGCCCGTCTCCGCGTCTACATGGCGCGGGTATTCTGTTATTATATAAAAACCTAGTCGCATCGCTGCTCGTTAATCCCATAATCTTCCATGTGTTAAAAACTTAGGCAAGGTGTATTAAACACATACTTTTATTCATATACAACGCAGCATGTATTCTGAAAACTTTTTAATAAAGGAAAAGTGCCAGCTGCAAATCTCCAACCTGCAGAGCGCATTCACAGAAATGGAAATTACTCAGTCGTAATAAGTATGCAACGCAATGCATTATAATGAATGCTTTAATCGTCACGCATTGTAGCGAGCTCGTAATGGGCAGTCGTAACTCGTAACCGCGGGTCGTTAGGCCGACGATAATATGCACCTGAGATAAAACGCGGGCGGATTGAGCAACGTCGCGACTCGCGACACGACCGTGGGCGACCCGCCGCCGCACCGCCGCGCCGAGCGGGCACAATCGCTCCCTGCGATTACCGAATCGAGCACAGGAATGCGGTCTTCTAACACTGTTACAAAATAGAGTGTAACAGCGGGCCAATGTCAACATGGCTCCCGTGTTGACTCTCGATTGTCTCTATGGTAATGCGCCCTCGCCCGCATCGCGTATGCTCGCCGCGCTCGCGTAGGCGACTAGGTTTTCCGAGGCGGTCGGCGCGGGCCCGGCCGGCCGCGGCGAAAGTCTAGCCGACCTTCGGCGCCTAGATATGGGCGGTAATAGATACCTCCACTCTCGAAACGCCCGATTGAGATTCGCCAGCCTGCGAGATTAACATAGGAACGTCGATGTAAATTCCAAACACGTCTCTCGCCGCGACTTTGAAACCGATTGAATTCGAATTACATTATTCTGCGCCGTAAACTCGAGAGTTTTCAAAGATGAAAATGAGATTGCGAACCGAATAAAGCGATAACTTTTACACGAACGCGGTGCGCGCTCTATCTGCGGATACGATCTCGTTCGACGGGAGCGTTAGCAATATTTTTGAAGCGAATATTCAAACTATGCTCCTCGGAGATCGTATCTCGGCTCGTAACTATGGAGTGTGAGTTACTAATTTTAGCCCGGGATCAGATATGTGATAGGAATCGGCGAAAACGAATCTCGGTAGAGAGTTATCGAAGAAGACTGGACGCCGGCTGGGAAATTGATGGTGCCGTAGGCCGAGATAAGGGCTCCTCGCCGGCTGCAGAGCCCGGCGCCGACCCGGACGCCATTCACATTAACATTGAAATAAGTGAATCATAATCATGAGGACTCATAAGTGATGCAACTTATCGGCGCCGTCGTTTTGCCTTGTCCCTTTTCTGGAACTTTCTCGAAATTCTATTCATCACCAGCAGAGCGCTCTACATTATACTTTCTACAGTAAATAAGCAAATAAATCCTTCTTAATGCGGTAAACATATTTTGCGAGGGCACTTTCCAAACATTATCAGCTACAAAAGGGATGGGCCTCGGACTGAGATACATGTTAGTCTCGATTTCATTGTTTGAACACTCGATCGGGTGTGTTGTGTCGTCGTGTTTATATTTCCTTCCCCAACCTCGGGCGGAGTTCGATGACTCGTTCCTGCCTATGATTGTATTTCCGTTGTGTTTCCTTTTGGCCAGAACCAGGGATTTTACGCAGCACGTGCATCCTGCGAGTGAGGAACTATTATTAACGTTGTTCCGAGCCCCCGCTCCTTCGGACTTCAAATTACCGCAGCAGTCGGAAGACCCGACACGTTCGGACACAAGTTCGAATTAACTCCAACGTCACCGGATACAACGGAACCCCTATCGGCCGGGTATTTATAGTGGGGACCGTAACGTAAAATATAATTATAGGAGCCGTTTATCAGCCTGTCGGGGAACGAGTAAGGAGGCGGTAAATCTAATGTTCGCGGACGATTCAATCGCGAAGTGGAATGCGTACTAATTTTGCACGTATCCCTTTTATAGTGGGGTGTTTGTGTAGTGTTGCAGCTTTCAGCGTGCAAGTTGTCCGGGGGATTAGGCTAATTTATGACGTTTCAAGAGGTTCGCGTTAAAGTTAGACTGCTGCATTCCGATCTGACTGCCGGCTGCGGCCTGATGTAATAAAACGTTTAATAAATGGGAGTGTGTGCATACTTTGATGACTCTCTTACATTGCTAAGTTATGCTTTAGTAAAGGGTTTATCAAAGGAGACAAAGGAAGTAAAACAAATTCATACCATTCAATTAAGTTTTAGTCTACTTAAACGTTTGTTCTTTTTAAAGTTCTTCTATCCCGTTATATTCCATTCAATCTTATCAGAGCAGCCTTCAAGCAAGGTCGCCTCTATAACTATTATTAAGCATATCAATTTTCTTTTATCAGCTTACACATTAACCAGCTTGATAATTACCAGAACTTCCTTGAAACTATAGATATAGTTTTATATCATATTTTATCTTCAATATAAAAAATAAGATGACTCATATTTTATTCCTATTTAGTCTCTATTTCTATGTGTTTTGCTTTCTTCCATAATTCTTCCAATATTTGGATGAACCTTCATGTTTTGTTTTATGTTACTAGTAGCACCACTAAAATTGAAAGAATTCTGCCAGTCGTTGAATATTGGTGATTGAATTTATAATGCGCAAAACGGGTTTGAAATAACGACAAGTGACTAATATTGTCCATACTGATGCCACTATAAATAGCGATGCCATAAACTACACATTTAAAATAACGACCAAAACACTCCAACACTTGTATTATAATCATGTGGATGTTGTATTATAATCATAACATTGATATTCCAGACGCGTAGAGTATTTTTGTTGCCACTAAGTAACTTCAGTTACCATAAAGATACCAAAATTTCATGAAATTGCCTTAACACTATAAACGAAATGATTAAATTTTGTACACGTACATTGAAACCTATACCTAAACTGGTAGAAGTAAAATCGAATTTCACACTTTTTAACTACGTAGACGTACGTCTACGTAGTTAAAAAGCTGGAGTATTCCAGCGATTTCAATTTAAAACATCGGCAAATTACTATAACAAATATGAAATTTTTAATCATAAAATTCGCAAGCAGTATTCTAGGATCGTCCGACGAGCGCGCGTTCCTTTCTCATGTTGCGTCGCGTGCATTATGCGAAGCTATGAATAGTTAATGGGCGTCCAGCCGTGACCTTTATTTTGGCCTCTCTGGCCATTGTTCCCCGCAAAATTTATCTAATGTTGCCTCGCCGACATGTCCGCGCTGTAATGTACCCGTACAATCCTGCCAGATGGTCCCACACTTGGACCTTACTGCCCAAGCACTAAGATGAAAGTACGGCACGCAAATGCGGACCGCCTCATGTATGGGAATAAACTAGCTTATAATAATGCTTCCTGGAATGTTCAATATAAGCGCGGATCAAGTAAACGCAGTATCTTTGTTAGCGATTCGTGTTTCTTGTATATGCCTGTGACAACTATCATTAATATGGCTGGATTATGTGTTGGCTTCTTACCCAACCTAACATTAGAATGGATTTCGAACTAGAGGTAAATCAAAATACACCTAAGCCCTAAGGGGACAACCCTTCTTCGTTCCTGGATTACTATTCTCCTGAGAACTTTTTGTATAATAATTGTTTTTACTTTTCTGTCGAAATCATACCAAATACAACAAGGTTTACAACTCAATTGACGTCATTTTAATAAATGCGGTTGGATCCTATCTTGACCTCAGTTAAACCGATATAGCTAACATAATATGAATAATGCGGGTGACTAAGCGTTTTGAAAATATTTCGATTTTGCCAACCTCTCCTGATGACTAACTCGTACGCAGCTATGCCTTAATTGGCCGGAGTCCCCGGATCTAGCGTGGGGTTCGTTCACCTTGTAGACAAAATGGCCTCCTAGTTAACTGGGACGTAAAAAGAGCATTAGGATATGGTGTTAGCTGACGGCCGCGCGTCGTCGCCGGTTTTTTGTTCGGCAGCGACGTCCATCTCCCTTTGATTAACGACCGCAATACGATAAGTTCGCCCTTTATTTTGAATAATTACATCCTCGTCTCGACATACTCGAGCGTCTAAAAACGTTGTGACAACGCCATCCGGCGCTCGGAGAAATGTTACTCTCACTCAGCGTTGCCATACGTCCCGATTTTTTCATCAAAATTAAATGTCCCGCGCGGGACAGGCTCAGTCCCGCTTTTCGGGGAAAGCTCGAACGTACGTGCAGCGTGCTAAGAAAGGATGGTTCGTAAATCGTATTGAAGAATGAAGATAAGAGTGTGGGAGGTAGAGGGGTGGACTTTATTTGGCTACTTTAGCTATTTATTGTCACGTAAACGTTATTTTATCGCAAATAAAAAGATAAAAATTCAAAAAACTTTTGATGTTATACCTTTTTTAATTTGTCCCGCTTTTGACTAAAGAATCCCGCTTTTGCTCTCAAAAAGTTCCAAAGTCCCGACTTGGCACAAAAAAAATCTGGCAACGCTGCTCTCACTGTAGTTAGTGAGAGTTCAGCGGGTATTATGCCTCGTATCGAGTTTGACCGGTCGCCGCCGAAAACTAAAACCCGTGCAATAAAAAGTTTACGGCCATATTTGTAACTTCATTTGGCAGGTTTCTTGACTGGGCGACTGCTCATGTCTCATTCTGCTTCTATGAAAGAGTCGCGTTTATTCCTAATTGGTGATTAGTTCATTACCACGTGCTCAAGACTACAGTGCAGTGACGTCACGTCATCAACTAAAACAATGATAACTGATGCATTTGAAGCATACAAATAATAATTACAAAACAATACAAAATAACCACATAAAGATAAAGTAATACATAAGTATTTACAATTTAGGAACTAATTTAACAGCAAATAGGTCATCGTACGACGTACGGTAACTTCCAAGGATCTGAAATCTCTTTCCTCCTGAAGCGTTGCGCAAGTAACGGGATGTCTGGTGGTAATTCGTATTCGCTATCGTCAGTCCAATTTCCTGGATAGCCGATTAGCAGAATATTCATTTGGCTAGCGATGTAGCGGTATGTAAATTATTACGCGACCGGATATTACATTCGATACTACATTTGCCCTTATTATTGTAGCGAGCGTTAGTAATGCTACATGTGCTTTTAAATTACTATTAGTGAAGTGAAATGCAAAGTGCCAAATTACTCTGGTCGACAAGTGCCATTTTCCTCGAAACCTGATCTCATGCACCGAAATTTATGATTTTGGTCTCATTCGATTCGGAATAGCATCTAGAAGATTTTATCAAAATTCCAAGAGGGGCTGAAAAAAAATGCAAAAGTTATAAACAATAAAGTAAACAAAAAAGAAAGGTTTGGTTTTTTTAAATCTATACTTATAAAATTACATGTCCTGACTGACTGACTGATTCATCATCGCTGAGCAAAAACTGTTAAAGTTACAGTCATGAAATTTGGTGAGTAGGGTTGTTTTATTAAGTAGACACCCACTAAGGAAGGAATTTTGAAAATTTTACCGCGAAGGGGGTGAAATAGGGCTTGAAAGTCTGAATGAAAGTCCGTCATTTCTTATGTTAGGAACATGAAACTTTATCTTTGGGTTACTGATTAAAAATGAATGGATACGTATTTAAGCGTTTTTGGAAATTCTTCCCCCAAGGGGGTGAAATTGGGGTTGAAAGTTTCAATGGAAGTCCGTTATTTCTTGAGTTAGAAGCATGAAATTTTATGTTTGGGCTACTGATTAAAAATGATTGGATACGTGTTTAAGCGTTTTTGAAAATATTACCCCCACGGGGGTGAAATAGGGGTTGAAAGTTTAAATGAAAGTCTATATAGGTATACTATGATAACGCGGACGAAGTCGCGGGAAACAGCTAGAGTCAAAATTTGAAAATAGATCCTTAAAGAGCAGGGTCGCGGGAAACAGCTAGTAATTCATAAACTATTTAAGATAGTCAAAATTTGAAAATATATCTTTAAAGAGCAGGAAATTTTCTAAAACAAATCTTACATTTTGGAACTTTATCAACAATTCTTATAACTTTAATTGAGCGGCGAAAGTAACGGTAAAAACGCATAGTTCGCGTTTCGCGTGATTTGCCACAATCTGCCACGTGAACTAAAAACATATTTTAACTGATTAAATATTAATATTAAGGAATAAAAAAATATTGGTACTAAGTAGACATATCAATACACAAGAATCCGTCAACAAAAATAAATTATCACCATTTGTTTAATTGTTATGCTTTTCTTAATTTGTTAATAGTAATTATTTTAATGTTAACATAAAAACGCTGATTTTTTTAAAAGAAGAAATCTAGATTTTATTTTATTCTTTTGAGCTAATCTTCAAAAGGCTTTTTACCGTTACTTTCGCCGCTCAATTAAAGTTATAAGGATTGTAGATAAAGTTCCAAAAGTTAGGATTTATTTTAGGAAATTTCCTGCTCCTTAAGGATCTATTTTCAAATTTTGACTATCTCAAATAGTTTATGAAATATAAAAAAAAACAAACCCTTATTTTTTTTGTTTACTTTATTGTTTATAACTTTTGCTTTTTTTTTCAGCCCCTCTTGGAATTTTGATAGAATGTTCTAGATGGTATTCCAAATCGAATGAGACCAAAATCATAATTTTCGGTGCATGAGATCAGGTTTCGAGGAAAATGGCACTTGTTAATCAGACTAAATATTCAATGCCAAACAACAACCTTTTAAAAGTTAAGATGATAACCAAACTTTAAATACCATAACCCCCGTTCTGTAACATTAAACAACGTATACAAAAAGCACTTATCGAACGTTTAAAAACAAAACCATCAGTCAACATGCCGAATGCACGATCTTCAATGCGTTCTCCCTCGCGTTTTTGGGCGAGAGTGACTTTCTATGCGCGCGCGCAGGCGAAGTGTGCCGCGTGCGCAGCTGTATAGATTCTGTACTAATGTGCACCGGAAACTATCAATTGAGATAGTGTGCCGGATCGCCGCGAACTGTGCCTGTACGGAGGAAGCCGCGCTTTATGACCTTCATTGTTTTGTTTAACGACGCTCGCGCTGGTGGGGTTTTATTGCTGATTGATGGGATTGAGGAAACGGGGGTCGTAAATTGATTCGAGATTGATAAATACGACTTGTTTGGTAGCGACTTGTGTCTCATGAATTTAAACGCGTATGAGAATAATGATCGCCGCTTTGATTGAATGGACCCCTTTTAATTATAGAGCGGCCGAAATTTTGAATTTGAAGAAATGTGATCAATTTTAGTTTCTTAATAACTTGATAACGAATCTTACTCTAGTCTCAGTTCTAAAATATAAAATCTAGAAATAGGAAAACTAAGCGTATGCATGTAGATGTTGGTAAATACGTTGCACAGTAACATCTGACATTGAGCGTGTTAGCCGCCAGCCGCGACCGCAATACATAATATTGTATTTCACAGCCCCGTGACATCTGCCGTCTCCCCAACAGGCCAACACCGTTAGTACCCTACACGTGGGGACTTAACGGCTAAATTGAGATTTGCCAGTACATTCTGATTTAGATGACTTTGAAAATGGATCATGCCAAAGTACAGTTCCTCGTACAGGATTTGGATTCTAGAAAAAATCTCATTTTTGAATTCTAAGTTCTCTACATCTGTTTCAGGAACATGTCCTTGAAACACAAAGATGGTTTTAATAAGAATATTAATTATTATATTAGGACATGCAATGTCCTTTAAAACATCCTTGGTTCATTTCGTAATGCTACATTCGTAGATTCGATTTAACATATTGATCGGTATTATGTCGTTTAACTGTTATAATATTGTAATTCGGAGCATGGCGAATAACGGTCGTGGATTATTTTTCCAATTCGATAAACAAATACGCATACAATTGACACACTTTTTCTCCGTTTACAAAACACTTTTGTATCTTCTAAATGTCACGCTCGCTCAGAAACAGCGGGTCTCTTTTACTTATTGCTATCTGTTCATCTATTCCTTTTATTATAATTCTCATCTCATTTGTTTAGATGTTCACGCCGATGTTTGTTGAACTTAGCGTCGAATATCGAAATTCGTCCGCTTTCTCGCGCGTCGAGCGAGCGGTGAATTGCTGAAGTGTTATGAAAAGCGGGTCAGAATCCGAAGAAAGCGAATGGTGGGGGTACCACCGGATTCGGGGGGGAGGGACAGCGTTGAACCTTCTGGTGGAGAGGTCACGGTCATTACGCGAACAAACTAAAATGGCCCCAAATAAGTAGCTCAATGCTACTGTGTTGCGTCGAAAGCGCGAATGTGGCGTCTCGCTGTGATGAAATAAACTGTTCAATTTGGTCTTTTTAAAATGCTGGTTTTGGTGTTTTTATAGGAACTCTTTGGACTCTACCTAGAATAAAAGAATGTTATCAAGCAGGTATTCTTCTTGCCTCGGACAAAACTGATGTTTCTCTTATGAGTTTCAATGATATTGGTGAACCGTGAATGTGTATGAATTTGTGAATGCACAAGTGTGTTGTGTACGCTATGTGCATCGAATCAGGAATGCGCTGGCGAGACACGCGCTGTGACGTGGTGACAGTCCACTGCAGGTCTTGTTTTTCTGCTATGTGTTAGGTATATTATGGGATATTTATTGTTAGAGGTAAAAAAATCGGAGTTAGCTATAGCTGGATATGGATTGTGGACATTAAATTATTATTAATCAATTGATTATGATCTGTTACTGTAAAATAAAAGTGGAACTAAAGAACTGATGTCGCAGTTTATTTGAGCTCTGCAGGTCCAGGTTTTATAATTGGCACAACTAATGATTGAGTATGTAATGATGTGGCCAAATACGTGGGTCGCGCCCACTCGCCCCACCGGCTATAAATTATGCCTTGGCTACTTTTTTACTGATGTTTTTTTTTTCAATAGATACCTACTAACTTGTGTATGTATTTGTTTCCAAAAATGTACCTACAGCAGTAGAGTAACTTATGTAAAGAGATGGTATTGAAAGTCTAACAACTTAACAAAACATATATTATGTCATTTGCCCAAGATCTAGTTCATTACAATAATATGTTGGATTCATAACAGCATATTCCAATTTCCTACTGTTTATATCGAGAAATCATCGACCACAAAAATGATGACTTCATCTACGAAGTATGTAAGGATATTCCTCAACTTTTGACACAAATTACCAAAGATACAATGGCTACTACAATGAACGAAGATTAATCACAACGAGACAATCACCGTTCAACGTCCTCGCCTATTAGCAGGTGATGGATTGGCCGACGACAGAGACGAAAAAAAAAAGAAAAAAATTATGCAGCGTTGACTCGTTGAAGTCTTTGTCTTGAAACTCTCGAGTCTCGAGTACCTCAAGGCGGAACTTTGAGCCTTTAATTTAATTATATGTGCAGCACTGTCCGACACCAGATATGGTCGTTATATTAAAATCAATAAGCTCAAAAGCCGTAAATGGACTTCCATATTAGTCAGATGATTTGCATAATGTGACGCGCGTTATCGCGGTATATCACTTGAATTTGTCTCTCGGCTTTTATTGCACGATTTATTGTGTTAAGTACTTCACATTCCTGACTTTGTATGTGACTGATAAAATGCTTGGCTGTGTGAGATAAAATTCCTGAAATTGGCTAGAAGGGTTTCGAATATTTCAATCTTTCTTTCTAAAGATTTCTTTTCTAGAGTCTTTGTAGTTTCTATGCTTCCTATTCCATCATTACATTTAATTTGATTTCCATATCGTTTTGAATGTTGTCTTTTGTAAACGTCTACATTTATCTTTGTCACAGGTGCTTATTCATGCGTATTGAAGTTTTTATAAAGTACGCGATGTTATGAGTAAGACTTGATATCACAATCGTATTTATCTGTACTGTGAATTATGAATTATGATTTATTAGTTTTATAGAATTGTCTGTAGTTGTTATTTATTATGTTTCATATTAGATATAGTTAGTCATATTATTTACCTTTAGTATAATGTGTGTTTTGACAGATTGATTTTAATGTATGTATACTGCCTTCTTTTTTTTAATGAAACTTATTTCTAACTATCTCATCAATTCTGTTAATATTGCATTTATTATGCGAAGTAGAATCTTTGTTAATTTTATTTTTAAGTCTAGTATTAGTGGCACCGGTGTTATCACGTCGTATAATATGCGCAGACGCATGTTTTTGTATAATTTCCAAGTACATGAGATGGGGCACCTGTGTGTTATCGCGCACACATCGATCATCATCGTGATAGTGTCGGGGAAGTGTGTTAGTGTGTTTGTACATGATAACAGAGATAAAGATGAAATTGATAAGAGAAAGCGTTTGCGACATAACTCTAAAACTTAAAAGGTTGTAATTAAAATACCGAAAGTATCGTGAGAACTAACATTTCCAGCATTCAAGCGAACCACATTATTAAAAATACGTTTTAGTCATGCATTTAATATAAAATTAGTTGATTGACTAGGTAATAATTGTAATTTGTGCGTAGGTTGAAATGAAACTAGCACCTCTATCCTTATAGCGACAGAACATGTAATATTGCCCACTAAAGATAATGATAATGATGATAATGATAACAAGGATTAATGTTCTTGTCTAATCTAACGATAATTCGACATCCAAATACATCTAGCCAAGTGTGACACGAAATAAATTGAGCGTCAAATATTTGGATGTTTAAACACTTCCGCATATAGTTTTACTTTAGGCTAACTCGCTTAGCGTGCCCATGTGGGTGGCATTTGTGTACATAGACACAGTTTTTGTTCCTCCCCAAACACTCATATTTGGCTAGATCCGACCTCCAGCGTTGCACAGAAATAGAATGACCAAATACGGTAAATCCTTTAAAACAGAGAAATCATCTCGTAAAATCACTTCCCTATTTGGTGTTCGATTTAAAATCAAATAAATATCCGAGCTACATGTAATGACATTTACAATATACGCGAGATACGGAAACATGGAGAGTGTTAAGATAAAAATAATGTATTGAATTGTTTTATTATATTTATTCTTTGTTGATATCACAGTCGTAAATTGTTTCAGTTATTGGAGAGACAAAAAATTTAAATTATTTATCTGTTTGTTAGTGTTTTTATTTAGACTGTAGTACATTGTTTGCCCATCACCAATCTCAAAACTGACCTAGTCGTTTTTGATATCTTGGTCAGTTGGTATTGTACGCGTGATATAAATTCAACATGGAATTCGATCGAAATCTCCACTCCGAAATATTCGGTATCATCAATTAAATTAGATAAATCTTTGATTTTTGGGTCACGCCGTCCGCCTCACAATCTGTGGAGCCAATCTGTGGAGCCAATGCAAACGCATGACCTACGTACACAGATTAAAGATAAAAGAACAGCATCACACTCGGAGTTTAATTCGACGATCAATGTCAATGTTTGTTTGAACAGTTAGCTGACACACTTCCCCGCGGCGAAACGCGGTAAAAACTAGCCGCTACACTGCTCTCGACCCCGCGACCTTTATTCAAAACACTGGGGATAGGCTGCGCCAGCTCCGCCCGACCTCTCTAGACTCTCCGTCTGGCTCACCATCCAGTACGTTCTAGGCTTCTCGGGGCTCGCGTGGAAATGGACACACAGCCTCGTAGGGTGTCCGTTAGACGCCGCTCGGGGTCATCGACAGGTGGCGATTTGCAATTGACGAGCTCGCTTCTCCTATTTTGGTTGCGCATTGTTGAAGAACATAAACACGTCCCGTTGCGAACCTGTCCCACCGACTTCTCCGACCGGTCACCGTAACGAGTTCTATTGACGGCAATTGCACACTAGTATTAAATTCTGAGCCGATCTAAACAATTCCAGCAACGGTACATAATAAATGTTCGATGAAGGGACCGTTTATTATCGCCACCCGATAAATCCTTGCGAATTAATCATTTTTTCATGACGATCACCGCCGGGCACGAGTAAACGGAAGAATATTTTCAACGAAATGGGATGACAACTTATGATTCTTTGATGTGAAAATTGATTCTTAATAACATACTTGTCAGCGGGCAGTGCTGGACCGCCCTAGCAATTTGCATACGAATCGAGTGTATTGCTAGCCCTTTTTTGCTTGCCCGGAATTATGCTATTTCTCAGCAATAAAATTGTTAAGGCGGTCGCGAGGTGATGCAGTTAAACACGATTCCAACAATCCAAAAGTTATTCATATTTTGTCAAGACTACATTGTAACTACACTATACGTTTATAACAATTAAGTAAGTAGTCTTAAGAATGATATATATTGTTATTGTTTATTTAGACGATTTTTTTTATTTGCTCTACATTCCATTCATGTAAAATATTCTATTCATCACATTTTGTTGATTGGTTCGTCATGCATCACTTTTTGTAGCTATTTTGGGCCATAATAGTTTCGTAATTACAAAATAATATAGCCCCATTGCTCAAATTCAAGTAAAATCTCCCTAATACCTCGCAAGTTTCAACATACGCTCTAATGAGCGATTAGATCATTAGTCACTACTCACTAAATCTAGGAGCAATTACTGACCACGTTTATTAGTCCGGTCTCTTAGTTACACACCGTAATATTATATCTAATGTTAATTGTTGCTATAATTTAGTGGGCAATTCTGACGCTGAGTTATTCTAGCATCGAATGTCTTACTTTGTAATCTGGTCCAGCTTTCTTAGGCTCCGCGACACAGGCGATCAATCTAAGTAATTGACACATTCGCCGTGTTAACCGAATTCGGTGTGTTACCGTTAATTCGGGCAGAGCCGCGATGCACGCGATTTATTCGCGACGTAACCGGGTCCCTTACGGTACACCGTCACCCGTCTCGCGTCAACGACGCACCTGTAGCTCGCTAGATCTCTCGACCCTGTTCCGAAGCCATACACGGCGCTAGAGTTCGATTAGAGGTCTTCCGGGTTCTTTCCAGCATCGTTACTGTTATCGTCTAATTGATGACTAATGACGGCATTAAACACCGGCTCATTAGCGGCTAAAGAATTTTGTCGCTGGAGAAAGTCGCTAATTGGGTCAGCCGACGAGTGTCATCGAATGATTCGATACAGTATGTGAGGAAGTAAACAGTAGAGGTGGGAATGTGTGATTGAAGCGCGATCCGCTATTTCCTCGAGCGTTTCCCATCACGTTTTTGTATCGTTTGAGACGCTAAAAATCACTTAATGTCGCAAGTTAACCTTTAGCGAGAACTGATGTGCCCGGCGCTTGTAATTGCGGAAGTTTTGTATCTCCCTTGTAACTTTGAGTCGGCAGATTTGTCGTCGCCTCTCTACGTTTCTCTTTATGGACTTGGAATTGTTTGCGTCGTTTAAATTTTCTGTTTCCCTTTGTTTTAGTCGCAATAATGAGGGCAATTGAGAATTTATTGACATTCTGAAGTATTCCTGTTGATGAATTGTATTTACGTTTCTATGCCGATGCTAGTTGCGTAAGTCGAGTTTTTATGTTCAGCTTAATGCTTCAGGTTCGTAATTAATGAGTTTGAGATCCTAATCGATCACGAAGTGTAGTACGTACGGAGCGTCGCTGCAGCTTGCGCACGAGTTGATCGGCGCCGGCGCATGCGTTTGAGTGCGTTCGCCGGGCCGACCCAATTCGAGTGGCGCGGGCGTCAAAACATGCATTATTCAAACGTAATTTAATAACATATTTAACATTTTAGGCCATCGGTAGTCCTCCTCAATCAAATTAGTAATCCGCCTCGAAGGAATTTTTATTGGGGATTCGAAGCTTGTAAATAAGGAGGACCAAAGCGTTTGAAGTAAGCCAGGGCAATTAATTTTTGGAAACGGCTCCAATTAATTAGATGTGTGAATCAACTTTACTAATATAAACATATTTTTTAATTCAACGCTTCTTAATATAATTTCAAAAGGCATTTTGTCGCTGACACATATTTAAAAGGACACACGGTAGTGCAAATTTTGAAGCTTTGTCAAGTTTTTTGTTGACTACAAACACTAATAATAGTGATTGGTCAATAACAAATTAATCGAGGTGTTGCGACAGCGCTGGCACCGGGGCGTCGAGGACATGGGCCTCACGCGGACAAAGTTCATACAACACCTTTGACAGTCTTTGGACATGCTAATGAGATTGGATATATACTAAGGAATGAAGGCTTAGCGATTGACAAAAACACAGCATTCAGCGCCCATGGTGTATGACCATGGGCGCTGATTGCTGTGTTTTTGTCAATCGCTAAGGTTTGTATAAACCTTTGATGTTGTATGTGCACTATAGCACGAGTAAGTAACTGGAGTCAGACGTAATAATTCGCATATCATTATATTTAACCTAATAAAGGTTACATTTACGTGCGTTAGTATTATAAAACTTAAGTATTAAGTAGAGATTATTTTTTTAAGATTTGGAGCCTCCTATGTATATAGGTACATAATTATATGGTAACAGTGGCTTTTGACCTTTAGTTTAGAATTTAGATTTATATATATTTCGCAAATATGCGAAAGTTTGCAAATATTTAAGTGCCAATTCTAATAAAATCCTACAAAATGTTGCTTTATTTGATCTTTGAACTTATAATAAGTATTACAATGATATCAAATATTTAAGAAATTGACACAATCTTGATCGGTGTCAATGGTGTCATAGTGTCAAGGTTTCTAAATACTTTTACAAGCAAACTGTAGCGATCGATAAACTAGCTAAAGTTAATAAAACAATGAAAAACAAATTAGCACATACATTTGTGGAGTTAAATTTGTTTATTTAAATTGCGCAAATCAGAAAAACTGACAATAAGAAACATTAGTTGAATCCTCCAAGTTTCTTTTCAATTCCTAGCTTGAAATCATTGTCTGCAGTCTGCAATATACCTCACAGTTCACACATAGACCACCTCCCTGGAGTCCCTGGAATTATTTTATCTCGAGCGACACATTTTGCAACATTTTTTAGTCCTGATGACCTGCGCCATCAACATCTCGTGTTAATTCAACAAAGTATTCTCCGCGTGATTCAGATGCGTCGGAATGATGATGTGCATTCGTTTTGCAGAAAAAAATAGTTCGCTCTTTTCTTGTAGAGTCGTATCAATCATCTCAATGTTACGCCTGTCATCGGCCGTGATGGTCTATTCACTTATTCACCTCGCCCGCTGAATGCAACATTTATAGAAATACTCTGTGTCATGCTCGTGTGTATCTACGGTATGATTAATATCGGGTTTTAATAAATGCGACATAAAAGAATTCAGAGATCGAAAGCTCGCTGGATGTCTTGAATTTGCGATCTCAATATTAATAGTTTCGTAAGTCATGGTAGTATCGTCGTATCTCAATAAAATTTGCCTTTCATACCTCTTTGTACTACTAAGTTTGTAGCTAACATAATTTTCCAAGATCGAGCGATTAAATTATGTTAGCTACAAACTTAGTAGTACAAAGAGGTATGAAAGGCAAAAAATCCCTCGATCGTGGAAAAACGAGATAAAATAGATTTCTATTGTTATCGCAGTCGCCGGTGACCGCTTGGGGTTGAAGCATTATAACAGTGGAAAAAACTCCCTTTAGTCTCTATCTAAAATCTTAATTATTTGCTTCCTCATATAACTTCAACGTCAGCATTAAGGTGGATCTGATATTTTCTTCTAAATACTCTACATTCCATGTATGTTTGCGAAGATTAATGGAAACGAACAATTTCAACGTTATCAGGCTCAGTGATAACCGCGGACTCAGCTCGGAGGTCGTTCGCCTCGTTACCGGTGTCGGTCGCCGTCGGGCAAGAGTGGCAAGACACGAAGACAATGCCGAATCTAATAGGATCCGAGTGGCCCACTTCGCGTCTCGACTCTTCCATGTCGATAAATTAGTTTCGAAACTTGTCCTCCGAACGATGATCGATTCGTTTATTGTACGATAGAGAACAATCGGCCAATTAAAGTGGCTTCTGGCAATAAAAATATTTGTTCAATTTCAGGTCAATGCTAACGACCGGGGTAACAAAGCGCTGCGCGTGCGCATAACAGATATTATTACTTAAACGCACTACCTCGCTGCCGGGAAGATACTCGGTGTACCTGTCTGTGCGCAGCTTTGTTCTGTCTATTATTTTTAATGTTATTGGAACTAGTTTAGTTTGTTTAATGACAAGCCTGGGATCGTAACCGGCGCGCGCTTCGATACTCCGTTTACTCGTTATTTCTCTAAAAGTCAAGGTGCTCGAGCCGTCTAATCGTGCCAATAAATTCAGATACGAATCGATATATCAAATTGGACTAAAGTGCACCGCAAAAACATAATGGCTCGGATTTGAACTTTTTTTTTCCGAAACGCGAACGGGTTTAGGCGAGCGGCGCGGGCGCTATGTAGTCCACCTCACGAACCAGTATTTTATGTATCTGTGTTGGTAAGAGTTAAGAAAATGCGAGTATTAATATACATTAGGGTTTCTTAAAAATGTTAATAGAATGTTAAGTGGACATATCCAGTCGGCGGCCTGGCCTAGTTAGTGCTCGGCCATCTGTTTCATCAATGGCTAATTTGTGTCTGTTCGCCGAGATTGGTCGGCGGGTCACCGCAATTGTTCCGCTGACATATTGGTACACAATCCCGGCTACTGGTAATTGATAAGGAATCTAGTGCTTAATGCACCACTTAAGAAGTACTCTGATGGAACTAGATCAATAACACGATCGTTAAACGTTATATTGTTTTGATTGAACAGTTTCTTATAATTATTTATTTTTGTTTCAGGTAAGCGTGTCAAGTTTTTGTGTCGGCTGTTCCTGCTTCTATCAGGTAGAAAACAAAACTTACTTTGCGCAATATTGTAAGGGTAATGGGTTGCTATTTAAACAATTTCTTTTACTAGTTTACACTTGCACCACCTTGTTTCCCAATCGGTTCTATGTGGTATTTATTGCGAATGGGCTCGTAGCAAAAACATCGATAGTGCCAATATTCTGTGCAAAATTTCATCACGAATCTGACAAATAACAATTAATCTACCATAGACTGATAAGATCTATGTCGCAAACGATCCGAGTGCGATATTAAAATGGTAAGTGTGATCGTGACCGGTGACCAGCTGACTCGCGTGATTAGCCGTGAAGCAATTAATTCGCGTCACGAGGCGTGACAACACGCGACGGGCCCCGGCGTGCCCCGGCGCGGGCGCCCACACTCTCGGGCCAATTGAAATGTGACCTGGTGGAGGGTGTGCAACGCCAACATTAGCCCTTGCATTAAGACGAATGAGTCTTAACGTTTCCTTGATAGGATCTATTAAGACTTAAGAGCCTTTTTGGAAAATTAGACTCTAATAGTCTAAGATCCGGCCATAGAATGACCTTCACCCATCGTATTACGGGATGAAAATGATTTTTTTATAAAATTAAATATGTTAAAAAAATTATTTACAGGAGGTTGTCTGAAAAATTTGGTGCAAAGTGTAATTAATTAATAATTAAAAAATGTTTTTTTTAAACATTACATTCATTCAACCTTATGTCATTATATTCATAATAAAATTATCTTTATTTTGATATAAGGTTTATCGCGTAAGTGGATCGTTGAAAATTACTAGTATCGATTTACCTGTATATAGCTGCCTACCTGATAATTGCACCGGAAAAAAAAAGTCAACCCAGCGTTTGCATATTCTATGAGCTACATACTTTCGATTAGTATACAGTTTTTTGCGTAAGGGAATGAATGTAATGCTTAAAAAAAAAAAACATTTTTTAATTATTAATTAATTACACTTTGCACCAAATTTTTCAGACAACCTCCTGTAAATATTTTTTTTAACATGTTTAATTTTATAAAAAAATCATTTTCATCCCGTAATACGATGGGTGAAGGCCATTCTATGGCCGGATCTCCTACTATAAATGACCGTTAGGGCGTGCAGCGTTCCTTCAGCCCTTGCATTAAGACGAATGTGCCTTAATGTTTCCGTGAAGGGATCTGATAGGACCTTAATTATAATTAGACGTTCTAAATGACCTTCATTTGTGTTCCCCTACCCTCCATTTGTTTGTATTATTCAAGGGTAAGCACAGACTAAGAAGAGATACTACGTATCAGACCGCCAACTGCCGAACATTTTTTGTAACCATAGGATTTCTGGAGTCAACTGACATTACTTTTTTTTAATGGACAGATATCCGGCAAAAAGTTCTACTGTCCTGGCTCCTGCCCTTCTTTTAACATGGGGAAGTACGCATCCCGGGGAGTCCTATACCCTAGTAACCAAAAATAAGAACCTTATTTTTTATTGGCAGGTAGGTATTACGTTCGCTTTATTATTATCATCAAAGAGAATACAATCACTACGTTTTAATTATCATATTCATAAAGCCCCAAGCGGCCACATCCGGCCGCGATAACAATGAAAAAGCTATTGTGTCTCGTTTTGCCACGATTGATGGTTAATGGGATGGGATGATAAAAGGGGGTGGGGGAGGAACTGTCAGTTTCTCTCAGAAATTTCAAAATGGCGTCGCTCTATCCCAAGTTTTTTTTCTATGAAGATTGAGGGCTGTAAGGGTAACTCAACTTGTTAGTTTTATCGGTAGAACAACTGAGTTGTTTGTGTAACACCTGTAGTGCTTCATGCGTTGACGTATATATGAGAACATGACGGATTGAATACACAACAAGCAGATAAAATGTTTTACAAGCAAGTCACACAAGGAAATGGCATGGTCCTCACTCGACCTCTGTTGAAATATCTCGTGTCGTTTGGAGCGTGATCAAACCGATTTTCTTCGAATATTTGACCTTTAAATTACCTGACTGGTCTGGCTATGGTGTGCTAAAGATAATTGATGGGTCCATAAAAAAACAAAACGAATTTTGTTTTCTAATTTTGAATAAACGAGATCCGAAATGGCTTGAGGTTCTATAACACAGGGTATATCCATTAACAGAAATAGACATATTATAGCGTGTACTGTAATATTATTTAATATTTACTATTTGTGTAATAAAATCAATTGACCTAGACCTTGTTTATCCTAATGCAATGGTTTAATAAATACAAAGTGACCATTAGTGCTAGCAATTACAGATTAGTGGGGTTATTATGAGGTTAATTGGCGCAGTCGGACGGACTTTGAAAAAGTCAATTACGCTGGACATTCTACGCGTTACGAAGTCATCAAAATATCCGTTATGCGGTAACGGACTTTTAATTTGCATGCCACGAATGTGGTAGTTTTTTCTATGGGAATCGTCTAAGCGAAGGTCGTGTAGTATGAGACTTAAATGGTTGGGCCATACTAAGGCCTGTTTCACCACTTTCTGATAAAGTGCCTGTAAAAAGGCTATTCACAGCTTTTTTGACAGATTTTCCATTCTTCATCTGTCAAGTTAAGTGGTGGATAGTTTATTCGGCACTTATCAGGAAGTGGTGAAACAGGCCCTTAATATTATAATTAATGCGAATGTCTGTCTGTCTGTTACCTCTGCACACCCAAACGACTGAACTGATTTTCCTGAAAGGTAAATCAGTTCAGTAAAGTGAAGATATTTTTATTCTCGCCGAAGGACTAGGATACAATAGGATACTTTTTATCCCGGAAAAATGAACGGTTCCCGCGCGATAAACGAATTTTGGCGCAACGGAGTTGCCGGGCGTCACCTAGTGTTGTTTTATAAAAGGATGAGAACTTACTGCTAAAACTAACTCAGAAGTTATTTGAAAAAAAAATGAGAACTCTACTATTAAGAAGAGTAAATGACCCTAGAACTTAAACGTCAGAAGCATACCGGATCTGTATAATATGATGCCTCTGGCTATCTGTCTTTTAAGTTTTTATTACTACGTGTTATGCAATAGAAATCATTATTAGATAATTTTATCTACATGTTGCATCTAATAAGCAATACATGATGCAATGCTGCATTATCAGTAAATATTATTTCTAATACAGTACCTACTATTTAGCTATGACTTTAGAGGTCTCAGAACTTTGCAGTTAGGACTCAGGACTCAATGGGGACAAAATCTACTTAGAAATGTTGATGCCTATGGGGTTACAATTACAATTGCTCATAAGATCAAAGATCATATCTAAATTAATCTACGCATTTAAACCGAACCTTAACTTAATACAATAATAATTTTAGAAACAATATAGGAAAGAAACGATACAGATAATGTTTATGACGTACTTATATTTAACTCAGTCTATCGGTGTAACGGTTCTCACAATCGTTAATGTTTAATTCATAACAGTTTTTGTATTGTCATCGCAATTATATAAAACAACGACCGAGATAAGATGATTGAATTAGAGGAATATTCTAGACTATCTGTTGCCCGCGACTTCGTTCGCGTTAGCATAGTAGATCACATCCCAAGTAAGTATTATTTATTGTACAAAAATATTCAATGTACAGAATCGGCTTTCCTACGATTTTTTTTATTATATTTAGATGTTCCGCGCGGCTTCGCTTGCGTAATTTAGGAATTTCATGCAACCGTACATTTTTCCGCAAAAATAGCCTATGTCCCTTCACGTGGTCTATTCTTCAAGTTTGCCAAATAACATAAAAATAGCTCCAGTAGGTAAGATAATAAGCAATTTCATATAATTTTCCCCGTTTTCCTCTATTGCTTCGCTCCTCTTATAGCGTAATAAAATATAGCCTGTAGCCTTCCTTGATAAATGAGCTATCTAAGACTGAAGTAGTAGAGTGGTTCCTGAGATTAGCGCGTTCAAATAAGCCCTTTCATATAATTTCCGCCGTTTTTTTACATTTTCCTCTATTTATTCGCTCCTATTATTTGTAGCGTAATAAAATATAGTCTATAGCCTTTCTCGATAAATGAACTATCTAAAACTGAAAGAATTTTTCAAATCGGGCTAGTAGTTCCTGAGATTAGCTCGTTCAAATAAGCCCTTTCATATAATTTTCTCCGTTTTTTCCACATTTTCCTCAATTTCTTCGCTCCTATTATTTTGGGCGTGATAAAATATAGCCTATAGCCTTTCTCGATAAATGGGCTATCTATCACTGAAAGAATTTTTCAAATCGGACCAGTAGTTCCTGAGATTAGCGCGATCAAATAAGCCCTTTCAAATAATTTTCCCCCGTTTTCCCCACATTTTCCTCTATTTCTTCGCTCCTATTAGTCTAAGCGTGATAAAATATAGCCTATAGCCTTCCTCGATAAATGGGCTATCTAACACTGAAAGAATTTTTCAAATCGGACCAGTAGTTCCTGAGATTAGCGCGTTCAAACAAACAAACAAACTAACAAACTTCCGCTTTATAATATTATAGTATAGATAGATGCTATGGACCGTGACAAAGTCCTGATAGAACAGTAAGACCAGCTGCTAAAATATTTTCAATTTTTTCATTTAGAATGGAGCCAAACGAGCGTACGACGTATGGTTACGTACATAACGAAATTCTGCGACTCACAACTCACAAATTACGCTCGTTTGGATTCACCCTTAGAATATGGAATAGAGGTCTTCTTATCACTTTTCTCTTGTTATATGCCTTCTATGGACTTCCACAAATATCTCAAAACTCAAATTAGCCTAATCGGTCGAACCGCTCTCGAATTTTGACGTGTCTAACAATTTTTAAATTTCATTTTAAAAACATTTAAGTGAAATATAGACTAGAATCTAGAATCTAGATGATGCCCGCAACTAAGTTGCGCCAAAACTCGTTTATTGTGTGGGAACCGTACATTCAAAGTATCTCTATAACAAGTTTCATCAAAATCGGTTTAGCGGTTTGGGCGTGAAGAGGTAACAGACAGACAGACAGACACACTTCGTTATTATAATATTAGTATGGATGTTTACTCTAGGCGAATAAATGCTGGCAAGCTTTCTTCGTACCATCTACGTCGGTTGTCGAATAGTTTGATACGGGGTCATAAGTCGCCTACCGTCGACTTTCCACGAAAGTCATGATCGTGAACTTGCGCTTTTTTTTTTTTTTTGTATTGTACAAAGAGGTTTTACACCACGTTATTATTATTTTTTTTATAATAATAATCGTAATACGATTTAGCAGGATCACTCTGGTAAGCATTGGAAAGGCTCTATGACTCTATAGTCTATGTTATTGTAGAATGTTGTAGATTTAGGCTTATGCATGCTGATTCAATACTAAAGTTATGTACGAAAACTAATAGGATTTCTAAAAAAATCTCGTTAAACAGCTGTGTATTCTAATCTCTATCCCAAAAGTTAGATCTAAATATAATTGCATAACTCAAAGGTGACTGACTGACTGACTGACATAGTGATCTATAAAGGCACAGTTCAAACCACTGGACGGATCGGGCTAAAATTTAACATGCAGGTAGATGTTATGACGTAGGCACCCGCTAAGATTTTGAAGAAGAGAAAAGGATTTTGATCATTTCTACCCCAAGGGGTTAAAAAAGGGGATGAAAGTTTGTATGAAACTTTGTCAAATTTAAACCGATCGGTCTGAGACTTTTCATGCATAAAGCTACTATGACGTAGCCGTCCCCTAAGAAAGGATTTTGATAAATTCCACTTCTAAGGGGATAAAATAGGGGATGAAAGATTGTATATTATAATAGTACGTCCTAACGCGAGCGAAGCTGCGGGAAAAGGCTAGTAATGTAGAAGTTGCAGGCCCTATGAATTCACCTCCAAGTTGCATATTTTTCATATTAAAAATTAATTACATTTAATCTCAATCATTATTATTAGCTGTATAATAATAGTTCGTTGCTAACGGTACATTAGTAACGACAAACTTGTATTAAAATTTAACGTTGTCGATTACTATCGAACTTTCTATACCTACATGTCTCTTTAATGTATTTACGTTAAGATTTTTTTTTCGCTCACAAAAACAACTTTCGCCGAGTCGATCAGCACGGCCTAAACATCGGAAATCGCGGGGCAATTTATCATGTCTCGATTTTTTAATCGATTCCAATAACGTCTAATGGACGGTGGATATAAAATTTTTATTTAATTAACACCGAATCGTAATTTGGAATCGTTAACTTCGTTTGAGCTGGCGTCACTATTTTACTTTATAGTTGGAATGTAATTTGTAAATAGGGTTTTCCCTTTTCCTTTTGACTGCTAAAGCCTAATTACTGAGTGAATATAAATAGGAGCCTTATAGGAGCTATTATTTTATTGGTTATAGTTCTTGCAATCTACGAGTACGCGTCGCCTTTATTTGTAGTTGGAAATGTGAATAGACATTTTCGTTGGTGTGCGTACCCGAAGGAGCAGTCAGTAGCGAGCGAGCCATGTACGCGTGTATAGATATGGTCACTCACACAACTAAGGGCGACGCGCACTCGTAGATTGCAAGAACTATAACATGGGTTAAAAGAGACGTTAATAGCTTTTGGTGAGTAATAGTTACTGTTTTTCTTTTTACATTATTTTCGGTAAACGCCGATTAATCGTTGTAAGTTCAACGACTATTCGATGTAAAATCGATAATGAACAATCGATTCGAGCCCACGAAATCGGCTGACGGGTGACGTCATCGCTTTCGCGCCGGACGCCGGCCATAACGATAAAGAAAGGTGAATGTCAAGGCTCTCCGCGTTGTCTGGTGTTGTGATACGTTTGGGAGTTGAAATGAAAGCGGTAGATTAAGTAATTGATGTAAACAGGAAAAATTGTTAGATAAGGAATTATAGCGATGATTCTAAGTACCTTCTCTTCTTTATCATGAAATTTAATAAGAAGTTCTTATAATTGAAAGAGAATAAGAAAGAAAAGAAGAGCCTAGATATTTTGATACGTTTGAGAGCTGAAATGAAAGCGGTAGATTAAGAAATTGATGTAAACAAGAAAAATTGTTAGATGGATAAAGAATAGCGATGGTTCTAAGTAAGTACCTTCTCTTCTTTCTTAATCTTGAAATTGAAGAAATAAGAAGAACGAAATGAAGAGGCTAGAAGCTAGATATTTTGATACGTTTGAAATAAAAGCGGTAGATTGATGTAAACAGAAAAATATGGTAGATTGATGAAGAATGCTTAGTTCTAAGTTCCTCTTGAATTTGTTGGAATCAATTGAAAATTACAATATAATTTATAATTATAGAGACTTCGAGAGGTTAGCTAGTTATTTTAAGAGCTTGTTTCACCACTTCCTGATAAGTGCCGAATATGCTATCCACCACTTAACTTGTATGGAGAATCTGTCATAAAAGTTGTGAATAGCCTATTCTGCACTTTATCAGGAAGTATAGAAACAGGCCCTAAGGGCCTGTTACACCGCTTCCTGATAAGGCTATCCGCCACTTAATTTGACAGATTGAGTATGGAAAATCTGTCAAATATCCCTATCGGGCACCTTATCAGGAAGCGGTGAAACAGGCCATTAGTGTCCTAGAGTTAAAATTATTATATTAGTTACTATTAAGTATTAACGATATAAATTGTTATTAAGGGCGTTCCGTCCGGAGATTCCGTAATTGACCGTATTCAAAACCTTATAAACTCATAATCTGAAAGCTACAAAGTTATAATAAAAATACAGCAATAATCTTCAGTATATCAACATTCCTTTTGTCGTTTTAAATTTTCTATTTTTGTTTCTTATACTCATGATATCAGCTTCCAAAGTAATACCAATTTGTTAAAATTCAAGCATACATTCAGCATCTCCTTAGGATTTACAAATTACTTTTATTTGAAACTCACGCCAATAGATCGACAATATCATAAACTACATATTCGCCGTTTTAAATTTTTTTTAGGACAATTTTGAACTAAGATAAGTAAAAATAATAGGGTTTTGGCGCGATCTCGGCAACGCGGCAAATGTATGGCCAAGGTCGTTTGCTCGGGAGACGGCCTTAAAGTAATTTTGATTCTACGCCTTTAACCGTCTGTAGCGCACTGCGCAGTAGCGAATATCATAGAGCACAAGGCGTTTTACGCATTATGACCAGTTTCGTCACTTCTCGCAATCATTAACGCTTCTTTGTCCGGGCTTTGATTATACCCATTAATTTGTTATGATTATAAACAATTTAAATAATAGGACTCGATTGTATCAATATTTCATAACGTTAAATAATACGTTTTCAATTATTGTAAGTATAAAACTTTTTCATTCTACGCCAATTTTTTTTGAGCAAGGTATACTTTATTTAGCAGATTTTATGAGTATTTGGACTTACTTCATTTATACGATAAGGGACTGACTTATCAAGTCGCTATGTTAATAAATAATTTGGAATTACAGCTATAAAAGCTTATATTGTCTGTCTGTCTGTTACTCTTCACGCCCAAACTGCTGAATCGATTTTGCTGAAATGTGGTATAGAGATATCCCTAGAAATGACAATATACGATACTTTTTAAGGACTCTACATATCATTACTACTTCGATCGGAGGTTCTAGGAATTCCCATTGTATTCTTTTTTTTGTCGCGATCACCGGTGCTCGCGCGGGGCCTGAAGGATTAAATGAGTGCTATTAAATATTTTCTTCGCATTCGGTTCCCCGGCACTTCTAGTAGTACAAACCACCAGAAAACCTATATATTTTTTGCTTTTCGTCTTTCCTATTGCTATTCATAATTCTAGCATCTAGGAATATAATATGCGCAGCTAGTACCGTTACATAATGTATGTGGGTATCACAAATGTACACGCTACACAATAAAGTTTTTTACACGTTTATTAGTATTCAAGGTTGCTCGGCGCTCTCGAGCCTTCAAGAAATGGCCGTTAGTTAGGTTTTGTGTCTGCTTAGAATTGGTGTATTTTGATGAATTTCTTCGGTATGGTATTAGGGTTCGGGAGGATTGTGTCTTCTTACCTGAGTTGCAATTTGTAGCCCTTGTATTGAAATGTTATCTTACAAGCTTGCTCTTCAATATCTATGAAATGGAGGTACAATACGGAGAGATTATCTAGTATTACAATTCAGCCTCTATAAGAGACTACATAGTAGAGTCATTTTCGAATAAATACTAGTTAAAGATTTACAAGCCAAACGCTACAAATTCTATAACAAATGCAGTTACTTTCCCATGCCTCATGGTGTTTTACAAAATAAAATAAATAAAAATAATACATAAAATATCTTTTTATTCAAAATAGGTTTCATGATACTCTTTTTGAAAGTCGAACGAAGAAGCTACGTTGCCTACCACCGGTTCGGGAACTACCCCGCCGAGAAGTACCAATAATTGAATGTGCTCGAACCAATCAGTAGGAAATACTTCTAGTGACGTCAGTGGTAAGTGGTACATAGAACATACCCGCCATAGTTACCAAGTGTTATTGTAAGCTCACTGATATTGTTAACATAATCTGCAAGTTTATAGTAACGCGTACATTATAGTGATTTGTTTGAATGGCACTGTGTGCTAAGACTTTTGTCATATTGCATTCGCTAGTTTCGATAGCGAAGTTAGAAATCAAAAGGTATGGAATTTGACATCTAATTTTTGTATCGAAAGTCGAAACTAGCAATATTTTGACGTTACTAAGAGCGCAGTCCTTCGTAATAATTCGTTAATTTCCTGTGCAAAGACGTTAGTTGGTCCCTTCGTCTGTCCTGACAGGACTTCATTTTAAAGATCCTTTGCTTATTTTTAAGTTTACTATTATTATATTAGTTTACTATTAATTATGAATTGAATTTGATGATAACCATGACTTTACTACTTTTAACATATCCCTAATAAAAATATACATAGAGTTAAATAATTTCTCTTCATTGCAAGGACCTAACATAACTTAAGGCCAAGCCTATGGCTTATGTTATGTAACTGCCGCTGCGTTTCGGTGTCATAGATAACGCTAAACGTTTTTCCTGTTTAGATACAGCTTGACACAATTGCACTGAGTTAGCTCCAATGACCTATATGGTGGTGCTTGCTTTAGTTAGCTATTAGAACAGTTGCTGGGGCAGAATTTCAGAAGACTCATACAGTAAGAGAATTGCTAGAATCTGGTAAAAGTCTTCTACTAATACGTAGTAATATCTATTTAACTTTCTAGTTTTAAGGTGAAGCCAAACGAGCGTAATTTGTGAGTTGTGAGTCGCAGAATTTCGGCTGGCTGAAATTCTGCTGCATTCAGTTTCATACAAAAGTCCTGTTTGGTTCACATGAGCGTAATTTTGTGAGTCATGATTTGTATGAAAATATATTCGCGATTGAAACTCTGCGACTCACAGGCGTAACTCACAGATTAGGCTCGTTTGGCTTCACCCTTAAGATCACCTGGAACTGTTATATGGTACTATCAACCAATTTCTATAGAAAATCAATACCGCTATTCATGTGTGGCTGATTCTCAAAACTTGAAATCGAAAATTCTTCCGTTCCAATTTCGATATGCGCGACCACTTTATAGTGAATGAAATGTGTGATAAATTAAATATTAATGTTCGGTATTATTTTTATTACTAAATATTTAGATTTTAGTAGTAGTACCTATCCGCCACGGCCACCCATGTCTGTGGGTACCTTTGATAAGTTTTGAGTCTTACCACATTGTGATAGGGTCGATAAATATATACATAATATTATCGTACTGCAATACTTACAGGTGTAATAAGTATTTGTTTACCAATTACAACCAGTTAGCCTTTGTAGTAATATGTCTACCAGCGTTGTGTTACCACTTACCTGCACAGGGTAATTTATTTTCTTTTTTACTACGGTGGTTCAAGTTGTATGACAAAGATTAAAGAATCGGTGGCCAACACGGCTGATTTTAATGAGTTAATTCAGTTAATAGCTAGTTAAAGACCGCCTTATTATATTTAAAGGCTCCTAAAATTACACCTGTGGCTGGCAAAACCACTCCTTGATTAAATATAGAGTATACTAGCTGTCCCGGCAAACGTTTCTTTGCCATATTAAGTATATAAAGTATTTTTTTTTAAATTTGGTCGAAGCGCTAACTGTCGGACAGACTAAAATTAAAATCCGAATTCGAATATTATTTAAAATTTGACACTGTGATGGCAGCCGACTGTCGGATCCAATGTAAAACATTCCAAAATCAACAACTACTAATAAATTAAAAATTAATTAAAAAAACATTGTCCGGCGGACAAAATTGTGAATCTAAACCATTCCCAGATCCCCTTGAACACACACAAAAAATTTCATCAAAATTGGTCCAGTCGTTTAGGAGGAGTTCAGTCACATACACACGCACACAAGAAATATATATATTAAGATGTAGAGTACTCTAAAAAAAAACTTTGTTAAGATTGAAGACGTACAATAGCGTCCTAAAGTAAGTGATATTTAAAAGCATTTTTAAAGTCTTTGCCTTGCATTTTGCTCAAAGGAATTGAAACGGCGAATAAACAGCTTAGAATTTGTTACTATGATTTGTATTTATTGACCCCTTTGTTGAAGCGGTAATTAGTACTAAAAACTAAATGGCCAAACGCCGCTCATTATAAAACCAGGTTTTGGCTAAACACGTTTTCAAATTCTTACTAATGTAAATTCGAATGTGTCTGTCTAGTTGTTGGCTCTACATGACGAACCGATTAAGATAAATTTGGTATGGAGTATGGAGATTCGGGAAATGAAAGGAAATAGGAATTCTCGCGCGATAAACAAACTTCGGCGCAAACGTATCGTCTTCCCTCTTAAAAGTCCGGCAACGCACCTGCAACTCTTCTGATGTTGCAATTATTTTGTTGCGTTAGTTGCGAATGTTGCGTCGTTGTCCATGGGCGACGCGCGGTAGTTGCATTTCCACTAGGTGACCCTTATGCTCGGTTGACCCAATTTTGTAAAAAATAAAAAAGTGTCGAGGTCAAATATCGTTCTGTCTAGCCTCCTTTCGCAACGCACAACGCGCCACAAGGAACTTTGTTCCAAAAACGTAGTTGCGGGCATCATCTAGTTACTTAAAACTAAACGGTCAAGCGCCCATTTTAACCAGGTTTTGGCTAACGCGAATGTCTAGAACAACAATCGTTTCAGGGTCTCCCTGACACCTATTGCTGGTTATGCAAATGTTCCGTTCACTCGTAATTATTGTATTTTTACCACTTGTCACTCAGCCCGCAGATTTATTATGGCCAGCGTGTAATTACTCAAATCGTAATCACGATGTCGCGACGCCATTTTGATTAATGACGACCGAATATGGCACTTGGGTCTGGGGTCTTGACTATTGGTTTCAAAAGATATGCAAATCAAAAGTTAATTAAAATGTTTAGATAATACGCACAAAATCGTTGGTTGCACGAAATTCGCTTATTTTTCTTGGGCAAAAATATTCTGTTAAAATTGTAATTATCCGAGACTCATAATATTAAGGTTTAAGCGTAAGAAGGTCGTAGACGACACAATTTACCCTGTATGGATATGAGTTCATTTTGTAGTATAAAATCCCAGTTTTGAATGTCTAGGAAAATGTTTAAAAAGTTTCCCAATTTCGTAGTATGAAAACTCAGTATAAGTATTAAGTTGTTCCGTTACATCCAAACAGATCTTTAAGGAATCTCGTCATGTCCTTTCCCAATTGATTATGTCTCGATAACGCTTTGTTTTCTCGTATGAGTAAGTGACTGTTAACGGTACTGGCAGTAGCATTGTCTTTAACATTAAAATATTAACCGGCTAACATAATGAGAAAGTTGGATAAGTTATGACGGTTCAGAAAACGACGACTGACGAACGGTACCGTTGCAGCGTTTTGTCGTCTCACCTTTTGACCCTAATTACTGGTAGAGGTAAACCTAATTTGGGCCAAAACATCAAAATGCAATAACTTAATCGTGTAAGACAATATTTTGGATTGGCAAACTCATGAAATGGAGAGCAATGCGCAGGAAAGGAGAAGTGTTTCTACAGTAATGAAATTGGTAAAGTTAGAATTAACTTTAGTGTTAATCTTACGCTCACACAATATGTTGTCTTACGTACGATTATGAAGCTTTTTTCTATCGAATCTATGTTCGAATCATGAGAATAGGGCTTCAGAACAAGATAAGGGATCCTAAAATACCACCTTGAGTAATGTTAAAAAAAATCTACGTAGTTTGTAGATAGCAATGAATGAATGATGATTAATTGCTGCACCTACAGTACAGGGCACACGAGTCTTATAGGTTATGAAAACATGCTATCTATGATTTACGATATCGGAATATACCTAGGTAATATAATTATGTAAGCTGACGTAACAGACCTATCACATAATTGCCGTCACGCAAATTAGGAGTAACTAGGGCATGTAACGTTTTGCCCTCAAAGCTTACATACAAATTACTTAATACTCATGTGACTACGACAAAAAAACGTCTTTGTACCGTAACAGATCTTTTACTATAGGCGTCGCACAGCTTCAAGATCGCTCGTCAGAAATGGCAGGGAAGGTCTTGATGCTACAACTTACAAGCTATTGATCGTTTAATTGGTAACTGTTGTAGGTACAGTATAAAAATAAAAAAAATAAAATAAAAATGTTTATTTCAGACTGGGAGTCCATAAGTTGTTAGTAAATTGCATTAATTATTTTATTACAAACTATGTTAGTACTCTTAAATCAGAAAGATCAGTTAAAATATCTACGTGGCCTACCAGCAGCACTGGGCACGTAGACATGAATGTGCACCCAATGACGCATAATAGGACACTCTACTTTTTCACTGATCAGCCTAAGAATGGTGTTGGTGCTTGCGCGAAGTCTGCTCATCAAAGATGCTACTCGCTTTCTTATGACGGCTTGAAAGCCATCAATGTGATTTTGAGCAAACATCTGTGACGCGCTGCAGAATCGCGGAAGCCCCAACATCACTCTTAGTGCATTATTATATTGGACTCGGAGTGCGTTGTAGGCCCCCTGCGTGTAGTCAACCCACAGATTGCACGTATACATAGATTGACAAAAAGCTCTGAAGAGAGTTAATTTAACTTCTTTACTACATCTTGCAAAACTGCGGGCCAACATGTTACATCGGACTGCCATCGCCCTCCGTTCCCTTTCAATGTCACAGTCGTCTTTCAAGTCCTCAGTCACCATATGGCCAAGATACTTGAAAGACGACACTCTAGTAAGAGCGCCTCCATTCAGAGTTACAGTTGGCACCGAGTCTAAGTTACAGCCTTTACTTTTAAATATAACCAGCTGGCTTTTCTTAACGTTGTAGACGAGGCCATGTGACAAAGCGTATCTCTCGCACACACCAATCAATCTCCTTAGAGCCGCGATTGATGGACTCAGCAACACCATATCGTCTGCGTAGCTAATGCTATTGACAATATGGCCGTCAAGGGAGCATCCGACCTGTGTGTTGCTAAGTTCATCAATCAATTCATCCACATAGAGATTGAAGAGCGTAGGCGAGGACAACCCACCCTGTCTCAGTCCACAGTCCAACGTATATTCGTCGGACAAGTGTCCAAGCCATCTGACCTGGTTTGTCTGATGCCCATACCAGTATTTAAATAGCTTAACTGTGTCAGATGGAACACCACACTTGGACATTTTAGACCAGAGGACATCGTAGCAAACCAGATCAAACGCCTTCGACAAGTCCAGAAAAGCACCATACACACATGTTTTTCTGCTGGTATAATACTTGATGATATGCTTAAGAGACAAAATTGCACATTCTGTGGACAGCTTTGGTCTAAACCCAAACTGTGCATCGTGCAAATCAAGATGTTGTTTAAGTTGTCTCTCAAGCAAACCATCCAGTACTTTAGCCGTAACAGTGGCTAATGAGATCGGTCTGTAGTTGGCCTTATCAGAAATATCTCCAGTCTTGTTTTTTACCACTGGTACAACAATTGTCCTCATTAGGTCAGTAGGCAGATAGGAGTGCCTTTTACAAATAGTAAATAGCACTCCTAGAAGCCTCGGTAGATGGGGACCCGCGTGAAGAAAATGCTCAATGCTGAGGCCGTCGTGTCCTGGGGACTTCCCTCTCGTCATTTGTTTAATAGTCATTAAAACTTCTTTGGTGGTAAAACGTTCAAAATCGCCAGGAACGACGGTCCCAGCACCAGCATCATTCAGCGGCGGTGGAATATTTTTAACTTGAAAGTGAGACCTAAACAAATTAGCAATATTTTTAGGCTCACTAATACTATCAACACTCACCGAAATACTAGACTTAGGGTTAATCTTTTTTGTTTGTCGCCAAAATCCCCGAAAGTCTTTATTTTTATGTTTAGCAGCAATATCATTCATTTTAATTATCTCCTCATTTTTCTGACAGTATTTTAACTTTTTCTTAAATAAAATTCTAGACTCCTTCATTTTATTGTAAATATTACCAACCTGTGGCCGTCCACATTGAATCCAATTTAGAAAATTTTGTCTTGCATTCCGGTGGGCGGCCCTGACATATTTGTTCCAACCAATAACATTTTTTGTACGTCTCTTAACGTTACTACAGTCGTTAACACTGTTGCTACTCATAGAAGATTCTTGTAGTGTACTTATAATTTTAAAATAGAACTTATCTATGTGAGACAAATGTTCTTCATTTTTATTCTCACACTCTGCATCACAACATAAACCTAATTTATGAGGGAATTCAATTTCCCTTAATTTATTGTTACATAGCTTAGTATACAATTCAATTTGACTGTTGTCTCTGTTTCCCCATATAACTTTGTTTATAGAAGCACGCGGCAACAAGAGAGTCTGACCAACTGTATAAATATTGCACTGAATTTGTAGCGGGAAATGATCCGACCAGTACACATCGTAACGTACCTTTACAGATGACACCGACCGTCGCGCTGACTCAGTAGTTACGCAGTGATCGAGCCATCTTCTGCTGCCGTGTGCTTCACTTATAAAAGTGAACGTATCATTATCTAACATGTCAATGTCAACACAACTCCATTTTTGTTCAGCACAAAAATGTATCAGTTCACTACCAAAGGTCCCGCCCGGATGTGCATTAAAATCACCTAAAATATATACAGTTTCTAAATCACAGTTCTCAATAATTGCCACTATCTCACTGAGACATTGAACATATTCTAAGAAGTTTTCTGAGCAATCAGTAGGCATGTAAACACTGAACACAAGAAATTCTCTATCTGCAGTTGAAATTTTGATTGCCACCAATCTGTCACTCACACAATGAACTACAGAAACACTGTTAAACTTCATCTTATTCCACAACAAGGCAACGCCCCCGTATGGTCGACCACGCAGGATGCCCTGCGAAGTGTCAACAGCTGACTTCCCGTAGTAGCTGAACTGTGTATTTACTCGATTGAGTTCTGATATTTCATGAGGCAGCAGCCAGGTTTCTTGCAATGCAATAATATCCGCCGTTTTACTTAAATTAGTCACGCATTCCAAAGATCTCTTTATGTTTTTACAATTGAAAGATATAAGTGTTGTTTTATTGTCACTCTCCATTTATAACTGTGTTATGAGCCTCATTAGCTATGTCCTTGTGGACTTTTCTTTTTTGAAATTCGATAAACCTACGAAAGGATATACCGTCTGGCCAGAGATTTGAGTCCATAAACATACTCAGCTTGTGTTTAGGTACAAAGATTTTGTAGGAATTATATTCTCTGGGCTGTTTAGTTTTAATTTTAGACAGTGACACCTTAACGTGTGTTTTACTCAAAATGTGAGAAATAATATCCTCCTCCCTAGTTTCGATGTGAACATTGTTGATAAATAGCGGCACCATAATATCAGCTGCTCTAAAATTCTGAGACTCCATACAGGTACCTTTTTCTCCAGCAAAGCGATTTCTAGGCTTATCTTTCTTTTTCCGTATAGTTATCCACTCATTTTTAAGCTCACTTTCCTTCCATTCTCCATGCCTAACCATTTCCGCCATAGATACATTCCGTTCAGGTTGCACTGGCGAATCTATGTCTAATTCTCTATGCAATATAGTCGATTTCTGCTCGACAGCAGGACCGGTTTTATCTATAATTGCACTCAGCTGTGAGGCCCTAGGCTGGACCGCGGTTTCGACCGGCGAAACCCGCGTATCGGCCTCCACGCGTATTTTTTCATTACGCAGCGGTCTTACGTTATCGCTTGCACATTGAAGTGGCGACGCAAGCGGGATAGCTGATAACATGCCTTGCGCTAAGTGCGACAAGGACGAACTCTGCTGCACTTCGTTATCTGGTTGCACGGTACCCACTTCTTTCGTCAAAATCGTTGATATTTTATTATGTTTTGAATTTAAAACTTCTTCATTAATTTGAATTATTCCTATGGGACCGCTATCACAGTTTAAGCTATTTGGTCTGTTTGAGGCCGTCCACTTTTTGGGAATGAAATCTCTGTCGCTGCATTCAAAATTATTTACTATTGAAGCCTGCTTTAAATTTATTATTTCATTCTGTAACTGAATAAATCTTTCTTCAGACACATAATTGCTTCGAATTTCATCCAAGTTCTTTTGTAGGATAATTATATCTTTCAACAGCCTCGTAACATCAATGTGGTCGAAGGTCACAGGTGGAAGTTTTTGCAAATCCCGAGATACGAATATCGGTATATCTTCCGGGTCCATCTCCTTAATAATGGCTATTATGTCCTCAAGTTCACGTTGTATTTTGCCATCTCTTTTACGGGTTATCTTCCGTTTTGTCGTTTTAGCTGAACCAAAAAGGAGATTTTTGGCTGTATTAATGTCTTCTGGCTTGAAAGCCGTAGAACAGAGGCGTATTATGCTCTCCTCATCCATTATGTCACACTTATTTTGTATAAACGAAAGGACTTCATTTATCACGATATTACAACTCGCGCACTTAACAACACCTGAGGTCGATGACCCTCCGGAATTTGCCATTTTAACACACGTACGTCCGCAATGAGGCGCGCGCACTGACTAACAACACATGCCTCCTACAGTATCACATGCCTCCTTGACCTCTTCAGTTTTGCGGAGCAGTTTAAATATTGAGCGTCTCTTATATCTACAAGTAGCACGCACGGTATAAAGTTATCTGAGATTGAGAATCAATATTTCTTTCCCTAGAAATATCTAACTCGAGAGAAAACAAGATACGGTCGTAGATTGTTTAGGCGTGTTTCGCGGTATCGATAGTCCGACGATTATAGTTGCCGGTGGACATTTGAATTGCTCAATTGTTTTACAGACCTGCGGGCAGGGTTGCTACTTGCCAAGTTTTGTAACTGAAATAAAGTAGCAAGTTAGAGATCCTAGACTAATGGTTAAAGATTGCCATGCTTTTGACGATATTATGTGGAATAAGCAGTGATAAATATATAACGATGTAGAAAATTTGCTCGATTTTAAAGTATGTTTTTCCAGAGGATTGGCAACCCTGTAATACCCAAGGGCCAGTGTTGTATGGATGGCGCCTAACAGCTGGGCTTAAGGCTCCTATTTCAATTTGAACAATGGCAAATAAAAACAACAAATCATCACGTACCAGATAGTTAATCTACTGAAAGCCTTACTCCGACCATTGTCTGGAATGTTCTAAATTGTAAATCTTCGGAATAGTTGCGCAATGGACGTAGGTTTTATTGGAATTGTTGTGTTCAGCAGCCAAATTGTTTTATAGACGATGTTGTGAATTTTATGGCTCAAGTTGGAAATATTTTTGGATGTTTTAAACTTTGAATAGAAAACAGACAACTTTTTATTTGCACAAATGTAATTAAAAAGTGATAGTTTCAGGCGATAGGAGCTGTAGAAATGGTCTAACTTACTG
This sequence comes from Polyommatus icarus, assembly GCA_937595015.1. Classification (NCBI taxonomy): domain Eukaryota; kingdom Metazoa; phylum Arthropoda; class Insecta; order Lepidoptera; family Lycaenidae; genus Polyommatus; species Polyommatus icarus. The sequence continues at coordinate 18,140,920 of OW569332.1, forward strand.
CTTACAGGAGTTTCCATGATAAACTATGTCACTCTTGGATTATTATAGAGCTTTTTTACCAAGTCAAAATCGGCACTTAAGTAAATTCTAATACGAGGGCTGCCTTTTAAGTTGTGTCGTTTGTAAATTTCCCGCGATCATTGAAAAAAATACCATATATATTTTAATCTCCTTGTAATTGGATTTCAAAAACAAAATAAATTTTTAAGGTTGGTCGAATAGTCTTTTTGTATCGTCCATTCAAAGGTGACAAGTCGGTTGTGAAAATGGGAATGTTAAAAGAAAATTTTTGTGCGATAATTTTTTACAACTTATGAAGGGGATTATCGCGACTTTGGCGTATCGAGGAGATCACTTGTGTTTAGTGATGCAGCATGTCTTAGGATTATAGAACGCTGGTATTTAGAAGTTTAAAGTGGAAACCCTAGCCTCGGTGACCAGCCATGTGAAGGTCGTCCAAAAACAGCCATAACGCAAGACAATATCGAAGCCGTTCGGCAGCTTATCTTCGAAGATAGTCATGTGATATACCGTGAAATAGAGGCATCCGTGGGCATTTCAGGGACCACTGTCCAAAAAATCCTGCACGAAAAACTTGGAGTAAAAATGTTAATTTCTCGTTAGATACCTAATTGCTTAGAGACGTCCAAAAAACAGCCCGTGTTAGTTTTTGTCGCAAAACTCTGCAGTGATTCAACCGAGGAGAGTCAAATCACGTTTATAAATTGGTCAATGGTGACGGGTCTTAGATATATGCTTATGATCCAAAATGTAAGCAACAGTGAACTGTATGAGTCTTCTAGAATGAGCCAAAATCGACAAAAGTCATGGGCTTACTGAGCATTTCAAAAAAAATGATTGCCTCCGTTGTGGCAAAGGGTAGTCACATCGTCACTATTGTACTAGAAGATTGTAAAACGGTTACTGCGGACTGGTATACCACAGCTTGTTTGCCATGAGCCATCACCGAATTTCTAAAAAACAATTCAAGGCGCCGAATGATCCTGACCCTGACAATGCACGTTCGCAGTTCGCACATCGCCGGTCAAACAAAGATGTATTTGTGAACCCAAAACGTTGAAATTTTAGATTCATTTGCCTTACAGCCCTGACTTGAGCCTTAAGGATTTTATTACGTTCCACAAAATTAAGCAGTCTTCGTGGTCAACGTTTCAGCTCACCTGAAGAAATTGATTACATGTACAAATCGGCCATTTTGACTACCCCACTTTGGAGTTAAATAAATGTTTTAAAAACTGGTTTGAACGCATGCAAAAACATATTAAATATCGCAGAGAATTCTCAAAAACATTATAAATGGTGATATCTATTAGATTGTCAGTATTTATTTCAAACGACAAAACTTAAAAGGCAGCCCTCGTAAGGTAGAGGTATAATCATCAAATCTCTTTAAGTGCGACCTATGAAAACAATTTGTTGGTGTGAAACATCTCCCATGCTTAATGGAGCTTCTACAAACATTTGGAATGTTCTAGTTCGTCGAAACGGATCCTGATTCCCGGCCAAACACGGCGACGGGCGACTGGCGAGTGTTTGCTCAACAATTTCACTCGCCGCTCTAATGTGGCGGTCTTAAATCAATATGACACGTACGCTAACTACTCGAAAGTGTGTCAGATATTAACTAATTGTGTCATATTTCACTGCTACACTTTAATCGCTAAATTGATGCTCTCGGCTCGAGTTTCACCCAGGAAAGGGGTTTGGAAGCAAGGTTCTTGACATTCTTATGCGTCTCTTGCTTCTAGAACGTGTGCAAATTTGGTAGTGCATACTAGAGAGTAGAGCCGCGTTGGCGTTTGGAAACACTCTTAACATTTTTAGTGTCAATGGCTTCTACAAGACAGACACAAGTTTGTCATAAACAGGGATCATAATAGGAGTTTTTTTTATAAAATAAGGGGGCAAACGATCAAACGGGTCACCTGATGGTAAGCAACTACCGTCGCCCATGGTCGCCACTCGCAATATCAGAAGAGCTGCAGGTGCGTTGCCGGCCTGCCAGGAGTAGGAGTAGACGCACATTATGTGCTAACTCTATACCTATCCAATGTCAAGATAATAGTTACAGCCGCATAAAATAACTAAACAAAATAAAATACTACCTAATTTTCCAGGCTTTAAGCCTTTGTTAGTATTTCGAAATCGGTATTTGTCTTTAATAATTTACCGTTTCATAGTAATCGATTTTATTAAATCCTCACCCATATAAGGCTATTTTCGTAATCCCCAAAGGTTAGAATAGAATCGATAGACTTCAACTCGGGCTGTTTAAATATGAATGGTGTGACCCAGTTTCTGCTGCGTTTCAAAACAATCGAAGTTAATTCGTAGTTATTACAAGTATTTACTGTGCTGCCTCCGAAGGTCTCGCAATTACAGGTGTTGTTACCAAACTAAAGATATAGGGTACTTAGTCAAATTGCATTCGATACTTATTAACTGCAAAGTTGTGACTGGATAAAATGTATGGGATCTGACGTAGGGCTAAGTGACAATATGGCGCTTCAGTGCCTTTTAACAAGTCTCATTGATTTTTTATTTCTAACTTCGATGACGAAATCGTAAATTGTAGTGCAATGAAGTAGTAAGCTACAGAGTAAACATCTCTTAAGTTTTGGCGTATATATTTTTGAACTGTAGAGGCAAATAGACCACCTGGATAGAAGTATTCCAGGAAGTTGAGGTATATTTGTAATCGGTCCTAGACCACCTCTAACTCTAGGCGAGGGGAAACGAGCCAGCTCAGCGTAACGCGATCCAAAATGCTAGGCGGTCCTAGGAATTGCTTTGTTATTGTGTTTTATTACTGGGAACCGTGAAACTCGAGATTGTAAGAGTACCTAAACCGGCGCTGGCGCACTAAACACTAAATATTGGTAAAGGAAATTCGCAATTCGGTAACAATTCAGCGATTGAGTAAGTGCGTTGGTAGTTTCTCCTAAGCTTACTAATATTATAAATGCAATTTGTCTGTTTGTAACCTCTTCATGCTTAAACGGCTGAACCGATTAAGGGAAGAATGGACGAATTTCGGCGAAAGGGTTGCCCGTTGCGGGCGTCTACTAGCTTCTTGATAATTGCTATTCTTCTTTCTTTGTTTCTACCTCGAGTCTGACCGTGACCGTGGTAATAATATGAATAATAATTATCTATTGTTGCAAGTACATAATAATATAATTGTACAATATAATACGCAATTCGCCACGGATTAGAACGCCGCGGGGCGAACGTGTATGAAGACGTAGCATCGTTCAAATTGTATGGGCATTGGGCAGCTGGAGGAATATTCACATTGTATGGGCAGTATCGGCCATTACTCCGGCTGGCCGACAATGGCGGGCGGCGCCGGCGAGCAGATAACCGGCCACTCGGAGACGCGGCTGGTATCCTGGATGAGGCGTCTGAGTGCTTAGTCAAAATACATTCGCCAGTTTCTATAGCGAAGGAAGATGTCAAAAATGTATGGAACATAACGGCATCGCATGCGCCATGACAGTGTTAATGCGTTACATGAAATCCCATACATTTTTGGCATCTAACTTCGCTACCGAGACTAGCCGCTGGCAAATGTGTTTTGACTTTCTAAAATGTATTTCAATTTTGAATGAATCTGTGACTGAGGTTTTTTATGGAATAAGGATATTGATTTTTTTTTTCTGGAAATGGAATCCTTACAAACCCTCAGAAACCGGACATCAATTGTTAATTGAGCGGCTGGCGTTCATCATGGATCCGCTCGTGTTCCGATATGGAATAAATGAGGGGCCGTCAAGTATTTAAATAGCGCAGTGTCGGCGTGCGCCGGCGCCGATTCCTCTAATAATAGTCGCATAACGCATTCCGTTCCCCCTTCGGCAGGGATCAGCGACGCACCTGCCGCACTTTCCTTTTCCATGCGACTTTCCCCGCGCGACGAGGTTACCATCTATCACGCGTCCCATTATTCCGACCATTAAGTTAGAGGTTGGGAAATTTGTTCGTCGTGTCGCCCGATAAATTGGGAATATGCGAGCGACGGATTTACGGTTACAGATGTAAAGTTTGACAGTTATTTCTTGTTTGATTGTATCATGGATTTCGGTTAGGTCCACTAACTGAAAGCCATACAATCTGGAGTTTTTATTTGGTTGGGGTTGATTTTTTCGTCGTTCGCCTGATAAATTGGGAATATGTCGCCGACAGATTTGTGTTTACAGATGTAGAGTTTGACAGTTACTTCTTGTTTGATTGTATCATGGATTTCGGTTAGGTCCACTAACTGACAGCCATACAATTCCATGATTTTCTATTGGGTTAGTTTGGGGAGATTTGTTCGTCGTGTCGGCCCATTAATTGGGAATATGCTGCCGACAGATTTGTGTTTACAAATGTAGAGTTTGACAGTTACTTCTTGTTTGATCGTGGGTTCCATCTAGTGGACAATCTGTAAGTTTTTATTTGGTTGGGGTTGATTTGTTCGTCGTTCGCCTGATTAATTGGGAATATGCTGACGACAGATTTGTGTTTAAAGATGTAAAGTTTGACTGTTATACTTGTTTGTTTCTATCGTTGGTTCCACTTCTAGCTACTGAAAAAACCGTGGGTTTCCATTAGGCATTAGGTTAAAAGTTGGGGAGATTTGTTCATCATGTCCAATTAATTGGAAAAATGCTCCCGACAGATTTGTGTTTACAGATGGGCCATTCCGCTACAGAGAGAATTAACGAGAATTTTTAAAGTGTGTTATTAGTTACATTTTTCAATTGGAATATACATAAGAAAATGTGTATTTACTAACAAAACAATTTTTATCGGTAAAAATGAAATTCCAATAATTTAGAGCGTTTTCAAGCAATATCATCTGAGGGACGCGATGTTTTTCCCATATTCTTAAATAAAAATAGCATAAAATTCAAATTAATGTTTGGTTGTGGTATAGTTATACAGCAATACGCTGAAATCTTTTGTATAAATTACACTATTCAACCGTTTTGAGCTATTTAGACGATAAATTTTGTCACGCCAATAAACAACTGAAAATTAAAAAAAAAACTACAATTTGGTGCAGTTTTATTACAAATTACTAGTATAATTATATATTCCATATCGAACATTTTAAAATTTTTTAGAGAATTACGATTCAATTCACCTTTAAGAGATTTGAAAATTTTGAGCGATCGTAGAAATGGTTAATAATTTCTAGTACTTATTACTACAATTACTTTTATCTTGTTACATAGCTTCTTTGTTTTATGCTCTTTTGAAATATAGGCAAGTTATTTTTTAAAAGTTTCACAATAACCAGTACTCACATATGAACTCAACACAGTTCTTAATGGAGGTTCAAATTAGTTGCACCCGCGATGGCACTTCAGACATGTTTGTGGCCCTTCATGCATTTGATGAAGGTTTTCATTTATAAATCATTGTTAAACTAGTTTAAATGTATTCCTTCACGGGATATTTGATTAATAAATATGCTTCATTTTGCCTGTAGGAAGCTTTAAGTATGTCAAACTGTTGCACCCGCGATAATGGAATCGCCCAGATGTAGAGTTTGACAGTTATTTTTGTTTGATCCCATTATTCCGGTTTCGATAGAAGCTTTTGTGGTTGTGTGATATGTAGTTTTAGCACGTCCTTGTTCCATGATACAATGTGGGCGGTGGCGTCCCGATATGCCATTGGTAGCAAAAATTCCCTAATATTTTAAGGCATCGAAAAATATTAGAAATGTGTCTGTAAATAGCCACAAAAAAAAGATCAATATATTTTAGTTTCGTTATGTTCTGACAGCCAGCGATCATTCGCATTCGTTCTATTTTTTGGGTAATACTCTAGGAAAAATTTAAATAAATAGAAACGAGGTCGCCGAATAGGCTACTTGTAGGCTACACCGCAGTCGGGAAAAAGGATAGTTCTTAAGTCTAACCTCAAAATAATTGTTAACGTTATTAATTATTATAAAAAACCGTGGCTATTTAGACATAATTCTCAAACGGAATTATGTTTAGAGCATAAGAACAACCAAATCTAACTATAGTTTATTTTGGGACATCAAAAATAAAAGTCGAGTCCAGCTCCTATACAAATTTGGCCATGATTCTTTCAGCAATATTACTACTGGACGCGCGATAATATCGTATGTTTATAGCTACACCCTAAAGGTTGCGGGTTCACAGCTATACAAATATACCATTTCCGGGTCTTTGTGTTTTAATAAAAATTACAATGGATTTGTACTGTGTATTAAAATACTATTTCCGCTGTCTGCGACGTGATGTGACGTTAGAAAAGTCGGTAAACATTGTCTGGTTGTTATCTGATTGGATTGGACTTGATAAACCTTATAATACGGAATTTCGAGAGTTCTCTTTGGACAAAAAGCTTTGCTATGGAATTTTATGCCTATGAAATGCCTTTATAGGCATAGTTAGGACGATATACGTAATTTGGTTATGTCAAGCCAATGTTAATCGTAATGTTGACTAGTTAGTATATATTGAAAGTGTAGGTTGACCTGCCAAATATAGGTTGGGTCGCTATTGGCTATGAATCAAGTCCCGGAAAGTGCTTATCTTATTCGATGTTTTTCAAGGCTTAAAAGAAGTTGAATGGGGGTACCATTCAACTTCTTTTTTGACCCCATTTAGTACCAACAGTGGCAGCCTGCAGCAAAGCCTTAAGGTATTCCTGAGGGCAACGATTGTTGTCATTAAGGCGTGCAGCGGCCGTGGCGGGTACCGGTGCGGAAAGCCGAAAGGGCTACGCTGGTTGCACCGTGAGAATACTCACTATTCTGAGATATTTTACCTCCGATACGACCTTTATTACAATGTTTGTAGGATCTCATTTATATAAACTGACAGGTAAATTGAAAACGAACGGGCCGTAAAAGGAGTTTATGGTGATAATTCGATTAAAAGGTTCTTGACCTTTCATTTGTTTTTGATCTAATCGGGCGTCTTGTTTTGAGTATGATGGCTTCTATTCTTATAAAGTATTTTTACTTCACTTCACGTTTCACTTATTTGAAAGCGAAATATTCAGACTTGTTTAATGAATCGGAAGTAGTTGATTATAACCAGACATGTTAATAATATATCTGTCATTTTTGTAACAGTCGTATTTTGTAGGTTAATGAAATAAAAACAAAATATTGCTAAGCAACCACATCAGACCACCGACTCTACATTATCCAAGTAATTTTGAGATCTAGCTCTTTACTTTCAAGATGCTTATTCCCCTAAAAGGCTGCTGGCTGGCAACGCATCAGGTAATGCTGGCCCCTGTTTATGTTCAAAATGCTTCTTATTAAATAATGTTATAGATAACCAAGACTAATGCTTTGATCACACCTACCGAATAGAGTGTCGAGACTCTCTCGGTCAAGGTATGTTTCGTATGGAAGTGCTCGACCGAGGATACTGTCTCGTTCCTCTACTCGGTAGGTTTAATTAAGGCAATAGCCCATATCATATCGCGATGTCCAGTGATATACAAAGTGTCACCGCGCAGGAAGACGGGCTTCCGCTCCTGACAAGACCTGGAGAATTCATACCGGTTTCACTTTTGATGTGAATGAAGTAACGTTGCTATTCCTGTAAATAAACTAGCCGCTGCGAGGAGTGATAGCTTGACACCACGTAAAACTTGGAGTTGTGATTTGAAAAAAAATTGTCTTATTCTTTATTGCACCGATAATAATTATACACTTTTCTACGCATTGCGCCGATCTTCGCTACTAAATAACTCGTGATATGTTTAAAATTTTAAGAAAACGAAGAAACAAATAAGGCAAGAAATATTTGCAATATTGACCAGGCCGCATTGTTTAAATAATTTACATAAAGGTCTTAAAAGTCCTTATTTGTCTCGTCTGACGTGAGTGTTTAATGTTTGCATATTACAATGAATAACCGATTGAAATAATGAAATATTTAAATAAATTAAACGCTGTTAATATTTCACGTTGATTGTGACAAATTTGACTCCGAGTCGCACAGTAGCCGAGTAAAGCTTCGCGCACTTTGATACCAGGCGCAGCGGAGTGGGTCGCATTTCACACACAAGTTTTGTAAAGTCCACTGTACAGTGTACACATAGGGCCAACGCATTGAGTGAGCGCATATCGGGCCAACTTGTTAGATGTAGAGTACGGATTGAGATTTGTGACTCCCAACTTATGGCCAAGTAGGCAGTTACACGATGGCCCAATGCGCTAGCTCAATGTACGTACAGGCACAGAATGCGCTATTCGTCATAACTTATGAGTTATGACGAATAGCGTATTCTGCGCGCATATCTTAAAGCAATTAGCAGCAGAACACAAATTATGTCGAAAAATAAAGTAGCCCGGACATTAATACATTAATTCCAAGGTCGTGCAACACCCAATATACTCCATTTCACCCAAACGTCCAGTAATTATTGGGGCATTGGACTCAAAAGGTTAGCCGGTTGTGTAAATATTGGTGTTTACACGCTAAGTGAAAGAAAGTATGTGTGTGAAAATTTTCCTTTTGTATTGGCAATGTCCTTCAGTTAATTTGGAGCATAAGTTCACTTAAGTTTGTTCTCTACCTATATATATTTTTTTCAAAAGCCAAAAGGATATGTCTGTAACCTGTTTAAAGTTTAAACCGCAGAACCGATTCGACCGTAATTAAGTTTCGAGATACTTTGGAACCTGGGAAAGGTCATAGGATAGTTTCGTGCGATAGAAGAATTTCGGCGTAACTTAGTTAGCTAACATAGTACTTAATAAATAGATTTTAAACATCACAGCCCCCGTAGACAACTGGTAAAACGCTAACGCTAACGCTACAAAATGTATGCATTTGACATTAGTATTCGCTAGCGAAGCGATGACTTATGTCAAATCGCATACGCGTAGCGCTAGCGTTAGCGTTAGCGCTTTGCCACTTATCTACAGGCCCAGTTGCCTGAGTCAAGACGATTTCGTAATCGCTTCGTTATAGAATCGCTGATCAAAATGTATGGAATTGACATAAGACGAGTCGAACGTCAACGTCATAAATTAACGAACGCTTCTGAGTTCTGTCTATTCCATACATTTTCATCGGCGATTCTATAGCGAAGCCTGGAGTCATTAAAGTGATATCCAACCAATGTTTGCGAGATGTTCATCATAGGATCAGTTGTGTAACTCAGTAGAAACCTAGACCCATAGCTTAATGGAAGTTACTATTTTTCGATTTCTCCTTAATAGCGTAATACATTGCATTACAAGTTTGGAACGTTGTTAGTGTATGATAAACTGAGATGTTAACTATGAGTTATCTAAAGGTAAACACGGGTAGGGCTGCCGGATCTTAAATTAATCTTATAGTCGAATAGTTTTGCAGGAAAATTGGGCGAAAATTCCAAACCAGATAGTTCAAGACACTCGTTCAATCCACTATGATGCAAAGGGAGACATAGAAAACAGTAGTTCTTAAAAAAATGTTTTTTTTTTCTGAATCAATTTGACTACCACCGATTTGAGAACTAATAAAAAGAACCGGCCTTAGAAACTCGCGAATCTTATCTGAAAAATTCTACTTACCTTCTACTTCTTGCTTACCCTAGGTTTTTTTTTATTCTACTTTTAGAAGAAGTGTTTAAAGTTCCCTTTCCGACTTTATCCCGTCGTCTGGCAACCCTGAGCACGGCATATCGGTACGGTAGACGTATTTACGGTCGAATTATACGTGAGCGGTTGTTTGGAGTTCCCATGGCATGTCAAACAACACGGTGTATGCTCATTAATGGAAGATATTACCGTTCCTAGCGGGTACACTATAGGAAGTCTTAATGGCGGAGACCTCATGTTTGAGATGTGAGTAGTGTTTTTCATGAAATTGAAAATTAATTACCTTTAGATCCTGATAAATTAGGAATAGGAATTGCAATCCCGCAAAGCGGGATCCTGCAATCCCGCGGGATTTGTTACAAAACAAATATTTTTGTGGCATAATATGAGCCATTTTCTATTAGTTAAGTTGCTTTTTAATAAAACATAAACCTAGAGTTTCAATTTATTGATTTTTATAACATAAATTCAAACATGCGGGATCCCGCGGGATTGGCAAATCCCGCAAATCAATCCCGCGGGATTGAATAAGGTGCGGAATTGCAATCCCTAATTAGGAATGTGGAAAACATAAGCTTACTAAAGCTCTTGAGATTTTTGAATATTTCAGTTGGGACATTTTTTTCATTGTTGATTACAATTTACAACGAATGGAGTTGTATATTCATTAATAATTATGATAATTTTCATCGCCAATGATCGACGTATTCTGTTGTGTATGCTATAGGCAGCTTCACCATCATCCTGGCAACCATTTATCAATAACTAGCTGTCCCGGTGAACTTCGTGTCACTTAAAAACCTTCCCTGGACTTCTACGAATATTTTAAGTCTAAAATCAACCCAATCCGTTCAACCGTTTTCGAGTTTTAGTGCGACTAACACATTTGAAAATCCATTTTTATATATAAGAAGATAAGGGCGAAGCTGAGTTGTGAGTCGCAGAATTTCGGTTCGGCGGAATTCTGCTGATTCAGTTTCATACAAAAGTTCTGTTTGATTCACACGAGCGTAATTTTGTGAGTCATGATTTGTATGAAAATATATTTATGCGGCAGAAATTCTGCGACTCACAACTCACAAGTTACGTTCGTTTGGCTTCACCCTTAATAGCCCAACTGGAACGTAGAGAGCGCTTTAAAGTTAAATAAGGGTTCCGTTTTTTGCCATTTTGGCAACGGAACCCTAAAAACGAAGTCAGAAATATTCCAGTTGGTATGAGCTTTAAGTACTTTTAATGCGTGCAGCGTTGTGCAATTTCCATATCTATTAATCAACGATTGGGTCACTGAATAACGGTCCCTCGCCTACCTCAAGTGTGAGATGAATTCTATTAGCCGATTGTGAATCCATTACCAGTATGTGCGTTCACCAAGAGGTATCAATATTCTGAACAGGTGGGCTATTATGACCTCTTATTTCCAGTCAGTTTACGCCCAAAATGTACCGTTTTCGGGCGTAAACTGGCTGGAAATAAGAGGTCATAATAACCCACCTGAACTTATAAATGTACGAATAGTTTGTCAGACGGACATGCGGCCTATGCACGTTGGCCCATGATGCACAACTATTTAAACATATCTATTTCGTAATCATAGTGACAAATGACAATCTTGATCATTCATCATGGAGAAGAATTTAAAACTAAAAATACTGGCGGTGAAGCAATCGAAGAATATTTAGATGCTGTAAATCTCGATTTGACATTCAGCCTCGATACCGAGAATTTTCTATGAAAATACATAAATGTATGTATTTTAATTCAGAATTCATGCCGTGTACCCGGTACCTAGATAATTTATAGCCCGATCCTGGGATATAAAATATAGAATGGTAATAAGTCCACTTCTTCGACGGTCGCGTAACGAGAGACGTCACGTAAATCACGTCAATCGCTCGTCAAACGTTAAACACAGGGTACTTAGGCGACTTGCATTCGCTTATATCGACAACGATAAGAAATAAAAAGTGCATGGGATTTGACACGAGGCAACGTAAGCACGATGTCAAAAATTACAGACGCATTATACAAATTTAGTTACATTCTGTAATTTATAACATGGCTGACAATTGAAAATTTTGCTACGCAAATTATTATCTAGTTTGTTCAGTGAGCATAGACAAAATATTCTTTTTAAAATTAGGTGTCAGTAATTTCTAATTATGAAAATGTATCTAAATTAAGGAACTTAAGCAAAAACAATAGAGCGTGATCGCACGATTGTTTTATAGTGCTATATAGTGACCTCATTTCGAGTGACAATGGAAGAGAAATTGGTCATTCCCACCCATGTTCAGCGCATCCTCTGTATTGTGTCCAATCGAGGATGCTACCACGACCACAATAATCACACCTTATTATTCCGCTCGTGTACCATTCGTCCGCCTTTTACCTCTACTCTTCCTGGAAAATTAACTAGCTTACTCGGTATGATGCTTGGACCAGATAAATAGATCTAGATGAAAATACTACAGAAGAGTAACTTTTCGTTGTTCTATTTCAGTTTTTGTGACATATTTTACTAGAAAAGTTTGAGCAGTCCAATGAATGAGAGTTACCGTATTTTCTATTTCCATAGCCTGGATTGATATCTATTCCTTTTACAAAGTTCATTGTTACGGTTTGAGTTGTTTTTTGAGAACCAGATGGAATAATAAACAATGTATCTAAACCACACACAGCATTGAAGGAGACCGCGGTAAACATTATTAACGGAACATGATTCAACGCGAAACGTCGATGCTCTCGAACGAAGCATCGTGTTCCCAGAATGGGGCTGTGCTTTGTGCGGTGCGATTTTCATTTCCAGATTTACGATCAGCACCGACTGGCTTTGACTACCTTAGACTGTCAGCCCATAATTAGGTTTTATGCTAGTCCTGGTTCTCTGAAATCGTTAAACGCCGACACCTCGTCTAATAGGAGGCGTGCGGTGCTATGCAGATTATACGACCGGCCGGCCCGACTGCATGTGCTCAGGTCTGCAACATTAATCGCTTTATTGCCGTGTCGCTATCTAGATGTGAATTTGCTATCTTAATGAGCGAATTAGCCGCTACATATTAGTGGGTACTCGGTAACACCGCATAAACTGCATTTAAAAGGATCAGTTCACGGTTGTAACTATGTCGCTTTAGTATTATACATTCGGTTTCCATGGAGCGTCTTTAAATCCTAGTTCATGCGCGGCCTCACGAATTATTATAATGTTGTCCTGTTCATCTGCCCTTTACATTATATTTCCACGTCCAGACGTTCGCTGACATTTCCTTTGTCTCCGATAATGATGTTCGGCGTCGTGATCGGATCCCGGCTAACTTATGCAACCTCTGTGTGGGGTTCACGTGCCGCCTCTAAGTACGAATTACGATCGGTATCGCCGTCGGGTAACAGTTGGTGTTCGTTATTTTTGTCATCGCCGTCACGAAGCACCTCTCCATTGTTCTAAGTTATGAATTTTAATTTTATTGCTAACACGCTTTTTACCGAAGCCCTCGTGATATGTCTTTACTCTTTGTCGTATAAAATTTTCCTTTGTTAAAATGTTGGTTTTCCCAATATCTTGCTGTATACTGTACCTCGTCAGGTCAGCTAAATTGATCTTATATTTTATAAGCCACTTTTTGCATAATTGGAATTGAGCAAACATCTTTATCCTTTGTTATAATAACGCAACACGAGTTATAGCACTTGAAATATAATGTACTTAGTATAACTAATGCATGTAACATTAAGTAGATTGAAATGTTGCCTTGAGACGAATAGTAAGTACAGGAGTTGCTCAACGTAGTACGGAGTCGAGATTCGTTTCGATGTGCTTATTCCGCTACCGATTCGTATCGGTAATTCAATTACAGAAACACAAGTAAATGTCATACAGCAATGAAACCATTGATATAACCGACGGCTTCAAGTGCTCTTGCGTAAACCGCGAGTTGCGACGCTCTATAATAGAGAATCGTGTGGTTGTTCCTCTTTATTGGGCAACGTTCGCAATATTTACGGGCACGCTTTTGTTATTTCGCTCCGAATTTACATTCTGCATTATCGGGCCTACGCATCTTTGCGTAATCTCTTTTGAAATGCTCATTTTTTGTTGTTTTTGTTCCCAGGTAAGCTTCGGAAGGTTCTGGCGGTGTGCGTCAACGCGGCGTACGGTGTATACGGTAGGTAGTTGGCATTCACGGCGTATGCGACATTAGTATGCGCCCGCGCACCTCACGGACGCTATTTGACGAATGAATCACTCCTGTTTTCTTCGTAGTTCGCTCCTTACGTGACGTCACGACTTTGTTGTCGCACGCGTCTCAAACACGAAATTAAATTAAGTCGAACCGTTATTTACACGAACTATTTTCATATGTGTTTATTTCACGTGAATAGTGATCGTGTAGACGGTTTGTGATGATTTCTAGTACGCACGTTGTCGCGGTAATGAATCACGCCTACTCGAAATTGGCATTGACACGCTTAGAGCGTGTTTTTATTTGCACTTTACTTAAAAACCGCTTAACCACCGCACAAACAAACTTCAGTTTAATGCTCTCTTAATTTGCAAACGTACGTATTATACAATCTAATGTTTCCTGAACGATGTTTTATGTCGATTCCGCCCGACCGTCGATACGTCTCGACGTAATCTAAATTTGTAAACGACCTTTGTTTTCGTTATCTCCTCGAAGGGACGCTTATAAATAGCGGCCGGAGAAGATAGCACGAAATGTATGGCGGCATCCATCATGCCTTCGCATTCAAACGCTGACGTCCGTTCGAAAAGGATCGGGTTTGCGGCCAATCGGTCGGGCTGGCCCATTTAGTTCCTGTCATCTTTTACGACAATCGCCAACTATTGTGCGAGCGTGGTACATTGTAGAACAATGGGGATGCCAAACGCCGGTCGCCTGAAACGTCCCGCGTGCGCATTTCGATCATTCGGAATGCAATATTGTCCGGCTCGCCGCCATAAGATAACGGATGTCCAATATACCATCAGGTATCTCGGGAAAATGACTGGAAAACGTTCCGGGAGCCAACAACGTTCCGGCTGCCCCACTTCGGTTACGGTGTCTCCTTCGGTCGGTTTGCGGTGATAGCTTCACCGTTCCGAGTCGGACGTAACCCCGGCTCGCGTTACACGTCCGCGGTTCGCATTCGAAACTCCGTAACGCGACACCTCACTCTCTCCGGGATCAGAGCGGAACGTTTCCTGAACCTCCCGTCGGTCGCCATTGTTCGTGTTCGCGATTGGGTCATACTGCAGTTCAGAGGGCAGCCGTTACGCTACAATAGGAGAAGCGAAAGTTTTCCTACGATTGCTATCGTATATTTCGGTGTGACTTCCCGTGTTTTCGAAGATATGTTCAAAGATATCTAACAACTCTGTTTGACTTCAATATGTGGGCTAGTAAAAACTTGATCAATACAATCGTGAGCCTTGGAATGTTGTGAAAGAATTTTAAACCTACGAATAAAGTTACAACACGCCGAGTTCATTGAAATGTCCATTAGGTCCATGCTCAGTGTTTTCATTTGTTTAGATTACATTTATTGTTCAATTAAGTCAGCCTTAGCGGGGATGACCCCTCGTTGTTTACTCGCCGCGCCTTATTCGGTTCGGGGTATTAGCGAGATTAGCGAAACACGTCCGTCCGTGGGCGATCTTCGCCTCGATTAATAAAAAAAACAAAAGGACATCACGTAGCGCTGGCGAATACGGTAAGGTCGCGGATATTTAATAACTGAAGATACAGCAAATTGCTCGAGCGTGGGAGTCACCGAGTAAACATCATTTGAAGTTTGAACTAAGCAACTTGTGTTATACTATTTAGTTCATTATGTACGATAACAATGAACGCCTTCCAGAAATCGGGCTTTTTTTCTAACGTTGCCTACTATAAAAGATCATAGCCATTGTCAACGTGGTTCTTCCTACATTTATCCTAGAATAACGTAGGTTTAATTATATTCATAATTGCAGCTGCATAGTCTTGGTGTTTCAAATATTTAGTCCACAATTGATTGATCGGTCGCATATGTAACTGGTCGCTTACAACATTATTTCGTTATATTAAGTTATTTATTAATAACAATGTTAACAGAATGAGCTTTTAGAGCCAGTTCCAAGTCCTAGCCTGGAGCGTATTGCAATAGACCACCCGACTGTAGTTTTGAAATACTGCTGGATTATGTTTTATTCGCACTATTAGCTTCTTATACTATGACAACGTTAAAAGACGTGAATGTAAGTTAAAAATATAATTATTAAAAAGTTAAAAACATTAAATATGGCAAACTAAATTAATGTATTCTGCATGCTTTCCTGCAAAATGCTTTATAAAATAGGAACTAAAATCAAAAGATTAGACGTATACTCGTAGATGGTGAAAACTTCGCATTGTGCTTAGATATAATAGAAAATAAAGCATCAAATATGACGACAATGCAGCAGACAAATTCATACTTCCATGCGTTTGCGCATTATGCTCTAAACAAGTCCACAGACCTGGCGACTGCACTATCGAATGCATGCTCCGATTCTACGCGCAGACATTTGTTAACAATATCTTTGTGCGCAATCCGTAACCTCCGAGATGTTCTCGAGATATTATTGTATCTGTGGCCTACCCCACAAACCCATTGTCCGTTTTAGTCGGCCATAATTTGCGCCAGTGAACCTTTTCACCGAGCACAATGGTCCGCCGATTATTTCCAACTGTCGGGTATATAAGCACGGCCACGTCTGTGACCTCTTAACGGCCATTGTTTACCTCAGAATAGATAACGGACAACCGAGGAGTGTTGCGTAAATGTAACAGATTTGTGCGCGTACTGCTGACACGGATTTTATCTTAATAAGTTCCTTTGGTCGGAAATCGAATAAAGGAAATATAAGTAACACAAAAGACGGCTGTTTCTTAGATCTTTTGATGTCCCTGAATCTAGAAATTTTATGGAATGAATGAAAATGAAGAATATGAAACAAGAATTTCTGGATTAAAGTTAAGAATTAAGATGTCAGTATTGTCGACCACGAACATCAATACCTAAAAGCTAGCTGACCACGCTATCCCACAAGATTGACGTAGAAATTAGAAGTACTACAATCGTTTCTTTTGGTAAGCAACTTGCAAGGCTTTTATTTCTGGTATAGTCCAGCGCGGCGTGCATACTACGCACGGCTAAACTGGTCCTTTTTTTCTCCCACAACTCGTTCAAATTCCATAGCAGCACATGAAAATTCAATACTATTGGAAGTAGGCTTGACAATTGAGCCGCGAGTCTCTGAAGCGGGCGCGTGTGAGCGCTGTCAGTGACCCTGGGCCCCGGTTCAATACCCATTAATTATTCTATTACACGCGCGCTCCGAGCACGCCTCATATCGCTGGGATAAGCTGATCCTCTACGATCTTTCATGTTGCATTTTCTTTTCCTTTTGATGTTGTTGGTGCTTCGTCTATTTTTATTGCGTGTTCTACATGTCGATATTGTTGCTTTTTTTTGTTCGTAGTTTCTAACATGATGTTCTTTTATTTCTGAAAAATTATAACTTCTTTCGTGTTGCCCGGTATTTTAGCTGTTATGTAAATTGTCTAGCGAGTCACAGTATCTTCGAATTCTATTTGATTGTTTGCAATTTCACTTTTGATGGATCAATTCGTGCACTAATGACTGGAATTATCGTGACCCTCGATTCCACATTAAGGTGAAATTCTATCGTGATGTACGTGTGCGCCCGCGCACGCGACCCAATTCCACTAAGTGGTCGCTCTGACGGATGATCCATTCGGTAGATGGGCCGGATAGGAGATAGGAGAGCTTCCTACGTTACGATTTATTACGCTAGACTTATAAGTGGCCCATATTTAGATTTATTGGGTAGATTAGGATGTGTATTGTATATCGCTCAAATTCTCAGACGCTCAAAGAACTCATACATACTGTCTTTGTCATTCTGCGAAATAGGGACAGAGAGAGTTTTTAAAGAGCCCTTCATTCTTAAGGTAATTGCTAACTGTAAGAACACACACAGACATAATTAATGAGGATTCGGTAAATAATTGAGTAGCGATTATTAGCTGTAATAAACCGCCTTGGCGCCATCAATAGACGATTATTCAAGCGTTGGCGGTACAGTTCGAGCTTCGTACTCCACGTTATGTAACCGATTTGTTCGATTTAAACGAATATTGCTCGTATTACTCATATATAAGCACAGATAGCTTGCCACTACCTAATACGTGTTTTATTTAATTCGCGGCGACCACACAGATTTATTTATAGCATGGCGGACTAAATATAGCAGTACAATTAGAATTCTAAAGCGTGCTATTATCATATCCATAGATGATGAAGGCGGATCAGCTAATTGCCCTAATATGGTGCATCCCGGCGCCAGCGCATGTACATTCAAGTTGTTGTTCAAGTAGCTGGAACGGTGAGCGCGGCCAATTATTACACGCAGTTCGCTATATTAATGGAGCCTAATTTCTCAATTTCGTCCCATGTTTGGATGGTTGGACTACTGATTGTGTATCCTGTGTATTTGGTCGTAGAAGTTCAGTGGTTTAATGGATATTTGTTCAAAGAATTCTCTTGACCCAAACAGAAAAAGCATGTATCTTCTATATTTATAATTTTGTCTAACATGAACTACAGGCCTAATCTTATAACCTAATTACAGTTTATAAGATGAGGCCTGTAGTTCATGTTAGACAAAATTATAAATATAGAAGTTTTTCTATTTACTTCCTCAGTGGAACTTCTTCCAAATTATGTTTAAGCTATTTTATAATTTCCAAATCGTTGCAATTGAGGTGTGGGAACCAAACAATACTCACAAACTTTCACATTCACAATATGAGCACTGTTTGGTAGCAAAGGTTAAATTGTGCTACTTTGTGTGACTCGTTAGAAATTACTGTTCTTAATGTAATTAATAACCAGCTGTTTATTTCATGCCAAAATAACTAGGTTTAAGCTATTTGTCACTTTAAACTTTACTCACTCAATTTATTTTTAAATGACGAAGTGATAGGAGAATGTTATTCAATAAATAATTATTTATGAACAAATAAAGAAGGATTTCTGTTATTATACAATATACATTTTTCCATGTTACAAAAAGATGCCCAATAGAATAGAAATCTAAAGAAAAATTAGTTAATGGATCCAGAGATAGCTTTACTACTCCATTTTCGAGCAATAGGAGTCTCTCAAATTCCGCGAACAGTTGTTAAAATATTTTGAAAATAATAACAAAAGCTCGTAAATCCCACAGGAATATCGCACGTCTCCTCGACGACCATTGTCGGGCGGTCCCGTGAGAAACACCACTACTTCCGCGCTAAAAACTCGTCCAGCTCAATTTTCTATACTCTGTAATGTCAGTTGGTAAAATGATAGTACAGTAGGGCCTCGTTAATCCGGAGAGGCAAAAACAAGACCGTTTACGAATTATCGAGACATCCGGATTATACTATGCATAATTTAATCCCCATGTAAGAAATCAGTAAGTTAAAATAAAACATTAGTTAATTTCTTTTTGATAAAGTCTGTAAAAATAAATACTCTTCTGTTTATGATTTTCGCACATCATTCCGAAAGTTCGGCCTCTAATTTGACGGAGAAACATAACTTCGTGGCTATCAAATTCGTTATCTTCAGCCCATTTTAAAGCAGTATTTAAAGCTCCGGCCGGCCGGATTACAGCGATCACCGAGCAAGCGCGAGTTCGGATTACTGTAATTCAATTTTACTAAATGACGACTTTAGGAAAGTAATTAGTTAGAAAAAAGTAAAGTGAATTGCCGATTAAATAACAAATATACATTTAATCTAAATCAGGCAGACAGATCAGGCTGAAATTTAGCATGCAGGTAGATGTTATGACGTAGGCATCCGCTAAGAAAGAATTTTGAACAATTCTACCTCTAAGGTGATAAAATAGGGGATGAAAGATTGTATAAAATAATTCTTAACTCTAATGTATACTTATGTATAATATGAAAGATAGCTATTGTAATGGAAAGTAAACCAGCTCAGACAGATAAAACAAGTAACAACTATGTCTCTACTCCATAATTTGCCAGTTAGTATAAAGATACTGACAAATTATAGAGTGATATTCAGATGACACCAAATATTCCTCTAATCAACAAATACTGAAAGTAGGATCTTTAAATGACAGCTGAAACAGCTGAGTGTGACTAATATTGATAGTAGGATTGTAAAATGCCAGCTGAAATCTCTACTATACTGTACTCGGCGAAACATGGCGGTAGCGGTCATTGACTCCCTGTCAAAAACTTGTCGTTTTTTATATAAATCGGGGTATATATGACGATGAAGTGTCAGATGTTGTCAATCGCGGCATTCGCGGCTTTGTATAGAAAATGACATGTTTTTGACAGGGAATCAATGACCGCTACCGCCATGTTTCGCCGAGTACTTTAAATACTATAGCTGAATTTCTTCAAAAATTAGAAATTCTGCTAAGATCAGACGCTGAAGTTTCAAGGGCGAGCTCTCGGCAATTTCTAATTTGACATTGTTTCGCCGCCACAATGCACGGCGGCCGGCGGGCTGTAATACGTGCGGGCGGCGCGGTTATTTACGACGACAGAAGAATATCGGGCTCGCTGCTGGATAGAGCCGTGAGATGTCAGTACTTACACCACCGATGTGTAAGTTCTGACACTTACAATGAGAACAAGAGCTAGATTGGCGAAATGCTAATCGATTTTCATAAATTTGTCGAAGTTTCGTTGTCAGTTCGTTGTCGTTTCGTTATGGAATGTAGAATATAACAGTTTTTGCTGATGTTGGAGGTGTGGAATCTTAGGATAGGCAACCGTGTCGTCATAATTTCATTGTTATAGAATCTAGATAAGTGTTTTTGTCCTAGATGGTATTGTAAAAGTAGACTTTGTAAATGATAAAAATTTTCAAATGCTTCTCTCCGAAATTAAGAAAGCTTCCTTAGCAATACTATAAGTAAAGCATGTGCTTAATTAGCCCAAAAGAATGCTAACAAGCTATATGGCGCTATCGAAGGTACATCACTAGCTGACGTGGGATAGCACGGAGTGACATTTGAATGACTCAAGCGACTAGTGCGGAGCACTGCACGTCACGCAATTAGGAATGTCAATGTCAAACGGATCGATTGTCGATTTGAATACGACACATGTCGACCGTGCTATTGTTCAAAATTTGCATAGAACTTTCTAGAATGCCACACACATAGATATTATATAGATAGTGTCGAATGAAAGAGAAATAGTTTGATCTATTGAAGATAGAGATATTAAACTTTTTTTTATTTATTTTTAAGTAGGATTCTTAGAACTAGCTATACTTTTAACTGTGCAGAACTAGATCTTATAACCAATAGATAAGTAAATGAAACAACATCGTAATCACTAAGTATACGAAACAGAGGAAAATTTTATTTTTGGCCAGATTTATGTTTCATCTATCTACGGTTTAATAGCTTTATGTTCGGCAGTACCAACGGGTCACAGTACTACAAAGTAATTAGTAAGCGGCCTTCCTATTGATTTCTATAATTGTTTAGTCATAACAATCGCATAATTTAGAATTCGGTAGGTCAATGTCGCGGTATTGTGTGTCCAATTACTCGCTGGGTTTGTTTTGATCTAGCGATATGCATCTAGAAGGTTCTATTTGCTGATTGTTTAGTGCTGGTTTTAGGGCAAGTCCTGTTTAGGCTTGTACTAAAGTACAAGTACAGTACAGTTAAATTATAAGCTAAAGCTTATAATTTAACTGTACTGAGAACTTAAGAATTAAGTGCACACCCAAGATGGTCAAAATAGTTTGATGCAATGAAAAAACTAGTAAATGTATTAGTCTTATCTCTACTTCGAAATCATTGCTTCCAATGCATCTAAATGCCTTTAATGCTGTATCTAGGCCTTAAGTGTAATGCTTACGAAATGCCTTCCCATTATCTTCTATACGCGTTTGGGATGGATATAAACAGTATGTAACCGTTATGCCAATTTATGTATCGTTAGCGCTAATGTGCCGAACTGGCCTACTGGCATCGAAAGATACGCTTTTCGTTTCGGTTACATATTCGAGATATTTGTATTCTGACTTCTATAGAATTGCTAAAGGAACATTCAGCAACTACCCTTCATAATATGAAGGGTAGTTGCTGAATGTTCTTATGTCAGATCGAACTTTAGTAGTTACCTCGATTTCTTATGCCACTTCTTGTCGCTGGGACTTAGGCTAGGACTTAAATTTGTGTTGTCTACATCCTCTCATTAAATCCAAGATGTTAATAATACCATATTCAATTTCTACATTAAATCTATCCAAGGTAATTTCTTATATTTTTTCTAGACCATTAAACAATATCGTAAAAATTTCAAGTGTAAATAAGCGACGCCCATACACAGAGAGTGGGTGTAGATTTCTCGAACTGATAAACTTTTCACATTCTTTACGTTCGTTTCTTGTGACTTAATTAGTGGCTGCTAAATCGAGGTGAAGAAATCAATCTGGGTCGACAATTTCAAATATTTTGTATCGTTTCTTGATTGTGTTTGCAAAAAAGATAAACGAAGTAGTATTTTCTCCTGAATAAAAGTAGAATCATGCATAAGTCTTAGGCTTCTTTCAGACGAACGGCGTCGTCGTCGTTCGTCTGTAAGAGAGCTACTTAACTACAGACTTGTTCCTGCACTAGCTAATTGTCCAAAATCTTGGCTAGCCTTCGGCAAAGTCATTAAAACTCCCAATATTGGAAATTGTATCCACCAATCTCTGCAATTTACTTAAATGGCGACGGTTTTTATTTATAACTCCTAGTTTGTCGGGCTTCCTCGTGACTCAGCCGGTAGCTTCGTTAGTTAGTGGCCAATGCCATAGTTATATGATATTCGGTGGATTTATTACGACCGGTTGTCAAATGTGACCAAAACGGCGGCTTTCAGTTCCGCTGTGCACATCTAAACTAGTGATGAGCAAAATGAGTCTTGGTCTTGCAGTCTTGGTCTTGGTCTTGCAAAAATTGCAAGACCAAGACCAAGACCAAGACTACCCTAAGACTAGCAAGACCAAGACCAAGACTAGGTGTGCAAGAACAAGACCAAGACCAAGACCGACTATGCAAGAGTCTTGCTCCATGCAAGACTCTTGCAAAAAAATTTTACTTAGTCGCAGCGACTATAATATTCATGAAATAAAATATTTATAACAATAATAAATAATATCTACTTAACATTAATTTTAAGTTCTTGTGATACAGCCTGGAAACAGGCAGACGAACAGGCAGTGATGTGTAAGTAATTGGGTCCCATTTTTACCCTTTTGATTATGTAACCATGCATTTAAAGTTCTAACAAAAAATTTGGGAATATACGTAAAACGTGGCGGCCGAAAAGGAAGATCTTTCAACCGAGATAGAGAGAGTCCGAAAATCCGGCCAAGTGCGAGTTGGACTCGCCCATGAAGGGTTCCGACTCCGCAGCAGCAAAAAGGTTTATTATGAAATTATATTATGAAATTAAAAGGTTTTTGATTTATTAGGGTTCCGTACCTCAAAAGGAAAAAAACGGAACCCTTATAGGATCACTTTGTTGTCCGTCTGTCCGTCTGTCCGTCTGTCAAGACCCTTTTTCTCAGGAACGCGTGGAGGTATGAAGCTGAAATTTATATCAATTACTCAGGTCTACTGTCCCTTGAAGCTGTGAAAAAATCAAACTTCTAAGCCAACGCAATCAAAAGATACAGCCGTTTATGCCGCAAATTTTCGACACTTGCAAGGGAATCAAAACCTACAGGGTGCTTCCCGTGAACTCAGAATCTTGAAATTTGGTACGAAGCAACGTCTTATAGCATAGATAAAGGAAAAATTACGAAAACCATAAATTTTTAGTTACATCACATAATATATATTTTTTTAATAATTTTAAACTTACTACCCATTTCCTCATACTCGATTGTCGTAATGAACGAACTTTGTAAACCTTGCAGGTTTGTACGGAACCCTCGGTGCGCGAGTCCGACTCGCACTTGGCCGGTTTTATTTTTATATTTCAGTTGATTTAATGAAAGTTAAATTATTAAGGTTTATTAAATTATTAAGGTATTTACCATTTATGACGTATAAAAAAACTACTTGCTAGTTCTCGTTCAAACCAATTTTCCTTTGTAGTTTTTATAGTAATGTAGTTTTAATAGTAAATACGTAACGTCACTCGTCATACCACTTTGGAAGAGTCTCTCTCGCAAACTATTCAGGTTAGAAGAAAATGATATTAGAAATCTCAATTAGATTTTGAAATATCTATTCATAGATACCCCACACGCATAGGCTTGATGAGAAAAAACTTGAGAGGTGTCAAGGGACACCCGGATGGAACGAAGTTATTTCTCCCGCAACTCTGTTGCGCCAATATTCGTTTATCGCGCAAAAACCGTACATTTTTTCCGGAATAAAAAGTATTCTATGTCCTTTCCTGGGCCTCAAAGTATCTCCATGCCAGATTTCAGCAAAATCGGTTCAGCGGTTTGAGCGTGAAGAGGTAACAGACAGACAGACAAACACACTTTCGCATTTATAATATTAGTATGGATGGAAACCCGTATACATTACAAAAAAAGAAAAAATCATAACTGGCTTTCTTTCGATGAGAGAGAGAGAGAGAGAGACCGACAGAGAAAGAGGTGCACGACGCACGGCTTATAACTATAGCAAAAAGCACAGACGTAGATCAAGATAGATACAAACAGTGGCAAAAAGTGTCGTTACAACTTTTTCCGTCTAGCCCCATTTCGCAATGCGCGATAACTTCGTTCCTAAAAATATTTTTTGTTTCAGTTGTACCTATGGGGACCCCTACAATTTTTCTATTTTTGTATCAAAATCTTAATGCGGTTCACATAATTACTACACCTACATACCAAGTTTCAATTGTATAGCTCTTATAGTTTCGGAGAAAAGTGGCTGTGACATATGGACGGACAGACAGACAGACAGACATGACGAATCTGTTAAGGGTTCTGTTTTTTGCCATTGAGCTACGGAAACCTAAAAATAAAAAAGTTATTATTTTTCAAAATTTTCATTTTTCTTAAGGACATTATTGCCGCTAGAAGATCAGCCTATGCTGAGTTGGCTCTCGACTTTTCATTAGTATTTTCAATTCAAGAACAATTCTCATATCAAGTTAAGATAATATTATGATCATCATCAGCTAACTTCTAATAACTTAGGTTTGAAAATGTTTTTTCGAGAAAATGAAAACGTTTACAAAAAGTTTTGAAAAATGTTTGCAAGAGTCTTGCTTTTTGCAAGACCAAGACCAAGACTAGGCGTGCAAGACCAAGACCAAGACCAAGACCAGACAGATTTAAGCAAGACCAAGACCAAGACTGCACAAGCAAGAACAAGACCAAGACCAAGACTGGTCGAGTCTTAGTCTTGGTCTTGCTTTGCTCATCACTAATCTAAACAAGAATTGTTTGAATTAATTTGACTTTTAATGACTTTTGTAGCAATTGTAGCGCCTTCTACGGATGCCGAATGCGGTATGAGGTTAGTTTGGGCGTTTCGGAGTTGGATCTTTTCGGTAGTTTACAAGTTACAACTCATGCTTACTTTGTGATCCGATAATGATGTTTCAACTTTTACTACGCTGGAAGTAAGTGTATAAATATAAACGTTTATGGATATTCAGATGAGTATTTCGATTATAGAAATGACAAATGCGAGATGCATTTATCGACGAAACAATAAAGCATAATTTCTAATGTAATGTAATAGCCCCGCAATAAACATTATTTAGTACTGTCTCGTGTAATACATAAGTCTTCTGTGAGAATTGAACCTTCCTATTCATAATAAATGATATCGTGACTCCGAGCTTACTTGTTTCCTCGTGTTGTGTTGCCTCCACACGCCTGAATTTCGACATCGGATATACCTTCGTAAGTTAGTATTGCTTACTGCTTATATTCTTTCTATGGTTTATTTTTAAAACTCGGTCTCCCAGGCAATAAACGTGATAAGACACCAGAAATCATGAAATATTTGCCTACGTTTACAATGTTCATCCGACTATGAAATTCAAGACTTTTTGTTGCCGAACAAAAAGTATAAAGTGAACGTTCCCACCATTGTGCATAATTGCCAGGCAAATCAAATAAACAATCATCAAAATATTTCTACACGTACTCTCACGTGGAAGCTATTTCCAACGGCTACGTTTGAGGGTCTAAACACACTAGGCTGAATTACGCCGGCGTAAATTCCGCCGCAAATGTCAAACGCATACAAATACGCGACGGAATAGTGTGTCGTCTCTCGCGTTTCGCCCGTATTTTGTATGAGTTTGAAACGCGGAGTAAACGCGGCGGAATTTACGCCAGCGTAATTCAGGCTAGTGTGTTTAGACACTTAGACTAGATCACTAGAATATATAGGTCTCGGGGCGTAAGGCGAGGAGATAAATAGCTTTATTCATGTTCGCAACGTTGAGAAAACACTGACATTTTACGAGGCGTGACCGAGAGATTTTTCTTGTCAAACAGTAATGGCTCGCACATTTAGTGTTCCTAACGGGGCGCTCGCTGAATATAAATCCGCCAATTAGTGGCTCGCCGAGACCGCGACGACCGTTTGTCTGAACGTGTTTGAACTCAACGGTTTCGGCGATTAGATCTCCAACCCGTTTGTGACTCATACGGCCGTTTCGCACAATATGTGTGTTTGATTAATGCCTGCGATGATCTAGGGCTCCTCTCCTGAGGGCAGGATACTGGATAAGCCGGTTTCCACGTTGAGCGTTGCAAAATTTGGCGCAGTGATTCACAATGTAACTAACCCGAATATTCTTACATGCTATTAAATAATTCTCGTCCCTAAATTTTGGCACCGTTTTAAAATTATGATAGCGTCGAAGTGTCTCACGCAAAAATTTGTTGCTTTCGCAACGATTCTCGAATTGGCATCGAACAGGACACAACAATAATGCCCGACAATGCTTCCGCTCCGAATGTGTTCATTTTCTGGGAATGTTTTTTGTGTGTTTCTGTAACAATACCTCGGCGGCGCTTTTTAGCTGACAGCTAATATTCTGTTACATAACTTTTTGCGCTCCTTCTTACATCGTCCAAAAGTATTTCATTACTTTTTCGGTCGTTAACCTTGCCATTGATAGCTGTGGTATCTCCCACGGTATCTGTGACCTAAACTACTAAATATAGATATCGTTTAGCACCCCGGGCGCTAATTACCTCTTTCTCTGAGTCACCGCCTGGCGTCCTTTTCGTTTGCATCTCGGTTCGCGCTCAGTTTTCAAACTGTTCTCTACGATTGGGTTCTTTTTTATCTCGCTTTGCTTCACAATGAGTATTGTCTGGTGTTACTCAAGCGTGGAAGTGTGAATTTGCAGTGATAGCTGTGTTTACAGACGCTGCAAATTGTCCTAAATTAACAACTATACACCGTTAATATATTCTGATTTAAATGTAAGCCAAGCTCAGTACAGAATACAACAGCGCATTATAATATTTTGGTAGAGTTTTAGTTTTTTTACCTATACTCCACTCGGGCTAGCTTGTCGCTAGCGGTCATTGACTCCCTGTCAAAAACTTGTCCTTTTCCATATAAACCGCGATTGACAATGATGTGTCAGATATTGTCAATCGCGGTTTATATGGAAAATGACAAGTTTTTGACAGGAAGTCAATGACCGCTAGCGACAAGCTAGCCCGAGTGGAGTATAGAGCCTTTTATTAGTTTGCCAGTTGCCTTTATCTGCTTGTATAATGTACATATATTGCATAACTGCCCTACCATAAAAATCCTACCAAAAGTCTTCTCAACTTTTTCAATATATACATTTGGCTCCTCTTGTCAATACTTGGAAATGTAACACAACACAAAGGCGCAATGTCGCACGTTGCCGCCACCTTTCCCACGATACAGTAATTTCAAAAATTCATAATAACTCTTACGTAAACGATTGTAAACTCTAACACCTCGGTAATACGGTTTATTATGCGTGTTAATAGTTAATAGGTTTTTAGATCAGAATGTTTTGTTCTTAATAGTACGTTTAGGTAGATAATAGATCATTGTTATGGAATCCGGGTGATTATCAAGCGATCATGGGAAGGTCTCCCATGATCGATTTCATTTCGTGTGCGTCTATTAATTGTAATTGATGATTGGTCAATATAATTGTTATCATTATATTATTTTAAGATACGGTTTCTAAACCTACATTATTTCCACTTGTTCGTGCGCAAGCGCATCATTTAAGGGGCCGGGTAGCCTCGAAATTTTCATACATACGTAATACCAAAATCATTTTCTCATACGAAAATATTTAACATGTTTGAGTTATTTTTCAGCTTAAAATAGTAATTATCTAGGTTCCTGCACAAAAATTTACTTCAAAATATTTAAACACAATTTTTTTTTTTTTGTTTAAATTTTTTTTTTACTAAATTTACTACTAAATATTTAAAGACTAAAAAATAGAGTAAAACACTAAAAAATATATATGAAAGCTCAGGATGGCCTTCATCAGAATTATCCATCATGTCCCGTGAGTATGTGGGTATGTGGGTAGTCCAATTGGGGTAGATCGAAATAAAAGATTAACGTCGTCTTGGATACTTCAACGATTTACTCGAAATAATAATCAGATTGTCTAACAATAATCACTGAAACTTCAATTATCACACAATCACTTCAAAATGTCTCTCGATTAACCAGATAAATAGCGATTCGTCGAAGATGTGGTGCGCTTGCGACCGCTCTCTCAGAACTGTCGTCCCAAGATGGCCGCCCCGCTACCATAGACTCGACGCTCCGCTAGAGTGACAGTGACAAGCTGTCACTCTTGACATTGGCATCTTAATGTGCGCCGACACGGCCAGACTGACATACGACCGTCCTCGGGCGTTATTGCATTCCTGGAACAAACAATGTTTAATCACCAAGAAGTCCGCTCGTCCATCCTGCAGTACTTTACATGGGTTTTCAATTATTGTTCAGTCAAACACAAAGCTAAACGCAATTAGCCTGTAATGGATCTGGTCCCGTCTACTTATCGATCAGCGACAAGTGGCAACACATCTGGACCGGACGAGTGCATCCCTTCAACCAACCCTCTATCGGGTGTGGCCCGGACGACACTGTCCTTTCGACCAGGATAGACTATACGGATGTTACTTCTGGATCGGAAGAGTGCATCCCTT
Source organism: Polyommatus icarus (assembly GCA_937595015.1). Taxonomy (NCBI): domain Eukaryota; kingdom Metazoa; phylum Arthropoda; class Insecta; order Lepidoptera; family Lycaenidae; genus Polyommatus; species Polyommatus icarus. The sequence goes on from OW569332.1 coordinate 18,169,763, forward strand.
CAACCAACCCCACTGGGTGTGGCCCGGACGACACTCTCTCCGACCAGGATAGACTACAAAGATACAAATTCTAGATCGAACGAGTGCATCCCTCCAACCAACCCCACTGGGTGTGGCTCGGACGACACTCTGCCAGGCAACTTTAGGTTGAATAATGTTCGATGTAACCAACAGACACAATCATGCATGACATAAAACATACCTACCTATGATTACGGAATGTCCTGTTCATTCCCAATTTCGATTTCGGCATCTATATCCCATGTCTCAGGGTCAGAGTGCACACTAAGAGTGTCTGAATTACCGGTAATAGTAGAGGAGCCGGCGGTTATAGTGTCAGAGCATGCAGTCAAGGTGTCACTGTCATTCGTCAAGTCATATCCGGCATCTACATCTTCTGGCGCCGACTCGGCCTCATCATAATTCAAAAGGTTAGAAGCTATTTCAAGCAAACCTTCGTGTCCGTGAGGTACTGAACGTAAATTCTCGTGGGCATACTTATAAATTCGATGAGAACTACCTAATCGTTTTAATTCGTACCGATCATTATCTAATACCGCTGTTATAACAAATGGACCCTTAAACTTTCTGTCTAATTTTGTCTGGTTTCGTTCGCTACTTTTAAGGAAAACATAATCACCTTTTGAAAAAGCTTTAATTTTTGCACGGCCTTGATTAAATCGCTTAGTTTCGAGCTCTGCTGCCTTTTGGACATTAGCAGATGCATTTTTCCGAACAACATCAAGGTTAAGACGTTCTGATTGACCATGGGCTTCTGAGTTTAACTTCGACATACCTAATGACTGAGCACGAATACCTAACATAAGTTCTGTAGGAGAATACTTGGTTACGGATGATCGGGTGCTGTTAAGCGCAAGTTGAATATTTCCTATTTCATCTCGCCACGTCTTATTTGGGTCGTTTTCAACAATGGTTAACAGGCTTTTGAGAGTCCGCATAACCCTTTCGACCTGGCCATTAGCTCGGCTAGAGCCAGTTGAAATTAAATGAAGATGAATCTTGTGTTCGTCACAAAAATTCTTAAAATCGGAACTTACGTAGCAACGACCCTGATCCGCTATAATGCGTTTAGGGGCACCGAAAAGATAGACTGCTTTCTGCAACGCGTGTACAGCGCTCCTAGCATCAAGAGAAGCAGTGTGCTCTAATAAAATGTACTTGGTAAAACCGTCGATAATCACCGAACAATATTCTTTGCGATCACTTTTCCCGCTAAGCTTTCCCGTAAAATCAATATGTATAGTATGCCATGGTAATGAAGCTTTGGGGATCGGGTGAAGCTGAACGGGTTGGGCCCCAGATGGACCCTTTGATGCTTTGCAAATAATGCACGAGTCGATAAATTTACGCACACACTTTGACATTTCGGGGAACCAATACTGCTCATAGAGTTTATCTAAGGTTTTATCTTTTCCTAAATGCTGTAATTCATTATGAACGTGGTTTATTAGTGTCCAAATTAAAGATCGGGGAACTACTGGCAGCCAGGAAACTGTTTTATTGCGAACGATTTTCCTATATAAGATACTATCCCTTACATCATACGTCTGTCCTACAGTATCAGGGAAACTATTGCTTTCGTGCTTTGAGATAAGGTCTTGTATTTCACTATCACGCTTTTGTTCGACCGAAAGCCAATCGTGATGTAACTCAACATACTGAACTTGTTGGGTAGACAGGCTCTTGCTTGCTCTACCACCGTCATTATCATCAGGAAGAGGGTTACGCGAGAAAAAGTCCGCGTGCTCCATACCGCGACCTTCACGATAGATAATGTCGAAGTCATATGCCTGCAAGATTGCCCACCACCTGTGGACGCGAGGAGTAAGATCTTTTTTTGATTTGGATGCCTTGAGCGAATTGCAATCCGTATAGACCTCGAAATGTCGACCGTAAAGGTAATGGCGAAAGTGCTCGACCGCTCGTACTACTGCCAACGTCTCCAGTTCGTACGAGTGGTATCGAGACTCTACATCCGAGGTTCGGCGACTATAATACTCCACGACGTGTGGTATGTTACCTATCCGTTGTATGAGAATCGCTCCGTATCCATCAGAGCTAGCATCAGTATGCAACTCTACTGGCAATTCCGGATCAAAAATAGTTAAAACGGGCTCAGATGTGAGTATGCGTATTATGTCGTTCCGTATTTCTTCATGCTTTTGAGCCCATGTAATAGGTCCTCTGAGCTTTGTTAGAGGGTATAAAGGTCCTACAATACGCGTGAAATTAGGAATGAATTTTCTAAAATACGAGGCTAACCCCAGGAACTGTCGGACCTGCGTAGCAGTTTTTGGTTGAGGGACATCTACCAACGCTTGTATTTTCCTAGAATTAGGTCTTACCTCGCCAGATTGAAGGGAATATCCTAGATATTCTATATTTTGGGTCATAAATTTACATTTCTGGAGGTTGAATGTAAACCCAGCCTCTGTTAAGGCTCTTAAACTATCATCTAGACGCTGCAAACCTTCAGTAATACCAGTCGAATAGCACAAAACATCATCAATATAAATGAGTGGCTTGTGTTCTAAATGATTTAAAGCCCTAGTTATGCATCTCTGATACACTGAGGGAGCATTCCGCAAACCGAAGGGCATTGCGAGATACTCGTACTGGCCCTCGGGTGTAACGAATGCGGTCTTTTCAATGGAATCAGGGTGCATCATAATTTGGTGAAACCCTGATGCCATATCCAGGGAGGAAAAGAAGTTAGCCCCAGCAAGCTGATCTATCTGCTCCTCAATACGTGGCAGAGGATAGTGTTCGGGTCGCGTATTGGAATTTAGTTCCCGATAGTCCACACACATCCTATACGAGTTGTCCTTTTTCTCAACTAATAATATGGGACTAGCAAACGGGGAAGAACTTTCGCGAATTACCCCAGCGTCAAGCAATTCCTTAATCTTTTCCCTGACTATAAGTTTTTCTGCTGGTGCCAGTCGATAGGGGCATCGTTGTACGATTTTGTGAGGGTCTATTAAGTTTATTTGGCATTCGCCTGTCGTTACCCTACGAGAAGGAACACCTTCGGTAAAATAATCAGCATATTTGTTTAAGATCGTTATTAGCATCTCCCTATCCTGTCCTACCAAATCTGTGTTAATTTGAGTAAAATCCTGCTTATTTGATTTTAAATTACAAAAATTACTAGATTTTTTAGAAAAGAACGTAAGATTATCATTATCGATTTTAACACACAAGCCTTGATCAAAAACATCCCTCCCCACTATAATCGGATCAGAAATAAGCCTCTCAGGAACTACGTGAAAAGTCAATTTAATGGAAAATTTATCAATGACTACATCACTTTGAATTTGAGTGGTACATTGAATATCCTCACCGCCTATGCCACTCAGATAAACGAGGTTATTACGCACAGTACCCATAAGTTTGTCACAAAAGTTTGCTTTTACAAGAGAACATGATGATCCACTATCAAATAAAAAAGGAACTCGCTCACCAGAAGATGTCTCCAAGGTGCTCTTGGAGGTGCGGTGCTCACACTGACGGACCTCCTTGACCGCAGCTTCACTGCCGCTCTTCTTTCCTGGACACACAGTTGCCACGTGTCCAGGTTGACCACACTTGAAACAGGTCGGGGTCATCCTTTTCTCCACGGCTCGTGATGAACTCGAAGCATCTTGCGCCTTTGTTCCAGTTTCATCCCGTCGTTTTCTACAATCGGCGATACGGTGTCCGGTTAACCCACAATAGTGACACTTTCCGGTGAATTTATCTGCTATCCGAGCACGTTTTGCTTCTGGTTCTTGAACTTCGGTATCCATACGTCGCTTAAGTGATACCCCGCCAAGTACTCGAAATAACTGAGCTCGAGTCGTTATCGTTTGTGCGCCTAACTCGCGACGTATCAAGTTGTCCTTCTGACTTAACACAGATATCACAAATCCAGTAATTACCTTCTCAGGCATCATGCTTTCAGGTATTCGTTCGATGAGATTCCATAACCGTAGAGCAGACTCAGATGCTGTCTCTTTAGCGCCTATTTGGAACCGTAAAACTTCATCGAAATAGTCTTGCAGAAGTTTCGGTTTTGAAAATCTTGCAATTAGGATTTCTTTAACTGATTCCCATGTAATAGTGTCTAAATTAAGCTTCGTTAAACACGCTGCTGCACTTCCTTTCAGCGCCTCCGTCAACGCCATCAATAAATTAACACCTTCCAGATTTTTATGTTGCACAATAAAATCAGTCAATTTACACCATCCATCAATATCTGAATCAGGCTCCTCTGGATCGAACTTTAAGAGAGTCGTGCGATTCGTACTCTGCAACGGTGTTTGGGCTGCCATAACCCGCGAAAGCAACGCTTCCATGCTGCTCAATAGCTTCTCAGCAGTTCTATAATCTGATTGCTTTGCTTCATTTTGTTCCCCATCGTATCCCACTTCTGATGAAAGCTCAGGATGGCCTTCATCAGAATTATCCATCATGTCCCGTGAGTATGTGGGTATGTGGGTAGTCCAATTGGGGTAGATCGAAATAAAAGATTAACGTCGTCTTGGATACTTCAACGATTTACTCGAAATAATAATCAGATTGTCTAACAATAATCACTGAAACTTCAATTATCACACAATCACTTCAAAATGTCTCTCGATTAACCAGATAAATAGCGATTCGTCGAAGATGTGGTGCGCTTGCGACCGCTCTCTCAGAACTGTCGTCCCAAGATGGCCGCCCCGCTACCATAGACTCGACGCTCCGCTAGAGTGACAGTGACAAGCTGTCACTCTTGACATTGGCATCTTAATGTGCGCCGACATATAAATAAATAGTAAATTTACTACAAAATATTTAAACTCTAAAAAATATTTTTTAGTATTTAAATATTTTGTATTAAATCTACTATTTATTTATATATTTTTAGTGTTTTACTCTATTTTTTAGTGTTTAAATATTTAGTAGTAAATTTACAAAAAAAAAAATTAAACAAAAAAATGTTTTTTGTGTTTAAATATTTTGAAGTAAGTTTTTGTGCAGGAACCTAGGTAATTACTATTCTAAACTGAAAAATAACTTAAACATGTTAAATATTTTCGTATGAGAAAATGATTTTGGTATTACGTATGTATGAGAAATTCCAAGTGTACCCGGCCTCTTAAGAGAAGGTCCAAAACTTGGGATAAAACTTTTTGTTTATAATTTTTTCAGCGTCGTGACGAGATAATAGACAGACAGACACACTTTCACATTTATGAATGTAAACGGTAAAGTTATAGCAAACGGTTACAAAACATCTGAGAAAATGTACTCCTATAAGTGTCGAACTTCTTAAACGTTTGCGCTAAACGACATTTGCAGTCGTGCCTGACCACACCTTCAGATCTTTCAGTGTTAAATTACACTCGGAGTTTCTAAAATTATCCTTATGTCGTTGGTATTAAGATCCAGTCAGTCTCCGCGAGAGGTCTGTGACTCTTGCGTAAAGTTTGTCGCAACGCCATTGTCTATACGAGAGTAAGGTGTTGGCACCTGTGTGTTTTGCAAACTTGCCACTGGGGTTTACAGGTTATGGGCCCCGAAAGTGATAGGATAAGATCCACTTGCGCCACTCTGGGTTAAAGTTACACAACTGTGGGGTAAATATCGTGTCATTTCATTCGATCGTCGTATTAAATGATAGACATGTTGTTTTAATACGTAGGGTACCAACTTTAGGGCCTGATTACACCTACCGAAAAGAGTGGTGAGACAGTGCTCTCGGCCGAGCGCACTCGGTCAGAATAAACACATTACCGAGTGATAGACAGACGGTTCACATAAATGTATATTTGACAAGTAATATGTAGTTAACTGGATGCCCGTAACGATAACTAATTTGTAAAAAAACTAAGCAGTATCATCATTTTTATTTCAAGGACAATTCTTAGGTGGTCTACTGTATTATATTAACGTACAGTTTGCACAATCGTTATCAGGCCCAGCGCGTGATAAGCCGAGAGCAAACGTTGGGTAACTGGGGCAGGGGTAACGCGGTTGTTTACCTGCGCTGATGATTAGTGGTATTAAAATAACTACTATGCGTACTACGTAATACCACAGATTACATATTAGTTGATGTTTCGTACTACGTACTTACTGTAATACAAGACGAAGATTTAAGGAGATAGGTGTACAGACTACAGAGAGATAATATTTTGGTTTGGTTACGAAAATCGTGAAGTGGTTAACGTCAATCGGCGAAACTAAACTTTTTTTGCGACGGGTTGTTTCGTTGCGCTTTGAGATATATAAATTGACCCATAGACGCGGCTGCGGCGGATGACGTCATCGACATAAATTCCGGTCTCAGGCGCAGAAATGCCGATCCAGTGCACGCAGTACCATACGAGTACAAATCAATACAAAGCAACAAATCCGTGCGCTCCGTACGCTCCGATTCCGATCCAGTCACGCTCAGCTTTAATCTGGAAGTTGTAGCTCTTTTACTAATAAAATTATTAACACAGCGTCATTGCATAATTATAAGGACTGCTTGTCTGACTGCCATATTAGATTCACATGACAGACATAGACTTCTAACATACACTACGTATATAATATAAATATTTATAAGTAAGAGGGAAAATCCTGTAAAAAATAATCACTTACTTAACTGTCTGTAAAATGAATACAATTGAAACAGGAATAACAAAAGTTCGAAAAAGCGATCTTCTCCGAAGTATTGACGAGTGTTTACGTATTGCTCACCGAGCTAATGTGAGTCCTTTCAAATGAATATCACCTTTATCTGTAAGCACACAATGACATTAATTCCCTGGTAACGTGGTCAAAAAATTGTGTGAATAGGCTGGATGCGCTTCAAGGGAATAACGCCTATATGCTTAAACAAATAAAGATGTTAATTCCCTGCTAATGTGATCCAAAAATTATGTAAATAGAGTGGATGGGCGGGCGCCGCTGTGTCGTACGATCAGCTGGTTTAGCCCTTTGTTATAGTCAGAACTTCCCCCACTCAATGCCTGATTGATTCCAGCTAAGTTATTCTTGACACGTTCATGATGGTGGGGCGATGCATCTGAATTTAGAAGGTAATGCGTGTTGTTGGGTATTTCTTGTATTTGTTTTCAAAGAATTAAGCTACTTTGCAAAGCTTCTAAAGTCTAAACAATCCATCGAAATGAGAGAACAGACACGATCGCAAAATTGGATCTCATTGCTTTACAATTAGGTCAAGAAAAGGTGCACCACACCGTATATGGCTCCGGGTACGCTCTACAACTGCACGCGAAAAAAATATTTAAGAAGTGTGTTCTTCTACTCCTCATCTGAGCAGTTATTTAAATAAACCCTGAATTCATGAAGAACCGCAGGCTGATTATGTATCTTTAGCAGATGGTTAGCAGACAGCAACCGGTCGCGCAGTTGTCGCGCAATCGGTTGTTAGTCGCTGACAAAAATCGTATTATCTAAGCCTGTTGCTCTGCTGTTGTCCGCTAGCTATTAAATGCATTTTTAGCGACAAAAAAAGCGCCACTAGCGATCTTGTAGCAACACGTGGAACTAATTTAAAAAGTCAAGTGTTTTGTTTACAAAACGTACAAGTGAATTCTTAGTTATTTAATACAAAAAATGGGCTGGAGTGGTGAGAAAATTGGATTTATTGGCTCTGGAAAAGCACTCGAAGCAAACTTTCAAGAACTTATACGTATGCAGGCAATAAGTGAGTATTCAGTATTATGAGATTTGTTTTCACCGTGGTTGGTTCTTTGAGATATAATCGCGTACAATTTATTGTATTTGCATTTTTTTTAGTATAAAATGGAACACAGAGTCTCCAACGCACAGATTGAAGAACTGTTGGACCACTTGGCTGGTCATTCGTCATTAGCCAAAGGTGTTGGTCTTGGGGCAAGGTCGAAAGAGACCATTGACAGAGAGTGGAACAACCTTGCCCAAAAATTAAACGCTCATGGGTCGGGAGCTAATAAAAGTGGTCAGCGGTGGAAACGTGTGAGTATTCTTTACAAAATATAACTCTGTTTTTACTTACTAAAAATTACTTGCAAGTGAATTTTTATTGAGTTCACCTCGGAGTGCAAATTTATTATGCAATAGGTACATAATTTATTCATGAATACCCATTTCTTTGATATAAAGTTGTGATAATATTCATCTATCTATATAGAATCTATAATATTATTTCCTTTGAATTCAGTATTGGGCTGATATAAAACACAAAGCCAAGTCAAGAGCTGCTGCTAGGCGGCGAGATGCTTCTGGCACAGGTGGTGGACCATCAAGGGAAGAAGATCTCTCTGAAACAGATCGAAAGATCTTGGGGATAATTGGGGATGCTGCCGTGTATGGAGACTCTCAACACCGAGTGCCCGTTTTTGTCAGTAATCAGTATTAAATTAATTAATTATTGCTGAAAAAATATATTATTATCATCTTGCATTGTTTGCAGGAAATCCAAAATGAACCTCAGACTGTGAATGTGATAGAGGATATTATAGTACATGAGGATGTTGTGCCTGTAAGCACGCCAGGTATGTTTAATACACTTAACACATTCATAATAATATAATAAATACAAAATATATTCTCTGCTTTGTAAACAAAATTATATAGATACCTATTTGTTTTTAGAATCAGCTCTTGCAACAGTGGTGTCACCTTCAAAGACTGGGCGTACAAGCACAATAATATGTAAGTAACTAAAACTTTGCACCTTATTAAAAACACTACTCCCAAATGTTTTTTACAATCAACATTGTAATTTTTACAGACACTATGCATACACCACCAGGGGACAAAAAATCTAATGTGTGTGAAGTTAAAACTGGTAAGGTTACTACTATAAAACAGTTAATATCTAATTACTGTTGTATGATAATTCAAACTTAAAAATGTTATTCATTTCAGCAACGGCAAGTCCCGCTACGTCCAGGCCTCTGAAGCGTTCACTGTTCCAGGACTCAAAGATTAATAAAAACTCCAATAAGTCAAGTAAGTGTAATACTTTTTCAGTATTATTGTAAAGGGACTGATTATTATTATCAATCTATGTATGACCAAATTTTTAAATTGGAGTTATGTTCTGTAAAGACTTAGATTAATTCATACTTGAAAATCACTATGTTATCCTATTTTAATTTTTATCAATATATCATTGCAATCTTCTCAAAGGAAAAGTGCCTAATATTGTAACTATTTAGTAATTTGTGGCAGAAATAGTTGTAAAATTTAACATAAATTAATTGTCATGTTACAGATAGAACAAAAGTGGAACCTGCTTGGGTCGTGGAACTGGAGTCTAGGCGTGTTGCAGCAGAGGAAAAATTTGCCAATGCTGCAATGATAATAGCAGAGGCCTCCCGAACAAATGCAGAAACTGCTCGGTTAAATGCAGAATGTGCTAAGATGCATTATGAACTCATGGCCAAGTTGATAGAGACTATAAAAAAGTGAAATGTGACCCTATTTTATTAAGTTTCATAATAGTACATAAGAATCTATTATCTAAGCTTAACCTGTTAATAATAATTGATACCAACCCTTAATTTAAGCTATACTGATATTTTTATATTATTTTATATTATTGTATAAATAACTTATAAATGTGTTTTCTTACTATTAATAACTGTACACACCTAATACTGTTAATTTTCTTTATGTTCTCCTGTATCGGGTCTACTGGAAGATATTCCAATTTACAATAAGTAGTACTAAATTGTATCCTAGTTATAAGATTTCATTGTTTAATATTGTGTACATAAATTGATAAATAAGACTTTTGTACTTGTAATAATTAGGCACAACTTCAAACAGTTAAAAATTAGTAGAAACTTAGCTTATAATTAATTTATTAAGATTTTTACCAAAACATTGTGCCTCTGGTGCATCCTGCTTCATTAATTACAATGTATGTTATAATTAAAGACTGTTCTTATTTATAAACTTTTATTTAAAATAGATACCTAAAAAGGCCAGAAAAAGAAGTGTTTATTGCATAAAACTGTACTAAAGTTCAGATATTAATAAAGAACAACATATTATCATAACATTTTATACAAACACTTTAACTTTAGTTTGCTATTTTAGCTTACACAAACATAATAATAAAAAACATTATAAATGACTAATTATAAAAACAAGTAAGAAAAACATGAAATCAGAATTAGTATACAAAATGTAGATAGATAGAAAATTCTTTATTTGTACAAACTAAACTAATTTACAATTTAAAATAAAACAATAGGAATATGTACAAACAGGCGGTCTTACCGCTAAAAGCGGTTTCTTCCAGACAACCTTGAAATAATAATACAAAACAATATAAAATAAAACAATCTAATCTTATGGCTAAAAATACTACATATTATTATATGTAATCAGTGAACTTTAAACTACAGGAAGAGTAACTCCGTCAAAAAAAGTGCACCAAATGGCTACAAAATGTGACCCGAATACATGCACATTTATGCATGTGTTCGGTACACATTTTTCGTGTATATATACTCGAGTGACGTTCAACCAGGTTGACATGATAATTATTGTCAAACTCATTTTACAATTTGTTTACTTTTGGTTTACTTACTTTTTACGTAGCTTTTTTTACAAAATTTTCGTTGTTAAAATGCCTAAATGCCCTGTGAAATGGTGTAGAAGTCATACAGATACGACTTTTAATACAGGAATAACCTTTCAAGTTTCATCAGTAAGTGATTTTTTTAAAATTATGCTTAGGTAAAGTTCTTGCATTTTTTCCGACCCAAAAACATGCCCAAAAAGATGGTTTATTTAAGTTGGATGCCAGGGTATTTGCGTAAAATTAAGCTGGTCTCTTTGTGTTTGTCTTATTATGTTTACATGTTATTGTAAAAATGCAATAATCAAAAAATAATATACTTACAAAATTTTTACAAAGTCGCCATGGACAGTGTTATGCAAGATGTATCAATTTAATCATAATTCATAACCGGGGGTCTGACTGACTTCAGTAGGTATGGAGTATCTTATTTTTATAATGCCGTTCGTACTTCGTTTAGTAAGAAACGAACTGAATTGGATGCCGAGCCAGATTACTCGTTTATGTAGCATACACTTTAATAGTCATGATTAGGGAATGTGTTTTTACACGAATTATCATATTTAGACTGTGAAATCCCAAGTTTTATTTTCCATATTTTTTCATATTTTAGGGTTTTACAAAGATAAGTCCATATTTTGCAAGAAAATGTCACAATCTTCCATATTTTCACTAAAATACAAAAAAAATACGTTCCCGCCACCATGCGGCTGCGTATTTCGTTCCTCTCGCGTTTTATATTATTATTTTTTATATTTTTTCGGTATTCTGTTTTCAAAGAAGATTATTGAAGAAATAGAAAATAAAGTTTCAGCTATGCTGAAGGTCATGTTACTGACATGGCTGAACAAAAACTGAAGTAAAAAATATCGTGAATTGTGAGTTGTGACGTGTAGGGATCATTTAGCCAATATTAAGCAAACCCAAGACGATCATTTTTTAAAATGAAATAAGGGGGCAAACGAGCAAACGGGTCACCTGATGGAAAGCAACTTCCGTCGCCCACGGATACTCGCAGCATCAGAAGAGCTGCAGGTGCGTTGCCGGCCTTTTAAGAGGGAAGGGCAGGGAAAGGAAAATGGCAGGGGATTGGGTCTTCAGTAAACTCAATCACTCGGCGCAAGTGCTATTTCACGCCGGTTTTCTGTGAGCCCGTGGTATTTCTCCGGTCGAGCCGGCCCATTCGTGCCGAAGCACGGCTCTCCCACGTCAAATCATGCAGCATGACGTGCGTTACGTGCTGTCATGGTTACAATATTATGATCAGCATGTCATGCAAGTTGTACAGTTAATACTGTCACATATGTTTATTCCCAAACCATTTATGCATAGGCAAAGCCAGCATAGCATATTTCTGGCCTCTATCTCTTTGTTAACTGTCACGAGTGACTCTTTTCTTACCTATAACACTAAAACAACGATTAATTTTTGGAATTTTACACTCCATATTTTTTCCACATTTCTATTTAATACTCCATATTTTTCCATATTTTCGATTTTTTAGTCCATATTTTATGTACATATTTTGGATTTTTTTGTACATATTTTTCCGGGCCCTAGTCATGATATATTTTGTATGAGTAATGACCGAAAATTAAAGAGATTACGAAAATCTGCATTTGTACCGTAAGTTTTTTATTTCAATTCTGTAATAATCTTTGCTAATATTTTAAATTCGAAAGTGTCTCTGTCTGTCTGTCTGCCTGTCTCGCTTTCACGCCAAAACTACTGAACCGATTGTAATTAAATTTTGTACACAGATAGTCTAAAGCCTGAGAAAGGACATAGGCTACTTTTTAACCGGAAAAAGGGGTTGTAAGGGGGTGAAAATGTGCAAATTTGTTCAAATTAAGTTAGTTCCAAAAATCATAATAGATGGCGCCGTGCGTCTCCTACATCGCGATATCGCTTGCTCGTGCATCTTTCTATAATAGGTGGTACCAAGTTGAGTACCGTTTTTCGATTCTTGCGATTGTTATGCACGTCTATAAATAATGAATAAGTCACTACTCTACTTAGTAGTCAGTACTCAGTACTTTATCTACGCAGTGATGAGTGACGAAACCTTAAACCTACCAATACTAAATAGTTTATAGGTAAAGCTAAAGTTGTGTAATGGGGGGCTAAATAAGCTTTAGGTATAATATAAAAAAATGAAATATTATGTGCGCACTGCACAGCTGTTTTTAGATATTTTGATTTAAGGGGTACCAGGGTTTTAAAAAGCTTTTAAATTTGACTCCAATTTTGTTGACACCGCGCGCTGAAGTCCACGCGGACGAAGTCGCGGGCAACAGCTAGTTCTGTAATAATTTAGTACATATATTTTTGTAATCTGAAAACGTCTTGTCTAGATGCTCTGGATAGTTCGTCGTCCGAGTCGTACACGGTTTGTTCAAAATTATTATATTATATTATTATTATCGACGATTTAAGGATCAGAGGAAAATGTTTGATTTTAAAATAATAATTATGATTTATTTTCTTTATTTCCTTTCTTCGTGATAGTAGATATGTTTGGTGTATACTGCATAATGCCATCCGGTTTGTTTCATAACTGTGACATTGATAATAACCGCGCAGGCTGTCGTCCAGCGCGCAATATTATGATACGTTACCTGGGAAACGACCTTGGCGAGAATCTGAATTGTCATATTTGAGTGTTCGAAAAGGAGCCAAATTTAAAACGGTTGAAGTATGGGAGTTACGTTTCCTGTAGTTTGTTATTCGTTGATGTAATGTAATGTAAATACATAACTAAATAATTCTTATCTATTCCTCCATAAGCGTTGTACAATAAGTTGTCTCTGTTGCCTGCCACTTTCCAGCTGTTGACCTTCCTCTATGTATGGCTGCCGAGGTACCAGGAAGTCTGCTTCCCTCTGGATATCATTGGAAGGTAATTCAGGTACAGGAAGCCTGTGCTTGTTGGTGATGTTGTGTAATACAGCACATGCATTAACAATCTTAGCCACAACATGGTGATTGTAATGTAGTACTCTATGTGACAACAGACACCGCCAACGGGCTTTCAATACCCCAATACACCTCTCAATTGTGTTTCTTGTTCGGCAATGCATATTTGTGTAGTTCTCTTCTGCACTGCCAGGTTGTGTGTTAACAATTGGTGTTAGAAGCCAAGTTCTCAATGGATATCCAGAGTCACCTGTTAAGAAAATATATTTTATAGTAAATAGAGCTCCATTTATATGAATCAACATTAAAATAATTTGCAGAAATTAAGTGTGAATGAAAATTGTAGATTTATTAGTATTTTGGTTCGTGGTCACAACTTTTTAAACAGCAGGTAAAAAATACCCCATATCTTTAAAATGAAAATGTATGACTGTAAGTGTAGAGACAAAGCAAATTTGTTGGGTACCTATAATAATATAATAATACATACCAAGAAACCAAATGCTTTCACCATTTTGATTCAGCTGCTGCAAATGATTGTGTATTTCTGAATTTTTCCAGATATATGCATCATGGGTAGCACCACCAAACGTTGCATCAATATTTAATATGTTCAGATCACTATCACAAATCTGTAGAAAAAGTAAAACTTAAAACAAGATAAAAAAAAACATTTTCAACTAAGCTTATCAAATTATTATAGAAATAAGTATTGAGAAAATTATTTCTATACTGAGCTACAATGTAGCAATGCAGTATTATATAGCTGCTACATAATCAACCTACTGCTAATATTAATACTTACAATTTGAACATTCCTGGAATGGTAGTGCTTCCTATTAAAAAATCTCTCCTCGTGTTCACTTGGCCTGACCAAGGCAACATGTGTGCCGTCAATACACCCCAAAACACCAGGAAAGCCAAATTTATTTGAAAACCTGCCAAAAATAAAATGTAAGCTTTACATGGGTAATTTTTTTAAAAATGCACATCAATATGATGAATATAATTTTAATAGTACTGACCCATTTACTATTCTTTGCCTTTCTTGTCTGGTTTGAGGAAAATGGATGTGTTTTCTCAATATAGAGGGGAGATTTAAGGCCATGGTCACATCCGTAATTGCCTTAGACACGCTGCTCTGACTAAGTCCATGCAAATAGCTCATACCTACAGGTTTTTGATATGAGCCACTTGCATAGAAAGAGAGTGCTGTTAACACCTGCAAAAGTAGTGTATATATGTAGGATTATCTACACTTTGCAATTAGGTACTAATAAGGAATATAATGATAATTGGGTATTTACTTACTTTACATTCTACAGTAACTTTTGTTTTCCTACGAGTTCGAGGCAAAAAGGGTTCGAGTTCAGTGCACAATTCAGCGAACAACTCTTTACTTAACCTGTAATGTGCACTAAAGTTAGGAGTCTCCATGGGTCTTGCCTCATTCCTCAATGTTCGTCGTAAACGTCTCACGCGCGTGTTCTCGTCTAATCTATTTTGTGCTTCTAATGCCTCCTGAATGAGAAAAGCACGAGACATATCGAAATAAAACAAATAACCTAAAAAAAACAGAAAACAATTACGAAAGATATTTATGTGAAATATAGTTATGTGATAACACAGGAAGTATTACACTTCTACACTTTGATTTTGAACTTTTGTGTTAGTAAATTGGTTAATAAGTACAGAATAAATATCAAAAACACATTAGCAACAACTTGGCAACAACCTAAATGGGCTGTCGCTCTTTGACAATTCAAATTGTTTGCTAGCTGCTCGCTATCTGCTGTCGCGTTGCGGTCTCACTCATACGTAATACCGATTTTTTTCATTACAACGAGCTTTGATGCACTTTTAGTTCCTCAATTGTTCGCTTGAGCGCGCTACCATCGATTGTCCGCTATCGCGTCGCTGTTGCTAATACATAATACAAAAATTATGTTTGACAGCGATATTTGTACAATTTACGCCTGTCGCATTGCTGTTGCAAGATACATAATCAGCCAGCCGGTGATGATTTTCGTCAAATTAAGCAGCCATTAATTTAAACAGTCATCTTATATAACAACTTCCCTTACGCGGATATTTAAATTTAATTCGTATAATTCCGCCGTAAAGAGAATAAAGTCGAGGAAGTAACACCTTTCCATCAAAATTAAACCCTCAATTGGTGTTGACTCGAAATGTCATTTAAATACAGACCGTTCAAAAGTATTTTACCTCCGGGAGGGCCTAAGGCTGGAGACATAAGGACGTGATTCGTAGAAACTCTACGAGAGGCTTAAATGTAATTGCGTGCTCGCGCTTGGCCTATATCGTTTACCGAATTACATCGTAATACCTCTGAAGCATCAGAGTTAACACATCATTATGATTCTGGCCTCTGGGCTCGAGCTCACTTGGCCGTAGACTTCGAATGTCACTGACGCTACGTTTAATGTACGCTTGCGGTTAAAATTCTGTGTATGAAAACGGATAAAAGACAGGAAAAATATTCATGGAATTTTCAAGTTTGCAACGAATCGTGTATCTACGCGGCTTCAAATACAAACATTCTTTCATATTTTAAATCTATTTCACTCGTATGCTTTAATAGGATAAAAGATGTTTGCAAAAAGTTGACACGGATGTCACTGTCAGCCCCATCACAATGGCCAAGTTTTGATGTTGGATTATTATCCGATAATATCAAACGTATCAATCACCGGACAGACCTGCCAAAACTGTATTGACACTGGATCGGCCCACGCTCCGCTGCGGCCCCGCCTGGTCCATTCACTCCACAATGTCGCCTGACAGCGACCTTGGATCAACATGTTGCCGGCAAAAAATCGCAACTGACGCATCTGGTGGTAGTATTACTTGTGTGAAGTCAGAGATACATTACTTATATTTAAATTCTTAAATGATGAATTGAACAACGGAATGTGTATGGGATATAATAATATTTGGCGTCTTTAAAAGACGTTTTCCAAACTATTTTTGGTCTCAGAAGATGGTTGCTAAACGCGAAATCGTGACAACAAATTGCGGAAGATAAAGACTTAGTCATCAAGCCAATTTTTTGCATTCATAATTTCCTCCGCGAGGCACGTAATTTGTCTGAACCGGCGAAGGCCGTATACCATAAACTACCGATCTAATGGGTGTCCTACGCGATGGTATGGAGCAGTCAGTAGGTTCAGTTCCGCGTCGTAACCGGGTTCGTGGTTTTTTGAGCTGAGGCTGGCTCGGGGAACTCGCTAATTGACTGGTGCGGCGTTTTTGAAATGCTTTTTGCACGGCCATTCTAGCGCAATACCTTTTGCGGCGGTGTCACATCAAAATCGCCGGTGGAAAATTTTATTTCAGGTAATAGGGGATTGAGGACGTGTGTCACTTGAAGCACGCTATAAAAATACTGATGGAGGAATTATATGGAGGCTTTGATCGCGGAAGCTACCAGAGTTGCAAGTAAAGATAAAAATACATATTATTACGATACAATAAAACTGATCGTGAATCAGCTATAAGTAAAAATAAAGAAATGCTAAAATACGAATATGAAACTATAACTGATTCAGGACTCAGGAGTAGGTAAAGTCTTAAATTTGGAGGTAGACATTATTATTCCGACTCTATATCCTGATGTCTATCTCTATCTACGTATTAAGGAGGCCATTGTGAATGTAAATACTGCAAAAAAAGCTACCAATCAGATACAAACAGTATAGGACAGGTTCAATCACCATAGGTCATCCATTGTCAGTTTTTGCGTCTACTACTTGCCGCCATGCGAGTAATAAATTAAAAAGTTAATGAGGTGGGCAGAGTGATCAGCTGAATGTTTGATCTAAATGCTTTGTGATTATGGACAGGTTTTTTAATGACGGCTGATGGTTGAACCAGTTCTGCCATATACATCTAATTCAAGGAAATATTGTGCGGACAAGTGAGTGTCTCCAGATGAATTATGCTAGTAATGACATAGGTTGGTTTCTTAACTAAGTATTTGTACATAATTATCTGAGATAGTACAGTAAATTTTAGTAAAAAGAACAAAATATATTATAGTGAAATATCTTTCTAGTTTCTGATGAAATACCGATTGTTTAACTGTTAATTTACTGTCTTTTTTATTAACTTTCAGTTAATTTTTAGGTGCATGTATTTCATACATTTATAAGGTAGTCTTTTTATTTAATAAGTTTATTAAAAATGTAATAGTAGCTTTGTATGGGACAAATTCTGGTACCGCGTGTAAAATAAATTACTTTGTCAGTCTGGGTTTACTCCTGAGTCATTATTGTTTACATTTCTCCGCTTTAAATTGATGAAATTCTCGGCTAAATAAACAACGACTGAACAATGGAGGTAGTTAAATAATTTAATTACATCTCAACATGTTGACATGTTTAATTATTGTTTACGTACCATCACCGATCGAATACAAAATATATGTCGGAAACAATTTATACGCACTGGTTATTATTTTTATTGTGCAAAGTCCAAAACAATAATCGTCAAGCGAAAGAATTGTTGTTTTAATAAGTAAAAGTCAAGGTCTGCGAAGTGAGGACTGGTCGGATGAAGCTGTAGGATTAATGTAGGGCTGCCCAACCGGGTCCATGGTTATTGATTAATAGGTTAGCTCGGAACATAGATTTTAATATCGTCGAACGGAAGTTCCAAATGAAACTTCTGAAAACTGTACTAATTTATACCTACAGGTCAGATTGAAATGTTATGTTGAAAAGTAAGGTGCTTGGAATTTGGAAAATGTCACATTGCAGGTCACACAACTTAGATGTTCTGCATCACGACTTAAATATGTTGTTCAATGTTCATGTTTACTTTATGTCTTAGCCGAATTATAAGAATATTGAAACAATTTTATTATTCCTTATGCTGCTTGGCTTCTTTTAATGTATATAATTTAAAGTGATAATTAATTGTAATTAATACTTGCTTCTCATGAAGTGGCAACCCTACAGTTGCTTGTAAATGTTGAGGAGTCGCTTTCGCGTGTCACGACACGGTGCTTGACGTGAAATAGTGCAAGTGATAGAACCATCAGGGGCTTTTGACACGTCGCAACCATGTACACTGTACAGCGTGCTATTGATCTAGTTTAGCATCTTTGAACCTTTGTACTTGGTATTTAGGTTTAAAATCATATCACCTAATATTTATGTTTTTCGATGTTCATGTAGAGTGTTATAATTTATTCAACTTCTTTTTAAGTCATACTATCTTTTTTTTATGTTTCGGTTTGATAAATTGCGTGGTCCAGTGTGTTTTTTGTTTTCGGCATATCTAGAAATTTTCGTTTCAGTCCCTTGGTCCGTAACTCCGTATGTTACCTATTGGTAAACTTTTTCATCTATTAGAATTTTTTGCGAAAACTCAGGTCATGTTCAACACTTAGTACGCAAAATCGTTCCGTAGCGAAATAGTTTAAACAAATTCGTAGCGTCGAATTCTTCGAAAGGTTAGATTATCTAAGATTTGAATCAACAAAGTTGCAGAATTCGAACGATTGGCTAATTATACGTTTATAATTAGCCAATAGGTCGGACTAATTCCAGGAAGACATAAAAGCTGACACCGGTAAAATTATAGATGGATATACGGCTTAACAAAGTTGAACATAGTAGTTAATTAAAACGCGACACGATCACAGCGATACCGCAGATCTGAGTCAAGAAGTTCACGCTCGTAAAGTGGTCCCATTAGGCTTAATACGCGAATAATACTGATAACCGATAGCGTGGGTGATTCTTCAAGGACATACTTAATGCTCATTATTTTGTTTTTAGTATACTATACTCGGCGAAACATGGAGGTAGCGGTCATTGACTTCCTGTCAAAAACTTGTCATTTTCTATATACCTGGACAACTGGACTGGACTTCTAACCGCAATTGACAATGAAGTGTCAGATGTTGTCAATCGCGGCCTTGTATAGAAAATGACAAGTTTTTGACAGGGAGTCAATGTCCGCTACCACAATGTTTCGCCGAGTACAGTATAGCCTTTTTATTAAAAAAAAAAACTTTAGACTACTGAGTCAGTCACTGACTAGTAGTAATTGTCCTCAAAAAGGTAGTGAGAATTCTATTATCTATAGCGCATTTCCAAGATATTTCGCTTTTATAGGTTAGGTACTCAGATTAGTCCTTTCGCATCCAGACTTAAGCCTATAATGTAGTCTAGACGTCGGAATTTTGTTGGACTTTTTCAAGAAATCGGACGGTAATCGGATTGCCATGGGGAATGGATGATATTGGATTACCTTGAATTCCGCGAAGTTGGAAACAAATAATATTTTGTATTCCTTCAAGTCTATAAAATAGAATTGCTCTTCGTATCTGTGTGATGAGTCAATGAAATAAAGTGTAGTATACTATAGTTATTCCATTATATTTATCCTTAAAGGATATTCCAAATATGCACTACAAATATATATATATTATAGAGGTTCAAAGTGATGTACCAACTTCAAAATATAAAAGCATCTAGAGTCATGAGATCTTGTTTGACAAATACAGCGGAACACGTTCAAACACGTTTGTCAAACGTTACGCCAATTAAAATTTTCTTCAAATAGGTCAAACACGTAGTTTGTTTGACAAACGTTTCAAATAAAGCTGTAACACTATGAAACTGTTTGACAAACACGTAAAATTTGACGAACAATTTGATCGTTTGCGGGGTACTTTAGGCTGATGATAGAGCTTGTGTAATCACAAATGTTAACAGCAAAGAGCTTAAATATACAGCTAATTAAATTAGATTCGCAGCTAGGCGAAATGCGGAGTTTTTACGGCCGCCTACACTGCAGTTCCTGAGCTCTCGCTATCGCTCGCTAGATGTGCGCGGGCGCAGGGCGCTCTAATGAGCCGCCGTCCTTGCCGCGTCCTCCACACTTCCACTAACCAGAAATGTACTGGAACTAGTTGAGTGCTTGTTTAGGTAATATTGCTTACTAGAATTAAATACTGCTTACAATAATCGATAAACTAATCAAGAATGAATTCTATTAAAAATGTTTGTGGGAGCGATGGAAAATTAGTTTTTTTTTTCAACTTCGCGACAATTTCCTTATTCGACATTTATGGCAGATATATGAGTAGTAAAGTTATATTTCAATGCGTTATTTCATTCATTAAGTATTTTATTATAGTTATGATTTCGTTGGTCACGCCTCCACAAAATTTGATGGTCAATGCAATCAGTATCAATCAATTGAAAACTCGTTGGTGTGCATTTGCATACGAATATAGTATCGGCTTTCACATCGTAAATGGCTCAAATTAGTAGGATCTGCTTCCTAGTTGCGATTTCACTCATAAACCGTATCGAACGCGCCATTGTTTCAATACTTATTCCCTTTTTAAGCGTGCGAAACCTTTGCACTTCGATTCCGGCTTTGTAGATAGGCATTATTTGCCTTTAGCGATATCGTGTGCTATGCTAGAATAAGTTTCTATACTTTCTATGGACATAAGTTTGGTGGTCACTATCTAGTAGGCACAAAAACATATTATTATAATAATTCTTCTATCAACTTCTGTTACAACATGATTTCATTTTCATTTCATGGATCATTCATTTCATTTTTAAAGCACTAGTTATTTTCTATTCCTGCTATTTTAATAATTTTAAAACATGTAGAGCAAGAAATGTAGTATGTTCTATGTCCTATGATTTTCCACAGGACCAAAAAGGAAAACCGCGGAGTGACTAAACCTCGATTGTAGTGTTGATGGTCATTATTTGCAGAATCATCGTGGCAAGGTTCTACATTCAACAAATCAACCATACTAACAAATCAAGTAAACTACATAATATAAAGTAAAAATTGAGGCAAGTCTTGAAATGTCACTACAATAACCAAAAGTAAAGCAAATGTGCAGATGAAACTCGTTCGAGAGAGCATTCCGGACATGGAATGAGCTAAGTGCATACAAACCTTCGCGATGGCGCCCTCCTGTCGCCGACGTTAGATCCCACCATTATGTCCTACAATCCTACCGACTGCGCCATTCAATAACCCTTATATTTATTGAGCCCGGTATCAGCGGATGAATGGTCGATCTGCAATTTAAATTTAATGCTTGTTGCTCGTAATGGCACATTCATTATGGTTATTTCATTTAATATGGTTTAGGACAGGGGTTCCCAAAGTGTGCGCCGCGGCGCCCTGGTGCGCCGTGGAAAGGCAAGAGGAGCGCCGCGAGTCGATCCTCCATCATTATCCATAACCACAAATACCTATATATAAAAATGGATTTTCAAATGTGTTAGTCGCGCTAAAACTCGAAAAAGGCTGAACGGATTGGGCTGATTTTAGTCTTAAAATATTCGTAGAAGTCCAGGGAAGGTTTTAAAGTGACACGAAGTTCACCGGGACAGCTAGTTATAAAATAAAATTATATGATGAATTATTATACAAAGCAGGCAGATGAATTGATTGATGATTTGTTTATTACTTATTAATTACTTGCTTAACCTAACTATAATTGGACCTAGTTCTGCAGAAAGCAGCCATATGAGGTAAAGTACGAACGGAGTTATAAGCGTTTTACTGTCGATAACTGAAGGGCAACACCCTTCAGTTATTTATAACTTTTCTGTATGTTTTATATTTGAGAATATTATTAGGAATAGTATAGCGGTTTTTTATATCCTATCCATTAATTCGTATCGTTTAGAATAATACCAATAATAGCGTTTTTGACGCGGCTGTTTTATGCAAAATAGCTTATTTCATCGAAATTACAATAAACAATAAACCAGCCACATAAGTTGGCTGTGTTCTGCATTAATTCAAAATGGAATAACAGTATGTAAAAGACAGACAAGAAAATAAACAAAATGTTTTATTATTGTTTTACTTCATAATAATATTTACATACCTTTATTATTTCATGTAAAATAATATTTGTGATTTGTAAGAAAACTAAAAAATCGTGTTTGAAGTCTTTATTGAAAAAAAACGTAACAAAATGTTTATTGTCTTCTTACATTAATGAACACTAGTACTCATTTATTGACATTGCAAATCAAACAAAATCTAATCAATTTCAAAAAAACTTTGCCGCTCTCACTATTCTTCTTCTAAATTAAAATCCACCTCAGCGTTAAACCCGTCAATATCATCATCAATTATTATATCATCATCTCTACTCGTCAAAATATTATCATAGAAGTGTCTAGCATCCTCCGGAATCAGATGTTTTATAGATATTATATCACGTAATTTTGGCTCCGCGATCGGCTTTCCATTGGGCCATAATTTACACAGCTTACTCTTAAAATTATCTTCTGGATTATTACAGTCTTGACGTCTTTTAGATGTTTTTCGAGTAATATCCAGACAGTCATAATCTGCTTGATCAAAGTCAGACTTCATATAAATATGATATTTGTCTGTCTTTGTTACTTTTAATTCTCTTGTCTTCAGCCAATTAACTTTGTTATTACTTGTCGTTTTCTTCCGATTTACTATTATCTTTTCGAGAGCGTCAACGGAGTAAAAATCGTCACTTTGCATTTGGCAAGTTATAAAAGGGTTTTTCTTTTTGCATACAGCCATAATTTGAAGATAGTCGTCAGGCGTATAAATCCTTTGATTGTACTTTAAGGCTCTCTCAATGTCACCGAAGTCCTTATCGTTGGGTAAGTAGCTGTGGCCTGGCATCAAATACTTAAAAGTAATAGATTGAAGGTTGGGTTTCATTTCAAGCACTACTTTCATCATGAGAGTAATTTTAATATTTCTGTTTTGACCGCCGCAGGAATCCGACCAAAGAATCAAATTTTTTATAGTATCAGAGACATTATTATCTATGTGTTTCAGAAGAGATGATCCTACTTCTTGTGCGCCACGTCCAGCCTGACCCTCGATCCATGTATAACAGTAACTTTGGTTGTTTTTAGCACTGTGGACACCCAAGTTGTAGAGCCAGATCTGTCTTTTGTAAAAAATTATATTTGTCTGAATCCGGGGTAATGGCAGTGTCT
Source organism: Polyommatus icarus (assembly GCA_937595015.1). NCBI lineage: Eukaryota > Metazoa > Arthropoda > Insecta > Lepidoptera > Lycaenidae > Polyommatus > Polyommatus icarus. Next base: position 18,193,271 of record OW569332.1, read on the forward strand.
TTTGCATATCAAACGTAAGGCATTCGACGTCATCTTGATTTTTAGCTAAATCCATATCTGTTTTTAATTGAGATCTTGCTCTTTCAGCCTGCTGAAGGTGATTGTTGTGTGTTTCTTTTATAGAATTGACGTCCTCTCCCTTTTTTTCAGCATTTAGTAATTCAATTCTGAATTTATCACATATATTGCAGGTATCTTTGCTTAGTATTTTAACTTTGATGTTAAAGTTGCTGTAAAATAATTTTTTGAAGAAACTGTAACTTACAGAGTTAGGGCCCAGCTTAGCTTTATATTCATCATAAACATCAGACAAAGTTACTCCAGGCTTGAAAAATTTGGCCGATGTTTTAGACCTGCTATAATGAGACGTGTAAAGTGGGAGCGAATTAATGAATTCTTTAATTTCTTGTTTGCGCACATCAGGTAGCCTATTCTCTCCACCCTTTTTTGATCCCCTTTGGTCTAGCAATGGTTTTCTCGAATGAATTTTGTCCATGGCCGTTGAAATTCGAGTTGAGCATATATTAAGAGTTTTACAAAACATGTCTCTACAAACAGTAAAAGTTTCTATTTTATATCTTCGAGAAAACTGTTTTCTTTTTGTAGGTTTCCCGTTTCTGACCTCCTTCACAAAAATGCCCAGAAAATTTGTCTGTGAGTTGTAAGAACCAAGACTCCAAAATTTTTTATGAAAACTAATCCGTGTGCGCAAAGGAACGGTTACATTACACTTATTTTTGCATTTGCAAGTATAATCTACGAAGTCTCTTGGTGGTTTGTATCTTAGTTTATGATCATAGTATTCTTTATTACTATTCCGTGCCTCTTTTCGTTCTGACCTACTTTGAGGACATTTTCGTTTTCTGCCACGTAATGGTCTCCCAGAATTAGAAAATTGTTCTTGATCTTCCATTGATTTATCAGGTTCATTAATTGGCCCCACCAGAGGCTCATTTACTTGCTCCACTAATATGGACGGTGATTCTCGGGCCTCACTAAAATATGTAGTGTCAGAACCTTCGCTTAAAGGAACGTAATCAGAACCATCTGTGGCGGAATAATCCTCAAACGATACATCGCTGTTATAATCTAGTTCGATCTGATTTAGTCCTGATGTTGTATTCTCCTCACGACAAGGCTGTTCTGAAATTCCTGATACCATAATATTTTCAGACTCATTGTCAATTTCCTCCGGCAACATAAAATCTTCAACGGTTGTTAAAAGTTTAGAGGGGCTTATGTCTAAATCGTGCGGGGTTATCAAATCATGATCAGAATCACACGGAGAACCTCTGGTGGAGTCTGAGTACGTTCCATAGCAACTTTGAATAATTTTTAGTCCACTGCACTCATTGTTGGCACTCGTTTCAGTTAACATTTGCAATTCTTGACTGAAAAAAAACGAAAAAAAAGTAATAAAAATTTCAAACAAACACAAACCAATTTAGCCCCAAAATTAAGAAGAGCTTGTGCTATGTTTGCACTGAGTGGGATTTGAACCCGCAACCCTCGGTTCATAGGCAGCTATAGTAATATAACAAGGAAGGGAAAAACTTAGACTTACTTGGTAGATGATAATGTTTTGAAATCTCCACAAGCACGTGTGTCGGCTGAGTCTTCAGATTTTTCAGTATTTATCTAAAACAGAAATAGTGCTTACTTCAACGTAATCTCAAACGTCAGCAATGTATAATTACACACCTACAATGGAACTATTCATTGAACACAGATACTTAAACATACTTAATCGGCTTTAGAATAAGAAACCGTTCCTAAAAAAAACTGGCCATGTGCGTGTCGGACACGCGGACGAAAGGTACCGTGCCTTTATCTAATAAACGTCAAAAAATTATATGTCTGTTGTGTGGGAGTGCTTTTAAATATTTATTTGGTTCTGATTTCTAAGTATTTGTTATTATAGCGGCAACAAAAAGGTATCATCAGTGATGATTTCAATAGACTAACTATCACAGTTCATGCCTGGTGACGGACGGACAGACAGACAGATCCCGCTTACCTTTTGGGTGCGGAACCCTAAAAGTATCGCAAGTCACAACACAACTTAATATGAACCGCGGCCACTCTCCCCCGCACGCTCCCCGCTCCGCGCAATTTTTCTGGAGTTATATCTAGGTAATTGATGGTTATAATAAAAGTACATATATTATATACTTACTTGTACCAGTGATGACGATGCATGGTCTCTAAGAAGGTCCATATCATTACAGCATCCATATTCATCCAAGATTTCATCCGGGATTGAATCTTGTGATAGGAAGGTTGGATCAGGATTTCGATTTAGATTACACATTTTTTGGAAATGTTCTTTACCCAAGTCTTCTGTTGGATCATCGTCGTTCACTTTCCTAAGCATATTCACCAATAATCTCCCTCGGCCATTCATGATTCCGTAATAACAGACACTTTTTCATTCGAAACAAAATTAAAATAGGTTTAACACTTCTAACAAGTAACTACACTTTTTACTATAATTTAAAAAAACTAATTAATGTCATATTAACACCACAAAATCCTTTTTTTGCAATTTTAACGATTCCGATTGTCAACAAGATGCGTAACCTGTTGGCACGTGCTCACAAATGAAAACAAACCCCTCCCGCGAACCCCCCGCGTGCCGCGCCGCCTGCGCTTCGTTGTAATAAATAATAATAACAATAATGTTGTCGCGAGTATCCAAAATCACAGGAATCTAAAGACGTAAGTAAACAAGTAGAATTAAATGAAACATAAATGTTTATTTAGTAAGTAAAGTAAAAGTTATACGACCACGCTCAGAGACGTAATAAGTAAATTTTAAAATTAAAAGTTTAAGTCAAGTTTAAAAATCGTCCTTATTCGCATAACCGTAAATGTCAAAAATATAATCTAGTGTTTCAGAGTAGGGCTCTCTGAAGTGGTTACGGCACGGCGTATAAAAATATAGTATATTGATTAACATTAAAATATTTTGATAAAAACAGCCTGGATGACGTTAGAAAAAGCCAAGTATGGACTCGTTACAAATAAACAATTTACAGAAAACAGCCAACGTACACTGGCTGTTTTTTACGAAACTCCATCCCCGATACCTCCTAACATTTTTAAATTTGGACGAAACAGCCATAAAGCAGGCTGACTTATGCAATATAGGTAAGACAGTTTGCTTCAAAATAGGCTGCATTTTGCACTATGATGACTGTTTATTACAAAATATTTTTTGTTAAATGGCTGCATTTGACGGTTCATATCTCCGCCGTAAGAAGAGATATCGAAATGGCTGTTTTTGCAAAAAATCCGGCATGTCGAATTTAGTATGGCTGTATTAATAAATCGATTTTCGAAAAAGTGCCACTTGGCTGCTTTCTGCAGAACTAGGTCCAATTATTAAAGGTGATATTTATGTATATTTTTGTAATAGCTAGGTAGAGTAGGGCGCCGTGACAAAATATTGACTTGTAAGTGCGCCGCAGGCTGAAAAAGATTGGGAACCCCTGGTTTAGGAAATATCACAAAGAATTACTTCCTACTCATCTTATTTTCTCCTGATTATTTTATTTGCTAAAACAGCTTTAGCATGTCTCCCGGGCTTCCTGAGATAATATCAAAAAGTAAAAGGTTTTCATGGTGTGTTACGGCTTTCGATCCTGGCGAAACAGGGGATGCAGTGGTAAAGATATTATTATGTTTTGGGCCTATGCCCGTTAAAAATATTATGAAGCAATTAAACCGATGGAATGTGTCAAGTGAGTCCTCAAACAGTAATTTGTGTGTGTTCATGAAGTCGAGCGGAACTCGGAAGTGAAGGCGATGTTTTCTATCACCCGCCTTAATGACTCTATTAGGAGCCATTAATCATAGCACACTAATTTGCAGTTACTACTACATTTGTTTTATTTATATCGTGTTTACTCTATATTTAACAGCATCGCGAATACCAAATGGTTACATGGAAGTTCATCTCTATCAATGTTACTATAACTCTCACTTTGTTCGTAAGAGTAGATAAGTTTCTTTGCATAAATTGATATGTTTCCGTTTCTTATAGTTTTGAATTGCATTTTTGATATTATATCCTATCAAAATATATAAATCAAACATAATATATACTGTAAATGCAAAAGTGTACCCGTTTGTCTGTCTGTTACCTCTTCACGCTAAAAAACCGCTGAATAGATAGGTATGGAGATACATTGAGTCACGGGAAAGGACATTGGATACTTTTCATCCCGGAAAAATTTAAGGTTTCCGCGCGATAATCGAGTTCCTACGCAACAGAGTTGCGGGAATCAACTAATAGTCATTTCATAAATCTTTTAACCATAATAATTCACGCTTTGATAATAATCTTCGTGCCCTTGTCCCACCCAAATCTGTTGCCGAACCTAATCGCCTCGAAGGTGAAGTTTTTGATATTGACGCATTTGCGACTATAGATACGGCGGATTGCACGGCCATTGTTGATAAAGACAGGCGCGTGCGCAACGGGCAACGCGTTTCCGGTATACTTGACCCCATTCGCGATCATTATATCTGCCCAACTATTGTACTGCCTCCAGCTCGGACCGAATATGAATCGATCACTAGAAACCTATTCTCACGGGAAAGACGGAGCGTAGGCTTCGGGACAAGTCCATTTATCATCGACGATAGAACCTTTTTGGTGGTATTTATATAACACCTCAAAGGTCATTTGGCTTAATTAAGAAAGCAATAAGGTCGCAAGGTCCGCGGTATGTCCGGCATTGTAATATGATACGGTTGACTCGAAAGCGAAGGAAATTATCGTTTGGAAATCTGATTGGTATTTGTTTACGTTATTGGACATAATTGCTTATGAAATAAAGGGCACAGCCTACTTTTTAAAGATTAAAGCAGGCCGCTGCTCCTTTTTTCTCAAGAAAAGGATTAAACGGGAGCGTGGCACGTTTTGCGATGAAAAACATTTTCCATTAAATAATTTTGCTCCAGTTGGCAGTGGAATTTTGCATTATGATCGTACAAAGGATTATGGCTGTTCCATCCGGGTAAGTGGGGCATGCCTCAGGCGCGCGGCTTTAATTTTCCTCTGGCCGGTTTATGATATATATTTTTCCCAGAGATAAAATATTATGCTGCTATTGTTTTAGATTTTTGTGTATTAAAGTTGGAAAAGTTAAAATAATTGGGTGTAGAAAAGGGAACACTGGGTTCTCGTTTTTTCCAGTAGATTGTCAAAAAATCATAAACTAACATGTTACTGATGTGCACTTTTAGTTCTAAAGAATTTAATGCAATTTTTCGTGCCATATTAACCACTTCCTATTATATTCTCCAGTCAAAAATTTAACGGATCTCCTGCTATATCTGGCGTGATTATGTCACGACCACCATAGACGTTTGGGTTTCGTAATATAAGTCATAGGACGTTGTAAGCGGATTTGGCAGTTCGCAATAGGAATGCTAAGTATGAGAATTCAATCACGTACGTTTTCGTACGACATGTAAGTCGTAACGCACCCAAATACGTCCTTGGCTTGATAAGCTATAGCACGTCTCAAAATTAAATCAAAATACACACAATCCAATAAATCAAAATACTCATTGATTGGGCCGAGTAATCAAGTTATAGATTCAAAACTCTACCAAAGCCGGATTTACATTTTTGCCGGACATTCTGCCGTACTCGCAATCAAAAAGTCAGATGTCCAGCTTTATGCGGACCCCTGGCATTAAAACAGGACGGTATCGTTTGTCGTAGCTTCTCTGTTTATTTAAAATAGCTGTCCCGGCAAACGTCGTTTTGCCATTTAAGGTGAACGCAGATTTGGCCGCACCGCACGCACCGCAGTCGCCGCATTTCGAATTGTTCATATAAAGAATGTAGAAGTTGCGAAGACTGCGGCGCGGGTAGGTATGCGAGCTTGCCTATAACTTCATATAAAGAATTCGAAATGCGGCGACTGCGGTGCGTGCGGTGCGGCCAAATCTGCGTTCACCTTTAAAGTATTTCTACTTCATTAGCCGATACACAATCTTAAGAGGCCGGGTACCCTTGGAATTTCTCATACATACTAATAAAACAACGTGATATTCAGTGACACGAGCGAGCGACTGACTTTATTGATATAGATAAAAGATTACAAAACATGGTAAGGCACTTGCACACATTAATATACTAGATGGCGCTAATAGTCTCTTATTTTGATATTTTCAACACTCCCACTCAAAATAAAGAGACTCAAAGCTAATTACAAAAAATAAGACAACTAAATTTCTACAATTCCTAAAAATTCCAAATGTTTATAATGTTTTGTAGCTCCTAGCCTGCAGGCATATCTGATGTACATAAATACTTAATGCTTACAATATTTTTATGTATCAATTCTCTACAAAAATGAAACTTTACATCAATATGCTTTGTCTTATTATGGAATACTGGGTTAGCTAACAATTTTTGTGCGCTCATACTATCATTATATATATTTATCTTATACAAAATATTAGTTATTTGATATTGTAAATTTCTTAAATACACTGCCTCTTTACAGGCTTCAGAAATTGACATGTACTCGGCTTCCGTACTTGATAAAGCAATGCATCTTTGTTTACTACAACTCCATGATATGACACAACCCAACAACATGAAACAAAAACCTGAATAAGACCTTCTGTCATTAATATCATTGCACCAATCTGCATCTACATAGCCTTCAATACAATCATTTTTAGCTTTACAATATTTTAGACCAAAACATTTTGTTTTCTTTAAATATCTTAATATTCTCTTTGCATATTGCCACTGCTCATCAGTATTACTATTATTAAATTGACTTAAATATGACACAGCATAAGCTATATCGGGTCGGGTGAGAACAACTAAGTACATAAGGCTCCCGATAAGCTGTTGATAGGGATTCTGATTTTTACAATTATTTTCCTTTTTACTTTTCAAATTAACCTCCATTGGAGTATTAATTGTTTTACAATCACTCATATTAAACTTTGTAAGTAACTTATCAATGTAATTCTCCTGACTCAAAGTAACAGAACAATTTTCTTTATTAAAACTTATTGACATACCAAGACATTCTTTAACAATTCCTAAGTCTTTAACCTCAAAATTCTTATTTAACATTGTTTTAAGACGATCGGTTTCAACATTGTTATTTGAAAAAACGAAAAAATCGTCAACATAGAGAGTGACAATAGTTTTACTACTACCAACATTTTTTATGTACATACATGGCTCTATTTTAGATTTAATATAACCTAAATCAGCTAACATACAAGTGTCTACCTTTTTATGCCATTCTCGGGATGCCTGTTTGAGACCATAGATAGCCTTTTTTAATTTAAGAACCTTATTATCGCTAGAATGAGCTAATCCTATAGGTTTTTGCATATATATGGTCTCAGACAAGTCCCCATTTAAGAAGGCCGTTTTCACATCAAGATGAGTCACTTCAAGATCCATCTTCACGGACAATGCAAACAACAATCTAAGAGTAGTATGTCTCACTACCGGAGAATATGTTTCACTGTAGTCCACCCTATATTTTTGTGAACAACCTTTAGCAACTAGCCTGGCTCTATATCGCACCTTGTTTTCAGAATCACACTTCTTTTTTAAGACCCATTTGCATTTCACTATATTCCCACTTGTAGGAATATCAACGATTTCCCAGGCATTATTCTTTTCAAAACTTTTCAGTTCATCCTCAATGGCTCGTTCCCAATGCTCCTTTTCTGGTCCCTGCAGTGCTTCTTCTAAAGTTAATTCATCATTCATAGATATATTTTCATTTTCAGTGCACATATACTCATATCGCTCAGGCTGTTGTCTCTGCCTTTTTGGCAATGTTTTACATATATCTTCTTCAAACACTATGGACTCCTCAGGCACAAAAGTTTCATCCATGTCCTCAGCATTTTCTGTAGAAACAAAAGAGTTGTCTCTGCTGTCGTCCGATGAAACTCCCACTGAACACTGTGATATTAAACTTCTTTGTGATATTGAATCTGACTCTTGTACTTCAATGTCAATCTTATCACAATTGTTTTCTTCAATGAAAATCACATCTCTACTTGTAGTGATTGCCTGTGTTGTAGGATTATATATTCTATATCCCTTGACTCCTTCTGGATAACCGATGAATATACACCTCTCTGACTTTTTGTCCCACTTGCATCTGTTTTCTTTAGGTATATGTCTCATCACAGTACTGCCAAAAATTTTTAAATGACTGAGGTTTGGTTTGGAACCAGTCCATACTTCATATGGTGTGCGATTATTTAATCCTTTCTTCACTATTCTATTCTGTAAATAAACAGCGGTGTTAACGGCTTCCGCCCAAAATTCCTTTCCAAGTTTAGAATCAAACAAAAGACATCTGGCCTTTTCTAAAATTGTCCTATTCATCCTCTCGCAAAGGCCGTTTTGTTCAGGCGTATAAGGATTTGTTCTCTGCCTAATTATGCCTGTTTTCTTTAAATAATAATCAAAATTCTTGTTGCAAAATTCTTTACCGTTATCACTTCTTAAGTTTTTAATTTTTTTCGATGTCATATTCTCAACCTTTGCTTTGTAGTCTATAAAGCTTTTTAAAGCCTCATCTTTACTTTTCAGAAAATAAACATAAGTCATGCGACTGTGATCGTCTACAAAAATGAGAAAGTACCTGTTTCCGCCTAGAGACAATTTCTCCATAGGTCCACAAATGTCACAGTGCACTATTTCCAATAGCTCAGCACTTCTGTTTCCTTCACTGGCAAAAGGTAAACGACTTTGCTTCCCTTCACAGCAGACGATGCACCTGGACTTGTTTATATTGGCTTTCTCAGAGAGTATAACACCTTCTACAGCATTCTGCATATTATTCATACTGTAACTATTTGCATGTCCTAACCGACGATGCCAAACATCTGGACATTCAGCTACTGCAGCCACCAAACTAGTAGTTATGTTCAACTTATATACTCCGTTTACAAGTGTGGCGGAGGCTACTAGAGTATCCTTTTTATTAAATATTTCACAACCTCCATTGATGAAATTAACTTTGTTGCCCTGCTTTATCAATTGGCTAACTGACAACAAGTTGGTTGTTAACTGAGGAACACACAGCACATTTTCTATGGTTATGCTATAATCACAATCTTGTGTTGATGTTGTGATGTTAACATTTCCGCAACACACTACGGACGCCTTACTATGGTTAGCAACCATTATATGCGTTGGGAAACCTGAATCACGCATATCAGTAATCCAATCCTTATTGCATGTTAAATGTGAACTAGCACCGGAGTCCACATACCACTCGCTATGACAAAATGTTCCATTCAAGAATACAGCGCTAAATGCATTACTGGTCTTGCAAGGTTTATCATCTGTACTTTGCGAATTCTTAGAAAATTTCGCGTTTTTGCACTGATTGCGATAGTGGCCATATTGTTTACAACCATAACATTTGACAGTCTTTGGTTTGACATTGACAGATGACTTCTGCACATTTCCGCCATTATCTTGATTGACCATAGACTTTGTAGACCTTGTACTATGGTGTGTCTTTGAATTTCGAAAGCATGCAAATGCAGTATCAGTGCTGCCATCATTGTCTTCCGGTTCCATATCTATTAACTTCCCTTTAATGGCGTCTGTTGTAATTGTCATCCCGGAATGTTCAATGGCCATTATTATCGGCATGTATTTTTCTGATAAACCAGCCAACATAATGGAACCAATCCATTCGTCGTTGATGCCGAACCCCGTTCCTTGTAATTTTTGACCCGCTTCAACAATCTGTGTCACATACGAAGTCATCGAAGGGCAATTATCCAATCGGATGGATATCAAATTTCTCAACAGGCTAATTTTTCTAGTAAAACCTGAGTCATCAAATAACATCTTCAATTTGTCCCATAATTCTTTCGATGTCGCGACGTTTTTTATATGAACGTAAAGAGCCGGGTCAATGGTTAGGATTAACTTCGCTTTGGTTCTCGCATCATCTGCAGCTTCTGGCTTGGTACCCGATTCAGGTTTAATACACCCGAGCATTCCTTCCAACACCAGAAAATTCTCTGCGGCAAAACACCATTCACTAAAGTTTTCGCGCCCTTTAAGTTTCGGTACGCTTACTAAATAGTTCGAGTTCGACGCCATGATAGTCACGTAACACGTTTCGATTTGGTTGCACAGAAACAAAACTGATAAAGTTCACTGTTTATACAATTTTTTAGTAAAACACAAAGACTACTGTCCATCACACAGATAATTCCGACAAAATCAACTTTATCAAACTGTTTTAGCGAGACTGAGCCAATAACCTAATAAAACAACGTGATATTCAGTGACACGAGCGAGCGACTGACTTTATTGATATAGATAAAAGATTACAAAACATGGTAAGGCACTTGCACACATTAATATATTAAATGGCGCTAATAGTCTCTTATTTTGATATTTTCAACACATACGTAATACCAAAATTATTTTCTCATACGAAAATATTTAACATGTTTGAGTTGTTTTTCAGTTTAAAATAGTAATTACCTAGGTTCCTGCACAAAAATTTACTTCAAAATATTTAAACACTAAAAATGTTTTTTTTGTTTAAAATTTTTATTGTTTAGAGTTTAAATATTTTGTAGTAAATTTACTATTTATTTATATATTTTTTATTATTTTACTCAATTTTTTTGTGTTTAAATATTTAGTAGTAAATTTACTAAAAAAAATTTTAAACAAAAAAAAATTTTTTAGTGTTCAAATATTTTGAAGTAAATTTTTGTGTAGGAACCTAGATAATTACTATTTTAAGCTGAAAAATAACTCAAACATGTTAAATATTTTCGTATGAGAAAATGATTTTGGTATTACGTATGTATGAGAATTTCAAGGGGCACCCGGCCCCTTAACCCCCAAAAGAAATTTTACAGGAAATTGGAGCCTTCTGAAGAGTATAGACAAATCAGTAGGGATCATTGGTATTCTTGGTATATGAATTATGAGTTAATTCACCAGCTGCAGTGCCGGTCATAATCTTCGCTACTGCGCACCCCGCCTTGGTAGCGCCTAGCGCCCACTCCGGAACGGGCGTAAATCGCAATTTTTAATTTCGCCATAGCTCCTAAACCAAACGTCCAATTTTAATCATTCAAAGACCAAATATTAGCTTAACAAACTGTACTTAGTGATGAAATAATTTATTTTGATAAGGATTATCAGTATGAGTAAAATAAATGCGTTTAAATGTAGTCCAAAAAAATCAAGATTTTTAAATAAAAAAATGGTTGTTGTGTCTCACTTGACATAGCTAGGTATAGTGTGTCGCGGACATTTTTGTACATATTTATAAGATCTACATTTACTTAGAACATTGTATGGTTCTATCTTTTATAGTTTAGGCAGCGTACGCAAAATAAGTAACTTTTCTGGTTGATATTTTTCACCTTGTGTCAGAAAAACCCAAATATCTTACGGAACCCTACATTTTCCAAAATAAAAAGTAGCCTATGTTACTCGTAAATAATGTAGCTTTCGAATGGTGAAAGAATTTTTAAAATCGGTCTAGTAGTTTTTGAGCCTATTCATTGCAATTAAACAAACAAACAAACAAACAAAGTTTACCTCTTTATAATATTAGTATAGACAAATCGGGGGAGCCCTTTGTTATTTATCGTATCGGGGCCGCGGAGCTTATAGCAGATTAATGAAACGGTGCCGGAGAAAGGTGTCAATTTTAAAGCTATCATCATTTTGTCACCGTTATCGTCCACTTCGACTAGTCTCCGAAACGTGCTATCTTCATGATTCTGTTCAATGATTTCCATGATTATTTTTTAAGGAGTAGAATAGAATATAATAACAGAATATTTAGTCAGGTTATGTTCGATGCTGCGGTCGTGTATCACGCGTTTCCCGTAGTCCCACCTTCAGGAGCAGGAACACCGTTGGGGTTTTAGTGGGTAGTCCCGGGTGCGTCCTCCGCCCCGGGGAGTCCCACGTACCCCGGTGGTCCTCCCCAGGCCCCGGGGATGCGTAAACGCATTCCCCCAACGCAAAAAAAAAAGGTTATGTTCGATGGCTTTGACAGTGGAGTTCTTCTCTCCGTGGCGCTTCATTGTCATTTCTAGCTTCATTGTCCAAATTGTTGAATGCAGGTTGTCTAATCCACCTGTGGATTAGACAACCTGCATTTAACCTGCTTTTATCCTAATACTTCATCGTTAAACATTAGACAAGCGATTATTGTTGCTGCTTCGATTATGTCAATCGTTCCCTAGGCTGTTTGGGTTGCTTGTTTAAGGCCTCTATATCCGCCAATGACCTTGATCATTGTCTGTCAGTGCGAATATCGACGTAAATGACATTAAAATAACATTCATAACAGCGCGCCTTGTACGGTGGCGGTTACGGCGCTCGCCGCGTCCATGATAGGGCGAAATAGTAGAAAAACCTTTTTTAAGGCTTAATATAATACATATTTCAAAAAAGTAAAAAAACCAAATTATCAACTTATGTATTGCAAAGCAGTAGATATTTTTTATATATTCTTTTGATAAATAATGAAGGAGTAAAGTAGTAAAGTGGTTTCATTCAACGATTTGGAGGTGATTTGGTTTTTTATTTCTTTATTATGTGATACCGATTGAAAAAATATGGAAAAACCACGTTAGGTATCATATCATGTAGATTACTAATTATTTTTTTCAGATATAATTTCTCTGTTAATGCCGATGAAAAGTGGTTTCATCTGCACGCTTTTTTGGCGAGAGGAGCCTTAAAACCTAAGGCTAGAGCGGCACTGTTTTTGCTACATTGTACTACATTTTGCATATAGACTGCCTTTATTGTTTAAAAAGCTTAAACCTTTTTTTCGCAAACTTATTTTTAATGGTTTCATATTTAATAATCGTATCAGTCCTTCGCATTCCGGAACTCACCAACTCACTGTCCCTACAGTCCCATTAATAACAATTACCCCGTAATTGAGCGTATTAAGACATTCAGGTGGTGTTTAACCGCCACCGCGGCCATCACTCTTCCCTTTATAATGTTTATCGTCCGCTTAATGAACCTCTGCAATCGAATAAAGCTCCTCAAAATAATTAACTATTATTTACGACACTTCTTCCACCCGTAAACGTCGCTCTGTGTAATAAACTCGGTTTTTTTTGCTCCCGAGATGTGATGAGGAAATTCATTAAATTATGTTAATTTTGTTTTAAGAAGCGCTTATTGTGATTGTATTGTTTTTGCAATTATTTTGTGGACCGATATTTACTCTGCGCTGTATATTCATAAGATTGGTATTATGCTCTGTTCCTTGTTGATTTTAAATACAAATTTTCTAAGAAATTGTGATGGCGAGATGTATCTCGGTGCTACTGTATCAAACCATATTTAAACGGTATAACTAATAGGTTATTAATCAGAATCTACTTACTTACATAACCTTCGTATAACAAGACCATTAGTCCTATTCGGTATTATGCAGCTAAAAACACCCTGACAATAAGCAATGCGAATAGGTACAAATTGAATTCAAACCCCGGGTTTCTCTACACTGATCGTGTAGGCTTCAATTCCGGTATATTCATACGCTAGTACCCTCGTTGTCTGTCGTCTATTGACCATAAACAAATTGTGTAGCACAGAGCAACTTGTAGCAATAAATCCAAGCACAGTCACCGGTGTGGGCAGCCCACCCATACGTGGACTATTTTGTCCATGGCGTTCCGATATTGTGAGGGTTTCTAAGACATTTTGTGTTTGACCTGTCAACAAACTTAATCAGCTGTAAATCCTTACTGGATGATCGTGCGGGATTTATTTTATGTCGTACTTTTTGTCATGATAAAAACTATTCTGTCCCTATCTGCTTTCCCTTGCCAGGATCAATCCCGAGTGTCTAGCGCCTAGTCAGTCAGTATTCCTGACTGACTGAGCGCTAGACTGATTTTGGTAAAAACTAAAAAGCCTAAAGATTCTTTTAAAAATGTTTTTATCCTTTTTACCAAAATCAGTCTAGCACTGAAGCGGTGTAACAAACGTACCTGTGTGTCTGTTAGTTTACACACACATTTTTGTATTTATAGTAATTATATACTACAGGACTTTGTCTAAGCTACCACTTGCCAGCCAGCTCTTATTTTTCAGTACTCATAAAGAAAAAACTTATCGCTAACTGATTGCGCGATGTTGACGGTTAAAATTCTAGGTCATTGTTCTTTAACTTGAACAATGACAGCTCATATCACGTGAGAAACACTTGTACTACTGTTTGCGACATATCGTTGTCGTTACGATAACGTTTTACGACTGGGAAAACACTTTTATCACAGTAGAATACCCTGATTCTTTTTCGTCATGTATACTTATACAAAACACTGGTATTAAACTGATAGTTGATGCTATATCATCATCATTGTTAGTTTCCATCACTGTGGCACGTGGCTGTCATCAACATCTTAAAGCATCACTTTGGACCATGACGGACCGTAGAGAGGCGGATTTTTTGTTAATACTAATTGCATTTACTGTAAAATTATCATTATAGCTACATTATATTTGCTAACGTTACTTTTTCTTTCTTTCAGGTAAGTTTCTGACCACAACTTTTTGCTGCATTTACACTAATAGTTTGAGCTGGTAGTCATCACGAATGCAAAAGTAAGTCTAGAATCTAGATAATAATGTTATGAAATAATACTATCGTCTATTGAGAATAAATAATAGTATTTTGAATGTAGATTTAAAAGCGAAGGCTGCGAGTAAAGGTTAGATCAGTACTCTAGCATTCATAATTTAAATGGCATAGATCTAATAAGGCTAGTTATTTGTTGCGCTCGCGATCTAAACGTTTCGCACACAGACACGATAGAATAGAAAATAATAAATTCGAATAAAATAGAAACATAATATTTTCTGCGAAGATGTAGAGTAGCTTCTATGTTTATCTTAATAGTAAGTATAACAATTTCTTGAGCAGGATCATCAAATCCAGTTGGATGCATAGGAGCAGTATAGAACATGTTTGGTTCGTACTATTAGTATTTCCTATCGGTGCGCTGAAAGCAATAGATCTTGTCTCATATTGCATAATGCATAACCTAACACTCAATGCACTTTAAATGCTGTTTCAAAAGGCGGGATATTAATCGATTTTGACATTTGTTCCGTCCGCGCCGAGATCAACGGCTATATTAGCCACGATTATGGGTGTTAGGAACAATACTTGATGTATTATGCCGTTCAGGGGCTCGATTCTCAGGCGTCGAATGTCGTTTCAATCGCAGGCTTTCTCATTCGCGTCTGTGTATTCTGCGTATTCTGTGGATCTGCCTAAAGCGGAAAAGCAGGAACACCGTTGGGGCTTTAGTGGGTATCGGCATACCCACTAAAGCCCCAACGGTGTTCCTGCTTTTCCGCTTTAGGCAGATCCACAGAAGTCCACATACCCCGGTGGGTCTCCCCAGATTGCCAGGGCACGAAAAGGCTGTATTACTTGCGCACACATTTGCTGGCTATCGCTTGACTGAGACAGTCTCTAATCGACACATTCGAAACTTGGGAATCGTGGCTCTGCAAATACCTTGCCTCCTCGAGGGCTAGACTCTAAGCCCTACAGTTTATATAGTTATTAGTCCATCGCCCATTATAATCTTAGCCACGGGCGCTGCCCTCGGCTCCTACAATTATGATCGGATCCAGCTCAGGAAATATTTGCAATATCTTGGGCAAGTGAACATCAGATGCGAGATATGGTTATAGATGGGTATTACTCTATTCGTTTGTTTTGATAATATTATAGTTATAGGTAATTGCAGTATCCAAGAACACTGTACTTTTTAGGAAAAAGTAGCCTACGTAATAATCTAAATTCTTAAAGCCTCTAAAATCTACCATGCCTCGTCAAAATTAGTTTAGTAGTTTTTGCAAAAAGTAACAAACATTAGACTGGCAACCTTCGCCTTTATGATTATAGTCCGTGCAATCCACGAAGACGCGCCCCACCCCTTTTTGGGTGATCATCTTTCCCGTTGACCGTGAAGCTTTTTCTTAATAATTGGTCTATATTTATTGTAGTATGCGCGTGCACTCATAGGTTATTAGTGTGTACCGATAATACTCAAACATTGGCGAAAGATTGCAAACATATTATACTATAAACTATTAGGAGGAATAGTGGGGCGCGTCTTCATGGATTGCACGGATTAATAATAAATGTAGAGGTGGAATTTCAAAAATGTCGATGGCTACATTTTACGTACTCAACAGCAAGGATACCTCTAGACCAAATAGTTGGATGAACTTAACCACAAAAGATCGCCCACTTCGGAGCCGGAAACATGAAAACACTTTTAAAACTCGCGGCCGTATCTTTAAAGTTTTCGTGTGATGTAATAAAGATAGCGGTATCGAGACGATGAAGCGTTTGGGAGCGCTTAAACACAGTACGCGGACGAGCCTCGGTAAATTATTCCCGCATTCTTTCGCCGGCGATCCATAAATAATTCCATACAAGTTTATTTCACTCCACGGCATCGGGAACGGTATTGCGTGCGCGTTATGCAACGCCGTCCTTGTGGGGGGAGCGAAGGCCGGCGCGGGCCACCGACCTCGATGGACAACCCTTTTTTAAAACCAGCCTCGAACCTGTCTGTTCCATTGGTTTTTTTCCTCTAGCAGAAATCTAGCGGCGAATACGATGTTAACGCTACAGTGGTCGATAGGATTTTTTTCTCGCAGAAATGTAGCTCTGCTGTTAGTGATTTAGAATGCAAATGTGGATTACATTGTTGTTGTTGGGTACATGTGCTTGGACCTAGTCATGGCATTCATTAAAGTTTCTTTGCAATTTTATTTGAGCTTTACGTTAGTGTATTTGCTCGCTTTAACTTAACAACGACAGTCATAAAACTTTTATCTTTCCATGTAGAAATGTAGAGTTTAAAATGTTCCTCTAACCGCTAACGTTTTAATACAATTGGAAAAGTTCCATCAGACAAAGGCTAGATGTTACTAAATAAGAGCTATCTAGACGGGATCTCGGCTAGCGAATAGAAAAATGTTGCGAAAATGCGGGATTGTGTGTGCTCTGAAAGCGGACCCTTCACCGTTTTGAAATATTCTGCATGATAAGAGAGTTCGTGACTGAAGTTATGTTGCAATTACACGACGGAGGGCGAAACGTAATGAACCTCCGCGGTGTGCCAGGGAACCGAATGCGAAATACTTGATAGCACTCAGTTAATGATATATAGAGTACTTAAAAAGTTAACGCTTAATGCCCTCTCAATTATGTCGTCCACGCAGAATCTGAATACGCTTACATTGTTTCTACTGATTCCATTAATTAGGCGAACCGTACATTTTCCGAGCTGAAAAGTTTCCTAATGTGCTTTCCCAGGACTCAAAAGTATGTTTATACTAAAATTTCATTGAAATTGGTTCTGCGGTTAACGTGTCAGGCAACAAAAACAAAGACGGGCACAATTTCGCCCCTACAATATTAGTATGGATGTTATAGATGCATTTCGACCACAGGCGGATCTCTTTACTTCTTAATTACGTATTGAAGTTATCTGTACGTACGCTACTAATCTTCTTTCGAGCAATAAAAGTCCGGATGCGACTCAAGAGTCAAGACCGAATCAAAGATGATAATAATTGTGTAAACAGAGTGTAACGATTACGAAACAAAATGACCCCATCGCGGGGGACATTAAAAAGTACTTTTACCACTTAAATGTGAATTACGACCCGTTCTCACGGGCTCTCCGAAACATGTCGCACAAAGAGAATTGATGCACAGAAGGATTCACAATCCATGATGGCCGGGTGATACAATCCAGTTCCTACCGTACCGAAGAATTCAAACTTTTTTGACATAGAAAGAATTTGTAATGAAGATACGGTATTCAATAACATATAAGAAGATCGAAAAGCAGCAAAGCATTATATATTATGATATATCTGATATGGCCTAATAAAGTAATAGCTAAAATGTTTAACATAATGTGAATTCTAGTACCTACATAGTATTTAGCTGTATGTCGTTTGTACACACAAGGTTTCTGCAAAACATGCTTCTAATGAGCAACGTGCACCGTGAGTAAACTTTTGTGCATCTCGGGAGGTTCTTCAAATTTCTCGTGCAATTTTCCAGCCACGTTGACTGTCTAGTGTGTGTCTATGAATGCTCGTGTCAGGCTCCTGAATAATGGGGATTGTCCATTTTTTTTAAATTTTGCTCATTACAAAAACATTTCGAGGAATAAGGTCAGTGATCGTTTTTCTGTATATAAACGAAAAAAATACCCATTAGTTACTTATATTTTTGAACAAATATGTTTAACCTTAGTTTGACCTTCAATGGCGTTAAATTAGCAATAAATTCGACCAACGTTACGTTTCGAACTTTTGGTAAGCTTCTCGTATCAGCTTTCACATAATGAGAACTTGCTTTTGACGAACCAGCCATTATAAATAAGATTGAAAGGAAATAAAACATACTGCAGAGGTCAATTGGTCGCCGATGATGACGTCACAGCGAAACTTTAAAAATTTATTGAGAAAAAACTAGCCAATGAATTTCAAAATTATTTAATTTATATTCTTAAAATACCCTATTTTAACGAAAAAAAATATAAAAAGTACATGTGATTTTTTTTGGACAATGCCCATTAAGCCATCATCCTGATGAACTTATTATTCTACTTTGTGGGAGTTTCCCTGGAAAAATAAATGTTTCTTTAATGCATTTTGGATCTTTCGCTAATACGAATTTCGAACTGAAGTCTTCTTTTGTATTGTGCGCTTTTAAGAAATGTTAACTCGAGTCAGGTAACGGGACCATATCAACCTGAACATTTGTAAGAAGATCGGCGAATTAACAAAATATGTGCTGCTCCTGCTGTTATTTACAATGTAAACGTTGACACTATTGCAAGCGCTGTCAACAATACCGTGGTCGGTGCCCTGTGACATAATTTCGGTGCAGCTCAATATATGCATTGTGTGACGATTCTATTAGCTCGCCTCTTTGTCGCGCTGAAGTGGCCATTTATTTCAATATCCGCAGTAAGTAACATACCTTACATTGTAGCTTATTGCGTTCTATTCATATCAGTAAGCTCAATAAAAGAAAAAGAAGAGTAGAGGAAATTGTATACTAAAAATTTTTGGGGAAAGGACGATATGGCTTAGTACTAAATTTTGATGAACACTCATCTTCGGAACAGCGCAACATGCGCAAAAAAGTGACGCCACCGAAACCCGTTTAATAACTCCAATTATCATAAAAGCATATCATATTTATGGCCGTCTGGTTATCGCTTATGTAACGGTTACATAAGGATCATCTTGCATGATTTATAACGCACATCCAAGCGCTAAAGATTTTTCTTTTTCTGGAATTGATGGATCGTTTCGCTTTTCAAGTACAGCAACCCGGAAGTATCCAAAAATAACAACTGCTGGCATAAATAAAATCTTTGCTGAGGTGGGTGATGAAAGTTATTGAAATGAAACTTGAGTAATAAAGGAATTATTTAAGGATGTCAGAACAACAGCCAGCAGTAGAGAGTAAATGACTAAATCAACAAAGAAATTTGACATTGTAATATTTCCTCCAAGTGAAAAAGATTTCTCAAAGTCGGTCCATGATGATAGTTGATCGGTTCGTCCTGTGCGTCCTTCGCTCGGCGGGATCGGGCGGCCTTCTCCTGCGGGCTAAATATAGCCCAGCGCCCTTGGGGATAAGGTGAAACAGGATTTATGGCGAGTCCGTGCACAGTCCAGACGCTACGAAAAAAACGACTTCTAATGTTCTAAGGAGTCGAATACAAGGTTGTTTTGAGCGGGATAAAAATTATGTGCTTCTATTTATTCGCGCTGCGCGGCATGCGATGTTTTGACTGCGAAATATTGCTGTACATCTTAATAAGCCGACGGCGGTATGCGTATTGTAAGATATAAAATAAATGGACGATTCATTGTATGACTAGAGAAATAAATGCAAATTTAGACCTTTGCTATGCAGGTAATGAAGTTGGAAAGATTACTTGAAAAGATTCAAGTTAAAACTTAATAAACTAACTCTGTTACTGGAGATATACACGAGAGTTTTAAACAGAAGCTCATGTTTGCTTAATGGAAGGTACACATTATCGTCTTAAACACTTAACTCTCATTACAAACCGACTCGATGTTCTCTACGATAAGTTTTATGTAGTTCTTAAAAATATTAATTTATTAGTCATAACTAGGGCCCGGATTTATATGTAAATACATATTTTTGTTTTGCGTGATTTTCGGCCTACAATGTGCTTTTTACACGAATTATCATGTTTAGACTGTGAAAAACCAAGTTTTATTTTCCATACTTTTCCATATTTTAGGGTTTTTCAAAGATACTTATCTTTGAAAAACCCTAAAATATGGAAAAGTATGGTAAATAAAATATCGCAATATGCCCATATTTTGCAAGAAAATGTCACAATCGTCCATATTTTCACAAAAATACAAAAAAAAAATACGTTCCCGCTACAATGCGGCTGCGTATTTCGTTCCTCTCGCGCTTTATCGTCATATTTATTGTTTCCAAAGAAGATTCCTTCAGGATTTAAGCCCCATATGAGCACCGGTGATCGCGACAAAAATAGAATACAAGGATTAATAAAGAAATAGAAAATAATCTATCTGTCACCAGGCTGTATCTCAATAACGGCTATAGCTAGACTTCTGAAATTTTCACAGAATGTGTATATCTATTGCCCTATAGGCTATAATAACAAATAGGTACTAAAAACGAAATAAACTTAATAATTAAGGGCGGCTCCCATACAACAAACGTAATTTTTTTGATATTTTTCGCTCGATATCAATAATGGATATAGCTAGGCACTTGAAATTTTTACAAAATCCTTAATTATATTTGTACTTTAATAAATTTTGATAAAAAATTAAAATAAAATAAATATTTAAGGGTTACCTACACTAAAATAATGTTTAATTATTATAATTGTATGGTCCATATTTTTCCATATTTTTGTTTTATAGTCCATATTTTTCCATATTTTCCATTTTTTAGTTCATATTTTAAGTACATATTTTGGATTTTTTTAATACATATTTTTCCGGACCCTAGTCATAACTCATAAGTCATAACATACACATCGCATAACAAGCCAATAGGTCTACAAAATATGTATTTTTTGCCTAAGTTTCATTTACCTACGTTCAGCGTTTATTTCCGCTATTTGCAAAAACACGAAACGTACACTAAAATGTTGTTGAACTTTTACTCGTTGCAAATGCAAAAGTTGCGTGTTAAAAAAAGAAATAGTGAGTGTTTCGGTTCAGCTTGTGTTGAAAACGACTAAAACGTCAATGTTTCCATTCGAAATGTAATGGTGACGGCGGCGACTGCGTTCCCCTATGCGGCGTGCACTCCGACGGGGGTTCCATAAAGTAAATGTTCATTGAATTGCGAAATGCAAACATTAAAGCGTGTTTGGTTTAAAATTTAACACGAGTGTTCGCGACGCGTGCCGATTGTACTGCGGCGGGCGAGTGGCGCCCAACGTGGGGCTAATGAGCTTCACAATATTTGAACGCGTCTTAGTTTAATGCGTTCGTTACACTTAATGGTTTTTTGTTGGTGGGGTTTCGCAATGCTTATTATAATTTATAGACGTTTTTGAAATGTTTGCTTTAATCTAAAAGTTATGGACTCACAGCCCAATAAATTTTGTATATTTTTGAAATTGTTTTGTAGGATAAAGAGGGGCGAGAAAAGTCAATATTCTTCTTGACCCGGAAATAAAATTAAGTTTGATCCAAGTAACCTTTGCAAAGTTTAGTTTAACCGAGCTCTTAAAGCTTAATTACGGTTTTGACAGACTTATTCGTCAACATACAATGCCTTGAACTATCGAAGAGGCGGGCATTACTTATCCTGTATGTCAGATAAGTGAATAATTTGTCAGAGGTGACCTTTCCGTTGCACAATAATCTAATTACTGCCCTTAGGTCGTGTAAATCATATTGGCGACTCGTTAGCAAATGGCGTAAATCACGTTGAGCAATGATCGGTGTCATTGAATCATAGTCAAGTCACAACATGGACCATGGGACAGTCGCCGACGAAGCTTGAGCACGTTTCGACCTTATTACAATAGCTATAAGGTGGTACAGTGTGTCCGCGGTCGTACATAAATCGATCGGTCTCTAATTTCGTGTGGGCGTCAGAATATCATTAGCTACTGTCGGAAACGCACAAACAATGCCATATGATCTGCTAACTTATGCCTTTGTTTTCAGCCGGTAGAAATTTCGCGAAGGTTTGCGTTGCTTGATGTATGCGGTAGTACTATAATTGTCGTTTTCATTTCAAGTTATCGTTGTGATGCTTAAAAGTATATGCAATCTTATCGCGACGATTAGATAAATCACGATACTAATTTAAAATTGGAAATCCGAAGATAACCGATGATGAAGTGCGTTGCATTGTGAATTTCCAAGTAAGTATGCCTCGCGATAGAATCAGTTTTCTACGTGTAAATGTATGGGTTCGTCGCGGCAATAAATCCAGGTCCGTCGTCTTCGGCCCAAAACGTCTGGTAGTAGGGCGACGCGTAGGTAAAGTTGTAGTAATAGACTGAGAGCAAATGTTCGCTAGACTTACAGTAAAGTAATTAATAGAATCAGGCGTTACTTTGCGGAAATCCATAGCCTAAAATTTAGTGTATTATTATTTTAGTTGAAATATAATATTATTTGGCAGTGTGGGAAAGGACGGAGTTGCGTGCTGTAATGCATGCCTATGCGTACACTCACTCGTTTACTTACAGATTATAATAATAATAAATAATAATAATAATTTATTTGCCAGAGTGAGATGTACAATATGGTCTTCATAATAAAATATAGGATCATATCACTCAACTAAATTAATAGTATGCAAATGTCATATAATTAATCTAAAAGGTCGAGAAAAGAAGTAGAAGTATTACCATCACTAAATGTCACAATATGTCATTATTTAAAGACAAGAGAACTGTCAGAAATAAGTACCAACGAAAAAATCCTTTACTTCATAGAAACAATTATTTATAAGCCATTCATTTAGTTTTCTTTTAAAAGGAATTAGGCTCAGTTTTTCTAAATCTTTTGGCAAGTTGTTATAAATTTTAATAGCCATAGAATAAGGACTTTTAAGAAACGTTGTGCTGCTACATTTGGGCATGATTAATTTATTGGGATAACGTTGTGATCTTTTTGTATCATTGTTATCCTTGTTTTGTACAAAATATTTTGGATGCTTTTTAACAAAGATGCATATGTTTCTAATGTACATACATGGCAGCGTGAGTATTTTCAGTTTTTGGAATAAGGGTTTGCAACTTTCAAGCGGCCCTACACCACAAATCGCCCTAATACACTTCTTTTGCAATTTGAAAACTGAATCAAACTCCACAGAGTTGCCCCACATTATAAGACCGTAAGATAAGATTGATGACACATATCCATGATATGCACAAAGAGCTGCTGATATTGACACGGTCTTAGCTAAGCGTCGAAGTGCATAAACGAATTTGTCAAGCTTGCTACAAATATAGTCAACATGTGCTTTCCAGTTGGAGTGTTGGTCAAACTTTAGTCCTAAAAATTTTAATGATTCTACTTCTTCTATAATAATGTTGTCATAAGTGATTTTCTTGGGTATTTGCATTGCATTGTAATATTTAAATTGCATTATTTTAGTTTTATTAAGATTAACTTGTAAGTCATTTTTTACCAACCATGATATTATGTCATTGAGTGCATTTCTTATTTCTTGCTCATAAAATAATATATTTTCGCATTTGACCAAGATTGTAGTGTCATCAACGAATAGAAGTTTAAGGTGTTTAGTTGCCGTTGTGACATCATTAATATACACCAGGAAAAGAAATGGACCAATCAGACTTCCTTGTGGAACTCCTATGTCTAAATATGCATACCTAGATTTGTAAGTTTTTTTAAAATTACCGACATTTTTTGTAATAATTTTACATACCTTCCGATTGCTTAAATAGGATTTTATCAAGTCATATGCCTTTCCTCTTATTCCATATTTTTCTAATTTATCCAGTAGTATGTCATGGTTAACTAAGTCAAAAGCCTTAGTCATATCTAAAAATATCCCCGTTATAGGTATTTTGTTATTTAAACTGTCATGAATTATTTTGCTTAAATAAAAACAGGCTTCTGTAGTAGAGCTATTTTCTCGGAAACCAAATTGTTCATTAGCCAGCAGGTGTTCTGAATTGAAAAAGTTTTTTATACGTTTTATCATGATTTTTTCAAAAATCTTTGCTAAAATCGGAATTAAAGTTATTGGGCGGTAATTACTTATTTCAGTTTTGTCATCTTTTTTAAACAAAGGCCTAATAGTTGAAATTTTTAGTCGGCTAGGAAAGACACCTTGTTCTAGTGACTGGCTTATAATTTTGGCAAGTGGATAGCATACTTGTACTGCACACTTCTTTATAATGTCCGTTCGTATCTCGTCATAACCCACAGCGTTTGTATTCTTTAAAGATAATATTGTATTATAAACTTCACGAGGATCTGTAGGGTGTAAAAAAATTGTGTTTTTATTTATGTTTATTGCACAAGTCTTTTTTTCGTTTATATTTTTTTCTTTTTTAGGCCTTATATTTCCTATATTGGTAAAATAGTCATTAAATATTTTGCAGATGTCATTAGGTTTAGTATATACGTTCATGTCTTTCTTAATATATTCAATGTCATTATCTTCATTATTATTTCCTAAGTTTTCATTTATTATCTTCCACCCTGCTCTGCATTTATTTTTTTGATTATTTATATATTTAGTGTTTTGTAATTGCTTTGATTTGTATATACATTTTTTTAATAAATCATTATATTTTACTAGACGCTGTTTTGTATTGTAATTATTTATTTTTGAGATTCTTAATTTTAAATACATTTTTCTTTTTACCAAACATGATTTCTTTATACCCCTAGTTAGCCATAATGTTCGTTGTTTATTCTTGTTATTACGTATTTTTATCAGTGGAAAACATAGTTTATAAAAAAGGACTATTTGATCGTGAAATGTATTGAACGTAACTTCCACATTTTCTTCATCTCTTAACTCTGAAAAAGACAAGGCTGATTGAGATTTATTTCGCGGAATATTGCTAAAAACAATAATACACTGAATTTTATAGTAAAGTAGCAAACTCTATATTATAGTTAGGTATATTGTTTCATCTGTCTTTGATGCAATAAGCATTCATCATTCTTAACGAGCATTCCTTAATTATTCCTGTGCGGCTCCTCTCGTGTAAGTAAATAATTTCCCGGGAACTGTACATTTTTACACAAAAGGAGATTGCTACTTTACTGCAAGTCTGTCAAACACTCGCTCTTAGACTATAAAAGCCGTATCAGATTCCTAACTGTACCGGCGCGGGCGTCGAGCGAACACCTCGCCGACACCGATACGGGAACGACAATAAAAATTCAATTCTCCCATTCCGTGTCGCCTTTATATGTTAAATACGAGCGGATTGCGTAAAAACACATTAGGCGTCGCACTAAACGAGGGGTATAGTTCTATTTGGGACCGTTAGATTTATTGTACTATTAGACGGTTTATAGCTTGAGGTATTGAGACTCCATTCAGAGATTTCACAAGACCATTATATTTATATCTACTCGACTTGACGTATAATTGTAACGCGATTCACACTTTAAGCTTTACTTATGTGTTACTTTTGTTCTGTTTCAGGTAATGTTTCTTTTGGTGCTATATTTCGGTAAGCTGGTTATTGAAGGCTGGTACACAAAATAGTATTTATAAGATCTTAAAAGTCTTCTTTAGATGATGTTAAATGTAACAAGGAACGTTGTAGATGCTAATTCTGTACGATAATTAATTAGTAAATAGTTAAATATACTAATGAGCAATGACATTGACGGCATGTCCTGTGAGTGTCCTTACTATTAGCAGAGTAGACAGAATGATAGAGTATGCCGACTTAGAACTGATGTAAAAAATTTTAAGTTTGACGTATTATGACAAAAGTCGTCGCTAGGGTCGTTACCTACAAATTTAGTTGTTGTTTATATTTTGGCACATGCAAAGAAAACTGTCAGAATTCAATTTCAAAATCTTATTTTTAAAAATAAATTATACCAGCCAGC